>JACGCM010001854.1:1285505-2571011 GCA_014058105.1 Kingdonia uniflora
GAAGTAAATCTACTACTCGTAACAAGTAAAGTTACTACTTGGTAATGCTCTTTAAGTGACATTACTCATCTATTGAGACTCTGTTACTGATCACTCTGCTACTCATCTATATTAGAGAAATGTAGCTTTAACCTCTGTAGTTACAATGTTTACCCCAGCCGTGGTCACATAATAAGTTCGGGGATGATATCTTTGAATCATCTGGGGTACCTTACAGTCCCGTACCCAGTGCCCGACTATTCTGTATCTAGCTTCTAATTCTTCCTTTTCCAATTTGATTCATAGGTAAACTTCTTGTTCCCCTTGACTGATTACTGGTGGTTGGATTATAAATCCTGCCAATATTGCCACCTCTAGCTTATCCATGGTTACGGCATTGTCTACAACCCTATAACCATACCTGGTATTGTACAACGCCGGCACATGCGTATGCTTAGAAAGCATAAGCTTGTGGTTATAAACTAACAACTATCGTTTTGCTCATGGAATGAGTAAAACTTAAATCAGGTAACGAGCTATCAAATATTTGCTCGGAAGCATAATATTTGAAGCGTGAAAAGTTAATAGAATATTTTGAATATTGTTATCTTCCTCAACTATTTCTTCACATAATATTATAGTAGAGTTGCACCATTAAAATACAGTAATACGATACTAAAATAGGAGGGTAATCCATTATCAGGTTCTCCTAAATATAGGGACGAGGGGTACAATCAAAGCGTAGGTTTTGTTGACTAGGGACTCATTGTTCTAAATAATAGTCTTGTCCAGATTTTGTAGAGGCAGATGGATCAAAGAATCCATGCAGGTCAAGTTTGTTTGTACCAAACGAAGTTGCAATATGGATAGGTAGCCAATGTATCTTGTGTCGCCAACATTTGTAGATGAACATTGTTCATGTCCTAATACTCATAAAGTTATATTAAGTACATGAATCTGAATCATTACTTGCAGTTCATAGTATATAATACAATGAAGTGAATGATTCCCAATCATTACTTGCAAGTGAATATGGCTTTATATTCATGATATCCTATTAAACGTCAAATCCTACATTTACCGCATAAATTAGTTATCTTAACCTTAAAAGTGTATTTTAATAGAGTTTTAGCCAAGACAACTATTCAAAACCATTCGATGTTGGGATCCTTATCTAACAACTAAGAGTGCTTTAAGCCTCAAGGTTCTGTATAAGGAATGTATATTCTAGCCAAATGACTCATTTGCTACGAATATGTAGGGATATTAGATGTTTAGCAGATGAGTGGTTTTATCTCCAAATTTTGCAGAGTTCCCCAGATAGGTAGATTAATCCTATCTTGAAATTAACGATCTAAGAGTATATCAGGGTGCTATAATGTCCTATATACTTCTAGATGTTATTATGTAATATCTAATTGCACCTAGATATGAAAAACTGGCTCCTAGAAGCCACGTCAGCACATGTGGAACCCACAAGCTCAGCCAGTCCTAGAGTAATACGTCAACACTGTGGGTCCTACCACAGTCTGATGATGTCAGTAAGCTTGAAACTCTAGGATGACATCATCCTTAGGTCAGCCGCTGTAAGTTATTTATTTTTGACAGATTCGTCATAGTTTTTCGTTGTTTTCAAGGCCAATTTCTCAACGATCCGTTCACTTTAGGAGTCATATAATATACGCATGCGTTCCTTGGAACGCAGGCTACGGAAAAAAATTACACTCACAGTCTAATTATGTCAAAAACCAATAGTAAAATACCTTTGAAAATAACTATTTGAAATGGTAAAAATTAGGTAAAAACTGTTAAAAAACACTTAAAAAGACCTATTTTTCCCTAATTAAATCTATACAATCACATATGTATAAATCTAATAATGTATTTATGCATAAATCACTAGAATCAATAGGAAAATTGGTTATACCTCTCCGCTACATAATTATATATATATATATATATACATAATTATGTATATATATATATATATATATATATATATATATATATATATATCCAATCAATATTCCAAAAGCTCGTGGTAGATTCGATGCTGATAACATGTTGAGAACAAAAAACAAACTGCGATCTATCTAACCATACACACACATAAACACATAAATATAGAGAGAATGTAGACTTTTATTAAGAACTTATTAGGGTACAGACACATAACATATATATAGAAGCCTATAAAACTTTTATGGTTAGATGTCGGTGGGTCATCCCAAACCCAGTTCGGGTGGGACCCAACCCAATAGTTCCTAACAATTATTAATAGGCAATCCTAAATTTATCTCAATCCTTGATCATCATTATATAAATTCTTCTTATATTATTCGTGAAATGTGTATGTGAAAATTAAATTTGAGTACCACCAAGTAAATGTTTGAATTAAACAACAATTTCAATTCATATGATTCGATAGAAGCCGAGAATTTGAACCGAATGAAATTATGCTTTCGGTTTTGCCTATTTTTACAATTCGGTTTATGGTGAATCGGTGATGTCGGTTTCCTTTTTTAGGAACCAAAGCAAAAGCACTCTTGGAGAGCAAAGCACCAGGCATGCCTTGTTCCTCATACATTCTCTATTGTCTCACCCCACCATTACACAAATTTAAATCCTTGTCCCCCAATCTCCAAACCAAAACCAACCCATTTGGATCTTAAGGGGGTGTTTGTTTTTTTCTCTTACTTAACTTAGAACTCTTACACAACTTAAAATCTCTTACTCCCCTCTTACTCTTGACTTAGAGCCGTTTGTTTTTTGGTCTTAGAGGTTGAGTAAAAACTGAAACACTCTCCTCTGACTGAACCTCTAAGTTGAGGTAGAGCTCTTATTCAACTCAGAGGCTTACCTCTTACCAAAACAAACACCACCTTGACATCCCCCCAACTTCTCAACAAAACCCAGATCCCAAAACCACAAATTAACAACACCCTTTTGATTTCTCCCCTAAATGAGCACAAATCAGTGATACCCAGATGATAATTTGATGGATATGAAGAGGTTTAGGCGCCAATTATCTTCACCAAAGCACACAGACGATGAAAATGAGAATGTACCTCGGTTTACAGAGAGAAGAGGAGGTGGGTTGAATTTGGTGAAGTTGATTGGGATCTTGGTTGTTTGTTTAGTGATATTGCCCCTTCTTGTTGGGGTTTATCGAGACGCAACACCGGTAGATCGATTTCGAGGGTTCGCTGAGGCGAGGGTGTTTGATCAAAAGCTTGAACAAGGTACATTCACATCATTGTTTTAGTATCTTTTGTATGTAGTGTTGGAGTTAAGTGCTAAACTGAAATGATTCTAAATTAGTCTTATTTAGTCGAAATTGAGGTTCTGTACACTTAAAAAGGTACTAGATTTGTGTTATTATGACAATATAAACAATGGGTTTTGATCTACTATCGTGTTTGATTAGTAGAAATGGGTGTTTAGTGTAATGAACAAGGTGTAGTTTGACGGGATAAACCAGAGGTGTTAAATGAGGATAGTACTAGTAAACCGCAAAACGGAGGATTTAATCGACCCTTCTTCCCCAATTGTCTTCTCTGAAAATCACTGAACCTTATACCATGAACTAAACACTGCAAAAATAAAAGATGCACACCTTGAAATTGAATTATGGAAATACCAAAAGCTTTACTAAGTCGTATGAAGATTAGTCGTAGCCCTAAATTCACAGAAAATGACGGAACCTTAATCCCAAATCTCCCCAATTTATTTAGCCCCAATTCATGAGATGTTATTAACAATTCGATTCAACACCCCTAAACTAAGATCATCATGATGATCACCATGATCTTCTCCTAAACCCAAATTCCTCAATTAATTGAGGATGTAATGAGACTATGAGAGAGAGTGAAAATCAAAATCAACCCCATATTTAAAAAAGCAAAATTGAATGATTCTTTCGACTCTTATGACTTGAAATCAATTCCCATTAGAGACTATCAACGTTCGTTTTCTAAATTTTAGATGAGAAGGAATCGAGGGATCGATCAGTGATTAGGGTTTAGCTGAATTGGGGATTTGTATGGAACTCAAAAAGGAAAAAAATATGGGAAAAATAATTTTTGTTGGGGACAGAAAGTGTGAGATGATAATAATGATCAATACTTGGTTATTGAGATCGAACCAAAGCGAGGAAATCGGTAGTTGTTGAGTGAGAGATTTTGAGTAGCGGGAAAGTAATTGGGAGAGAGCGTGAGTTTGTTGTGTTTGGAAAATAAGATAGCAAAAATTGAGCGCCCTTACATTTGTAAAACTGTCCCTAATATAGGAACACTCCCTACGGTCGTTTGATCAATGTTGGCTGATATATTGACACTTGAAACACGTGGTATATCAGGATAGTATCGAAAGTTGAAGGGAAAATTGTGGCTATATTGGGATATGTCTGACCACAGTATCGACGAAGTATCCACTATCTAAATCATTGAACTGGTATTTAGTTGTATATCAGGGATATTTACTGGTGTTCACTGATATATGGGTGATATCTTGCTAAAAGTACATCTTTTATATTTGGGGTCATCGAAATATCATATCGAAGACCCAATTTTCAATATATGGGATATACTTCAAATAATGAGGATATTATTTGCCATCTATCTCTACAATTTCTATCACCTTGATAAAAAAAAAGTTTGTACAATTCTCAAAGTGCAAGATTTAGTGATAAAGGCTCAGTTTGGTTCGCTACAAGTACGATGCAATGCAAATCCATTGCATTTGCAATGATTTGTATTGCATTAAAAGTCGGGGGAATTTTTTCAATAAAGGCAGGAGTGCAATGCACTGCAAGTGCAACTAATTGCAAATTGATGTTTATGTTTGGTTAGGTGCATTGCTATGCAAATGCAAATGCAAATGATAACTACTTTTTTTAATCCCTTAAAAGGTCCTTATTTTCCTCTATTTTCTCTCCCAAGTAGAACGCTAAAATGCAAACTCTGTTGCAGAGTTTTCTCACTACAACCAAATGCAAGTAAAAAGAGAAGCTTTTGTATGGAAATGCAAATTGTTTGTTTTGCAAAAGTGAACCAAACACATGCAAGTATTTTAAAGGCACCACATTGAAATTGCAAATCAAACCAAACATATGGAAGCAGTTAGAAATGCAAATTGCTTGCATTTGCATCATGTTTGCATGCTTGCAGTGAACCAAACTGAGCCAAAGGAGCTCCACTGACGATCTTTAGAACCATCTTCTTAATTTTGGTCCCAGACCACACATACCTTCTAAAGGAGCTGCATTGTACCCTAACCAAATAGATCTCAAAGTAAGCAAGGGAAAGAACTGATTAGAGTAATCTAGGAAACTTTTATGATTTAGAGGAAGGAGACTAATAGTGAAAGAGCAAAAAATCAATCCCAGATCCTCGTGACCATCTTACACTCCCAGAATAAGTAATGTAAAGACTCACTATTACCTTTACACAACATCTAGAAAAACACAGACCTTTTTTGAGAAAGAATTCACCTGTGAATGAAATAAATTCCAACAAAGCCCAACAATTCTATAATGCACACCAGACCTCCACACATACCTACACTACCATTTAGGAGACCCCTTTTAACGAATTATATAGAAAGCAAATTTGCAAGAGAATATACCCTTCACATCAGGCTTCAACACCCTAGCATCCTCACCCCTAACATCGAAGGCAATGTCATTAGCATTGATATTGGCGCTAAGCAACAACTTATTTTGGTCTTCATCTAAACCATATCTGCCATCCATGATAGCAGAACACAGCCTAACCTTAATTTTGGACCAGTCTCTGTCAAGATGGTTGCCCTCCCACATATCCATACTCTAAGCCTTACCAATAACCTAAGCACTGTGTAGTAGCCCACTCGACTGCCCTCGAGCCTACAAGCCAACTCAATGCCTCTAATATAGTATAACAGGAATCCCATCAAATCAAGTACTCTGGCCACCTTCAAGCTTAATCTACTTGAGCTCGCCACGTGGACAGGTGACTGGGCACAAGAGCATGTGTAAGACAACAGAGCAGATAAAGTACAAGTGGAAGAGAGCTAGGCTAGAACTTACAATTGTAATTTGACCTCTCTAATAGTGACATCTATGTTACTTAAAAGTGAAGCGGGTACGGGAAACGATACGAGAAACGGAAACGGGAAACGTCTATTAATTTTTTACATGATTCGGGAAATGGGAAACGTGTGACAACAAGATGCGACAATTGAAACGTAATGTGAAGCGAAGTGGGAAACGAGTATGAAGCGTCTAAAGAAGCGAAATGAGAAGCGAGTAAAAGCGTCAACGTATGCGAATGAGAAAACGAACGAAAAAGGATAAGAACAATTAAAAGAGAAGTACATGTTTCTTTTTACTATTAAAGAGAGGAAGAAAGTAAGACGGTAATTATTATTTTTTTGATAACGAAGACGGTAATTATTGATGGGCATAGGAAGAGAACAAAAAAAAAGGGTAAACAAGAATCGGGCATATAAAGCGATATCTATAGGTTTGAATTTTTGCTTTGGGTCTATGAGTATCGATTTACATATTCTACGGTTTCACGATTGGTTTGGTGTATGAATATTCATGCGGTAAATTATTTGAATAAAAAACGTTTCTTATCACGTATCACAATCGTTTCGAAATGCGAATCTGCAGCGTTTCCCGTGACGAATCATAGTCGCTTCATAATATGAATCAATAGTGTTTCCCACACTAATCACAGTCGCTTCAAAACACAGATCGCAAACGTTTCCCAGATTCGAGGAAATCAAATCGCACCCGTTTCCCAAACGAGTTTCGCGTGAAACGCCTAGCTGGGTGGGAAACGCGTTTCCCCGTAACATAGAGTGGCATCACTCTCCTATGTTCTATAAATAGGAGAGGGGACACAAACACTGTTGGGAGGACCCTCCCCCCCCCACCTCCACCAAATATCACATTTGAGAGCTCTGAACCCTCTAACTTATTCTCTAAAGCTTAGTTTAGTTCTACTCGAACCCTTTGTAACCTCAACCACTCAATACAACCTCTACATTAAAATCTTCACTAGAGGTCGTGGAAGCTCCTCTTTATAGGAATCCACGTAAACGTTGCCTATTAGAACCCTTATATTGTTACTAAACTCTTTGGTGTAAAGGTCAAGCTCCCTCCCACGTGTTTAGGCCCTTACACACTGTATTTAAGAACTTCAAGGATGCCATGTATAGACACATTGAAGAGCCTTTTGAGTAAGGAATAATCCCCTCAAATTTAGTGTAGAACTTGGCTCTCATTAAACAAGCCTAATCATCCTTGTTAGTAAGCAAACTCCAAGCTTGCTTCATGAGCATTGTAAGATTCATTTCTTTCAAGATACGAATCCCACAGGATTAAGCCCTTACACCCTTACAGACTGTATTAAGTACTTCAAGGACGGCCATGTATAGACACATTGAAGAGCCTTTTGAGTAAGGAATAAGCTCCCCAAACTTAGTGTAGAACTTGGCTCTCATAAAACAATCCCAATCATCCTTTTTAGTAAGCAGAATCCAAGCTTGCTTCAAGAACATTGTAAGATTCATTTCTTTCAAGGTACAAATCCTCAACCTCCTTCAGACAAAGGACTTGTGGACTTTCTTCCAAGCAACATGAGACAATTTTTTTCACAGTTGGATCACCACTCCACAAAAAGTTCCTCATAATACTTTCATCTTCACTGATAACACTTTCAGGTCAAGCATAGATTCCCTACATTGAAAAAAGGAATGCTTCCAAGCACAACTTTCACGAAGGTAACTCTGCATTGGAACGACAACATTTTACGTGCCCACCCACTAGCTCTTCTCCTTATGTTTTCCACTGAAGGCATAACAGTGGATCTTAAAGCTCTGCCCTGGACCAGTGGAATGCCCAAGTTTTTCAGTGGAAAAAAGTACCATTGAAGAACAATATTTTCCTTATATTTGTTATAGCCACTAACCTGCAGATTTATGGTATTTCTCAAGGAGCTTAGTCAAAGCAGCCAAACCTTTCTTACACCCATTGGCAAAAGTCGTAACATCATCTGCAAAAAGTAAGTGAGAAACTATTCATATATTTGGTAGTCACCATGGGCCTTATCGGTCACTGCCCCAAAAGATCTATGATTATTGAGACCCTTGATCAACAAATGCCCTGCAAATGCAAAAAGTAAGGGAGAGAGAGGATCCCCTTGCGTGATCCCTCGCTCAAGATAGCTCAATCCTTTTGAGAGCTGCAGATATTGTGAAGCCTGTGTTATTATAAAAGTTGCCCTGGGCCTAGCCATCTTCTTTTTGCTGATGGCATTATGGTGTTTGCTAATGGCTGCAAGAAGGGGTTGAAAGCCATTTACAACCTCTTTGATAGATACCATAAGGCAGTTGGTCAATTCATTAGTAAAGACAAGAGTAGGCTGTTTGTTGGAGCTGTTAATGTCACCAGAAAACATGAGATTTTTGGTTTTAAAGAAGGGGTGCTACCTGAGAAGTACCTTGGCATTCCTCTTGTTAAGGGTAAGGTTAATAAGCTGACAGTTGGCCTTTGGTTGATAAAATCGGAGCTAGAGCAAGCAGTTGGGCTGGGAATCTTCTTTCTTTTCAAGGTAGAGCAACCTTAGTGAGATCTGTTTTGAGCAGTATTCCTGTCTACAACATGTGTGTACAAGTGGTCTGCTAGTGTTGTGCAAGAGGGTGAAATAGTTTTTAGGAATTTCTTATGGTCTGGCAACCCTTCTGTCAGTAAAATTCACACAATTGCTTGGGATAAGGTTTGTAAACCCTATAAGGAAGGTGGGCTCAACATTAGAAGGCTTGGAGACATGAATGAAGCCTTACTCTTATGAAACAAGCTTGGAGTATTTTGAATGGTTACTCTGACTAGGTTAGGTTTATTAAAGCATTTTTTTTTACCAAAGCTGGTGATGTAGTGAGTTACTACAAACTTGTGATGTAGTGTTGTGCAAGAGGGTGAAATAGTTTTTAGGAATTTCTTATGGTCTGGCAACCCTTCTGTCAGTAAAATTCACACAATTGCTTGGGATAAGGTTTGTAAACCCTATAAGGAAGGTGGGCTCAACATTAGAAGGCTTGGAGACATGAATGAAGCCTTACTCTTATGAAACAAGCTTGGAGTATTTTGAATGGTTACTCTGACTAGGTTAGGTTTATTAAAGCATTTTTTTTTACCAAAGCTGGTGATGTAGTGAGTTACTACAAACTTTCTTCTATGTGGGGAGGCATTGTTTAAGCTCTTGAGAAGGTTAATCAGCTTATATGTTGGATTGTTGGAGATGGATCTCTGGTGGATGTTTGGAGAGATAAATGGGGTTCTAATGTTGCTATTAAAGATAGTTGCCTAACCTGAAGGATTGGAAAAATATTTCTAATAAGCTCAGTGAGCTGATTATTGATGGCCAGTGGAGCTTTAGTGGTGAGATGGCTTAGATTATGTTAGATGCTGGGATTAATGTCTCCTGTATTCCCCTAGTTGCTGGTTACACTGATAAGCTTGTCTGAAAACCTAATATGCAAGGTAACTTTAGTGTTAAATCTGTTTTTGAGATGTCAGAAAAAGGGCTCCTGAAGTTTGGTGGGCTAAGTACATATGGAGAAACTGCATTCATCCTAGAACTGCTGCTTTTGGTTGGAAGGTGTGTCACAAGTCTTTGGCTACTGATGAAAATATGGCTATAAAAGGGGTTGCTGCTTGCTCTTGGAGTCTGTTTTTTCATAACAGCTCTGAATCCATGACTCACATGCTTTGGGAATGCCCTAAAGTTGTGGCTGTTTGGGCTTGGGTTGCTGGTTTGTTTCAGATAGGATGTTATGCCTTAAACATTAAAGCAATGCTGGAAATTTCTAAGCAATTCAGTCCTTATCTGTGTGACTTGTGGATTGGGGTTGTTTGGGTTACTTGCAGAGCTATATGGCTTGCTAGAAACAGTATTGTTTTTGATGATGCAGTGTGGTGTGAGCACAGTATCAAAAAAAGAATTATGCTTGAAATGCAAGTTGTAGCAGCTCTGTCTTCAGCTTTCATGAAGAATTGTTCCTTTGAGCTTTCTGTGGTTGGAGTTTGGAGAGTTCATAGCAGATTTAAAAGAGCTTAAAGCTTTAGAAGTGTTCAGTGGAAGCTGCCTAATGAAGAAGAGATCAAGATCAACACTGATGGTGCTGCCATTGGGAATCCTGGACAAGGAGGTACTGGGGTTATTGTTAGAAATGATGCAGGAACAGTCCTGGGGGTGTTGGCTGTTGGGTTGGGAATCGTTTCTAACTTCATGTCTGTGTGTTCTGCTATTCTGGATGGGCTGGAGTTTGGTGCTAGCTTTGGTTTGAGAATTGCATGGGTGGAGGCTGACTCTGTGGCTGCAATCTCAGCCTTTAAGTTAAAAAATCTGCCTTGGAAGATAACTAAGAGATGGATGGTGGTGAAGAACAACTATGATGGGATTATACTTTCTTCTATTTGGAGGGAAGCTAACTTTGGAGCTGATGACATGTCTAAGAGAGGTAGTAAATTGAATAAGGGTATTAAAATATTTATCTTCTGTATGAAGGTATTTTGCTCACTAGATATAATCCTGCAAGCCACATCCGTTACCATGTTGCCCATGATTTTAGACACAATCTTCACCACAAAATTGTTAAGGCATATAGGCCTGTATTGCTTCATCCTACCCACGTTCTTATCCTTAGGGACTAAAATAATGAAACACGAGTTGAAAGTCAGATCAAAGTCAACAAGGAAGAGCTTTACAATCATTCAAACCAACATTGGAGTGCAGAGTTTGACTGGTTAATAACGCAAAGCTCCCTGGATCCAGTGGTTACAAAGATCATTAGAATTGCTTGCCCACAGTGGTTTATCATATCTGGTGTGAGAGAAATAGAAGACAGTTCCAGAATGTTGCAAAACCAGCTGAAGAAATTTGGAAGATCATCAAATTTGAGGTAAGCTTTAAATGCCATACATCCAATAAAAAGTTTCTTTCTAATCACAGAAACCAGGACCTGATGAAGCATTGGGGGATAAATCCTATCATTAAGCAGCCAAGAATGATCAAATGGATATCATGGTGCAATTCCACAGTTCACCCAGTCATCATTAATAGTTGTGACTATATAAGTCCAAAAAAAGAGTTGTTTGGTGGGAGCATAAGACTAAGAAATGGATCTCCAATTCTGGCTTATATAGGAGAAGCACCACAGGAAAAAGATTTATATACACTAGAACTCCAAGCCATTCTTACAGGAGTTGATCTGATACAAGAGATAGGAATTGTGGAAACTGAGATTCAAACACATTCAAAGCAGGCAGACAACATAGTTACAAAATAGACTGATGTTCCATGCATTGGATTACAAGACAAAGAGAGCTTAAAAAGGTAATATCAAAGATGAACAAAGTTGACTTCAGTTAGATAAGAAAAGAGGGGAACAAGACAGCAACAAAGATAGTTTCTAGCCTTGCTATATCTTCCAATGAAATTATCTCTCCTCAGAAATTCAGTAGGGAAACTTTACTTTTGTGTAATGCTGATATAAGCTTATGTAAATACCCATATGTGTAAATTTTGTTGGGTAATGAAATCTGGTGGGGGTCTGTCTCTATTCAAAAAAAAAAAAAACCCAGCAACTTCCCACGCACGAGTAAAGAAACATCCTGGGAATTCATCAGGACCAGGGGAGCAGTTAGCATCCATGCTAAAAGCCACAACATTAATCTCCTCATCATCAGGAAGTTTATTCAGAGATACATTATCTTCATCACTCGCCATCTTGGGGATCAAGTCCAGTAAAGACTCCTCAAACTGAACCTCCCGAGACTTAAATTTTTCCTCAAAGGAGTCCATAATATGCCTCTTAATATCTTCCTGATCAGATAAAAGTAAAACAGCACCTTCGTCATCTGTAATAGATGTAAAAAGACTCATCTTTTTTATAATTCTGGTCATAGCATGAAATTACCCCAGCTTGTAACCACTTCACTCTTGACATTTGTTGCTAGTGTATTTCCTCCCTCATCAAAACAGTGTTAAGCTTCTCAGTAGCCTCCTTTATCTGGGTGGGTGCTCACATTACCTTCAAGAACAATATTTAAGATTTATATCTCAATAGTCAACTGATCATTCACAGTTCTATAAAATATGCCCTTAAGTTCTATAAAATCAAATCATGAAGCTGGAAAATAAAGACATCATGAGGATGCTAAGAGAAGATTGGGGATTCTATGTTGAAGGGGATTCAAAGCTAAGTAGAAAGCTGAAGAGTGTTAAACTGGTTTTGAAGACTTGGAGTTATCATGTCTAGGGCTTTACCGAGAAACAGCGAAATCGTGAAACCGAACCGAACCGGGCGGAACCGACAATTTTTTTCCAGTTTCTAACAAGGCCGGTTCAGTTTTCAGTTCGAAAAGTGGGGAACCAGGCTAGCCCGGTTAGGTTATTGGTTACCCACCCCGGTTAACCGACCAAACCGAATCGGGCCAGTTACAACTTAACCTGAGAATAATATAGATAATATAGGCTTGCAGTCCAATCTTTCTCTCTACTCTCTAATCTGATCTCTCTCTCTACCACAATTCCACTCCACCTTTGGAGAACTTTGGAGAAGAAATAGACTTTGAGGATGCTCTGATCTTTACCACAGTTCCACTCCACCTTTACTCTACGCCTCTATCACAAATGAAGTGAAGTTGGAGCCTTGGAGGAGATGGGTTTATGAAGCAAATGAAGTTGTGAGATTCACACCCATGAGATCGAGCTCAAATTGGGTCTCTCATTAGATGGTCGTTTTGGGGTCGACCAGAAATCGACTAGGCTCGCTCGGTCTTCGTCGCTCGCCTTCTCGATGACGTTGTTGCAAGACGATGAGGTTGTGGCGACGATAGCACTTACCAGGACTAGTTCGTTACTTGTGGAGACAGAGGAGGAGATTAGGAGAAGGAAAGAGGAGCAGTGTTTGAGGAGGATGGAGGCGATGAGAAAGCGATTTGAGAAACAGAGGAATTTAAGAGCAGGGAAAGATCGGGGAAAGATCGGGCGAGTTTGGAGAGAATTAGCGAGGGAGATAAATGGATAGATTGAGGTGGGGAAGGTTTGACAATGGCCATGGCGCTTAAGAGAAAAACAGAGTGAGAGGCATTGGGTTTTGCTTTGCTTAGGCAAATTATTCCCAGTCGTTCGAACGATATTACTAAAAACCGAATAGAAAAACCGAATAGAAACCGGACCGACCGGTTCGGTTTTGGTCCGGTTATTTATGAGGCCGGTTCGGTTTTGGTTCCTTGTTGTTATAAACCGGGGTACCTCGGTTCGGTTCACGGTTTAGGGTCAAAACCGGACCGAACCGAACCGTGTACAACCCTAATCAGGTCTTTGGTTACAGTTTTATTCAAACCAAAGACCTGATAACTCCAAGTCTTCAAAACCAGTTTAACACTCTTCAGCTTTCTACTTAGCTTTTGAATCCCCTTCAACATAGAACCCCCAATCTTCTCTTAACATCCTCATGATGTCTTCATTTTTCAACTTCATGATTTTATAGAACTTAAGGGAATATTTTGAGGTCTAGGAGCACAGAAACACTGGCCCACAAGAGGGGAGTGGTCGAATACGTTCGGAACAGGCTACCAGAGATAGAACTAACCTGCTCTAGTTTTGTGCGTTCCCAAACAGGCCCCTAGGCAAGGCTTTATAGCTCAAGTAAATATAAGAGTTAACCCACAAGGAGTTATAGAAAGCTCTACATGGATGACAAAGAATCATGTCCTCCCCTCTCTGACCATTGCTCCAGGTGTAGTTGTAGCCTCGTTTAGAACATTCAACCACCCCAGTCTTATCAACAAAGTGAATCCCTCATAGCAACAGATTAAGACCTCTGCCCCTTTTCCAACAGATTCTTAACATAGCATTAAAATCACCAATTAGTAGCCATGGAGCATTCAAGTTACTAAACAACTTAAAGTCAGCCCATAAAGATTTCCCAAGTTTTGCACTACAGTGAGCATAATAAACATAGGAAATAAGAGAGCCCTCAAACCACACAGTAATGTGTTGATTTGACCATGAAACCACCATTTTATATAACTTGTTCCATTGAGATTCTGCCTATAGTTGCTATCACTGATGTGTCAAAATCTGCTCTATATTGTTAGTTTCCGATTCACTAGCATGGTAAAAAGTCTGCAAGCTTGGATCCAGACCAGTCTTCACTTACTATGACTAGTAATCATTATACTGATTGTTTCTGCTCAACTTTGTCTAGATTGCATTTCTAGATTCGAAGCATTTCTAAGACTGTATCTAACGCTCTACTCATAAATACCTACTTATCACACGTCTCAACACCTGCTTTGGTATATGCACAATAGAGTCCATTCAAACATACATGCATTATTTTTATAGGCGTCCCGCCTCAACACCTTGAGGGTATACTCTTTTAGGCTGGGATATGTCGCCTCGGGGCTTATGCCTCAGCTGTATGCTGTTTCTTTTTGGTACCGTTGTTCCTATTTTGCCTAATTATTTTCACCAAAAATACACCTCCCAAGTTCTAATACGATACAATTTAATATAAGTAGTTTACATCAATTAGCGGCTTGAAATTAGTGAACGTACATTGTATTAGTAAAATTTATGGACTGTGTAATGTAATTAGTCATAGCATGAACATGGTAAATGCTCCCACTCAAGAAATTAATTTATGATTCCTTTTCCAATATCAGGCTCAGAATATGGTTCATCTCAAATTGTTGGTGGTCATAAAAATGAGCTTATGAATGGCCTTCTAGTAAGTGGGTTTGATAAACGATCTTGCCTAAGCAGATACGAATCCATTCTATATCGTAAAGAATCTCCGTACAAGCCTTCTACTTATCTCTTTTCCAGGTTGCGGAGCTATGGAACTCTTCATAAACGTTGTGGCCCCTACACAGAATCTTATAACAAGACCCTGGAAAAGCTCAAATCTGGCAAGAATATTGGGTCAACAGAATGTAACTACATGGTCTGGATCTCGTTTAGCGGTTTGGGAAACCGAATACTAACCCTGGCTTCAGCATTCCTGTATGCTCTTCTCACTAACAGGGTTTTACTTGTTGACCGTGGGACTGACATGGCCGATCTCTTCTGTGAACCGTTCCCCGAGATGTCTTGGCTACTTCCACTGGACTTCCCTCTAAAAAAGTTTAGCAACTTCGATCAGAAGTCCCCTCAGTGTTATGGAAAAATGGTGAAAACCAACATTATAAACAATTCCACGACCTCATTGCCGCCTTTTATGTACTTGCATCTTGTACATGATTATGATGATCATGATAAGCTTTTCTTTTGTGATCAAGATCAAAGTCTTCTTAAAAGAGTTCCTTGGCTGATCATGAAAACAGATAACTACTTCGTCCCATCTCTCTTTTTGATTCCGTCATTTGAGGGTGAGCTTAGTAACCTTTTCCCTGAGAAGGATACAGTTTTCCACCATTTAGGCCGATATCTCTTCCACCCGTCAAATCAAGTCTGGGGATTGATTAGCAGGTACTATCAAGCTTACTTAGCAAATGCAGATGAAAGGATAGGGATTCAGATCAGAATTTTTGATACTGGGGATGGTCCGTTCCAGTACGTGGTAGATCAGATTATATCATGTTCCTTTAAAGAAAAACTTCTGCCAGAAATCAACTTAAAAGGAGAACCCATTGTGTCTTCGACCAAGAATCAGACGTTAAAAGCTGTTTTGATAACATCCTTAACCTCGGGCTACTTTGAGAAGTTTAGGAACATGTACTGGGAACACCCCACCGTGACAGGAGAGGTGATTGGATTTTACCAGCCAAGCCACGAAGAGTTTCAGCAAACTGAGAAGAAGATGCACAACAGAAAAGCGTGGGCGGAAATATATCTCTTAAGCTTGACAGATAAATTGGTGACGAGCTCATGGTCAACTTTCGGATATGTAGCTCAAGGTATCGGAGGTTTGAAGCCATGGATTCTCTATAAGCCCCTGAACCGAACTTCCCCAAATCCTCCTTGTCGTCGTGCAATGTCTATGGAGCCTTGTTTCCACGCACCTCCATTTTACGATTGCAAAGCTAAGAAAGGGATTGATACAGGTGAACTTGTCCCTCACGTGAGGCATTGTGAGGACATGAGTTGGGGTCTTAAGCTCGTGAACCATGACGAGATGTAGTTACACAGGTCTGTTATATTATACATCATTTTTATGTACTGTATACTTTTAGTAGAAAGTAGAAAATTTTGTAGACTTTCTAGTGTCTTATTTCATATCGTTTGAGCATTTACGGATATATAGCTCACAATGGTATTGGTGTTGTCTCACACACCTACATCGCAAGTTTGATGTCACCCCTGAAATATTCCTGTTCGAATGTCGCTTCTAGCATGTACTCTCATATGGTTTTCTGAAGAAGTGTTATAATTTTGTATTTATGTTTTTTTCTTCTTCAGATAATAGCCATGCATTATAAAGATGTATATGCTTCGAATCATATTGAAGGCGAAATTTCAGGACGCATTAACATGAAGAAACACTGCAACACAAACATGAGTGCGATAAGTTCATTTTGAAGGCGATTCAGTCTCCTATTTCTGTGCTCCACGGCTCCTAATGTAATGTATTTGTAGTTTATCTTCTTCCAATGACCATAAACCTGTATTTACCTTCCATGAGAGCTGTAGAGATGGACTTGAACTTTGTAAGGTGGTTTATGGTCTGCGATGAGATCATTCTAACTTCATAGTAGACAACAACTCCTACGGTACTCCACGTCCAATATCTTAGCTTCATCAATGGCTGCTGAAATGGCCGTGTTTGCCTGAATACCAGTTGAGGCGTAGTTTCATATTTCGCAGCATGTGTATAATTTGTGAAATTCAAGATCATGGGTTTGTATTCATAAGGGATGTATTTGTGCTTTCCTATTTGTGGAATATAAATATATACAGGTATATTACAATCTAGGTTGCATCCTCTCTCAATCTTAGTACAACACTACTTACAGGCCAATAATCAACGATAAGCCTTACTTACGTTTATGGGCTAAACTGCAAATATCAACAGGTACTCCGGTAAGGTTTGCTTTGAAGATTTATACAGATTTAAATGCAACTGGTTATTTGCCAAAAAACAGTTGATGTAACTTCTTTATTTACATCGGTCTGTTTAGCTGTAAGTTTCTACCAAAACCCACAGGTTCTCAAGAATAACTTGCCTCCGAAATGTGAATCATTTGCCAATACAAGTTTTACTTTCAATGCGTGTTTAGTCCAAAGAAGACAGTCAATTGGGGATAACTTGGATCGATACTTCCGAAGCAGTTTTGACGCAATTCTTTCATAACTATAACGTTCTTTCACAACTATAACGTAAGTATTGGGTTACATTAAGGACTTCACCGGAAGTTTGAAAAGAAATATTGTGCATACTGTGACAACTTGGAGTGCTTGGTAGTATCTACTACTGTGACAATCCGGGGTTGTCCTTGTAGGTTCACGACGACGATGTAACTCATGGATTGATATTGTTGCTTTGCTAACCATCTGTTGAGCCCCTAGTGTTAAACCCCAGCTAAAAGTTGAGTTTTCCGCTAAAGAGAGAATACAATCAAAAAATGCCAAACATGGATCCCCGGAGCATACATTTATAAGGTCTAATTTGGATTTCTAATTATATGCGAGTTACCGCATTTGGAAGTGATGGGTCGGTATGTGTATTATTTTTAGCAAATGGACTTCAAATGCATCCTTTTGTACTCTTTTCTTTTGTTGCGATGTTGCCCATAAATGATATGAGTAAAGAGAAACCGTGAAACTGCAAAAAGAAAAATAAAATCGAACCCAGTAGTCAAGGTCAGCATATATACATGTGTGGATTTATTGCAAGGCGGTCACTGGTCAGCAATGACAGATAGCTGAGAGCATATGCAAAAATAATTGTCAAGTAATCAGCATAAGTGAAGTGGACACTTTCCATATTTATAAAATTGGTAATTAAATGAACTAAATGTTTAAATACAAAATTCGCACTCATGTTCGTGAGAGTGTTAGTTCGTGATATAAAGACTTTATTGACAAGAATTTCTTCTAAAGAGCTTTGAACTTTGAAGATTAGGAGTTACTTACCCCTCTTTGAGAGCTTATAACACCACCCGTTTGAAATCTAGTCTGAATCAGATTCTGAAGGTAGCAACTGGGTTGCATCTTTTGGTTCATCGTCAGTCATGGAAGGCGGTCGATCTTTTCTAGAAGTTTCTTTTGTGCGAGCACGTCTTTTGGGTCCAGGTTTTTCCTGGATGAAGCAGGAGAGAAATGTCAGCACATACGACTAATATTGCTAGTAACTAAGAAATACATCACAAGCACATATTTTTGTATGCTTTAGCCTTGGGAGATCGTGACTGAATAATCTTATGCTTGGTATATGTCGCAAAACGAAATATTGGGCCGACAGTAGATTAATCACTTTGTTTTCTATTTTAATATAAGAAATCGAAAACTTCACTATATAACTACTCAAATCACCAGTAAAAGACAAAATCAATGTTAAGCCCCGATTCAGTCGTTACACAACTCATATAGTAGCAAAAATTTGGTAACTGGCATTAATATACGTTTTTGACAGGTATATTATGTGCAACTCCAGTCATTGCCTCCATCTGATAATAGAGTACATGAAGAAAGCAGGGTGAGTATTTCCTTCATTTGCAAATAAATTTTCATACTCTTCTTGTCCATCTAAAGCTTGCAACTGTACTAGCAACTGGGGAACATAATAGATAAGAGGGGGGGGGGAAGAAGAAGAATGGGTATCTACTATCTAGAGAAGATTCTCCAGAACTTTCTACATGTTTTGCACAGTTAGCTCAAGGTGGGGTGTATTCCAAAAGCTTTTATCTATAACATGTCTTTCTTCTTTGCTACATTAACCCTGTCTTGGTTCAAGAGTAATGGAATGGCGATATTTACGATAAAGGCTTGTAAAAAAATAAGCACATCTACTGAAAAAGACACCCGTTTCTATCGTTCAATGGATACACTACCCAATTGACATTTATTACTCACAAGCATACTAAAAGCACGAGTTATTAGCTAGCCTGCCTATTCTGCATGACGTCTAGATAATGAGTTAATTGAAGAATATTTGTAGACATAACTCACCTTTGTCCTTGGTTGACTTGACTGACTTGTTTGAGTTGAACGATTTCTTTGCATCCACATGCTACCGAAGGATACAAGTGCTGCTAATAGCAAGAATGGACCAAGTCTGGGATCTCCTATCGAATCATATACATTGGTTATGATCTTGTGAATCTTATATTTCATCCCGTTGCTAGTAGATAGAACACTTTGAGCACCTCTCGACCAAATTGCATCTCCATCCTCCGGAATAAGTTCAGGACTGTTTGTCCTCTGCGTATTGGTGAAAAGATTGCAAAAACAAATCAGATATTGATCATTTAATTTCATGAGGATTTATTGCTTACTTAAACACATGATTACAAGATTGGTAAATAGTAACTTACAAAGAAAGGAAGATCCCTGGAATCACCATCCTTGATTATTTGTGAGACCCACTGAATAATCTGCAAATGAAATATATAGGTTCCATTACAAAATTCATCACGTCAGTGGCGGATCGTCTATATGGCTTTGAATGCATTATACAGGATAAAGAAGTGCAAAGACTTCTGCACCATTTATTTGTCTTGTGTATACATGTGGGTGAGTGTGTGGAGGAGATAGAGGTAGCCAGGTGGATGGGTTATTTGAAAAAGTGGCTGGACCGATAAAACAAGGTCTTGATTCCTAGACAATTCTCGGCTCCGAGTGACTGAAATGAGACATATATTAAAAAAACAGTAACAGTATAAATTACTCTGGAGGGTACTTACTAGTAGCTCACTATAGAATATCCTCTGTGTGATTATGAAGATAGTAACAGTATATATTATAAGAGCAGTAGTAACTGTATACCTGGGGAATATCCACTGAACCATTATACCTAGCAACAAGCTGTGAGGCAAGATCATCATCGACGTCCTCCTGAAATGAATCCCATATAGTTTTAGGCCTACGCTCAATCTTCGTTTCAGCCTTAGTAGAATTCCTTTTGTAGCGCACAATAAACAGTTCAGGTACATCAACAATATCCCTCCTCAGTCCACACGTCTCGTAGCTGCTTTCTGAGTTGATGTAGAAAAAGCAATATTTCTGGATGGAAGACGAATATCAGTACATAAATTAGATATGTTTGTCAACAAAACTAAAATAATCCACATATAAATTATTTTACAATAATTTCTACAGCGCAGCATAACCAGGTTTCAGCTCAATGAGTGTGACACCTAGCCCGAGCGGGTGCACTGGAGAGGCACCTAACCCGATTGTGGTGATGGTTGAACCAATGAGTTAGTCCCACATCACCTTAGATCATGCCAGGCCACGGTCCATAAGTTAAAATCTCACTTTACTTGTCACCGAGGCCTTTTGAGGGAAGCAAAACCTCAGAGCGAAACCTCCGCTGAATGTAATTACGGGGGGAAAATATCGGGCACGTAGAGTGGGATCGTGATAACCAATATTAATAAGATAATAGATAAGATGTTCCCACATTTTTATTCTTGCAAAGTTCGACAACATTTTTTTCTTAAAATAGTCCTAGATGTGTGGGGTTAGGCCGCTATAATGTATAACACCAACCCTCGAGTTTTGAACTATGGGTTTTTATTTTAGTCCATATGACATATGGAGGTCTCTCCATAATCTAGAGGTAGAGTGAATACTAGTGACATATGACATGAACTTTAGCCTTCAATTAAAGAAAGTTCCAACTTACTTTCATAAACCAGCTAAATAACAATGGAGGCGTTAGCCTTTAATTAAAGAAAGTCTTAACTTACTTTCATAAACCAGCCAAATAATAATGGAGGTTTTAGCCTTTAATTAAAGAAAGTCCTAACTTACTTTCATAAACTCGCTTAGAAGGTAAGTAAAAAAAACAAAACATTTCCAATAAAGAAGCAAATCCAATGCAATTATTAAAATGAAAGACACATTGATTAAGTCATAAAAGTTTCACTAGGGTCCGGTAACAAAGAGATGCTACTGATGATGTCAATTGGAGAGAGAGAGAGAGAGAGACGTCGCCCCTATCACACGTGCAACTCACACGAGACTCCTCGTTTAAGGAATTCAATTCACCACATCATTTGGATAAAAGTGTTTCTTCTCTTTTGCAACTTACACAGTATCTGTAGTGGGAGGGTCGGCTTCATGGCTGTGGGCAAACAAAATTTCCGCTGGAGCTGCAATGTGCTCAGTAATAAGCAATCTCAATTGCATCTTCGTCATAGGTCAATCACGTCCTTCTGAAAATGTTTCTTTTAATCATAAATACCATCCCACCTTTCATATTTTTGTTGACAAAAAGTTAGTGCCAGTACTCAACAAATAAAAGTCACACACAAGTATTCCTTCACGCTCAAAAGACCTGGCTCAGATTACGTAGCTTCATAAAGATATCTCACATAACTGACGATGAGGAACACGGTGATAAAATTCTACAGCATCTTCCATCACTAAAGAATGGGGGATAGCTGTGCTTAACACGGGTGATTTGTAAATTATATTGCCAATTGAGTGGATAGATTGGTCTGCTTGCATTACTTAGGATCAGCACTTTTATACGCAATTATTTTCAACCCGCTTAATCATTCATCAATAAACGCATCTGGGTCGAGCTTCCTGTCAAAGTCTACAATGTTCAGCTTCACGTCGTGCTGGTGATTAGTGAGAACATGAATAAGAGTAGCAAAATAATTACTATTAGTGCCCGAAACCACCGGTGGTATTGTCCCCACATTAACCACCTTCTACATGGATGTGTGGGGTTTTGTTTGGTCCACAAAAGCCTCAGTGCTAAGAGTATCTCCTAAAGTACCTCACTCACTTGGTTGAAAAAAAGTAATATCCAAGTGAGTGAGGTCCAATTTCATCCAACAGTACCTTAGTAGGTTTTTTCATAAAGTAAATATCTCGCAAAGTTTTAAAGAGGGAAAGGGGCCCACAAAATTGAAAAATGAATTAAAGTCAAAGAAGTTAAAGCTAAAAAACCACGTGTCGCTTTTTAATTGGTTGTTTTTCAACCTCTAAAAGCAAGGTTCAACCTTGGAAAGCAAGGCTCAACCTTGCCTTTTGAGGATGAAAACCAAGTGAGTGAGGTACTGTTGGATTGAGAAAATCCTGTGGCAACTCAAAAACCAAGTGAGTAAGGTACTTTAGGAGATGCTCTAGCAGTTGAGTGTGGGTTGGTACATGTGGCCCACCTTGTCAAGCCCACACAAACCCAACCCAAACTCTAGTCTCCCAGCAGTTGGGTTTGGGCTCAAACTCCTCTTCTTCCTTCTCTCCATTGTATTGAACACAAAAAAGAGGAGAAAACAGTAAAAAAGAGAGAAGCCATTCTCTCTGTTTTACCCTGTTTCGTTTGATCACAAAAAGATGTTTGCTCTAAGTAAGCTAATGTCGCCGCCGCGGGGAATCAAAAAATCGATGAATTAATACCAAATTCCAATCCTAAAACCTTCTTGTTGGGATGAAAATTTAGTATTTTGAGAACACCCCATTTCAATGATTTCATATAAACTAAAAGCGTATCTTGAAAATTGAAACTTCAACCCCTCCGTACCTTCTTCATCGTTTTGAAAAAACCACATCCCCGTAAACCTCAAACTTCTCCTCACATTGGTTTGAAATGGTCTGGTTATTATTTTGGGCAAATTCGAAACACAACTAAAAGTGGGAATTATGGAATTGGAACTAAGGAGATGCTTAGATTCCTTGGAAGAGCATTATTGGATAGGTTTCTCTGTGGGTGTCCTTTGGTTTTGGTTTCTGTGAATTTGGAGAGGTCGAAAGAGTAGCTGATAAGATTGGTACTAGTGTAATTGCTATTTATTTCGCATTGTTTTAGAGAGAAGTGAAAGAGGAATTGAAGAGCTTGAAAGAGAAGAAAGAAAGAGATTCGAGCGATTGATGTGTGAAGTGGAGTTTAGTAGCACGCGGACTTTTTAAGTTCTCACAACATTTATAAACCCGCGTAGTATTATGAAGTCCGCCAAACTCCTTTTTATTTTAGTGTGAGCTCCCCATACCCAGTTGAGTTCTGACAACGCCTGCTAAACAACTCACACTTGTTTTTAAAACTGCTGGGAGTAAAAAAGTAAGTTTTGGGTTTCTTCTGCCAAAAAAACCCAACCCACACCCAAATTTATAACTGCTGGAGATGCTCTAAGTAAGAGTGTAAACCTTCTAATGCATCTCACTCTGGACGGGATCCTAACCGATGTGGAACTATTACACACCCATGAGTTGTTGCTGATAGCGGTTTGATTGGTGCAGTTGAACAAAATCGGACCTTGGATTACCACCATAAGGATCGGAAGGTATCCATCGCTCTGCTAAAATGTAGGCGGAAGGCAGTATGGTGGTGATGTAGGAGCCTAAAGGCAACCAAAAGGGCTGATGTTCCGGTCTCGCCCATTATCCAACTTGTGAAAGGTATGCCTCTCACGTTGAGAAGAGTCCCATCTGCTGTGACCACCGTTACCATCCTTTCCATTGAACTTCCCGTAATTGTGGTCTTCTCCGTGTTGATTTGGGGGCGGAGGTTGGAGAGACGGTGATACATTCCGTTTACCTGTTTTTAAGTCTAAATCGAGAGGGACAACAATATCCTGATATTATTGTCTTTGGTAAAGGTAGTGGTTGGCTTAACCAGTCGTAAACATATTTTTTGGTGTAGGGCTAAGGCGTCAGCAGAATGGAAGGGAAGATACCCTCAAGCTTTAAAAGGGGTAAGATCATTTTTTGGCAGTACGAGTTGGTCAAGGAAAAACAGATCCGCCGGAGTTCGACATGAGAGGTTTACTTTTGAACGTGTCAATCAGATCTGGCAATAGTTATCTCAGTTATGGATGTTGCCGTTGCAGGTGGTGGATAACCATCTCCAGGAGTTGTTTGGTGCACTGGTTGCCCGTGGACTCTGGTTATCTGCTTCAGCAGATCACCTCTGTCGTGTTGTTGGTGCTACTCTGCTAGGTTCAGCAGAAGCACGTTTCGTGCCAAAAAACATTTCAAGCTGGCGGGATTCACTGTCAATTCCATAGGCCTATGCTGTGGTGGGACCAGAGGTTCTTTATCATCTCCGATAGTTGACCCTCCTTATTCTATGTTCAGGAGGATGCCAGGGAGAATTCTTGAGATTCTAATACTTCTATTCATTGTTTATAATATTATGTTTCTCAGCCTTAACCCTAACTTGCCTCTCAGGAATAAACACAATTTAACACTTTTGAAAACCTAAACTTCAGGACTCTTTACTGTTTACACTGGCATGGTTGAAGAGTCTCTACTAGAAAGATATCATGAGTGAGCCTCAACCAAGGAGCGCATTCTCGGCTCAGAAAACTGACTTCGTCCCCAATAGAATATCAAGTGGAACTCCCGCTTCTAACCTGTCGAAGAGTGAATACTTGTTCATATAAGATGCAGAAGTGCTCTTCTCCGGCGAATAAAGTTGTGTTCATACAATTATAGATGAGGGAAGAAACTCCTCTATGTTGTACACGTGTTGTCGTTGACAAATCCCAAAATGTTATTTGTTCAAAAGATAAAAAATCATACTATCCGATTAATCCTACTAGTTTATTCCAAATCTTGACGAAACATTCTTCTGCGATCCAATATTCATACCTTTGCTATGTCAATTGGATTTCCTTGATTACTTTCCTTAATGCGAAGAAATCTTGATTAATTCTACCAATATCCATACAAAGAATGTCAGATAGAGTCAATGAGTATGATTTTACCAGATTGCTATGCAACTCTATGGGACATACTACACAATGTTTCTTCATTCACTTCAAATACAAGAAAAAATAGAGAAGGGATGTGGCTTTGGAAATACTCAAACGCTTTCAATCGAAAATCAAAGAAAGCGACTCTTTATGGAGGACTATGCCACTCGGTTCCAATAATACTCGGAGCTCCAGACCATGGTCAAGTTGCTAACGAATGCCTTAATGCTGAATACTAACATCTAGGGTGTAATGCCATGTATTGTTATTCCTATTCATCTAGAAACCATGGTAACTCCCACTAGGGTTATTCAAAGAGCAAGGGAGAGACTTTCTATTTTATTCATGTAGCATCTTATCTTCTAGCTATAGAATAGGAAAGCACAAACCAAAAGAAGAAATCGGTCCATGGGGTTGACAAGCTCGCGATCTGATGTTTCACATTTCTGTGTCACTAATGGTAGTCAATGGCTGCGCAAAGCGTAGTTTAGGCAATCGACCATTACCTCAAGCAGACAACACCACTTTCATGTGTATGAATGCCATACACTAAAGAAATCCACAGCAGAAACTTAGCCTGGTAGTATGTGAAAATGGCTTACCTTTGGAACTTCTCCGTGGCCATGTTAATTTCAATCGCTTTCTCTTTTAGTGCAGCCAGCAGCTTCTGAGGTGGTGATACTCAGCGTTTGTCCAGTGTAGATGATTCTCACAGTCTTTGCTATATATCAGCCGAACTTTGGAATGTTCTACGGAAAAGAGAAACAAAACTGTGAGAAAGACAAACTATGAATAGAATTTGTGTAAAAAGTCGCCAAAGTTTTCCTAGGTCAGAACAAGGCAATCGCAACCCACACATAAGAACTAAATAAATTAAACGCTCGAAAAAAAATCACAAGCTTGAAAATTGACCTTCGCGCATTTTTTGAAGCCTAGACTGGCGCTCATCTACCCAAGTACCTGCTAGTACCAGTCGTTGTGTCTTTCTCTGCCCGAGAGATACCACTGTGCACTCGCAACAAGTTCCAGGAGGTTAAACTCCTGAGGTGGGGAAGGTCTGTACAGACAAGAGAAAACGAAGCAGATCAAAAGCACATTGTTTTCAAAGAGAATTAAACTTTCCAATAAATGTCTACATATCCATGAGTTTAGTATTAATTATAGTAAAAGCGAAAACCGCCTAAAATGAATCCCTTGAGAATCGATTTCTGCTTTAAATATTTTGTCCTTCTTAATAAGTAATTCCTTTAGCGTCACGTTTGAATTATTAACTTTTGTGCCAAGAAATCAACTGAATCAAACGTACTGTATCCTCCTTGTTGCAGAACCGATGTGGTTTGTCCGTGTGACTAAAGAATCGTCTTCAAGATCCTAAATATCCTTTTCGTCATTTAATTTTCGTTATTTGTACCATAAAATATGTAATTACTTTTACAAATTGTACTGGCATGCATTTATTTTGGTTTGTTGCCAAGCAGTGCATGCCCCAAAAAGCGCGCCTTTCCTTCTTTCTTAGGAGAACAAACAAGAAAAATAAGTCTAACGACCTTATCTTTCTTATGTCATGATATATAACCTCATAATACCAAAAATATACTCATATCACTTTAATTGGCTCTTAGATAAACTTATTTTTCTTCTATAGTTTGATTAAAGGCGGATGGAATAGAATAATTTTGACTTGATAATCATAAAGTTAAACAAGACAATTTCTTCTCTTACTCTTATAGATGATGGATGGGCAGAAGTGAGGCTTTCTTTTTGGATACTTTACAATAGGCATACAAACTATATATGGAAATTTTAAAAATCGTAATTATACCCTTGGTCAAAAGCATGCCAAAAGGCCAAATGGCAGGCCGACAACATGCGGTCACAGGCTGCCTACTGCATGCCAATGCCATGATGCCAACTACCCTAGTGCCCGCTCCTTCTTACATTTTTACTCACCACTCTCTTTCCACTCCCTATTTTTGAATCCAAAATCACGCCACAAACCGGTACCCTCAACCCCAAAGACATATGACATTCCGCAAGACATCCACCCTATGTGTTGATCCAGAAGACTCACAACCTGATCTTATTTATCTCCCCACAACGTACATCGGATGCGTTCATGTTTCTGCTCAACCACCTATCATGATAACCAACCCTAACGACGTCCTTGGGTAGTTACTTAATAACTCGTTTCTGATTAGATTTGATAATTTTTTCTTCTCTTCTTTCAAAGATGTATGGTTTGAAGTACTCTGTAGTTGTGTTAAATCAATCTATGAACGTGACAGACCCACCAAAACTCGTGTGACAAACATGAGGTATCCTTGCTTAGATCATCTTTTTGTTTTTTTAATATACTTTGAACTTTCAGTACTTAAAACACATTACTTAATTTTACTAACGTCATTTTTTTAGTTTAGTTTTATTATTTTAGTGTGGAAGAGTTATAACTAAGTTTGCTATTAGTGTAAATCAACCCTATATCCACTTATGTAATGTTTAAACAAAAGTTTAGTCCTGTATAGTATAATCATAATCAATATACAGGTACGGACAATAATAATGAAAAAACAATTAGGAAAAAACTCTCCTTTTATATTGAAAGGGTGTGGTCCTCCTTTTCACTTATTTAAGTTGTCGACCACAGTACCCGTGTCAATGTTACATAACTTAAAGGTTTTTTTTCTTAAATTTTTATTTTTGTGATGTACCATTTGCAATTTTTGAAGGTGTTGTACTTATTTTATTTTGTAACAAATTATATCAAGATGAATTGAATTACAGTTCCCTTAATTTTTTGGTTGTTATGTCTCTTACACCACAAGAGCATACAGTATCATTTGGTTCATAATATGTTTACTTTTGTCCCTAAAGCATTTGGGTTCCATGTAAAAATGTGGGTCAAGATTAGGACACAAATTTTCGACGTAAAAAATCAAACATAACATTTTTAGAGCACCTTTAAGAGAAGAATTAAGACTTGGTTTTCGTCGTGTTCAACATAAATACATCCTTTTTACTTCTTCCATAATCGTTTGTTTGGAAGTATCAAAATTGTTATAATGTACTTTGGGTGGTATGGACTTCTGGAGAAAATAAATGGGCGTCATTTGAGGTTGACTTGTTGGATTTTGTGAATGAACAATATACAGTAACCAACCTCCATATATTAATACCATGGGACCACCCCAAGATTAATATATGGAGGCTATAAATAAAAGATGTGATAATTTTTTTTCTTAAATTGCCCGGCAATTATAAAGGAAAGAGAGATACCACGGAGGGAGAGAAATGAAAGAAGACATGGGCGTCACTACTACTGGATAGTTTGGTTGCAATGGTTTACTTGCTGATTTAGACATCACTCTTCCTTCCACTACGCCTAAGCATTGTGAAACAAGAGTACAATTCAAATTGCCCATAACTCCGTCTTCCATGACGTGCAAAGCATATCGAGATTAATTGCCCCGTAACTCCTCATATTTTCAGCATGGCACGATATCTCTGCTGTTTGTCCCTTCTACTATCCAGTTAGATGTTATTGTTACGTGTATTGAAATTAGGGTCTTTTATATCTAGGGCAGTTTTAGTCCTTAGAGGTCTCTGAGTCTATCCTAATAGGTTTTATTATGTGTACTTATATTGTGGGGAGGTATGTGTGCTCTAACCATAACTAGTTTTAGATCCCGCATTGAGTAAGAAAAGAAGTATTTGGGAGCCCTATTATATAAAGGGGTCTAAGATGTAATCTATTTCAACTTAAGAGTGAATAACTTCTCTTTTATTTAATTCTACAATATAATACCCTGTAATTAGGTTACTTTCAATCATGATATTTCAGTTTCACCTTCTATCTATAAAAATCTTTTTAATTTTGAAATCAGTCTTATCTTTATCCTCCTCTCTCCTCTGTCATAGAAAGAGATTTTCTCTCATGACAACAACATGTTCTCTTCCCAAACAACTTATTCTCTTACTTTTTACTCTAAGTTTTTTATCTCTCCCAAATCTATCATTCTCTCTAGAACTCAGAGGAACCAAATCTGTCGCTAACCTACAAGTTCCAAACTACTAGAGTCCCCAATTAGGATCCCAGAACCCTAATGTTGTGTAATCGATCCCCCTATGGTCGATTAAGAGGCTTCAAATTGAATTTCAATGTTGCAAGTTGTGTTATTGGGGATTTGGTTTGGTGAGTGATTATGAGGAGACATTTGGGTTCCTAAGCAGATTGTGATTTCTAATCCTGAAAGAGTTGTTGGATCTCGATGTGTTGAAGGGGTTGAAATTTCCGTGATTGCGAAGTCATTGGTTGCGTGGGAGTGCGAATCGCATAAAATGTCGCTTTTTTTTAACCGAGATGGGTTAAGATTTTTGGAATATTATCGAAATACTTCAAGAATTATCAATTTTTTGAATATTTTGTATATTGTTGACTATTCGAAAAAACATCAATATTTCGATTATTTTCAAAAAAAATTGCCGGAATAACGCAATTTTTTTTACACAAACTTTACATTATCAATTGTTATTTTCGCATCACAACCATCAAACAACCAAAATTGATATACACTTATTAGAGAGCAATCCACCTTCATAGACACCACAATAATCCCCAAAGAACCCAAGTACAACCATATCCAACCCAAAAATCCAATATTGATATGATTCCATCGTTGTTTATGGGGAGAGTAAATCGGTCCTACTACAACTGAAAGAGATTCATCCATAGAGTAAGATTTGTCCCAAGGAGACACATGGAGAGAGAGAGAGAGTCGCTTCTACATTGTCTATTAAGAGAGGCTGAGTAGAGAGAGATGTTGAGATAAGATTTAACGTGAACAGAAAAAGTAGTTGATTTTTTTTTTTTCTATCGACCTCAATTTTATGGTGTTTTGATTGGTGCTCAATAGTGTCTACGAGTGATTTTTCTCCTGATCCGTTCCCTTATTTAAATCCTAATTGATTCCCGCTTATTTATAATCCACAACTAAGTTTTGAGCCTTCCCATATCCATGAACTCACTTATCAAGGCTAAAATTGGGCGCCTCCTTAAGCGAACCTGCTCTGGTGCTGTTTACAACCATCAAGATGTGATATTGCCCAAAAGCTTGCACAATCTGCTTATGGACCTAAAGCTCTCTTTGTAAAATTCTACTTTGGGGCAATTATCGACCATTCTATATTGCTTCACAACTGATCTTGTCAGATGCTAATAATTGAAAAGTATTTCCAGCATTCAAGATGTCAACCAATTTTACCATGGAAAATAGTGATCACCTTATGTTTATGAGTTCCATGACATTTGCAAATGATGATGCTGTCAAAGTTTCCTGCAGTGCAGAAAGAAACCTTAGCTATTACAACATCGAAGAAAAAATGACTTATAATCCTTTATACACAGAATTGTATCATAGGAATAATATGCCGTGGAAACAACAGTTTTTACACCCGGACTTTAATAATCACGACAGCGGCGCAGACTCCACCTCAAACCTGCTCCAATTATAAGAGGGCAAATGTTATTAATGCTTTTACGTAGGAAACACATCATTACAATGTTACAATAAGAGCACTGAGTTTAAATAAATACGAAAAAAAAGCCAAAGCTTCACCAAGATATCGTTCCATTGTATGTGTTATAACTATTTTAAAACATACAGCCAAATTTAAGATCATCACATCCCTGTCTCCCATAATTCTTCTCGTAATGTATTCCAACTCATTTCATCTCTTATGGCAAGCCTTTCTTGGCACAAGTGAGAAGGATATTATGAAACAAGACGCAATGAAAAATATGTTGTTTATTTATCATCTCGAGTACAGCACCCACACTTTCCGAAAGAGGGAGTTGATCAAATTCGTTCAATATAGCTCACATTCCAAATTCTGAATATTTCAATTTCAATTATAGTAAGAAGATACTTCTATGCATACCTCTACCACAAACCTACAATATCACCAACATTAGCTACAAACACCCTTTGGCCCTTAACAACTATTTGTACAGAAATTACTTCTAATCCTACTAAATAGAAGGATATAGGAATAACTAGTACATAACTAGACTTACTAAATAAGCCAACTTATAATACATAATTCGTAACATATGAAGCAGTTAAATATCAACATAATAAAAATCATAGTCAAGTAGACTAAAAACTAGGTATGGATACAAAATCCTAAAGACAGTTTAAACTTATAAGGTCGGTGGTTAAAACAGTTTTCTGTGAATTTAGAGACCCGTGAGCCATTATTCATAGTTGAAAGTTCATTAGTTGTTTACCAACAGGGTTAACGAGAACCTTACTCAAGTTCATTATCTTGTCACCTTATCGTAGAGGCGCATAAATCACTTTCGGTACTTGAGTCCTTACAAGTCGCGCCCATCGCTTTGGTCCGACCCGCAGTTCCATGTCAACTGTGGCGGCGTACGTCAATCTATGTGGATGGACCCATGCTATTCTGATCTGTCCATGCACAGTGGGAGTGACGACATTTGGTGGACCATTCACCTGTGGGATTGGACGACCATGCTACTATGAGTTTGTCCACACGTGTGGTGGATGACCATGTCCACAGTTTTCTATCGTCGTATCTGGTCGTTCACATATTCTATGTATTGGTGAGAAAGCTCATTATTTGAACTTCGCCGGAGATGCGACAGTCAATTGTTAATGGTAATATCTACATTTCATGGCACTCATTTTCCACCTACCCCTCACTCACTCTCTGACCCTTCTACCTGCATTGATTTTTTTCCCTTGAGAGATACCCGTCCACCTCCCACGAGGCTTTTATTCCATGTAAAAAGTCGTTATGTTTGCACACCCAAACAATAGACCATGGGTTTTTCTGAGGCAATCTTTCAACAGTTCTATTTGAGAAGTACGCTTCCCACCTAAATTGTGTGGTCAAATACTTCCAAAAATGACCTTTACGAGTGGCACTTGATGCAACTGTGTCCATATTACCCATTCATTTCATTTTGCTTTTATTTAGTATCTTTTTTGTCACAGAAGTCTACAAAAACTAGTAAGGCTGTTCTATAAAAGGACTCTAGGCAAAAATCGTCATTTTGTTTATTTTTATAATTTATGACAGAAATAGCCATTTTAGAGTAACTAGAGCTAATTTTGGGAAATCCTAATTTCAGTTGCCTAATAATTATTTTTAATCTTATTGCTTCCGTCATCGATAATCCATACTTTTATTATCATGCCTATATATAATTACACGTAGGAAAATAGAAGAAGAAACTAGCAAAAAAAAGCACAAATGTATATCACATTTATAAGAACAAGTATCTAGATCTTAAATTAACTATGGAGACATTAAAAATGAGGCTTTTGATTATAGAAAGTGCTCATTCAGTGTTGTTTCACAGCAGGAAATTGTGCTTACGTGTCCACCAAAATGCAGATCCTACCTCTCGCCAAAAAACTAACCAAAAGGCGGTAGCCCTATTTTTGGAGCTTGGCCAAGAGGGCAGCTCGTCCCCATTTCTGAAAGATAATAACTTTTACCTATTAAAATAATAATCACATGCATCATTAGAATTCCGACAAGGGAAGAGTTGATGCAAGTGACAGTTAAAAAAGTAAAGCTATCCTTTGGTCTTCCTAACAATCCGCTATTAATGGAACATATTATTCCATGACCACATATGTAAAATATGGAAACAAAAGGTCACGCTTGGTACAACTTCAGTCCCTGAAACTTTAATTTGCATTGTAAACTTCAAGGATGCACAAAAAAATTGTATCTTAGGAGCATTGGTCGTACAGAGAAAAGTGTGGGAGAGAGAGAGAGAGAGATGACCAAATTAAGAGGATAGGGAATTTGGGACTTTATAAGAGTATTGATAGTCCGGCGCATCTCACAGATGGACTTATAACCAGTTTTAACAGTGAGTGACTTACTAAAGGCATAGACATTTTGTTATCCGCACTGAACTAATTGTTTACCTGGATATGGCATAATTTGGAAAGGATAGGCTGGAAATATTGCAACATGATAATGGTGGCAAGCTAGACCATCCCACAACCTATGGGATTGGTTCTCTTCAACATATAACAATGAATGGTGACAAGATTTTTCCAACACTTGTACCCCGCATACAACTAAAGAACCAATAGTTATGTCGTGCGCTTGAATTATGGCTTTCAACAATTGACTATCTCAAGACAAACTTTCTGAGGTGGAAAGAGTACAATCGAGGCAACAAAAGTAGAAAAGCAACAAAAAGACGTGTCATCAGTCGGATCCACTAAATTAATTCTTCCGGCGCATCACAAGATCTTCAAGCCTCCACTCCCTTCATATGTATGGATGGGTGGATGCCTAAAATAAAAATTGTTGCATAATTCCTTAAGAATCGCATTAACCTCTTAATCTTCCTTCGAAGTGCCTATCGCTCAATATCTTTCCACAAACCCAATAATCGCGTATGGAGGAGATCCCACAAAACTTTACAACTCCTTATAAATAGCTACCCACCACCACGCTTTCGAGATGTGATAGAACTCCGGTAAAAAAATCCCCGAACACCAAAAAGGTTATGAAAGTGATTCAAAATCTCAATCACGACCGAAAAATGAGATAAGTTGTCATTGAACTCATCCTCATCCACAAAGTAAGCAAAAGGGTCCACATGCATTACCTCTCTTATATCTCTAGACGTTGAATTTTTAATCATAGGCCCAATACAATTTCCATTTATATTCATTCTTCCGAAGCAAAGCCGAAGTAAATTTTTGAATCATAGAGCCCAGAGTCTCCATCTCTTATCAAAATTTCTCCGAAAGTAAACATTCGAGCTTGCCCTGATCCCTCTCCATTTCATTAAATCCTTCACTCTCCCCATACTTTAGATCACAACAGCATTATATAAAGAAATATACCCTAAAGCAAGATGTCTCGAACACAACCATACTGATGTCAAAACTAATCATCTCAGATTCCCGTATTGATATTGATGTCTTCTTTAAACTTGCCCCATGTTTAAGATTGTTTTCATAATCCCACTCCATCACATGAATTAGTGTTTTCTGAAGCCATGCAAACTCCCCGTATCCCAAACTAGCTTTAATCACCTTTGGCCCATATACTGTCTATGTCATTACACATACTTTAAAGCCACGTTCCAAGTAACCGCAATTTTCATTTCCGAACCGCAATTTTCATTTCCGAAAGAATTTTAGCCCCAATCCTCATACTTTTTTTCCGTGCACACTGCAATTTCCCATTTAAGATGGAGCTTATGATCCCTTACAGGACAGAGAAAATTCTTGACAATCCTCGCTGCCACTGGCAGTGACGTTGGTAGGTAAAATAAAGATAGATAATACAAATTGATAGCATCTTCATTTTCCACAAGGACAACTTCTTACAATTCCATTCAATAACCGGATCTCAAATCTCAACACAACACGAAGGCGCCCATGAGGCATACCAAGATAAGAGTAGGGAGACTTCCTATTCCACATCCTAAAGAAAGAGTTCAGCCTCAAATATTATTACCGTTTCCAAACCCCATAACTTTTCTCTTTGTCAAGTTTGCGCGAAGTCTTGATGCTAACTGGAAGCTCAATAATACAAATCTAAGATGTTTGATCTCCTTCTGAGCTTGTCCAACAAAAGAAGATAGTGTCATCTACAAACTGAAGGTAAGTAATCCCTAACGCCTTTTCACTAACCGTAAATTCATGAACCAAGCCCAAAGCTCTAGTTGGGCATGTCAGTCAGTTCAAAGCCTCCACCGCCACAATCAACAAGAAAAGATATAAAGGGTATCATGTTTAGAGCTGGAAAAAACTCTACTAGAATTCCATCAACCAAGACCGAAAACTTTTTTATCGATATACATAACCTCCACTTATCTCCGAAACTTATCATCTCCAATACATTCAATATAAAATTTCAACTAACATGGTTGTAGGCTTTCTCAAAGTCAATTTCGCGAACCACACCTGGTACACCCTCTCTAATCCATGAGTCGATTGATTCATTAGCAATGAGTACACCATCATGAACCTACCAATTTGAAACAAAATTCCCTTGAAATCTCTCCTAGCCAAAGCCTTAGTTAAAATCTTGTTAACTCTGTTGATAAGACTGATAGGCCTAAAGATTTTTAATTCCCCAACTTCAGAAGACTTCGGGATAAACTTATGAAAAGTTGTGTTAAGCCTCTAGTCAATAAAACTATCGAGGTAATATGTCATCAATGTAACCATAACGCACCTACCAAGAAGAATATGCCAGCATATACCAAAAGATCGCATAGGGTATCCAGCTGGCCCCAAAGCTATATCCCCACCAAAATTCTTCAAAGCCACCAAAATCTCTTATTTCATCAAATTCCTTCTTAAGCCAAATTGTCTAGTCTACGCTAATGTTGTCAAAGTCCAGCCCGTCTAGTGTGGGTCTTCATTGATGCGGTTCCTTAAACATACCTGAATAAAACTCAACAACGTACACTACAATTTTGTTATTATCATCCGCAAGCTGATCTCCAATATGTAACTTAGACATGTTACTGGTCCATCTCTCTACCAAATAAAAAATGCAATGTTGTATCCTTCTTTAAGCCACTTCACTATGGATAGTTGGTTTAATCTTATTTCCTCCCAAAAGTTCAGTATATCAAGCTTATCAATTGGACCATACATCCCGGTTGCCGCCCGCTTGAATCGATCATAGACATTCTCGCAATGAAGCGAGATAGAATAGACTCCTAATAACGGATCTTTTAGGACCTTAATCCCCCATGTATCCTAAATAGCCAAAACACATCCCAAATCCCCTAGTCTAGAGCTGCTCACCCACACTCTTTCGACCCCGAAATCTTTCTAACGATAGTTTGGCCCATGAGTGGAACTTTGGTTTCTTGCAGTAACATAATAGAAGGCTAGAATTTTCTCACATAAAAGCTGACATCCCTCCTCTCCCTCGTACCCAACCCCCACGCATTCCACGTAATTATTTTTATCTGCATAACTAAACATCTCCCCCCTCCTTGTCTCTTCCACCTCACAAAGACCTACAATAGAATCCAAAACAAAGAAACTGAACCAACACAGACAAATCTCATATACGGAAGACTTTACCCCCGCCTCTCCAAAAAAAACCTCCCCCGCCCCATCCCCTGCTCTCGTAGCTCGAGTAAGTTCTTTTTTTTCATCATCTCCAATCTGAACAAGCATTGCGACACCTCATAGTTGCCTCTAACCTCTCTTCAATAGGCATCTCCATCCCATATCATTTTTCTCACAATTTGTAGGACCTTCTGAAAACCTATTCCTTCCCACTATCGAATCAATTTGGTTATTTTCTTAAAATGCACCTCTTTGGCTTTCCCCCTCTTCGTCCTCTTTTTCCTCTCCTTCTGGTTAGTAGAAGCGCTAGTTTGAGTATCAGCCGACCCATCACATGTATCTCTTCCTATCGGCATATATCCATTGGATGCAATGAATCCAGTCAAAGGAATCTAATGATTCGTGTAGACAACCAAGTGAACTCTGAGGTTTTCTTCACAAGCCCCCCCCCCCCCCCATAATGACTTGTGCATCTCGATCGGAACATCCATGATCTACCCCAACCAATTCTCCTTTAAATGCTTCCATAGTTCTTCCCCGCCTTGTTCCTTTCTGCTACCCACTCGTTTGTTTCGATAATCGACCCTAAGGGATTCACATTCTGTTTCATCACTAATCTTTGGTTTTAATCAGGCCAAATATGGTTATACACTCCTAACATTCACCTTTTGTGTCTCAAAGAAATCTTGAATTTGCCTGATCAAGGAGTAACTATTGACTAGTGGAGGTACAACTGGGCTTAACCTAGTTCCAGTAAAAACACTCTGCATATGCAAGGCAACATGGTTAGATAGCATTTTTATCAATCTCAGTGGTCTCTAGCACTATTACTACTACTTTGATTCAGAGAGAACGTATACATCTCGGAATACTCCTACAGAGCAATCTCAAGAACAAATGCATCTGGACTGCAGATATTCCTCGCAAGTTCACTGCTATGACCTGAATGAGATTTCATTGCTCAAGGTGGGATTGAAGAATTCAGATGATTAAAAACTGCAGATAATTTGTGCTTTGGTTTGAATAAATGAAAACTAACTGCACAGACCTCTCTGGAACCTTGGTGTAGCTGGCAATGGAGTCATTTCTAGGAATCGCTATTAAAAAGGCCCTCAGTACTATTGGTCAATAGAAATTGTATAGCCGTACGCATTGCCATCTTAAATTCTATGAGAGTGTGGGCCCAGGTGATAGGTAGTTTTTAGTCCAAAGGAGGTGGATATCCCGGACGGATTAGTGTGAAGCTGGAGATGTTTCTTGATGGATTAGGACTATAAAGCCTAGTAGGTCTGGGAAACCTTAAGACCTACATCTGTATAAAGGGGAGCCGTCCACTCTAGAGAGTTAAGCTTCTGAGCCACCATCGTTAGCCACACTTTTCTAGAGTATAGAGCAACCCAAAGTGCAGGAGATATCAGGAGCAATTGGAGGTGCAGTTCTGTGTCTTCATCTGTCGGATTAAGCTATCAACAGGTTAGTCAATGTCAATTGATTTACAAATTAGATCCTCATTATTAAAAGCATGATTATACTGTTAGTCTTTCATCTCTTCCTATCACCACATTTCCGAAGTAATAAAAACCGTGAAAGGATGATCATGATAATTCTAGGGGTGAAGAGATTTCAGAAAATGCTGGAAACCATCAATTGTCTGATCTTTCAAACAGGTGAAAGCTAATAAGAAATAGAATGTTAATTATCTTCGACCTGGCATTGTTTTGGCTTTGTCCCCGATCAAACCAAACAGAACTGACTGATGAATGTGAATGTTGTCTTGTCGGAATGTTTCTGAGTACTAAGCCTACTTTCATGTTTGTAAAGGATTGTGTACAAAAGGCGTGGACATTCAGAGGTACTACGAAAAAATAATCTAAATCAGCCACTATCATTTTTCAGTTTCAATGATAAGGATGATAGAGATATAGTGCTGGAACAAGGCCAGGGGAATATTGCTGGCAAAATTTTCCTTTCGCCAATACAATGCCTAGAGAGCAACTAGAACTAGCAATGTATACTCTCTTCCTAATTTGATCAAAGTAGACAATGAACCTCTTCAATTATTGATACAAAAAATGTATTTTGTTAGTGAAGATGGACATCATTCTCTATTGATTCAAAACAAAGTTAGAGTTGGGGCTTGGGGCTTGGGGATTGGGGGATGGTTCTATTTATTTCTATTTGAGGCAATCCCAATGGAGTTGGGGGATGGTTCTATTATTCAAAACAAAGCTGATTAAACATGGAACTCACACAAGCTTTCCTGTGGTGCTTATTGGGTGTTATTGCCAAAACCTTCTGTGCATATGATTATCTCTCGTCCAACTATCACAAAGAAATTGGAGAACCAAAAGTGTAAAACTAGGACTTCAAAATTCTGTAAGTGGTGCATGAGGTGATTCCAGGCTTTCCATTAGCGGATTACAAAGGACTAGTTGAAGACAGCTATGCTATACTCTAAAAATATTTATACATGGGGAAGTTATCCATGTCAAGACACTCTATTGAAACCTCTAATATTATCAATATGAAAGATTAACATAGAAAACGAAGGGACGAAAAATGGCTAACTTTTACATGCAGTAAGATATCGTATTGTTCAAAGAGCTTGTACCTTATGCTGACCACTCTTGGCAATGAAATATTGACCCTGAAATTCAATATAACTTTGTATTATCTCCAGCAGTAGGAAATTTATTTGACACGTAGATAAACACAATTAGTTTACAAAGGTGAAATAGTAAGGTAGATTGGGAAAAATAAATTAATTCAAGTTATATCCCCTACATAACTACAAAGATATCACATACAAGAATATTGTTGTTAGCCGCTAATCTAACGTGGCCTAGTGATTAATGCTATGAGGCATGGGAATTATTTGGGAATACAGATCAATAATTTTATTTACATTTAAAGAGAGATCCAGAGCCTAAATTTCTAGCAGAAAAATATGTACAACATACAGCTTACAAGAGAATAGTTGTATATCCTCAAGAGAGAAGAAGTGTTACACAGGTAGTTTTTGTAATAGTCAGTGGTGTCTTTTATCCTCCACCAATTAGAGTCTTAAGCAGTTGTTGAGAGCGAGTATGTTTGGTCAACGAACACGGGTCTGCACGATATAATAAGATGTAGTTGGTTACACCGTAGCATAGTAGTCTAAGTAACTTCTTGTGCAAGTTACCACTTGCGCTTCCTAGAGTCTAGTTCAGCCTATAGCATAATTTTTTAATAATTATCCAATCAGCTTACTCAAGTATTATTCTATCACTTTACAGTAGTCAACATGGCTTCCATTATTCACGATTTCCATATCAATACACCATTCGATGATATCTTACATTTGACGGGTTTATCATCTATCTTTTCGCCAAGGATATGAGTTTTGTAATATACATAATGGCAGAACAGTTGCTGGTACCTTCTAGACGATAAGAGAACAAAGAAGTAAGAGATTTTACACATATAGCGCTAGTTTAGGTTCTACGTGTCCCAAAATTCACTTCCAATCATCTATCACTTTTCTTCATTCTGTTTCAGAACTTGAAAATTGGGAAGTGACATGCGGTTTTCGGGAAGATGGGGCTTGTACCGTCTGGAATAAAAGGTAATATCTTCTTATAAAAACATAATCCGAAGCATTGCAATTTCATTGCGAACGTAGAAATTAAAATCGTATTAGTATAGGCTTTATCTTATCCACATTCTTTTGGATAATGGAACCTTTGCATGCCCGTTGGTGCATGTGCCTTAACGGCTTTCCAGAAGGGTGTTGGTTTTTCTTAGATTCGTCAGTCTAGTAAAACTTGTAATGTTGAAATGGCAACTACGGTTAATGCATAGATTGCAGACAAAACCAGCTAAGCCACTTACCTGTTTCTGAGTTAGCGCGTGCTTTCTATTTCACATTTAGGTTAATTGCAAGCTTAGAACTCTTGAAAGTTTGTCTTTACATATTTCCTTTTGTTCAAAAATGAAGTTATTGTTCTTTATCATACATTTCAATTTTATGTGGGAGGCCTAGCAACATTTACATTTGTCAATGATTATAATGGTTGCACTTGATGTACCCAATGGAGTCTAAGCAAAAGAGCACATGGAAAAGATGGATGAAAATAAGATCATAAATTATATTAAGGTTGTCAAATGCAGCAGTGAAGTGTGAAGATACTACAATTAAATTGAACGACGTGTTGATGCAACTACTCTTCTCAACACAAGAAAATGATCAATATAAAGAGTAAGTGGAAAAAGGCTAATATCAGACTAGTATTTAATTCAACTGTCTTTAAGCTAAATTTATGGCTAAATCAGGGAACTCTCCGAAGAATTTGTTATCAAATATGTAATGAAGAAAATATTAACCACAAAAAGTTGGTCCACCATATTAGAGCTCTACTGTTAATAACAAAATTTTATTGAAAAGCTAAGCCTTGCGGTTGAGAGGGTTGATGATTTACCAATGTCTCCTTTGCGTAGAAAAGAATACGAGGCAAGCCGAGTATTGACGTCGCAAACCAATCAGTAACTGCATCCACTGTGAGATCCCCTTGGTACCTAGTACCAAATTCAAAAAGTAACGTACAATTTCGTTTTACTGCTTCAATATCCATAATATGTGATGCGGCATTTATCTAGAAACATGGGCATTCATTGTTGCTAGCATAAGTTGGTGCAATATAGTTGTCACAGTATAATACAAATGTTGTACAGCTGCCATCTAGTTGTGGTGTACAGTAAATAACATATACATCCTAGGATGTTGTAGTGTTTTCTATATGTATTATAGACGTGGTTCGCCACCATCATAGTTAGGACACGTGTCTTATAGAAATGAAACCGTAGAAGACAGACACCTCCTCTACTGAGTCAGAATCGGCAATGACTCAAGGCGAGGACGTTGTAGATTGTAGACCTCGTCCCTCTTGTATCGACGGTGGTACACTTGGTCACTCTTTTGACTATTATCTTCATGGAAAGCCGACCTATATTATCAGATTAGCGGTTTGAAGGAGGGGAAAACCCAATGATTCAGATTAGGAAGAATTTGAGCAGTCAAAGAGGAAGAGGCACGATGTGCCTACCCTCTACCTCTACGGGCACCGCGGCTGACCCAGACACCATATGTCTACATATTTAATCATCTTCGCAATGAGTCATCGACACAGGGGCTTCTAATTATATGAAAAGTAAACGATAATTATTTTCTCAAATTCTTTCTTCCTTCAGCATTTTAGAATTCTTTATTCTACCATATATGTTCTTAGAAGATTTCCAATAACCCTAGTAGTATTTAGTTCAAATTCTAGCATATGGTGTTTTTTCATTAAAGTACACTGACGTAGCTTATAGTAAATTTGATTATAACAGTTATGAATTACGTTATAAATAGGGGTGCAGCCTGGCACCACCACACTTTGGACTGGCTAAGTAATAAAAAAATGAAACATAAGGACACGAAATGTATCAGCTCAAATATGAACATGTTAACTTCAATATATCTCACTTATGTCAGATTCCATGAGAGACTTTGTTATCGAGGTAGTTTACACAATGGTGAAAAGCAGCTCCAAGTTTATTAGTTACAATCAAATTTGATTATGTATAAACTCACCTAACAAGACAATCTGAACTTTGACAACCCGGGGGGAATGCAATAAGTGATGGAAGACCTACGAAACAAGTTATGAACCAACCAACATATCAAAGGAAAGTTGATAGAGACTAAGCAGATAAAAAAAACCAGCAAATAAATTTGTAAAGCGTTAATTGATCTAACAGCACTAATAAATACAAAAGTAGGGATGCAAATGGATCTGACAAAACTCAATATCCAAACCGAACCGTTAGAACGGGGTTTGAGTCATGATTTCAAAAACTCTTAAGGACCCAATCAATAGAACCAAACTGATAATGCTAACGGTTCGTTTATGGTTCTTCCTTTCCGGATCCTTCTGTGACCCGAACCATTATTATGTTGTACTTATTATATATATCTACTATACATTATAGTTATCATTAAGGTCCCTGTTATCAGGTTTCTCACCTCTTTAGTCTCTCCCAAAAAAAATCTTATGTATTTATGATCAGTTTAAATTTGTTAAAAAGCAATATGTTGTTAGAAAGAAAAACCTTAATGGCTCAATTTGATTGGGTTCGGCTCATATATTTTCTTAATGGTTGGGGTTCGCATTTCATTTTCCATTCAGGTTTAACAAAATTCTTAACAATTCGGGTTTGAATCAGCAACAATCCGGTACCAAACCAATCTATAGCCGCCCCCATGCAAAATTGATGAATGAGGAAAGACGGAAACAGTAATTGTTACAAGCAAGACCCGTAATAATGGTAGCCTTCAATGCATCTATTATTCGGTAACTGACTAACTGCCTCAGTCTCACAACTACAACCTCATACTCACTCGTCTCATAAACTTAATGGTAGAAACCCAATCAAGGTGATTGCATAGATATCCAAAATAAAGGCATCCACGATATTCACTTTCTTGTCGAAGTGTTGAATGTTATTTTCCTTCCAAAAACCTTACTGATCATTAAGAGGTTCTACAGTATGTAATAGTCCCACATCAGTAAGGATCCTGATCGAAGTAGATGTATTAGTAGCCTTCCACTTTCACTTAGCACCAAGACCTTTGGCGGACGAACAAAACCTTACACCTCCATGTGGGACGCGATTAAGTGGGGACAACATCGGCGATGGAGTGGAGTGCTACAAATGGCCTTCTACGACAAACAAAACCTGAATTGAGGCACAACACAATATCTTCCTCTAGACCTTGCACCCGCAAGTCCAACTGGTACTCGTAAAGTTGAAGCACTCATCCCCCGCCAAAAAGCTGAAGGAAATGATCAACATAATACAGAAATAACAGAGGATGATAATATATAACGAGGTAGTCAATCGTTTCCATGTATAATCGTCACAATAGCCACCAAAGCTCCATGTTCATATCATTCATTGCCAACAACTTGATAATCCTACTCCCGCTATTTCCTTTCACATAAGGCCTACAAAAAGGCCTACTAAAAAAGTTCTTGTTATTGTCTGTTTTCCATATCCACGCATTTCTCTTTTTGTTACTGCCGATGAGATGTTCATCAAAATCCCAGATGTTCAACTTCCCTCTCCAGAAGGTCTTGATGAAGACAAAATTTCTAGCTGATCTAATCCCTTTAATGGGAGAGCGAAAAGAAAATTGGAAGTGAACAAAGTTCAAAAGATACTTGTCATTGGCTAGAAAAAAGGAAAATAATAAAAACTGTTTTTCAAGAAAATACTCATCCTCATGTGAAGTGATATCCTGCTATCTTCCAAGAGTATGTAATTCTTATCAAGTTTACACAAGATATATCAACTATATTTCCTACCTTCAAAGACTTTCAAAAAAATTTATTATCTTCTCTTCTACTCTTTTGCTCCAAATAGTTCTTAAGACTGCAAAGAGGGACTCTTTAGATTAAAAACATCTGACATTAAGGTACTGATTGACCGATTAACCAACTTTACTACCGAAATAGAAAAAATTCAACCGATGTCAGTTACAAAATGAAACTCCACTGCAAGACTGAACATTATCATAATAGACAAAATTGATGTAGCATGAACCCTTCATGAATACCGATTAACATAGTCACACGGTGTATATATGGGGAAGTGTAGAGGTTGGATTATATTTTAGTTTAATTTTGTTATCGAGAGCTACACATAATGGAAAATCCACTATAATATCATGGCTACTTATACCGTATGTGCTATAATAATACTGCATAAATCATAAAATCCTTCTGTATTGCCATCATGGTGGAAAACATATTCGTAGTAGCCTCTCTACTTACAAGTAAATGATACTATAATCCAACTCAAAATGAAACTATTACCATTGCGGAAAAAGGGTTGTCCCGTGGACTTCCTCTCAGCGAGGTAAGTGGCGAGCTGAGCTTCACCAAGTTCCACCATACTGGCGCTAGCAACCCCATCCAACACAATTCCTGAAGTGATGTATAAACATGGCAAAAAAATGATGAGAAGTCGGTATAAAAAGTGTTAAGCATGCGATGACGAAAAAATAGCGAGCATTAAGGATCTACACAAATATAACAAGAGTTCACCTTGATAAACGAGAAATAACTACAACGCTCTCATGCAAATGAAGAATACTCAAGCAAACCAACACAACAAAGGTGGCAGTTTGTCCCCTTTGCAGTTATTTGGGGATTTGGCTTGAAAAGAATGCAAGGAAAATCGAAGAAAAAGAACATAAGAAAAGGAAAGTAATTATCTCGATAAAAACCTCTTTTTTGGTGCAACATTGACATGAAAGGTGTACTCTTGACATCCTAGGAGTTCCATGATGTTGTTTTCTAGCCTTGGAGGGTCCTTTAGCTTTCTTTTTTGTTTGTTTTATGTACTGCAGCTTTTTGCCTCCTTTGTCCATTATAATTTTCTTTATATATCACTAAATTACATTTATCTCAAAAAAAAAAAAATAAATAATGATAATAAATAAATGCAAAAAAGAGAGAAAGTAGAATTCAGATATAAATGTATTGAGTCAAGAAAACTGTCATTCGAGAGCTCCCTTGCCGGCACAAGAAGACACTACCTTTTCATTCTTTAAATGTTCATTATTAAAGCACATGATGTCAAAGTGAATGATCTGGTATTTATTGATGCCACCACCGCTGAACTCACTAAGAGGATGGCAAAATATAGTTCAAGGAAGGAGTTTGATCGCTGATATGGGAGTCCCAATCATTAAACACAGGAACAGGTCTAAGTAACAAAAAACTTAGTATTCGCGATTGTTACACCAGTTGTAGGAGATCCCACGTAAGAAGAATATCAAGCCTGTTTATGCATACAAAAGTGGCAAGAGGTTTCATTACTCTCATTGTCTCAACAATCTCTTTAATCGTATGCGCAAACTCAATAGCATTTAAGTCGTTGCTAAAGCACCACGAAAGATGTCACAACCATGACAATCCCTTTATTAAAATAATCCTGCCAATCTCTTTATTCGGATGCCACAATTCCGTATGTTACTAACCTGATTTCTGTAATATTTATCCTAGACAGTAAGTACCAGCACAATCAAAGAAAACATCCTCCTCCACACACAAGCAAACATTACAAGAGCCGAATAAGCAAGAAGCTTAAGCCATAACCACATTCATCTACACGAAACAAAATTGCCTTGGGAAGACCTGTGTGAGAAAGGAAGGAAACTACTAACCTAATGCTAGTTAATAGATTGAAACTAAATTAATGATGCGTAAACTCCAATAAAAAAAAATCGATCTAGGCATTCTCCATTTAATTCAAGCTTTGGTGATTTCAATGAAATGAATTGGTTCCTTACGTAAAAGTAACAAAGAATGATGGAATTCCTTTAATTTTAGGGGTCAAAGAGCTTTATCTTAGGATGCAAGGTAAAAGATCCTAAGGTTAATCAAAACAATGTAGTAATCAAGTTAGAAAGACTTAGTTGAAGATTCCAGATCTTCAAAGAAAGTACAAAGATTGGATAGTTGGAGGAGATAGAGTTTAGAGTGAGGCAGACATGAAGAGATACACGGGAAACGATGGTGGCGATTTATAAAATGTTTAAGTGGGAGAAAGGTTGTGATAGGCTCTGTGTTATCGAGGTTTCAAAAGGTTTTTCTCTTTGCTTACCTTAGGATTGTATGTTTTACATCTCAGAAAGCCTCTTTTGCGTTGATTAATATAGATTCTCATTTTTAACGAAAATATCACCCTAGAAAAATGGAAAGTTTTCCAATGCTCGAGAATTACTATTCGACTACTCCGAATGCACTTGCAATCTCAAGAACATAAAGAAACAAAGAGAGGGACTTTGTCGGACCACCCAAGGCCTCGTTTTATCAAGAGATTGTATAGTGTCAGACTTGCAACTCGTCCAAACCTTCAAATCAAGTATGGACTACTCAGTCAAGTATGGACTTGCACCTAAACTAAGCTAAGTCAGCAAATAAAGATAATTCTCTGAGCTTTCAAATCAACAGTGACCAATCTATAAGTCGGGTTCAACAACAAAAGCAGTAGAGTTCAAATGACTTTGGATAGCTCAAGAGTAGGCCAACCAAATTTTAAGACAATGACCAATTAACTTAACAGGTCATAGGCAGTCTGAAATTGTTAAGAGATTGGTAGACATGAGAAGGAGCACGAAATCTATAAACATGGTTATGAAAACAAGAAAGAGGATACATAAAACAAAAACCACTAAAAGTCTTCCTTCACAAAATTAGAACTTCATGGATTAGAGAATACATACCAATTCTTTTCCAATCTTTCAAAAATTGAGCAGAGCGATTGCTTCCAGATGAATATACCTAAATACAAATTACAACAAGCAGTTTCGTAACATAGAATAAGATGATTCCATGTGAGAAGCAATACTTGGTGTCAGGTTTAGAATAAAGAAATAGAACTCGATGTTTGGAACAAACTTGAAAGTAAAACTGGTGGGGTCACACCTCGAACGTGCCATGTCGTGACGTCATCACAACTGACCCTAATTTTTATTTTTTAGGCTTTAATTTAGTTTCCTAACATAGCTGGATTGTGTCAGAAGTATGGTTTCCCTAGTTTAGCTTTAAATGAAGGGTTATACTCCGATTACAGTAGAGATTTTTTTTTTTGGGATAAGAATTAATAAATTAGGATTACTTGTGAGAAATTCGAATTACTTTTTGTGCGGTGTGTTCCTAAATCGAAGCTACCGCTGATTTAAGTTGCATGGAAACGATTTGTCACTAAATTCAAGTTTATAATGTATGTGACATAATCTAAACTCCTTTAAAGAGAACCATGAAGCCTACAGCAACAGCTCATTATGAGTTGTAAACAATGACCATTGCTGGTTAATAATACCAAAAATGTTCCTCTCTTTAGTTTAATTCTTTGCTATGAAAGGACCATGGAAAACATTGCAGTTTCTGTGTGGGCCATCGTTTCTGTAAGAATCGGTGAATCGTGACTCGTTTGAATCCTGAATCATATAATATGTATACCATATGTTATTTATGTGTTTATATTCCTTCAATTTTTCAAATACAATGAAAACAAATATTCCTAAAAACTAATTGGTTATCGCTTTTGTATAATTAGTAAGTGCATATCATTGTGTGGACAAGTATGGAGAATAGAATTACTGAGAGAGGGTTTCTTGCAAGGTTTAAATTTATGATTTACACTTACTAGGAGTAAGGATTCTTTAAAAAAAATTGATTAAATAATAATCAATCAGAAATAGAAAACCAATTTTTGTAATAAGGTTTTATCTTCCGTCAAAAGATTTAAAGTTAAGAATTTTTCAACTCGTACGATTTACCGATTTGCATGATTTGTGATTTGAATCGCCGATTCACTCGATTTATGGTGAATCGCGATTTATTAATTGATTCAACTCGTTTTCTTCCATTTTGATTCGAATCGTAAGATTCAAATCGTAAAATCACCCGATTTAATAACAATAGTTGTAAACAAAAACATATAAGCTCATAAGATTAACTTTCGCAAAGTTGTGACATTCACGTGCATAGAGAGTCAGCGCACAGTGGTAGTAATTAGTAGGCATACCTGAATAAGTCGTGCCCCTGTACTCCCTATGGTAGACTTAAAGCCTTCAGTAGTAAGCACATTAAAGGCGTTCTCTGCAATATCTAATCAAAAAGCTTGGTTAATCATTTATCAACTCATTTCACTCGTGTTTCCCCTACAAGAATACCAACCGAATTAGCAAATTGAAACAACCAATGCAGGATAAGAAAAAATGTCTTAACCAACCAGAGGATGAAGTATCTAGTAATGGAAGATCTACTTTTGAAAAGGTCTCCCCTGCATATTGTCCTTTAACCTTCTCCATAAGATGCTAAAGACAAGAAGTTTACATTGTTGGTCAAAATAAAATACAAATAATAATTCTGCAGAACCCAAGAATAAGTTATACCACTAAAACAAACTTAAAAAGGTTATGTACCCAAGCCTAACAACTTACCAGATATTCGTCAACGCCGAATACATCATAATCTCTCTTCCATAACGGATTAGTAAGCAGCTCAAATGCATAACGAACCTGCAAATTTTTTTAAGAAAGTAAGATAAAAAAAATGCCTATTAATTTCAACTAAACGGGAAAAAGGAAAGCATAAATTCCATTTCAAGATAAACAAACTTTTTTTAATCAGAATTACATGATAGAACGTCCTTTGGTTTATCTTTGGGGACTAATATTACTTTTGTTAATATGCCAAATCATTTTGTACTATACTGTTGATCACAAATTAATTAATTTAGTTTCAGTTTGGAGGATTCTCTTCTTTTGATATTCTCCTTTTATAAGTGGAAAAGACGATTGTGTCCATCAAGAGTTGCACATGACAAACCCTAGAAGGTTCTTGTAGCATTTTACATAAGTTGAATCCCTTCTTAACTAAGACTTTTACTCTTTTTTGAGATAAATGCAATGGTAGAAAATCTACCAACCTTTACGAAATCATTTACCAATGGGATTTCCACACCTAAGTTCCTGAAATTTTTCAAAGAAATTTAATCAATAAAAAAATCCGCAAATAAAAGAAAAATATATGTATATCATCAAATGACCTAGTCTACAATGATAGTAGGAAAGAAAATACAAGTTCACTTATTCCAATTATTCCGTGAAGACCCAAAAGATTTGCGAATTTTTGCACACCACCTTCTCAATGGGATGTGACTCGTAACATACGGCTTATAAATTATTACAAAATTACAATAAGATAAAAGATAGGCAATGCATCCAAAGTTTTTTCGTAGGCAAGATACAAAGATAGAATATGGATTATTTAGTACAAAAATGGATACGGTGGATTGGAAAATGTACTTTGTACATCATTGGCATACTTGAAGACTTGCCCTCTCATAAGCGGGAAGGTGATGTTGGAAAGAACGGCCTGTCCATTAAGAGGAAGAGATACAAATACAGACAAGTGACTGTCATTTTGTAACTCACATTTTTTCCTTTCAAAATTGCCCCTTCACATAAGCACAATGTCACTCTTTACAAAGCTAATAAATGTCACAGAGTCGAGACCATTTTGTAAGAGCTTTCAGAAGACTCACCATCCATTGAATCATTGCATGGAGTCCATAGATTCAAGATCATAAATACAATTATTTACTTTTACACAACATTCCTTGTCTTAGATAATCTCATATATTATCTGATAAGTAACTTTTGAACTCATTACTCAAATCACCCTGACTTTTCACTAACAGTCATTTTTGGTCAAATCATAGGCCTCAATTTTAGGGTTTTGTGCAATTCATGACAAGATCTACTAGACTTTCTTTTTCAAACTTCTTCATCCAGTTTAACCAGAGAAGGATATTCATGGCTATCTTGAAAATATCGCAGGCTGTTAGCATGTATTGTCCCGAACTGTTTTCAGGTGTTCCAGTTATTGCCTTTTTCATTTTCTTTTTGTAGCACTTTCAGATTTCTTTCCTGTAACCACTAGGATGGTGTAACTTCGACTTATTTCCTTTTTCCATTGCGTTGTTTTATAGTGATAGTAGATGCAATTCTACTTTATTTTAAAATTCTATTACATCTATGGCATTCATCCTTAAGATGTCGAGCTTGTCAAGGTTCGGAATACGTGTTTTTATTAGTTTACCTTAAAGAAAGTATAAGGCATAACAGTTAATGTAACCTACATCCCACTAAGCGACGTCGAGGTGATTTTATTTACTAAAGCTCTAATAGGTCCGTATTCCTGTTCAAAAAGGTCCTGCGGAAGGTGAAAGTTCCAATTAAGCGCCGTTCCTTTCTACGCATAAAACTCAACTACTCTGCATTATTTAGAGTAACATGCCTCATAGATCGATGGTACACCTCCACTAGTGGTTTCTCGTCGCATCACAAATCATGCAAAGAGCTAATTTTTTTCCATTTCCACAACTGAACTCTATACCCTTGCTGATTTTTTCGCAAATATTAAAAATAGATCTGCATAAACTAGCTCTGTACATAATTTTGGTTTATTCAGCAACCATTTATACCCATGCATGCCGCATCTGCTTCTATTACCTCAACCCTTTAAGGATTTTCTTCTTTTCCAGATCTCCATAACCACTTTCCTAGCAAAGCAGTGTTCATTTCCTTGAAAAGTTTTGAGGCCAATCCCCCAAACTCCATATTCATTGCCTCCCACTATAAAAGATGTAGCTTCCTGATCCACCAGCCCCCTGCGGCCCTGCCACATAAGGTTCCTTACAATCTTCTCAAGTCTTAAAGTCTATTAGCCACACACTTTGGCAATTAAAATAAAGACATGTAATAAGTACGCAGATTAAAAAATGCTCTTGATCAATCAATGTGAGACGTCCTTCTTTGAAGAGTATCTTGCCCTTCAATAAATTCAACTTCTATTGGAATCACTCTATAACAGGTTCTAGATCTCAATACTACGAGCCACTGCTCAAAAAGGCATATCTAGATAAAATGTCCGAAGGGATCCAATATTGCCCCCAAATGTAGTCGTAAAATCATCCATAATTCAGCAAACTCCTATAACTAAAATCTTGGCCAAAATCGTTGTAAACCCAAGGTCAAATGATAACTGATAACACAAATTTAGTTGTCCTGACACGCCCTCATTATGCCCAAGAAAGAAAACGGTGTCACTTGTAGACCACGGGTGAGTGATCTACGGCGCTTCCTCCGCAGCTATATAGAGGCCTTCATCAGTCTTAGTCCAAAGGAGGAGCACGTCAACAACAATATTTTGGAACCCACCACCCACCTGCACCTCCAACTCATTACGCTCATCCTATTCAACCAACATCGATACCATATAGTGATGCATCTTTCTCTAATGTTGCATCTCAAGTAGCACATTTTCTTCTTCTTTTGACAAGGTAAATACTATTTATTGATAATTAAGAACAAAACTTTGTGAGGTGGAAAAAATACAAAGGCAAAGAGAAAAAGGAAAGCAGAATAAAAGACACTCGACATCAAGTCAAATCCGCTATAAGTAAATCTTTTTAACGCATTAAAAGATCCTCAAACTTCAACCCCCTCATATGTATGGATGATGATGCCCAGTACAAAATTGACGCATAAATGTCAAGGATAAATACTTACTCAGTCTTAGTCTTCCTTGAAATGCATATCATCTATTTCCTTCAACCCAATACTTACAGGAGTACAAAATTGACGCATAAATGTCAAGGATAAATACTTACTCAGTCTTAGTCTTCCTTGAAATGCATATCATCTATTTCCTTCAACCCAATACTTACAGGACTTCACCAATCTTCTTTCAAACTAACTTACACCGCCACGCTTTTAAAGATGCAATATAACGCAGGCCAAACACCCATATAAAACCAAAAAGATTAAGTAAGTGATTCCAAACCTCCATCGCAACCGGGTAGTGTAAAAGTAAATAATCAATGGACTCATCCGTTAAGCCACAAAATAGGCACAAAGTATATCCACTTCCCTTCATATTTCTCTAAGTTCATCTCTATCCGTCGTTCGCCTCCAAGCCATCCCCCAATAGAAGAAGGTTACTCTAGAAAAAATCTATTTCCTTCAAGCCACGTGCCTCAGGAAATCCACACTTCGGTACCCGCCTCTTGAGTCCCTAGCTTGTACCAAATGTTCACACATTGATTTCATACATTGTCGACCATTTATCATTTCTACTTATCTTCATGCATCTGAATCATAACCGAAGTATCTTTTGTATCATAGAGCCATGATCCTCCAATTCTCTATCAAAAAGATTTCTCCGTAAATAGGAATTCAGCTCGCCATTCCCGATGTTAATATCAATGCCTTCTTTAAACTTGTCTCACGTGTTGAAAATCGACCTCCACAATCTCAAGCCATATGTAATTTTAGGCTTATTTGGAAATTATGCACACTCCTTTATCCCAAACTTAGCTTTAATAACCTCGGCCCATATAACCCTTCTCTATCGTTACAATACTTCCAAAGCCACTTTCTGAGCAACGTGATATATATCTCTAAGTAGAACTTTCATTCCTTCCTATTAGAACGAGGAGTTTCCTATTCCTAATAGGAGTAGGCTTATTAGTAAATATGTTGTCGATATATAGGCTTTCATGTAATAACTAGAATTAAGAATGAATGAAATAGTTCTTCTACCCTTTAATTTTCTACAGACGCAACCACATCACTCATTCAGTCAATTTGGTTAGTCAATTTATGCATTCTATCTGTACAGCACATCACAAGGATCCTACATAAAATTTATGAAATCTGAAGGATTGATTGGGATATGGCCTTCTTTTTCCAGACCGTGGGCACGTGCAAACTGAGGCATGAATAGAAACTGACGGGTAATGGTCGTGCTCTGACAGAAGATCCACCTCCAGTGTTTTGCAGTATGGTTAGACAAAATTTGGTTACTCGGTGCAGCAATAAGTAGCCCACTTCATTGTACACTAATAATAATCAGCAAATAGTGTCGATGCAAATCCCAACCAACATGACAGGGAGTATCATATCAGAGTTGATCCCCATTTCATTGGCGATATGCCCCTTTTATATTCTCCATATGGGAAAATCAGTAGATATTCTCAATAAGGCCGTTAGTAAAGCGGTAGCTTTATGTCCCAGTTGGCATATTTGATATCCGCACTCCACCTAAATGGGAGTTGTAATATATTAATTTCCCTTTTCATTTATCAGTTCATGCCAGTTGGTAGCCCTTTGCAAACTGTGCTATAATGTAGTCACGGTTTACTGTTGTGGCCCGCAACCTTTCAGATCACTAATATACAAATAGAAAAATGAGAATAATCCCTCCCTCCCACTTTTTACTAACCCATTGTCTGTGACATACACGAGCAAGGTTCTCGCACTTTGGGATCCAAGGCACAGCTTGGACGACAGTTGCACCTAGGAAATGGATACTGATATGTTTCTTCTATATGTGCATAATTAGATTGTTGTGTGGTGTACCGCATATGATCTCTCCTTTTGGGGTCAGGGCAATACATGATCCAACCTTGTTTTGTTACTTGCCGAGGTTCAAACTTATGCTCAAATGTATATTTTTGGGGAGATTTGAGTGTTTTGATAGGATCAGATAAAGCTCTTTGGATTTCTGACCTTTTTCAAAAACTTAATGGGGATTGAGAAACAATTTCGTTAAGAGCAGGCAAATCACGGTACCACTGCCCTGTTTTTATCACTATAGTGAAGTGTATAGCTGGCTTAGCTTTCTTTCCTTGGATCATATGCCCTTGGATTGATTAATAAAACCTATGCATCCATTGAGAAATTCACTGAAAACCTATATTTGTGTCTCTGTACTTGTAGAGAACTAAATATGTTGGCAAATACATTGCATCATTGTACTTAGTCTTGTAAGTTGAAACTCCAATATGCCCAGATGGAATATGCATGGCCCCTTAAACAGACCTCTCCTTGGCCTCCAAAACCAACTCCAATTGCCATTACTCATCTCCAAGCTTCCTATTTGGCATATCGAAAAGTCAGAACAACTCCCCCTATGTGGTTTCTTAGTAGGATCAACCTGAAGAGTAAATTTATTCTGTACCCACTACTACATAACAACATAAGGAAAATACTTTAAAACTAACTCTTTATGATGTTTCCTTTATGTTTAAACTATAAAAAATATTTCTACCAAAAAAAAAAAAAAATCCAAAATCTAGGATCCTTCATGTAAGACCAAAAAGGGGTTTCTCATGAAGTAGTTCTCACACTAATACATCGATATCGACACCCATCTTTCGGAACGGGATAATATCAATCCGGGCACCTCGAATAGACCTATCTAATTCTAAGGTAAACACTAATCCCAAAAAATCTATAAATATACACAGCAACAGTATAATAGATTACCATTTTGACGAAATCTTCTCATATGCCTCATCTACTTCTTCAATTGAGCTATACCTCTTGATCCCAAGAACTGTTATACAAAACCCAATCAAAATCTCAAAACCTAATCCCAAACCAAATTAAAAAAAAACACACACACACACACACAGTGAAAAGTAGAAAAATCTTTGGTTACCATCGTAATGAGAGGGTGGGAACTTGGAAGGGGTGATGAAGAGCTGAAAAGCAATGGCAAGAAAGAGGAAAAGGACAGGAATAGAATAAGCTTTTAGAGGAGAAGCCATTGTTGGATTAGTAGCCAGGGCTTTCAAAGAGAGAGTTTTTGGATCTTTTGAAGCCGGCTATGGCTTATTAGTATTTATAATAATTATAAGTTGGCATTATGAGGAGGTTGAGGTTGAGTTGAGCAGGAGACTGTAGTAGTGTAGTTGGAAATAAAATTGCAAATCAGGATTGATTATTTTATTTTATTTTTGTTAGGAATAGATCGGTTTGGATCCCACCCGAACTGGGTTTATATAAACCTTTGTGGTAGTATTCTCGATAACTTAGTAAGTTCATCAATAAAGGCTCTCACTCTATAGTGTGTTTTATCTAATATGTGCGTGCATGACATGTGATTGATAGTGTAGAATGTTTTTGTTCTCAACAAGTTATCAGCGTGACTTACCGTGAGTTTTTGGATCTCTGCACATCTTCCCTCATAAAAGGATTATTTTGCTTTGTTGAGAGGTATAATATTTTTTTTTTTTTTTTATTATTGATTATAGCGTTCTATGCGTAATTACATGATTAGATCTATACGTATGTCATTGTTTAGATTTGATTAGGGCAAAATCAGATCTTTTTAGGCATTTTTCATAGTTTTTTACCTACTTGTTTTTCCTTTTCCGATGGCTGTTTTCAAAGGTATTTTACTTTTGTTTTCAACATAATTAGACTATGAATGTAATTTTTTTACGTAGCATGCGCTCCAATGATCGCATGCATATATCATGCTCTTTCTGGAAGTGGACGGATCGTCGGGAAATTGGCCACGAATACGACGAAACTGCTAAAATTTAACGGCGGCTAACCTAGGGATAACGTCATCCTAGGGTTTTAACCTGCTGACATCATCAGACTGTGGTAGGACCCACAGTGTTGATGTGTCACTTCAGGATAGGCTGAAGTGGTGGTCCCCACGTGTTGACGTGGCAAGACCCCACTAGCTGACGTGGCATGGGAGCGTCCCACTATGACGGTGTGTCAGCACGTTACGTTGATGATGTGGCACCTGGGGTCTACGTGCTGATGTGCCATAGCCACGTGGCACTAGGGGTCTCACTATACTGACGTGGCACCTGCTACATGTTAGGCCACGTGCCAAGATCACGTGCTGCCACATGTCTTGATATAGACCTGCCACGTGTCCGAGAGACACGGTGACACGTCACCCCGTTCAGAACCAGGTCAAACCCGGTCCAACCAAACCAAATCGGTTCAGACTAGACTAGGTCTGAACTAGTCTGACTCAGTCTGACACAATCTGAACTGTTTAAACCCGGTTCAGATACGATTTTCGGTTCTTAACCCGTTTCAGACCGATTCAGACCTCATTTTTTTTATTTTTTTCATTTTTTTTTATAAATGTATCTTGTTTTTACTTTTTTTTTTTTTTTCTATTTAATACTTAGACCTCTAGGAAATCCCTATATTTTAAAAAACAATTAATATAGTTATTTTTTTATAGGGGCAAGCATATTATAGTTTTTACATTGGCCCTCTAATATTGGATATAAGCAAACAAACGTTTTAATCTACCTAGTCTTTTACGATAGCTAGTAAAGTTTTAAAACACAGTATGTCCCTAAATACTAGTTATTCTGGCCTGAGGTTAGAAATAATATAAAACAATGACTAATTCATATACGACTTAGAGGCATTCATGAATACACTATAATATCCAAGCTATTATTGAGCACTCAATCGCTGATTGACCTAGTCTTGTTCATAAAAGCATAGCTTTCTAGGAACCAATTTTTTGTATCTAGGTGCAATTAGATGTTACTATGAGTATTTGTGACATTATAGCACCCTGATATACTCCTAGATTGTTAGTTCCAAGATAGGATTTATCTAACTATCTGGGAAACTCAGTAGAATTCGGAGATAAAACTACTCATCTACTAAACATCTAATATCCCCACATATTCATAGCAAATGGGTTATTTGGCTAGAATATATATTCCTTATACATAACCTTGGGGCTTAGAATACCCTCAGTGGTTAGATAAGTATCCCAACATTGGGTGGTTTTGAATAGTTGTCTTGGCTAAAACTCTATTAAAATACACTTTAAGGTTAAGATCACCAATTTACACGATAAATATGGGTTGACGCTTAATAGAATATCATGAGTATAAAGCCATATTCACTTGCAAGTAATGATTAAGAATCATTCACTTCATTGGGCTATATACTATGAACTGCAAGTAATGATTCAAAATCATGTACTTAATAGAATTTTATGAGTAATAGGACATGAATGAAGTTCACCTACAAGTAAAGAGTGTGAATATTTGCCTTGAATACTCTGAAATACTTTTATGCCAGAGATGTTTATCAAGTACTATTACTAGCATTGATCTGCATACATAACAGATGTTGGGGTCACTAAAAACATTGAGTACCTCCCATATTGTAACTTTATTTGGTACCAACAAACTTGACCTGTATGGATACTGTGATCCATCTGCCTCTACAGAATCTGGACAAGATTATTGTTTAGAACAATGAGTCCATAGTCAACAAAGCCTACACTTTGATTCTACTCTTGCTCCTATATTCAGGAGGACCTCATAATGGATTACCCTCATATTTTAGAATTATATCACTATGTTTCAAGAGTGCAACTCCACTATGATGTTATGTAGAAAAATGGTTAAGGGAGATAGTAATATTCAGAATATTCTATTAACTTTCCACATTTCAAATATTGTGTTTTTGAGCAAATATTTGATAGTTCACTACCTGATTTAAGTTTTACTCATTCTATGAGCAAAACGATAGTTGTTGGTTCAGAACCACACCCTTATTCTAAGTATATGCATGTGTCGGCATCACACAATGCCAGACTTGGTGACAAAGAAGCTGCAGACAAGATCGTAGCCATAGACAATCGAGATTTGGTAACATTGACATAGTTTATATTTCAGCCACCAGTAATAGGAAAGGAGAACACAAAGTTTACCTATGAACTCAAGTAGAGCAAGAAGTATTAAAATCTAGACACAGAAGTGTCGGGCACTGGGTGCGAGACTGTAAGGTACCCCAGATAATCTAGAGAGATCAATCCTGACCTTATCACGTGATCACGACTGGGGTAAACATTACAATTACAGAGTTTAAAGCCACATTTATTCCAAGATACCTATGCAATTTTTTATCATGTCTAAAAGTGATCAGTAGCAGAGTCTTAATAGATGAGTGATGTCACTTAAAGAGCATTAACAAGTAGTAACTTTACTTATTGTGAGTAGTATTTTTACTTCATTATTACTACCTTTGATTAAGTTGAAACTATTTACTGGTTAGCTTCTTCAAATACTTGTGACATATACTAATTAGGTATTACATCTAGGGGTTGTAATTCGGGCCGAGCCATCGCGGGCCAAATAAAGTTTGGGCCGGGCGGGGCCATGAGTAGTATTTAGGCCGGGTCAGGCTAGCTTCCAAGAAACTTAGCCCGCAGTCCACCCGTAAAATATACGGGCCATATGTAGGTTGGGTTCAGGGCGGGTTATGCGGGTTGAGTTCAGGTTGGTTTGGGCCGGATTATATGGGCCGGATTATATGGGCCGAATTCGGGCCAGGTTTGGGCCAAATTCATTCAACTTGTTAAAAATAATGAAAAATGTTATTAGTTAAATAAAATACCATGTTTATTAATTTTTGTGAAAATTTGAGGGGGACATAAAACCTTTACCTCTCTACAAAAGTTTAAATAAAAACTCAAAATGAAGTACTCATTTAGCCTTGCCACATATTGAGGGGGATGTAAAACCTAACTCTTTAAATAATAAAAAGACTATTCTAGTTCTAACTCTTCTTCTGATCCTTTAAGCAACTTATCTTAATTTTTGTCTTATGTTAAATACTAATCTCTTAAACACATGCTTGCTTTGATTGTATCAGGCGCTAAACTATTCCTATAATATGTTATTAACTGTCTAACACCGCTAAAAGCTGCCTCTGATGCTACTGTTGATACTGAAATTGTAAGAATATCGTGGGCGATAATAGCTAGAATGGGGAACTTGATTTTATTAACTTTCCACCGCTTTAAAACATCAAAATTTGCGTTATCTATTGTATCTGATTTGAGGTAATAACTCAACTCGTTTGATTATCCTCCACTGTGGGCTCCTTGACGAGTGCTCTCCCTTATTCTTTCTGCCGCAGTTTGTGGTTCAGACAAATTTAATTCAACATACATTAATTGTGTGTTAAATTTACCACTCGCCTCGTAATCCTTACAAAGTGTAGTTCTAGCATTTCTAGCCACTTCAATTTCAAAACTATATGCAAAAGGGCAAATTAAATGGCTTCTTTATAATAAAAATTATAATACAACAAGCTTATTTTGAGGGTTTAATATTGTACCTATGACCCAAACCAACAGAACATGTTCCTAAAATTGTGTACTATGTTTATGTTTAATAAATACCTCACAAATAATCTGATTGATAAATACCTCACAAATGTTTAATAAATACCTCACAAATGTTAACTAAAATAACTAATTTACAAAACGTATACATGATAACTTTTGGGAAAACATAATGTTGCATCGTAAAAAACATTAAAAAAATATTGTAGTAGTTTTATTGTTACCCAATCATCATCACTAATAGTGTGATTGAGGCTTTTTGCTATTTGATATTGTGTAATTGGTTGTTGTAAAGAAATTACCATGTTTAACATTAAATATGTAGAGTTCCACCTATGTTTAACATCTATTGGTGGTTTTCTCGATTTTATACTTAAAACTTAACATGTTTTCGTAAAATATTGATAACGTTTTTATGAACTATGCAAATAAATTGGAGTTTGTCTTACCATAAGATTAAGATTAAGATTAAGATTAAGATTAAGATGTTGTTTACCATAAGATTAAGAATGTGGGAACAACATCTCACATGAAAATATTGACCACTATACTGAATAGGTAACCAATTATTTAATTCATTACTTATACAATCATTTGAACTAACATTATCTAAGGATATATAAAATATTTTATTTAAAATTCCATATTCGTTTATTGCGTTAAAAGCATAACTAGTTATAATTAAACCATTGTGGGGGCATTCAAGTAACCTAAACCAAATAATTCTTTTATGTATTGTTTAGGTAGAGTATAAGAAGTGTGTAGTAACACATCTTTATTTTGAAGGAGAACCCCACAAATCAGTCGTAAGAGATATTTTACCTGGAATATTTTGTAAAAGATTATTTAATTTTTCTATTTCACTTTTGTAGTATTTAAAAATATCAACTTTAACGGTATTTCTACTAGGTGGTTGAAATAATTCTCTATATGTTTTACTTTCCCTCTTTTTAAATGAGTCATTTTCGCATAAGCTAAATGGTTGCTCGTTAACTACTATATATTTAACTAATTCCTTATGGGCAACTTTTTTATTAAAGTAAAGACTTATAAGATTACCAGTAGGAGACCTACCTAATTGTGTTTGTGAGAGATCTTGATTTAGCTTACAATCCTCCATATGTCTTTTAAGGTGAGAAGTGTTGCTACCTCCAGGGGTATTGTATCCAATTTTGGGATAAAATTTACAATAAGCCAAAGTAGTCATCTTACCTGGGAATTTACCTAATCGGGATGTAAAGCCTCATACCTCATAAACTAATCCCAAACCTCTGATCTAAGTTTTTGTGATCTTTTTAACTTTTTACTAGAGGAGCTAGAAATTTTGGGGCTCGGATCTTGAGGGCTCGGAGATTGGGTTGGTAATTCATCTTCCGTATCATAATATGTTGGTATGCGATGTGTATCATTTTCAATATACCCTATCTAGAGACTTTCATCATCTATGTCACTAATGGTGAGAAATCTTTTTCGTAACCCCATTCTGCGATAAAAAATATTTCGTTTTTAATTACAAGAACCAAAATATACATGGCTTTTAGCAATCTGGAATATAAACACTCGATTCCTAGAAGTAGCACAACATATATAGCTTTTAATATAATTAATTAGGTTATTCCTACTCTAATATTTGTGCAACATTGGTAAGTTGGGCCAGGCTTTGATTCCTAACACATGCTCCATTTTAATAATACCAACCTGTCTGGCAAATGTTCGGTTCGTACGCCCTTGGCAGACGTCGTAATGTTGTCAACAACCAAGGAATGGTGACGTCTCATCTACAACTGGTATTTCACGACGCTTGAGTTAAGTGTCCTATGAATCTGTAGTGGTACCCCGGTCCATTACCTTATATTCCTTGGGTCATGATCTCCCTTAGAAATCTTGTTGATGTTTTTTATTTTTTATTAATTTAATTAGGCCGGGATAATATAGAAACGTGTGATAAGGATTTCTCCGTATCCCTAGGTGGGAGGTCTCACTCATTGGGGATTCTTTTAGGTGATGAAATCCCACAGAAGAGCCCTACACTTAATAGCCTTTACTATGTTAAGTAAAATCCTAACACATATTGAAATTAAACATTCCAAGTAAAGCATTTAAATTCCTAACTATACAAGTTTATATAAATAAATTTTACAATTATGAGCAATACATTTAAAGTCATATATTAAATTTCTAATAATGTACCACGAGATTCTCAACACCTCTTATACTTAAACCCATTTTTTATGCATCCTAAATGTTTGATTTAAACCTATTTGATACACTAAGTGTATGAGCTAATGACATGTATAAGATGAGGTGTCCAAATTAGCAAAGTTCAATGGGTATTTAAATATTCTAAACAACTTAGTTGTTTCTCAATAAAGTTGAAAACCTAAGCAACTCCAACCACATCCGCCACTATAATTCACCTTTTTTCTTTCATAGTAGGGGATCAAATTCACACTCTGACTCTTCAATGTAATACTCTCATAACAATACCTTGGTATTCTAGCTCTGGTCATAAAAGATGCCAAAAGTCTTCTACGACTAGCTGTCGACTCATACATATCGAAGGGGGTTGATATCGAAGGAGTTAAACATGGTACTCGAGAATTATAAGGTAGAAGGGAACGGGTATGGTTTTTTGGTCCATAGTCATAAATTGGGTTTGAGCAATTGAAGTCCATTGGAAATTTTAGCAATTTGAGTAAATTTGGTATGGTTTTTTTTTTGATCTAGTAAATAATCTCTGTAAGCAAAGTTGAGTAAATTTGGTATAGGTTAATGTTTGTTTTGCCGAAGTCCATCTTTCTTTCTTTAGAATCATTCCTCTATGTTGGTGTACTATAATTGTAATTTGAGTAAATTTGGTATGGGTCATTATTGGTGTACTGTAAATCTGTAATGTTCCTCTATGGAAAAACTAAATAAAAGAGGAGATACATACCTGAGATTTTGCTCTAAAATATAATATACACATAATCAATAAACATAAAACATAGCAACCAGAAATACAATAACACAACAACTGATAACGCAACAACTTGAAACAATAACTGTTAAATGCAGCTCCAAGAACCCGACAGAAAATCTCACTACACAAAAAGTTTGAATACTTATAGAAAAGTAAATGAGAGTATTAGTGACATGGTGTTGGTGAAGAGAGAATTAGAGTAAGCTTGAAAATAGAGAGATACAGTTTAGAGAAAATTAGAGTAAGTTTGGTGTTTGTAAGCTTAAAAACAACAACTGGTAGAGAGAGTTTTTTTGTAGTAGTTTATAACATAGAATAAAGAGAATTGGTTTATTTAAATAAACATTTCTAACGGCTATAAATTTTTTTAACGATAGAGTTTTTCGGGCTAGGCTCAAGCTAGTTTAAGTTCGGGCTCAGGATTTGGGTTGGGCCAGTTTGGTTTGGGCCACAGGCTGACCTACAGCTATAAAAGGTGGCCTGCAGCCTGCCCATACAATTAATCAGGTTGGGTCAGGTAGGCTATGAATAACACACAAACCAGGCTGGGCGGGATTTGACCCATATTGCCAGCCTAATCACATTTATAAGACCTCATTTTGTTATATAATTATGTTTGAATTCATTACTTCAAAAATAACTAAATTCCACGTATGATAGTTGATCTAATATATACAACGTATCTAAAGGATTTTTATGCTCATTGAGGCTTGTAATGGCCAAATTTCGTAAGCTAGATTTGATTAGGAATTAGCTATCACACCAATGAACCTGTAACAATTCTCTACTAGAAAGTAAGAAATAAAAATAGGTGTTTTTAGCGTGGAAAACCTCTGAACAGGTAACAAACCACGGCCTCGTAAGGATAATTTTTGTAAAAGTATTTTTATTGCTTTGAGTGGATGTCTTTATTACAAGTGATCTTTAGAATATAGAAATACTTTTGATCTCGTAAATAAGAAGTTTTGAGTGATTTTTCTGGTCCCTGTCTCTTCTGAAACTTTTCGTTGATATAGGCTTCTCCACAGCTCTTCATCGTGCTAGAACATGTTTTCCAAATAATGTGGTTAGTGGTGGTTGACTGAATAACTGACAAGTTCGCGGGAGACAGGTGTCTTTGACAAGATAATATTTTCTGGGTTTTGCTCGACCCACGTTCTTGAGTTGTTCGTGGGGTTGGTTGGAATGTTGACTGGAGTGTTATGTGTTAAAAATGCGTGAGCCTGGGATGGAGGTGATTCAAGCTGGATGAGCTCAATTTTGTGTGAGATCGAGGGATAAGTTCCTATAATCTCCCCCTCGTAAACGAAGTCACGAGTGGCTTTGATTGAGAAAAAATGTGTGAAAAGTTTGAAATTCAAAATAGAGTAATGATGGCATTTGACTGGGTGGAAGTTATGTGATACTGTGAATTGATGGGTATTAAATGATGACACAGATGTATGTGATAGTTGCGTTTGAATAATCGTGTAATGAATGATGACGCTTAGGAAAACGTACCTGCACATTAAATTTAAGGTTATATAAAGAGTACCTATATCACATCTTTGAAACAATTTTTGCATGCGTAACTCTCTCTGAGATGGTAAAAACTCAAAGTATGGTTATTGAAGAGAAGATTGCATTTGAGATATAGAGGTTGAAGTTGAAACACTTTGGTGATCATTCCTTGGAAATGGCGATACCCGCCCCTGTTCCTCCGACGTACCAAGGTTGTCGGGAGAGGAAGCGGTTGAAGCTGAGGAATACTTCTACTATAAGTGGAGATTTCTTGTCTTCATCTTGACAAGTGAGGATTATTGGGCCTATCTCCGTACTCTTGCGGAAGATAGGGTTAGGGATTCATATACAGGGATATGTATATCTGTGGGGCACATATGTTGATTTCTTGTGTCGCCATAGATTCTAAGGTTAGTTCCTCTTTATCTCTGTCAACCCTTCGGTGGTGGTAGTTATAGAAGAGGCAGTGATGGTAGCGGAGGAGGAGAACGAGAAGTGGGAGTCTGCTGACGCATTTCTATCGTGTTTTTGCGCTTAGAATACCTTCATCTTATTTTGTGGGGGCCGGCACTGAGTCTACTGTTTGCATATTTTTTGCTTGGAGTTTGACTGGGCTTCAACCGAGCCATATGAGGGAAGATCTTTGTTGTTTCCAATGTCTTCTTTGCATCAGGGTGAAGAATCACTGAATTAAGAAGAACTGGAAGACATGATTCCTCGACGTGCATGAATGACCAGTGACTTTTAACAAACAAGGAAAACTTGTTATCTATAAAGTACCTGAAGTTTGGTACTGGATGGATAATGTTCTATTGTACCCCTGAGGTTGATGTGGTGAAAACTTATTATCTGTAAATTGTATGTAATAATCTCTTTGACATGAATAAAAGTTGATATTTACTAAACTGTGTATAGAAACATTTCTTTGAATCGAACTAAATTATGCTGGGTATTGGTTGAATAACTGCTTATTAGTGATGAAACAACGTTATAATGTTGCTCGAACTAAAATGAATATGTGCCGACAATGTCGTGCTGATATAAATGATTTTTGTTTAACAGGTGAGGGATATAAATTGTAGTAAATGTGTAATTGTAGAAACTCGAGCTATTACAGGTCAAAAGGGGTAATTCTCATAGTAGCGCAAGGTCGAGTACAATGACTATTGTGTATACTGGTGAGGGGATAAGTTTAAATGATTGGTTTTAGGATTTGGGGTTTTCTGTTACGAGATAAAAGGTAAAAAACACATATTTGAGGGGAAAGCATGTGAGAAATGTATAAATATGGGTAGGATTCGTACAAGGGAAATAGAGGAGAGATTAGGATAGTACGGTTCGATCTCAAAGGATTCTTCTTGCCGTTGAAGGACAATTTACTATAAAGATTGCTAAAGTACGTGAGGGGATATTGTGTTCGTTTGGTTATAATGCTGAACTATTGGGGCAGAAATGTAAGCTTGAAGGTGAGATATAAGGAGATCTTGTGAGTATGCTCGTTATTTTGATGAGGCGTGCTTCTGTAAATTGGTAAGGGATTTAGTAGATCGAGAGAAGTTGGCTGGTCTGATTGCTGAAGTTGGAATTAAATTTGAAGATCTGAGGATCGACGAATAATGTGATTAAATGATGCTTGTATAAGTGATCAAGGCTATGATTTATGTTGTGTAAAGTATATCTTATGAATAATATAATTGCTTTGAATGTAACATAAATAATATAAGTCAATCGGATCCTCTATTGGGGCGAATCTATTTTGAGACTGTTTTAGCAAACATCTTGAATTATTTTTGAAAATTTGCACGGTTTAGAAAATAACGTCAATCACTATAAGTATGATAGACAAGGATAGTGAACCAAGCATATGAAAATGTAGAAGCTTCCAGTTTTGTTTTGTATATAAAAAGAAATAGAACTCTGACATCATACAAAGTGAGTCATCATGAGTATGGGTAGGTCAGGAAAAGATATGGAAATAGGGAGAAAAAATATGTTAGAAAATGAGGGGAGTTGTAATGATGGAAGTGTGGTTTGATCAAAAAGGTACAAGGCGTCTGACATAGAGAGTGGAAAGGACGCCTCAATTCTGGAATTGAGGACGGTTCGTACGAGGAGCAATAAATGCTCGCCGCTGGAGAGAGAAAGGATAAATAGTGCTTATTCATCTCCAATCAAACATTTTACATCTTTACAAAATTTAGAGAACACTCAGAGAGAGAGAGATACGAAAGATCAGGGGATTCGATAAAGAGTTATCCGAAGGTGATAAACGGTTGAAGATGGCAAAAGATTCTTGATCTCGTAGGTTGCAATACAGCAGCGTTGTGAGGGGAAAACTTGACTCTACTGCAGATTCTCATTCGGATACTGAAGGTTAGTAGAGATGTACGCACATATATGGTGACGTATGTATATATTACAGATATATTGTTATACGTAAGCAATTGATCAGAGATACATATTGAATGATAAATACCTTAACATGTATGTAGGTCGAGTGTGAAAGGCATCTCTGTAGGTCGAAAATGTGCCTGTAGGAATTATTTTAAGATGGGTAGTTCATCTGTTAATGAGGTATCGGCCTCTGGTCGGACGAATGAGTAGGGGTTATAGAGGCAGTAATACTGTATACTCTTTTTTTGTTGCACTATCTTCTCTTTTCTATGAATTTCCTAAAAAATGTAATGGACACCACACCCAATACCCGCTACCAGAAAAGGATGGGATTTGCCCGAGACCATTATATAGTGCGAAAGACTGCTGAACTGAAGGTGAAGTTCTTCGGTGGTCATGAGCTTGACTGGGACATGCCTAATCTGGTGGAGTTAGAAGCTGAGGAACCCATCAATGGGGTTTCTTATGCTTACTTGTGGGGGCAGATGAAATTTTACTTTACCACTGCTGAGAAACGCTATCTCTATCTGTCAAGCTTAGCCGAGTGTCTTGTGTAGGTAGAGGATCAATTGGCAGAGGTGCAGGATTCGGTTGGAGAAGCTGGCCCATCTGAAAATAGGGAAGGTTCTTCTTGAAGCGGGGCAAGGAGGTGATGATGGTGGGTTTTTTTGTATGACTGTAATTTCTTGTTTATACTGTAGATTTTGTATGACTGTGTTTGGAGATCTCCTCTTGCTCTTGTAATTTGTCGTAATGTAATAAACATAATCGGTACCGTAATTTTGAGTTTGTGTCTGATAAATATGGTAGGTGAATATATTGTAGCTTCGAATGTTAACATGTGACAATGGTTATCTTTAGAAAAATTGACTTCGAAGTATAATGAGATGGTCGAAGATAATTGGCTCTGTTTAGTTGAAACTCGATGATAGAGGTGTGAGACGAAGTATTAAAGGGGTCGATGGTTCGATACGGGGGATTTGTTCTGCTGCAAGACCTCGGGAATGGGGTTTTAGTGCACATACAGATGAAACAGTTATGTTTAGGCAGTTGTAAAGTCTAGACCGTTGAGTTTTCAAGGAAAAAAATTGAAGACTGCAGTGAATGCAACTTGGGATTAGGAAAGGTTTAAATGTACATTCAAGTATAAAATAGGGTGCTGTGGGGGTAACTTCTCATATCTCTTCCTTCTTCTTCGAGCATAATGTATGCATCGTCGTCCCAAAGTAATAAAAATACTTCCAACACTAAATACCAGGACCGGGTGACATCGAAGGTTCTTCGTGTTCGTGAGAAGACTATGGAGTTAAAATAAAGGTTTCTCGGTGATCGAGACCTGGACTCAGAGATGCCGGAGTTGGTTGAAGTGGAGCCTGGGGAACCTATTAGTGGGATTCCCTTTGCATACTGGTGGGGGGTTCTACAGATGATGGGCCCATTTCCTGGCCACCGTTTGGCCCTACTGGAATTGTTTGCTGAGGAGATGGTAGACCAAGAAGATATTGTTACTGAGGCTGGGGGTGAGAAGAAGTGTCCCGACGATAAATAAGGGCTTCTTGAATTGTTTTGTTAACTGTTTAGATAGGATGGTATCTAGGGGTATTTGGATTTTTTTGTTGATTTGTACTATTTTGATATGTGTTGAATGAAATTGGTAGTTGGTTAGATAACTGTCGAAGTATATTTCTGAACTGTGAGTAAGTAAAATTCTGAACTGTCGAAGTAAAATTCTTAACTGTGTGTAAGTAGGAAAGACATAAAATTCAAAGGTGATTTAGGCGCGATCATATTGTCGAATGTCGAATGTTCCGTAAATCGAATACTTGATATATTTTGAAATTGAAAGTGAGGTTATCTGCGGACGAATGTTCGAGACGCGATATAGTTGATTACTTGTGTATGAGAAGGGGGTGTGTCGAAGGTCTGTTGGATTTGACTGGATGAACAGATAGCCCAAACAGCTAGCCTATTAGATTGGTAGTGGCTCCTGGGGCAGTGTGCCGTACAGGTTATCATGATGTTTCTGCATTTTATAGAAAAGGGTTGATTTGATGTAGGGATTTGATTGAATAGCTTCTAGTGGGGATCATAAGGTTTGAGTTATTTTGAGTTTAAAGTTATGTCAATGTGAGCGTGCGATTCACATGTGAGGGTAATGAGGGGCAAAGTGGTCAAAACACATTTCAGTCGAAAAGCCAAGGCAATGGGGTAGTGGCAAATAATATTGGTTTGAAAATCGAGGCGGTTTTTGGTGTTCCGAGGAGGTATATATAGAGGAAATAACAAATGTACTGTTCACATAGAATGCTAGAGAGTGAGAGGAAGAGAGAGTACGCCATTGCTTTGTAAAGCTTGTGAGAAGTTATCGGTTTGTTACTGAGGAACCGGCTGACTTGCTGCTTCGAGTGTACTTCCGTTAATGCAGGTATGTCGATTTATCTATGTCTATTTTTTTTTATCTTTGCCTTCTATATCTGTAAGTAGAATCTTCTGGGTTTGTAGTTGTGAGGATATGATTGAGGGCAGGGGGAAACCATGTGTCTGGGGTCTAGGTCGTTTGGGATTCTGAGGGTATTGATAGGGGGACTGGGATTGGAGTCAAATTTTTGGCTCTGTTTGTATATGTTGGAGAGGGTAGATGAAAATGGGTTATTGACACGTAATAGTCGAATGTATCGATCTAATTGCGTGCCTCTTCTTATGTAGGATAAGATGCGTACCCGTTAAGCTTCGAGACTGAGGCTGATAGATAAAGAGGTCAAAGAAAATAAGGCTAGTATGTCTGGTCGTGCTCTTACGGATGAGGGCAACGACGTAGAAGAACTAGTTATAGCAGAAAATATCCCACTGGCAGTGGTGGTTCCTGAAATTGGGGGTTTAAGTAGTAGACGTCGTAAGACAGTAGTGACTGAGGATAGCAGTAAGGAAGATATGGTGGGAGGAGATGGAGAGAGATACGAAGGTCGAGTTGGGCCTTCGGGTGGAGAAAGGGGGAAGGGGGGGGGGGGGGGGGGGGTAAGGTGACCACGATGAGGATTCGACTGAGTTGGATGAGGCTATTGGTTCTGTTCCGGATAGAGAGAAACAGAGGTTAAATCGATTTGTGGCTAAATATGGGTTACCGAAGGTAGGGGTTATATTATATGTTGTGGGGTTAGGGTACAGCTTCCAGTTGAAACTCCTAGAAGGTATCATGGCATATAGAAGCCAAATTCAATTAGGGATGCGATTACCCCTTCGAAGGCTGGTAAAGGAGGTGTTGAACGTATGGGAAGTTGCCCCAGTTCAGATGAATGAGAAATTTTATGAGATGATGAAGGTAATCGAGGGCATGAATGAAAATTTGAGGAGTGAGGGAAGGGGTTTAATCGAATGGTACGATATTGTATCATTCTACTCGAGGAAGGCAAATCAGAATGTGGGAACCTACCACATCCAGTGCCATGCAGATAAGCCCTGGTTGTTTGATCTGTGCTCGATGGGTCGAGGGTGGAATATAGATTTGATTGTAGCATGGGGTAATTATAAGAATGCCGAAGGGGAGGACCCTTATAGGTTACATCATAAGGTCTAAAATCCAAGTAAGTTTTTTTGTCGAAGGTTTTTGATGTATTACTCAAATAAACTATGATCGTTTTTCTGTTTGTTCTATAGGTCCTCAAAGCCAGACTTGGGCGAATCCGAGGAATTATATTGATACCTTAATCGATTGGGATGAGGAGTGGGTGAATTATATTTTTAAGAGTCTTGGTATCATGAGGAAGAGGTAGAAGAAGACAGATTCCCTGCTTCGAAATATACCTATTACGTCGAAGCCATCAAAGAAGAGGGGAGGCAAAGGTATTTCAAAAGTGGTCGAAGGAATGGAGGAGGAGAATTTGGTAAAGAAGGTAAAGTATGTTCCGAAGGCGCAACGGGCGTCGAGGCAGTTAGCGGCAGTTCCCGAAATAGTTGGTGATAATTCGAGATAGTTGTGATACTTTGGCCGAGCCAACAAATTTACTGGACTTTGAAGGCTAAAGCCACATCCAAGTAAGACATGGATACCTCCAACACATTCTCGAGGATCCGGTCTCTCTACCATTTGTGCCCCTTGAGTTTGCTCGAATGTTGGGAGTTTGAAAATTTTAGAGGTCGCCCCCAAGTATCAGTCAGGCCGAGGGTGACATGATACTTAGAAAAAGCCAAGAAATTCACTGGACTTCGAAGGCCTGAGCCACAGGGAAGTAAGAAATTTTCACCGCCAACACATTCCCGAGGGTCAGATCTTTTGACTATTCGTGCCCCTCGAGTTTTCTCAAATGTCGGAAGCTTGAAAATTTTCAAGGTCGCCCCCAAGTATCAGTCGGGTCAAAGGGTTGACATGATACTTAGGCTTAACCAAGAAATTTACTAGACTTTGACGGCTTGGGGCCTGATCAAAGTAGAACGTGTTCGCCCCCAATGCATTCCCGAGGGTCCGGTCTTTTGATAAGTTGTAATACATTATAAGCATGCTAAGTCCTTTCACCATTAAATGGATTTCGGTGGTGTTTTCCATAAATACAACCCTCATAAATTTGGTTCGGATGATTAATCAATAGTAAACCTTTTACCATATCCTTTTGATGAAGCAAATTCAAACTTATAAAATTTAGATGTCCAAATCTGAGATGTCATAACCATGATTCATCTTTAATAATAACATTGGAACAAGGATAAACATCATTTTTAATCTCGAACCAAAATAAACAATTTTTAGTCAAGGGAGTCTTAAGAATGAGTTTACCTTGATTGTTGAATATGGTTATTGTATTATTATTAAGCCGCATATTATACCTTTTATCCAATAACTGCTCCAAGCTGATCAAGATACTCTTCATATTTGGAACATAGAATACTTTTGAAATATATTGGTGATCTCCGTTTTTCATCTTGATGAGAATTCTACATTTCCTATTACAAGTATTTTAGTATCATCTGCAAACGTAACTTTAGTTCTGAAAGATTCATCTAAATCAAGAAACATATCTTTCTTACCACACATATGATTCTTACATCCCGTGTCTAAGTTCCATGTTTGGCACTCCATTTTTTCGGTACCTGATAAAGCCGTCAATAGAGTATGACCCTCGTTTCCTGCCTCTTCAATAAAGAAAGCATGTTCCTCATACTGATTTTTAGATTTTGATCTGCAGTAGGGATGGCAATGGGGCGGATTTGGGGCAGGGGAGCCAATACCATCCCCATCTCCGCTTAGGTTCCCACCTCCCATCCCTGCCTCGATCCCCATTTAAATTAAGTGGGGATCCCTAAATCCGCCCCGCATAAATATGTTTAATACCAGACCCGCCCCATTTAACTTATGAAAATAAAAAGAAAAGTTTAGAGCATTGTATTGACAACCTGCTAATATTCTGATATTCTAAAATTTTGTATAAATGATAAATCTGATATTCTTATATTCATGCATTACATATAACATATTCCATTCATCCATTATTCTATACATACATATTCAACATCCATTATTCCATTCATATTCTGATATTCAACAGACTTACAGACATACATATTCAAGCATTACATATTCCAAAAAAAACAAACAAAGAGTATACATCATTACTAATATGTATACATATTCGGATATTCAAGCATTACTAACTTAACATCCTTACACATTCCATAGACTATGTATGAGACTCTAACATCCTTGGACTAAGCAGTGATTGAGCAAGGGATCTGTCCTGAGACGCTAACATTATCATCGTCCCTTACAAATAAAAGAAAGTAAAGAAAAAAGAAGAGGTTCATATGCGTACATTGTATTAGTACAAAGCTATCATAAAGTCCCTAAACCAACCAAAATCATGAAGAAACTGAGGAAGAAAAATTGGTTTCCATACTGATTCTGATCCCATTAGGTCAATTAAGTTCCCGTTGATCCCAAATTTGACATTAATATGCCTGAAAAGTAAAGAAAGGACACAAATAGAATAAGTAATAAAACTATTGAGCAGATGATAATAATGTAAAGACAATTTCTAATGAAAGACCTACAAGTTCTAGCCTTCTAGGTTAGCAAAACATATATATGTGCAGGGATGCAATAAGTTCATTAACAGAACGCTAAAGCTTTAACAATGGAATATTTTATCCATTTAATTTTGTAAACACATCTTATCCTCTCCTCGTTACCCTTTTGCTTCAACCACCACAATCAGCACAGAACTGGTTGTAGACACAAAAAGTAACCACACTTTATGTTATTCAACCAGAGAAAGTACAAAAAAAAGGAACCCGCTGAAAGTTCACAAACCTTATTATCGCTATCCTTGGATTACTGAAAAACATGGAGACAAATCCAATCCTCTAATTCAATATTTGAATCTCATCTACATCTAATCTAGTAGACACATCTAAGCTATAACGCTAAAGAGTTACATCATTGTTTTTATTATTGTTCATGTATTAATGGTAATCATAATTGAAGCATAAACTACTTCGCCTACTTAATGGTTGCCCATATGCCTGCATATGCTACTGATGTCCAATACTTAAAGTACTTGGAATATCGACACCTACAATTTCAATATTACTTAATGGTAAAACATCTAGTTGAGTTCAAGCATTACATATTCCAAAAAGAAACTTAAACATTAGTTCAAGACATCGCGACTTAATTCAGTAGACGAAGTCAGAAATAAACTAAAACAAGAGTAATGTCCAAGATACAAAAATATTCCCACATAAATCCATAAAGCAAATACCTGATATCTTCTCAAAGCATCTTTGACATCATCTTAAGCGCTCGCACTTGTGAGATATGGTTCCTATTAAACAATTAAACACATGCCTAGTTATAAACCATAGTAGGACTAAAAACTAAAATCCAATAGATTCAATCAGCAGTATAAACCACAGTAAAAATCCAATAGAGACTGCAAAGTATAAATCCAACAGATGCAAACTATAATCCAAGAAATCTAAAAAATCTAACATAGATTGTAAACTATAATCCAGGAAATCCAATAGAAACTGCAAAGTATAAATCCAACAGATGTAACAGATGCAAAGTATAATAAAGGTATAATGCAACAGATGCAAAGTATAATCAAAATAAAAATTCAATAGATAAGAGATTAAAGTATAATCAAAGAGAAATAGAATTAGGAGATGCAAGTAAAAATCCAACAGACCTTGAATTGGGAATTCCTTGATCAGAGAATACAAAGTACAAAGAAGAGAAGAACTTGTTGTTGATTCCTCAATTCTAATTTCCCCCCATTCCTTAATTCTGATTTTCCTTGATTCCTCGATTGTCTGCTTGAGATACAGAGCTTGCTGCTTGAATCCTCGATTGATTCTTTAATTTGATTTGATTGCTGTTGTCAAACAAATTGATGTTGTCAAGTGATACAGAGATACATAGGAGAAAAGCTTGTTGTTATCAAACTAAAACAATTAATTCCTCAATTGATTCTACAGGGGAAGATATACAAAGAGAGAAGATGATTTCAGAGCTTGCTGTTGTCAATGTAATGCCTTGATATGGTTTCTATTTTATAATAATCTAACTTATTTAAGGGGTATAATAGTAAAAGTATAAGGTTGATATTTAATGGGCCAGATGCGGGGGGAGGGGGGGGGGATAGCGGATTTTATGTTAACAGTCCCAAATCCGCCCCGATCCCCGACAGATTTTGGGTAACTTATACCATCCCCACCCCCATACACGGTTAACTTATAACAAATCTGCCCCGTTCGGGGCGGGGCGGGGCAAATTGCAATCCCAAATCTATAATCAGATGCATAACGACCAAATCTATTATAATCATAACACCAAATATTAGATTTATCAAACCTGTCACGACCGCTGCCTCTTTGAGCATAGTTTTAAGTTGAATCGAAATAATATTCATCACTACGCCCTCTTCCTCGGCCGCGTCCATAACCGTTTCTGCCACCGCGTACACTGTATTAACGTCGTCCTCCTCTTGCACGATATCCTTTACCATTTTGTTCTATATCGTGATATGAATTTTGGTAAGCTTTATCGTCTTTATCAAAAAGCTGAGTTTGGAAGGCTTTTTCTAGAGAATTTTCATTGACATATCTCTTATTCATACGATGCTCGTGAGCTTGTAAGGAACCCAACAATTCGTCAATACTTAAAGTGGACAGCTCCTTAGACTCCTCGATCATCACAACAACATGCTTAAATCTTTATGTTAAAAGTTTACAAGACCTCCTCTACAATCATAACGTCTTCCAATTTTTTCTCTCTATTTGACTTAATTGGTTAGTCAAAGAAAGAATACGATTAAAATAGTCGGAGATAGTTTCAGCTTTTTCCATCTGTAAAAGCTCAAACTGCCCTTTTAGGGTTTAAAGTCTCACATTTTTTTCTTTCTCGGCTCCCATAATTATATAATTTCTCTAACATATCCTACGCTTCCTTTGTTGTAGTAGCCCCATAAATCTTCTCGAACACGGTATCTTCTAATGCTTAGTAGATAGGAAATAGGGATTTTCGGTCCTTCTTACCTAGATCTAGAACTCCGCTCTCTACAACCTCAAGTACTTCATGATATCCAAATAGTACCTTCATCTGGATACTCCACTGATCCAAGTTTTTCCTGTCAAACTTTGGAAGAAAATGTTGAAACCAGGGGCGGAGCCAAAGATTTAGGAGTGGGGGTGCCTGGGGTTCGGGGGCGGAGCTCCCGATTTTTTTATTGAAATTTAAGGGATATTTTGCTAATTTTACTTATATTAATTTCCAAATGCATATTCTCTAGAATAATATCGCAATTATTAATATATTAAGATAAAACATAAAAAATGGTATGTTAAAACGGACTAATAATGCCATTGATATATAATAAACTTTGCAAAAATGATTCCCAAAAATATCAAACAAGATAAACATTTCGTCAAGTTTGATAAAGATACACGAACAAATAAGAATCAAAATCAGGTTCCAGACCAAAGAGTGGATCCAAATCAACATTTAATTCCCTTTGAAAGTTGCGCCTTTTGTTTCTTCATTTTCTCAAAATCATCAATTAGTGAGTCTATACTGAATTGCACAACAATTTTTTTCTCTACATAGATAAGTAGACTATCTTCAAGATATGGATCCTCCATCTTGCTTCTAGTAGATGTCTTTATTAGCTTCATTGCAGAGAATGTTCTTTCATTCGTCGCTGTCGAAATTGGAAGAGTAAATACGAGATGAATTATTTTATCTACAAGTTAGTAAGTTGCTGATTTTCTGGTACTCGCCATTACTTGACAAAGTTGTATACAGTTGACAAGTCTTTCAGCTCCAAATTCCAATTCATACGGTAAATTTCTTATCTTGCTCTCTGTAAAATCCCCAAGGTAAAACTTGCTTACTAGCTTGTAAATTTCATTAATATTAAAAAACTTAGAATCTTCTCTAGGACTCAAACCTGAGTGAGCTAAGACTCAAAAGTTCCATATTGTGATCATTGAATTGAGTATTTGACTCTTCTAACTGTTTATCCACTGCTTCATTATAGATGTCAAATCGATAATGATGCACATTTGAAACATGACCTTGTTGATGACGAAACCACCCGCCGCCTGCAACATAAAATCTGTCCATATCCGGAATGTAGATATCTTGTTTTACGCAAAATATTTTTACCTTTTTTAAAAGAGCTTTCCAACCATTGTCTCTAAATTTCTAGATAAAAGTTTTGGTAGATCTAACCAATTGCATGGTATTTGCAATATCTTGGCTTTGATTTTGCAAATGTTGGCACAAGTTATTGGTAATTGCCATAGTTTCTTCCATAAGATGCAAAATAAAGGCGAATTCAAAATATCTTGCGCTTTCATATGCTATAGTTGTATCCCCCTTTTGCTTATAATAGGTTCCTTCGTTCATAACCGTTTTAATAGCTTTACAAGTTGAAGCAAACATCTTTATAAAACTTGATATGGAAGAATAGTGTAATCCCCACTGTGTGTCTCCTGGTCATTGTAAATTTCCAATTTGATTAAGCATGCTTTCAGACTCGAGTTCACCGCTAAAGATTAGATCTTTTATGTCATTTGCATGTAATGCTTGTAGTTCTCCAAGATGTTTGGTGGAAGAGCTAGTAATGTTTATGGCAAAAACCATCTTCTCAAAAAATTGGAAAACAAGAATTACTTTTTTTGATGCGGAAACTAATGCTAATTGGGGACGGTGAGCACAACAGTGAACATAATACGTGTATGGACATTCATTCAAAATCAATGCTTCTAAGCCATTTCATTCTCCCCTTATATTTTTAGCTCTATCATAGCCTTGTCTTCGGAAGTTTAGAACAATAAGGTTATTTCTAACAAGAAAAGCTGAGATCTCATTCTTCAATGCCAAACCCGCAGTATCTGGAACATAGACAATACCGACAAAACGCTTTTGTATACAACCCTTTGTATCTACAAACTTAATACAATGCCCATCTGCTCTTTCTTAGACTCATCTCTTGATTCATCAACCATAATACATAATTTATGGTCACCAATTTCTTTAAGAATAACATTTCGTACTTTTTGTTGCAAGGACTTGTAAAATTTCTTTATGAATCTAATGTGAAGTATATTTAGCTGTTGTTGGAGCATTTTCTAACACATTCTTTCTAACATCTTCATTGTAAGAACCAAGTAATTTTAGCATCTCTAAAAAATTACCACGATTTGTAGTTGGAGCATTCTTTCTAACATATATAACATCGTCGTGACCTCTAAGTGCACACGTTTGAAATGTTAACCACTGGATAGAGTCTATGGAGGCTTTAACTTATAACCTGTTCTTGTCAACTAAATCTAAATATACTTTTTCAAAGTGGTATTCAATGTCTTGTAGCTGCTTCATAAGTTTGTTATAAGCATGTACAACTAAATTGTGTATAGAGTTGACTTGTCCAACATGATTTGAGAATGCATGTCACTTTAGCTTTTTACCAACTCTGAAACCCGTCAATTGTAAATACAGACGATTAATGTTACTTTTATTGAAAACAAAGCACGATAGACAATAGGCTTTATTGGTTTCTTTAGAATACTCTAACCAAGTTGAAAATAGTTGGAACCACAATTTTTAAAATTGGCGTTAATGCTTTGGATTTGCAGATTCAGTTAATGGTTAAACATCTCGTATGGGTTGATAAGGCCCAAACTTAATGTAAGCATACCGAATTTTATCACGTTGGTTTATAGGCAGGCCCGGCCTTGGGTATAGACTCATGAGGCGGCCGTTTGGGGCCTCATAATATTGGTTACCTTCATATGTTTGGGCCTCCAAAGTCCAAAATATAAGCCTCATGAGCCCAAAGAGAGTTCTTTTTAGACCTCTTTCTCTCAATTTTCAAGAATAAAAATACAGCCTCATAAGTACCTGTACCTCTCTCTATCTCTCCCTCTCTCCACTCCCCAACTGTTGTAGACTTGCAGAGTTACAGTCGTGACATTGCAAGTAAAAGCTCAAGGTTTAGCCATTTAAGTACTCGTTCTGACTCTCTGAGACTAAAATCTTACGAACAATTGCAGAAATTAGGGTAAATAAGACATTGTTGGCACAAATTAAAATCAAAATTTACCTGAAACGTTGACAAATTTTTGATCTTGTTAGTCGATTTTAGGGCTCAGGAAGTTAGGATATAATAAAATTTAGGGGGAAAGATTTCTGAAATGGTTTTGTTGATTTAGGAAATTGGTGAGGTGGAGAGTAAAATTGGACCCAAAAAACTCTCTCTGCAACTGCAAGTGAAATTTAATGTCTTCATTTTTTAGTTGTTGGACTGATTTGACTCTAGTCATCTTCAAATGCTTATAATGTTCTTCTATAAGACAATAACAATAAGTCAATAACTTTGCTGAACTCATCCTTTGCAGTTACAGGTTTCAAACCGTCTCCCAAATTATTAACTATCATCTAGAACTATATATTCCTTTAATACAAATTAAATTTTCTTAACCTCTATTAATCTACCAAAATGGGTAGATTTGCAGTTGATTCGTTATGGTCTAAATCAGTGTTTTTTATGGCTGATTTTGAGGGTAAAATAAATAAATAAATGTTATTTTAATGATATATATGATGACCATATTCTTGTCTAAAACCTTTGAATCATGACGAGGGTATGATTCTTTATGTGTGTAGTGTCTGTGTTGTGTATATAGTACAAAAAAGACGTGAACATCGAGTAAACCAATGTTAAATTTAAGGTTAGTGAGCTGAACCTAGTCTCTATCTCTCTGACTCGTTAGTATTTATGATGTTGCCTAACAGTAGACATCCTTCTAGAAGTTCAAAACAAAAAAGAAAAGAAAAAAAGTGACGCATTAACATAATCTCAAGCTGGAGATATCCTTAAATTTTTTGGTAATGACAAACAGGCAAAAAGTTTAGTTTAACATGTTGTGAGTGAAGAACATCTAATTGATGAACTTAATCTACCTTTGAGTAAAGAGCCTCTAATTGAAGAACCTAATCTACCTTTAAGTGAAGAACCTGATGAACCTCAAAGAGAAAATGACAATGAAAAACCAAAAGAAGGTGATCAATCTGTAGATTGGAACAAGATTAATCGGGATCCAGGAAATTGGCATAAGATTACTCAAAATGTTATAGACTTCTTAGTAGAAGAAGGTCTTATAAGAGAAATTGATTTCGAATATCCTCGTGATAGCAGTGCTAGACATTTCTCTTATAAACATTATATGAGATGCTTAGTAAATGAAGAGAAAGTTGATAGGAGATGGTTAGTGTACTCAATTAGTTTGAACAAGGGGTATTGCTTTTGTTGCAAGTTATTTAAAGAAGAAGAAAACATAACCTAATTAGCTACTGATGGATTTTTGAATTTGAAAGTCACGAATCTAGTAATGATCACATCAATTGCATGAGTAGTTGAATTGATTTAGAAAGAAGATTAAATAAGATTAAAACCATCGATGAATATGTGCAACAACTCAACAAGGATAAAGAGCATTGAAGGCAAGTATTGTTTAGAATACTTTTTGTGGTAAAAATGCTCGCTAAAAACAATTTGGCTTTCTGTGGGGATAATGAGAAGCTTCACCAAGAGAACAATGGAAATTTCTTAAGTATCATTGAGATGATTGCTGAATTCGATCTACTGATGTAAGTACACATTCGGCAGTTTGATACTAAGGAAAGTCAATAGCATTATCTTAGTCACAAGATCCAAAATGAGTTTATTCAATTGTTAGCAAATAAGATTAAAAGTGCAATCATTACAAAGATCGAAGAAGTTTAAATATTTTTCCGTGATACTAGATTGTACTCCAGATATTAGTCGTGATGAACAAATGACTATTGTTATAAGATGTGTAGATGTTTCAAAAAGTCTGGTAAGTATAAAAGAGTTCTTTTTAGGATTTATAAAGGTGGGCGATACATCTGGGCAAGGAGTTTTTAACAAACTTATTCAAGTATTGGACGATCTTAAACTTGATGTGAATGATTTAAGGGGACAAGGATATTATAATGGGTTCAATATGAAAGGGAAATACAAAGGTGTGCAAAATAGGGTACTTACGGTAAATCCAAGAGCATTTTATACTCCATGTGGTTGTCATAGTATCAATCTCGCACTATGTGATGTGGCAAATACTTCTGTAAGGGCTATATCTTTTCTTTAGAGTAATACAACGAATATATACATTGTTTTCATCTTCTATAAAGCGGTGGGGTGCTTTCAAAGCTAAAGTAACTCATGTGAAGGGTCTTACGGTTAAACCATTGTCATAAACACGTTGGGAAAGTTGAGTTGATAGTGTAAAAGCAATAAGATTCCAAGTTCCACGGATAATATTTGCTTTAATTGAATTAGCAAGTACGAGTGATGATGGTCAATCAGTAAGTAAAGCGGGAAGTCTTCTAGAAAATGAGATTAAATCTTTTTACTTCTTACTTAGCATGATTATTTGGTATGATTTATTGTCTGTTGTCAACGTTATTAGTTTATCTTTTCAAGCGAATGATATTCCAATAGATGTTGCTATCACTCAATTAAAAAGGCTCATACGTTTTTTCCAAAAGTATAGAGAAACTGGATTTGAGGAGGATATGGAAGAAACTGAGAAGGTTGCAGCTGAAATGAAGTTAAATCCCGTATTTTGTAAAAAAATGTATCATTCGTAGAAACAAACACTTAGACGCGAATAAAAGTGAAGATAAAATATTATCACCTAAAGAATCATTCAGAGAAGACTACTTCCTCCGTATAATTGATCAAGCTTTGATGTAATTTAATATTAGGTTTGAACAATTTAAGATGTACGAAGAGAATTTTGGTTTTATGTCTGATGTGGAGAAATTTCATTCTATGCATAGTGGCCGCTTGAGGATGGACTACAATAAGCTTGAAGGATTTTTAAGACATAATATGGATTCTGATATTGACGGGGAAGACTTATATTCCGAATTGCTATTTTTGAGGGACTGTTTACCAGAAGAATTAAAAATTGCATTTCAAATACTTAATTATTTAAAGTACTTGGAACATTGTTACCCAAATACGTGGATTGGTTATATGATAGTATTGATAATTCTGGTAGCCGTTGCATATAGAGAAAGAATGTTTTTAAAGTTGAAATTGATCAAATCAAATCTTCGATCAACCATGTTGTAAGAAAAATTGAATGGGCTTGCTATGCTATCGATCGAGAAAGATATGGTTGAAAAAATTGATTATGATAACCTAATTAATACTTTTGCAGCCAAGAATGTGAGAGAATTCAGGTTTAAGCAAAAGCCGACTCCAGACATAAGCGACGAAGCATAATTGGTATTCTTAAAAGTATAAATGATGTTTAGTAGTTTTTAGTTCTTTTATGTTAATATGGTTTTGACTTTATTTGCCACTTTTGTAAGTTGAATTTCTCTATAATATGAATGAAAAAGACATCATTTTTTGCTTGACTTGTCACAGTAAAAATTGCAGTTGCATATTTGATATTTTCATATATCAAATATGGGGTTTCAGTAATTAAGATGAAAGATTGGAAGTTCAAGTAATAACAATAACAACAGAGAATTGGAATTGTGTTTGATGATTTCATTCTGAGTTTATTTTCCTTTTATAGCTATTTGCTATAAAACTTCTCTTTCTCAGTTCCCTAGATGTTCCCATATGTCAGTTAATGTTCTTATTTGGTCTACAATATTGTGTGAAAGTTACTCCACTTTGATTGTTATTTTAACTTCATTTTCTTACTAGATATTTCAGGCTTACCTTATGTTGAAAAATCAGATTTATGTCAAGTTCAGCATAAAAAAGCCAGCAGGACCTGGGGTGCTTAGCTAGGCACCTAGGTCTTATATAAGAAAAAAAGGAAATCATAGCCAGTAAGACCTGGGTGTGACCTGGGTGATAGTTGGGGGCCCAGGTCAAAAATAGTTTTACTCAAAATTCAATTTTAAGTGGAAAAATATTTTTCTTTATTTTTAAAACAAAAATCATATTTTCAAATGAATATATATTTTTTTAATTGTGTGTAAAAAAAATTATTCGATGGTTGAGAGAAAAAAGGGGGGGGGGGCATTTTTTGAGTTCCGCCTAGGGCCTCCAAAACTGCAGGGCCGACCCTGCTTATAGGATAATCATAAATCTGTTGACATAAACTAGGTTCTTGTTGTAAAGAATTTATGTCAATATCTTCAGACTCGATTTGGGCACGTTTTAGAGAGTTCTCATGACTCTCAATGGCTTCTAAACTTGGAGATAATAAATTAGCCTCCAAGTTTTGATTTTCAACGATGTTAGAGCTTGAAGATATTGAGTTGCCCTCTAAATTATGAGGTTCTTGATCTTTAACAACATTTGCACTTGGAGATGGGGAGTTGGTCTCTGACCTTTTACAGGCTAGTCTATTGAATAATGCGTGGAAAGTTATTTGATTTTTACTCATAATGAACCTGTACATAACATATGATAAGAAATAACCAAACAAATAAGAGAAATAGATCGATATCACAATAAAAGATAACCAAACAACTAAATTGTTTAACTCGCAAGAGAAGTAAAAGACAAATGCAATACAAAAAAGAACAAAGTGTTACTTACCTGTAATCAAGAGCAATATCAGATAAATTCTCAGTTGTTGAAATCAACCAACCCCAAATCAGCCATTAAAGCTCTAAATTGGACAATCTAAAATTAAAGGTAACACTTTGAGTCCTTCTCTTATCATTCTTCAAAATTTGGAGATAGTTTAGACAATATGAAATTGGACAATCTGAAATCTAAAATATGAAATTGGACAATCTCAAATTGGAGCGGCGAATTCGAAGAAATATCTGATTATGAGTGCGAGAATCACGAATTCAAACCTAATCGAATCTTCAAGAAAGGTTCATCATCTACTCCCCCAATTGAGTCCTTCTCTTATCATTCTTCAAAATATGGAGATAGTTTAGACTTCAGAGGACGACGATGTCGACATTGTTGTTGATGTTGGCCATCAAGGAAACCGAGGTGAAGTTTGAAGGTTTGTGTTTGATGAAGAGAGTGATGAAGAGAGGATTATCAGGAGCCATGAGGTGTTTATTTGAATAAGAGAGAGGTATTTATTTGGAGGCAAAGAGTTGGGGTGTTACTTTGTTGTGGAGCTGGGCTTCAACTCTTGTAGGCTTCTGCTTGGATGGAGTTGGCTGTTACTATATATATATATATATATATTTGATGTAGGTATATATATAAGAAGGAAATCAGCAAAAAAAAGATGGGGTGCCGGGCACCCCCTAGCCCCCTAAATCCGCCCCTGGTTGAAATACTCCACACATTGACATTGCCTAATATTAGATCGATTAGTTATGATACCAATGTTAGAGTTTAAGATTGCACTTAACTAAGAAAAGTAGAAAGCAAAACACAGAAGAAGGAATAATATAGAAGAAGAAAGCTTTGTAAGGGACAAATCCAGATCTAGAGAATAGCTTTCTTATTCAACTTTCTTGATAAAAATCTCTGAGTACATTAGGGCCTTTTATAACCAAGTCTCCACTCAATTCATCGTACAAGTTATATAAGTATAAAACCAACTAAGACTCTATCAAAAGACTAAATAGGACTTTAACCTAAACTGAGAAGAACTCTCTACAAACTTTTAAACGTGATAAACACTAACTTGAGTTTGGATTGACTTCAACATGGTTCACCCCGAAGGGCAACGTCCACTCCCACCAAGCCAATGAATCCACCATGTATCCGAGAAATATTTAAAAACTCTAAAACAATCTCATAGAACATGAGATCTCTACCCCCACAACAATACTAACATAGATTTACAAGGCATACAAGAGATTTAAAGAACCATCAAGGAATCTGAAGTTACCTCAACCTCACCGGAAACCGCTACGACCCATCTCAAATGAAGCTTTTACCGAAACACCGTCTTCGAATAATTGTTACTTTTCCCCATCTCTGATTATCTTCTTCTTGGACCATCTCTTTTCTCTTCCTTTCGATTCATATCTTAGCATAGCATCGGAGATGCCCTTCTCCTCTCTTTATCAAACCCCCAAAAGAACTTTCCAACTTCTACAACCTTACAAATACCATTATTTCTACAAATCTTAGCTATGGAAGCTACATCTCTACGACCCCCTAGGTCTCTTTTATCATAAGAGATCTAGAATACACGACTCTTTCAAATTAAGTATCACGAGGCATTTTCCACGGATAAAAAAAGTTACTACCAATCTCTGTTCGAACAGAGATATTTCTTATTTGAACAGAGTCAAGTCCGACTCTTTTATTCAAATAGGAAAATATCATATTCGAGCAAAAAAAAACTTTTTTCTTTTCTTTTCTTCTTTTGAACCGCAAACAGCCTAACAATCTCCATCTCGGCAAAAACCTTAATTCATGTCTTCTTTTGAACCGCAAACAGCCTAACCATCGGACTTGTTTATTTTGCTTTCGTCGACTGCGATCAAACTTCATACCCAAAACAAGGTACCAACTATCAAATCTATAGTCCAACAAGTTTTATTGTGACGAATTCTATTCGGATCACTCCAAATACATCTACACACCCCGAACAAGTTGTAGAAATGACACCACATTTCTAGACCAAGATGTCATGTCAAACACTTCTGTAAAAAGAAAAGAACCGCTTCCTTTAGTGATCTCCAACGATAATATAATATTCTTCACTAAACACTCATAAGCAAACCTCAACCCTTGTACGTAACTCACCAACCAAGGCCATAATCCATGATGCACAACTCTACTCTATCGAGCAAGTTAAAAACTTTATGCAAACTTGAACTTGAAAGGAAAAGATCAAGCCTTGCACACTCGGCTATGTCAAACAATCACGCGAAAAATAGCCACTCTAGTTTGTCAACGCCATCGGAGCCTAATCGTCAGTCGACATTATTTGTCCCCAATTCTTTATTGGTGGGGACACCAAAGGACTTTGCCCCTCCATCCCATCGATAGAGAAGCAGGGCAAAGGTTTTGGTTTTTTCATGTTGTCAAAGAGTTGAACAATGAAAATAGATGGCAAATGCCTGATCTAATTGATTGGGTCATGTTAGAACAAGGTTCAAGTCTAACAGTTTGTTAGGATGCCTCAGCCGCATACATTACTACATACCTATCGTAATGATAAATGGCTCATCTCACAGCCGCAACCTTCTCTTGGATTCTCAAAACTTCTGTCGCTTCATCCCCGTAGGGGCAGAGAACCCGTCGCTGTCTCGGCTATACTGCCGGAGGCTCTGGGGAGGTCATAATAGGATAACACTCATCTTGGGGTGGGCTTACTACTTAGATGATTTCAGCAGTTATCCGCTCCACACTTGGCTAATCAGGGTTTACCGTGGGCATGATAACTAGTACACCAGAGGTGCGTCCTTTCCGGTCCTCTCGTACTAGGGAAATGTCCTCTCAATGTTCTAATGCCTACACTGAATATGGACCGAACTGTTTTACCACATTCTGAGCCCATCTCTCGTACTTTTTACAATTGTAAATCGTGACCATGTAATAAAATTGTGACCACATTCAAGTATCGACTTTGGCATCGACAACCCGCCAAAACTAGCCGAACTTGAGATGCACTTTTTTGGAACTATTGCTGAAATTGCTCCACCTCGAACAAAAGACCATGCTCAAGACCCTTTCCCGTAATAATAAAATGTCGCCATGTTTGTGTTTAAATTGTTTCCACCTAATTTCTTTAACTCAAACTCTACCTTTTGAGAAAATGATGTAGCCAATAAACCGAAGCTAAAACCTTAAAAACTTAACCATCTGACTAAACCACCGAACCACCATAAATCTCCAAGTAACTCTCATGGTTGTATCCCCGCTCTAATATTACTTGTTGGGGGGAATCAAGCGGAATACATCTCCCGTCGACATTTGGCTTTATCTGGTTAAACCTGGCAAACAATCGCAACAAGAAATATGAAATAAACCAAGTACACGCAACACAAATATTTATCGTGGTTCACCCCGAAGGGCTACATCCATACCTTCCAAGCCAATGAATCCACTATGTATCCAAGAAATCGTTACAAACTCTCAAAATATATTATAGCACATGATATCTCTACCCTCACAACAGTACTTATACAGATTTACAAGGTACACAAGAGATTTAGAGAACCATCAAGAAATCTAAAGTTACCTCAACCTCGCCGGAACCCGCTACGACCCATCTCAAACGAAGCTTCTACCGAAAGACGGTTTTTGAATTATCGTTATTTTTCCCTATCATTGGTTATCTTCTTCTTGTACAGTGAAAATAATTTTATCGCCTAATACGTTGTCTAGAATAATTTACTCAATTTTTTGTAGTCTAGTTCTTACTAGAATAAATTCAACGGTCAGTTCGACAAGTACCTTAGTCAATTCGTCTTCATAGATTTTTTTTTCTTTTCTTTTACAAGCCTTTTCTTTTGAGTACTTTGTTTCTCAGTGAAGCCTCCGTAACAAGGAGTTTTCGGTCGACAATCCCTGCCAATTGGCTAAGGTTGCCAGGGTGTGGTGCCCCATCATGACCTAGACTCAGGAATTCTTACAAGTAACATTTTCTTGTACTCCTTTTACATAGTTCATGGTCAAACTCGAGATTGGTGATAATTTTTCCTCTTTCAGTTCTTAATCATACGAGTAGCCTTGCAGCGTAATAGTTTTTAGAACATATATGGTTTTTTTTTTCTTAGGAATGAATTTATTCTTAGGCAGTTATCTCCCTTGTAGCAAACTATTCCTAACATAAATGCTAAAATTTTCTTATACTAAGCAAAAATCTATTAAATGTATTAATTGCAAAACTATTGTGGCGTGCACGTTTTCAAAATATGCCAAGTTAACTTGAATCAATTGTTAATAAAAAGATATTACTTATAACTTAAGATATTCCAAAATATTCTAGTGTATACTTGGTACAATTTTAAAATTTAGGTTTTTCCATAATATTTATGTCAAGGTAAAATCAGTTTAAGTGTTTGGAAATTCGTCAAAAATATATTATAAATTATCAAAGTGCCATTATTTCACTTTTCTTCAAAAAGTATTTAATGAAATGGTTTCCTACCCGCAAATTTAAATTAAACATTGCTCTCAATGTTTGAGAACAAGAAAATAAATGGAAGATGAAAACTAAAATTTCTCACTTGAATGTGTCAAGGGTTGCCTCCCAAGAAGCGCTAAGTTTATCGTCTTCAGCAAGACTAATATACCCCCATATTTAAATAATGTTGCAATGGTACTATAGGGGTACATAATATCAGCTCTGATGTACTGGATCATTTAGAAATGTTATCTCTTCATCAAAAGTGTAGGACTCTATGAACGGCTTTAATCGTTGGCCATTGACCTTAAAAATATTTCTGTTCTTAGGATCCTCCACCTTTACGGCCCCATGAGGAAAAATAGCTTTAACCGTAGATGGACCATGCCAACAGGATTATAGTTTCCTAGGAAATAGGCGAAGCTTGGAGTTATAAAGCAATACCTTTTGATTGGGCTCGAAGGTTTTACGAATAATTGATTTATCGTGAAAAGCTTTGGTACGTTCCTTGTAAAATTTTGAACTTTCATAAGCCTCATGACGAAGTCTATCCAACTCAGAAAGTTGAAGCTTATCTTAGACCCAGCTTAGTCCATTTCAAAGTTAAGGGCTTTTGTAGCCTAAAGAGTTTTGTGCTCTAGTTCTACAGGCAAGTGGCAGGCCTTCCCAAAGATAAGTCTATAGGGTGACATTCCAATCAGGGTTTTCTAAGCTGTTTGATAGGCCCAAATAACATCATCAAGACGATCTGACCAGTCTTTGCAATCAGTTCTAACAACTTTTTCTAAAATTCTTTTAATCTCCCGATTGGAAACTTCTACTTGACCACTTATTTGTGAATGGTAAGGTGTGACAACTTTATGAGTGGTAGAATAATTTTTCAATAAATTTTAAGAAAACCCTTGCAAAAATGTTTCCCATCATTACTTATAACTGTTTGAGGAGTGCCAAAACGATTAAAAATGGATTTCATAAATTTGACCATAGGTTTATGGTCATTTGCCGGACATGCTACCGCTTCGACCCATTTGGAGACATAGTCCACTGCGACTAGAATATAAAGGTTTCCTCGAGATGAAGGAATATAAAACATTCACTTGATCTTGATTATCATTCATTTCATTGAGCATGAGGCACATTTTAGTTACATGGGTTATATCATAACAAACGGTACAACCCTGTTGCTAAACCTGGTTTACACTACCCTTAGTTTGATTCATAGCCATAGCCTCAATTTTTTGGGTAAGAGTATCTAATTGGGCTTTGATGGCCGTTCCCTCACTCACTTCGTATAAGCCACATTTTTTGGTTGTACAAATATTTTAATGTGGATCAAAATCCCACTGCTGAGAGTTCTCAGCTAATGTCTCAAACTTCTCATAAGCTCTATCAGGTTCACGGTTCTAGAATTTGCCACTATGTTTGGATTCTAGCCTATAACGATTCTCAAAAGTTATTCCACGATGAAAGATCTGGGATAGATGTTGCTTCTCAAAACCATGATGGGGACATTGTGAAAGAAGATCTTTATATCTCTCCCATGCCTCGTAAATCATTTCACTCTCATTTTAAACAAATTCAACAACTGCATTTCTAAGAGTGAAGGCTTTTCCCATAGAAAACCATTTGGTTTTGAACTTGGTCTCCATTTGATCCTATGAATTGATAGATGTTGGTACTAATGAATCAAGCTAATGACTCACCTTGTCTTTTAGTGAAAATAAGAATAAACGAAGGCAGACAGAATCCTTAGTAAAATGTTGGTATTTGGAGAGCGCACAAATTTTCTTAAACTCGTGGACGTGCTTATAAGGGCTCTTAAAATCTATCCCACGAAATGTAGGTAACATTTGGATCACACTAGGCTTAATTTTATAATAATTTGTTGTGACGGCTGGTAACACAATACACAAAGGTATATTACTCACCACTGGGGTTTAATAGTCCCTAAGAGATTTGATGACAACCATGATTGGGGGTTTAACTTCTAGCTCAACAACAGGCTCAATTGGGTCAACTCTAGATAGATTACCATTCTCCAAAATTGAGGGTTCTAAGTTCTCTATTATGTTAATTGGGTAAAGTAGTCACTCTCTCTGCTTTGGATGAGGTGGTGGGCCGTAAATAGGCAAAGGTTCAGGTAAGCTTCCTAAAAGTTTTTCTCTACGTGTCCAATTGATCATGCACAACTAATAATCAATAAAATTTCAGCACCCGGTGCAGTAAACAATCAATCAAACCTAGACTCTAGCACATCAATATTTCTTAAAAGGAATAATTAAGTCTTCCCTATATTCTTCTATGTTCAAAATGGGTACAATGGCAAAGGCTTTGGTTCCTATACTCCCCTGCATCACTATGCTAGTACCAGCTTAAAGTTGATGTTCAGTTCTCATGCCCGAGCAAGTTGCCTTATCGTACGTCAGTACTCGAAACGGTGACGTCGCAAACCTACAGCCAGTATTTTGCGGCGCTAGGCTGGGGCCGTATCCTATGAACCCGTGTTTATACCCCAGTCCGATACACCTATTCGTTGGGTGATGAAATCTAGCATGAATCTTGCTACTCTTTTTTATTAACAGTTATTTTGAGGTCCTGGACGTTCAATTTTTTGTGTGATACTAATTTCTTCGTATCCCTAATGGGTGGTCCCACTTGTTGGAGAGCTTTATGGGTGATGAAATCCCGCAAGTCTCTAACAGTTTTTACCTTTACTAATGTTGGAATGAAAAATAATATTAAACACAACAATAGGTCAATCCAACCACAACATTTTCTTAAATTAGTGCAGCGTGTATTTGCACAGTCCACACGACTTTATATGTCCTAGTGCCAGGGCATAGCGGATATGTGCCCCTTCTAGATGTCAAGTTTTAGGAAGTACCAACATACGGGAAGTATTTCCCAGTGTAGCTGTGGCAGCCCTTTAACTTAGGGGGCGAAAGAAGAAGTGTCTCTTCACTTAGGGGGCACAAGAATGATGGATTTGATGATGCTTTTAGCTTTGCGTATTTTCCATCTCGTTTCCAACTCTGTGACTATCCTGTAAAACAAGAGAAAAATAATTAGTGAACTTGCGACAACAATATTAATTCAATTTTCAAGTTTATTGTAGTCTATGATATCCTGATTTTCAAATGTGCATATCTTTCAGCTCGGTTGAGAGAGAAAGCAATAAATAATTTCAATTTGGAAAGATATTTCAGAAATAAAAAATATTCAAGAAAGAAGTTTTCTAGAATTTAGCTTCCCTAATGCTCAAAATAAGTGATGAATGAACAGCGGCGTCCTTTACGGAGACTATTTTTTTACTATTTTTTTTTCAAAAGGCTGCAACTCACAAACGACTAAATAGAAAAATATGATCCATAGCAATTCGGAAAGGGTTTTAAATTATTTAAAACTTTTGTAGCAAACATATTTCCCAACTGTGAAGTATAGATGATCAAAAAAGGTGAAAAATTCAGGGACAAACTTCACAGCTACTGCAGCGCCAAAAAATTGAAACAATCCTTTAAAAAAAACAAAAAAACTATAGAAACAGAAAGAGAAACGATAATAATAGAAACACTATATGTTATTATCGGCCCACTATACTTTTTAACAAATATTAGAAACAAATAATTTCGAAATCATTGGCACGGTATTAGAAAGAATTAACAAAAAAAAATTCATAATGAAAATTCGGTATTAAAGAGAATAATTTTCAACGATGCCTCACCGGCAACGACACCATTTGATAGAAAGTTTTTATGGCCTCTAGCAAAATACCCTCTTAAAGTACGGTTGTCGATTTGTAGCATGGATGAGTGGGATTGAATCCACAAGGAAGTTTGGGAAAATAAATACTTTCTAGGCCGAATAACAATTTTATACGAGATAAATCTAATAAGAATAAATAAAAACTAATTATAAAACTTAATGAGGGAGAAAGCTAAGGTTCGGACTTGGCCTCTACCTTTCAAAGTACTAATCGATATATAACTTGATCCTAATATCTCCACCCATCATATGTTCGTGTTAAGACACATACGATGTTATAAAATAAACCACTAAATCTATGGTCAAGCATTTAGTGGTTATGCTTTTAAGTGATGGTGAAGAGTGTCTTAGAGAATTATCAACTCAACCATGGCTAGGCTTGAGTGAGTTCTTTAGTGTTTTCTCTTATTTGGATCTACAAATCAAGTCTACGGTTAGTAGCACTTATTTGTATCCAAAGTTATCGTACACCAAATCGAAGCTATGGTCAAGCATTCGATATGATGCACTAACTTATCAATTATAAAGTACTATGAGAAAAATAATTTGAACTTAATTATTATCAACTATTGCTTATCCAAGAAGAGGCCTCATCTTAGCCTTAGTTAGAAGATTAGCCACTTATCTCGGACTTTATCGCATTAACTACTAAAAAGGACATTAACAAAAATTAAACTAAAAGAGAAGAAGAAGAAGACAATTAAATAAAAACTCAGACTTTATTCTAAACTTGCTCCAATATGAGATGCCCAATTACAATGGGGGGAGGGTTTCTTTTATAAGAGAAGGAATCCAAATTTAGAAACTATACATTAAATTTTAAAGAATATTTGCACAATAATATCTTCTAATTTTACAAACAATTACCTAATATTCTTGCATATAATTTCCTTAAGTGATGTAGAGACAGTTCTTCATGGAAACTCTCGCATATATCTTCAATATAAAATATCTTCAAAGATCTTGGATGTAATATATTCTTTGATCTTATTCTCCAAAAATATTTGTGTATATATTTATTCAATCTCGAGACCAAATATGTTATGTCTTTGATTTTTTGTGCTATGAACTCCTGGAGACACTTTTACTTGACTTTAAGAGCTTGGCTTCAAATATCCATCTCCAATAGCTACAATCAAATAAACGTGTATAAGTACCCAAAATTAAATATAATGGAAGACTAAAATACATGTTCGGGTATATTAAAAATATCATAATTACGCGCTCATCAGTTTGTTTAAAGATTTATGTTCATACAATTTCCCCCTCCTCCTCCTCCCCCTAACAAATTGAACCTAATAATATGTATATATTCCATCAATAGCACTATATGTTTCCTGTTTCCATAAAAACTTGCAAAGCATGTTGCGGCAGAAGGGATCAAGATCGTTTTAAAGATACCAATTCTTTAGAATGAGTAAACGAAATTGGGCGAGGAGAAATATGTTTCCTTTTAATACAAGTAAAGTTTATTCATGTTTGAACTTTGAAATATATTCGTTTTTGTTTATGATGATATAGTTTTTTTCACTATCTAAGTAAATTTAACATCAATCATTTGCTCTTATTCCTATTTACAAAATTAGCACAGTGTTACAACGTCAATAGAGATATGTAAAAATTATTCGTGAATAATTTTTGGGTAACAACTAACAAGCATGACCAAGAAGGCAACATTCAAATAGTAGTTTCCATGTTCAACATTTTTTTAGCTCATTTCTCTATCAGTTAAAGCTTGTGATACAGGTTTTCTCTTAAAAATGTTAATTTTAGCTTGTGCTAAGATCATCTCTAGCATCTAGTTGCACTTTGGGTATAGGCTCTAACAGGGGGCCCACAAAAAATACAACCTACACCCGACCTCTCCCAGCAGCCAGTGTGAGTTGTTGACGTGAATTTATTTTTTATTTTTGGAAGAGATCAAATCACCTCGCGGTGTTCCAAATACCGCTGCTTACATTGTTACCCCAAAATCAAACCCAACTCGAGTTTAAACATTGTTTCCTCCTCCTCCTCCTCCTTTCTCTATCAACTTGAAGGTATACTTAAAAAATTTCCTAATTTCTTTCAAAACATAATGTAAATGCCAGAGGATGACCTACACCCCAGTACATTACTTGGGTTTAGAGTGACAAGAGATCCACAACGAGCTGGAACTCGGTCGAGGTCCAGAATGAAGAAAAAGATAGTAGAATTTGAAGATGTCCAACAACCTATACAAAGCCCACCCGATGAAAACTACCCGCAGAGGTTTATTACCCAACTTTCATATGGCGCCACTCATATCTATTGTACTGGCAAGGAACTCACGGTAAGTTTTAGTGTAATTATAAATTTGTTATTTTCATAAATCAAGTGTTTGAACAAATGCGACAATGAATAGAATCGAGATTCGATACGTGTGCACGACATATTCATTACGGTGATCAAAGTGTGGAAGGAGATTTCCATAATTCAACCTGTAAGGGATGATGTGGTGAATATATTTAGGCAGTTTATGGATATACGCTTAGACAATTCAGATAATCAGATAATTCAGGCACTTACAGAGCGTTGGTGGCCGACCACATACACGTTTCTGTTCCTATGTGTGGAGATAGGGGTCATTCATCTTGATTTCTAGATGCTGACATCATTATCAATTGGCCGATATCCGACACAGGTATCGTATGACGACGCATGGAGTATTTTATCCAATGCGAGGCAATTTCTCCCCTAACATTGATTTCAGCCATATAAAGAGTGAGAACGTCAGCATTTCATATTTGAGAATGTACTTGACCATCACAGCTTATCGGGATGATGATATTACTATTGCTCATACTTTTATCCTCTTCATGATGGGACATTTGTGGTTCCAAACGGCCAACGACACCATCCCTCTTGGATATCTCGCGGCTATGGCCGATTTGGACGAGGCTGCCCAATATGACTGGGGTTCTGCTATTCTTGCTTCCCTGTATCATAGTTTGGATACCGCAGTCACGACTGGGGGTACCATCACTGGATTTGCCCAACTTTTGACGGTACACTAACACTTTTTCCTTTTACAAATCAAATATCTTTCAATAAGCGTCTTAAATATAATTTTTAATTGTTTTTTATGTTGTTCCAAAATGTAGTATTGGTTCTACGACTATTGTGGTGTTGGTCACCTTATTATAAAGGAAGATGTTAAGTACTTGGCCTATTCGCGCCTCAAAGCATAGGAGAGGGGGAACAGAAAAAAAATGAACAGGCATGCAATTTTTTTATGCTAGGCAGATACCACATTGACCACCAAACTATTAAGATGATCACCTGACGACCTTGGTTGGAATTTGTGGTATCTGAGTTAGATGATGTACGGGCTGCGGCGCTCCTATCCTATACGAGGATGCCACTTCAAGTCCCCAATGGAAACTGTGAGTATTACTTGGGGGATAGATGTTGGAGGCAGTTGATTGGCACTGCGGGCATTCCTTTGGAACCTCCGCCTGACATGTTGCCACATCTTAGTCCAGCTGATTTATTGGCGATGAGATAGGTTGGCTTCGTTGACTGTGAGCAGTTTATGACAGGGGAGGAGCGAGAGACTTACGCCTCATACTGGGCTAACCAAACTGCGGAGGTAGGCACCCTATTGACAGATTCCCAAAGGATGGGGAATATAGATATGTTCGGACCCTCAACACTCAGGGCTAGCATTACACCCTTAGTGGTAACGTCAACGTCTATTCATAGCTTATCCCAGGACTTCAGTTTGCCTGCCGAGCCTGAGGGGTCAGACCTGGGGTGGCACATGGAGTGGACAGGGAGGCGTGAGCTGCTCCCCATCCACCGCTTGAGGGACCTGCCAGAAATGTCTTCCTTCTATGGTGCAGAGGAGCTTTGGCACTTGGACTCATGGTATGTGATGACTCACCCTTGCAGAGTTTGCGCGAGACGCCCAGAGACTGTAGGAGTTGACTGATGAAAATACTACTAAGAGGAGGCACTTGGGCAGTGTAAACCACCAGCTATATGAGCATGTAAGTAATTTATTTATGTATTTTTTTCTACTTAATGTCATATTTATTTTGTCAAAATATTTATAATTTTTTTTATCCCGTTCAGGACCTACAGCTGAGGAGGGGGCATGATGTACGGGTTGTGCCGCTACCACCTGGAGGTAGCGCGAAGCTGAGACAACGTGGATCTGGTCTGTGAACCAAGAGAGGCTGTAGTAGCCGTAGTGGCATGTCTCAGTAGATATATATCTTTTTGATGTTTTTGTAGACGTAATCTTTTATTATAAACATCAGTTTTTGATGTCACATTTCTTTATATAAATCAATATTAATCAATTTATTTTGAGTCTTGAATTTAAATAGAAATGCAATTACAATTCTTAAAATATTAGTTCTACGCACGAAATATAACTCAAAACAAATACAAGTAAATTTAATTCATCGCTCACGTTTGATGTAAGGAATAAACTCAGACCATTCAGTAAGGGGGAGCGGATCCCGTCCATAATTTTCTAGCCAATGATTTGCAGGAGGATCAGGCGGGATGTAGTTCCGGTAAAAAATATCGTATGGAGTCTCGAACAGGAACGGCTGGTTGTATTCGTCATACCATTCATCTCTGGCTTCGCAGAGAATATAGGCTAGTAGAACACCTCTGACCCGTATATCAATACTCCTCCGTATCTCATGAAACTCATCACATTTAGCCTTAATAATATTCTACCTGTTGTATCAATACTCATCCGTATCTCATGAAACTCATCAAAGTTTTGTGAGCATCCTAAATTGGACATGAATTTTATTCCATAACTGATTGAAGTTGAGTTGTTGGAGAGGTGGATTATTAACAAAATACTGCCAGGATACGGCCAGGGCACAATCTTTATTCTAGCCAAATACCACCGAAGAATCATGTATTGGAGCAGAAAAACTCAGCATTATTGAGCTCAAGTAGAGGAGTATTGTTAGAGCATCTCCAACCAACATATATATGAAGCAAAAAATAACCATTGTGATAAAAAACTAGTCGTTATGATCCAAAATAAGTAGCCCATTGTGATCCAAAACTAGCCGTTGTGATCCAAAACTGGCCATTGTGAAGGACCCACTAGAGGAAGTAACCATTGTTGTTTGCGTCTTGAATTCAAAAATGAGTTTTTCCAATGTCTGTTCGAACAGACAAATAGTCTATTCAAACAAAATAAGGTATTATTCAATTAAATTTTGCACTGGGCAGTTTTATTCGAATAGACCTAAAGTTTGTTCGAATATATTTCGTACTGAGCAGTTTTATTCAAATAGACATAGGGTCTATTTGAATAGAAACAGGTATTTGGCAGTAAAAAGAATACCGCGCAGTGTTCCTTTTACCGCCAAATACATGATTTCCTTGGACCCATATCTCTGCGAGGCAAAAGAAATACCGTGCGGTATTCTTTTCACCGCCAAATACCTAATTTCCTTTAACCTTTATCTCTTTCTTCCCCCTTTTACACTTTTCTCTTTAATTGGAAACTTGTTCCCCATATGGTATTACACCCATCTCTCAACTCCACAGCCTCAAATGTCTTCTTCATCATCCGATTTATCTATTAGTGATCCTCCACGTGTATCGGCATCCTCCTCTAACGATCTTATCTTTGATTGTGCGGCAGCAATTTGTGTTCTGCACCAAACTACAATAAACCTAATAGTACATAATACAACTTTGAGTCATGACGGGAGTGTTATGGGTCGTAAGGATAAGAGAAAGAAGCATGATCACCTACTGGGGCATTACAGCATTATACGAGATTATTTCAAGTCGAATTGCACATATGAGCTATGGGAATTTCAGCGACTATTTCGTATGAGTAGAGACATGTTTATGCATATACCGTACCAAAAGGTAGTCGCAGCACTATATTTCCTAAGCTACAGTATTGCGGCAGATCCTTTTGACGAGTATATCCGAATAGGAGAAAACACAACCTTGTTATGTGTGAAAAGGTTTTATGTTGTGGTTATACAAATTTTTGGCAAAAAATATCTTCGAGCACCAAACGCGGCCGACGTTGATTGGTTAAAAGCGACCGGAGAGTCACGAGGATTTCCTGGCATGTTAGGAAGCCTTGATTGCATGCATTGGATATGGAAAAATTGTCCCATAGCTTGCCGCAGTCAATTTATTGGTCACTACCCTAAGGCTACACTGATTCTTGAAGTGGTAGCTTCACACGACCTTCGGATTTGGAATACTTTTTTTGAGTTACCCGGGTCTAACAATGATATCAATGTCCTGCAACAATCACATCTTTTCACCGACCTGGCCAATGGTATCGCACCCGCGTTACAATTATATTATTGCAAAAAAGCTTATGATATGGGGTATTATCTAGCGGATGACATATACCCCAAATGGGAAACACTTTTTCAAACCATATCCAATCCGGTTACAGCGAAACAACTTTTTTTTGCTCAATAATAAGAAAGTTGCCAAAAAGACGTAAAATGGGCGTTTGAGATTTTATAATCTCGGTTCAATATTGTAAAAAATACGGTTAAATTGTGGAAACCTGAGGTTTTGAACAATGTCATGAAGGCGTGCGTGATAATGCACAATATGATCGTTGAAGCAGAATGAAGTTCATTCCCATCATATATAGACTACAATCCGGCTGATCCCTCAACCATCGAAGGCGGACAGTTCAATATTGTACGCGAACGCGGAACAATAGAATCTTTTATATCAAAAATGAACCTCATTCAAAGTCGAAAACTGCACTTTGATCTAAAGGGTGATCTAATTGAGCATTTGTGGGTCGTGAAGGGAAATCTTCAAACCTAGTATTCCATTTCTTATATTATCTGAGTGTTCTTCATGTAATTTAATACTTCCTGTCGTACAAGTTTATTAAACAAGTTTTTGATATTGCATTAATCTTGTATTTGTTTTAACGCAATATTATCATAAATAAACATTTTGAAAACAAGATTGTATTGTTCAATAGAAAAGTACATTATTCAAATGATTATATTATTGGAATGTAAACTACATTCTTGGAAAGAAAACTTCTATATACAACAAAGTTAAATTACATTTCATCACCACTTCAAGAACCTGGTCTGCCCCTCTTGGCCAGACGTTCCATGACCTCAGCCTGCCTTTGCAGATAGTATTACAATTGAGGTCTAAAAAGATTACTTAAGTCTTTTTGCATGATTTTGTAATCTTCCCTTGCTTGTTCCAAATCCATTTTGGCTTGCCATTGTTGATTTGCTTCCGCTCTTCTTCTTTCCCTTTCTTCTTTTACTTGTCTCTTTTTCAATCGTAGTTCATCCAGTATTGTTTGGATACCACTACAAGCTGCTGAAACACCATCTAGTGCCTTTTGTGTTGCAAGGTTTTTTCTAAAGAGTTTTTGGCCTATGGGTTTGCAGGGATGGAAATTTGCCCCTCCCTGGTGGGGATCTGCCCCGCCCTGCCCCGAACGGGACAGATTTGGTATGAGCTAACCGGGTATGGGGGCGGGGATGGTATAAGCTACCCAAAATCTGTCGGGGATCGGGGCGGATTTGGGACTGCTTGCATAAAATCCCCGCATCCGCCCCACTTAATATTAATCAATACTTTTATTATTATACCCTTAGATATTAGATAACTTAGGTTATTAGAAACCCTTACATTCACATTGACAACAACACAACAAGCTCTCAAGTCTCAAATCCTCTTCTCTCTCTGTATCTGATATCTTCCCTGAATCTCATTGAATCATTAAATCCTTGAATCCTCTTCTCTATATCTCAATTATCATTGAATCCTCTTCTCTGTATCTCTACAGTCAATCGAGGAATCAACTTCTCTTCTCTGTATCTCTGGAGTCAATCAGTCACGAATTGGGGGAAATCAAAATCTCTGTAAAACTCCTAAATTGAAAAGAAGATTTATAGGGTTCTTCACTTAATCCAGAAGATTTACAACATCAACATCAACATCACTAATCACTACTCAAATCCATCACAGGCACTCTCAATAACTCTCATTCCCCCAATTTAGACTAATTAACAAGAGCCCAATGTTGCATTAGGGATTCAAACTTGAAATTGAAATTCGGTATTTCACATTACTCAATGATCTCTCACAATCACTACTACTAGATCTGTGTGCGATCTCTCTAGAAAATTTTTGTGTAAATTTGTAGTGAATGGGTATGTTTATGACATTGATTTAGGTGTGTTTTGGTGAAAAGTTGTCATGATGGGGAAGGAAGTATCAGAGAGTTGCGTGGATAGTATGATTATAAAGATGGTTTCGGCTTACAACAATAAATTCAATGCTAACAAGGCAGAACTTGCGGTGCATAGGATCAAGGCGATTGGGTACCAGGTTGGGCTTCAACTCTCTGAGAGGCAATCTTCTACTTGTACCTTTTAATTTTAATCTGATTGTCAAAGTTTTTGAAAATATGATTGCGTTTGGAATATTGTAGTGTTAGGTTGTAATAATGTAGTTAGATTTGATTGACTAAAGTAGTGAGCTAAAAATGAGAAGTTTAAAACTGAGTTGGGTTAACAGTTAACTTCATAACAGAGACCCCTTTACGATCATCGCCATCGATATGTTACCACCGAACATTAGCAACCACTAAACTGTTCAAAGTACAAGATACCATGAGGCATAAGTTTGATAGTGGAATATGAAAATTGTTATATATTACTACATGTTAAGTTACTGAACATGGAGCTTCCATTGAAATAAGATTCAGTTACGATTATATTAGTTTTTGTGGCTGAGTGAAAATCCAAAAAACTGACGGGTATTGCTTAGACAGTTAATCAAGTCAGTAGGGAATATAGAAATAGAACTAAGTCATGCACTCATGCCAGTCCAGTGAATAAAATCATGTGACTTCAAGTATATAAAAGGAAAAGACTCGCCGAGCAAGGCCATCACTGTTCGTGAATCTGAAGGAAAAACAAAAACAGATGAAGGTATTAATTTGGACAAGACTTGTAAAATCACAACAATCTCAGAAAAGCTTTAAGTCAACCGAGATTTTATGCAGCTACTTACTTGGTGCAATTTTTGTTCTTCCAGCATCAATTGTAATATGGGTTGGCAAATGCAACGTCTTCACCCTTTCCTATCCCAAATAAATGAGAGTATGACACTTAGGAATGGGATAAAATTTATATATAGATAGCACAACAAAGAAAGAAATCTAAATCAAATTTGGAAATAGAAAGGTGTGGTAATATAGTTAATCTAAATCAATATTTCTTTGTTTAGAACATCCATCTGTATTGGTTTAAAACTCTTGATTCTGCTATATATAGGTAAACCTCAGCAATATTTGTTGCTTCATAGAATTTGTGGGATGATCTTTGACATATGAAGACCTCTGTGTGTATGATTTTCAGAATCTGTTCTTCAAACCTCTAAGAAGTTGTACGAGATTGGTGCTACTAAGAAGTTCTGGCTGACTGATGCGAAGTGCTTTTTCTTATAAACTGCTTGCTTTTAACTGCCTGTAAACTACTTGCTGTAAACTAGTTGTTTTAATGTTTTTGCTTGCTGTAAACTGATGCGAAGTGTTTTTTTTTTCATAATGTCTTGTTGCTTGCTTGTAAACTGCTTGTTTTAATGTTTTTTCATAATGTCCTGTAAACTGTAAACTGCTTGGTCTAGTATTTTATAAACTGCTTTTTCATAATGTCCTATTTTTTTTTGCAGAATATTATATAAACTATTTTTTTTAAGCTAAATGGGGGGAGGATGGGGCGGGTCTGGTATTGTATGTATTTAAGTGGGGCGGATTTGGGGATCCCCGCTTAATTTAAATGGGGATCGGGGCGGGGATGGGAGGTGGGAACCTAAGCGGGGATGGGGATGGTATTGGCTCCCCCGCCCCAAATCTGCCCCATTGCCATCCCTATGGGTTTGCTTTCACCCTCATACAACAAACCATCAAATTCAGAATTTTGGCCCACGGATTGAGGTGTAGGTGGGCTGTCGGGGTCATTCGATAGAGTGTTTGATCCGACCGAGTTCCCGAGAGAAGAATACTCTGATGTTTTCCTGGCTATATTTTTTGGTATATTCCCCGCATGGTTCAACCCATTATCCCTTTGGTTGGACCATCGCGGTTTTCGCGCCAAAATCTTATACGCTTCACGGTGTTTGAAGTCATTGCCGCCATTCAAGCCTTGATAGATCTTGTGTGCATCATTTTTCTACAATTCGCAAAATTACCAAAAACAAATAAATAACGTGTATATCCACGAGAAATAAACAAAATTAAGTTAAAAGAAATTAGAACGTACCCGATCTTCTTCGGTTTTCCCGCTGTCGTGCCGAAAACATTCTTGAGCAATTATCCCCTTTTACGCTACACATTGTGCATTAATGGCATACCACTGAGATTTGGTCGACCCATTTGATCGTCTTGTGGGGCACTCAGGGTCGCTGTTTAAGGCAATGTCGACCTTTTGATAAAAAGTAAAACCTTTTGTGCGGCCCGTAGTCTGGACAGAAGCTATTACCCACGCCCTTGCGATACACGCGAAGTCTGCTTTCGTCCAATGTAGTCCAGCATCATTCGTCTCGTCCAAAAACTCCACATCTTCTGGCACTTACATGCTTTGTCTTTGTTTTGCGGGTACTCTTTTCTTTCTTCCTTTTTTTTTTTCTTTTTGGGGCGCCGCCGCTTCAATAGTATTGACGCATTTGCGTCACTTTGACTGTGCTGAGTAGATTCACCATAGAATAGGTAGTTCTAAAAGTAATTTGGAGGTTGAAAACCTTAAGGTTGAGTGAGCAGACAAGGTTGATAGTACGGGATAAACGCTTGAGGTTGCGGTTGAGAGAGTGTAAATGGATTTTAATCTTGTTCATAATTGGAATCGCCTTGCGACATGGTAAACGGAGGTGGGGTCTGTGATTGGAATTGAGGTTGGAATTGCGATGGGTTGTGGTAGAGGTATGGAGTGAATTGTGATGATGGGTGTTGAGCGAATGGTGTTGAAGGTGGGTTATGGGAGGATGGGGTCGGCGGTGTAGAGTTATTACTACTGGTGCCGAAGTTTGCCATTTGGGGAGAGCGTAGAGGTTCTCCTCTATGCTCGGCTTCCTTGGTTTTGGGGGAGAAGAAGTAGCCAGGGAGTGATTTAGAAAAATAATTGAGATTGGAGAAGTTTGGATTACCGCGCGGTGTTCCTTTTACCGCCCGGATTTTCTGCCCGGTAAAAGGAACACCGCGCGGTAATCCAAACACCGCCAATCTCATTTTTTTGGGGTGTGAGTTCCTCACACTCGGTTGAGTTCTTACAGCGCTACGTAGAAGAACTCACACCCATTTTTTGTTGTTGGGAGGCTCAAAGTGTGAGTTTGAGTTGGCCCACCCTGTTGGACATGCTCTAACAACTACATTTTGCTCGCTGCATGGGATCAGACGCTAGTGATTAAAAGTAGGCCTAAAAGGTAAAACAAGAGCCTGATAATATAACTCAGCTCGCAGAACATGTGTTATGCTAGGTTTTATATCCCCATTGTGGTTGCTCAGACGCAAGTGATTAAAAGTAGGCCTAAAAGGTAAAAGAAGAGCCTGATAATATAACTCAGTTCGCAGCACGTGTTATGCTTGGTTCTAAATCCCCATGGTTGGTCAAACGCTAGTGATTAAAAGTAGGCCTAAAAAGTTAAAGAAGGTAAAAGAAGAGCCTAATAATATAACTCAGTTTGCAGCACATGTGTTATGCTCGGTTCTAAATCCCCATGGTGGTTAAAAATACCTTCTAGATGCCGGATTAAGCCTAACATAAAATGTGTATCTTGCTTGCTACAGTGAATAAATTTCAACTACCTGTATACATTATTACGAGGGGAAGGATTGTGGATATTAAAAAATGGGACACTCAAGTCTCACTCAAAAAAAGAACTACTCATTTCTATTAGAAGAGTGGCTTGAGTTGGCCGCAAATTGAGAAACGAGAATATTAGGTGGAAATGATGTGAAACCTCAAATAATACCTACCTATACTAATCCATTAAGGAGAGTGACTTGATGCTTTAACGCTTTAAACGTTTTAATTTCTTTTGTCCCTGAAGATGATATATATGTCCAGCAGCCTCGAGACTTTCTTCCCATTTAGTATTACCAATATCATTCTCATATAGTGAGACAAGATTGAGTGGAAACATTCTGAATTGCTTTGGATATCGAGATAATTTCAATGGAGATTGAGACGATTAAGTTGTCGATCCAAGAACAAGTCCTACCCGTTAACAAGGATGGTCGACGACTATCGGGGTTAAAAGATACTCTTGGTGGTGTTTACTTGACATGGGAGGATCTATGGGTAACGGTTTCTAAAGGGAAACATAAGGGCTCTCTTTCAATCCTTCAAGGGCTCACGGGGTACGTGCAACCTGGTGAAGTTTTAGCCATTATGGGTCCCTCTGGATGTGGGAAGTCGACGTTGCTAGATGCATTAGCAGGTAATAGAAATTTAATTTTCTTAAATAGTAAAGCATGTACAAGCATCTGCAACTTTGGTTCAACTATGGTAAGCATGAAAATTAAAATAATTAAATACCTGTTATATTTGAACAATTGCAGGAAGACTAGATTCAAGCACAAGACAGTCCGGGGATATCCTAATCAATAGCAGTAAACAATCCCTATCTTTCGGGACTTCGGTAATCGAATAATTGTATTCATTAATTATTGAATATCAAATGCAGATTTTTCTACTTTAAACTTTTCTAATAATAGATTATCTTTGTCAAGTGTAGGCTTACGTGACTCAAGATGACATTCTGATGAAAACATTAACGGTTAAAGAAGCCGTTTACTATTCCGCTATTCTTCAATTGCCTGATTCCGTGTCGAAAGCTGAGAAGAAAGAGAGGGCAGAAACGACAATAAAGGAAATGGGATTGCAAGATGCCATGAATACAAGAATAGGAGGCTCGGGGATTAAAGTCATTAGTGGTGGACAAAAGAGAAGAGTAAGCATTTGCATCGAGATCTTAACACGCCCGAAACTTCTCTTTCTTGACGAACCCACGAGTGGGCTTGATAGTGCGGCGTCATACCATGTCATGAACAGAATAGTAACCCTCGCTAAAAGAGATGGTAGGACTGTTATTGCATCCATTCATCAGCCTAGCAGTGAAGTATTTGAGCTCTTCCACAATCTTTGCCTTTTATCTTCGGGTAAAACAATTTACTTTGGTCTCGCTTCCCGAGCAAACGAGGTAATTATATAAGACTCTGATTCTTTTGATGTTAATACACACATATACTCCGATTATATTGGGTTTAAATTATATAAGACTAATCCTCGTCCTTATGTTTAATGATGATAGTTTTTCACATTGAATGGTTTTCCTTGCGCAACTATGAGAAACCCATCTGATCACTTCCTAAGAACCATTAACAGAGACTTTGAGCAAGTAAGTATAGCCCTACTGAGGTTTGGAAATTTAAATTCTTGTCTAGTTGGTCCCTTTTTCTTGACTAGTACATCTTTGATATTATAACCCTAGGACATCGAACATGGCTTTGACGGTGAGCAAATAACAACTGACGAAGCAATTGAAAGTCTTGTAAATTCATACAAGTCATCAGAGGTTTACGAACTGGTTCGTAGGCGCGTAACTGAGATATGCAAGAAGGTACTAAAATTCATAATTGTATACTAGTAGTACTATATATACAAGGTAGGCTAGCTAATAATATGCAAAGAATGTCACAGTAATATGCAAAGAATGTCACAGTAATACATACTTAAACCATTTTTTTGAATGCAAAGGAAAGTAGAGTAATGGAAAAGGGGAATCAAACTAGCTTTGTTAACCAATCCCTTGTTCTTACGAGAAGATCGTTCATCAACATGTACCGGGATCTAGGATACTACTGGTTACGCCTTGCAATCTACATTGCACTTGGTACATGCGTGGGCACTGTCTTCCCAAATCTTGGCCATAGTTTTGGCTCAATTCAGGTATGGCGTAAAACACAAACATCTGTCTCCTATATATATATATACGCGCTAGATAGATCTTATTCAACAGTTATACATAGAATGTGTTTTTTTCTAACATAGTAATCGCAAAATTTTCAGGATAGAGCTGCAATGCTTATGTACGTAGCAGGGTTCTTGACGTTTATGGCCATTGCAGGGTTCCCGTCGTTTGCGGAAGACATGAAGGTGATGAACTTTTCACAAGTGTTAATTGTTCTCGTTGAATTTGTTTCAGTATATTCACGGAAAGATTTAGATATCTCGTGTTTTGTTACAAGCTCAGATCTTTGGAAGAGAAAGATTAAACGGGCATTATTGAGTTGCTGCTTTTGTTATGGGAAACTCGTTTTCTTCCATCCCATACTTGCTCTTAATATCTTTGATTCCTGGGGCAATAGCTTATTTTCTTGTTGGGCTTCAGAAGGATGTTGAGCATTTTATCTACTTCGCATTAGTACTATTCACGTGTTTGATGTTGGTTGAAAGTCTGATGATGCTTATTGCGAGTATTGTGCCCGATTTTCTCATGGGTATAATTACAGGAACGGGAATTCAAGGAGTTATGCTTTTGAGTGGTGGATTTTTTCAACTTCAAAATGATCTTCCCAAGCCTTTTTGGAGATACCCAATGTACTACATTGCTTTTCATAAGTACGCTAATGAAGGGTTATACAAGAATGAATTTGAAGGGCTAATTTTTCCAAATAATCAAGTCGGGTCCGCCCACCATAAGCAAAAATACAATTACTTAGAGCATCTCTAGCAGCTAGTGTGGGTTTGGGTGTGGGCTCTAACAAGTTGGCCCACTATTTTTCCAACCCAAACCCAACCTCTCCCTGCAGCCAGTTACAGTTTATGACGTGCCTTTTTTTATTTTTTTATTTTTATTTGGAAGAGATCAAAACACCGCGCGGTGTTCCTTTTACCGCGCGGTAAAAGGATTACTGTGCGGTGTTTGGAATACCGCTGCTTGCACTATTACCCCAAAATCAAACCCAACTCGAGTTTATTAACATTGTTTCCTCCTCTCTCTCTCTCAAACTCGAAGGTATACCTCAAAAACCCAACCAATTTCTTTCAAAACACAATGCAAAACCAAGAGGAAGACCCACACCCCAGTACATTACTTGGGTTTAGAGTGACAAAAGATTCAGAGTAAACCGTAACTCGGTCGAGGTCCGGAAGGAAAAAAAAAAACGAGTTGAATTTGAAGATGTCCAACAAGCTATACCAAACCCATCCCAAGAAAACTACATGCGAATGCGTATTACCCAACTCCCAGAAGGCGTCACTCATATATATTACATTGGCAAATAACTCACGGTAAGTTTTAGTGTAATTATGAATTTGATATTTCCATAAATCAAGTGTTTGACAAAATGCTCCAATGAACAGAATTGGGATTCGATGCGTCTGCACGACACATTCACTATGGTGATCAAAGTTTGGAAATATATTTCTACAATTCCACCTGTAAGGGATGCCGTGGTGAATATATTCGGGCAGTTTATGGATATACGCTTGGGCAATTCCGATAATCGGCTAATTCAGGCGCTTACAGAGCGTTGGTGGCCGACAACGCACACATTTATGTTTCCGTGTGCAAAGATAGAGGTCACTCCTCTCGATTTCACTATGTTGACATCATTGTCAATCGGTCGATATCCGACACAGGTGCCGTATGATGATGCATGGTGTATTTTATTCAATGCGAGGCAATTTCTCCCCAACATTGATTCCAGCCATATAAAGAGTGAGAACGTCAACATTTCACATTGGAGGACGTACTTGACCATCGCAGCTGATCGGGAGGATAATATTACTATTGCTCGTACTTTTATCCTCTTCATGATGGGACATTTGTGGTTCCAAACGGCCAACGACACCGTCCCACTTGGATATCTTGCGGCCGTGGCCGATTTGGATAAAGCTGCCCAATATGACTGGGATTCTGCTATTCTTGCTTCCCTGTACCATGGTTTGATTATCGCAGTCATCACCGGGGGTGCCATCATTGGATTTTCCCAACTTCTTGAGGTACACTAGCACTTTTTTCTTACAAGCTACAAATCAAATATATTTCAATAAACGTCTTAAATATAATTTATAATTATTTTTTATGTTGTTCTGAAATGCAGTATTGGTTCCTACGAGTATTGCGGGGTTGGTAATCTTATAGTCAAAGAAGAGGTCAAATTCTCGGCTTATCCGTGCCTCAGAGCATGGGAAAGGGGGAACAAGAAGAAAACAAATAACTAGGCAGCCAATTTGTTTATGCTAGGCAGATACCACATTGACCACCACACTATTGAGACGATCACTTGGGAACCTTGGTTAGAGACTGCGGTGACTGGCGAGGCGCGTATTCCTTTGGATCCTCCGCTTAACATGTCGCCACATATTAGTCCAGCAGCTTTATAGGAGATGAGACAGGTCGGGTTCCTTGACTGTGAGCAGTTTGTGATAAAGGAGGAGCGAGAGACTTACGCCTCATACTGGGTTGAACAAACTTTGGAGGTAGGCCCCCTGTTGATAAATTCCCAAAAAATGGGGATATAGATCTGTTCGGACCCTCTGCACTCAGGGCTGGTATTACACCCTTGGTGGTGACGTCAGCATCAGTTCATAGCTTTTCCCAGGACTTTAGTTTGCCTGGCGAGCCCGAGGGGCTAGACCCGAGGTGGCACATGGAGTGGATAGGGAGGCATGAGATGTTCCCCATCCATCGCTTGAGGGACCCGCCACCCATGTCTTCCTCCTACGGCGCAGAGGAGTTATGGCACCTGACGTATGGTATGCGGCGACTCGCCCTTGCAGAGTCTGCGCGGGACGCCCAAAAGATCTAGGATTTGGCTGATGAGCTTGCTACTACCCACAGGTACATAAACAGTATATATGATTAGCTATATTCACATGTAAGTAATTTATTTATGTATTTATTTAATTATTTTGTTATTCATGTCATATTTATTTTGTCAAAATATTTATAAATTTTATTTGTCATGTTCAGGACCTACATCTGAGGAGGGGGCGTGACGTACGGGTGGTGCCGCTACTAGTACTTATTTTCTCGTGTTTGTGTGCCATTTTCCTTTATTTATTTTTTGTAAGCCCATGATGTAGTTTAGCTAGAATGGTTTTTGGAAGAGTTTGTGTGATGTTCATTAGCCATGACTATCTAATGTTGAAATTGCCTGAAGTTTTTTGGTTTTTGGTCGAGTTTTTTCAATGTCTATTCGAACAGACTATTTGTCTGTTTGAATAAATTTGGAAAATTTTGCATTGAGCAGTTTTATTCGAATAGAACCAAATTTTATTCGAACAAAATTTGCACTGAGCTATTTTATTCGAACAGACTTTGTACCTATTTGAATAGAATAATATATTTGGCGGTGAAAAGAACACCGCGCGGTGTTCTTTTCACCGCTAAATATATGATTTCCAAGACCCATATCTTATTCCCCTTTTACATTTCTCCCTTTTACACTTCTCTCTTCCATTGGAAACTTGTTCACCATCTGGTATTACACCATTCTCTTAACTCCACAGCCTCAAATGTCTTCTTCATCATCCGATTCTTCCATTGGTGATCCTCCACATATATTGTTGTCGTCCTCTGATGATCTTATATTTGATTGGGCAGCGACAATTTGCATTCTGCACCAAGCTGCAATGAACATAGTAGTACACGATGTAACTTCAAGTCACGGCGGGAGTGTCGTGGGCCGTAAGGATAAGAGAAAGAAGCGAGATCACCCATTGGGGCATTACAGCATTATACGGGACTACTTCAAGCCGAATTGCACATATGAGCCATGGGAATTTCGGTGATGTTTTCGTATGAGTAGGGACATGTTTATGCGTCTATTCGATGCAGTCATTGCATATGATCATTACTTTGTCCAGAAACCCAACAACGCTGGTACTATGGGGTTATCACTATACCAAAAGGTAGTCGCAGCACTACATTTCCTAAGCTACGGTGTTGCGGTAGATCTTTTTGACAAACATATCCGAATAGGAGAAAACGCAACCTTGTTATCTGTGAAAAGTTTTTGTGTTGCCATTATATAAATTTTTGGCGAGGAATATCTTCGAGCACCAGATGCGGTCGACGTTAAAAAGTTAACAGCGATCGAAGAGTCACGGGGATTTCCTGGCATGTTAGGAAGCCTAGATTGCATGCATTGGATATGAAAAAATTGTCCCAAAGCATGATATAGTCAATTTACTGGTCATTACCCCAAAGGGATACTGATTCTTAAAGCCGTTGCTTCACACGACCTTTGGATTTGGCATATTTTTTTTGGGTTACCAGGGTCTAATAATGATATTAATGTCCTGCAAGAATCACATCTTTTTACCGACCTGGTCGATGGTATCGCCCCATCTTGCAATTATATAATTGCCAAAAAAGCTTATGATATGGAGTATTACCTAGCGGATGACATATACCCCAAATGGGGAACACTTGTCCAAACCATATCCAATCCGGTTACAGCGAAACAAAAATTCTTTGCTCAACAACAAGAAAGTTGCCGAAAAGACGTAGAACGGGCGTTTGAGGTTTTACAATCTCAGTTTAATGTTATAAAAAATCCGGTTAAATTGTGGAAACCCGAGGTTTTGAACAATGTCATGGAGGCGTGCGTGATAATGCACAATATGATAATCGAAGAGGAACGAGGTGCATTCCCATCATACTTAGACGCTCAACCGATCGAGGGAACAGTTCTTTCTCTCTTTTTCTTGTCTCTTCTTCAATCGTAGTTCATCCAGCATTACTTGGATATCACAACCAGATGAAACAACACAATCCAATGCCTTTTATGTTGCAAGGTCTTTTTAAAAGACTTTTTGGCCGATGGGCCGCTGCATTCCACCCTATACATGTGAACTATCTAATTCCGAATTAGGCCATGGATTGAGGTGCAGGTGGGCCAATCAGGGTCCTCTGATAGATTGAGTGATCCAACCGAGTTCCCGGAGAAGAATTGTCCAAGTTCTCTGGCTAGATTTCTTGGTATATTCCCCACATGGTTCAGCCCCATCATCCCTAGGTTGGCTCATCGAAGTTTCGCACCAAAATCTTATCGCTCCGGTATTTAAGTCATTGACCATTCAAGCCTGATAGATTTGTGTATGTTTTCTACAATTTGCAAAATTACAAAACACAAGTAAATAACGTGTATATCCCGCGAGAATAAATGAAATTGAGTTAAAGGAAATTAAAACGTACCGCTCTCTTCGCTTTCCACTGCTACTAAATCTTTTGAGCAACATCCCCTGTACACCAATATATGTGCATTAGGGTATACCACTGAGATTTGGTGGCCACTTGATAGATCGGTGAGGCACTCGGGGTCTCTGTTAAAGGCATGTGACTTATAAAAAAGTTAAAAACCTTTATGCGGTCCATTGTCTAGACAGAAGTGTTACCTAAGCCCTTGCGATGCACGTAAAGTCTGCTTCCGTCAATGCAGTCACTATCATCCGTCTGGTAAAAAAACTCAGCATTCTGGCACATGTGCCGCTGTCTTTGTTTTGCTGGCGCTCTTTTCTTTCTTTCCTTTCCTTTTCCTGTTCCTTCTGGGCCACGTCGTTCATAGGTGATTGACGTATTTGCGTCACTTTGACTTTGATGAGTGATTCACCAGCGAAAGGTACTTTGAAAGTAATTGGAGGTTAAAAACCTTAGGGTGAGTGAGCGAATAGGGTTGATAGTAAGGCTAAATGCCGAGGTTGCGGTTGAGAGAGTATAAAATAGATTTTGATATTGTCCATAACTGGGAGCCTTTACGACATGGTAAACGGCGATGGGGTCTGTGAATGGAATTGAGGTGGAATTGCGATGGTTGTGGTAGAGGTATGGAGTGAATTGTGATGATGGGTATTGGGCGAATGGTGTTGAATATGGGTTTTGGGCGGATGGGGTCGGCGGTATAGAGTTATTATACTTGGTGCCGGAGTTCGCCATTTGGGGAGCGTAGTGGTTCTCCTCAATGCCGGCTCCTTAGTGTTAGGTGAGAAGAAGTATCCAGGGTGGCTTTAGAGAAATAATGATATCGGAGGAGTTTGGATAACGCGTGGTGTTCCTTTTACTCCAAATTTTTTGTGCGGTTAAAAGGAATACGGACAGAAAATAACCAAGCACGCCAAACTTATTTTTTTGGGTGTGAGCTCACACACTCGGTTGTGTTTGACACAGCCAGTGTGAACTCGCACCCAAACTCACGCTGCTAGGAGGCTAAAGTGTGAGTTTGAGTTTGGGTTTGCAAACCATTCTCACTCCACATGTTGCTACATATGCTTTACATGGCCCAATATAACGATCAAGTCCTCAAAATATTTAGGAAGTTTATGTTAGGAAATAAAAGGGGAAAATCGCAACCGGAAGTACATACGAGAGCAAGAACTGAAGATCTAACTTAACCATAGAGAATTCAATCTAAGGTAATACACATACACAAGGTTTAAATATTAGGTGGAAACAAAAAGGATCAAAGCCACCCCGACAAGCACGAAGATCTATTATCAATTAGGGATACAAGAAGTCCAGAGATCACTCAACCTCACTTCTACCTTACAGATAATTTTCAGCAAACAACTCTAGAAAGAAAACCAAGAATCTCTCCACAAGTAAAACCTAGATTTATCTCTTTATCTCTCTAGATCTTTTTTTCTTACAGTACAGAGGCTTAACTTACATCTATATTTAAAGACTATCTAAGGTCATCAGCAAAGTAAGCATCATGTGACAATCCATCGCCTTGAAATATATCCCTCAAAACAACAACGCGGTCGTTCGAACGACTTTAGGTCCTAGTTCGAAGACTTAAGTCTCATTTGAAAGATTCCTCTGTTTGAGCCGTACCCAACAATCTCCACCTCGGCAAAAAATATTTCTTGCCGCTGTATTTCATCATGTATCCCTATTGCGTACCCTTTGGGCAGCTTCTAATAAGAGAATTCACGAGTTTAGGTTTTTCTAGACCCACAATCGGAAACCCCTTTTCATTCACCTTGTAGGACCGTGCTATTGCTCCACTCGAACTAAAATTCCCTTTCGAGCGAAACTCCATAGCTTATCGGTAGATGTAGTCTACACATCTCCACCCACTGGATTACCAACTAATGCATACAAGTTCCTGCTTTGAACTCCCTTCATGATCAAAGAAGAATCCGATAAATATTATTATCCACCTTGCGGAGTTATTGTAACCCTCTTATCTAATTGGAAAGTGAAATTAGATTAGTGAGTACTCGACACTGTCAAATCAATTGAGAAATGCGATGCGTCCATTGAAAATCCTCGCGAATATTCACCAATTCCAAAATGATATTCGAAAGTCATCGCTCGTAGAACATACTTGCTACACCACACCTTACTATTGTCAGAACCAGCCTTGTGTGCACATACATGCATATAAACCCTACTATTAACCCTCCATCCTCTATCATGGCCGAGAATATCAGGGGCAACCACGAGGAGGGCCTCGTACACCACGTTACCAGTAACAGTCAACCAGTTGGTTAGTATCACTTTCGGAGCCCTTTGCCAAACTTCATTTTTATCTTTCAGCTTTGCAATATCCGATCTATAATGACCCGATTGACTGCAGCCCCAACAAGTTCCTTTTCTAACTTATTAAAGCTTCTCTTCACCACTAGCCACTATGCCGAGTTCCTAAAGGATTCGCTACTCTTAAGCTCTCCTCGAAAAGAAGCGTAGTGTACCTTTTCAAACTTAAAAGTTTCCTTCCCATACATCAACGGGTTGAAAATTTTAAAGGTAGAAAGAAGATACCATATGTGTTGAAGCGCCTATCTTCATCCTTAACTTTACTCTAATCGATTCCAATTCAAAACGATCTCATTCAAAGAACCATAAGTGATTACCAGCGCTCGTACCTCATCTATCCTAACTGTATGAAGCCGTTCCTTTTGAGGTATAAGCGATTCGAAAGACTCTTCGTTTAGTACAAACTTTCAAGCTTTTCCCATAGACCCTTTGGATTTCTCTCTAACCCCGTTGCAAAACCTTTAAGCAAGATAAAGGGTGATCTTCTCGCAACCCGTGAATCCAGATCTTCCCAGTCTTTCATTGTCGTCCACTTTCTGGGCGCTATACCTTCTATCGAAGTTTTAGGTATAGGCTTCCGTCAGTACCTTGCGTAACCCGCCTTGAATCAAGATACTTGAACTTGTAGTTTGACACAATCCAAATAATTTTCATCAATTCTCCATATCAAATTTGATCCCGCTAGAGTTACTAGATCCTCAAATCTTGCTTACTCTACTTGCCCCAAACCTTGCTCTGATGCCAATTGTTAGGAAACAAAGGGAGAAAATTGTAATGTAGAAGCACAATATGATTGAGCAAGAACTAAAGATCTAACTTTAACCATAGAGAATTCAATCCAAAGCAATAAACACATGCACAAGATTTAAATTAAGGTGAAGCCCCAAAAGGATCAAAACCACCCCGACAAGCACGATGAATCTATTATCAATTAGGGTTACAAGAAGTTCCAGAGATCACTCAACCTCACCTCTACCCTTATAGATAATCTCCAGCAAGAAACCCTAGAAAGAAAACCCAGGAAATTTCTCCAGAGTAAAACCCTAGATTTCTCCCTTTTTTCTCTCAAGATCTTTTTTTCTAACAGTACAAAAGCTTGTAACTCACACTCTATATTTATAGACTTTCTATTAGGTCATCAGCAAAGTATGCATCGCGAGACAAACTATCACTTTTAAATATATCCCCTTCAAAACGAACTTACAAAACAAACTATGTGGTTTTCGTTTGAACAACCGTCTCATTCGAACGACTTTATGTCTTGTTCGAACGACTTCCTCTGTTTTGAGTCGTAACCCAACAGTTTAGAGCTATTATTAGCATAGTTTCTATGGTATAATAGAATAAACTCTAGGAATATAACCAACAACTATTGTTGACTAATAAATTGGAATTTGGTGTTCGTGGAAGTTCATTACGTTCGTGGGACGAATGAGGGTAAAAAACAAAGATAAAAAAGTTATTCTGATAATTTTTGATATTTCTATTTAAACAAAGCTTTAGTCTATTCGAATAAGGAGAGGCAGTGACCTCTCTATTTTAATAGAAATTAACTATGTTCGAATAAATGTATCAGAAATGGTTCTATTCGAATTGAACATTCTGTTCGAATAGACCTCGTATTTTAGTTTTTTCAAGTTAAGTTGTGATCGTTTGCTTACCTCGTGATTCATACTTTTGAGTCCTAACTTTTGTAAAGTCTTCTCAAGTATATAGGGGATACTTAGAGCGTTTCTTATGATATGTGAGAGTTAAAATTCTAGAGAGATAGTTCTAGGGTTTGTAAGAACATTATTGAAAGCTTTAAGAAAGCTTGAGAGTGAGATCGATTGTAACCTCTGATATTATTAGTGGATTGTTTACGGGGAGTAGTTTTTCACCGGAAAGGGTTTTCTACTTCCCTCCTCTGGGTAAACCTTGTGTTTGCGTTTGTTCTTCGTTTTGCTTAATTTCTTGTTTCGCCAATTCCATGTATTGTTCTTGCGGTAGAATTGAGATTGGCTACCTCAATTCTCATGATCAACTGGCAAACATGATTAACTCGTGAAAGGGTTCTAATGATAAGTAAAGACAATACGAAAAAGAAAATAAAAATGCTTAAGTAGATATTGCTTTCATATCAAGAACGAAATGCTTGGCTTGTAGTAAAATGAGTTAAATTAATCAAGATGCAGAAGATTTATCCAGAGCGTTGGGAGACATATGCGTTATGTTGATATGTATGTATGTATTATTTTTGCCACGAATTAGATAATGATTTGTTTGCAGAATTATGTTTATATATACGAAATCACCCCTTCTCAAATTGAACCAAATGATTGTTAGAATGGGATGAAATATATTACCTATTAAATGATGGTAGTGCATTGATTTACGATAGTAGTTGAGCATTGTATAAATCTTAGAATAAGTGCAATGTTGTGAAAGGAAGTATTTTCTCCAATGGCTCAGGCTTAATACAATGCCATGAAAGGTAGTTTTTAACCGATAATGCAATGCTGGTGTAGAAGGAAGTGACAAAGTGTTTTGTTTGAGGTCAATTTTTTTTTGCAACGAGGTTATTTATTAAAATAAGGGAAAAAAAATAAAGGAAGGATACTTTGTTGATTTGTTTGCTCCTTCCTCCATAATCTAGCTCGCGAGGAACGAAGTCCAAGATTGTCTTTGTTCAAATCTTAGAGTTGGAGGTTATTGTAGATCTTGAGTTGGGTCATTGTATAGTTTATTTTATTGAGCGTAGGTTGTTTTATCTTTGAGACCTCTATATTAGATTTGTTGGGAATCGAGGTAGCTAATCTCAATTCTACGATAAGAACAATAAGTAGAATGGCTGAAATAAGAAATTAACTAATGATGAACAAGCACAAGTTTACCCAAAGGAGGGAAGTGGAAAACCCTTTTGGATGAAAAATCACCCCCTACAAACAATCTACTAATCAATCAAATAGCTTACAATTAATCTCACTCTCAAGCTTTCTCAAAGCTTTAATGAAGTTCTCACAAACCCTAGAATTATCTCTCTAGAATTAAAATCTTTTCATCTCATAAGAAATACTTTGAGTATCCCTTATATACTTGGGAAGACTTTACAAAAGTTATGGCTCAAAAGTATGAATCACGAGACAAGCAAATGATGACAACTTAACCTGAAAAAGCTATAATACAATGTCTATTTTGACAGAGAAAAGTTCTATTCAAATAAAGCCTTTTTTGCCATATCTATTTGAACAGAGTCAATTTCTATTCGATTAGATAGGCTACTGTCTCACCTTGTTCGAGCATGCTAAAGCCATGTTCGAACAGAAACACCAAAAAGTCACTAAAATGATATTTTAACTTCATTTTTTGCCCTTGTTCGTCCCACGAACGTAATGAACTTCCACGAACAACAAATTCGAATTTATTACTCAATAAGATTCTCCAGCAACAATGATCTCCACGATGCCTTTGTGATCTCACTTTTGATACTTAATGAGATCATCTTGAGTCCTTTTTAGATACCTAAGTATATATCTATTTCATAACTCACCAATGCTCCTTGCTTGGATTACTCATATACCTTCTCACAACTCTCACTACATGGGCAATATCTAGTCTCGTAAAAATCATAACGTACATAAGGTTACCAACCGCTGATAAATAAGGAACCTTTCGTATCTCATCGCAATCCTTCTACATTTTTAGACAATACTGCTTTAACAATTTAAAGTGACCCCCCAATGGTGTACTAACGACTTTTGAACCATCCATATTAAACCACTTAAGTACTTTACCGATGTACTCAGCTTAAGATAACTTTAATTCTCGTCGCTTTCTGTCTCGTATAATACGCATACCAATAACTTGTTTTGTAGTACCCAAGTCCTTCATAAAGAACTCCCAAAATAACTGTTCCTTCAATTAGATAATCTTTCCCATGTCGATACTTGTTACCAACATATCATCTACATATAGAAGTAGAATGAGATACGAGTTTCCCATATTCTTGATAAACAATAGTGATTTGCATTGTATTTTGAAAAGCCATTTCTGGACATGAACTGACCAAACTTTAAATACTATTGCCTCGACACTTTTTTCAAACCATATAAGCTCTTTGAGAGCCTACACACTAGATTTTGTTTCCCTTTAACTGCATACCCTTTCGGCTGCTTTATACAAATTTTTTCACCAAGATTATTGTGAAGAAATGCTCTCTTGACATCAAGTTGCTCAAGATTTAAGTCTTCAACTGCATCTACATTCATAACAATTCGAATAATTAACATCTTTACAATAGGAGCAAAGATTTTACCAAAAGCGATACCTTCTTTATGCTAAAAGCCATTTTCCACAAGTCTAGCCTTTAATCTCTTCGAACCATCAGATTCTTACTTTAGTTTGTATACCAACTTGTTGTGCAATGCGCTCTTCCCTTTTGATAACCAAACTAAGTCCCAAGTTCAATTTATTGACAATGACTACATCTCATCATCCATAGCAAGCTCCCACTTTCTCTTGGCTTCAATATCTAAAGCCTCCATGTAACTTTTTGGTTCACCACCATTCGTAAGTAACAAGTGATATAGGGAGTTAACATACCTAGCTCGAGTTCTCATATTTATTGGTTCCTTTCGAAGTGTTATTGAAATGTCTAGATCATTAGGTTCATCGCTTTGATCCGGTGCATTGAACTCAATCACGACTTCTTCTTCAACTTCTCGAGAGGGTTCAAATTAAATGTCAACACTTTTCACTGCTTCATTTTGATTCCTTTCCACATGTACTTTGAAGTCTTTATATAAAACCTCCTCATTGAATGTAATATTTCGGCTTCGAATGATTTTTTGATTTTTCACATCCCAAAATCAGTATCCAAACTTATCACCACCATATCAAATGAATATGCACTTTGTTGACTTTGCATCCAACTTGGTTCTTGTATATGAAGTATCAAGCACATATGAGGTACAACAAAAAATACGCAAGTGTGAAAGGTTTACCTATTTATCGATCTATGCTTCTTCAGGAAATCCAAATTCCCAAGCTGTCGAAGTCCCTTTGTTTATCAAGTACGCTGCCGTACTAAACATATCTTCCCAAAAACATTTCAGCAATTTTTCGTTAAGTCTCATACTCCTCGCTCTCTCATTTAAGGTTCGGTTCATACGTTCTGCAATACCATTTTTTTGTGGTGTTTTGGCAATAGTCTTCTATCGCCAAATCCTTTTTGATACGTAAAATTTTTCAAACTCATCACTACAGTACTTTCCCCGTTATCCGACCTAAGACACTTCAGTTTTAAGCCAGTTTTAGTTTTAACTAGGGCCTTCTACTTCATAAACCTAAAAAATATATTCGATTTGTTCTTTACAAAGTAGACCCGCCATTTATGAGTAGCATCATCAATGAAAGAAACATAATAATGAAAACCACTAAGAGAAGACACCTTGGTTGGCCCTCATACATTTGTATGAACAAGATTCATTTTTTTAGATTTCCTTGACCTTCCAATTTTTGAGAAATAAACCTTCTTCTATTTTGCAAGGACACGCTCTTCACAAAACTTAAGATAAACCTCGTCAATATACTCTAGATTTCCCTTAGTAACCATCATCTTCATTCCTTTCTCACTAATGTGACTTAGCCGTTTGTGCCATGTACTTGTATCAATCCCCAGAATGGTTATACAAATAGTAAAAATTATGCCTTACATTGTATACAATGTTCCTTGCCTTAAACTGCAAGCTACTGCTATAGCTTCCTTTGTGACCTTTTAAAAATTATCACCAAAGGTGGTTACATATCCACCATCTTCTGCGAATTGGCTGACCAAGATAAGGTTACGCCTCAATTTAGGTTGCCCCTGAAGGTATTCCTAAATTGGTTAAAAATTAACGTTACCCCCGAAGGTAACTTCAACTTAACGTTTCCCTTTCCAGTAATATTGTGCGTACTCTTGTCTGCAAGGAAGACTATACCGAAGTCACCTTTAACAATATTGATTAGGAATACATTTACAGTATTATGGAATGAGGTACCTGAATGAACTATCCATGACTCATTAACATCATCGCATGAAAGAAGTAAAGCCTCATCAAAACTAATCTCCTTAGTGAGATTCATTGTATCTTTCTACTCATCATGATCTATTTTGGGAAAATTACAATCACGCCTGAAGTGACCATTCTTTCCATAGCTTCAACACACACCGGGTGGCTTGGACTTTCCCCTCAACTGCGAATGATCTCTTCCATGCTTTGGCCCCTTTCTAAAGGACCTCCCTTTTTCCTCAATGTTCAATACACTGTCGCTTAAACTCGAAGAGGGTTTTAGAGTTTTACGCATATTCTCTTTACTCATAATCAACGAGACTATGGTATCAAATTTAATCATTTCTTTTCCTAATGAGTTGCTCATTGCAGTAATAAACCCTTCCCATCTCTTAGGCATCTACCCTAAAAGAGCCTACACTTTCACCTCCTCGGTAAAAGTGATTTTTACAAATTCTAGTTGAGCATGAATTGTATTGAATTAACTAATGTGAGCTTACACACTATCATTCTCCTTCATCTTTAAAGTAAATAAATGACATAATAAATATACCTTATTTTTCTCGGACGGTTCCGATTACATAGAGGATAACGTCTCCATCAATTCCTTCGTTATCGCAACTTTGGAGATTATATGTAGAATCTGAGATGATAGGCCAACCTAACGGTTCAAAGTACCTTCCAATTCAAGCTCTCCCACTTTGCAATATCATGATTTGTCCGTTTTATCTTAATCCCACCCTGTGGTATGTCAAGATCATTCTAATAAAGATAGTCCTCTATTTACATCTTTTACACTCCAAAATTTGACCCAGTAAACTTTGCGATCTTCAATTTCTCTTCATCGGCTATCATTCTTTACTCTACAAGCCCTAAACAAAGCGACCTGATACTAAATATTGGGAATCGAGGTTGTTAATCTCAATTTTATGATAAGAACTGGAAGGGCCTACCCTTCGACCTAGTTTAAACTTAAACTACCTCAGTATTAGACTCACACATTTCACATATGACATGAACAGTCAGTATTGCCAACTAGACCATGAACTAATAAAGAAAGTGGATCGAGCACTGTAAAAAATATGATCAAGTCAAAGATACTTGTCTCCCAAGAACTAAACAGTTACACAGTCAACTATCACTTACCTCACTATTCGGAGAACGTACTTCTGCATGATAACGTGCTGCGAATGAGGTCTATATAATGAAAAAGTTCCAGAGGAGATAAGGACAAGAAAAACTAGATTTTCTAGGCTCTAACACAGTAATTTCTTGATTCTGAGCACCATAAAAATTCTTATTTCAAGATCAAGCATTTCTAGTTCAAGAGATCACTTGTAATAAGATATCAGCCTCAAGTAATAAAAGTTACTATTATTGAAACCCTCAACTTGAGGTCATGGTATTTTTTATCTATTCAAAGGTTTTCCACGCTAAATCACATGTGTTATTTCTTGCATTACATTAATTTTTACCGCAGGTACATTTGGTATAAGAGCTGATTTTGAGTTATTTCGAGCTATGGAATGAGGCCATTACATTTGGCACTATCTTTGGGAAAGAAAACATTTTCACGATATCCTAAAGCCTATATTCACTCTACTATCCATTTCCAATCATGGTCATTTTCAAGCGACCAGCAACAGGAATCCAGCTCAATCTTTCAGTTGAGCTGAAAGAGCTTACTGAACTACGGGTAAATTTCTACATTGAGACAGAAAAATATAATGAGCTCGAGCGTCAATTAACTCTTGACCGGGAGCTCCACGACAAAGAGCTCAAAACTAAGCGACATGAAGAGCAGATAACAACCATGCAGACTGTATTTCAAGCTTTCCAGGATATTCAACAGGCTCCCCAAACCAAAAATAGTGATCAAGTTTTGGTGAACTCCCAAGTTTTTGCGCGAAAAAGATTTAGCCCTCGAGGAGCCACCAGCAAAACCATTTCCAGAAATATTTAGCAAGAACTTTAGCCGTTCATTAATTTGGGTGGCGAGTTCAGTCCGATATCTGTAGAGGTCTTCGGCCTTCCAAGCATCAAAAGGAAGAGCAACGACCTCAACCTCAGATTCCAGTACGTGATCGCTTGAGTGAGGGTACCAATACTCATAATCTTCAACCACCTCACCAAGCCACTCAGGCCACATGTTAGTACGTCACACAAGAGCATATAGATCAACGTATCAAGGAGTTGATTGAAGCTCAAGCTCTAGGCAATAAAGACGATCTTATCAAGTTGTATGGTAGTTCGATTGCCATAGAGTTATTTAATATGGAAGTACCGAAAAGTTTCCATACTTAAAAAATACGTAAATACAAGGGTACCGATCCAAAGGAGTACATTCAACAATACCGTGATTCACTGGGGTTGTACTCCAATCTCAACCACATTTTATGCCGTCTGTTCACAACAAGTCTACAAGGAGAACCGCTCTGGTAGTTCCGCTCTCTGCCTGAAGATTCTATCATCACATTCGATCAACTACAGAAACAATTATATCAAGACGTATGCTCATAATAAAGGCAAAGAGGAGAATTTATATTCTCTTATTAGTCTTAAATAATCACAAGGAGAGAAGCTCAAGGTCTTTGCAAAGAAGTTTCTGGAGCTCGTACGAAAAGGGATAATCTCGATCAGAAAATAGCTATTACTGTTTTTACCAACGTGCTCCAGCTCGACTACAAAGTTAAAGAACACCTCTTCTTAACCAAACCAGTGACCTTGGAGGATATGATCGCAAAGGTCAATGGGTATGTTAACCTAGAAAGGATGATGACCGAAAGGCATAAATCTACTCAATCCATCCTAACCGCTAAAGTTCTAACTATAGAATAAAACAGTGAACTGAAGGAGGACCAGGGCGATCAAAAGTGTTCCAAGGCAAACACTAGCTAACCTCGGAAAGGTAATTTATTACCCAAGATGGTCATCCCCAAGATGAATGTTCGAATCTCTTCAATTTTTCTTATTCTATCAATGGATAAGTTTTGCCGTCTAACTCAACCATTGGAGCTGATTGAAGGCAAGCTGTACTGCATGCATCACAAGCTAAATCATCATGACACTGACAATTGATATGCTTTACGGAGGTTGCTGGAATATATCTTCAAAGATGGGAAAATGTATGAATACATTGTTGATCTGGAATCATACAAGAATGGAAGCTACAAGACGCAGATTGAAGTAGTCTAGGTCGAAGATCAAGTTGAGGAGAAACACCTGTATCATATGTACCACAATAATATGATTGTGATTCATGAAATAAATAGATCTTGCCGATTTAAGCGATGAAGATTGTCAGAGTACTGCGATCTTACACCTTAAGATAAAGAAGCCAAACTTCTTCTTGAGTTGTGCAATCGCCGACTTGGGATTTCATTCGAAGATTGTGATATCAGTCACATAAAATTTCCACATCATGATGCACTAGTAATAATGCTCAAGATGAAGAAGTTTTCCATTCATACAATAATGATCGATATTGGAAGCGGTATTGAGATTCTCTTTCAGAATATGATCGATCAGATGGGCTTGGCCGATCAAGTTATTCCAAGCAACACAGATATTGGTGGATTTAATGGTTCTAAAGATGAACGAGTAGGCAAGATCATCTTACCTATCACCAATAGACCAGCCATAATTGATATCGTATTATACATCATCAATCAGATGGGCCGCTGCTGGATTCACAACATGGAAGCAATTACTTCTAGTTATTATCAAGCACTTCGCTTCAAACATAATGATGGCTTCTGCAAAATTAAAGGCAGTCAAAAGTTTCCCAGAGCTTGCGAGAATACCATCTCTGCCATTCTAGATACGTCAGGTAGATATGCTACATAGCAATTACAGAAAGCTGATCACATCGATGATTAGCTTTCTGCAGAAGAACCTATAGAATACATCAACATTGGTAGTCCTAACCAAGCTAGTACAGCACAACAAAGATGCTCTCGTTCACTTATGAATAAATCAATATATTTTTGTGTGGACTTTCGAAGAAATACCAGGAGTCGATCCATCCAAGGTATATCACAGGCTAAGCATCAACAATAGCGCCAAGGCGGTCAAACAGAAAAAATGACGACTCTCACCTCGTCTTCGAGATGAGGTCAACATTGAGATTGATAAATTAATCAAAGTAGGGTTTATTTAAGAAGCCAAGTATCCAGATTGGATCTCTAACATCGTCGCAGTTCCAAAGAAGAATGGAAAGGTCTGAGTTTGCGTTGATTTTGGCGATCTAAATAAATATACTCCGAAGGACAGTTTCCCTCTTCCAATCATTTATCAAATTCTTAATTCCATGGCAGGTCACGAGCTCTTATCTATGATAGATGCTGCTTCTGGATACATTCAAATACGTTTCTTGGAGGGAGATCAGGAAAACACCATTTTCATCACTAAAAGATGACTTTACTGTTACAAAATTATGCCCTTTTGGACTAAATAACGTAGGCGCACTTATCAACGGTTAATGACAACTATGTTCAAGGCACACTTGGGGAAAATTGTTAAAGTCTACATCGATGATCTCCTGTGCAAGAGCTTATAGTCAAAAGGCCATATCACAAATCTATCTACAATATTCATCATTCTGTGATCTTAAAGGATGCTACCCAATCTTAATAAGTGTCAATTCAGAGTTCATTTAGGAAAATTCCTCGGCCATCTCATCAGCAAAAAGGGGATTGAGGCCGATCCAGATCAAATTCGAGCTCTCTTCAACATGCCATCTCCAAAAACAATGAAGGACGTACAAAAACTTGCATGCAAGATCACTGCTATTAAACAATTCATTTTTAAGTCTTCAAATCACTGTCATTGGCTGTTCCTACTACTCAGAGGTTGTACCAAATGAGGAAAAGTTTATCCCAATGAAGAGATCCAATGGATATTAGAATGTGAGGTAGCTATTTCAGGAACTCAATGACTATTTGGGGAAGTCTCCCATCATGAGCACCCAGGTAGGTAATGAGGAACTGAACATCAACCTTGCAGTTATAAACAATTCTATTACCTCGATTCTCATTCGACTTAAAGGGAAGGTCGAAAAGCCAATCTATTTTATCAGTAAAACCCCTACTCCGGTGGAAACGAGGTATTCTAAGATCAAAAAACTCCTTTTAACTCTTACTTATACTTCAAAGAAACTTAAGCACTACTTCCAAGCTCATTTAGTTAAAGTCATGATGAACTACCCATTCCAGGAAGTTTTGTCCAAAAAAGAAAAATCACAAAGAGTACAACAATGGTCAGTTAGTTTGGGAGAACATGATATCAAGTTCGAACAATGCCATTCAGAAAAAGTTCAAGCCGTTGCCAATTTTCTCACAAATTTTCTTGTGAAAGATCTCGATTTGGAGGAGCACGATCCTGACCTTACAAATTTTTTTACAGAAGATTTACCCAGCAAAGCATTTAACGAGCGAGCTGAATAGATACACGGAAAGGGTGGAGACTTCTTATAGATGGTTTAACAGGACCCGCATGGTCAGAAGTTAGAATCATAATGATTACCCCTTCCAACGAAAGAATTCTCTACTCATCGTTCACCATTACTCAGAGCAGTACAAGAAGAATGGCAAGATGATTGAATATACAGCCGTTGTCGCCGATAGGATGAGCAAATTTGTGAAAGTAACTCTCGACTATCTTCCTCGAGGTAAAAAGTGACACACCGATTCCTTGGCTTATTTAGCTAAGGTCTTGGGTACAGAAGCACGATATCTACAGATCAAAGTGATATCATCTTCCAGCATTGATCTCCATTCTGTATGCACGATCAATACTTGGTGCGATGAAGAGGAGGACGATGACGATTGGCAAAAACCCTTTATTGCCTATCTCAGCCCAGAGAACAAATCCGACGGGCCCCTTCCAACAGATCCAAAATAGCGCTGATAGTTGATCAAAAAGTTGAAGTGTTATACAGTTCAGAACGGTCATCTATATCGCCACTCAGTCACAGGGCCTTATCTTAAGTGTGTCTCAAAGAAGAAAGTTGATGAAATGCTCAAAGATTTACATGAAGGAACTTGTGGTTCCCATGCCACAGGTCGAGCACTCGGTAATAGAACAATTATACAAGGAGTATTCTGGCCTGGAATACACAAGCAAGCAGGAGTGTACTTACGCAAATACGACACATGCCAACGAAATGGACTTATGATCTGCGCCTCTATACTCGAACTATATGCAAGCATTCAAGCGATAGGCACTCGATCTCGTTGGAGAATTGCCCAATACTCTAGTTAACCGATGTTTCTTACTCATAGCAACCAATTATTTTACAAAATGGGTGGAAGCAGTTCCACTCTGTCGAACTAGAGAAGAAGAGGTTATCTCTTTTATCTGGAAACACATTATCACCCGGTTTGGATGCCCCCACCTGATTCAGATTGATAACGAACCACAATTTATTGGCAAAAAGGTCATAGCATTCCTTAATAAATGTAATATCATCCATTTACCATCCAATCCATACTACCCTCAAGGCAATGGCTAAGCTGAAATCACCAACAAAACCATAGTGGATGGACTCATGAAAAGGCTTCAATCACAGAAAAAAGAAATTGGATACGGGAACTTCCTCACATCTCATGAGCATACCGTACTACTCCACGTCAATCAACTGGCTGTTCCCCCTTTATCCTGGCTTATGGCACAGAAGATGTTATTCAAATAGAGTACCACTATCTTGTCAGAGATCGCGAGCTTACAGGCGAAGAAAATGAGTTCGAGATTGCTTGCAACATGAACTGGTTTGATGAAACTAGGGAAAACGGCAACCTAGGTCGATATTACCATATGCTAGCTAGCTCGTACAACAGAAGAGTTTGAAGTCATGAGTTCCATGTTAATGATCTCGTCCTCAGAGAGATCCCACAACACAGAAAAAAAGCACATGACTAGCAGAAAATTGGGAAGATCCATTCTTCATCATTGGTTGGACTGGTCTGGGATCGTACTATCTCATGACGGAGCAAGGAGTTTGAATCCCAAATCCACGAAATACTAGGAGACTGAAACAGAATTATCATTAAGTCCCTGGTTTCTCCATTTCAATATTCTCGTTCTTTCCAGTCCAAAAATGAGATTTCAATCTCCATACAGTGCACATTCTATTCTACTCAATGAAATCTTCCAAGTTTTTTCCATATTACTCTCTACTTACGTAAACTCTACTAAATCCCATAGATCGAAACAAAGGTAATACTAGCTTTTGATCGACCCTCTTTACAAAGATTAAAGTTAAGGTAATACTAGCTAGCTTTCAATCAACATCTAAACACGGATTAAAGCAAAGGTAATATTAACTTTCAATCGGGTATCTATACAAAAATTGAAGCAAAGGTAATACTAGCTTTCAATCGACATCTAAGCATAGATTAAAGCAACGGTAATACTAGTTTTTAATCACCCATCTATACAAAGATTAAAGCAAAGGTAATACTAGTTTTCAATCAGCATCTAAACACAGATTAAAGCAAAGGTCATACTAGCTTTCAATGACCCATCTATACATATATCTGCGATTTAAATTAAGGTAATAATAGTTCTTAATCAAAGATCTCTATCAGAAATAAGATAAAGCAAAGGTAAAACTAGCTTTCATCTCACTCTATGTCTGTAATTATAGGCTACTTCTAAAGGTTTTTCTCTGCTTATGGGAGGTCAGCTACGCTTTCCCCTACACAGGAGGATGCTCAAACATAAACTCTAGAGCTCAAGCAGTTACAATAATCCTGTCTTGCTCTACCAATTTGTAGGAACCTAACTCCATTTCCATGGCGTTCAAATAATTTCCTCGATCTATATCAGTGTTACAAATACATCCTTGGAATGACACACAGTCATGCAAATTATCCCTATCACGCTCAAGCCTTTTTACTTCCTCTACAAAATAGGCAATAATAACCATTAGCTCCTGTGAGTGCGCTATTTCTTGAACATACCTATTTTGATAGAGCATTATTACCTTAGAAAAATGCTTTTTTAATTTTTGATAATGCTCTTTTAAGTCTTTGTGTATTCCATCTTTCCACTCCATGCATTTATCTATGCGTGCCATAATTTCATGATGCTCCGCCATATTCTCCCTTGCTTTATCTAGCTCAGCCCTATTCGCCATCCTCAACTCTGCCAACTGAGCATGAGGTTCCTCCAGTTCATGATCATTTGCGTTACTTTCCCTAACAGGAGCCTTCTTAAGCAACTCATCCTTCTTCCTTAACAACTGATCCTTCCCCCTGATCACCTCCTCTAACTCTCGTACTTTACGAAGAATGATATCTAACTTATCTTGGCTCTCCCTTAAGCATTTATTTTCTCTCTGTGCATGAGCTTGAATGCGAGCTACATCCGCCTCCAACACTTTAATTTTAAATGAAGGGTTAACCACGTCACCTGTGGTGGTCGAGACTCTAACATAATCTTTTTTCTTTTTTGATCAATTTCTAGCCTCGGCCTTCTTAAAACACGAATTGGCCATTGCAAAATCTGTCTTCAGGTAGGCCACCCTCTTATTCAGTTCGTCACACCATTTTGAACCATACGGATATCCATGTTCTTAGCAGGCAAACCCTCAACTAACTGCTCAACTGTACTTTCAGACTTGGCTAGGTTAGCTCGAACTCTCTCAAGCTCATTTTCTTTCCTAGTCATTTCATTCTTTAACTGTGTAGTTGCATTTTCAGAGCTCGTAATGCCAGCTCAAACCTTCTCAAGCTCATTTATTTTTTTGGTCAATTGACCTTTCAAACTAGCCACAAAATCTTGTGACAAATTTTCTGTCACATCTAGCGACATGATACGGTATCGAGTAGTGTCCGCTTATTTACTTTTTAACATCAACATATCGATCATACTTTTAAACTTTCCTATTTTGTCCTTCGCCTCTGCGAGCTCTTTTTGTACTCTTTCTATTTCGGCATCTTTCCCCTCGATCTTCCGAGTCAGGTCATCAACAGTTTTGGTGGCCTCGATAAACTGGATCTGTACTTTGACATGTCGATCCTCCCTATCTTCAGATGCCTTTATAATCCTATCAAACTCCACGGCAAACTCATGATTATATTAGAGCGTCTGCTGTTCACTCTAGCAAACAGTCTCTAATTCAGCCTACATCACAAATACAATATATTGAGCTCGATTAAACAATAATCTATAAATACATTCAAATCATAATACATATGACTTTCAAAATTCTAACAGATTTCTATTTTCTGACATTCTATTGTTCTAAGATTACTTTTAAACTTATGATTGAAGTATGATTTGAGTTCATTGGCAATTGCACCTACATCCACCTTCAAGGTACACATTTTCTATGGTTCGATTTTCTGAAACTTCGTAATTATCTGGACATGCTTGATTACCATCGCCCAAAGCTGCTAACACATTTATGATCTATATCTATCTCCTAACTTTACTTTGTAGCTATAAAGTAATGCAACATACAAGTCAAATATTTCTTGCTCTTCTCTAAGCTGTAGCTCAGCTTGCAATGTCAATAGGGACGCTGAGGCATTTTTCTCCTTAGCGAGCTCATTTTCTAATTCCTCAATTTTGGGGCACATATCCTTAAGTTTCTGCAAACAATGTTTACAAACATCTCTTAGCCTATCTAAAATTTATCCTACAAAGTAATATTCCATACAATTACAGTTTTTCAAACCACACAAAAATGTACAACCAAACTTCAACTACTTTGCTCTACCTTCTCATTATCTTCCCCTCGGTTCTCTAGATCAGTTTTGGGAGAGACCGAATCCAACCCTGTTACCATACCTCCATCAGCAGGGATCTCCTCTTTACCATCCTCCTCTTAAACGTAAGTACCAGCCATAATGGCTTTGAGATCAGCAACGGTGTTCCCCACTGCGAGGAGTTGGCACCCAAGTCTGTTGCGATGAACTACAACATCATTCATATTCTTTTATGCCTCCTTAGTAAGCTCACTTATCAATACCTTATGCACAACCTTCACAACAACCAATGGCCCTCCCTCCAGAGCCATGTCAGATTCAAGCCAAGCAACCTTCTTCTCGAGCTCGACTTTCTCATTCTCGATCTCAACCGTTCCATCCTCTATCCCGAGCCAGATACCCTTCAACATGTGAGCAGTCTACAATAATGCCAAACATATTTTTAGCTCGAATCCAAACACAAAGTTTAACAATAAAAATTCATCAACTTACTACTTTGCTCAACTCCAGCTATGCAGAGTTGTTCAGCTCCTCAACACCTTTTTGAGCTACAAGCCTCAGCCTATTTTCCACAGCCAGCAACTCGTCTGCCTCATCAGGTCAGCTCTCCATAACCTTTTCCCCTAACACACTAGTAGGAGGTTCAACCCTCCTCTTTTTTATTTTCCCTTTGACCTCCTGACTTATTGTAGTGCCAGTGGCCGAACCACCCTTCACAACTTTCTTCTTAGGGTACTTTAGAGCTAACTTGCTCAAAGTTTCCCCTACAAGAACATCCTCCATAACCATTTCCGAAGCCCTCGGTGACACCAGACACTCCTATCTTCTTTCTAACTTTAACTCCTGTTATTTCTCTCCTCGCCTGAGACTTTTATGCCTTCTCTGACTTAGTGTTATCCCTTTTGTTTATGTTGATGCCGAACTCTTTCAGAATATCTCAAGCTCAACACCTTTTCGAGCAATAGTGTCTAACAATGATTCCTTTCTTTTCACCTTAGACTGAGGACCTGTAACACAAACATAACACATTGTTAAATAACAGAGCAATTCTTCAATTACAACAGTTCGATGTCATACACTATTATTTACTTTTCTTCAAAGTTCTATATAAAAGTTTTATTGGTTCTTTATTCTCTCTCTAAAAGAAATCCCCTTTCACCCATATTACATTGTCATTCTGAACTCGACCTACTGAATTCAGATCGAAGAAAAGCGGTCAAGATAAGCTCGAACAGAAATACGCATCTCCAGTTGCAGCATAATGCTTCACAGCATAATGCCACAAAACTTCCTCAAGAGTTATTCTCATCTTCACTTCATTCTCCTCCCATAATATATTAAAATTCTCGTAGATATTTATCACCTCCCACATATTACCATTCAGTTGGGCAGGACAAGCCTCTATAGTATTTAGTGTACCTTTAGCAAGATTTCTAAGAGGTAACCTCAATCGGTATTCTAACTGAGATAGATAAAAAAAAACCCTGGTCTAGGTTACCCTGAACACTCCCATCAAAATACTCTAAATGAATTGATACATCCACCTTTATTATCCTTTTCTCCTGTTCTAAGTCAGGCAACAAAAATAAATACTCTTCCCCACTTTTCAAGTGTATCCCCTAAAAGACCTACCGGCACGTTCTACAACATTTCCCCATTTTCTACCTACAATAGCTTAGGATTTACAGAACTCTTTGAATACATTAAAGTTCGGAGGGTACGATACCAATTTACCTGGGAAATATGGAAATTGTATGAGTGCTTTTTCATCCTCCCCCTCAGACTCTACATTTACAGATTCTACATTCTCAGACTCAATCGTACGGCCAGAGGTCGACGTCTCCATATAAGGTGTAACCGCCATCTCAGATATAGGCTTAAAGATGAGGTTTGATTCAATAACAGATTCTCCTCACGCCTAACCTACATAGAGGTCCAGGTATTGTATCAACTTATTATTATCTTTTATCTATACACATCCATGTACACATCTACCATACATCCATCATACATATACGTATATCATATACATATCTCTTTTTACACAAATCAATTTTTTTTTTTAGATTACTATAAGTATCAATTTTTCAAATTTTGAAAATCTATACAGTTTTTCAAACATCACTTTTAAATATCAAAAACTCAATCACTGACCTTCAACGTCTCAGTTTGAATCAGAGGCGGCACCAAGTCCTTTTTTTACTATGGTATTGTCTCTCCAACGTATGGACTTTTCCTCTATAGACTTCTCTCCCCTTCTACGATAATAACCTTCGTCCCCTCACCCACTTGAATCTCTGTAAATTTTTCTCTTTTCTCTCCCACCGTCTTTTCATTTTTCAGAGTTTGATAAACGTTTGAATGAGGAAGACAAACTATTATTTATACTTTTTATCTCTAACTGCTGGCAGTTATTGGGCCTCGTACAAGCCACCCTTAGTTTTGGGATAGAGGTGTCCATTCTACAATTAATGTCAGACGTTTCACACATTTTTGGTAAAATTGCCTTTCCATTATTACCCCAAACTCTATATTTTAATATATTCCCATCTCTCCTACCCAAATATCTCACTGACCTCCCCATTCTCATGATGACTCGATACTCACACGCAATCGAACTTTCCCTATAATTGCACAAGAGATAAAAATCAAAGCTAGTCTGCTTTTTCCATTCTTACTTTTGTTATTTATAGAACTACTGATACCATTTCCAAAGCTATCACATTTCAAAATTCAAATTTTTTATTCACAAACAGTGCCAAACAACATTTACAACAAAACATGAACAAATTCAAGCAAAAAGTTCTACCTACATTCCTGGAAGGGCCTACCCTTCGACCTAACCCTATGCAAACTACCTTTAATTTGAACTACCACCATATCAGACTCGCATATTTTCCATGTGACATGAATATTTAACAGTGCCACTTAGCCCACGAACTGATAAAGAATGTGGATCGAGCAGACATAAAAACATAAAAAAGTCAAAGATACCTGTCTCTCACAAGCTCTACAGTTACTCAGTCAAACACCACTTACCTTATTATTTGGAAAATATGCTTCAGCACGATAACAGGCTGCAGGTAAAGCCTATATAAAGAAAAAGTTTTAGAAGAGACAGGGGCCCGAAAAATACACAAGAAATCACTAAGAGAACCAATTTTTTTATATTCTCAAACATCAAATTTCTAATTTATAAGACCAAATATTTCAAGTTCGAGAGATCACTTGTAATAAGATATCAGCCTCAAGCAATAAAAGTTACTATTACTAAAACCCTCAACTCGAGGTCGTGGTTTTTTACCTATTCAAAGGTTTTCTACGCTAAATCACTTATGTCATTTCTTGCTTTACATTAGCTTTCGTCATAGGTACATTGGCATAAGAGCTAATTTAAAGCTATTTCAAGCTTACAGAATTTGGCCATTATATTTGGCGCCCTCTACAGGAAAGAAGACATTTCTGCGATATCATAAGACATATATACACTCTACTATCAATCTCCAATCATGGTCACTTCCAGACGACCAATAACTAAAATCAAGCTCGATCTTTTAGTTAAGCCGGAACAACTTACAAAATTGCGGACGAACCTTTACGCCGAAATAGAGAAACGTAATGAGCTCAAACACCAGTTAACTCTTGACCGAGAGCTCCGAGAGAAGGAGCTCGAAGCCAAGCAAAAAACTTTTTTAACAATGTTCAAATGACATGAAGATCAGATGACAACCATACAGACTGCTTTACAGGCTCTACAGGATACTCAACATGCTCCCCAAACCAGAGATCATGATCAAGTTCTAGAGACCTCACAGGTATTTGTGCGGGAAAGGTTGGAACCTCGGGGAGCCACCGACAAAGCTATTTCCATCAATATTCCGCACGAACATCAACCATCCATTCATTTGGGTGGCAAAGTTCAGTTTGAGATCTATAGAGGTCACTGACTTTCTAAACATCAGGAGGAAGAACAACGACCTTAACCTCAAATTTTAGCACGTGATCGTTTGAGTAAAGGCATCGGAATTCATAATCCTCAGCCACTTTGCAAAGTCACTCAAGCAATACGTCAATACGTCACACAAGAACATATGGATCAATGCATCAAAAAGTTGACTGAAGCGCAAGTTCTAAGAATTAAAGATGACCTTACCAATATTCAGGGAAGTTTGATTACCAAAGAGCTATTCGATATGGAAGTACCAAAAGGTTTCCATACTCTAAAAATTCATAAATACAAGGACACCGATCCAAAGGAGCATATTTAACAATACCGTGATCATTGAGATTGTATTGCAATCTCAACCATATCCTCTGCCGTCGATTCATAACAAGTCTACAGGAAAAACCACTCCAGTGGTTCTACTCTTTACCTGAATATTCTATATTCACATTCGATCAGCTGCATAAATAATTCATCAAAACGCATGCTCATAACAGAGTCAAAGAGGAGAATTTTTATTCTCTTATTAGTCTTAAAAAAATCCCACGAAGAGACGATCAAAGCTTTTGCAAAGAAATTTTTGGAGCTTGCGCAAAAAGTAGAGAATTTAGATTAGAAGACCGTTATTACTGCATTCACCAACGTGCACCAACTCGACTGCAAGGCCAAATAACACCTCTTCCTCAACAAACCTGAGACCTTGGAGGATATGATCACTAAGATCAATGGATATGTCGACTTGGAAAGGATGATGTCCGAAAGCCATAAATCTACTAAATCCGCCCTAACCACCAAAGGTTCAACTGCAGATCAAAGCAATGAACCGAAGGAGGATCAGGGTGATCAAAAACGTTCCAAGGGGGACATTGGCAACCCTCGGAAAGGCAGTACATTACCTAAATTAGTCCTCCCAAAGTTGAATGTTCAAATCTCTGTAAGTCTTCTAATTCTATCTGAGGATAAGCTATACTGTCCATCTCAACCATTGGAACTAATCAAAAGCTACCCGTACTGTATGCATTACAAGGTAAATCATCATTCTACTGACAGCTGCTATGCTTTACAGAGATTGCTGGAATTCATTTTCAAGGAAGGGTGGATATACGAATGCATTATCAACCTGGAATCTTACAAAGATGACAGCTATAAGAAGAAATTCAAAGTATTTTAGGTCGAAGATCAAGCTAAGGAGAAACATCTTTACAATATGTACCACAACAACATGATCGATATTCATCAGATGAACAACTCTTGATGATTCAAGTACAGGAGACTATTCGAATGCTACGATCTCATACCTCAAGATAAAGAAGCCAAGCTTCTACCTGAGTTGAGTAATCACCAACTTGGGATCTCATTTGAAGATTATGACATTACTCATGTCAAATTTCCACATCATGATGTGTTAGTCATAATGATTAAGATGAAGAAGTTTGTCATGCATACAATGATGATCGATATTGGAAATGGTATTGAGATCCTCTTTCAGAGCACAATCGACCAAATGGGATTAGCCAATCAAGTTATTTCGAGCGACACTGATATTAGTGGATTCAATGGCTCCAAAGAAGAGTGAGTGAGCCAGATCATCTTACCTATTACTGCTGGACCAGCCACAATCGACGTCGTCTTCTATGTCATCAATGTCAAATCTCGTTATCTCAGGATTATGGGCTGGTGCTGGATTCACAACATGGAAGCAATCGCTTCCACCTATCATCAAGCACTCTACATTCAAACAAAATTATGGCATCTATGAAATCAAAGGAAGTCTCAAGCTTTCTTGAGCTTGCAAAAATACCATCTCTGCCACTCTAGATACCTTAGACAGATACGCTGCATGGCAATTATATAAAGCTGTTCACCTTGATGACCAACCTTCCACAAAGGAACCTACCGAATACATTGACATTGATGGACCAAGTAGAGGTACTTTCATTGGTACCAAGCTGATCTTGCATGACAAGGACGCTTTCATTCAATTCTTATGATTAAATCAAGACATCTTTGCATGGACTTTTGAAGTGATGCCTGGGGTCGATCTGAACAAGGCATGTCATAAATTGGCCATCAACATCAATGCAATGGCGGTCAAATTGAAATAACGATGCCTCTGACCTTATTTTTGAGATGAAGTTAATATTGAGATCGAGAAATTAATAAAAGTAGAATTCATCGATAAGCAAAATATCCAGATTGGATATCCAGCATCATCGTTGTTCCAAAGAAGAATGGAAAGGTATGAGTTTGTGTAAATTTCACCGATCTAAATAAACACACCCCAAATGACAGTTTTCCTCTTCCCATCATCCATCAAATTCTTGATTCTACGGCATGTCACAAACTTCTATCAATGATTGTTTTTGGATACAATCAGATTCCCGCAGAAATGAGGTATTCTGAAATTAAGAGACTCCTTCTAACTCTTGTTTACACTTCAATGTAACTTAAGCACTACTTCCATGTTCATTTCGTCAAAGTCATGAAAACTACCCACTCCAGGAAGTCTTGTCCAAAAATAGAAAATCAAGAAGAGTGCAATAATGGTCAGTCAGTTTGGGAGAACATGATATCAAGTTTGAACAATGACATTCAGAAAAGGGTCAAGCCATTGCCAAGTTTCTCATGGATTTATCAGTGAAAGATCCTGAGTGGGAGGAGCATGATCCTGACTTTATCGCAGAACTTACAGAAGATCTACCTACTAAAGCATTTGACGAACGAGCTGAATAGATTACAAGAAAAGCATAAAGACTTTTTATAGATGGCTCAACAGGACCCGCAAGAATTAGAATCGTATTAATTACCCCTTCCAACGAAAGAATCAAGAAATCAATCCTCTTGGATTTTGAAGCCTCCAATAATGTCACCGGATATGAAGCTCTCATTCATGGACTTGACCTCGTACTCGAGCTCTACATTCAAGAGCTCTCAGTCTACACAGATAGTCAACTCACTGTCTACCATTACTCAGAGCAATGCAAGAAAAATGACAAGATGATAAAATATACAGCCCTCATTGCAGATAAGATGAGCCAGCTTGTGAAAACAACTCTCGATTATCTTCCTTGAGGTGAAAATAGATACGTTGATTCCTTGGCTTATCTAACCGGGGTCTTAGGAACAAAAGCTAGATATCTTCAAATTGAAGTACTATCAACCTCCAACATTGATTGACATTCTATATGTATGATCTGCACTGGGGGCGATGAAGTGGGAGATGGCGATTGGCAAAAGCCCTTCATTGCCTACCGCGGCACAGATAATGAATGCAAATGACCACTTCCATTAGATATAAGAGAACACCGACAGTTGCACGAGAACTTGAAGTGTCATACATTTCAAAATGGTTGCTTATATCGCCGTTCAGTCACGGGGCCTTATCTAAAGTGTTTCTCTAGGAAGAAAGTAGACAAATTGCTCAGAGATTTACATAAAGGAACTTGTAGCTCCTATACTGTAAGTCAATCACTCGCTAATAGAGCAATTACACAACGAGTATTCTGGCCAGACATGCGTAAGTAGGCAGAAGAGTACTCACGCAAATGTGACACATGCCAACGACATGGACACATGATCCACGCTCTTGCGCTCGAACTACATGCTAACAAGGTATTCTGGCCATTTCAATATTGAGCGCTCGATCTCGTCGGAAAATTTCCGAATACTCCAGGTAATCGACGATACCTACTCGTGGCTACAAATTATTTTACAAAATGGGTGGAAGCAGCTTCACACTTTTGAACTCGAGAAGAAGAGGTAATCTCTTTTATCTGGGAACACATCATCATTGGGTTTGGATGCCCTCACATGATTCAGATCAATAATGGGCCACAGTTCGTTAGAGAAAAAGTTGTAACTTTCCTCAACAAACACAACATCATCCACTCACCATCCAATCCCTACTATCTTCAAGGCAATGGCCAAGCTAAAATTACCAATAAAACTATCGTGGATGTACTTAAGAAAAGGCTTCACGCACAAAATAAAGAAAACTGGATACGAGAGCTTCCTCATATCTTATTGGCAAACCGTACTACTCCACATCAATCAATCGACTGTACCCCATTCCTCCTCGCCTGTGGCACTAAGGCCATCATTACAATAGAATACCATCATCCAGTCAAAGATCACGAGCTTACCATTGTAGAAAATGATTTTGAATTGGCTTACAACATGAATTGAATTGATAAAACTAGGGAACGCGCTATTGCGAACCTAGGCCGATATCACCATATGTAGGACAATTCGTATAACAGAAGAGTTTGAAGTTCTACTTTCAAAATCGATGATCTCGCCCTCAGAGAAATCCCTCAATACAGGAAAAAGATAAATACCAGGAAATTGGCAAAAAAATGGGAGGGTCCATTCCTAATCACATGTCTAACTTGCCTGGGATTATATTATGTCATGACCGAGGAAGGAGTTCTTATCCCAAATCCTTGGAACACTAGGCGACTGAAACAGTACTATCGTTAAGTCCCTCACTACTCCTCTTCAAATTCTCGTTCTTTCCATTCCAAAAGCGAGATTTTATCTCCATACAAGGTACATTCTATTCAATAAAAACTTCCATGTTTTCTCCCACATTACTCTTTACTTACGTAGACTCTACCTTAATACATACTCTACAATTAAAATGAAGGTAATACTAGTTTTCAATCAAAGAACTCTACCAGACATAAGATAAAGCAAATATAAAACTAGCTTTCATCTCTCAATATGGCTGCGACAATTATACCGATTAAAGCAAAGGTAAAACTAGCTTTTAATCGAGCTTTATACATGCTCTATGATTAAAACGAAGGTAATACTAAATTTTAATCAAAGAACTCTACCAGACATAAAATAAAGCAAAGGTAGAACTAGCTTTCATCTCTTAATATGGTTGCGACAATTATACCGATTAAAGCAAAAGTAAAACTAGCTTTCAATCGAACTCTATACATGCTCTACGATTAAAACAAAGGTAATACTAGTTTTCAATCAAAGAACCTCTACCAGACATAAGATAAAACAAAGGTAAAACTAGCTTTCATCTCTTAATATGTCTATAACAGATACTTTTATAGGTTACACATACAGCCACTATAAAGGATTCTTTTCTACTGATGGGAGGTCAACTACGCTTTCCCCTATAACAGTAAGACGGTTAGCCATTAAACCTCAAGCTCGAGTAGCAACAATAATTCTGCATTGCTCTACCAATTCAGCAGGCCAAGAATCTAACTCCATTTCCATGGAGTACATACAGTTTCCCCGATCTACATTAATCCTGCAAATACATCCTTTATCCGAAAAATAATCGTACAAGGTATCCCTCTCTAACTCAATCCTTCTCACTTCCTATACAAAATAGGCGATCACTGCCACTAACATCTTTGAACGTGATGCCTCTGGCATAACTGCCTTAGAAAAATTCTTTCTCGCCTTTTGAAGGCTCAACTTCTTGTACCGTGCTTCATGCCATTCCATTTGACTTTCTGTGCAAGACATTAGATTGACATGCTCCCTCGCCTTCTCATCTGCCTTATCTGATTCAGCCTGGTTCATCGTCCTTAATTATGCTACCTGAGCACGAAGTTCCTTAAGCTTCCTATCTTTACCTGCACTTACCATAGCAGAAGATTTCTTTAATAATTCAACTTTTTTCTTTATCAAAAGATCATTACCCCTAATCACACGCTCTAACTCCTGTTCTCGGACATGAACTGCATCCAGCTTGCTTTGGCACTCCCTTAATGACTCAACTCCCTTTTGTAGATGAGCTTGGGTGCGAGCTTCATTTCCCTCTAACACTCTAATATGAGTTGATAGGCTGACCACATCCCCTTGAACAATGGAGACCTTGACATTACCTTTATTCTTCCTCGAGCGCTTTTTAGCCTCGACATTTTTATGGTGCCATATCTAAATATAGGTACATTTCCTAAGAAGTCATTATTAAATACAGAGCCACTATCAGAACCCTAAGCATCGCGTACATCAATATTTTCATCATCATTCAATGCAGATACATCCCTCCATAAAAAATAATTCCCATTTTCCATACCAATCAAATCAACATTAACTGCGTTATAACTTTTCAACTTCCAGCACCACATATCCCCAGATTCTTTCTCAACCAAAGCCACTTGTGACTTCAGTTGTGAGGGGGCTATAGAAAAGGCCTACCCTTTGACCTAACCCTATTCGAACTTCTTCAATTTGAACTACCTCTATGTCATACTAACATATTTTATACATGACTTCAACTGTCAGCATTGCCACCTACTCCACAAACTTGTGAAGAGCGTGGGTCGAGCTCAAGTAGAAAAAACTGAACAAGTCAAAGCCACTAGTCTTCCATGAACTTAACAGTTATTCAGTCAACTGCTAATAACCACATTGTTCGGAGAACATGCTTCAGGACGATGAAGAACTGTGGAGATGGCCTATATAAAGAAAAAGTTCCAGAAGAGACAAGAACTAAAAAAACTATATTTTCTAAGATTCTCAAACTTCCAACTTCTTATTTATAAGATCAAGCATTTATGGATCAAAAGATCACTTGTAATAAGATATCAGCATCAAGCAATAAAAGTTGCTATTACAAAGGATTTTTTACTTATTTAAAGGATTTCCATGCTACCTCACCTGTGTCATTTCTTACTTTAAATTAGTCATGCCATAGGTACATTGGTGTAAGAGCTAATTCCAAGCCACTTCGAGCTTATAGAATTAGGCCATTATATTTGGCATCGTCTATGGGAAAGATTGCATTTATTCTACTGCAAAATTTTAATCATGGTCACTTCCAGACGACCAGCAACCGGGATCCTGCTCGATCTTTCAGTTAAGCCGGAACAACTTATAGAGCTATGAACAAATCTCAACACTAGGATAGAGAAATGCAATGAGCTTGAATGCCAATTAACTCTTGTCCAAGAGCTCTGTGAAAAGAAGCTCGATGCCGAATGACAAGCTCGATTGACAGCGCTCAAACGACATGAAGACTAGATAACAACAATGCAGACTGCCTTGTAAGCTCTATAAAATACTCAGTAGGCTCCTCTAGCAAGAGATCGCAATCAATTGCCAGAAACCTCCCGGGTTTCTGTGAGGGAAAGATTGGGACTTTGAGGAGCCACAAACAAAGCTATTTCCAGAAATATTCAGCACGAACCTCAACCTTCCATTCATTTGGGTGGTGAAGTTTAGTCTGAGATCAGTCGCGGTCACTGATTTTCCATACGACAAGTGGAAGAACAATGACCTCAACCTCGAGTTCCAGTATGAGATCGTTTGAGTGAAGGTATAGGTACTCACAATCCGCAACCTCCTCATCAAGCCACTCAACTGACTCGTCATTATGTCACACAAGAGCATATGGACCAGCGTCTTAAGGAGTTGATCGAAGCACAAGTTTTAGGTACTACCGTCGACCTTACCAAGTTATAAGGAAGTCCAATTACCAAAGAAATATTAGATATGGAAATATGGAAAGGTTTCCATACTTAAAAAATTCTTAAATACAAAGGTACCGACCCAAAAGAGCATATTCAGCAATACTGTGATTCATTGCGGTTGTACTCCAATCTCAGCCACATTCTCAGCCGTATGTTCACCACAAGTCTGTAGGAGAAACCGCTCTGATGGTTCCACTCTTTTCTTGAAGATTTCATATACACATTCGACCAGTTATAGAAACAATTCATCAAGACATATGCTCACAATAAAAATAAAGAAGAAAATTTATATTCTCTTATCAGTCTCAAACAGTTACACGGAGAGAAGCTCAAGGCTTTTGCAAAGAAATTTTGGAGCTCGCGCGTAAAGTAGATAATCTCAATAAGAAAATAGTTGTTACTTACCAACGCGCTCCAGCTCGACTGTAAAGCCAAAAGGCGCCTATTCCTCAATAAACCTGTGACCTTGGAAGATTTGATCACCAATATCAATAGTTATGTTGACCTGGAAAGGATAATGTCCGAAAGGCATAAATCTACTAAATCTGTCCATACCATGGAAGGCCCATCTACAGATCAAAATACTAAACAAAAGGAGGATCAGGGTGACCAAAAGTACGCCAAGAGGAACACTGTCAACCCTCGGAAAGGTGGTTCACAAATCAAGCCGGTCCACCCAAAGATGAATATTCGAATCTCTGCAATTTTTCCAATCCTCTCCATGGATAAGCTCTACCGTCTCTCTCAACCGTAGGAACCAATCGGGAACCGACAGTATTATATGCATAATAAGGTAAACCATCATTCTACTGATAATTGCTATGATTTACAGAGGTTACTGGAATACATTTTCAAGGTGGAACGGATGTTCAAATATATTGTCGACCTGAAATCATACTAGGATGGCAGCTATAAGAAGAAGCTTGAACTTATCCAGGTCGAAGATTAAGCTGAGGAGAAGCATTTTTTCCATATGCGCCATAACAACATGATCGAAATCTATCAGATCATCAACTCTAACAGATTTAAGCGTAGAAGACTATCAGAATGCTGCGATCTCACACCACAAGACAAATAAGCCAAACTTCTGTCTGAGTCGAGCAATTGCTGGCTTAGGATTTCATTCGAGGATTGCAACACTAGTCATGTCAAATTTATACATAATGATATATTAGTCATAATGCTCAAAATGAAGAAGTTTGTCATGCACACAATGATGATCGATACTGGCAGCGTTATTGAGATTCTCTTTCAGAGCACTATCGACCAAATGAGATTGGCCGATCAGGTTATTCAAATCGACACCAATATTAGTGGATTCAATGGTTTTAAAGAAGAGAGAGTAGGCAAGATCATCTTACCTATTACTGCAGGACTAACCACAATTGATGTCATCTTTTATGTGATCAGCGCCAAGTCTTATAATCTCAAGATTATGGACTGCTGCTAAATTCATAACATAAACATAATGATGGTATCTATGAGATCAGGGGTAGTCATAACCTTTCTCGAGCTTGCAAAAATACCGTCTTTGCTATTCTTGATACCTCTGACAGATATGCTGTATAACAATTACAGAAAACTGATCACCTCAATGATCAGCCTTCCACGGAGGATCCCACAGAATACATCAACATTAATGGGACTAGCAGAGGTATTTTCATTGGTACTGAACTGGTTCAGCATGAAAAAGACACTCTCATTCAGTTCTTGTGACTAAATCGAGACATTTTTGCGTGGTCTTTCGAAGAGATGCCTCGGGTCAATCCGGCCAAGGTATGACACAAATTTTCTATCAATATCAATGCCACGGCGGTCAAATTGAAATAGCGATGACTATCACCATGACTTCGAGATGAAATTAACATGGAGATCAAGAAATTGATCAAAGTAGGATTCATTCGAGAAGTCAAATATCCAGATTGGATATCCAACATCGTCGTTATCCCAAAGAAGAGCGGAAAAGTCCGAGTTTGTGTAGATTTCACCGATTTAAACAAACATACTCCAATTGATAGTTTTCCTCTCCCCAACATTCATCAAATCCTTGATTCCACAGCAGGTGACGAACTTCTATCTATGATGGACACTACTTCTGAAAATAATCAAATTCCACTCTTGGATGAAGATCAAGAAAAGACCACTTCAACAATTGATAATCTTCGCTCCAATTGATAGTTTACTTTTGCAAAGTCATTCCCTTCAGACTCAAAAATGTAGGCGCAACTTATCAACGGTTGATGATTACTATGTTCAAAGCACATCTTGGGAAAGTCGTGGAAGTCTACATTGACGATCTCTTGTGCAAGAGCATACAATCCACCAACCACATTTATGATCTCAACACAATATTCAACATTCTTTAATCTTACAGGATGCGTCTTAATCCTGATAAGTGTCAATTCAGAGTACATTCAGGTTAAATTTTCAGCCATCTCATCAGCAAGAAAGGGATTGAGGCCGATCCAGATCAAATTCGGGATCTCCTCAATATGCCATCTCCAAAAATGATGAAAGTCGTTCAGATAATTACTGGCAAGATTGCCGCTATCAACTGATTCATTTCAAAATCTTCAGATAGCTGTCGATGGCTGTTCCTATTACTCTGCGGTTGTAGCATACGAGGACAAGTTCTGCCAAATATAGAGGTTCAATGGACATCAAAATATGAAATAACTTTTCAGGATCTCAAAAACCTATTTGGGGAAGTCTCCCATCATGTGCACCCCAGTAGATAATGAGGAACTGATTATCTACTTAGCAGTTACAAATACTTCACTCTGCTCGGTTCTTATTTGACTTGAAGGGAAAAATCAAGAAACCAGTTTACTTTATCTGCAAAACCCTTACTCCAGTAGATGTAGGGGCCTAACTTCACAAGGGGGAGAAGTTAGCTCTTACACCACGAAATTTATCTTCTATCAAAAGGTTAAAGCATATAGCCAATAATACGAATAATCTATTGACAATATACTTGCATGGAGGCCTAGAATGAGACATCCCACAACCTCTGATGAGGATTTTTAAGAGTATTGATATAACTTTCGAGTAGTCGAAGTTTCGAGTACAGGGTGATTTATAGGGTGATCGAAGGTAAACTTCAAAGGATCAGGGGAGAGATTTTAAAACCCTTCTTTGGTTCCCCCTCTATCCTATTTATAGAACATAGGAAGGGCTGAGTCACCAGGGAAGGTCAAATTACAAGTATATCCTCTGGGAGAACTGACTTGTACCCGGAGTCAGTTTCTGACGCCAAAACTGTCGGGTCTGACACTGTAGCCGTTGTCTTGTTTGCTCTAACACTGTGGCCGTTGTTGTTTCTGACACTATAGTTGTCGAGTGGTGTACCACGCCATTCAGTCTGGTGAGCTGGCTATCTCACATATCTGCCTTTGACCATGTGCGACCACGGTCGAAGTGTTTTTGGTACTGATGTGGAGCCCATGCGCTGATGTATTTGCCTTCGGCTTCGAAGCCTATTCATTGTCGAATGTTTGTATAGTCTTGGAGGGCTTGATCATAGATTTATTAGGCTTTGTGCTATCAGGTAGGCTTCGATGTTGCCTTTGAATGTTTGGTTGGAGCTAAAAGGCTTTGAGTAGACTACTGCAGTAGAAACGAGGTACACTAAAATCAAGAAACTTCTTCGCATTCTTGTTTACGCTTTACAGAAACTCAAGCACTACTTCCGATCTCATTCAGTCAAAGTTATGAGAAACTACCCACTTTGGGAAGTTCTGTCCAAAAAAGAAATGTCAAGGAGAATGCAACAATGGTCAGTCAGTTTAGGAGAACATGATATCAAGTTTGAATAACATCATTTCGAAAAGGGTCAAGCCGTTGCCGATTTTCTTGAAGATTTTCCAGTGGAAGATCCTGAGTGGGAGGAACACGATCCTGACCTTGTAGAAGAAATTACAGAAGATCCACCCCCCAAAACATTTGATGAGCGAGATGAATGAATCACAAGGAAAGGGTGGTGACTTCTTACAGATGGTTCTACAGGAATGGTAGGGTCAGGAATTGGAATAGTATTGATTACCCCTTCCAATGACAGAATTGAGAAATCAATCCACTTAGATTTTGAGGCCTCAAACAATGTCACCGAGTATAAAGCTCTCATTCACGGACTTGACCTCAGTCTTGAGCTCGGTGTCCTAAAACTCCCAATTTATACAAATTCACTACTCTTTGTCCACCATGACTATGATCAGTACAAGAAGAATGGCAAGATGATCGAATACGCAGCCCTCATTGTAGATAGGATGAGCAAGTTCGCGCAAGCAACTCTCGATTATCTTCCTTGAGGTAAAAATTGATACGCCGATTCCTTGGCATATCTAGATGGGGTATTGGGAACAGAAGCTCGATATCTCCAGATCAAAATAATTTCAACCCCCAGTATTGATCATATTTTTATTTACACGATCAACACTGAGGACGATAAAGGGGAAGACGATGGTTGGCGAATGCCCTTCTTAGTTTATCTCCGCATCGACAACAAATACAAAGGACCACTTCCAGCGGATCCAAAGTAGTGCCGACAGCTGCTCGACAACTCAAAGCGCTACACAAATCGAAATGGTGTCTTATACCGTTGTTCTGTTACGGCGCCTTACCTCAAGTACCTCTTCAAATAGAATGCGGAAGAGATGTTCCGTGAATTACATGAAGGGACTTATGGCTCCCATGCCGCAGGTCGATCACTAGCAAAGAGAGCCATCATACAAGGAGTATTCTGGCCCGGCATGCGCAAGAAAGTATAAGAGTACTCGTGCAAATGTGACGTATGCCAACGACATGAATAAATGATACGTGCCCCTGTACTCGAAGTCCATGCAAGTAAGGCATTTTGGCCATTTAAAAGATGGGCACTCCATCTTGTAGACGAATTTCCTAATTTTCTAGGTAACCGCCGCTACCTACTCGTATCTACCGATTATTTTACAAAATGGGTAGAAGCAGTTCCACTCTGTCGAACCAGAGAAGAAGAGGTCATTTCTTTTATCTGGGAACACATCATCACTCAATTTGAGTGCCCCCACCTAATTCGTATCGATAACGGTCCCCAATTTATTGGAGAAAAAGTTTAAACTTTCCTCAACCAGCGCAATATCATCCACTCACCATTCAATCTCTACTACCCTCAAAGTAGCCAAGCTGAAATCACCATGAAAGCCATCATGGATAGACTCAAGAATAGGCTTCACTCATAGAAAAAAGGGAATTAGGTTCGAGAACTTCCATATGTCTTATAGGCATATCGTACCACTCCACGTCAATCAATAGGCTGTACTCCATTCCTTCTTGCCTATGGCACTGGAGCCATCATTCCCTCAGAATAACATCATCCATTCCAAGATCATGAGCTAAGTGTCGAGAAAAATGAGTTTGAATTGGTCTGCAACCTCAATTGGATTTATAAAACCAGGGAATGCGCTATTGCTAACCTAGGTCAATATCATCATATGCTGACCAGTTTGTACAACAAATTAGTTAGAAGCTGTACCTTCCAAATCGATGATCTCGTCCTCAGAGAAATCCTTCAACACCGCAAAGAGCCTCATACTGGGAAACTAGCATACAATTAGGAGGGTCCATTCCTTATCACAGGTTTTTCAGGCTTGAGATCATACTACCTCATGAAAAAAGAGGGAATCTACATCTCAAATCCTTAGAATACTAGGCGACCGAAACGGTATTATCGTTAAGTCTCTCACTGCTCCATTTCACTTTCTCTCTTTTTGCATTCCAAAAGTGAGATTTTATTTCCATCCAATGTACATCCTTTTCTATTTAATGAAACTTCCAAGTTTTTCTCCTACATATCTCTCTACTTCGTTGACAATACATAGATTAAAGCATAGATAATACTAGCTTTCAATCAACCTTTATACCAGTTAAATCAAGGATAATACTTAGTTTGGCTGACTCTATTAAATATCTATAATTAAAATAAAGGTAATACTTGATTTCAATCAAAGACTCTACCAGACATAAGATAAAGCCAAGGTAAAACTAGCTTTTATCTACCTCAATATGGTTACGACACCATACCAGTTAAATCAAGTATAACACTTGGTTTGGCTGAATCTACAATATCTCTGCGATTAAAATAAAGGTAATATTTGTTTTCAATCAAAGACTCTAACTGATATAAGATAAATCAAAGGTAAAACTAGCTTTCATCTACCTCAATAAGGCTGCGACATCATACTATTTCCATGGAGTTCATGCAATTTTTTCGCTCTGTGTTAACTTTGCAAATACATCCCCTGTCAGACAAAATTTTGAACAAGGTATCTCTTTTTAACTCAAGCCTTTTTACTTCCTCTATAAAATTGGTAATCACCGCCCTCAGCAATTCTGAATGCGATGCCTCGATAATAACCGCATGAGAGAAATTTTCCCTCGCCCTCTGAAGGTGATCTTCCAACCTCTTATACCGTGCTTTGTGCCTCTCTCTTTCAGTATCAATTCGAGCTGTGAAAGCAATGATCTCTTCTGATTTCTTGTTAGCTTTATTTATTGCCTCCAAATCTGCCACCTAAGTGCAAAGTGCCTCAATATCCATGTTCAAATCTTCTACAGTTGGACTTTTCTTTAACAATTCGCCTTTCTTCTGTATCAAAATCTCCTTCTCTCTAATAGCCTGCTCTAACACTCATTTCCTGATATGAGCAGCGTCTAACTTATTTTGGTACTCCCTCAGCTGGGAGGAACTCAAAGAAATATTTATTGATGACATAATTGTAAAGCCAGATGCTTAGTCAGGAAGTACAGGATGGAGACTCTTTACGGATGGATCTGCTAGACCACGAGGATCAGGAATTAGCATCGTCCTCGTTACACCTACCAATCATCGCATCAAGAAGGCTATAAACTCAAGTTTTATGCCACCTACAATGAAATAGAATATGAAGCTATTCTTCATGGACTGAATCTTTCTATAACACCAGGGGCAAAAGAAATAACTGTATATGTCGATTCTTTACTTGTCGTTAATCATTACAACAAGACATTTAAGATATCAGGCAAGATGGTTGACTCTTGGTCGAAGAAAAAATGAACAAATTTAAATCAGCAACAATTTCTTGCCTCCCTCGTGCCAAAAATTGCCACACTGACGCGCTGGAATATATTGCTATAATGCTCGAAGATAGTGAAAAGAGAACCTTTGAGATCGAAGTACTCAAACATTCAAGTCTCGATGTTAGCACTACAATGCAAATAACTATTTCTGAAGACGAAGATGATGACGATTGGAGAAGGCCTTTCTATGAATACCTCAATTCCAACATTCTCCCAAGTAACAAAGAAGAAGCCTGATCACTCTTGGCCAAATTCTCTAGGTTCACAGTTCAAAATAAAATCCACGATCGCATTAAAGGCGGGGGACCTCTTATTGAATATATCTCTAAAATGCAAGCCCAAATAAAAATTAAAGAACTTCATGAAGGGATCTGCGCCGCTTACATTTCAGGATGATCATTGGCCTAGCGGGTATTTACCCGAGGGTTATATTAGCCAAAGATGAGACAAGACTGTGAATACTTCATTCGAAAATGCTACAAATGCCAAATCCATGCTCAAGACATCAAAAGCCCAACACTTGACTTGCACATCAACAATATCCTCTAGCCATTCAAAAGATGGGGGATCGATATCATTGGCCCTTTCTACTCAGTATCGGGAAATCACAAATTCGTTCGTATGGCCACAGATTACTTCACCAAATGAGTCGAAGCAGTTCCCTTATGTCACACTGATGAAAATAAAGTCTTTAAGTTTCTTTGGGGACACATCATAACCAGATTTGGATGCCCTCACAAGATAAGGTCTAAAAACGACAAACAATTCATCAACAACAAAGTTTTTAATTTCCTCCACAAATACAAAATTCAATTATCTACTTCAACCCCATAGTTCCCTCAAGGTAACAGATAAGCTGAAGCCATCAGCAAGAACATTAAATTAGGACTACGTAAACACCTTGATGAGAAGAAAGGCAGATGGGTCGATAAATTACTTAGTGTTCTCTGGGCATACCGGATAACTCCTCGATCCACTGGCTGTACTCCATTCATAATGGCCTTCGACACTGAAGCAGTTATTCCCTCTGACCTCGATTTCCCAAGTGGTCGAAAAAAAATTACAGATGAAGACAATGAGCTAGGTCTCCTCTACAACCTAAACTGGATCGAAGAAACCCGGGACAAAGTCATTACAAACTTGGGACGGTACCATGACACACTCAAGAAAGCTTATAATTAAAAGTTTGAAAACAAAAATTTGGTATTGGAAACATTGTCCTTCGACCTAAGAATTCTAGAAAATTGTCAAAAAACTGGGAAGGGCCATATATTCTCAGTGATAAAATAGGTAGTGGGACATACTAGCTAATGACAGAAGATGAAATACATCTTGAATATTCCTTGAATACAGCCCAACTAAAAATGTTTTACAGATGAAAATCGTAACCACTTTCGACGATTCAAATACAACTATCTTTACTTTCAATTATATCTTTACATTCATCTTTACTATCTTTACTTAGTCTCGATCCATACTTGATAAGTATGCATCAAAACTATAATAATCATCTTTACTATCTTTACTTAGTCTCGATCCATACTTGATAAGAATGCATCAAAACTAACAATCATCTTTACTATATTAACTTAGTCTCGATCCATACTTAATAGGTATGGGTCAAAACTAACAACCAATTCTTCGACAAACACTATCAAATTACAGGATGATCTTGTTTGCAATCATTACTTATCGACCAAAATATGTCATGTTTTGTTCTTTTCAATCAAACCCAGAAATCTCAATAAGGACTAACATTTGGTAATCATTCCAGATACTTGCCATTACATGGCCATCTTTCAATCATAACAAATACTTGCTTCAAGCCATACTCTGCTACTATCTACCTTATATTTCACACTATGGATAAATTTCATAAAAACTATGCATAAATTATTTTTAAACAAATTCTTTGAAAACATAAACATCACCATTCAAAAACATAGAAAAATATTATTTTTGTCCCATCGACCATTTTTACATCTCTCATCAAAAATAAAATTATTTTTACAACCATGAATTACTCTATAGGGGGAGACACTACATCATCAATCTTCGCGAATCCACCCGGATCGAGCACATCTAGTATTTCCTCGGGATGCAAACTCTCAGAATTCATCAACACGAAATCATCAACAACTTCCATCCCACTAGGAACTTCAGGAGTTTCAGGAACCTCGTCTTTCACATCTGAATCATAAAAAACCAAGTTCCCAGCAATGACCAATCCATTGTAACGATTTTTTCACTGCTCTATCACTTCGTACTGCCCTACATAATTGGCCTTCACCTTCTTACAAGCTTCCAAACTATCTCGCATCAGTTCAACCCTTACTTCCTCCAAAATCTTCCCATACTCCACCTTTAACAACCTTCAAACATCGTTGACTGCTTCCGCACATCCTTCTTGAAGTTTGTTCTCATCAATGCCAAAGCCTCCTCTTTATACTTCGCCAGTTCAGCCCTAATTACCTTGACCTTCTTGTCCCAAGCTTTCTTCGCATCACGAAGGGTAGCTTCCTTTGCCTTCCCATCATCCAGCTTGTACCTATTCAACTTGGCATCCATCTTCTTCTTTTCCTCGATCAGATCTTCTTTCTCCTTTGCCAAGTCTTTTTCGATATTCTTGTAAGCAACTAGCTAATGTGCCAGAGTGCCACCACCAAAAATACAACCTTTGGCCTCAGTCAACAACTTCTTGATCTGCAATACATTCATAATATGAGTATTCAAATGAGGTACCAGATTCTTTAATCGAAGAAAAGAAAAGAAAATTTCACCTTCGACATGTTTCGGTGGCCCTCGCTATGAAAAGTGGTCAAACTTTCTGCCCCAACCAAACAATCATCAACCTCTATCTCTAATACCTCCATCCCATACACATATGCATCCATGATATTTTGGGCCTCAGTCTTAGATTCCTCGACACATTTCTTCTTTGACGATTCTGACGATGCCTTCTTCTTCAGCCTCATGCTCGTCGAACCTAGTCGAGGTCGACCGGTAGGCACAACAATTGGTGTCTCGACCCTCGCCCCTTCCTTGACGGTTGATCTTCGAGATGCCCTCTTTGGGGAAAGTAGAGGAGCCACAACATGAGTGGCCACCCTTTTCTTCTTACCCTTCCCCATAGTTTCCTTGAACATTGAATCTCTCTCAGTAGTTAGCGAATCAGTCGTATACCTAGCTAGTGAAGGATTCTCCAAAGGCAAGCTCGCATCTGCAGTTCTCTTGTTCCTCCCAGACATCTTTCCGTTGATTACTGGAACCTCTGCCCCTTTCACTCTCGATCTCTTTAAACCTGCTTCTTGATACAAAGTACTCGCTTTCTCTTAGTTTATAACTAAGTTGTCGATCCTACCGTAAAAACCCCTCCTGATATTGTACAATTTCTCTTATACTTTGAGTTCCTATCAATCTCCTTTAAAGTTGTACAAACACAAAACAGCAGTTAACAACAACTTTTACAGATACACAACTTCAAAAAAAAATCGACTTTTATGTTTCCTAACCTCAAACCTAAATGAAATGTCTTTCTTAGGACTTCCCTGGATCTTTCTTATCGAACTCATAATTGCCTGAAACGAGGAGATGTTTATCGCTATACCGCCCTTCTATTGAAACCATGTCACAGAACAACGGTCTCTTCAGAAATCTCGTAAAATAGTAATATCTTAACTTTTGAGGGTTTTGCTTAAGTGTGTAGTACATATATAGATCATCCACTATGATCAACTCTGCCCTCCTTACTTTTAATCGACTGTTTATCACCATACATACATGAAAAAGGTCATGCACATTTGGGTTGAACTGACCAGGTGCAACTTTAAAGAAGTTTAACAGCTTCTTCAGATCAGCTCTAAGAGGTAGCTTCAAACCCTTTTTAATTTATTCTCGATAAACGAGAATCCCACACAAAAGAATTTTCTGATCAGTCATATTATATTGATATTCCTCTAACCTAATATCTTGAGGAATACCATACTTCTTTTTAAAACTCGATATATCTTTCATTTCTGGACCCTCACCATAACTAGCCTCCTTCCCTTCCTTAACATCTTCCTCCCCACTTCTACTACCTTCTCGATTACTAGCCTGTGGCTTGTGATCGGTATCTATCTCGGTACCCTCCTCGTCAGAAACTTCTAAAATCCTGGGTGCCACCCTAAAATGGTCAACACTAGCCACATCCGTACTACTCGACCCCACCCTATAACTACTGCCCAACTTTTGGGCACACGCTGTCACATCGATTTAATGGGGCTCTAAATCTGCCAGGTTCCTGATGATTTCTTTATCATCAATATTGATAGGTTCAACCATTTTTATGAACCTAAAAATCAGATTCTATTTTTTAACAATTAGTATCTATCATATCTGATACATTATATATGTTCATATGCCAATATTCATATAGTTGTCGAGTTTAATCTCCAACACATCATTCTCTCGTTATTGTCATTACTATCTGAAGTATTATTACTATCGCATGAACAATTACTACATTCAGCTCTCAATACAATAAATCCTTACTTTTTTTTCTAAGTGCTAACATTGATTACTATACTAATATTTTTTCTTGAAATTCAGGAACCTCAAACTTCTCGAGTACACTTAGTCTGTTTCCTGCCAAAACGAATCGAATTTAAAAAATATGAGAGTCTACCTTCTCCGGCGTAAATCCCGGCCAAATCGCACCTAATCCGGCACTCCAATACCGACAATCTTACAGTATCACAAAAACTGCCCTCCAGTCGCGCCATACTCACAGCGACTCCCATAAATCACTCTCTCCCCACATCACCACCCATTTCTAACCAACTCTCTACCTCCAATACCCTTCAAATCCTTTTCGACATCGCCACAAAAATAGAAAATGTCATTCATCAATATCCTGAGTTCTATCATAAAAACCATACCATAGTAATTCTCTAATTACTTCCCCTACATCCTTTCTAATTCCAATTCCTTCCTATACTATCATTGACGTATCTACATCTACACAGGATTTTCAACGAATTATTCATATATCAAAGAGATAAACAGAAACCACTATCCTTGAATTTGCACTGCCTTGGTTTCCCTCTGTTTTGCACGCTTTGCCCTCTTAATTAAAATACTATCTCCTCGTTCCCAATTGCTGACAACAATTTTAGTAACGAGTACAAGGAATTCACACCAAAAGGAATTTTTTCAGAATTTGTGAAATGTGAAGAGTCGCATACCACGGGGCTATTTATAGACCCTATCCGACTGTTCATCGCACTACTTCGTGACAATTCAAATACTCGAGCATAGCGCCTTTTTCATCTTTTCTCGAAGTCCTTTATTCTTTGCCTTCTAAAAGCCAACAAACCCATGCACTTTTACTTCAAACCTTCCATATCTCTTTGTACATCCTCTACTACATCCATACTCGCTAACGCACAGTCTATTTTATTACAAAGATATCGTATATCCATTTCCCTATACTTCTAAATTTTACCTATAGGAGTACACCTAGCCATTTTTATTCTATAAATACCTACACACATTTACCTTATTTATAATTCTCCTATATTCGCGGGAAAATCTTCAGCATAAAATTAAAATTTCAAATTTTATTTGACAAATCAACTACCAAATTTCAAATATCGATTGTTCCATTCCCATACAACATTATATCAGTAAATTTCATTCATTCACACAAGTCAAATTATATTTGAGAAAATTCAACTCATACACATCGATAACAAATATATTCATTTCTATTCAACTAATAACCTATACATATACTCATTTATTACATTCCAACACTCAGTTAATCCAACCTTCGACCAGCCAACTCATCCTCTTTCTTCACAAAAGCCTTGGCGCGATTCCTTATCTTACTGACACATTTAGGAGGCCTTATCAATTTCAAGTTATAATGTAATTTATACTCTTCTTTTGCCTCCTTCACCTCCACTTCATTCAACTCCTCATACTTCGGCTCGAATGGCAGCAATACTTGCCCGTTTATATAACTCTTACCAAAATACCTGTCCACCAGCTCGAAATATTTTACATACATACGATTAGAATGATCATCTGCCTGGACTTGAGCTCTAGTCCTCACCATCTCCACTCCCACAAATAACCATAGTTTCAACACATATTTATATACATAGTAAACACGACCAGTCAAATCATTTATTAAATTCACGTTGGAACTCTATACTTTTATAGTCAAATCAAACCTCCTAGGAAACCGCTTTCCGCCCTACACAGTCAACAACTTTGAGATCTATTACCCTCGAGATTCATATCCATTTACCACAATCTACCACGACTTCCAAAAAATTGATTACTTGTTTATTTCAACCTTCGAGATCATAAACTACAAACACAATACAAAATCAAAAAGCAAAGTTTATTCATTAAACACTCTGTTACATTTTACATTCGACAAATCACTACTTTGATTACATTATATCAGGCTAGGATTATACTTATTATTCGACATGAAAGACTCGAAGCTATGTGCCCTTTTTCATAATAATCTGACATTTCTTCTGGTGAAAAGGTAAACAATATCCTAAGAAACTCAATGACTCTCCAGTCAGGGAACTTCTTAACAGAGCTACCTGTCCTGAAAGGCAGCAACATATAATTGTAAGAAAACCATTGGGTCGACTAGATTTACGGGATGCCAAACCAACCTTCGCTTCATCATCTTCAATATGAGCAGTGGCCACTTCTCTGAACATTTTATGAACTCTACAACCTTCTGCAATAGCAACCAACACTAATTCCAATAGATGCACCGCGTGTACACGCTCCCTACCTCCACCTCCCTCAATTCCTGATTTAACAACAACAACAACTTAAAACCAAACTTTACCTCTGTATAATAATCATAGATGCCGTCTGAAACCTCTACCTACTTGATACAACACGCATGTGGCGACATCTTTACCATCATGGCTTCCAAACCTTTAACTACCGAACAAAACCTTCTTTCACCGTCTATTTATAACCTTACTTTTCAGTTTCACATTCCAATATTCTGCATTAAATGCTCCTCGAGAAAAACTAGACCAGATCCACTTGACTTTGACCTCAGAAATGATAACATTATGACTTTCTAACATTCAACATCCTCTTCAGATTCTAGTTTCTTCTCGACACAGCCACAAATACTTATGTCGAGAATGGGGAGATTGTAGTAACATATTTCCTAGATTTGACAAAGAGAGGCTAGGATTCATTAGTCGAAGAGACTCTATTACTTTAGAAGATGTTATGTCTACGACCACAGTCACTAACCAAGATTCGACAACATGAGGCCCATAAACATTAGTCGAAGAAAACTCGGCATTTGAAATGCCACATTTGTAGACACAAGTTCTCGACCTACTAAAAGTAGCCATTGTGCTCTGTCAAGAAAAGAGCCGTTGGAGATCCGCGAAGTTTGCCTACTATCCCCAAAATAGGAAGCTGTTTTTCCTTTTGTAAACTGCTTGTATCTACTATAAATATAGGCAAAGAATATGTTATTCAGATCCGCAACATTACTATTTATTCATCCTTATTTTACTATCATTCAATAAACTGTAATAACTATTAACTTATTAGATTTTACATCAAAATCCTCCTCGAAGTCGTAGTTTTTCTTAGCCTTTATTGAGTTTCTACGTAAAATCTTATTCATTTTAGCTTATTATTGTACCATCCATATAAAAAGTATTGGCAAAGATTACCCTTCTGAATAACACGCCATTACAGGTGCTCTACACTAAGCATGAGCCTCAAATTTGTTTGCGATACTAATTCCCCTAAAATATTTAGTTGTGTAGGTATATATACCTATAATATTTTAACACTGCCTACGAATGTGTCTGGCAATTCATTTGCGACCTATTCCAAGTTTGTAATCCGCTGAACCTTATTGTCACTTAACTTATGTAAAGGGATCTAGATGAGAACGATGGTATTTTCCAACTACTCTTGGAAACATCCTCAGCATTGACTATCATATCTCCTTCCAATACTGGGAATATCGTCTTATCAAAGTGACAATCTGCCCTACAGTATATACGTCGCCAATGGGTTTTAAATATCTAGTGATGGATACAAATTGTAACCCATATAATACCAGGCCAATGTTGAGGGTCCCAATCATCATACGTTGTAGTGGTGTAATTGGTACCTGCATGGAACAACCAAATATTCATCAATAGATGACACCGGGCTCTGACCCTATTACTAGTTGCTTTGGGAAAGATTTGGTGATTTACTATGGAACAAACCCTAATCAGTGATGCGGGAGCAAAAATATATATCCCACTCACTAACAAAAAGCTGTGATTATAATAATAGTAGCCTAACAATTATCCTAATGGCTTGATTAGGTACTTTGCCAATCCCGAATTGGGTATGGTATGGGGTACTCACGATGCTTAATCATCTATTTCATTTAGTGGTAAAATAATCATCAAAAACCTGTAAGTCAAATTTACAAACCCCCATCAAGTCGCATCGATTAACTTGATCGTTTAATCCCGGAACTGAGCCTACAATCAAATGATCTAAGTGAGAAGTCGTGCTAACATTGCATTCTTAAATGTTAATAATAGGTAAATGTAAGGCCATCTCCTATATGCGTCTATTATGACCATAAATACTCAAGTGGTCCACTATGTGGATGGATAGGTCTACATGTATCTCCATGGATATGTTTGGAGAAAAGGATGGACTACTCACTCCACCTTGGTCATATTAGGACAAAATAATAGACTTTCCTTTAAAAAAGTCATTACATGTACACTCTCTGAATCTTTTCTCCTTTTAAGGAAAGTCAAGATATATTCCCAATAATCTTCCTCATTATCCTAGCCCGGAGGAGTATATTTGAAACATTTCTAATAGTGTATTCTAACCTTTAGACATGAAGAGAATACACAGAACCTTGCTTGTCATTTTCTCTAATAGTCTTTACGTGATAAACATTATCATGTATTTCCCTAAACTCAATTAAATCTGGCTTGATTTACTAGTGTATAAGGCAGATTAGATACTCTGTATCGTACCATTAGGGAGTAATAGCGTGACGCACTCAATGCATTCTATTATGTTAGTCGTGCTAATGATATTCATGACATCCCCGATATACAAGGTTAGAGATAAGAAATATGTTCATATCTCAAAAGGATTGAGCGCTTATATACCTCTAAATGTTAGAGATAAGAAATATGTTCATATCATGTTTTTGAACTAACATTTTAGGGTACTATAGGTTGCTATTAGTACCTATATACTTATAAATGTTATCAAGTAACATCTAATTATACCTAGATATATAAAATTGGTTCCTCAGATACCAAGCTATCAGAAAATAAGACAAAGTAAATTCTCAGTTAATCTCTAATAATTTGTCCTTGACATTTAACCGTGATTTAAATATAACTCCTAACCGTATTCTAAATTAGTCTTGGTTTTTGTATTATTTATGATCCCTAGTCAGGATAATTAGTATTCTAAGGGTATACTATTAATATTCTATTAGCTATCATAAGATACTTAAATAGTATTGGGGCTTGGTTTTGCAGAGTAGAAATTTAGCTCTTACACCTTGAAGGTTACCCTCAGCTAGGGGTTTTGGAAAATATATAAGACTATAAACTACTAGTTTAATATGCTAACATACTAGCATGGAGTCCATGAATAGGGTTCTCCATGACCTCTAGCGAGGATTTGAATAGAATATGGTATATATATCGAGTTAGGTGACAATTTGAGTTAAGAGATGATTACAGGGTGTTCAAAGGTAATCTTAAAGAGGGTTTTTGGCAGATTTTTTCTATCCCCTCCATCATGTTTCCTCTCTTCTATTTATAGGAGATAGAAAATGGGTGAGTTACTATGTGAGGTTAGATTACATGTTTACACCTTGGGGCAGCTGTCTTATGTGATAAGTTGGTTCTGACACTGTAGCTATCTGGCGACTTGTATTACTATGGTCGAAGTCATTATGGAATTAATGTTGACCGATTGTCTTTGGCTTTGGCTTTGACTTATTTCAATGACGATTTTGAGTGCTCGAGTGTTCGATTAATCTCGGAAGGCTTCATAGAATTCGCTGTTAGTCTTGCTGGGCTTCGAGTCTCTAGGTAAGCTTTGATGTAGCCTTTGAGTATTCGACTGGTACTGGAAGGCTGCGAGTAGGCTACTACATTCGCCTCCTCTCAGTAGGGGCCTTGGAAGTTGAAAAGTTGACTGGTGTGAATATGGGTAGTTCCGAGGAAAGAAATTAAGGTAATGCTGATTAAGGAGGTAATTAATGTGCCTTAAGTAGGGTATAAATAGGGGCCGTTTGGGGGAAATTTTTTAAGTACTGTTCATCTTCCTCCTTGTTTGGTACAGAAATAGAACCCACTCCGTGCACACGTTACCAGAAGAAGCTGGAGGAGAAGAATCAATGAATTTATGAGAAGGTTATGGTTATGATGCAACAGTATTTTAGGGATCAAGACTTGGATGTGCCATTGCCAAACCTGGTTGAGCTGAAGCCAGGAGAAGTAATCTGCGGGTAGCCGTTCGGGCACTGGTGGAGAGTAATACAATGGTGTTTCTTGAGCGTGACTCAGCGGTCTTTTTTGTTGTGGGATCTGGCAGAGTAACTGGTGGAAGCCGAAGACGTTGCCAAGGCTTTTTTGAGGCACTAAAAGAATTGCCCTGCATGTAAATAGGGGGGTTCTTTGATATTGTGGGTGGGTATGTAGAGTGAGGTGTTGTTGTTATTGTCGGTGTTGTTGTTTTTTTGTTGATGATGAATTCCAGCATATGTTTTTTTAAATGAAACAAAGATGTGGTTATCGATGTGTGGTAGCATAACATTATAGGTACTGTAGGCGATGATAATGTAGGTGTGATTAAGGTTCAAACTTCGGACATCAGTAATAAAACTAATAGGAATTATAATAAAAGTCGCGACTTCAGTAAGAGTGAAAAGCATTGATCGATGGTCGAACGAATGTATAAGCTGGCTATGGTTGAGTGTATAAGATGGCTCAAAAATAAATGTATAGGAGGCTTCTACTGTAAAAACTAACAACCAGAATGGCAGAGGTATCAAGGGTGATATTATTTATGGGGCAGTGTGTCGCAGCAGGCCATAATTATGTTTCCTTGGGAATGGAGTGGAGGCCATATGGGGGTAGTTGAAGGTGATGTGGCAGGCCCAGATAGGGTATTAAGAGCCTGGTGTCGAATAAAGAATATTATTGAAAGCAGGAACATGTATAGTCATTGATCTTGAGAGGGTATCGAGGGTTTGAGGGAATAAAGGAAATACTCTATTGAGGGGAAATGTGACGCGCATGCACGTGTGCGTATAAGTAGGGGTAGTATGGCAAATACTTAAAGTGCCTAAAAATGGGGGGAAATAGGAGAAGGAGTGGAGGTAGTGGTAATGATGACGGTTGGGGAAACCGAGGCAGTTTTGGGGGATATATTTAAAGAAGGGAGAGAAAGAGAGAGAGAGAGAGATACTATTTTTAATCCAACAGAGAGTGAGAGAGATGCAGGGAAGAGAGAAAAAACAAACGCTATTGTAGCTATTGGGTTTCAACTACAATATATCTAACTTAATCAAACAGGTATGTCTTTTGTACGCCCGGTAAAAATAGCTGGTCTATTTTCATTGCTTCTTCTCCTTCTTTTTCTCTATATTTTTTTGATCCTTGGCGATAGGGGGGATAAGTAGTTGCTGAGACGCCGGTAATGGGGTAACCGGGGTAGGGCGTAAATAGATGAAGCTGGGAAATCTTGCAAAGTAGTATAAGTTTGGAGAGTCGAGGAGGTAGTAATCGAATATTTGGTCGTGGGACGGCCGATGAGTGAGGGTGGGTAGGTAATATTACAATATGGAACCGAACCTTTATACTCGAATATATCAAGCTAATGTCAATCCTTTTCTTCTGTAGTGTATAATGCGTACCGGTTAAGCTTCGAGGATGAGGCAGGTAGATGAGGATGAGGACGAAGTAAATGAGCCGAATGTATCTGGTCAAGGGGAGGTAAGCAGTGACGTTAAAGAGTTAGAAATTGCTATAGACGCACCATTGGCTATAGTAGAGCTAGATGCCAGTGCATCAAAGAGAAGTCGACTTAGGGCGCATATAGTCAGAGAGAGTGACGAGGAGATGGAAGAAGGGGAAAAATGGGGTGAGGAAGGTGTGATCGAACCTTCAGGGGATGAGAGGGACGAAGGGGAAGAAGAGAAGAGTAATAGTAGTGAAGATACGGATGGGGGGCAAACATATGTGGGGCCGGTCTCATCTCAAGAAAAGGCGAGGCTGGATTGATTTATGGCAAAACATGGATTGGCAAAAAGGGGAATTATTCTGGTACCGTTGAGGGCCGAGTATTCGTTTATGGATTCGCCTTAGGAGGGAATTATGGCATTCAGGGGGTAGATTCGTTTAGGGATGCAGCTACCTCTTTGAAGGCTGATGAAGAAGGTGCTGAACATTTAGGATGTGGCCCCATGTTAGATGAATGACGACTTTTATGAAATGATGAAGGTGGTCGAAGGGATAGATGTGGAGTTGAGGTGCGAATAAAGGTTTTTTATCGTGTGGTTTGACGTAGTGCTGTTCTATTCGAAGAAAGAAAATAAGAAAGTAGGGACATATAACATTTTGTGCCATTCGGACAAACCATGGTTATTCGACTTGTGTTCGACTGGGCGCGGGTGGGATAAAGATTTGGTGGTGGTGAAGGGGAGATATGAGAATGTTCAGGGGGAGGAGGAGTTTGGGCTGTAGAATAGGCTGTTTAAAATAAGTAACTTGATAGTCAAAGTAAGTTGTTTTGTTTGCTCAAATAGAAATATGACTGAATTTTGATGTTTTGGAGATCCTACTAATAATGCATTAAAGCATCCGAGGACTTATATTGACGACCTTATCAACGAAAGCGAGGAGTGGGTGAATTAGGTATTTTGGAAGCTGGGCATTATAAGAAAAAGTGCATGAAGACGGATACGTTGTTAAGGAGTGTATCGGTTGTAGCTAGGCCATCGAGGAGGAAGGAGGCAGGTACCTCTACAGAGGCAGGTGAGATGGATTATAATAATCTGACAAGAAAGTCAAGTTCCATACTGAGGTCTCATCGAGGAGTATCCATATCCACTCGTTCGACCGTGCTTAAGACTATTCCCAAGGCAGTAGGGGAGACAAGAAAAGGCAAAGGCAAAGCCATTGGCGAAGGTTCGACGGCCTACATATCAAAAACAACTGGTCGAAAGTAGAGTCATGAGCAAATGGCCGAAGGAGATGATCCGGCTGAAGCTAGGCGGCTCTCAGCCAAACAAGCGGAGGATACTCGAGTAATGGCAGAGTCGATAATGAATCTTTGCGTTGAAAATTTAGAGGATGCAGGGTGGTGAGCTGAGAATGTTTGGCACCAGCTAAGTGTGTTTAGAGGGTTGAAGTTGAAGTTATGCTTCGAGAACTGCTGACTAGTCGAGTATTTTATGATTCGTGCAAATGAATGCTTGGATGATATCATTTACAAAGTTACAAAAAGTGACGAGTGAGAGGCTCAAAAAGGCGAGAGACAGGAATGAGCTCACAAAGGGGACCATTCTATCACAGAAGATCTGAATCAAAGAGTTGGAACAAGAACAACTACGCATTCGTTATGATACTACGAGGGAGAACCAGGCGATGGTCGCAAGTTATGATGCGAAGGTGGCAGTGCTGGTGGCAAAGGTGGCCAGTCAGGAGGAGCAGATCTGAAGTAATCATGCACATTTCCAGGTGACGTACGATAATGAGTGTGATGTAACCACAATCCTGATGACATTTGTGGATGGGTTGGGATATGATCTAGACAACCTAGAACTCTATCATCCAATGTAGTAGCCCTCTGCCGAAGATGTTACAACACATGAAAGGGATGGAAGTGGATCCCGTGGGCGAAGGCGTTGGGGGAAAAAATGTAGAAGAAAACCATGGTGGGGAAAATGTAGTTGTACTCATAGAGAATGCGGGTAACCCTATGTGAATTGTTTGATTTTGAGAGAGAGAGAAAATTGGTTGGGCTTTTGCTGTTTGTAATAAACTATTATGTGTGGTAATGAATATTAAGACTATGTTTTATATTTAGATTTGAACAATTGGATGTGTACTGGTATATCTATGTAATCGAATGAACTTGCTGGTATATTTGATATTTAAATGGAGAAAGCTGGAGACTGCAAGTGGGTAATGAATCAAAGCAAGAAGTTCACTGGACATTAAAGGTCGCTCCCAGGAATTTTTATCTACGGGTTTGATCTTAAATGAAGCATAATGTGGTCGGCCCCAATGCATCCCCGAGTATCCGGTTTGTTAACCATTCATGCCACTTGGGAGTGCTTGAATTGGAACCTTGAAATTTTTTTGAGGTCGCCCCCAAATATCAGTCGGGTTGACATGATACTTAGGATTGACCAACTCAAGAAGTTTACTGGACTTCGAAGGTCATCCCCGAGTATTTCTATCCGCAGGTTCTATCCTAAACGAAGCATAATATGGTCGGCCCCAATGCATCCCTGAGTGTTCGGTCTGTTGACCATTCATGCCACTCGGGAGTGCTCAAATTGGAACCTTGAAAAACTTCAAGGTCGCCCCCAAGTATCAGTCGGGTCGAAGGGTTGACATGATACTTAGGTTTGACCAACTCAAGAAGTTTACTGGACTTCGAAGGTCATCCCCGGGTATTTCTATTCACAGGTTTAATCCTAAACGAAGCATAATGTGGTCGGCCCCAATGCATCCCCGAGTATCCAGTCTGCTGACCATTCTTGCCACTCGGGAGGAACCTTGAAAAACTTTGAGATTACCCCCGAATATCAGTCGGGTCGAAGGGTTGACATGATACTTAGGTTTGACCAACTCATAAAGTTTACTGGAGATATGAGAATAAGCTGAGAGGAGAAAAATATGTTTATTAATTATATATTACGGTTACATCAGCTGTAAGGATTGGTGACCGCGGCTTTTTGTTGGACACTAGTTGCATTGTGTTCCATAGATTGGGTAGGGGTACCTCAGCTACTATTATCAGGTAATATAAGTCTTTGTCAGTTTTATCGTACACGACATAAGGTCCTTCCCAGGATTCAACTAACTTATCGGCATTCTGAGGCTTTGAAGATGGTGTGACTAATCGACGTACCAAATCTCCAATATTAAAGCTTTTTGGTCAAACTCTCTTGTTGTACGACCTCCGGAGAGAGATCTGATAACGTTCAAGGTTAACTATGGCTCGGTCTCTGGTTTCATCGATCCATAACATATTGCATCCAAGTTTAAACTTGTTATCTTTATCGGGAAGGTTAGGGTCGCGTGTTAGCATATCAAACTGAGTGGGCAATGTAGTTTTGGTACCATAGGCCAGGAGGAAAGGAGTACAACCCGTCACCTTTTTAGTATGGTACGGTAGGCCTAGAGTACATGTTGAAATTCTTGAGCCCACCGGCCCTTCTTCTTGTCAACGCATTTTTTAAGACCATCGATTATAGATTTATTAATTGCTTTGACCTGACCATTTCCATGTGGGTAATATGGGGTAGAGGATAATATTGTACTTTTTGAGGAAATTATAGACTTTGTTCCCTACGAGATGTGGACCATTGTCGCATCGAATCATATGTGGGCAACCAAAACGTTTAATCATATTTTCCCAAAGGAACTTGGCGGCTTCTTCTTCCCTTGTTTGACATAAGGGCATGGACTCGACCCATTTAGTAAAATAATTGGTGGTGACTAAAATATGTTCTCTGCTGTCTAAAGCTTTGGGGAAAGGGCCCACGAGATCAATAGCCCATTACTTGAATGACCAAGCAACTTGGCTGCAATGGAGTTCTTGTGAGGGGCTTCGAATATCATAGGCATGACATTGGCATTTGTCACAGTGCTTCACATATTTGTTAGCTTGTTTCTTCATATTGGGCTAGCATAAACCCTAGGTTATTACTCGGGGTGCCATGAATCGGCCAACGGTATGGGAACTGCAATTACCTTCATGGAGTTCAGTAAGTATGGTGGCAGCTTCGCGTTGGGAAATGAAATGAAGGTGTACACCATTTGGGGATTAACGGTGTAGACCACCTTGGACAATGGTATACCATTGGCAGTTTTCCAGTAACGAACGTTTGGCTTTGGGGTCTTCAGGTTGGGGGGAACCGTTGAAGTAGGTTAGGAAAGGCGTGCGCCAGTCTTCAGGATCAAGGCTCTCGCCCCCAGTCTTGATGTTGTTGATTTCCATCTGGTCAATACTTGGGCGTTTGAGCACTTCGATATTGAGTGTTCGAGATTCGGACTGGCCTAATATGGTAGCAATGGAAGCAAGGGCGTCGACATGTCTATTTTAACCTCAAGGGTAATGTGTAATCGATGATTTTTCAGGGAAACGATCCATGCGCTGGCGGACGAGTGCTGCATACTCAGTCATGTGACCGTTTGCCTTGTTTTTGTCAGGGTACTGTCGCTGAACAAGTTGGGAATTAGTAAATACTACTAGTTTGGGGATTCTAAGTTCAAGAGCAAGATCGAGACCATGCATCAAAGCTTTGTATTCGGCCTTATTATCGGTATATTCAAAGTTTAATTTAATGGCCTTTTCGATTCGATTGTTGGAAGGTGTGACCAATAAGATACCTATACTAGAACCGTTTGGTCCTGCAGATCCATTTATAATGGGACGCCAGCCTGTGTTAGGGTTCCATGGGTCAGTCTGTTCGGGCTGATCTTTGGGTAAATCATCTTCGTGTTCTTCCTAATTAATGCCTTCGACCGAGAAGTCGGCAACTGTCTGTCCCTTTTGAGAAACTTGTTTTTCGAAAGTAATATCATGTTTATTGAGGTAGACAGACCACTGTTGTACTCGTCTTATCTTTCTTACTGAGGATTTCACGAAGAGGGTAACTAGTGATAACGCGTATGTAATGCGCCTGGAAGTTTGGTTTGAGCTTTCGAGAAGTGTAGATAATAGTAAGTAGTAGTCGTTCGAGTTTGGTATATCGTGTTTTGGCTAGGATCAGGGTCTTGCTGATAAAATAGATAGGTTTATTGATACCGGCTTTGATTCAGATAAGGACCGAGCTAATAGAAGTCTCGGTAACTGCAAGATATAAGGTAAGCACTTCGCTTTCGACAGGAGTACTTATGATAGGTGGTTGGCCAAGGTAAGTTTTAATTTCGAGAAAAGCTTGCTCTCATTCGGGTGTCCAGTTAATTTTGGGGTTTCTCTTTTTGGCTTTATGAACACCTTGGTCGTGCAAGAGGAAGAATAACTAAGGGTAACGGTCAGAGGATTTTGAGATACAGTAATTTAGGGCAGCTATTTTACCAGCAACCTTTTGGATATCTTTCTTGGTTCGAGGAGAGGGCATATCGATGAGGGCTCAAATTTAGGTAGGGTCGATCTCGATGCCTCGTTTGCTAATGTGGTGACCCAAGAACTTTCCTGAAGATAAGACGAATTGGCACTTGTCAGGGTTTAATTTCATATTGTATGATCAAAGTATCTAAAAGACGTCAGTCACACCATGTACATGGGTATGTTTTTGGAGCCTCTTACATAACATGTCGTCGATATATACTTCGACCGACTTACCAAACAGAGGTTTGAACATGGTGGTAACGGGGTGTTGGTAAGTTGCACTCACATTTTTAAGGCCAAAAGGCATCACATTAAAACAATAAAGTCCTTATTTTGTGATAAACAAAGTTTTAAGTTCATCTTTAGGGAGGAGAGGTACCTGATTGTAACCCGAAGCCACGTCCATCATAGATAGGCGTTCATGACCGTCTGTCGCGTCCAGGAGCACTGAAATGATCGAAAGAGGAAAACTATCCTTCGGGGTGTGTTTGCTAAGATCTGTGAAGTTGACGCAGATTCGGATCTTGCCATTCTTCCTGGGGACAACGACAATATTTGAGATCCAATCGCTGTACTTGACTTCTCTGATAAACCCAGTGGCTAGGAGTTTCTCGACTTCAAGTTCACTGCTTCATGAATTGTCGGTGCCAAAGTATGTTTCTTCTGTTTCACAGCTGTAGATTTAGGGATGAGGTCAAGTCGATGGCAGACCAGGGTGGAGTCGACGCCGGGCATCTCATGGAACGTCTAAGTGAAGACATCTTTATTTGTTGGAAGGAACATGGTGAATTTGTGGCTTTCGACGGCATCCAAAAAGCTATCAATGATTGTACCTCGGCTAGGGCCATCGAGTTCGATGTAAACAGTAGGTTTGACAGGTATGGTATAAGAGGTCGACGTGGTGGGGAGAGAGAGATGCAGTGATTGCTATGGCTTTACCCATTTTCTAGTAAGGTCAATTTTCGGGAGCTTGCATGAGCAGGCCAAGCGTTGGGTGCCTTTCATGTTTCACGTTCCACACGGGGTAGTGAAATGCAGTGTATAGTAGTAGGTAGAAGGTATGGATTTTATGGCATGGAGCCAATCCGGCCCTAGAATTCCCAGATATTTAGATTACTTGTCGATGATGAGGAAACTAGTTTAGAGGGTAACTGGACCGGTGGTGACAGAAAGGCTAATGCGACCAACGGTGACCTTGGTAGTGCTTTTAAAACCTTTGAGTTTACATTGGCTGGTGTAATGAGGCCAATTTTTTGCATGGCCTGGACGGTCTGGAGAAAGAGCATGTCAGCCGTACTGCCCATATCGATGAACATCGTGTGTAAGACGAGATGCTCGACCTTAATCATAATGACCAAAGGATCGGAATGGGGGAAACGAACATGAGAGGTGTCACAATCAATAAAGGATATACCTTCAGGTTGTGGGCGTTGGCTAGATTCGGGTAGGATGATGGGTTACTTTTGCTGATAAGTAAATTTACAACACTCTTAGATTCATTTGCGCTTGCTTCGAGTATGACCAATATCGATGTTATTAACTTCGATGTGGTGGAGTTGAAAAATATGTACCTCGGCTGGGTCGGTATTTAGAGTGGGTTGGGGCTTGAGGTACGATTCGTCGAGATAGTCGGGGAAATCAACAACATATTAATGTAGATGACCGGCTTTAAGAATCATTTCCAGCGATCACTGGAGAGCATGGCATTTGTTTGTAGGGTGGCAATTACATTTGTGTTTCTGGCAGTAAGGTTCATCTTTTCTGACCTTGATGAGGAAGGGAGTACGCTAGATATGGTCGGCCTGGACGAGTATGAGAAGGGTACTGATGGGAGCATTGAGTTTTGGTAGAATGGGCATGAAACATTTTTTTACGGGGTTCAGAAGATTGAGCATCGAAGTGGGGGTGCTTGGAGTTGTCAATCTCTTGAGAAATGAGAGCTACCATGGGTGTATTCGATGGTCAAGGCTTACTGGGGTTGGTGGTCGAGGCGTGTCCCTGGCGATTAGATTCGGGGAGATATTCGAGGTCGATGTACCCATTGACCTTAGAGATCATCTCCTCGAGGGTTCCTGGCATTTGGAGCACGATGTATTCCTTAACGCGGCTCTGGTAAGGCAGGGCGTTGGAGTAGGCGAGGATGGTATTCACGCAATTGAAGTTTTTGACCATACGCGATTCATCGAGGAAATGATTTATAAAGTTTTCAAGCATTTCAGTGGGTAATTTGCGAAAGTTGAAAAGGGCATCTACCCATACCTCACAATCTTTATTGAAGGTGAACTGGGAGATGAAAATGTTTGAAAGTTGTTCAAAACTATGGATGGAGCCATTAAGGAGGCTGTGGTACCATTTGAGAACGCTGTCAATGAGACTGGTGGGAAAAATATGACACAAAATGTGGTCGGCTATGAAATATAGGCTTAAAACATTTTAGAACTCGAGGACATGGGATTGTGGGTCAGTATTGCGGAATTTGCAGATTTTTGGGGTATGGAAATTTGGAGGTACCTCAACAGCGAGGAGCTTCGGGAAAATGGGGTTATTTAACCGACTCACGAGTTTAGGGTGGGGATCACGCTGATGAGAATGGCAACATAAATTTTTTGGTCGAGCTCTTGTTGTGTGAGGTAAGCGGGGCGAGGAGAACGCTAGGGTCGAGGGTGGTAAGGCCACGGGCAAGGGGTGTGTTTGGCGTTGTACTCTCTGAGACACTCCCAAGCAGGGCGCCATGTGGGGTGTCGAGAAGTATAAAGGGTAGAATCGGATAAATCTTCCGTAGGGTAGACGCCAAGATGGATAGAGTTGGTGGGTATGGCGGTAGGGGCACCCTCGGCACCAAGGTGGACTGAAGGGACCTCGATTTGGGGGTGGGGTCCAAGTCGGGAATCGGCTAAGACGCGTGAGGGGGCGGGTACCCAAGATCTCATAGGAGCATCTTGGGTTTGAACCTATTGAAGTTCTCAAACTGTATGGTGTAGTTTGTCCAGGGAACGATGTTGTCGATCGCTGTTGTCTTAACGACATTGCCGTTCAGCCTCGAGTTCTTGCCTGCGTTCTTCGCGCTCAATACATAGCTGGTTGGTGTGGCGCTCATCGGCTTTAGCAAATTGCTGGCTAATGAGGGCGAGTTGGGCTATTATTCCATCAGTAGAGTGGCCGACAATGGCGGAGGTGGAATGGAGGGTGGGGGCCATTGGGTATGGCTATAAGCGGAAAGGAAAAAGGGGATTGGAAAAGGTGGGTATAGCACAGACAGTGCCAAATATAAGGGCCTGGTTACGCAGAGGGAAAACTTAGCTCTTACACCTTGAAGGCTACCCTTTGCTAGGGGTTTTAACAAATATATAAGACTATAAACTACTAGTTTAATGCGCTAACATACTTGCGTGGAGTCCATGAATAAGGTTCTCCATGACCTCTAGCGAGGATTTGAATGGAATATGGTATATATATATCGAGTTAGGTGATAGTTTGGGTTAATAGAAGGTTACAGGGTTTTCGAAGGTACTCTTGAAGGGGATTATTGGCAGAGTTTTCTAACCCCTCCATCGTGTTTCCCCACTTCTATTTATATGAGATAGAAAATGGGTGAGTCACCATGTGAGGTCAGATTACATGTTTACACCTTGGTGCAAATGTCCTGTACGATAAGTCGGTTTTGACACTGTAGATGTTTGGCGGCTTATTTCCACTGTTCTGTCATGTGAGTTGGAATTTAGGTGTGTCTGCCTTCGACCATGTATTACTGTGGTCGAAGTCATTCTGGAATTAATGTTGACCGACTATCTTTGGATTTGGCTTCGACTTATTTCGCTGATACTTTCGAGTGCTCGAGTGTTCGATTAATCTCGAAAGGCTTCGCGGAATTTGTTGTTTGTCTTATTGAGTTTCGAGTTTCCAGGTAGGCTTCGATGTAGCCTTTGAGTATTCGACTGGTATTAGAAGGCTGCGAGTAGGCTACTACAAATAGGTATTACTTTATTTTATTTCATCACATATAAGTTAGTCAGTTTTCTTATACAAGGCACCCGTTCCCAAAAGAAATTTAAAAATATTTTTATAAAAAAATTAAAATGGGTCCCGCCTAGGGGTAGGTCTAGTCACTATAAATTTAATTTATTTTTTTACTAAATTTGACCCATAATTGAGCTTTTAAAGTCAATTTAAGTGTCTGAATCAGTCTGACTTGGTCTGGGTCAAGACCTTGACTAGGTTGACCAGTCCAGACCGGTTTGACTCAGTCAAATTGGTCTGCCACGTGTCACTGTACAATGCTGCCACGTGTTATCATCCTGTGATGGCACGTGTCACTACTACAGTATATGTGTGGACCCACTGCCATGTTTTCTTGACACGTCAGCATGTGTGGGTCCGACATGCCACGTGTCCCTGATACGTGTAACTGTAGGTTCGATCCCTGTCAAGTCAGCAAATCAGATCTAGTTTGATTTTGTGGGGATCAAGTCTGATCTAGGTTCAGTTTCCAAAAAATGGATATGGATCAGGTGACGTCATCATGGCCTTTTAATTAATATTTTTTAAAAATAAATAAATAAAAAATAAACAAACCTAAGCTGACGTCAGCATGACCTAATACGCCATGACGTCAGCATGACCTAATACGCCATTAAAATTTTAGTTTTTGGTCGTGAACTGACCAGTGTCTATGCCATTTTTCCGGTGACAGGGACATCTCCTGGAGAAGTATAATATTTGGATGTGATCGTTGTGGAGAGGTAAATTTTATCAAATTTTATTTTTTATATATTAATTACTTGATCTATCATATAGGATATGTAGATATGTATTTAAGGATTAATATGTATTTTTACCAAATTATTAGAGCTATTTTAGTGTTTTTTACCCCTATAAAAGGGTTGCTTTCAAACAAAAATAGAGATTGATGTGGTTATCAGATTGACGCACTCTTAATTTTTTTGCGTAGCCTACTCGGCGTTGATCACATCCATATATTATAACTCTCTGGGAGATGTCCCTATTGCTAGGAAAATATTGCAGAAACTGGGCAGTTCACGACCAAAAACCAATTTTTTAACAGCGTATTAGGTCATGCTCACGTCAGCTTGAGTTGGTTTATTTTTTATTTATTTTAAAAAATCTTGATGACGTCACCTTATCCAGATTTATTTTTTGGAAACTAGATTTGATCTGATTTGCTGACGTGGTAGGGACCGGGCCCACAGTAAAATATATCAAGGACACATGACATGTGAGAGCCACAAGTACTGAATTGGCATGATACGCAGTAGTGGGGCCCACACCAATTGATGTGGCATGACACATGGTAGTGGGACCCACATGTGATGACGTGGTACACCATGCTGACATGTCAAGGACATATGGCAGTGAGGCCCACATGTACACTATAGTAGTGACACGTGGCAACATTGTATAGGGACACGTGGCAGACCAGTTTGACCGAGTCGAACTGGTCTAGACCGATTAACCCAGTCCAGGCCTTGACCCAGACCAAATCAGACCGGTCCAGAGCGGTTAAAATACTTTAATTGGTTTTAAAAGCTTAATTCATGGTCAAATTTAGTTAAATTTTAAAAAAAACATTCCTATTGACTGGTCCTACCCTGGGGGGGACCCATTATTATTATTTTTTTATGAAAATATTTTTAATTTTTTTAAGAACGGGTGCCTTGTATAGGAAAACTGACTAACTTATATAAGATATAAGAAAATAGAATGATACCTATTTAAGTATCTTACGATAGCTAATAGAATATTAATAGTATTCCCCTAGAATATTAATTATCCTGACCAGGGATCAAAGATAATATAAAAATCAAAACTAATTTAGAATACTATTTGGAGTCATATCTAAATCACGGTTAAATGTCAATGACAAATAATTAAAGATCTATTCGGAATTGACTTAGTCTTATTTTCTAAAAACTTGGTGTCTGATGATCCAATTTTACGTATCTAGGTGCAATTAAATATTACTTGATAACATTTAAAGGTATATAGGCACTTATATCAACCTATAATACCCTAAAATGTTAGTTCAAAGACATGATATGAACATATGAACAGAATATTAGATAATGTTCTATTCTGTCAGTTAATCAGAACACATACATGAGAGAATAGTATAAATATTATTGATTGGTAGTTGTTGTGTTTATCTGAGGTTTCAAAGACTTAACCCTTTATTGGGTTATATACTCTTACTCAAATTTTCTTTTATAAACCCTAATGGAATATGGGCTTGTTAGAAGTCCAGTAGGACACCCCAACCCAGTTGGGTTCCCACCTTGGGCTGGACCCAACTCCTAATCGTTTGAACATACATATATATGAGATCTACTTGTGTCACCCACTATTCTTTGAGGGATGCCTCAAGTTCCATTAAAACAGGGCCAGATGTAATTGGCATACCTCTTTACCTATTAAGAAGAATCTATTTAGAAGAGCTTTAAAGAAAAAAATACACCTCATCTTTGAGAATCCATTTGGTACTCTTCTACTTTTACATATATCACCCTGGCCACAATTTTCTAAATTTAAATAGAGCTCAAGCTTAAACAGGTTTCTTTTATATTTTCCTCTTTCAAGATGCAAATCAATACTTACAACTTTTCATATCTCAATCCATTTGGTTGACGATATCGATTATTTCGGCAACTATTGTTGGAGCCCATCAAATTTTATACCCAATCAAATCTAATGGTTATTGCTAAGGCAGCATAACTCAAAGATGAACCTCCTTAGTAATGATCAGAAATTTCAAATAGTGGGCAAAAGGAGATTATTAGCTGATTTTAACAAAACAAATTACTTTTTAAAATAGTTGGGCTGTGAAAATTATCCAATGATTCCAATTTCTGATAAACATGAGCCCAAGTAATCGAATCTATCATTAAAGCATCACATCAGAGTATATAATCGAATCCAAAATGGAAAAAAAAATCTTCTTAAATCTATTTTTTTTTCCTTTCTCTTAGTACATCTCAATTATGGATTTAAATCTCTTTCAGTTAGAAGTTTGGCCTCACTACTAGCCTCAAAACTTTACACTCCCCCTGAAGTTTTTTGGGTTGACTTTTAACCTTAAAACTTCTAACTTGGTTTTGACTGAGCTTTGGCCCTCTATACCATGGTTTTGGTTGTTCCCCACCCGAGACCAGTTTAAGTGGGAGTACTTTTGGGATTTTAGCCCAAAATAACTCAAAAAAGCCGAATGAAAACCCATTCCAACTCCCCAAAATTGCGAAATCATAACCCAACCAAACAAAACAAAAAACCAAAAAAAAAATACAACAAATTGCAGTGCATCTCTCCGTATCTCTCATCGCCTCTCTCTATCTCTCCAGTATCTTACTTTACATCTCTCTTTATGCCTCTTTACATCTCTCTCCAATGTCTCTCTACATCTCTCTCAGTACTTTTCTCTCCAATACCTCTTTGTCTCTCTCTCTCTAGCGCATCTTTTTGCTCACTCTAAGTCAAAATTGTAGGTGTCTCATGTCTCCTTCTCCCCAGACCAACAATATTTGCCTCCTCTCTCCGACAAGGTATATATATATATATATATATCTATGTATGTATCGACTTAAAATTGTGATGATTAGTTTATTGGTTGTAATGGAGTATTGTGTAGGTTATTTGGTTGTAATAGAGTTGTGCGTAGGTTAATTGGTTGAATTGAATTTGGGTTTCATTATTAAATTGGTGTTCTTTTAGCAATGGATTGATTTGTGGGTGTATATTAATTTAGAGGTTTTGGATTGTGAATAAGATGGATCAATATGATGATTAAATATTAGAATTAGAGGATGTTGCTACGGCTGCGGCCGCTGTAGTTAACCTGGTATTATTGTTGGTTGAGGCCACCCAATATGATTAAGAACCTTCTGTCAATAGGAGAGAGAATAGGAATGCAAATTTAAGTTGGTTGTATGGGGAAAGTGAAATTATCTGCCATAATATGTTGTGAATGAATAAGGCTTACTTTTGTAGTTTTGTGATAGGCTAATAGGGAAGGGTTTGAGAGCTAGCAAACATTTAACTGTTGAAGAACCGGTGGTAATATTCTTGTTGATTATAGGTCATGACACTAGGTTCAGGCATACCCAAGCTTCGACCATGAGGTCATTGGAAACTATTTCTAAGTATTTTCATGTTGTTTTGAAGTATGTTTTGAGGTTGGGTAAATACTTAATCAAACATGCAACTCTTGACTTGTCTCTTGCCACTGGAAACAATCATCATGCTTGGGCCAACACTTACTTTAAGGTATAGTTACTTTAAAGTTAATATTTTAAGATATCTTTGTAATTGCTTTTATATTTGATAATATGGTTTATTTTATTCAGGATTGTATTGGAGTAGTGGATGACACATTTATCTCTGCAATAGTCCCCCTTGAAGATCAATCTAGGTATCACACTAGGAAGGGGGATATAAAGCAGAATGTGCTTGTTGTTTGTTCCTTTGACATGAAAATAACTGAGATATTTGCTGGATGGGAAGGTTCAGCTCATAATAGCAGGATCTTGAGAGCTGCTGTTAATGATGACATGTATCCGTTTAGAGTGCCTAAAGGTAAATAATAGTGTATTTATAATATCATCCATAATCTTTTACTTACAATTTTTGGTTTGCAATCTTAATGTGCCCAATTTAACATTGCAGATCATTGCTACTTGGGGGATACTTAATTTCCCCAAACTCCTAGTTTTTTAGTTCCCTATCTAGGTGTACGTTATCACCACAAGGAACATCGAGAGGGGAATAGTCCTTAGACTCCACAATATTTATACAATTATTGATACTCCCAACTAAGGAACATCATAAGCGTCCATTTGGGGTTATTAAGAGACATTTTGCCTGTTGGCGCCCATAACCCCATTATGATATTGAAACTCAAACCAATGTTATTGTTGTATGTTGTATTATTCATAATAATATCATAGAGGTATATCCAAATGACAACTTAGAAGACCCAAATGTAGAGGAAGAAGAACATGAAAAAATGCTTCAAGAAGATATAGGAGCATTAGGGGGAACTGAAGCATAGACCAATTTTAAGGGGCAACCTGTGTACAAATATGTGACTTGAGTATGTCAATTTTGGCCACTATCATCCTGCCCGAGTCATCTACTTTGTACTATTTTTATTTACTTTCTTACTATACCTTTTTATTGTTCTCTTTGTTATGACTATGGTGTGAGATCACTTTAATAAGTTTGTTTGATATGTCTCTTGTTTGGTATTTATATTTTGGTTTGTACTATTGCTATGACTGATATTATTGTTTGGTATATTATATGTCTCTAATGTATTTGATAGTGTATGTACATTAACAGATTATTATGTGTTATGACATATTGATGATTTATTATTTTGTAGGTGTGATGGCTAGGTATTATATGGTTTTTGTGAGGAGTATACCCAGAGTATATGAGACATGGGAGGAGACACGACCCCAGGTCTCAGGATTTTGAGGAAATGTTCATCAAAGAGTTAAATCAAGGGCAAAGGCTAATCTTTTGTTTACTGTATATGTTGAGAAGGAGAAGAATGTTAAGGGGGGAGTTGCTCTGGGGGAGGAAGAAGCTCCACTAGTTGTTGTGGTCGAGGAAGCTAAAGATGGAGAGGATCTAGGTGGGATGGTTATAAGGGATGTGCATGTTTGGATTTTCTCTCTTATTTTAGCTTGTGTTGGAGTTGTATGTTGAAAGGTAGGAAAGTGAGTATTTCCATTTTAGAGGTATTGTAATAATTGACTTTGGTATTTTCTTGTATGAATATGAACCATGTTTTCCTATATATTTGGTAGTTTATGAATTTATTTGTGTTAATGCATTAAGATATGATGAATTTGAGAAGAAAATGTGGTTTACATATGTTTTGGTGTTTTTGTGGAGAAACTTCTAATTTGTGGTCAAATTATATGGTTCGACCAAACAGACTAGTGAGATGTTGAAGTTAGAAGTTAAGATTTTAAGTAGAACTTCTAATCTTTAGCCAAACACACACATGTTTTTCTTAATCTTCCAACCTCACAACTTCTAACCACAATCTTCTATTCTCTTCTCACCACTTCCTACCTCTTCTCACCAAAAAAACAAACAAACATGACCTTAGGGTAACAAGTATGACCAACAACTAAATAATAGCTTCCATCTTCAACAATTTAATGAATTCCTCAAGTAGTTAAAGCCAGCTACATGTTTTCTTTTGAAAATTTGTTATAGCCTGTGTTAACGACTATATGTATGCTCATTGCACCGGTTGAAATGGTAGTGATTAAAAATGAGTCCTGATTAACTAACCCACAGGGGAGCTAGATAGCTACCCCACCAATATAATTTCTCCCATTCACAAAACAACCCCAAAACTCAAATTCACATAGGGTGGGGTGGTTTTGGCTCACAACAGCTAGGTGGATTTTCAAAAAGCCACTCAAAATCCACCTTGAGGGTGGGTGTAGGGGCCTTTAGGTTGATTTTTTTTCTTTGATGCCGTGCCATTCAGAAAGGCGTGGCTTGCTACAGCCAACCACATACCAACACGTGGCAGCGTTTCATTAGTTAGTAGAGCCGCGACATTCAGAATGGCGCAGCGACCAAATTATTTTAAAAAATAATGTGGTAGCTTCTCATTGGCCCTTCTCACGCCTTTCAGAAAAGCGCGGCATTCCCTGGATTAAATTTACAATCCCCCTCGCCTCAACATTTAGTTTTGTTTTTTAGAATTCTCTTTGAGACATTGTAGCAAATACCTCCTATGCATGCTATACTTCAAACACTTAGTTTTGTAGATATATTCTCTCTGGGGCATTTAATGAAACATGTTCATATACATGCAAAAATATCACTCGATGCCTCAACAAACATAAATCAAATCACAACATACATGAAAACAAATACATTAACTTAGAATTCATAAAACGACTAACATGATCCAAATTAAAACAACACATATCAAAGTACGATAACACGGAAAAATAGTAGTAGCGAAATAAATATAAATATGCCTAAGTTGGATGCCCTCTCTTCCCACGGCACCTCAGACTCTTGTCTTAAGTATACTACACATCTAATTCTGTCTAGTAGGTGATAATCATCTTAGCTAGTCTCTTATCTGTAAGTCGGATAATCTTCTGTAACTATATCAATTTTTCCTCTATCTCATCTACGTGCTCCACGTACTGCCTTGAATCTTCATTTGTAGTATGCCGCATTCCAATGTTTAGGTGCTACAACTCATCCACAATATACCTAGGTGGACGTGGGTGAGGTATCTGGATGACTAGATTTGGTATATGTTTACGCTCTTCACCGCTTGCCACCATATCCATGACCCATCCCATATCCTGAGCTCCCATATCGTATACTCTATAATTCTCCACCTGAGACAACAAAGCAAAACTCGATAAAAGTGGTACTCGTACATCGAACCTCACTAGACCATGCCCGAATATCCACATATTTCCAGTTTCTTTTACCGAAGTGGAACTTATCTTGGGATTTGGAAGAGCTGCACGCCAATATGTCATGTAATCTACATTCTCGTCCTTAAAAATATAATTGTTGTCATCACAGGAGTTCAGGCCTTTAAACTCCTCGTAAAATTGCATATCGTATTGTTGGAACTCTATAATATCGTATTTGGTACATCTGTCTCCCAAATACCAAAGCGTCCCGTACTTATATGGGACTGATATCAATGGAACCCTCTTCGAGCTAAGCATCTTAGTATATTTTACCTCTGGATGTATTATATGTAACGACCTCAGCCATGGTTTCCAGTTTATGATGTCTATGTCCTTCCACTCTATCATGTTCCTGATCAAATCAAAGGAATGATGAATATCAGCCCCCGATTGTTGCCTTATATCTTTGGCCTATGCACCCATACGGGGATAAATATGCCTGAAGTTCTGAACCTTAACCAAATACCTCCCAACCCTATAATATTCGAAGACCCAAAACTCCAAAACCCCATAAAATCCACATAACTATTTTGGCTTAGTCTCATCCTTCACAACAGATGTTAGATCTAGACTCATATATAATGCAGTCATAATTGGAGTACCCTAGTCAAAGATCGAGCCACCAATAATATTCTCGTCTATCACAACCACCAAATATCTTGCTACAAGTAAAGTACTACCATTTGTGATAAACAGGTTGACCATCATATAGGCAATAAACCCCCACATGTACTAAATATTCAGTTTTGGGTCATAATACGATTTTTGTGGATCCAAGTCTTTTTGCCATGACTTCAAATATAGGCATGTGATGTTACCGTACTGATGTCCTAACTTTGCACCCCAGGGAACATCTTTAATGCTTCGTCGTAGCCTGAATATTTATCGTCATAAGGGACTTGTATCCCCATCCCATAGAAGAGGTCCATTATCATTACAAAATCCAATGGTATAAACCTAAGTTCACTACAGGGGAAGTAAAAATTATGAGTAGACGGCCACCAATGCTCTACGAGACCATGAGTGAGATGGTTATCTGAATTACTCGCCTTAACCGATAAAACTCTTTAAATCCCATGTTACCAATCAATCTCTTAATGGTAGGATATTTAGATATCCACTTGTACCATTTTATAACCTTATCTAGCGATCCCTTAATCTTCATTTCATCTTGATTCTACAAAAGAAAAAACACAAAAATATGTTAAATTTTCATTCGGGCATTTCATCAAACATTTGCAACCAACATGTTAACTTTTGAATTTCTAAGAAAAATTTATCGTTATTTTCTCTAATCTGACCGAAATATGAACCCATTTGTTTGGAAGGACGTCCACACGGTGCAAATTAACGACGTTTGGGTCGGGATCACCGACCTTGAGGTAAGGAGATCACATGTGCGTTATCGTTTCTTTGCCCATATGTTTAACCGTTGCATTCAAATTACATATGTTTTTGGGAAGCTTATAAATCCTAACTGTAACAATAACTCTCTTCCCGACATTTTATCGGAGTAAACGAGAAGGAAGATGGTGAAGGAATTCAAATTTTAGGAGGTTGGGGGAAAATGCTCCAAAAAAAACTATGCGTTGGTTTTGCCTACAAAATAACTAGGTATGGGAGGAAAGGAAGCAACATTTTGTTGCAGTTTATGCCACACCTTCTGAATGGCGAGACAGCTAAAAAGATCAATTCTGCCACGTGGCTGCTTCTTATTGGCCTATATGCCACGCCATTTTAATGAGCACGACACACATAAGTTGTTAAGATGATGCCACATGGCCCCATCCAAGCCGTCAATGATGCCGCGCCATTCTGAATGTTGTGTGGCCAAATTCACCGAGGGTGAACTTTTAATTGCTGTGCGTTTTTTTGGGTAGAGCATCAAAAATTGGTTTTTTACGATTTTAATCCACCTAGCAGCTGCGTATGCTCTAGGAGGTTGCAATCTCTTTCTACATATTAAATTCGAACCGATATCGGTCTATCCCCATCTTAATCGAAGCGGGATCACTTTCAAAAAAATATTGAACCCATATTAGTTGGTCCCCATTTTAATCGAAGCGGCAAACAATTTCAAGAGTATGTCGAAACGACTATTTTTCATTTCCTTAGGCAAAGAAAAAATTGAAAATAAATAACTCGAGAAACCTGAAGAATAAGTCTCCATGTCATACATGCCTGGGTTAAATATCTAGCTCTCCCATAGGTTAACTATTCATTTTCCATTAAAAATATGCCTTAAAAGGTAAAAGAAGAGCCCTAAGACCCCTCTAGATACTGAAAATATGCCCTAGTTCTCACTTCTTAGTACATGTGTCATCTAAACGGCTAAACGACTAAACAAAAATATGCCCAGGACTGGTGGTTACAAAATACCTTCTAGATACCGCAATTTTTTTTTGCTAGGTAAGCAGAATTTTTATTAATTTCTGAATAAGAGGTTTACAAAGGAACATAAAAGAAAAAAGAAAAAATATACAGGAGCAGAAGAATCACTAGGAGCTTTGACATCCCAGCCAGGTTGACACCCATAGGCCCTCTATCATTTTCAGGTCCCCTTAATTTACATTGTAAATCTAAAGTACTCTTTATCTAGAAGCAGCAGGAGCACCACTAGGACCTATGACATCCCAGCCAGGTTGACTCCCCATAGGCCCTCCCTTTAATTAATATTGTAAATCTGAAGTACTCTTTATTTGGGACCTCTATTCTCTCTAGAAATTCAGGCCTCCTAATATGCTACTCAACTGCATTACGTTCCAACTTACTTCCCCTTTTAGCAGCTTGATCGGCACCAAAGTTGACTTCGCTCCAAACTTGAGTGATTCTTATGCTAGTAAAGTATTTTTCATCCATCTCCATTTATTATGAAAGGCCCAAGGGACAGAATCAGAATTGAATGCATCGCAGGAAGCTGTAGAGTCTGTAGTTATCCATACATATAGTTGTATTACGATTTTAGCTTTATAAAGGGGTTCAACTATAGCTGAGCATTATGCAAAGTATGTCATTGTCATTGTCATTGGAAAATTATTAGAGAGTAGCAAGAACAAAATAATCGTGACTTCTAAAGATAGTACCACAACCCTCCACCTTAGGGTAGCCAAGGGAGGATCCATCACAACCTATCCTGACTTCATCTAATGGAGGAGGATACCAGAAGCAAGATTGAATAGCAGGTTGCTTCCAAAATCTATAATCCACCCTAATTCTCTTTAATTTGGTCAGGTCCATAGGAGATGCATGCACTTCGGTAAAAGAATAGAGCCTTATTTGAGATTACAGATCGTATTTCTTTTCAGTTGCTGAGGATTAACCTGCATATTTTCAAAAAGAAACTTGTTTCAAGTTACCCAAACATTCTAGAAACTCACTGGAATGAGAACTCTCCAAAGGTCTTTAAGGAGAGGACTAAGATTTCTTTTGAGAGAGTAAAGAGATTTTTGGTCATGAGTATTCGAACCATCAATCATAAACAAATCACAACCCCATTTAATAATTTATTGTATGAACTTAAATTCCTAGAAGAGATGTATTATGGATTCTTCATCTTCTCGATAGCGATAACATCTGGAGACACACACAACCCCCCTTTTCTTAAGAATAGATTCCGTAGGCAAAGAGTTCATCAGAGCATGACCAACAGAAAGGCATCCAAAAATGCCCCTCCCTTACAAGCCCAAGAGTTAGCTTTGACCTTCAAGAGTAAACAGGCTGCTGCGGTAATATGTTTAGCGCCACTCTCTATATCTCGGAATTAAATGGAAAAATAGTGGGATTATTTTTCCAAAGGAGAGAGAAGGAGAAAGAGAAAGATAAAGATAAAGAGGACTGCAAATCAGTGGTGTTTCTTTCACTGCTATTTGTTTTTAGAAGCTGAAAAAAATTAAGAAGGTAGGTTTGGCATTTTTTTTTGTGCTGAAAAAAAATTTAGAATAAAAATTCAAATTCAAAAAAATCAACAGTTGTGAGAAGCTTAATTTTATTTTCAGCAAAAAACAAGCCTCTTGCTGACGAAAATATCCTTTTCCTCTCAACCTAAATTTTTTTAAACAAAATTGATAGGGAGAAAGAAATTGTTGCTGAAAAGAGAGAACTCTTGGGAGAAGGAGAAATTGTTGTGAGGGCGAGTCAGGTTAGCTTTCTTCTTTCCCTTTTTCTATTTTTTCCTTCTTCTCTACTTTGTGGCTTTTTTATTTGATAAAAAAATTGTTGCTAATTTTATGATTGGAGGTGTTGGGATTTGTAGAAATCGTGTTTGGGTTATGGTGGTGAAGAGGATTTTGATTTGGGTTTAGGGTATGAAAATTCCTAATTTAAATCAATTTAGGGTTATGCATAAATTCATTGTATAAATCGGGTATAAAGAGATGCAAGTTATTGAAGCTTGATTTTTGGGTATGTGATGTTTGTTTGTAATGATGATTGTTGTGGGTTTTGGTTTTCTTTGGCGTTCGGGTATTGAAAAGTGGGTTGTGTTTGAACTTGTATATGTTAGAAAAACATGTCGTATCTTGTAGAATGTCGTGTTTATTTTGGTAGTTGATCTTAAGACTAGTTTCTCTGATAGGGAGTTTTACTTTGGGGTATTTGGTTTGATGATGATCATTGTCTTTAATATAGGATAAAAAAATGGCTAAAGGTGCATGGGGGAAAGTGTATGTTGTGTTTTTTGGGCGACATCCTGGTATCCACCAAACATGGGCAGAGTGTGGAGTAGAGGTTTTGAGATATCCATGTGCAATATATCAGTATATGGATACAATGGAGGAAGTAGAGCATGCTCTTGCTGAATTTCTTGCCCTCAAGTCGTACACTGAACCTAAACAAGAAGCAGTTCCCACTTCTTTAGTTGTGAGGGAGGATGCAGAATATGATTTTGTTAAACATGAGCTTCAATTCTCACATCTTTATCTTTTAGCTCTATTGGCAGTAGTTGTTGTATTTGTAGCATTTATGTTACTTTGATTATGCCTGAGACTATTACGTATAGATATTAAAAGTGTAATTTGCAGTGAACTGTGCAATGTATTCTTGAATTGTGTTTGGCATTCGTAATTTGTGAGTAGTATATAATTGTTGCATAAATTATTTTTTGCAGTGAATATGGATCCTAGACAGTGGACCATTATTCGGTTAACGGCCTTAGAATTCGTACTTAGGATACTAGTTAAAAAACAAAGAGAGAAGCTGTGTGTGTCTATCTTAATGGATAAATAGCGCATCAATAAGATTCTTAGTGGCCCTAATTAGATTGCTTATGATTAGTTGAGGATGAACAAATATGCATTTGTTTCTTTATGTGGACATTTCAAAGCGGGGGGATGGGTTATAGATAGCAAACACATAGATGTGGAGTAGAAGATGGCTATTTTTATAGAAACTATAGCCCATTCAGTGAGAAACCGCATAATGAAGTATAAATATCAACATTCAGGCTCAACCATTAGTAAGTATTTTTACAAAGTCTTGAGATGAATACTTTACCTTAGAAAGGAGATGATAGTGCCTCCTAATTTTTAGGAACCAGGAGAAATTCGTATTCATAAATAGTTAAGAGAAGGACCATTCAAAGAGCTTATTGGAGCAATAGATGGCACCTTGATTAGTGCACAAGTTCCTAAATCAGACCAAATTTTGTTTAGGGCAAGAGGGAAGGATAATTGCTTTCAGAATATGATGGCAGTATGCAATTTTGATATGAATTTCATCTATGTCCAAGTTGGTTGGGAATGCACTACTCATGACTCGAATTCCCTAACTCAAACAGTTAGAGACCCAGCTAACAAGTTCCCCCTGCTTCCTACTGAAGGTAATAGTCTAAATTAAAGTTACGATAGTGAAGTATTTGCTAATTTATTGTTTTATTATAATTAGAGTCTGTTAATTGTTTTGTAGACATGTACTACTTGTGTGATGCAGCATACATGCATACCAAGTACTTTATGTACACTTTTAGGAGAGTACGGTATTGGCTTAAAGAATTTTAGAGGGGAGGGGGACCTAAGACTAAAGAAGAACATTTCAATCGTGCACATGCGAAGTTGTGAAATGTTATTGAGAGGATATTTGGTATTCTTAAAGCAAGATTACCTATATTGAAGGCAATGCCCAAGTACAAGTTCTCAACTCAGAGAAACATAGTCGTTGCATGAATGCCTATACATAATTGCCTCCATCAGATTTCTTTGAATGATGAGTTGTTTACGGTATTTAAGAATGAAGACTTGAATCTTTGAAATGTACAACCTCAAGTACATAATGGCGACCGCTCCGAGAAGTTATTTGGAGCAAATGAGTAGCGTTTTATGAGAACTAAAAGAATTCACATTGCAGAAGGGTTAGCTGCTTATTATGCACCGCAATCAGCTGATGAAACTCTTATTATTTAGTACCTTATATGGCTACTACCTCTTTTTCTTGCCTGGATTTTTTGGGTATCTGTATATAGCTTTTTGTTAATTGGCATTTTTGTTTTAAATATTTTATTAAGAGGTTGTGATTTGAACTGTCAATTGTGATTTGTATGATCTGTACTGAACAAATTTATATATGAGAATGTCCATTTTGTATGTCCATTTTGTCATTTTTTATCCTTTTGTATGTCCATTTTGTATGTCCCTTGTCCATTGCCCATTTTGTATGTCCATTGTCCATTTGTAAGCATATGTATACTGTATACTGTTATATTTCAAGTGCTGAATGTAAACTGTTATATTTTTTAGCATATGTCCATTGTCCATTTGAATGTCCATTGTGCTGCATATGGAGGTCCATAAGCTTATTTTAGTGATAATCTCAGTATTGCATCTAGGAAATTTTCATTCAAGTAAAACTGTTACAAGTAGTATAAACTGCATTTAGAAATTTTTTAGTGAAGAGAATCTGTATTACAAATATTTACAAGGGAAGAAGGAAAGGATTGTGCAAAGATAGGCTGGATAGGGTGGGCATCCATATCTGTTGCAGTAAAGTGAGCAGCCTTATTCCCCTCCCTTGAGCTAAAAGAACAAGAATAATTCATATGTATGTTGTAAACTATCATATTTTTTAGCGTATGTCCATTGTCCATTTTAGCTATATTGGCAGTAGATGCTATTTCTTCAACTGTTAAATATATGCCCTTTCTTAGCATATGTATACTGTTATGTTTTTTAGCATATGTAAACTGTTAAATAGATGCTCTTTCTTGAACTTGAAGATGCCTCCATATGCATGTCATAAAAGGCATTGAAGGCATTAAAGAATATTGAAGAGTGTCATTTACGTTTTAAGGCAACAAATAAGTACATTACCAAAGATTCCCCTTGTGCAATAGAATTACTACCTTCTAGCAGTTCTAGTAACGATTCCTTGACCATCTCCTTGTACACAGTGACACTGCTAGTACTGTATGGCATTTCTTTAGCAGAGCTTGTGATGCCTAGCCAATCTTTTTGGGCAAGGCAGTTGGTTGTAATTTGGTGCTAGCAAGAATCTCAATTAGGAATTATCTTGGGTTTACTGCCTTCTTTCTTGAGCTGGGAAATATGGAAAGCCAGATGATCACATAGATTTGATGAGATTCCCATTAGTGCTGAAAATATTATCAAGAAGGTCATTACATGGTTGCAATTTTGCATGACCAAGTTAAAGATCACAAAACATGGTGGGTTCTTTGAAAATGACAGCTGACTCTTGCAAAGATTGATCATGACGCAGCTAACTCTTGCAAATATTGATCATGACTCTTGCAAAGATTGATCACAAAACTTACAACTTGCACCGTGCAAGTTTGATCATAACACAGTTGATTTTTGCAAAGGTTGGCAGTGATCAAATCACTGAGATGTTTTGGAGTTTGATATCTCTACATAGACAAACCAGAGCTGCACTTATCTTAGATAAGCTTTGTGTAGTAGTTCTTAGAATTACTGGCTTCCAGCAGTTTTAGTTATGACCAGAAAATGGGTGGAATAAACACGACCGCTATGTCTTTTCTCAGTTCAGAAAATGGATGGATTAGTCTCCATAGCAATATCTTTTCTCAGTTCAGATAATGGATAAAAAAGGCCCTTTGGATGCAAAGGCTATTCTTAGTTTCTCTTGTTCTTTTCCCATGTTAGAAAATGGATGGGGAAGTTACAAAGAAGATTATTGCAGTTACCTACTTGCAGTTTCTGTTTACTTAGAAAATGGATGGGACAGAACAGTTCAGAAGATTTTGGTTACTTAGAATTATTTGGGATAGACAGTGAATGGTATATCTATTGACTCAAGCTCTGCAGGGTTGGATGACTCTTAAAGCTCCAAATGAACACTATCACTTAGCAGTTAAGAAGGCACTTACATGTGTTTATTTCCTGTTGTGTTTACATTAAAGGAACTACTTTGAACTGTTTTTTCTTTCTTTGACTTGCCTCGGTGGTTTGCTTTTACATTGTGATATAATGTAAATGGAATATATTGCTGACATTTTTGTTTTGATTTGTTCATCAGGTTTTACCATGCCTCTAAAAAATAAGAAGGCTCAGTAAGAAGTGACTGGTGACCCAAGCCAAGATACTTCCAAACAAGTAAAGAAACTTAATGGTGAGATATTGCACACTTTTCTTACATTATGAAAGGGTGAACTTGAAACAACTAAAGATATGGGGTCTGAACTTTCGAAAGACTCTTGGACCATGATTAGGGTGGAGTACAATGCAAAATTTTACCTAACTCGTGGTCCTAAATATTTTAGTAATGTCTGTTTTTACCAAAGAGTAAAGTACAATGCTTGGACATGGCTTTTGAGAAGAACTGGGAATGGTTTTAATACAGAAACCCACACGTTTCATCTTCCACCCAAAGAGTGGGATTCCGTGATAAAGGTATAGTAGTCTTTCGATTATTATGTTTATATGTATAGTCATATTTTAAATTTCTGAATGTCTATTTTCTTGATACACATCAGATAAATGCGAACATCAATACGTTTAGGAATGGTGGGCTACCTTATGAAGACTTGCTGGAAGCTATTTTTGCAAATGGAGTGGCTACTAGTCAATATGCAACTTGTCCTGTTAGGGATGATTTCATTGATACGGCTACTTTAGATGTCGTCGCCAATTTTAATATTGAAGATGAGAATGATGTGCCCACAGACCTCGTTGAAGAAGATACTAATACATACTTTACCAATCATCATTATGAACCATTTGGGGGTTCAATTCATTCTTGGTCTGAAGCCGAGACCTCCATCCCTCAACCAGATCAATCTACACCTTATCATTTTGCAAAGTCTGCACCACAACCAATGCCATCCGTTTCTTAGTCTGAAAGTAATCGCCGCAGTAGGAAGAATAAACAAAAAGCTGAAAACACTTTGGATAAGTTAGAAGAGCTGATTTCTAAAGACACAGGGTAAGCGAGAAGAATTTGCAAAACAAGATATACGTAAAATGAAGCTTTCAGAAGTATTGGTTATTCTTAAAGAAATGGAGCTTTTAGGGTATTTGACGAATACTAAAATGACTAAAGCATGCCTAAAGTTTACTGAACATCTAGAATATTGAAACATATTTGTGGGCTTGGATACACTGGAATCAAGGAAAGGCTAACTGATGCAGTTTCTCGGATTTTAGTTTTCTATGCATTAGTTTGTTATTTAGGATTATCTTGTTTTTTCAGAGTTCATAGACTATGTTGATGTTCGACTATTTGTTATTTTGGACTATGTTGGTTTGTGTTATCTTAAGATTCGTACTTCAGACTATCTTTAATTTTTTTGATCTGTATAAGCTATTTTGTATATCCATTTTGTGTATTTTGTGCAATGATATCTTTTGTATGTCCATTTTGTATATCCATTTTGTACAATGATGCCCTTTGTATGTCCATTTTGTATATCCATTTTGTCCATTTTGTGCAATGATGTCTTTTGTATGTACATTTTGTATATCCATTTTGCCCATTTTCAAGTTGTGAATATCTATATATGGTGTCATAGTACTTTATAGTGGAGAAGTGCTGCCAATTTTAAGGTGATGCTCCAAGTTGTGTTCTTTTATAATAAGGGTATTTAAGACATTTACCAGTTTTCAGCACTTCTTAGAAGTAAAAAGCACCATTTTTTTCAGCATTTCATTTTTCAGCATTCAGCACTTCAAAATATTCAGCATTCAACACTTGATTTTTTTTTTTTCAGTATTTAGCACTTGAAAAACAAACACCACCAAAGCCATAAACCGAGCTATCCGAAACCAAAAATTCAAACAACTATACCAACTCAATTTCAAGAAAAAGGCTTGATTTGAAATACCCACAAAGGAACCCCATCTTTTGAAATTCAAATTTGTCATCATCAGTTGTGTTTGCTTCAGGAGTAGCTGCTTATTTTATTCACAACTTGTTTGTCATAGGTGATCTAGGAGGATCTAGGAACGTTTGAAATTTTAGTAAAAGTCATTCGAACGAGGTTGAGAGTCGCTTGAACGACCCAGTCGTTCGAACAACTCCCAATTTCGTTCGAACGACCTTTTTCATGCTCTCTAGAATTTGGCCTATAGAGGATTTTTGTTCGAGCGAGTTGTCATGCCGTTTGAATGAGTGGTCAACTTTCTAGGATTTTAGACCAATTAGGCGTAAACTCGTTCGAACGACTCCCTATATCGTTCGAACAATTTTGGACTTTGGTGGTGTTTGTAATTTTTAGGCATTGTTTTGCCTCGAGATTCATTCTTTTATTATTTCGAGTTCCCTAGTATATAAAGGGAACTTAGGTTATTTATTTTTTATGTTAGATCTAGAAAGAGTTCTGAGGAAGAAACCTAGGATTTTGGAGTGATTCATTAAAATTACTTCATTTTAAAGCAATTGAAGCTTTTATTTTTTCCAATGAATTGGTGTTCCTCGTATTTTTCAACTAACTAGAACTTCTCAATTGTATTGCGGACTAGTAGGTATGGAACAATATAACCCAACTTTAATCGTATTTGTCATCATTAGTTGTTACTCGTGTTTACTTCAGGTGGAGCTTTAATTTTGTATGGTGATGACTTAGTATTGACTCATCTCTCTATGAACTTGTACCTCATTGTACATGTGGAGAAACAAAGAGTTCATAAAGGGAAATATAGGGATTAGGGAAAGAAAAAGTTCTGAGATACCAAATATTAGAGAAAGATAGTTGAGAGAGAGAATGAAAGTCATTAAAGAAAGAGAGAGAGAGAGGGAGAGAAAGAGAGAGTGAGAAGAGGAAAGCGATAGAGTAACCAGATAGAGAGATAGAGGTGGAGACTGGAGAGACGTTTGATTAGGATTTTAAGTTTTAATCTTGGCCATTGCTTATCTGCGGTAAAAGAAATGTCGTGCCACCTCGTTTTGCCTTCGGGAGCAAAATTTGCTCCCCAAAATTGTTGAAAGGCATCCACATCAGCCTATGCGGCCTCTCTGATGGGCTTCCCAATACTACTTATCAGAAGGAAAAGCCACCAAAGTAGTGGTTTTGAGATGCTTTTGACCCTGTGCTGAAGATGCTCTCATAAGTCGCCATTCAAAATTCAAAGTTTTTAGCAAAATGGGCAATTTCCAAACTTAATTTACCCACCAGGGAGTTAGCATATGCTCCGTAATAGCATCATAAGCACTCTTAGTAGAGAATGTTTATTGTATATCAGGCCCCCATACACATTTATTAGAAAAAGCAATATCAAACTTAACCTCAAAAATATCAACATTCATGTGAGTGAAAAGGGAAAAAATATCAGCAAGCGGATTCCAAGAATCATTTGTAATGTAACAGTTTGCAGCTGATGGTCTCCCAATACTTGGTCCCTCAAACATGAAGTCCCCACCCAATGATCATTCCAAATATGAACTTTTGAACCATCTCCAATCAATGTATATGAGTCTTCATAGGTAGAATGGATTCTTTTTTAGTAGGCCACATCGGGGATTTCTTATAATATTTAATCAATACCCCAGTGGCTTTCACCCTTTATTATTTCATCAGAAGAAAAGTGTTAACCTCCCTCAGTCTCCTAATTCCCAAGCCACCCTCCTTGAGAGGTTTGCACGCCTTTTTTCATGCCACTGTAATAACTTTATTTTTATTCGAATCACCACTCCAAAAATAGTTCTTAGAATAGATTCACACTCTTTCATGATACTAGAAAGGCATTTGTAAATAAACATGTTGTAAATAGAAATGCAACTCAATATTGATTTTACTATGATAAGTCTACCTTGATATGAGACAATTCTACCAACCCGACTAGCTTTTCTTTGCAAAAGGTATGCAAATATATTGAAGAAATAATAAGAGATTGCAGAAAAGTCCTCTAATTCTTCAAATAATATCAAAGGGTAATAACATTACATTATTAAAAGAATTAATAAAATTTAAAATATTCCACCCAAGGGACCTCAATCTTGTGTAAGAAGATAGGTATGCCAGTATGCCAAACTTTAGTAAGAGGAGCCATTCTAGCAGCTATGTTTGTAGCATTGATCAACACTAAAATTACAATCCCTCCAGGAGTATTTAAACATGATTTGAAGCTTGAAGGAGATGTGTTCCCATCTAACCCTGAGTTCCCATGGAATTGTGTTATTAATAAAGGCACTGATTGCAGCTTTAAAGCCAAAAGCTAAGAACACTTTTAGCCAGTTGTTGTCCAATGCAGTATTAAGAACAAACAGGATACTGCTACATTCTATATAGTATGATATTGTAAAACCAATGTTCACCATTGGGACCCCCAATAAATCCCCATTGTGAGATTGGAAAGTAGAACTAGTGCCAGTTGTACCTAGATTACCAAGGCTTGATCCATCACAGTTTATCTTGACTTCCACATACTATGGAAGCTCTCACATGAAGGATATAATCCCGGGAGCTTTCCTTCTTTAAAAACCAATTGGTAGATTGCCTTGGAGAGCTATTTATACCTGGTTATTATTCACAAATCCTTTAGATCTAGATACAGAGTCATATATAGTAGTATGGATGAGTTGTTTGATGAAAGTAGCAGAGGGAGCGGAATTGTTATGATTAATTTTGTTCCTTATAAACCAAATTGAGTTTAGGGAAACCATAGCTCTCTGCTTCACCCAGAGATCCTCAACATAAAAACTGTAGTGGTTGGTGAGTTGAATGATATGTTTCAGCTCCCACTTATTAATTTTGATTCCAAATAAGTCTCCTAACTAGCTTCAGATTCTCCTGGAAATAGTGCAGTAAAAAAATAAATGATTAGTATTCTCTATATCAAATTTGCATAATCTACATTTAGATACTAACTAAATAGATATGGATTGAATCTTTGGTAAGTTGAATAGCATTCTAAATGATTTTTCAAGTCTGGTTGGAGTGTCTAGGATAACTAGAATTTCTCCAAATGTATTTCTTCCACCAACATGTAGGGAAGTTGTTTCTTAGACTTTAATGTGCAAATTTCACACTAAAAACACCATGTATGTTAGGCTTGTAGATGCAAGTATCTACCCGCATTTTTAAGAAGATGGAGTTCAAATCAATACAAGCTTAGTTTAGAATAGAGAGAGCTTTAGGACTTGGATTCTAAACCCCATTAATCAGGATATCTGAGACTTGAGATTTGTATGATATCTAGGGAAGGTGTGAAAGTGTAGGGATAATACTAATATCACCCATACTAGTCCAATTATCCCTCCAGGTTTCAATAGTAGGGCTAGTGCTATTTATCCAAGTTGAATCATTTAATACTGTAGAGTAGATAGATTTAATACGAGCCCATATAGAAGATTTCTGATAATATTGGATAATGTCTCCTTGTTTAGTGAACTATTTAGCTTTAATGTAACTAGCCCAAATACTACCCTTTTGAACTATATCTTATGCTAACTTCATCAACATTGCTTTGTTAATATCGCCTAGCTTCCTAAGCCCTAACTCTCCTTCAGAGGTTGTCTTGCAATACTTCTCCCAGGCTGTTGTAACCTTTTTTCTTTTGTTTAGATTCCCACTCCATATAATTTTTTTAATAATAGCGTTCCCATCTTTTAAAATAGAAGAAGGCCAATTATAAATAGACATGTTGTATATTGGCACGCTAGACAAGATAGACTTAGCGAAGACTACCCTTCCTTACATCGAAAGCATTCTACCAACATATAAATTAGCTCTTCTCTTGATCTTGTCAATTATAGTTCTTAAGCAACCCTAAGTAACTCTACCTTGAATTAAAGGAATCCCCAAATAATATTCAGGGAAAGTACCTTGTCTAATGTTGAAAAGGGTTTGAACTTGATACCTCCTAGAAGTTGTCATACCACCCATGAAGAGCTTGTTTTGTTAAGATTTATCCACTGGCTAACAGCTGCTTGATATATTTCTAATAGCTTATTAAGAGCTTTAAGACCTTTCATTGCTCCATTAGAGAAGATAATGATGCCATCTGCAAATAGAAGATGTGAAGGACAGTGGACCCTCTTATGAGAAGCCATAGGATAAATAAGAGATTTCCCCCTTAGACAAATAATATCTCTATTAAGAACTTCTTTAGCAATGGAAAATTGGAGGGGTGATAAAGGATTACCTTGTCTCAATCCCCTTATTGACATAAAAAATCCATATGAGCCACCATTTATCATGATAGATATATTAGAGCTACTGAGAATGCATTTAATCTAGTTACACTAGGTTTTAGAAAACCTAAATCTTCTTAAAACAGATAGAAGAAACTTTCAATCATGGGCATCAAAAGCCTAAGATATATCAATCTTCAAAGCCATACTGCCTCCCTACTTTTTATTATCTAGCTCATTGATCAACTCACTAGCCAAGACAATATTAATTTGAATACTTCTACCATGTAAGAAGGCATCATGATGAGAAGTTATAATTTTGATAGCCAACTCTTTGAGTTGAGTAGCCTTAATTTTAGTTATAATCTTGAAGCAGAAGTTACTAATGCAAATATGCCTATATTGATTGTGCCTAGTTGCTTGTTCTTCTTTAGGAATCAAAATTATAAAACTAGAATTATAACCATTAGGAATTGTACACTCAACAAAGAAAGATATCACAATAGCACATACTTGTTTGTAAATAATATCCCATAACTTGTGAAAGAAGAATTCCTAAAAAACCATCAAGGCGAGGAAAACTGTTAGTATTCATAGAAAACACTGCAATCTTGACTTCTTCAACTTTAGGAATACAGCTTAACATAATATTTTCTTCTCTAGTAATAAGTTTAGGTGACATCTGCTAAAGATTTTCATCATAGATAACTCTTTCATAAACCTTGAACATCTCTTTATAGAACCCCACAATATAATTAAAAATTTCCTGTTGAGATATGAGATTTGTACCATATTCTTTAATATGGTTAGTGATCATTGATCTTTCCCTCTTCAGTTTGGTGATAGCATAAAAATATTGGGTATTTCTATCTCCAGCATTTACCCATTTCAGCCTGGATTTCTGCAGGCTCAGTTGTTCATTTTGCAGCAAAGCATTATTAAAGTTTACTTGGGCTTTAATCATGTATCCAGCCACAAAGTCATTTTCGGGAAATAATTGTTGAGCTTCTTGGAGCCCCAACAAGTTTTGTTGCATCACACTAACATTGTTGTCAGTTGAACCAAAAACCTCTTGTTTCCAAATCTTCAGTGCAACCATAACCATCTTCAGTTTAGACTTGAGTACAAATTGAGGAGTACCAGCATTCTTTCCTTCCAAACCTTCTCAATAAGGGTATATAAGGTACAATTGTCAGCCCATATCTTGTAGAACCTAAATGGAATATTTTTAGGTTTACGGATGGAGGTATCCTAGCTAAAGAGAATTGAGTAATCAAAATTGGTTCTAGGTAATACCCTAGACTTCCAGTTATGATGTCTGTTAGTTCAAAGTTCATTATGTAATACTCTATCAAGGAGATAAAATATCCTATCTTCCCCAATCAGACCATTGTACCAAGAGTACAAGAGACCAAGTCTATCAGTGTCCTCTAGGCAATAATCATTAAGGAAGTCTTAAAAATTAGCAATTGAGACAACAGAGTGAGGTTAACCCCCTATTTTTTCAGAATTAGATAAGATAGTATTAAAATCTCCATGGATTGATCATGGAACAGACCAACTCTTTACCTTTCTTAGTTCAGTCCGTAATATCGTAACTGGCATACACAAAGGAGATAACAATATTTTTATAGTAAATAGTGACTTGTTATCTAGAGGAGAAAATAATTTTAGGCATAACCATAACACTTCTCCAAAACACCCATAAGTTAGCAAGCTCCCCATCATCAACAACATTAATAATAGGTATCTTGCAGTAATTTCTCAACCTAAGTTTAGAAATGTTGTCTAAACTAGGCCTAATTATAGGCTCAATAAGACAAATAAAATCAGGATTAACGCTATCAACAAATTTCCTTAAGTATATTTGGGTCCTTTTATTACCAACTCCCCTAATATTCCAAAAGAGAATCTTCATTGATAATATTTAGGGTTTTTTGGCTTTATAGGCCTTGTGTTATACAAAAGTCTAGTAGGGTCTGGAACTTTCTTGACATATGTTCTCTTTTCTGCTTTAGGGAAAGTAAACTCACCTCTAGTTTCAATAGGTAAACTCTTTGCTAGAGTCTCAACAACATGATCATGAGTTATATCACCCCCATTAGGTGAGATAGATTCATCTCCACTAACATCTTCATGCTCATATGGATTAGAATCATTTTTAGTATCTCCCCAATTTTTAGAGTGAAGAGCACCCAAACCTGTAAAATGAACAGCTTGATCCTTATGTAGTTTATTGCCATTATTTTCATTGTTAGATAAAAGCCCTTGCTGAGCATTATCTGCATAAGTCTCATTGTTATCTCCTATAGTTGGCTCTGTATGGATAGATAATTGATGAGTAACTTCTGCAACCGACTGCTTTGTAATATCCCTAGATTGAGTAACTGCATTAATAGTTATTTTTGAGTACTTGCTTGACTCTCTATTCTTTTTTCTCTCTGGAAAAATAATGGGGTTGGCAAAAGTTCCCACTGGCATGATCGTACCTGGAAAGTAAATTGGAAGAGATGACTCAAAGTTATCCCCCTTATTATTGTCGTTATTCTCTTCAGTATTAGCAGTATCTTTTAATAGCTCTACAACTAATTTCCCTTATTCAATTTTTATCATCTAGAAGCTTCAAGTCAATACTCTTGACTGTTCCTTGAACTTGAGGAACTCTGAGGTATGTCTTTGGAAGCTTGCCTTCTTTCATCTCAAACAAGTTACAAATATTTCTGGCTCTTGTACTAGTCATCGCCCCACACAAATATTTACTTTTATCAATATTGATATGTTAGCCTAAAGCTTAATTATTGATAGAAAAGTATAAAGTATTTTAGGTGCCTAAGACCTCTAATATTGCCATTAGCCAATATAGAGACATCATCTACAGAGAGTAAGTGAGAGGGGCCCACATTAGCTTTTGAAGAGACCATAGGCTGAACCAAATTAAGCTCCTATAATTTGTTGATGCCTCTGCTCAGTAGATCCTCGGCCAAGGCATAAAGAAGGGGAGAAAGAGGGTCTCCTTGGCCTAATGCTTCAAAATAGCCACAAGGACCCCCATTAATTAATGCATAAATTCTTGCACTCTGAAATAATGTAGAAATCCATTGGCACTATGTATTGCTGAAACCGAATCTGCTTAGAACTTTCATAAGGAATTCCCAGCTAAGTGTGTCAAAAGCCTGTGTGATATCAATTTTTATAGCCATATTTCCACCTCTTCTTTTTGAAGAAAGTTCATTCACCATTTCATATGCAAAGCCCTATATTACCCTGGATACTTCTATCAGGTACAAAGCCTCCTTATTCAGGACTGATAAGCTTACCTGCAACTTTCTTTAATCTAGAACCCAAAATTTAAGAAATAATTTTAAAACTGAAATTATTGAGGAAAATAGGTCTAAAGATTTTTAATCTCTTTCTTGAGAACAAAAGTAAACTACAGTCTATCAAACCATGCACATACATAAACACCGATATAGAGAGAAGATAGGCTTTTATTAGAACTTCTTATGTTACAGAAAGACAACCCTTATAGGGTTATAAATAAAAGCCTCTAAAACTCTTTAGGGTTAGTAGTCAGTGGGCCACTCCAAACCCAGTTCGGGTTGTACCTAACTGAATGGTTCCTAACACGTTTCTACATCTTGACGATTTTCCTCATTAAAACCTTTGCCTAGCAAAACCCTTTGGGAAAAAAGCTATACAAGAAAAGAGTATTATCCTATGTCACAGATGAGTGGTAGTCGCACATAACGTTGCCTCATTATAACCTCCAGCCAGTAAAACGTCCAAGGAAAAAACTACGCCATCAAGAAAAAGAGTGCAACCCGCATGTGCCCATGTCAGGTGGCAACTACTCCCCCTGACATCTATCTTCTAGAGATGTGTCTCCCAGAGATGCCAATGAATATAAACTTCATATGCCTATTATGTGCACCAATTTCTTGAATGTAGGATATGCAAGAGCCTTCATGAATAAGTCTCCTATGTTATCTTCTGAACGCACTTAAACAATATCAATTTCATTCATCTTCTATAATTTGTGAAAATGGAATAACTTTGGTGAAATATGTTTGGTTCTGTCTCCCTTGATACAACCTCCTCTAACTTGAGCGATACAAGCAACATTGTTTTCATATATAGTAGTAGGATCCTTATGGATATAATCTATTCCATAACTTTCATTGATGTGATTTACTATAGAGCGTAACCAAAAAATGCTTTGCCAGCTTCGTGAAGTACAAGAATTTCTACGTGATTTGAAGAGGTAGCCACCACCTTCTATTTTACTGATCTCCACAATATCACTGTATTACCATACAATAACGCATATCCTAACTGAGATTAGCCTTTATGTTGGCCTGACAAATATCCTGCATCGATGTACCCTATTAATTTACGTTTACCACTTTTTGAGTAGAATAAACCCAAGTCTATTATGCCTTTCGAGTATCACAGAATATGCTTGATCCTATTCCAGTGTCTTTGAGTAAAAGCAAAACTGGGGCAAGCCAAGAAGTTTACCGCGAATGAGATATCGGGTCTAGTACACCCAGTTAAGTATAACAAAGCACCAATTGCTCCTAGATATGATACCTCAGGCCCTAGGAGTTCCTCCCCCTCAACTGGAGGGTTGAAGATGTCATTGTCCATGTCCAAGTGGTGGACTGCCATATGCATCTTAACGCTGTGTGTTGCATCCATACTTAATCATTTAAAGATCTGTTCGGTATATGTCGCCTAGTGGACGAGTATGCAGCTACCAAGGTGTTCAATCTAGAAACTGAGACAATACTTAGTTTTCCAAAGGTCTTTTATATCGAATTCCTTCTTAAGGTATTCAGTGGTACTCGTTATCTCCCTCGAAGTTCTGCTGATATTTAGGTCATCGATATACACTACAATAATTGTAAACCAAGTTATATCTTCTTAATGAAATCAGACTGGTAGATAGAATTATTTGTGAAGCCCTCGGCCTCCAAATATCCTGTCAGCCAATTATGCCACATGAGGCCTGATTACTTCAAATTGTACAGTGACTTATCCAGTTTAATTACGTACACACCCCGTGTATCGAGCTTTATTGCTTCCAAAAGCTTCTACCCCTCTGGTAGCTTCATGTAGATATATGTATCTAGTTTCCCATATAGATATGTGATAACTATGTCCATAGGACGCATGCCCAGATTGTCCTCGAAAACTGATAGATTGGTTAGGTAATGGAACATTATAGCATCCATAATCGAAGAGTAAGTTTTATCATAATTGATGTCAGGTCTTTGTGAGATGCCCTGCACAACTAGTCTTACCTTGAATCTTGCTACCTCTCCGTGTTCATCTTGTTTCCGTACTAATGGTATAGTTTTGCTAGTGAGCTGAGCTCAGCTTGGATCATAGATTCCCATATTGGCCAATCTTTACGATTACAACACTTGTCAATCGTAAGGGGCTCTAGATCGTCATCCTCAGTGGTGAGCGCTGCAGCGAATGTGAATATGTTATTGATAATATCTTTAAAACATTCCCAAGTTGTATTATTACAAACATAATAATATGCCATGCCAGGCATGTCTAGTAATATACCAATTAGATGCGTAGTTACAGTAGCCCTGACAATAGGTGGCTCCATCCTAGATGAACCAACTACACCATTAGTCATTTTTGGTAGAATTACTTACGTATAAAGTGAATTTGATACTTAGTATTGTTCCATTGGGTAGTTGTAATGTGGCACTACCAATGCCTTCTATAATGTTGGCCGAGCCAATGCTAGCCGTGACATTGTCGATGCACAGGGTCAGAAATGGGACATATTTCTTAATTATCTCATATGATCGAGTGCTGGTACCACTGTCTACTAGACAATTGTCGTTACTTGTATGATTATCGAAAAATGCTCGATGAGCGAAAAGATCCATATGAATAACCTGTATATAGCAGATTAACTATCATAGGGGTGGATTTATAGGCAAAGACCCCCCCCCTCCCCCCCCCCCCCCCCCCCCTCCCCCTCCCCTTTATTTTTACAAATTTTGTTTTTATATGACTATACTTACCCAAAAAAAATAAAAATTAGCCTCAGATATTGCAAACTCAAAGCCCAACTAGCTCCTTCTCTCTCTCCTCTCTTAATATCTATTATTTCCTTATTAAATGTCTTTTTCTCTCTCTCTCTCTCTTACCCTATTTTGAGCAATATTACTAGCATTACAAAAGGTAATGCCCAATGTTAGGGGAATGAAAGTAGACCTACTACCCCATGAATATTTACCTTCATTGGAAGAAATTAGGCGTACACATACTAATATGCTACTCAAATTTAGTCCAACTAGATCATGTGTGTTTTGATTAATTTTTAGGTCCTTTGAGAGCCCAAAAAAAATTGAGGGCTTCACCCCCAAACCTCCAATTCCGGCCCTAGCCATTTTCTTTGGCACAACCCCCCTACCACTGAAGCGATAGTTCAGCCCCTGAACTATCATACAATAAAATTAACTACTATGTCAAACAAAAATTCTAATATATATATATATAGCAATTATAGCTGAAATATAAATATCTCATAGATGATGATACTGAATGTATGTCACAACAGTACTTATTAAACTAAACCAACCATTATGTTCAGAATATAATCAAGAAAAAGTACTAACAAAACAACTCTACTATTGACAACCAAGCAAAAAAACTATTATGTGCTCTTAATATGTGACATCAATTATCTTCTGAGAAGGTACTAGTGACAACTCATGAGTCTGGTCCATCACTGTATCAGTATCCTCAAAGAAATTTGTTGTCTAAAATTTTATCACCGTAGAATTGACATCAGCAGTCATATTGTGGGTTTGAACAGGAACATCATTGGTTATCTTAGGTGACCTACAGTCCTGCGCCCAGTGTTTAATCCTTCTACAGTTGAAGCACGAAGAGCCTTTATCAGGCTGCTTATTCTTCCCATCTTTTTTCTTATCAGCTTGTTTGTTCCCTTTTCCTCTTTATGGGGAAAGGGAATTCTGATTCATTCTCTTTATTCCATTGTGTCCACCATGAGTCTGTCCACTCTCCAGAACCGTGGCCCCGATCGTGATTGTTGTTGCCCTTAGTTCTGACGTTGTGAACCTCATACATAGGCTTGCTCTCAGCTGACTCCATCTTATGATTTATCATGAGGAGTTTGTCATTCTACCCAGAGAGTAGCAGATCCTGGATAAGAACAGAGTACTTCTTCAATCCCTCTTGCCTATATTTCCTTTGGAGGCCAATGTAGGAGGTGTGGAAAGTGGATAGAGTCTTCTCTATCATATCTTCATCAGTGATTGGTGCCTCACACAAGCTAAGTGTAGAGGTGATTTTGTGGGCTTCTGAGTTGTAATCACAAACAGTCCAAAAATCTTGGAACCTTAGTGTGTTCAATTGGTGCCTTGCTTTGTTAAGCAAAACCATTTATATTCTCCAAAACCCTCTTTCAAATTATCCTAGGGGTCGCTGGGTTTAGTCTCAATTAGGTATTCTACCTTCAGTTCCCCCTTGATGTGGTGACAGAGAGTGACCTACGTCCTTGCCTTTTCTGTGGGAGCCTCAGGGTTCTTGTCAGCGATTGTCTCTTCAAGTCTCATAGCTTTAAGATGAAATCACTATAATAAATATGAATTTTTATGTTATCTAAATAAAGTCGCTTTTATAAAAAATGGCATTATAAATCTTTATTTATCGTTTATTCCTGTGGGATACTAACGTAAATTGTAGTTCTCTTTCTAGCAACATCATTTTTTTAGAGTGATATTGAAACAACAACATTTTACATTATTTTAAGAATGACTTTATTGATAGGCTTCTAATATTTAACGTCAATTGTTGTTTTCATTCTAACAATGTCATTTGTTAGAGTGACATTGAAAATAATAACATTTTACGCTATTTTAAGAATGACTGAGGAATTCTATTTGTAAGATATTTCTACATCTCCACCATCTGTCGCACAAGGAGAAATTCTATTTGCAAGGTCCACAAACTGGACGGGTCTTGGGCGCAAGATTGAAGGGACATCGGGGACACTTTTGTAATTTTTTACAAAGACCACTTCGCTACCTCTAGCCCCTCCTTGAAAGTGAAGGACCTCAATATTTTGGATAAGCTTATCATGGCTGGGGACAACTACCTGATCACTAGAGATCCTTCTTTCGAGGAAGTTAAAGACGCCATTTTTTCCATGAACCCCCACAAATTACTAGGACCGGATGGTTTTACCCCTCTCTTCAATTAGAAATCTTGGGAAACAGTGAGACCTGACCTCTTCAAGGCTGTTCTTACTTTCTTTCAATTGGGTCACCTCCTCATGGAATTCAACCATACCAATATCACCCACATCCTGAAAAGGAAGAACTCAGAGAATCCTGGGCATTTCATACCTATTAGCCTTTGTAATGTAAAATTTAAAATCATTACCAAAATCCTGGCAGGGAGGCTGAAACCTCTCTTGAACAAACCCATCTCCCCTGCTCAGAAGACTTTCATCCTAGGTAGGCAAATCTCAATAATATCATTATGGCTCAAGAGAGTCTTAGTTCCCTAAAAAAAAAGGAGCATCGGGATATATGGCAGTTAAATTAGACCTCAGTAAATCTTTTGGCAGAGTGGAATGGAGTTTCCTTATAGACACCCTTAAATCCATGGGTTTCTGTGACAAATGGTGTGACTGAATTCACCAATGTGTCTCCACCGCAACCCTCTCTTTCAATCTCAATGACACCCCCTACGGTTTTCTTAAGCCTAGAAGAGGCATCAGACAAGGAGGCCCTCTTTCTCCTTTCCTCTTTATCATTTGTTCAGAGGTCCTTTCCAGAATCATCCTCAAAGCTGAGCTTAATGGTGATATTTACGGTATCAAGACAGCCAAAGAAAGTATCCCCATCTCCCACCTCCTTTATACGGACGATAGTTTTATATTTTACAAGGCTAACCAGAAGGAAGCCGGGTCCCTTAAAGACGTCCTGGACACTTTTCAAAATGTTTCTAGCTAGGAGATCAATCTGGACAAATCATGTATCCTATTTAGCAAAAAATGTCACCGTAGACACCACAAGCTTATCCCAAAAATCCTCCATATTAAAAAAGACACAGCGGAGGAAAAATACCTTGAAGCTCCCCTCACCTTCAATTGTTCCAAAAGCCTCAATTTTCAAGACATCATTACCCGAGTCTCTAACCGGATTGAGGGCTGGAAGGTAAAGAATCTCTCCCAAGCAGGTAGAATCGCCTTTATAAAAGTTGTTAGCTCAGCAATTCCCTCTTTCCTCATGTTCGTCTTCCCATTCCCTATCAAGATCGGTAAGAAGCTTGATTCGATTAATGCTAGATTTTTATAGGGCTGAAATGAAAAAGGTAGGGATAAAGCCCACCTCATAAGCTGGATGAAAATCTGTAAGCCTAAGAATTTTGGAGGTTTGGGTACCAGAGCTGCCCTTGCCCACAATCAAGCCCGCATGGCAAAGCTCTTCTGGCGTATTATCAAAGAGCCTGATAAACCTTGAGCTTACAACATGGTAAAAAAATATTTACCCAAAGAGTCCCTGATGCTTACTTCCCCAAAACCTTTCGACTCATAGATTATGAAAGGAATTATTAGAACGAGGAACAAAATATGATCCAACCTTATTTGGCACATTGGTAACGGGGAAAGCATTGACTGCTGGCTTGAACCTTGGATTTTGGGTATTCCTTTTAGGAGACTGGTTAGGTCTGTTCCTCTCTTTAGAACTCTTTCTAGAATGGCCGATCTGATCTGCCCAATTAATCGTATTTGGAGAAAGGACCTTGTTTTCTCTCTTTTACCTCACGATATTGTTGATCTCATCATCCGCATCCCCCTTAGTAAAATTATAGATAAGGACATCTTGAGATGGAAAAATAGAAAAAATGGTATCCTGATGGTCAAATCAGTTTACCAGGCCTCTTCTCAAGACCAGCTTGGGGATAGCCTGAACGCCAACCTCAATGCATACCTGATAAAATATTGGGACATATTCTGGAAAATAAAGGTACCTTTTCGCATTCAATTCTTCATCTAGAAAGCTTTGCAGGATAGAATTCCAACAAAGGTGACCCTCTGGCATGATGAAGAGTCATGGGACATTCTTAGTCTCAGATGCGGGGAAGAAGAAGAAACCACCACACACACTCTCTTTTTCTGCAAGAATGTTAAGAATCACTTGTATGCTTCTGAACTTTCTATAATCAACAGTAACTGGACCTACTCTAACTCTCTTAATAAAGTTTTGTGCCTTCTTTCATATCAAACTTGCTCGGGAAAGGACATTATTTCCCTTTAGGGGAAAATTTGCGTTATTATGTATGTTATTTGGGCAAGCATAAACGATCTTATTTTTTTTAAAAAGAAACCTCGCCCGAGCGAATCTTTAAAAGCTATAAAAAGTTATCTTATTGATGACACCAAGCCCCCCGTTCCCCCCTGTTTCCCGATCAGTGCTGCCCCCTTCAGCCGCTGAAGGTTGGCACACCGCTGCGGTGGATGTTGATTGGTACAAAACAGACTTACCGGGTAGCTCTGGTTTAATTATTAAGTCTCACCCCTCTAATATTATATGTGCAGGTTTCGACTCTTTCTGGCTAGCTTACTCGGAAGAAGTAGAGGTGATTTTAGTGATCAGAGGGATGGAAGTAGCGCTGAAGACTGGCCTTGAGAGGGCTTTGGTTCTTACTGATTGTCGTCATCTTGTTAAAGTTTTTGAGGACAAATCAGCTGATCTCTCATGGGGTGTCCTCACCCTAAAGCCGGATATGTTGTCTTTAGCGTCCCTTTTTTTGGAGTTTAGATTTGAGTACTTTAGTCGTTTATGTAACTTTGAGGCACATGCTTTAGCCGCCAAGGGAGCCAATTTCTCCTCCTTTGTTAGTTTTGAGCCTATAGAGGTGACCAACTTGTTAAATTTTGTAACCTCTGATTCACCACATAGGGCCTGATCTATCTACGTAATCTCTTTGATTGAAAAAGAAAGAAAAAAAAAGAATGATTGATTGGCTTATAATATTTAAGTTGCTTTTAAACATCTGGCAAAATTAGGTCTATGAAACACGATCATGATATAGTAAAACTTAAAAAGTTATGATAGCATAAACATATCCAGTTCATACAAATAAAAACCTCAATTTTTAGGGCATGTTTTGGTAGTAAGATCTGCGTCTCCTTATCTTTAACTGATTAGGTTCAGAATGTTGCCACCAATTAGATTCGTTCGATGAAATTCCCTAATTCTTCTATTTCTCTGACTTTCAATGCTAGATTTGGGTTAAAATTACTCAAATTATGAGTTTTCATTCCGCTCAAGAGTGGTAGAAATTGTAATCGCAATAATAATTGTTGGGTAAAAACCCAACAATCCGATTGCTAGCTTTCGATATTCCTCGGAATAATTAAGGTCATATTTTAAAAAAAAAATCTTCATAAATTTTAGTATTTGTTTGAGTTGAATCTCAAAGAGTATCTCCAACAGAGTGGTATGCTGTTAAGGTTTTCCCATACTCTTGCAAAAAAACCCATCCAACAGGGGTATGGTGTTCCGCATACTCACCCCAATACTTCTCCAAAGTATGCAAAGCCTGAACTTGGTGAGCAGTATGCGCATACCGCCTAGGCCCTGAACTGCTCAGTGCCCAATAACTTTTTTAATACAGCTGTCTAGGTGCTAAACCATTCAGCACCCAACAAATTTTTTAATACAACTGTCCAAGGGGGAAAGTAAAGATTATCAGATGTTAGGCGCTAAACCGTTCAGCGCCCAAGAAAAAATACATATTATTTGGCTTTTTGGTGTTAGGCACTGAACCGTTAAGCACCCAATAAAAACAAACGTAATTTGTTGTTGGACCAAAACAGTATATGATTTTGGAATACCGGTATGGTAAACGGAAATAGCATACTACTATGTTTGAGATGGTCTAAGGATATTGTTTTATAATTTGGGTTTTCCTTTTAGTTTATTATTTGGGTCAATTATCTATTGAAGAAACAATGATGGGACATGGGCAATCAGGTTAGGGAAGAGGATCCTTTCAGCCATAACCAAACTTATGGTATATCCTCTCTTTGTTCTCCAACGATCCATCACGATATTTTCTATTATTATTTCAGTAATACAAGTTCAACACCGGGATGTTGATTTATTTCGGTTAAAAAAGTAATCATAGCTGTATTTCAAGCTTTCCGTTAACTTGTTGGTTGAAATATATAATTCTAATGGCTACTATGTATATATTATAGCTGTTGGCACTGATTATTCGAGGTTTCCAATGGGTAATATTTTGATGGCTTATGTTATGAAAAATTGATCTGGGAAGTACTAAGAATTCTAGACAAATTTGGGTTTCTAAAATACTTAATGATCACACTGTTAGTGATTATTTAATCCATGTGTTCCCTATTTTTGCTATGAAGTTTCAATGCTAGCTAGATAAGAATAAATAGTGCCTTAGTTATGCAATTTTAGCTTATCTGGCATCTTTCTGTCTTCAATCTTTTTTTCATAAAAATAATCTATTTGACCTTCATTTTAGGTTGTATGTCGTGGGTGCTATTCGCTGGAAATTTATGATTAAACAACACCAAGTATGGCACTTATTCACTTGCTCATGGCTTCATGTTGGGTTCATCTAGTTAGTTATCATTCTTGAAAGCATTATATTTATAGGCATCAGCTTGAAAAAAGAGTTTGGCCCACGTAAGATCATATATTCTTCTCAATAACATAAGAACTTAAGTTATACTTTGACATGGTTCTAACTGATGTTTGATCTATTCTGTCAGGGACAGGGCGGAGCGCAAGGCGGTAGGCATGGTCACTGGCAAGGCGGGGCGGGGCGCTAGGCGGGAGAATGTAAATTTGTAATATGTGTAATATGTGTAAATTTGTAAATTTGTAACATGTCAATGTGTAATTTGTAGTATGTGTAATTGTTTAATTCAAAGTTTCAAACATAACTCAATGTATTTTTCCCCCGTAATGTATATTCTATATATATTGCAATGACTCAATGTATTTTTTTTTCGTTATATAATATTGTAATATGTTAATAACATAAAAGATAAACCCCAAATTGCAAGCAATGAAGCAAATATCAAAATAGATTAATAGAAGATCAATTCAACATAAAATAAAATCTTAGCATATCCAAAATAAAATCCAACCCCATCATCCAAAATGTGCAAAACCAAAAAGCCAAAATAAAAACATCTAGCAATAATAATGAAATCAAATGTCCTCATCAGATCTCGAGTCAATGCCATCATCATCTCCATCACCCATATTGTAGTTTGCATCAACATCGTAATCATCATCATTGAAATAGTCTTGAAGATGACGCGTTGTCGATCTTGAGCTTGATGCCCCTCCTTGTGAACAATGTGAAGCGATGTTTGTGCGAGAAGTAAAAGTCAACGGGGGGTCATCAAATCCATCTTTGGCATCCTCAAGCACACCATAAGTCATGTTCATCCCTAACATAATGTCATCTCTCGCATCATCGGGAACTAACCACTCCGCACATTCATCGAGGGACTTCAACACAATTGGGTCTATCTCTTTTCTGGAAATGCGTTCTTCATAATGCTTTTTAAGCCTCTTATTGTATTGGATATATGCAAGATCCCTCATCCGATCATGCCCCAAACAATTCCTCTTTTTAGTATGGATCTACAATAGTAAAATAAATAAATAAAAACTTAGGGAACTAAACTTTAACCTATAAGATAAATTGATAATGTATTTTGTTACAAATACTAAAAGCGACTTACATTGTCAAATGTACTCCAAATCCTTTCACAAGGAGAAGCCGCACTAGTAAGCCCAAGAACTCTTTTAGCATATCTTTGCAAGGTAGGAACTTCACTTCCAAAAGTTATCCACCACTCGAATACATTAAAAATCATAAAATTTAGAAAGCAAAAGAATAAAAAGAAAAAAATCTAAAAATTATTAAACACTAAAAAGAAGTAACTTAAAACAATACTAAGTTACTAACCCAGAGAAATTGCTTTCACACAAGCTTGAGCACCCCTCTTTCCCAACCTCCCAGCCTTGGTACGATATACAATCAAATCTCGCAAGATTTGACTTTCATCTTCCTCATCCAAAGCAAGTTTTGTTATGCAATCTAACAAACCCTTTTTAAGTTTAGTATTTGATTCCATCTCATCTGAGCTTGTAAGAGTTGCATAATAATATTGAGGGTTAAGATAATGAGCTGCCGCGTGGAAAGGCTTTTGAAGCATACCAGACCACCTACGATCAAGAATTCTTTCCTTATTTTTCCATAACTCGCAGTCATCCTCGTTTTGGTCTCCCAAATTAGTTTTTACCTTCAGTTTACAATCCTCAATCGCTGAATAAATATAAGTCATAGAAGGTTTCTCCTCGGTATCCACCATCCGAATCACATCTACCAATGGTGCCATAATTTTTAGGCAAGTATGCATATTGTTCTAAAAGGTATTACTCTTGACTTTCTTCACAATTTCTTTCCCAATAGGGTGCTTCGGCCACTTGCTATTTCTCCACTCAACAGTATGAAATATGTCTCTTAGTTCTTGTCTCTTTTCATACATACTATGCAAATATAGAATAGTGGTAGCAAATCGAGTCACCGTCGGCCTTATATTTTCTCTACCCTTTGTTTGCTTCCTCATCAAATGGAGCACATGTTTATGATTGTAGATGAAAAGGGAAATCTTTTTCTCATCTTTAACCGTTTTATCCACCAAATGCATCTCGCTCACATCTCCAAGCATTAAATTTACACAATGTACCGCGCATGGCATCCAATAAATATTTGATTCCCCCATAATCCAATTACCTGCTAGTACATAATTACTTGTACTATCCGTGCATATCTAGCGAAAGTATAAAAAAATTCAAATATGTATAAAGTCTAAGAAAAATAACAAAGATAGGAAAAAAAATAAATACTCAAGACTTACTTGAATAACATTCTTCTCTCTAACCTCTTCAATCATATCTTTCAACATTTTATAAATGAGTTCCGCATCATGAATATGTGCAGATCCATCAATAGACTTTAGGAAGACCATTCCTTTCGAACAATTTACAAGAAAGTTAATAAGTATCCTACCCTTGCCATTGGCCTACCAATCGGTCATGATGGTTACTCCATAAGTTTCCCAATGAACTTTAAAATTATCTACCCAATTTGAGGTCTCTTCCTTCTTCTTCTTCTTCAAGATCTTAACTCTCAAGTCATTATATGAGGGTGGCTTGAAAGCTACAAGTTAAATTTAAAACTAATAAGAATGTATTTGACAATAGTCTTTAACTTGCATTGTAAAAAATAATTTGTAAGATAAAAGACTTACTCGATGGATCATTGTTTTGGACAATTGCTTGCATCATCTTGGAATAGCTATCCGATCTTGCATAATTAAAGGATATGTTATTTTTATAAAAGAATTCGGCAATATAACCATGGATGTTCTCTAAAGCCTTTTTGTTTTCGTTCGAAGTAGGAGCCCTAGGGCGGAAATCCACATCAATAGGGGCTACAAAAGCATCCATAGGCCCTTTCCTCTTCTTAGGAATTTGAATCCCAACTTCTTCAACCTCATCATCATTTCCATACACATTGACATTTCTAATCATCTCATCTTTCTTATTTTGTTTATCTTCGGTTGCTTTTTGTTTTCCTTCCATAAAGCTCCTAAGTAAATCAACAACATCTTGTGCAACTTTATCACATTTCCTAACGTCTTTGTACAAAGTCCCTTTGTACGAAGCTTTCACAAGATGTTGTTTTAACCTCTTAATCCCCCCCCCCCCTTCGACACATGGCCATAAAATTCACACTTAACGTGATCTCTATTTCAACCTACCGGTTGACCATAGTCCCACCCCAGATTATTCGAATTAGCTGGTCTATACCGACTAGTACTTCCCTGGGAGCCTTCCGCCACGTTAGAAGACATTACAAACCCCAAATTATATCCAAACCAATCACAACAAACCTCAAATCCCAAATTTCACCTACAACAACACCAACACCAACAGAATCTTCAATAATAAACCCAAAATCTTCAATGATAAACCCAACAAACCCAAACTTCAATCAATAATAAACCCAGAATCTTGCTTAACATACAAAACAAACCCAATAACCCTAATTCTTCAATAATTATACAAATCAAACAGCAAAGAACAAAGTGGGCTTATTAAATTCGAAATGTAAAGTCTTAATACATACCTAATTTTGATTCTTTGAAGTTCGAAATTGAATTAGAGAGACTGAGAGAGAGATTGTAGTATCGCACAAGACTGATATTTGATTTGGAGAGAGAGAGACGCAGCAAGAACAACTGAGATAGACGCAGCAAGCAGCAGCAAGAAATTCGGCAGGGAAATTGGTTTTTTTTTTTTCATTTTTTGTTAAACTTAAATCAGCCAAATCATTTGGCAGTTTGAGTTTTTTCAACAAAATAAGCCAGATCATTTGACAGTTTAAGTTTTTATTTTATTTTTGTTGTTAACAAAATAAGCCAGATTATTTGGCAATATTCAATAAAAAAAATGCCAGATCATGAGGCGCTCCGCCTAGCGCCTCGAAAGAGGTGGGTGGTTAGGAAATGTGATAATAGGGCGCTAAAATGTCAAGGCGAGGTGGGTGGTTTAAATTTGGGCTCCCCGACGGCACCCCTGACTGCATAGTGTTTGATATTTAGCCGTACGAACCGGAGTAATTTTCATGCTCTCAACTTTGTTTGGTACTTTGGAGTCTAAGCTTTTTGTCCAAAACATCCCAGCAGTAGGTTCTTCTAGGCTTTATTTCTATTACTTGCTACCATGCTCTCTAGACTTATTCAAAACTGGAAAATTTACTGTAATAAGGTTCGGTCATCTTACTTTTGTTTTACCCTAAATTTCCATGTTACTAAAATAACTAATATATTAATATATGACCAGGTTTGTAATATAAATTGCTCATTTATAATGCAATTTTATTATTGTGTCTTGTTTTTATCTCATCGCCGTTAATTTCACCCTCTAACGCATATTTGACCATGTCCACCAAGCTGATCCATTTACACATCATGATTCATATTTGGATAGGTAGTGACCTGATTATCTTGGGTGTTTTTTCTAAATTGTAGTGGGTTAAGTATGAGTGCAACAAGTAGTACAAATATAGTGATGTCCTTCCAAGATTCAAATTCAAAAGTTAAAGTGGCATCTTTCCCTAATGTCAATTACAAAGACCAATGACTGTCAATATATAGTAGTTTACCTTTGATTATAATCGATTCTAACCGACCTAGGTAAATGCTTTATATTGATTCTTGTCTATATTTGCTATATAACTTTTACAAATTTCTTAGATTTAAAATACCAAATTTTGCCATGATTCTTGGCACAAATTTGCAACTTCAAAAATAGAAGAAGTATCCAACATGGATCCAAGGTTCATAAAGATTTAGACATTAAGATGTCTCCCATTTTATAAGAAACGAGTAGGGCTTTACCAACAGAGTCATAATCTTCTCTTTAGCGCTGTTTAATTGGGATTTATCAATGCCTAGTGTTGTACTAATTTAAAATTTGTTTTTTCTTATGGTTGTGTTTGTTATCAGAACTAGAGCATAACCAGATATCTGGAAATTGAGTTGTTAATCGTCCGTTGGTTGAAGAGAAATGGAACACATGTGAAACTACTACAAACATTTCATGGTAAGCATTTCTTACGAACTAGGCATATTAGTTATAGGTAAAAAACTTATGTAAATGTTTCTCACTTAGAATGGAAGATTTAAATTTCCTTTGCGAATATGAATTTTATAATTTGCTAGAGGATACGATATCACGGGCTATGGATTATGAATTGGGTTTATGACCATATTTTTATCTTGCAAGTTTTCTCAATCTGCATAAGAGAAGGTGGAAAAGCTTTGCCACTTCTACCTCTTCTTCTGTCTTATTTAATTTTGTTCATAGCTGCTTGGATGATTTACTGCATTAGTACATGAATATTTTTGTAAAGCATGATTTGTATTTAGCATGATGTAGATACATGCATGCTTATATAGATATGCTCATAATGTAATGTCATACTTGATATGAGTTGAAGTGGAGTATAATGTTGATTTATAAATATGATGTTGCTCAACATGTCACACATGCTTTAGTGTATGACCTATGTAATGACATGTCATGTTTCCAAATACCTATATATAGGTATCATCCTATTGTAATAGATAATCAGATAAATGAAACAAAATCACCTCTCTAATACTATCAAAGTTTGTTCTTTACTTGTTTCTTTTGCCTACATGCTGCCTTTTTATTTAACACATAATCAGCACGACACAGCCAAAACTCTGAGAAAAATAAATCTCAGCAAGCATGATGTTGCCAAAACACTCGACAAGGTTTACGGAAGAAATTCTAGTGAAGCGCTCAATATCAAAACCGGTTCATCTTCTCCCATCTTTATTTTCATATATATTTTTTCCTGAATATATTATAACTAGAAACTGTTTCTTATCTAGGATGATCAAGAATCGTTTTGGAGTTGAAGACCAATTTTATCTCAAGTCGTTCGAACGACTCGACATGCTCTCTGGAATTTTGGCCCAGAGCCATAATTCGTTCGAACGAGTTGGGTTTCGCTCGAGCGACTAGGCAACTTTTTTAGGGTCGCTTGAAGGACTCTGGCGGCGGTTTTATTTATGAGGCGTACTTTTTCCTCGAGATGCGTTCTATTTATAATTTTGAGTTCCCTCTATATAAAGGGGACTTAGGTTTTTTTTCATATGTTTTTTTATGTTAAATCTGAAGAGAGTTCTGAGAGAAGCCTAGGGTTTGAAAGATTTTCATTGTAATTTCTTTTTTTTTTAGTAATTGAATTCTCTATTTTTTCAGATCTAATTGGTGTTTCATTCTTTCTACTAACAAAATTTTCTCAATCGGATTATGGATAAAGTGGTATCAGTTTTTCAGTTACGATCTTCGGGGGTTGATTGTGGTTTATGGTCTCTACACGTGACCGTCTCAAGAAAATAAAGGAAAAGCTAGTGAGTCCGTCGATGAAACATCGCAAACCTAATTCGAAGAAGAAGGACGATTTAGAGATGGGCAATTCCAACGATAGACTCGCGATTTTGGAAACAACAATTTCCGTCCTAACTTTTACTATAGGGGAGTTAGTGGAGAAGTTGCATCTCACGAACCTCGCTAAGGCTTCTACTTTGGTGAAACGGCAAGGCCGTTCGAAGAAGAATGGGGTTATGGAGGTGGGTGGTGATGAGGATGTTCTGGTATTTGATGATTTTAATGCTGCCGAATCCGACGAGGAGCGATTGGTTAATGGTAAGTCCACGAATCTTATGCGTAATCTTCGTATTGGTTTTAAGATTGAAATTCTGGTATTCGACGCTTCGATCGATGCCGAGATATTAGATAACTAGTTAGATAGGCTAGAGACCTATTTTTTTCGTTTATAAATACTCTAAAGCTCAACAAATATGTTTTGCTACGTTAAAATTTGCAAGTCATGCACTCACATGGTGGAAATCTTATTAGAAATGCCACGATGTAGGAGATTTGGGTTGGAAAGAATTCAAGGTTTTAGTACGAAAGCAGTTTTATCCGATTAGGTATGAGCAAGAGAGATGGTCTAAATGGCACAATTTGTGCCAAAAGTTAGAGCAATCCGTACAGGAGTACACTACGACGTTCCATAATAAATTATTGATTTTAGACATTGATGTGGACAAGTATGAGGTGTTCATGAAGTACACGGGGGGTTTGTCGGAGTCTATTAGTAGAGAGTTAAAGCTCTTTACTGTGGCAAATATCGAGGATGCTACCGTGAAGGTAATTTCCATTGAAGGAAAGTACTTGAAAAGAGACAAAGAAGACCACAAGATCAAGTTGGGGTACAAGTCTAGTTGGAAAAACGAGCATAAGGGAGAGACCAAAGGAGAGGGGTCTTCGTCCAAGGAATTTTATTGCAATCACTGTAAAGCGAGTGGGCATCTTTCCGATTATTGTTGGAAACTTCACTTGAAGCTTAGGCCGAAGGAGGAGAAGTACAATAAAGAGAAATATGCACTAGCCGCTGAGGTTGTTGACCTTCCAGATTTAGATAAATCAAATCCTAAGCTTACAATTACATTTTAGCGGACTTTGGCTACCGAGGAGGAGAGTCGGGAAGAGCTTTTTCAGTATTCAGGTAAAGCAGAGTTTAGTCATGGCCATTATGGATCCGGGGAGTCAAAAAAATTAGATTTTTGAGACGTTGGTGAAGAAGATGGGTTTGACGAGTACAGCTCATCCTAAGCCGTATGGTTTGGGGTGGATTCAGATAGATGCGGATGTGATGATCACGAAGCAGTGTACATTCAAGTTTACAATTTCTGAGAAGTTTATTGACAAGATGACGTATGAGGTGGTTCCTTTGGATGTGTGTTAGGCCATCCTGGGTAGCCCTTATCTTTGGAACCGAGATACGATTCATTACCGTAGAACTCGCAAGTATCGTCTTGTGAAGGAGGGAAAGGAGTTTCATATCAATGCTTGTATGGAGCATGTCACTACGTCAAATTTGGTAATGGCGACTCAGCGGAAGCGGTTGGTTAATACGAGCGGTAAGTTTGTATTATTGGTACGACCGGTTCAGGAGGGTACGTCGGCTAGAGTGTTATCTCCAATGACAATGTTAAGCAACAAACCGATATGGGGAAATTACAAGTGGAGGTTGTGGTATATACTTATCATAAACCATCCCAGTTTTTCATTACACAGTCCAAGCTACAGCAAGCTCACCAAATGAAGGGGAGGTAGTATCTCCAATAATTTCCCTTGATAATGAAGTATAAGAAGGGAGTGGACAACAAAAGGGTTGATTGGTTATCCCGATCCCCATTACCAACCACTTCTGTTATGTTGGTTTCAATACAGATACAGTCGTTTATTACGTCAGGATATGCTACAGGATATGATGATCCTAAGGGGCGTAGTGTGTTTCGCCGAAAGTTACTGCCAGGCAAGACATGTATTTGTTTTGAGTAGTTTTGAGTTTATAAGAAGGGCCAGCTACCTCGTATGTCGAAGTAGTTCAGCAGGGTAATGACCAGCACCGCATTTCTACCTCGCTTGAGCAGGAGCTCAAGGCTCCTAAAGGGGGGAGCCATGATCCCGGAGAATCCAGAGTCATTTTGAAGTCGAAGACCAATTTTATCTCAAGTCGTTCGAACGAGATTTATAGTCGTTCGAACGACTCGACATACTCTATGGAATTTTGGCCCAGGGCTATATTTCGTTCGAACGAGTTGGGTTTTGTTCAAATGACCAGGCAACTTTTCTAGGGTTTTAGACCAATTGGCGTAAAGTCGTTCGAACAACTCTGGCGGTGGTTTTATTTATGTGGCGTGTTTTTTCCTCGAGATGCATTCTATTTGTAATTTTGAGTTCCCTCTATATAAAGGGGACTTAGGTTATTTCTTTTTATATGCTTTTTTTATGTTAGATCTAAAGAGAGTTCTGAGAGAAGCCTAGGGTTTGAGAGATTTTCATTGTAATTGCTTGTTTTTTTAGTAATTGAATTCTCTATTTTTCCGAATCTAATTGATGTTCTTCGTTCTTTCTACTAGCAAAAGCTTCTCAATCAGATTATAGATTAGTTTCTTATTATAGTATATGAAATGTCAAATCTCACAAAGCTCGAGTTTGTTGCACTCGACTTATCTGGAAATAATTATTTTTCATGGATTTTGGATGCATAAATCCATATTGATGCGAAAAATCTCGGTAATACAATAAAGGCAGGAAATCAAGAATCCTTTAAGGATTGTGCAAAAGTACTAATATTCTTACGGCATCATCTTAATGAGAGTTTGAAATCAGAGTACCTCATGGTGAAATATCCGTTGATCTTTTGGGCCAATGTGAATAAGAGGCACAACCTTTTGAAAATGGTCTTTTTTCCTAAAGCTCGCCATGACTGGGTTAATCTACGACTATAGGATTTTTAATCAGTTACAGAGTACAACTTCACTATGTTCAAGATAGGCTCGCAACTCTTACTGCATGGAGAGACAATTACTGAAGTAGATGAGTTGGAAAAAGCATTTTCTACATTTTACTCCTCGAATGTGCTTTTACAGCAACAATATCGAGAGCGTCACTTTGTCAAGTATTCAGCATTGAAATTATGTCTCGTAGTTGTCGAACAAAATAATGAACTTTTATTGAAATATCATGAATCTCGTCTGACCGGTTCTATACAGTGCTTGAAGCACATACAAGTTTATTTTTAAGCCGTAGACGTGAATATTGACATGGCTGGGGACGTGGACGCGGCCGTAAATGTGGTCGTGGTCAAGGCTGGCAAAATCATGATGATTATAATAGCAAATGGAAACAGGAAATAGAAAAATGTTCTGAAAATAAACGTCGTAAATTTTATTAATCGCCCTGTTATAGGGGTGGCAAAATGGGTCATTGGGAAAATACTTGTCGTAGGACTAAACATTTTGTCGATCAATTTCAAGCTTCTATCAACGACAAAGGAAAAATGCTAAGATGAATTTCATTGATCATGATAATCAAGTTGGTGCCACAGACCTTGATATATCAGACTTCATTGCGAATCCAGAGATCAGGACTGATAATCTCTTTTATGGTAGCCATGATCACATCAATCAAAGTCTTATGTATCATGTCTCTTTCTATTTATTCTTTTTGTAAACCTTTCTTTCTGAAAGTATTGTTATGTATATATACTATGTTGTTTACATTTAAATTGTTTAATATATAAGCTTTAATGACTTATTTCAACTTAGGTGGGATGTTGAATATGTGTGCATAGCTGAAAGTGCAACAACGCATAGGATCCTTCGAGATAAAAAGTATTTCTCCACCTTGACATTATTTGTAGCCAAGGTCAATACTATTTCTGGCATATCAGATCTCATTGAAGGCTTTGGTAGATCTGATATCATATTGCCAGGTGGTACAAAAATCCATGTTGATGATAGTTTATATATAATATTTCATACTTTGACATGACCATCTAGGTCATCCTGGATCTACCTTGATGCGTCAAATTATTGAAAATTTGCATGGACATAATTTGAAGAACCAGAAGATTCCTATTTTTAATGATTATGCTTATATAGCTTGTTCCTGAGGCAAGTTAATTTTGAGACCCTCCCCATCTAAAATCACTGTAGAATCTCCAAATATTTTGCAGCAAATTCAAGGGGATATTTTTGGACCTATTCACCCTCAATGTGAACCATTTAAATACTTTATGTTCATAATTAATCCATTGATGAGGTGGTCACATGTATGTTTCTTATCTACGAGAAACGTTGTTTTTGAGCATCTTCATGCCCAAATTATTAGATCGCAAGCACATTTTCTAGAATATCCAATTAAATCTATTAGGTTGGATGATGCCGGTGAATTTATATCAAAAACATTTGATGATTATTGTATGTCAATTGGAATTGACATTGAGCATCTTGTTGCCCATGTCTATAACCAAAATGGGTTAGCTGAGTCATATAGTAAACGCCTTCAACTGAGGGCATGACACGTGCTTATGAGGACAAAATAATCGGTATCTGGGTAGGGACATGCCATTTTATATGCTGCAGCATTGGTCTGGCTTTGCCCCACAACCTATCATAAGTATTTACCATTACAACTTGTTCTTGATGGCCACCAACCAAATATCTCACATTTACGCATTTTTGGGTGTGCGGTACATATTTCAATTGCACCGTCGCACGTACAAAAATAGGACCTCAACATAGATTAGAAATTTATATTGGTTTTCACTTACCGTGTATTATATAATATCTGGAACCCGTAACAGGTGATACTTGCATATTTTGTGGATTGTCATTTTGATGAGATAATCTTCCCACCGTTAGGAGGGGAATTAAGTTTATTGAACGGCGTAACTTATGCTGAAATGCAATAAATATGTGTCATTTTGATCTACAAACCAATCAATGTGAAATTGAAGTACAAATGATCACTCATCTTCAAAAAGTTTCTTATCAAATGTCTGATGCGTTTGTAGATATAACACGAGTGACCATATCACATATACCAGCTGCAAACAAATCAGCAAAGATTGATGTCCCAGATGGATAGCTGTCAAATGTAATAGCAAATGAATCATCTAAAGTATGTTTTGAAGCATGGACGACCACTTAGTTCGAAAGATTTAATTCCTCGAAAAAGGAAACATAAATGGAAAATTAATCCTACGGATAGTAACACTTTAGAAAAAGGTTACAAAGGGAAAGATTCCTATTGAAAGTACTCCTGAAGAAGTTATAAAAGGATCTACAATTCTTGACCAAATAAGCTCTAACAAGAATAAAGTCCTCAGAGATAATCATACCTCCAATGAGGTACAGGTACCTCTAAATGAAGACATCTCTACAAATTATACATGGTCAAAGAAATTGCGGAATCGTAAAGAAATAATTGTCGACAATATATTTTCATTTGCAGTAGCAACTGAAATCATGGCCGATAATAATATTGAGCCACACAGTCTTGATAAATGTTGAAAACAACATGATTGGCCAAAATTGAAATCAGCAATGCAAGCAGAATTAGATTTACTTGCAAAACGCTTGACATGTAGTCCTAGCACCCAAAAATGTAAACCGTGTTGGTTACAAATGGGTATTTACGCAAAAATATAATGAGATCGTTCGATATAAAGCATGACTCGTCATACAAGGTTTCAAGCAGAGACCTGGAATTGATTATGAAGAACCCTATTCCCCTGTAATGGATTCAATTATATTTTGATATCTAAATAGGTTGATAGTCTCAGAAGAACTTGATATGCATCTTATGGATATGGTTACTGTATATTTATATGGAATGTTAAATACAAATATCTATATGAAAGTCCCAGATAAACTCCAATTGCCCACAGCAAAACCACGTGACATGTACTAAATTAAGCTTAAGCATACCTTATATGGATTGAAACAATTCGGCTGTATGTGGATCAATCGGCTTAGTGAGTACTTGATTAAAGAGGGATATATCAATTACCCCATTTTCCCATGCTTATTCATTAAGAGAAGAAAATACGGATCTTCGATCATTGCAGTGTATGTTGATGATATCAATCTAATTGGGACTTCTGGAGAACTTACAAAAATTGTGGAATATTAAAATAAAGAGTTTGACATGAAAGATCTTGGATAAACAAAATATTGCCTCAGCCTATAAATTGAACATAGTTCGAATAAAATTCTTGTCCATCAAGCTGCATATACTGAAAATGTGTTAAAACGCTTTAATATGAACAAATATTAACCGTTAAGTTCTCCAATGGTGGTCAGACCCCTTGACCCCAAGAAAGATCTATTTTATCCTAAAGAATACAATGAAATACTTCTTAAATCTGAAGTACTATATCTTAGTGCTATTGGTGCTTTATTATACTTAGCTCAATGCACTAGACTTGACATTGCATTTTTAGTTAATCTGTTAGTCAGGTTTAGTTTAGCACCTACTCGACGACATTAGAATGGCATCAAGCACATTTTGCGCTATCTTCATGGAATAAGAGAGATGGGTCTATTATACTCAAATGAATCACCAAATGTTGGTCAATTAAAGGGATATGAAGATACTGGATACCTCTATGATCCGCACAAAGCTTACTCGTAAATAAGATATGTATTCACATGTGGAGACGCCGCAATTTCCTGGAGATCTACAAAGCAAACCTCGATAGCTACTTCCTCATATCACTCATATCACTCATAGATACTTGCACTTCATGAAGCAAGTCGTGAATACGTTTTCTTAAGATCTGTGGCACATCATATCCGTAATACATACAAATTATATTTTGCTACAAGTCTCCTGACGGTAATATGTGAAGACAATGCCACTTGCATTGATCAAATAAAAGAAGAATACATCAAGGGTGACAAAGCCAAAGACATCCCACCAAAGCTCTATTAATACATACATGAGCTGGAGAAAAGTCATGATATTAAAGTTCAACAGATGCGCTCAAGTAAAAATCTAGCTAATCTATTTACAAAAGCTTTACCAACGTCAGTATTCAAGAATATGGTATATAACATTGGCATGAGACTAATATGCAACTGATCTAGTTGACATTAGGGGAAGATGTTTCCAGGGGGAGTATTCTCACCATCGCATTACAGGACAACAAGCACGACACTCTTTTTCCTTCACCAAGGTTTTATCCCACTGGGTTTCCAGGTAAGATTTTAACGATACAGTATTGGTGTATCCATACCAGTCCTAGTATTCATTTTTCTTTTACCAAGGTTTTTTCCCACTGGGTTTTCCTGGCAAAGTTTTATTGAGACACATATTAGACATCCAACGGGGAGTGTTGTAAAGTATGATGTGTATTTAATATGATGTGGATACATGCTTATATAAATATGCTCATAATGTAATGTCATGCTTGATATGAGCTTATCACATAAGTATGATGTGGATTTACAAGTATGATGTGGCTCTACATGTCAGACATGCTTTAGTGGATGACCAATGTAATGACATGTCATGTTTCCACATATATATATATATATATGCATTTTTTGTCAAGCCTGCATGCTTCTTTTTTATTTCACACATGTTCTTTATTTTTGTCAAGCATTATATTACAGCTCAGTTCATCATGTGCAATTGATGAAAGTCCTGCAAAGTGGAATTTTTTTATATATTATTATATTCAACAAAGTCATTAAAAAAGCGATGTTATTTCTTCTACATTACACATTCACGGCATTAAGAAAATGGCATCGTTTCTACCAATGAAATTACGTCATTCAAACATGACGCAATTAAGTGACGTCATTACTTAAATTCATTACAAAATTTTGCCAACAACATCATTTTTTCTCTCTCACCATATCAAGTTATCCAAAAAGTGATGTAACAAATATGGACCTTTCAAGGCACTGAGGTCAACCTCAGTTGCGAAAATGATGTCCAAAACTTCAATGTCACTTTTTTAATGATGTGGAAACCATTTTTTCTTGTAGTGAATCTAGCGTCCAAGCACCAAGTTAGGTAGATGGCTCCAGAAAGTAGCAGTGCGTCAAAATCAACATTCTTAAGTTTTGCAGCCATCTGAAATGTAACATGTAAATCTTGATTTAGTAGCAATTAAACGATAAACATTCCCATGCATATGTGAATATCATAGTAATTTAGAATAATTGGGGAAAGTAACTGATTCTCAATCAAGTTAATATGTAAATTATTAAATCACTAATTTAAAGAAATGATCTTAACATAAGAAGTACATTTTAATAGGTCTTAGTAAAGACAACATATTCAAAACTGCTTGTTGTTACGGCCTTAATTAACTATCCCGAGTTTCCTAAACTCTATAATTCTATTAGGTATGTATATTCTTGCCAAATGAACTATTTTCTACGAATATGTGGGGATATTAAATGTTTAGCAGATGAGTGGTTTTATCCCCGAACTTTACTGGGTTTCCCAGATATGTATTTAAACTTATCTTGGAACTAGGGTTGTCAATGGATTGGATTTGACCCTATATCTGATCCGGTCCAATCCCTTAACAAAGGATAAAGATCGAGAAAAAATTGATCATCTACGACGTGATCCATTAATGATCTGATCTTTTAACTAACAGATCGGGTTAGGATTCATCATGACCCGATCCTTTAAAAACCCGATCCGTTAGTAAGAGCATATACCCATTCGTTATGTATAATAAATCTCTATCTTTGTCTCTTATTTTTGTATATAGAATGCATCATTTTTAGTTTATAGGTATGTATTGTCGATTATGTATATATGTTAAATGTCTAATGTCCATGGTTTATAAACATATGTTCTATTATTAATTGCTAGGTTTTAATATTACAAGAATTAAAAATTTGCCGAAAATTTAAGCATAATAGATCGGATCAGGTCAAATAAGGATCACCTAAATCCTTAACGGGTTGGATCAGGATCACAAAATTAGTGATCCCTTAGGATTATGGATTAGGTCAAGATTTCTATATTTCTTAACGAATAGGGTCATGATCGACCAAGATCCTGGCCTGATCTGGTTCATTGACAACCCTACTTGGAAATAACGATCTAAGAGTATATCAGGGTGCTATATTGACCTATATATTTTTAGATGCTATAAGGTAAAATCTAATTGTACCGAGATACGAAAAATTGACTCCTAGAAGCTATGGATTTAGAAATTAGACTAAGTAAATCAGCGATTGAGTACTCAATAATATCTTGGATATTTGAGTGTATTCAAAAATGACTCTAAACTGTATATGAATTAGTCAATGTTTTATTTTATCTCTAACCTCTGATTAGAATAAAAAATAGTATTTAGGGGCATACAATATTTTAAAATTCTACTTGCTCTCGTAAGAAACTAGGTTAATTAAAACGTTATTTTATATCCAATATAAAATATGGTAAATAAATATTATAATATGCTTAACCCTATCTAATTATTTTTCCAAAAAAATCAAAATAAATAGAGTCCTCCTAGAGGTCCAGGCAGGAATAGAAAATAAATTATTATTTTTTCAAAAAAAAATTAGTTCTAACTTGGTTTGGATCGGTCTGAACCGAGTACAGAACTAAAAATTGGGTCTGAACTGTACTGGTTTGAACTGAGTTTGAAGCAGTTAGGCTTAGTTGGACCTTGTAGACCCCACTAGCTGACGTGGCAGTGCCACGTCAGCATGTAGAACCCCCTGGTGCTACGTCATCGATGACATATGGCAATTTCACGTCATCATATAGGACCCCCGTGCCATGTCATAGGTGCCACGTCAGTAGCTGTGAGACCCTCGGTGCCATGTCAGCCTGCTATATGGCAGTGAAATGTGATCATGTGGACCCCAGGTGTCACGTTATTATTGTCATATACTTGACACATCATCATTTTTAGAGACCATCCCTGCCACGTCAGCTAGTGGGGTCTGTCATGTCAATACGTGTGGGACCCACTAGCTCAGCCTGTCCTGGAATGATACATCAGCACTGTGAGTCCCACCATAGTCTGATGATGTCATCAACCCTAGGGGGTGATGTTAGCAGGCTCGAAGCCTTATAATGACATCATCCTTAGGTTAACCATCGTAATTATTATTATTTTGACAGATTCGTCTTGATTTTTCACTGTTTTCACAGACAATGTCCCGATGATTTCTTCACTTCCAGGAAGTGTACAATATACGTATGCAATCGTTAAAATGCATGTTATTGAAAAAAATTATACTCGTAGTCTAATAACGTCAAAAAGCAATAGTAAAATACCTCTCAAAATAGACCTAGAAAAGGGGTAAATAAAAAATAGGTAAAATTTGCAAAAAGGAAAAAGAAAAAAAAACACGCCTAAAAAAGGTTAATTTTTCCCTAATCGGGTCTAAACAATTGCATTCGAATAGCTCTAATCATTACTATATGCACGAATCACTAGATTTAATGGGGAAAATGGTTATTCCTTTTCGCAACGCAATTAATCTTTAATTGATATATATATATATATATATATATATATATATATATATATATATATATATATAATCCAATTAGCTCATCGTAGCAAGAGTCGATGCTGATAACTTATTGAAAACAAAAGTAAACTACAGTCTACCTAACCATGCAAACACATAAACATAAATATAGAGAGAATGTAGGCTTTCATTAGAACTTCTGAGGTTACAGAAACGCAGCCATATAGGGTTATAAATAGAAGCCTCTAAAAATCTCTAGGGTTAGGAGTCGATGGGCTACCCCAAACCCCGTTCCGGTTTCGGGTTGGCCTAACCGAATGGCTTCTAAATGTGGAAAATGTGGAACTCTTTCCAGTAAATATATTCAGCAACTTCTATACATTATTGTGACGCTTCAAATCTATCTACATATTAATATAACCATATGCGACTCGACCTGTAAGGAAAATGACTTGATGCTTAATGCTTTTGATGGTTTGATAGCTTAGTCAGGCTGGTGCTAGGGTTTTGGTAGCCTAAAGCCAGCCCTAATAGTGAGCCCTCCCCCCAAATTTTGGAGACATGTCACAACTCACTACATAGTGAAGCCCATATCCAAGATAAAAGTAATCAATTTTTGAGATATGTCACAACTCAATTACATCAACTGCTATTTCAAATTTTGGTGCCCCTCCAAATTTAGGGCCCAAAGCTATTACTTTGGTGGCCTTACCCAGCGTCGGCCTGAGCTTTGTCTCTAAAAGATGTTGATATATATGTCCAAGTAGGCTCATTACCTCGATATCTCAACATCTTCGTCATATAGTGAGACAAAATTAAACAAGAACATTGCGAATTGCGTTGGATATCAGGATAATTTGAATGGAGATTGAAACGATTAAATTGTCGAAACAAGAGTTAGTCCTACCCATTAACAAAGATACTATAATACCAGGGTTACAAGGGGATATTCTTGGTGGTGTTTACTTGACATGGTAGGATCTATGGGTGACGGTTTCTAAAAGAAAAAATAATGGGTTTATTTCAATCCTTCAAGGGATCACGGGGTACGTACAATCGGGTGAAGTTTTAGCCATTATGGGTCCCTCTGAATGTGGAAAGTCGATGTTGTTGGATGCATTAGCCTGCAATAGAAATTTAATTATCCTAAATCGTTATGCATATGCAGCCTTGGTTCAATTATGGTAAGCATGGAAACTAAAATAAAGAGTTGTTATTGTAATGGCCAAAATCTGTAGCTCGAGAAAATTAAGAATTAGCTATTACACCAATGATCCTGTAACAATACCCTAATAAAAAGTAAGAAACTGAAACAGGTGTTTTTTTGCGTGAAAAACCTCGGAATAGCTAAAAAACCACAACCTCGTATGGAGGATTTTTGTAAAAGTCTCTTTATAGCTTTGAGTGGATATCTTTATTACAAGTGATCTCTAGAATATAGAAATGTCTTTGATCTTGTAAATAAGAAGTTTAAGTAATTTTTCTGGTCCCTGTCTCTTCTGGAAGTTCTTCTTTTCAAAGGCTTTTCCTAGAGCTCTTCGTCGTGCTAGAGCAGGTCTTTCGAATAATACAGTTAGTAGAGGTTGACTGAATAACTGATAAGTTTGTGGGAGACAGATATTTTTTACTGAATAACGTTTTTTGGGTTTAGCTCGATGTAGTTTCTTATGAAGTTCGTGGGGTTGGTTAGAATGTTTGACTGGAGTGTTGTGTGCTGAAATTGTGTAAGCCTGAGATGGAGGTAAATCGATTTGAGTGAGTTCAATTACGAGTGAGGTCGAAGAATAAGTCCCTATAATTGCCCCCTCGCAACCAAAATCACAGGTAGCTTTGGTTGTGAAAGAATATGTTAAAAATTATAATTTCGAAATAGAGCAATAATGGCGTTTGACTGGGTGGAAGTTAGGTAATATTGGGAATTGATGGGTATTAAATGATGGCATGGATATATGTGACGGTTTGTGTTTGAATAGTCGTGCCCATAATAAATGATGATGCTTGGGAAAACGTACCTGCATAATAAAGTTAGGGTTATATAAATAATACCTTGATCACCTTGTTTGGGTAAAATCCTGCATGCGTAACATTCTCTGAAATGGTGAAAACTCATAGTATGGTCCATGAAGAGAGAATTACGCTTGAAGCGTAGTAGTTGAAATTGAAGTACTTTGGTAACCAGTCCCAACAAATGGCAATCCCAGTGCCTGTTCCCTCGACTTATCGAGGCTTGTCAGGAAAGGAAGCGGTTGAAGCTGAGGAAGATTGCTACTGTAAGTGGCGATTTCATGTCTTCGTCTTGACAGGCGAGGAACGCTAGGCCTATCTCCGCACCCTTGCGGAAGACAGGGTTAGGGGATCAAATGCAGGGAAAGGTGCATATGCAGGGCAGATGTGTTGATTCTCTGTGGTGCCAGGGATTTTAAGGTTGGGCCCTTTTCATCTCTACCAACTCTGCGGTGGTGGCAGTAGAGAAGGAAAACTGGTAGGAAGATTCTGCTGAAGCATTTCTATCAAGATTTTGTGCTTTAAAGATTTTCCATCTTGTTTTGTGGGAGCTACACTGAGTCTACTACATACATAATTCGTGGCTGAAGTTCGACTGTGCTTCAACCGAACCATGTGAGGAGGGCTCTCTGCTGGTTCCATTATTTTCTTTGCGTCAGGGTGAAACATTATTGAAGTTCGGTGCTGGATGGATTATATGTTGTAGTCTTCCTGTGGGAAAACTTGTTATCTATAAATCGTACTATGAGTAATATGAATATAAATTGATTCTTACGAATTTTATGTATAGAATTTTCTTGAATCTACTTGAAATGTGTTAGTTGAATAACTGTTTGATAAGTGCAGAAACAACGCTCGAACTGAGATGAACATTTGATATAAAAGATCTTTTTTTACCAGGAAATAAAATAGAAATCGTAGAAATATGTTAATTCGAGTTGTTTCAAGGTCGATAGAGATACTACTCATAAGGTCGTTCGTAGTTACTAGTGAGTGTATTAATGAGGGGATAAGCTATAATAAGCGAGTCCAAGATCTTGGGTTTCTGTTACGCGATACTAGGTAAAAACTGAGTGGAAGGTGGAAGTGATTGGGAAATCATATAAATACTGATAGGATGACCTGCAAAAGATTTGGGGAAGGTTAGGATGGTGTAAACTCGATCTAAGAGGATTCTTTATGCTGCAGAAGGTCGATTAGCCATAAAAATTGATGAGGTGCGGGAGAAAATTTTTGGCTCGCTCGGTTACAGTGTCGAGTTACCGATGAGGGTTTGTCAGCTCAAAGGGTTAGATATTAGGAGTAGAGAACTTGAGTATGCTCGTTATTTTTATGAGTCATTCTTTCATGTATTCATGAGGAATTCGGCAAAACGAGAAAGGGTGGCTAGTTTGATAGCTGAAGTTGAGATCGATTTTGAAGATATGAGGATTGGTGAATGATGTGATCAAATGCAGGTTGCTAAAGTTTTCCAAGGTTGGGATGGATACTGTTTAGATGTTTTTATGAATAAGATAAATACTGGAATGTAACAGAAATAATATAAGTCAATTGGATCCTCAATAGGGGGAATCTGTTTGAGATTGTTCAACAAGCAATTTGAATAAATTTGAATATTTATACGACTTTGAAATTGACGTCAATCACTATAAGTATGATAAACAAGTACTGTGAAACAAAAATACGTGAGTGCAGAAGCTTCCAGTTTTATTTTGTATAGAAAATGAAATAGAGTTTTGACATCCCACAGTGCGAGTCATCATGAGTGAGGGGACGTTAAGAAAAAATATGAAAAGAGGGCAACAAAACACGTTAATAAATGAAGAAAGTTATTAGAATGGAAAGGTGGTTTTATAGAAAAGGTACAAGGTGTCTGACATGGAGAGTAAAAAGGATGCCTCAGTTTTGGAATCGAGAACGGTTCGTGCGAGGGGCAATAAATGCCAGCCGCATGAGAGAGAAAAGATAAACAGTTCTTCTTCGTCTCCAAACAATCGTTTTAACACAAAAGATTTGGAGAGAAATAGTGATAAAGGCGAAAGATCAAGGGAATAAATTAAGAGTTTTCTGAAGATGATAAACGGTTAAAGAGGGTAAAAACTTCGGGATCTCGTAGGTGGAAATATAGCAGCATAGTGAGGAGAAAGATTGACTCTTCTGCCGATTCGCATCCGGATATCGAAGGTTAGCAGAGATATATACGCAATATACTTTAATATTCTATAGTGTAAATATATGTGTTATGTGTAACTGACTTATCAGAGATATATGTTTAATATATAGATATATATGTATACATAGATTGAAGAATGATAAATACTTTAGCCTGTATGTATGTTGAGCGTAAGAGGCATCTGTGTAGGTCGAAATAGTCTTGTAGAGTCTATTTTTGAGATGGGTAGGTCATCTGTTAATGAGGTTTCGACCCCTGGTAGGTTGAATGAGTCTGATAGTGAAGGGGAAAGATGATTGGAATAATTTCTGGGTTTTCCTGATCAGTTGGTGTCTAATCCTTCGGGTACTAATGCTTTCAAAGAATTTTGTAAAGCCAAGGGGGCTATAGGAGGTAAGTGGGGTAAATGTGTAGAGTTTGCCGGTAGGCAGTTTAGGAGTTGTACGATAGCGGAGGGGGAGGAGTATTTATATCTTTTGGCAGATTTGGAAATAGAAAAATGAGATTGGGGTATAGACGAATTGATCTCGTTAGAGTATTTCGATGGAGATGTCCGGAGTGACCTTTCGGAGGGTTTTCTATGTTACCTATCTTAATTAGAGTATGAGTTGTGCCTCCCCCTCACCAATTTGGCGAAGGGAGTAATGAATGCAATTAAGGCATGTCCTATTCAAATGAACGGGAATATCTAGGAGGTCATAACAGTATGTGAGCATCTGAATGATAGGTGGGAAAGGGAGAACAAAGTGAGGAGGATAATCCTCGAGGACATCTTAGAGTTTTATGGGGTGAAGAATTTTAAGGCCAGTGGGGGGTCGTACTTCTGTGCGAGCATTACTCGGCATCATTTTTTTGATCTGAATTCAGCAGGTCGAACATGGAATGACAACATCATATGGGTGAAGGGGATTTTTCCTTCAAAGAGATGGCGAGGAACTTTTGGACCTCCAATTTATATCTGTAAAGAAAATTAAGTATAAACATGCATAGATAGAATTATTGTTATGTTTCTTTGACAAGTGTAGTTGATAGAAAAATTTGTTTATTGCCGGTATGAAGTCTACAGTAGAAAGGAAAGAGTCTTTGTTGGACAAAGTTGCAGAGAAGGAGACTGAACTCGAACTGGTTTTGGGAGAACTCGGCCTGAGTAGAAAGAACAGAGTTGAAAGTAAATCAAAAAATGTTGCAAAGGCTCAGTTTACTAGGTCGATGACGGGTGTCGATGAAGGAACAAGGTAAACAAGTAGAGAGGAGATTTGAGCTAAGACTCCTGGGTCAGGCAGTTTAGCCCAACCGAACCTTACGACGGGCAAAATAGCCCAAATATTTCCAAATAGACAGATAGAAAAGGTTTTGCGGACCTTTGGTACCACAGTCGGTGATGAGGTCGCGTAAGGAAAGAGGATGAGGGTTGAGCCTTTGGGGGGCTCAAGAGAGAAGGTCCCAGAGGGGCGAACTGTTTCAGCGGATGACCTCAAAGAGGTCGGGGAAAGGGTCAGGTTAGCGGTTATTCAAGGAAAAGAAGATACGAGCCAGATGATAAGTTTACATTATCAGATGGAAATGTTTAATATACTTCGAGCTAGTAATTGAGGTTGATATAATTTTTGCAGGTTGCTCGCCATGTCAAGGGGATGTGGCTCGGTATAGAAGAACAGGAATCCGAGCTGAAAAAGGTGAAGAACGAGCTAGAAAAAAACCTGGCTCGAGCTAAGACTGATGCCCTAAAAGAAATTAAGCAGCTGAAGGCCGCTCATGCCGTGGCGATTGGCCAGTTATAGGTTGAGGCAAAGGCTAATTTAGATGAGATTGCTGAGGAGCATAATAGACTAGGTCATCACTTGATGCTGAAGGGCTACTCCCAGGAGGAGGTGAATGCCATTAAGGCTGACGCCTATACTGAGGAAGAAGAGGAGGAGGCAGAAATGTTGGGGGTTGTGGACTGTTTGGATGGTGTTTCCCCCCAAACAGTACTTGATAACCAAGGGGACGATGCCAAGCTCTCTGTAGATGGGAGTGAAAAGGTAGGGTAGACATGTGTTTTGTCTGAATATCTGTAACTTGTAAACTTTTGTGCGGGAAAGAAACTGCCGTATGTTGACTATTTTTATAAATCATTTGTAGGCAATTAAAGAGACGAGTCTCAGGATAAATGACCTAGAATCTGGACTTTCCAGGGAAATAGAGATTTCAAAGGCCCTTTTGTCTGCACAAGCGGAGTTGCAGGTTAGATTTGAAATAGGTTGCTAAATGTTCATGTTATGCCAACGCTAAGTTAAGTAAATAGGATAGAAATGCATAACAAAAATCTAATGCTATTAATACTAAGTAGGATATCGAAAGTGTTTACCTTGTATGCCGAAAGAATGTTACTGAAGTGTTCATCTGAGAATGGACTCCAAACTTTTAATCTAAAAGTATTTGGAAACAGATGTCTAGAACCCACATAGTCTCTTAAAATGTTGTATGTATATGTAGAAATGATACTTGCTGAATCAAACTGTACTAAATCGTCATTATATGTCTCATATCGAATTGGATGCGTCTCGCACACGTGAGGATCACGCACTCATGTGCAATCGGGAATTTACAGAGTAGTTCGATAGGGTAAATGAGGCGAATGAGAACTGGGAGGATCAGTACGTAAAAGCATACTTTAGACTAGAGAAGTTTAATCAGGTCTTCTCTGACCTGAACTGTCAGGTCGAGGAGAAAGAATCTGGGATTAAGAAGGGATTAGAAGATTTATTCGAGGTAACAGAGCGTGCCGAGAATCTTTAACCTCAGGTTGATGCGCTGGCTGTGAAGGGTAGGCAGACAGATATGGCTTAATACCGTATTCGAGCGTTGGAACGAACTGAGGAATTATGTCGATCTGATCTCAATAACTGCAGGATCAAGCTGGAGCGAATGAGACAAAAATTAATTATAAAAGATGACAAGTTGAGGGCAGCTCGAGAAAACCTATCGGTGTCGGAGGCCGCAGCTGAACATTTGCAAACATCCCTCCCCTCCAAGGATATGGAATTTTAAGAAATGCAGCGCAGGTGTGATGGCTTAAATGAGAGAGTCGCACGTCTTAAAGATGAAAGGGATCAAGCCATTGCTCGTGCCAAGAAAGCTAAGGCTAGAGAGCGTTCTGGGGGAAGTAGAACTATGATTAAGGCTCCTCTAGTTCAAGGGGATGTCGTTAGTCTCTTAAGTCACATTAGAGAGCCAGAAAGTGATGTATCTCGAATTCAGGGGAATGTTCAGAGGGGAAATGCAAATTTGAGGGAATGTCAGCATAAGTTGTACGCTGCTCTTATCAGAGAGAAAATCTTGGAGGGAGAGATAAGAGCTAAAGATTTGCTAATTAAGAGGAAGGATGAATTATTGAAGGATCTGCCTGCAAGAGTGGAATTGAAAACTGAGCTTGGGATGCTTAGAGCTCGGGTAGTAGAATTACAAGCCATAAATCTGACAGAGTCGGAGTAGTATATTGCCAGATTGAAAGAAGATGTCATTCGCTACGATAGGATTGATGCAGATAGAACGCTTGGAAGGATACTTATGTTAGTGTAAAGGTACGTCACGAGAGGTTAAAGGCTAGGTTTGCAAAAGCGGTAGTACCTGATGTGGCTCGATCTGACTTGTTAAAGGTGATTGTAGCATATTCTGTAGAGGAAGTTAAAAGGCTTGAGTCAGAACGAGATACCGTGCTCAAAACTCTGTCAGATAAAGGATGCACCTGTAGAGCTGAGATAGATCGAGGTAACTGTATGGGAGTCATGGAGACCCAACTGGGCCCATGAACTGCTGACTTAGTAGAATGAGGTAGGGTTGCTGTGGCATGCGAACTAAAGGATAGACCTCTTGATGATGTGGGAGAAAGCATTGCTGAGACTGTATCAGCAGAGAAGAATCTTCTGTAATATGACTTTGACCTGAAAAAAAGTAGAATTGTTGTCGACACATTGTATAGATGAAAGCTAGTACGACATTTGCCTCATCTTGTGTCTGGTGGGGATCCTTGATATAAAACAAATTTTTACATTTGTTCTAATCGCAGAAATGTAGAGGGGTTGCTAGACCAAGTGTTATCCTTGACCTAGGCTTATAGAAATATCGTAGACTTATTGAAAGAGATGAAAGCTAGTATGACCTTTTGTTTATCTTATGCCTGGTTGTGTCTTTGATATAAGGTAAGCTTTTACACTTGTCACAATAGTTGAGCTGTAAAAATTCAGCTGAACCAAGTTGTATGCCCGATCCAGCCTACTGGTGTAGACCAAACAAGTTGTAAAAGATAAAGACTAGTATTACATATGTCTTATCTCTTGCCTGGCTCTTTGAAGTTGAACAAGTTTTCACACTTGCCAACCTCGCCGATATGTATAGATTCAGCTGAACCAAGTTGTCTGCTAGATCCAGCTTACTGGTGTAGACTAAACAAGTTGTAAAAGATGAAGACTAATATTACCTATATCTTATCTCTTTCTTGGCTCTTTGAAGTTGAACAAGTTCTCATACTTGTCACCTTCGCAGATATGTAGTGGCAGAAGCCAACGTAGTTCCTTGATCGATCTTATGGAATTTGGATTGAAAGCTAATATTATCTATGCTTGAATCTGTGGAATGTGAACGACTGTTTCATGAAGAGATTGATAATATGTAAAAAAAAACTTTTATTGATAGGTTCATAATTTACATTGAATGGAGATAAGAATCTAACTTTTGCAATTTATAACAACCAGCGAAACATGAAAATGGAGTAGTGAGACGACTAACGATAGTATCGTTTCAGTCGTCTAGTGTTCCAAGGATTTAAAATGGGGGCACCCTCTTCTGTCATGAGATAGTATGATCCTAGGCCTGAGAAACCTGTGATAATGAATGGACCTTCCCAGTTGTCAGCTAATTTTCTAGCGTGACGCCCTTTTCGATGTTGATGAATTTCTCGTTGAACGAGATCCTTAATTTGGAAGGTGTGGCTCCTGACTCGGTTATTATAACACCTGGCCAGCATATATTGGTATCGACCTAGGTTAGCAATGGTGTGTTCCCTAGTTTCATCTATCATATTGAGGTTGCAAGCCAATTTGAACTCATTTTCCTCGTCAGTTAGCGCGTGATCCCGAACTAGATGATGATAATCAGACGGAATAACTACCTCAGTACTATAAAAAAGGAGGAATGGAGTACACCCTGTAGACTATCGGGGAGTAGTTCAATACGCCCACAGGACGTGAGGTAGTTCGCGGACCCAATTGCCTTTTTCTGTGAGTGTAGCTATTTTTTGAGTCCTTCAACAATGGTTTTGTTGGTGATTTCGGCTTGGCCATTGCCTTGAGGATAATATGGATTTGATGGTGAATGGATGATATTGTGGCGATTTAGAAAGGTTACCACCTTTTCTCCCATGAATTAGGGCCCGTTATCGATACGAATTAGGTAGGGATACCCGAATCGAGTGATTATGTGGTTCCAGATAAAATAGATGACCTCTTCTTCTCTTGTTCGATATAGTAAAATTGCTTCTACCCATTTTGTAAAGTAATTGGTAGCTGCAAGTAGGTGGCGACGATTACCTAGAGAGTTAGGGAATTCGCTAACGAGGTTCAGTGCCCATCTATTGAATGGCCAAAAAACCTTGCTTGCATAGAGCTCGAGCGTAGGGGCGCGTATCATATTTCTATGTCTCTGGCAGGTGTCGCATCTACGAGAATACTCTTCTGCTTGCTTGCGCATGCTGGGCCAGAATATTCCTTGAGTTATTGCTCTGTTTGCTAATGATCTACCTGCGGCATGGGAGCCCACAAATTCCATCGTGTAATTCGTGGAGCATCTCATCTGCTTTTGATTTCGAGAGGCACTTGAGGTAAGGTCCTGTAACGGATAGACGGTAAAGCCTGCCGCTTAGAGCTATATACCGTTTTGAGTTGTTAATCAGTTGTCTGCGTTCTTTTGGATCTCTTGGAAGTGGTCCTTCGCATTTGTTTGTTACGCCGAGGAAATCTAAGAAAGGTTTTTGCCAATCGTCATTTCCCCCTTTATCACCCCCAGTGTTGATCGTGCATACTAATATGCGATCAATGTTGGGGGTTGAAAAGATTTTGATCTGGAGATATCGAGCTTCCGTACCCGAGACCTCGGGTAGATACGCCAAAGAATCAGCGTGTCTGTTCTCTCCTCGAGGAAGATATTCGAGAGTCGCTTTCGTGAACTTACTCATCCTATAAGCCACGAGGGCTGCGTATTCGATCATCTTCCCATTCTTCTTGTACTGCTCGGAATAATGATGAACGATGAGTAATGAATCTGTATAAACTGAGAGTTCGGGGACGTCGAGCTCAAGAGAGAGGTCGAGTCCGTGAATGAGAGCTTCAGATTCGGTGATGCTATTTGAGGCCTCGATATCCAGGCAGATTAATTTCTCAATTCTGTCATTTGAAAGAGTGATCAAAACGATCCTGATTCCTGACCCTGTGGGTCCTGCAGATCCATCGGTGAGAAGCCTCCACCGTGATGTGCTGATCCAGTCAGCTCGTTCGCTGAATGGCTTGGGAGGTTGATTTTCTGGCATGCCTTCAGTAAGGTCCGGATCGTGCTCCTCCCACTCCGGATCTTCCACTAGAAAATCTGCAAAGAAATCGGCAACGGCCTGACCTTTCTCTGAATGTCGTTATTCAAACTTTATATCATGTTCTCCCAAACTGACTGACCACTATTGCATTCTCCGTGACTTCACTTTTTTGGATAGAACTTCCCGAAGTGGGTAGTTTTTCATCACTTTGACGGAGTGTGCTTGGAAGTAGTGCTTGAGATTCTACAAACTGTAAATAAGGGTGAGAAGAAGTTTCTCAATTTTAGAGTACCTTGTTTCTACTGGCGTAAGTGTTTTGTTGATGAAGGAGACTGGTTTCTCAATTTTCCCTTCTAGACAAATGAGAACTAAGCTGAGAGAAGTATTGGTAACTGCTAGGTAAATAATTAGTTCCTCATTTCCTTCTGGGGTGCTAATTATGGGAGACCTCCCCAAATAGATTTTATGATCCTGAAAAGCTACTTCGCATTCAGGTGTCCATGTGACTTCCACAGTTGGCTGGACCTTTCCTCGTTTAGTACATCCTCGGAGTAACATGAATAGCTAATGACAGCAGTCTAAAGATTTTGAGATAAAACGATTGATCGAGGCAATCTTGTCGGTAAGTTTTTGGACGTCTTTCATTGTCTTTGGAGAAGGCATGTCGAGGAAAGTACGAATTTAATCTGGATCGGCTTCAATCCCTTTCTTGCTGATGAGGTGGCCTAGGAAGCGGCCAGAATGTACCCTGAATTGACATTTATCCAGGTTGAGGCGCATTTTGTAAGATCGAAGGATGTTGAATATTGTGTTGAGATCTGAGAGGTGATTTTTTGACTGTATGCTTTTGCACAAGAGATCATCGATGTAGACTTCAATGACTTTTCTCAGGTATACTTTGAACATAGCAATCATCAATCATTGGTATGTGGCCCCTACGTTCTTGAGTCCGAAGGGCATGACTTTGTAATAGTAAAGGCCACTTTCGGTGATGAATGTTGTCTTATCTTGATCTTCTTTGAGGAGTGGTATTTGGTTATATCCTGAAGCAGCGTCCATCATAGATAGGAGATCGTGGCCTGCAGTGGAGTCAAGGATATGATGAATGTTGGGAAAAGGGAAACTGTCCTTTGGGGTATGTTTATTTAGGTCTGTGAAATCTACGCAAACGCAAACTTTTCTGTTCTTCTTTGGGACAGCGATAATGTTGGATATCCAGTCCGGATACTTGGCTTCTCGAATGAATCCTACTTATAACAATTTCTCAATCTCAGTGTTAACTTCATCTCGAATACGTGGTGAGAGTCGTCGTTATTTCTGTTTGACCGCCATGGCGTTGACGTTGATGGTTTGCTTGTGGGAGGCCATCGCTGGATCGACTCTGGGCATTTCTTCAAAAGACCATGCAAAAATGTCTTGATTGAGTTGCAGAAACTGGATAAGAGCGTCTTTTTCGCGTTGAACCAACTTAGTTCTTATGAATGTACCTCTGCTAGGTCCATCAATGTTGACATATTCTGTGGGTTCCTCTGCAGGTGATTGGTCATCGTGGTGATCCCTTTTCTGTAATTGTAATGCGGCAAATTTATCTGAAGTATCGAGGATAGCTGAGACATTATTTTTACAAGATCAAGAAAGTTTTTGGCTACCTCGAATTTTGTAAATACCATTGTCGTGCTTGATGATAATTGGAAGCGATTGCTTCCATGTTTTGTATCCTGCAGCGGCCCATAATCCCAAGATAGCGAGACTTGGCATTAATGACATAGAAAATGACGTTGATAATGGCTAGTTCTGCGGTAATAGGTAAGATAATCTTGCATACTTGTTCTCCTCAGGAGCCGTTGAACCCGCTGATGTCAGTGTTGCTTTGAATGACTTGGTCAGCTAACCCCATCTGGTTAATCGTACTCTGAAAAAAAAATTCAATACCACTACCAATATCGATCATCATTGTGTGCATGAAAAACTGCTTCATCTTGAGCATAATGACCAACGCATCATGATGTAGAAATTTGACATGACTAGTATCGCAATCCTTGAAAGAGATTCTTAACCAGGGATTGCTTGATTCGGGAAGAAGTTTGGCTTCTTTGTCTTGAGGTGTAAGATCACAGCATTCGGAGAGCCTTCTGCGCTTTGATCGGTTGGAATTGTCGATCTGGTTGATTTCGATCATGATGCTGAGGTGTATATAGTAGAGATACTTCTCCTCAGCCTTGTCGTTGACCTGAACAACTTGGAGTTGTTACATATGGTTGTCATCCTGGTATGACTTCAGATCGACAATGTATTCGAGCATCCGTCCTTCCTTAAAAATGAGCTTGAGTATCCGCTATATAGCATAGCAATTGTCAGTAGAATGATGATTTATCTTATGGTGTAGGCAAAATGGCCGACCCTCAATGGGCCCCAGTGGTCGAGAGACGTGGTAGAACGGGTCTTTTAACAGTAGTAGAAAAAGTGTGGAAACTCGGACGTTCAGCTTTGGGAGTACGGGTTTTCTTTATGGACCGCTTCTCAGAGGGTACTCAACATTTCCCTTGGTGCGTTTATGATCCCCCCTGTTCCTCCTTAGGCTCGCTGGTCCGTTCGGCAGGTGGGGACTTGGTGGAGAGGACAGACTTAGTAAATCATCCTCTCTAAGTCGACGTAACCGTTAATCCTGGTGATCATCTCCTCCAACGTCGTAGGTTTGTTAAGGAATAGGTACTCATTGACTTTGCAATCGAGCCAGAGAGCATTGGTGAACGCGGTCACAACTATCTTTTGGTCGAGGTTATCTACCTTTCTTGCGGGCACCAGGAATTTCTTTGAAAAATCTTCGAGCTTCCCTCCTTATGACTGCTTAAGGCCTATTAGAGAATATAAATTCTCCTCCTTTTCTCTATTGTGGGCATATGTTTTGATGAACTGTTTCTGTAGCTAATCAAATGTGTAGATAGAATCCTCAAGGAGAGAGTGGAACCATCGGACTGGCTCTTCCTGTAAACTTATGGCGAACAGTCGACAGAGAATATGGTTGAGATTGGAGTACAACCCCAATGAATCGCTGTATTGCTGGATATGCTCCTTCGGGTCTGTATCTTTGTATTTGTGAATTTGGGGAGTATGGAAACCTTTCGGAATTTCCATATCGAAGAGTTTTTTACCAATCTGACTTCCATGCAACGCCGTGGTGTCGCAGGTAGCTCCCAGAACTTGTGCTTCGATTAGCTCCTTGATTCATTGATCCATATGCTCTTTTGTGACATAATGATATGTTGGTTGGATTGTTGGATGTGCTGGCAGGGGATGATGAGTCCCCGTACCTTCACTTAAATGGTCTCGTGCTGGAATTTGATGGAGAGGTCGCTGGTCTTCCTCCTGATGAATAAGAATCTGGTAACCCCGACTGATTTCTGATTGGACTTCTCCTCCCAAATAGATGGAGGGTTGCGGCCCATGTAGTAGATTTCTGGAGATTTCTTTACTGGTGACCCCCCCTAGGTCCCAACCTTTCCCTTGTCGAGATGCGGGAGGTTTCTGGAAGTTAATCGTGACCTCTGGCAAGAAAGGCCCGCTGAGTATTTTGTAGAGCCTCGAGTGCAGTCTGTATCGTAGTCGTCTGATTTTCATGTCGTTTGAGTGATGTCAAACAAGCTTGTCGTTCTGCATCGAGCTCTTTCTCTTGGAGGTCGCGATCTTTCGTCAATTAAAGTTCGAGCTCGGCGCGTTTCCCTGCTTCTGTGTGAAGATTCGCCCATAACTTGGTGAGTTGTCTCGGATCCACAAAAATTTTGAGCTCAGTTCCTGCAGCCTGTCGCCAGGAAGAAACCATAGTTGAAAACTGTAATAAAAGATTGCCTTAGGATATCGTGGATATACAATCTTTCCTACAGACGGTGCCAAATGTAATGGCTAAATTCTGTAGCTCGATGCGATAAGGAATTAGCTATTGCACCAATGATCCTGTAACAATACGCTAATAAAAAGTAGGAAACTGAAACAAGTATTTTTAGCCTGGAAAACCTCTGAATAGGTAAAAGACCACGACCTCGTATGGAAGATTTTTGTAAAAGTCTCTTTATAGCTTTGAGTAGATATCTTTATTACAAGTGATCTCTAGAATATATAAATGCTTCATCTCGTAAATAAGAAGTTTGAGTAATTTTTCTGGTCTCTGTCTCTTCTGGAAGTTCTTCATTTTATAGGCTTTTCCCACAGCTCTTCGTCGTGCAGAAGCACGTCTTCAAAATAATGCGGTTAGTGGTGGCTGACTGAATAACTGATAAATTCATGGGAGACAGGTGTTTTTAACTGAATAACGTTTTCCGGGTTTAGCTCGATGTAGTTTCTTATGTAGTTCGTGGGGTTGGTTAGAATGTTTGACTGGAGTGTTGTGTGTTGAAATTGCATGAGCCAGAGATGGAGGTAAATCGATTTGAGTGAGCTCGATTACGAGTGAGGTAGAGGAATAAGTCTCTACAGTTATATTTGAACAATTGCAGGAAGACTAGATTCAAGCACAAGACAGTCCAGGGATATCCTAATCAATAGCCACAGACAATCGCTATCTTTTGGGACTTCGGTAATCAAATAATTTTATTCATTAATTTTATAGGAATGTCAAATGCAGATTTTTGTACTTTGAACTTTTCTAATAATAGGCTATCTATGTCAAGCGTAGGCTTACGTGACTCAAGATGATATTCTTATGAAAACATTAACGGTTAAAGAAGCCGTTTACTACTCCGCTATGCTTCAATTGCCTGATTCCATGTCAAAAGCTAAGAAGAAAGGGAGGGTGGAGGCGACAATAAGAGAAATGGGATTACAAGATGCCATGAATACAAGAATAGGAGGAAGGGGGATTCAAGGCATAAGTGGTGGACAAAAGAGAAGAGTAAGAATTTGCATTGAGATCTTAACACGCCCAAAACTTCTCTTTCTTGATAAACCCTCGAGTGGGCTTGATAGTGCGGCGTGATACCATGTCATGGACAGAATAGTAACCCCCGCTAAAAGAGATGGTAGGACTGTTATCGCATCCATCCATCAGCCCAGCAGTGAAGTATTTGAGCTCTTCCACAATCTTTGACTTCTCTCTTTGGGTAAAACAATTTACTTTGGTCTCGCTTCCCGAGCAAAGGAGGTAATTATATAAGACTCTGATTCTTTTGATGTTAATACACACATAGTCCAATTATATTGGGTTTAATTATATAAGGCTAATCCTCGTCCTTATGTTTAATGATGATAGTTTTTCACATTGAATGGTTTTCCTTGTACAACTATGAGAAGCCCATCTGATCACTTCCTAAGAACCATTAACAGAGACCTTGAGCAAGTAAGTATAGTATAGTCCTACTGAGGTCACGAAATTTTCTCACCAATAATTGTTCTCTTTTTCTTAATCATTACATCTTTGATCTTATAACTCTAGGACATTGAATATGGCTTTCATGGTGAGCAAACAACCACCCATGAAGCAATTGAACTCTGGTAAAATCATACAAGTCTTCTGAGGTTTACCAACTGGTTCTATTAGAGCAGATACAACAAGGAGTTGAGTAGTCTTTACTCTTCAACTTCTGAAGAATGGCTGGAGTTTGTGCAGGAGTTGAGCAGTCTTTACTCTTTAACTTTTGAATAATTTCAACTGCTGAATAATTGTCGTAATCTTTAATGAACTGATATAAATAGAAAGTCACTGCAAGTTCTCTTCTAAATTGAGAGAGAAGCTATTAACCTTCATTAAGCCAGTCTTATCATGGTATCAGAGTGGTGAAAGATCCGATTTTTCTTTTTTCTTTTTTTCTTCTTCCCCACGATGGTGAACCCCGAAACCACTTAAGATGTAACCAAAGATGCGGAGTCTAGCACGACTCAAGGATCCAAAGATGATCCATATTTAGTTCATCACTCTGATAACCCAACGGCTGCTTTGTTTCTCCACTCCTCACGGGAGATAACTATGGAACGTGGTGTCGCGCAATGACGATAGCGCTTCGTGCAAAGAACAAATTTGGTTTCGTGGATGGATCGATCACAGCCCCAACAGACATTAGTCAATTGCACCAATGGGAAAGATGTAATGACTAAGTCAGTTCTTGGATTCTCAACTCCACAGATAATGAAATCCGTAGAAGCTTATCCTACTTTGATACTGGTAATGAGATATGGTTTGATCTTCGTGATCGATTTACCCAAAGCAACGCACCAAAGATATACCAATTGAAACAAGCCAATAGTGCATTGAAGCAAGAAGATAATTTTGTCTCAGCCTATTATACAAAGATGAAAGCCTTATGGGATGAATTAAACTCGGTTACAGCTGTTCAACCATGTACTTGTGGGCATGGGAAAGTGAGCGTTACTCGTCAACAACAAGACCACGCAATGAAATTTCTTCAAGGTCTTCATGAGCACTACTCTGCCCTTCAAAGTCAGGTCTTGCTCATGGAACCATTTCCCAACACGACAAAGATATATGCTTTGGTGCGCCAGGAAGAAAAGTAGCAAGAAATTCAATCCTCATCCGCTTCCGCAGCCTCATCCGAAGCCGCTGCATTCTCTGTCAAATCGGTTACTTCAAATACCAGCCGTGACAATTCCATCAGCAATAATAGAGTTATTCGATCATCAAGCACTGGATCTAATTGAACCAATACAGAATCTTATCAACAAGGTCGTAATGGAGATAATCGTCGTATGGGAAGAATAAGATTGCATTATGATCATTGTGGTCTTGATAACCATGCCAAAGATATTTGTTACAAGCTACATGGTTATCCTTCTGATCGAGCGAGAAATGGTGATCGAGCGAGAAACCAAGAAAGACCACGGGTGCATTGGGATCATTGTGGTGTTGATAACCACACCAAAGAAACTTGCTACAAGTTACATGGCTATCCTTCAAATCGAGCATTGCAATCTGCCCCACTTGTTACCCAAGAACAATATAAAAAAAATTTAGCCATGCTTTCATCCGGTAGTATTACACAAAATGCCAATCAAGCAGGTATAGCTCTTTCTGCACCTTCAAATTCAGCTTGGATTATTGATACTGGTGCCTCAAATCATATGTGTTCTTCATTATCTTTATTCTCATCTTATGAACCTTGTCATACTTTACCGGATGTTCAATTACCCGATGGTTCATATGCACAAGTAACCCACATTGGGACTGTAACCTTTTCATCCAATCTCCAACTTGATCATGTCTTTTATATCCCATCTTTTAGATTTAACGTGTTATCTGTTTGTCAACTTGCAAGATCTCACAATTATTCTTTAACCTTTTTCTGCGACCATTGTCTTTTTCAGGACCTGTCTGTGAAGAAGACGATTGGAGTAGGTAATGTACATGGAGGCCTTTATTATCTTCAAACACCGTCTGCTCATCTTGTTACTGGTACTTCCACTATTGATATTTGACATTGGCACCTCGGTCACCCTTCATCTCGTCGTTTCAACAAGTTAGCTAAGACTTTTCCTTTCATTTCTTGTACCAATAATTACGTTTGTGATGTTTTGCCACAAGCTAAGCAAACTCGTTTATCTTTTCCAACTAGTTTTATTTCTTCAAGTAAACCATTTGAGATGATTCATTGTGATATTTGGGGGAGCTTTTCTCAACAGTCTATAAGTGGTGCCAAATTTTTTCTGACAATTGTCGATGACTTTTCTCGTTGTACTTGGATTTTTCTAATGCGTCATAAATCTGATACAAAGTTTCATTTACAATCATTCTTTGCTATGATAAAAACTCAATACCATTGTCGGATCAAGAATATATCATCAAGTCAAGGTGGCATTTTCCTTCCCCAAATCCAGCAAGTACGCTCCGACAATGGAACTGAATTTTTATCCCTAGACATGTAAAAAAATTTCTCTCAAAATGGTGTTATCCATCAGCGTAGTTGTGTTTCTTCACCCCAACAAAACGGGGTTGTTGAACGCAAACATCGATATTTGTTTGAAGTTGTTCGCGCTTTGATATTTCAGGCACACTTGCCTCTTATTTTTTGGGGGGAATGTATCCTTATCGCAGCGTATCTAATTAATAGAACTCCAACATCATTGCTCAACGGAAAGTCGCCTCATGAAGTCTTATTTCATAGTCAACCTAATTATTCCCACCTTCGAGTTTTTGGTTGCCTAGTCTTTGCCCATAATACCAATATTCGACACAAATTTGATCAACGTGCAAAGTCAGGAGTATTTGTTGCATATCCTTTTGCGCAAAAAGGATATCGTATCTACGACATTTCCACAAAATCAATTTATGTATCCAGAGATGTTACCTTCCATGAATCCATTTTTCCATTCTGTGATGTCCCTTCAAGATCAAATCCATCACCCGTCATACCGTTACCCATTAAAGACCACTCACATTTCAATTTTACACATTCATGACCTAACTCCCTCGGCACTCCTGACTTGATTCCAACTGTTTCTCGTCCAGTTTAAGCCGAATCTACTATTGTATCACCGAACATTTCTATACCTTACTCAACAACAGTTGGTGAGCTTCCAGCTTCTAATGATCCTCATCCAGTTTAACATGATACTTCAGTGAGAACAGAATCGTCCACAATCCCCAACAACTCATCCCGCTCTTCTACTACGCTTGGGCGATCTACTCGAGAAACCCAACCACCTGCCCATCTTAAAGATTATGAATGCCCATCAATAAAAAAATATTACATTGCCTACTCCACCGCCTTCCGCGCATACAGGTACTACATATCCCCTTCAACACTATATTGCATATACTAACTTTTTTACTGCACATCGATCCTTTTTGTCTGCCATTTCTTCCACAGATGAACCTAAGTCCTTCACCCAAGCAGTGAAAAGTCCTCAATGGCGAGATACAATGGCATCTGAAATAGCTGCTCTTGAAAAGAATCACACTTGGATTCTTGTTAATCTTCCTCGCAATAAGAAGCCTATTGGGTGTAAATGGGTATACAAAATTAAGTATCGGTCAAATGGGTCTGCTGAACGATACAAGGCACGTTTAGTTGCTAAAGGGTTTTCTCAAGTCGAGGGTCTCGACTATCATGATACTTTTGCACCAGTAGCCAAAATCGTTACAGTTCGAGCACTCCTCTCTGTTGCAACAGTTAAGCATTGGTCTATTTACCAACTTGGCGTTAACAATATTTTCCTACATGGTGATTTAAATGGAGAGGTACATATGAATCTTCCACCTGGATTTGCTCGAAAAGGGGAGACTCGTGTTTGTAAATTAAATAAATCTCTATATGGCTTAAAGCAAGCTTCCCGACAGTGGTTCACAAAGTTTTCTTAAGCTCTTCGTCAATTAGGTTATTCTCAATCAATAGCTGATTATTCTCTATTTACTCGTACTAATGGGCATTCATCTACATTTTTTTTGGTATATGTTGATGATATCATCGTTACCGATAACGACGATTCTGCTATTCAGTATCTCAAGCAATTTCTAGCTCGAAAATTTTGTATCAAAGATCTTGGACACTTGAAGTATTTCCTTGGCATCGAAGTGGCTTGGTCTCGTCAAGGTCTTTTCTTATGTCAACGTAAGTATACACTTGGCATCCTTAAAGACATAGGGCTACTTGGTTCAAAGCCATCCGATTTTCCTATGGAGCAACATCTTCGCTTAACTCCAACTGATGGGGCACCCCTACCAGATCCTTCTCTTTATCGACGACTTGTTGGCCGTCTCATCTATCTTACTGTAACAAGACCTGACATTTCCTACTCGGTACCCATCCTCAGCTAATTTATGCAAAATCCTCACACAAGTCACATGGATGCCACTACAAGGGTGCTTCGTTATCTTAAAGGATCCCCGGGAAAGGGTGTTCTTCTCTCATCATCTAGTTCGCTTCACTTAAGTGGTTTTTGCGATTCTAATTGGGCAGGATGCCCAACCACCCGTCGCTCCACTACAGGATATTGCACAATGCTTGGTTCGAATCCACTTTCTTGGAAAACCAAAAAGCAGAAAACCATTTCTCGCTCCTCTACAGAAGCTGAGTATCGCGCTATGGCCACTCTTGCAGCCGAGCTCCAGTGGTAGACGTACTTACTTACTGATCTTGGAGTTTATCCTTCATCTCCTATTACCTTTTATTGCGATATCAAAGCGGCTATTTACATTTCTAAGAATCCGGTATTTCATGAGCGTACAAAACATATAGAAATTAATTGTCATTTTGTCCGCGAAAAAATCCAGTCCAAGTTGATCGCCCCTCGATACATTCGTTCCTTTGAGCAAGTAGTAGATGTATTTACCAAGCCATTGGGCAAGGACCGTTTTCTTCACTTAATCAGCAAGTTGGGCGTTACTCACATACACGCTCCACCTCGAGGGAGAGTATTAGAGCAGATACAACAAGGAGTTGAGCAGTCTTTACTCTTCAACTTCTGAAGAATGGCTGGAGTTTGTACAAAAGTTGAGCAGTCTTTACTCTTCAACATCTGAATAATTTCAACTGCTGAATAATTGTTGTAATCTTTAATGAACTGATATAAATAGAAAGTCACAACAAGCTCTCTTCTAAATTGAGAGAGAAGCTATTAACCTTCCTTAAGCTAGTCTTATCAGGTTCGAAAGCGCGTAACTGGGATAAGCAAAACGGTACTACGCTGCATACATAATTGTATAATGTTTTTATTGTGATTATTTTTTAATTTAGATAAAACCCCTCGGTTTCTCGGATATTATACTTAATTCCTTTGGTTTACCAAATAGGTACTGGATTTGTAGTTTGACTAAAGTCAACTACAATTGACCCCAATCAACAAAATTTAAGTACAACTTTGCCCCTTTTATTTTAAATAAAAAGCATTAAATTCAAATTCAAATTCAAATTCAAATTCAAATTCAAATAAATACATAGCCTCAAGATAATTACCAGGTATATATCTAACGCACCAAAATAGTCGCTCGTTAGTGGATTTTTAAGCTTAAATACCAGCAACTCACGTGATTTGCACGTGTGGACGTAAGGTATTTTAGACTTCTTGAAAAAATCAAACATGTTTGAACTGGGTCAATTGCAGTTGACTTCGGTCAAACTGTAAATTCAGGACAGATGTTGCATATTTGGTAAACCAGAGGACTTAAAGTCTAATAGTTGAGAGAATTGTGGGGTTTTTTATCTAAATCACCCCCCTTTATATATACAAGTAATAAATTGTAAAGAATGGCACTCCAGTAATACATACTTAAATTATCTTTTTTGATGCAAAGGAAAGTAGAGTAATGGAAAATGGGAATCAAGCCAGCTTTGTTAACCAATCCATTTTTCTTACGAGAAGATCGTTCGTCAACATGTACCGTGATCTTAGATACTACCGGTTACACCTTGCAATCTACATCGGACTTGGTATATGCATAGGCACTATGTTCCACACTGTTGGCCATAGTTTTGCCTCAATTCAAGTAAGGCGCAAAATGCAAAGAACTCTCTCCAATACATAGAATGTGTTTTTTTTTTCTTCTAACATTAATTAATCGTACAACTTTCAGTATAGAGCTTTGGTACTTGTGTACGTTGCAGGGTTCTTGACATTTATGGCCATTGCGGGGTTTCCGTCGTTTGTGGAAGACATGAAGGTGAAGAAAATTTTCCCAAATGTTAATTGTTCTCGTTAAATTTGTTTCAGTATATTCGCCAAAGGACTTAGATATCTCTTGTGTCATGTTACAAAATCAGATCATTGGAAGAGAAAGCCTAAACGGGCATTATGGTGTTGCTGCTTTTGTTATAGGAAACTCGCTTTCTTCCATCCCCTACTTATTTTTAATATCTTTGATTCCTGGGGCAATTACTTATTTTCTTGTTGGGCTTCAGAAGGATGTTGAGCATTTTGTCTACTTCGCATTGGCACTATTCACATGTTTAATGTTTGTTGAAAGTCTGATGCTGCTTATTGCGAGTATTGTGCCAGATTTTCTCATGGGTATAATTACAGGAGCGGGAATTCAAGGAGTTATGCTTTTGAATGGAGGATTTTTTTCGACTTCGAAATGATCTTCCCAAGCCTTTTTGGAGATACCCAATGTACTACATTGCTTTTCATAAGTACGCTAATGAAGGTATCTACAAAAATGAATTTGAAGGACTAACTGTGACGACCTACCGAACGCCGGCCAAATCTACCCGAGCGTTTTGAGTTCTGTCCGAATGTATTTGTTCTCTATATCCTAATATAGCAGCACGCCAAGTTTCGTCGCAATCGGATTCAGTTAAGGGGGCGAAAAGGTCCAGTACGCTTCGTCTCATGTTTTAACGTTTCCTTTTGGAAGTTGACTATTTACTTAGTAGCTATATTAAGGAGGAACCTTGGTCCGATCCTCCCCATGACTAAAAGAGCTTTAATGCTTGGTCATCAAGGACCCCGGCTCATAGACTATCTACAAGGGATAGTTATGAGTTCTCCTAGGCCTAGGGTAGGCTAGGGGACATTGCCTCGCAATGCGGGCCGGTTTTCATTAGAGGGCTTCATATGGCGCCGCTATGCCCCGCGGGCTATCCGAGATGCACCGCCCCTTTCAGATGGACAGTATAATTAGTCCAGGCTCGTCGCCCCTTGAGATATGAGTCCCTAAGGTGGAAACCGGCACATTGAGCTACCCTGATCCGCTACAGGACAGGTGTGCTTCCGTATCTCGCGCGCGTCGTGAGAGATTATGCTGTAGGGATTATTGAGGGAACCTTCAGCGTTGTTGCCTATACCGAATACATATTCGATGACCCCTCACGAGTATCTAGGATAATCCGGATGTCGCTCTAGCATCCGTGGGTTGTATGCCACTGGCGCGCCGCGCCTGTGAAGATGGCTGGTACACGCCGACCTCGCGTCCGTGTACGCCGCACGGTCCCGTATTCCGCTGCACTCCGGGCACTGTAGAGTCGGTCCCGGCTAGGGCCGTGTCAGTTGGTATCAGAGCGAGAATAGCTTGTTGAAGCTTAGCTCTTGAGTTGGTAGAGCGTAGATGGATTGTGCCTACGTCTGCCAGAGCTAGACAGAGTTGGGTCTAGGCTTATCCGAGCAAAGCTTGCTGGGAGTTTGCTTGTCAGAGCGTAGATGGGTTGTGCCTACGTCCGTCGGAGTAAACAGAGTAATGATTCCCGAGTTGGTAGTATGGGTTACCCATTTGGCTGTTGTTCTCTCCAGAGCCGTAGTCGCTCCCTAGAGATGTTCCAAGCACCGTTGTGAACGCTTGTAGAGTGTGTTGCCTACATGTCAGTCGATATTGGACGCAAGAGAAAGGCTCCATATCCGAGCGCGAGATTGCTCAAGTTAAATGTGCTTTGGACAATGACGCTAAGAGGAGGATTGAGATTTGAGTTGAACGCGATGATCTATATCGTTGGTTGTCTCTAGAAGGCTGATCAGTGTCGCAGATGCTCTATGAAGAATAGTAATAGAGCGATCTAGCAGGTTGTTATTGCATTCGGTCCGTATCCGCGCTGCGAAGTTTAGTAACAGTTGTGAGCAAGGACGATGCCCCTCAGCAGAGATCGGTATGGTCAGCGTCAGTTACCGAGTACTTTCGTGTGGAAGCCGCGATGCTTGGTTTGGTTGGAATTCCTTAGTGTCTACTAAAGATTGAAGAATCCTGAGAGATACTCGTTGTGATTGTCCTGAGTTGGACATTGAGACATTCCAGAGGTGAATGTCATGAGCCGAAGATGAAGCGGCATGAAGTAAGAGATGAAGACATGGTTTGGGTCCCGAGTTTACACACAGTGATGTCGTCAGGTAGACGTCGAGGGCAGAGTGACTCGTTATGACGCGACATGAACTGCGACCTCCCAGATGGGTTGTCGCTTGTCCGCAGTTGGTCCCCAGTTACATGGGACCCTGCTTACTCACTCAAATAAGGCAAGTCGCCGAGTGATGTTTGTTTTCTGGCTCCGAGGTGAGTTTCAGGTTTGTCGGCGTTCGAGTGCTCTAGCCGAGTTGATCCATGTTGTTCCACATGATGGTTCTGGGTCATTTTAAGCTCTCAGATGGAAGACTCACGTTTCCGAAGGTTAGTAAGTTACGTGGTTGTCGCAGAACAGAGTTGAGCTTCAGTCAGTTGTGCGGGTTACCTCAGACATGATCTCAGATGGAAGATTGCTCTAGGATGAAAGATCTGGAGCGGAATTGGATGTTAGTTTCCCAATTCCTTATCACTTGGTGGTTGGCGGTAGGGATATAGAGTTCCCGCGCCTCGTTCTTTGTTTGTATCGATGGAGTGTCTTTAGAAGACCACATCTCAGTGACCGATTTTAGTTGGCTGCATTTGTTGAAGCTAGTTTAAGAGACAGAGAATGGCTACGCTTCAGTTCAAAGATAATTGCGACAGTATGAAGGTTGGTCTCCGCGAGTTTGATAGCAGTTGGACATGGCAAGCCAATGAGCTCAGGGCGACAGGTGCAGTGACAGTATCTTGTTCCCAAGTTCCCCAAGTACTCAGGTTGGAGTAGGGATGTAGAGATGGAGAAACGCTTCAGTAGTCCGTCAGTTATATGTCACAGCTTCGTTCTCGACGCGGACGTCGAGCTTATCGAGTGTGGGAAGAGCTGTAAGTTGTGACGCAGATGTACGCAGGTTCCAGCATGGGTCATTACCACCAGAATTTGGCAAGTACGGATGCCAGTGTTAAGTCCTCGTTAGAGAAGAGGCATTGGGAAGTCCTCGGTAGAGAAGAGGCATTAAGAAGACCTCCTTGGGGAGTGAGGCAGATTGGAGTCCTCCGGAGTGGAGAGACCTTTGGGGACGCCAGAGTGGCGATCACCCTTCCTGCAGCCAAGTTAGGTGCAGATGCCATCTAGCGTTAAATGGATTAGATGATGGCCTACTACGATGTGGTAGAGCAGAAACGCGGCTGCACAAATAGATGTCTCATGGGTTTTAGAAGTTCACACAGGACGCCTTTATGGCGGACCTCGATGGTTAGCTGGCGGTAGGGAACAGAGTACCCGCGCCTAGATAGGCTGCCTCGATGGTTTTGTTGGCGGTAGGGAACAGAGTACCCGCGCCTCGTTGAGAGTATGCTACCTTCTAGGAGCTACCCTCCCTCGCCCAAGTGAACAATGAGTACCAGTTCAGTTCTATACTGGTAAGGCTAGAGTGCCGCATCTTGATGTTGTATCCCCGATGGTCCGTAAGAAGGGCGGACATGGTTGGAAGACCTTCGCAGAGTTGATTGAAGGGCAGTCAAGCTGTTTCAGCGTACGGCAGATGTTCCGTGCAGTTGGGGTGAGTTACCCCTTTGTTTTAGAAGACTTGCTCCTTACCACTCGCAGATGAAGAGTGAAGTTTGAAGCCGAGATTCACAGAAGATTGAACTCTCGAGCAGCGAAGGCATTGCGCGACTCGGAGGTGAGCGCACTTTTGGACGGGATTGGAGATATCCTCGTCGGGCTGTCCGGAGGAGACGCCCTTGGTTTGTCGAGAAGAGCGACATTCCACAGTGTCAGGGGAGAAGGCGCTTTGCAGCAGGATGCAGCGCATTTCAGAGGGCGCGATGCTAGAGTGCACCGCCCATACTATTTTTCAGAAGGTTTGAGACCAAGAGACAATACCCAGAGGAGAAGGCAGACTCCAGTCGTATGAAGGTTCGGTCACTACGCACTTCAGTTGGAATGGGCGAAGTTAAGGTTCAGTTCAGATGACACAGTTGTCAGCATTGAGACTAGCAGTTGGGCTCAGTATCCGCTAGTACAGAAGAAGATATAGTACTCTGAACTAAGTGCGGGAGAGTTGTTGGTTTCTTGAGGATGCAGAAGATTGAATCCTTGCAGAGCCGTGTTGGCGATGGTCCTCGACGAGGACGTCGAGATTATTTTAAGTGCGGGAGGGTGTGACGACCTACCGAACGCCGGCCAAATCTACCCGAGCGTTTTGAGTTCTGTCCGAATGTATTTGTTCTCTATATCCTAATATAGCAGCACGCCAAGTTTCGTCGCAATCGGATTCAGTTAAGGGGGCGAAAAGGTCCAGTACGCTTCGTCTCATGTTTTAACGTTTCCTTTTGGAAGTTGACTATTTACTTAGTAGCTATATTAAGGAGGAACCTTGGTCCGATCCTCCCCATGACTAAAAGAGCTTTAATGCTTGGTCATCAAGGACCCCGGCTCATGGACTATCTACAAGGGATAGTTATGAGTTCTCCTAGGCCTAGGGTAGGCTAGGGGACATTGCCTCGCAATGCGGGCCGGTTTTCATTAGAGGGCTTCATATGGCGCCGCTATGCCCCGCGGGCTATCCGAGATGCACCGCCCCTTTCAGATGGACAGTATAATTAGTCCAGGCTCGTCGCCCCTTGAGATATGAGTCCCTAAGGTGGAAACCGGCACATTGAGCTACCCTGATCCGCTACAGGACAGGTGTGCTTCCGTATCTCGCGCGCGTCGTGAGAGATTATGTTGTAGGGATTATTGAGGGAACCTTCAGCGTTGTTGCCTATACCGAATACATATTCGATGACCCCTCACGAGTATCCAGGATAATCCGGATGTCGCTCTAGCATCCGTGGGTTGTATGCCACTGGCGCGCCGCGCCTGTGAAGATGGCTGGTACACGCCGACCTCGCGTCCGTGTACGCCGCACGGTCCCGTATTCCGCTGCACCCCGGGCACTGTAGAGTCGGTCCCGGCTAGGGCCGCGTCACTAACTTTCTCAAACAATCAAGTGGGGGGTCCGCCCATTTTCAGCAGAAACATGATCTTGAAAGAGATGTGGAAAATGCAAATGGGTTACTCTAAATGGTTTGATCTTTATGTTTTGTTTGGGATGGTGATCCTATATCGACTCACTTTCTTTGGGATTTTGAAGACTATTGAAAAACTTAAGCCCATTATAAGAGCTCTTCACGCTGTTAAACCATCTAAACAATCATCACAAATCGCTGTGACGTCCACCTCTTCACCTATGAGTGGAGCGACCCTCTAGTATGTTTCCAAGAAGTATATCCTTCTTTATGGTCTAAATAAATGAAAAAATCTTTCATGTAAGAATTTTTTTTGGTGTTTTTTGAAGAATATAGGCATTCACTGAGGTTTGTTAAACTTGTATCAAATGCCTAATTGAAATGGTTGTACTTGAACGGTGTACCGAGATGTGCTCAGCCACCACAGTAGGTCACCTTGCAATAATAAAAGTAGCTAGATATCAAAAAATCGAGGAGTTTAATCAGTATTCCCTTGAAAATACAAATACTGACCTGAACTGACAATTACAGAACTGAACTGCATGAAGTCCAGTATAAGCGATCAAGTCCTTGAAAAATTAGAAAGTTTAGTGCTTTTATTTGCAAGGTTTCTATGGTATGATAGAGTAACCCCTAGGAATGTAACCAACGAAAAGGTTCTATAATGGCCAACATATTTAACTTAGGATTTACCTCCTGTACACAACTCAAATAATTTTATTTATTTATTAAGCATCCAAGTTGGATGGGGGTTAGGTCGACCTCTACCTATTTATTTCATAAGAAGAATTAAAACTAGAGTGGGAGGAGATAAACCTAGACCATGGAAAGAAAGACATACATATTAAATTCTGAGAGAGGCTATACCTCTTTTGTCAAGGGCTATTGAAGCTTTAATGTTGTCGGAGATGCCTTGAGGACTGTAGTAGGTAGAGTTGATGTTGTCACTGCCTTCTCTAGCAAAACCATTTGCAACCGAGTTCCATTCTCTGAAGTTGTGAAGAATGGTAATATTGAGGGTTGTGCCAAGCCTAACAATCTCTGCCCACATGTTCTTATACTGCCAAGGACAAGAACCAACACCCATGTACCAATTGACCACAAGTAAAGAGTCAACTTCAACTGGGAGGGGGCTTTAACTGTGGTTGTAACAGTTGATGAGACCGTTAAGAAGTGCTCTAAACTCTGCAAAATTGTTAGTACCATGACCAATATACCATGAAAACCCAAATACAAACTCCCCATTTGTATCTCTAACATGCCCCCAGCTCCACAAGGACCTGGATTTCCAATGCTAGATCCATCAGTGTTGAGTTTGAAGCCAACTATAGGTTTCAACCACCTTATCACTCTAACAAGTTTCAACGTGAATGCAATAGGAGCAATATGCAAAGCATTAATGCTTAAAATTTATGAAAATACACAACCTTTAGAGAGCTTGAATTTGAAAAGATCTTTTGTCACGCCCCTAAAATTGGCTTCTTAATAAACTATAAAGAACTCGAATTTTAAGGTGTAACGTCGGGCATCCTGAAGATGAACCCCCAAAAGACGTACTACAATTTAAAACAAATCATAAATACATCTACAACGCTAAGAAACTATGCAGCGGAAGAATAATCTAAAAAGAGATATAATTAGAAATAATACCACAAGGATGGCAAAAACTCCAAAATATGCAAGTCCAGCTTGCTCCAACTACTAGCATCGCTACTGCACGATTCACCTGAAAAAGTATATGCGCAAGGCGTCAGCAAGCAACGCCCAGGAAGTACAAATATCTAGGTCATAAGACATGACAGACCAAGATAATCATAGTAAAGAAACATGAAGAATCCGACAGAAGTATATGAGAAGATCAACCAAGCTACGAGTCCTAAAGAAGGTAGTCTAAGTAAAACTAGAAATCCCAATACGGTAACAATGAAAGCCTAATCTTAGATCTAACTACTACGACCTAAGAGGTACGGTGGATGTGGAAAGAGAATTAGGAAGTCAAGTACACAGGGTCACTTTTAATTCAGTGGGACCACACTTTCACACTTTTTCGTAATTAACATAAACGTATCACTTATTGTCGAGCCAGGGATTGGCAGATTCCTTTTTATTAAGCCAGGAATTAGCGGGTAATGCACCTGATCAGGATGTTTAAGGAGTTTCAACCTACAGGTCTAAAGCCTGATTTATTTTCAACTTTTAGGGATCTATGCCCACGAGGAGTATTCATAAAGAATAACAAAGCCGATAGGTAACTGGAGTATAATTTTGGGATTTGCAACCCTGGAACACTGACTAGCAGTAACCTAATCTTTTGTTTAGGGATTCGAACCCAAGGACCATAACAGCATAGCCCTATTGTATACATTACAAAATTTCCCAACGAAATGGAAATGAAGAAGTTTAAATCCTAGAAGAATCAAATGATATGTCTGCCCCTGCCTAAACAATATCTGGGACTATATCAAAAAACTTATCGCTCTTTTAACCAGATGATCTATCTAACCTCACTTTAATAACAAGTGGGGACTCTATCAAATGAAGTACAGTTCCAACATCCAATGCTATTTGTCGATATAACTATATCGAAATGAAGTCCTAAACCTGAAAGCGAATCTAAGTCGCGACCACTAAATCATAGAATTCCAAGTTAGGATCAACTGTCACAAAAGACATATCAAAGAATCATCTAAGTTTTCTCTAGAATAAAAAACTCACTCCTAATGTCCAATTGAGATAAAGAACTCTCTTACTCCACTCCCGCCTTAAAATATAAATCTTACAATGAGTACTATGTACAACACTAGGCCGCCTTGTCTAAAATGGACATAATCGATGTCTCGAGAATTCTTATTAGTACTAATGCAATATCTAGCAAGTAAAACACCTAGAAAACTACTTCTCCCGCAGACCATATAAGGTACTTGTATGCTTCACAACCCATGTCATTTGCCATATCATGCCATCAATATATATATATGGAAATCGCCTCAAACCAAACAAGTATCGATAAGCTACTTACTGAACTATACAATCTTAAGGTAAAGTTTAGTCCAAACACTCCGTCCCATATAATTTAAGAATAATATCAGCCATACCAAAATGTGTCTAGATCACTCTAAGAGTATATTACTTTATGAATTTCTATAAGATAGCCAACCCTCGATATAAACACCTCACAAGAGCACCATATACATACATCTTTCTAAGCATTTACGCCTTCATGAGTTAACCTAAGGGTAAGCCTAATCAGGTTGAATACAAATAAATCAAGAATAAGCGGTGTCCAAAGAAGGATCAAAAACAGAACTAATCAAGATTATCACAAATACCAACTTCTCATAATATCTAGTTTGTATACCTAGAATACAATCTGAAGTAGTTTCTTTATACTTCCAATGCCCAAGTGATCCTCTAACCAAAATTACCATTAGACTATAAGAATATTAACCTATTAAGAACCAAAGCCTAACTCATAAAGATCAACAATTGTATACCTAAAGAAACATTATGAAATAAACCACTAGGGGATACATGACTGCATACACATTACTGAGATGTGTAATGTAAATTGATACGACAATAAGAACGACAACTAAGAGGATAATAAACCAAAACTATAATCTCAACAGATGTGAATTCATACTCTAATCATGGCATAAGAGAATGGATAAGAGTACTTGCCTTATCGACAAATCCAGGGTTTAGAAGAGAAGGAAATCTGCCATCAAAGTTTTAATTTGCTGTTTCTTTAAAGCTCCACAATCTGATTTTTCTGGGATAGAAATTAAATATAGGAATCAAACATTGTTCTTTCTGATGGCTAGATATGGAGTAGCATGGGAGTTGAGGGTTTAAGGGAGAAGAATAATGGGAGATTTTTGGGAGAGTTTGGAGGAGGAGTTGGAGAAGAATTGAGGAAAATTACGGTGGTGGGTTTGAATGGGTTTGGTGTAAGAAATTGAGGAAAACAAGAGCTAGGATAACATACAAAGAGGTACAACCTATTACACTACTACGGCTAACATGAAAAGAGTTATACAGGGAAAGTAAAAATGCAGAGCGCTACATCTTTAAACCATTGAGTTACCTTGTTTATGATGATAGTTGCTCTTAAACCAACCTCGTCGTACCTGCAAGCACATCTTGCTTTCCGAATTTCCCAAAATATGAGAGCATGAGCAATACTTTTCAGAATACCTGCATGAAAAGAAGATGCATTTGAGTTCCATTGTCTGAACCTCGCCCTCCAGGAAAGTTTATGTTGGATTTTTCAAAACTTACCTCATGTGGGTTTGACCCCTTGACCTCTTGGTCATTTTCATAGAACTCTTTTTGAACATAAAAGCCATGTGACTCTTGTGACCCAAGTATAGCATAAAAGTTTAGTCCCACATTGTTTGTAAATATAGTAGAACTAAACATATAAGGTTGTACTCACATGACATGTGTGTAACATGGGACTAAGAGAGAGTGTATATGTGTGTGAGTGTATGAGGGGGCTTTTCTACCCTTGACACACTTGGACCTCTCTCGAGTGGCCCGATCGACTCGGTCAGGTTTCTTGATATTAATGAAAATGTTATTATTGAATCACTTGATGTTGATTTCGTTGAGGACAAGTTTCCCTACATATTGAGGGGCAGTGGGGGTTCTCAACCATCAACGACTTCGACCCCTAATATACTTTAAGTTAAAATTACTAAAGTTGTTGATTCTCGTGACACAAACCCAAAACTTCATAGGTTTCTTGATATTAAGGATAATGTTATTATTGAATCTCTTGATGTTGATTTCTTTGAGGACAAGTTTTCCTACTTACTATGGGATAATAGGGTTAGTAGTGGGGGTTTTCAACCTTCTACGTCTTCGACCACTAATATACCTTAAGTAAAAATTACTAGAGTTATTGATTCTCATGATACGGACCCAGAACTTCATAGAGGTAAACGTCTAAAAATTGCTAATGATTTTGGTAATGATTATGTTGTACATACCTTAGAATCTGACCCAACACTATCAGGGAAGCATTAACCTCAAGTAACATTGATTTGTGGCAAGAAGCCATTGATGATGAAATGGATTCTTTTACTACAAATGAAACTTAGGATTTATTTAACTTACCTCATGGTAGTCAATCTATTAGGTGTAAATGGATCTTAAAGAGAAAACTTAAATCAGATGGCACTATAGATTAATATAAGGCAAGACTTGTTACAAAGGAATATGTGCAAAAGGAAAATATTGATTTCTTCGACACATATTCCCCAGTTACTCGTGTGATAACCATTAGAGTATTATTGGTCGTTGTTGCCATGCACAATTTGATTAGTCACAAAATAGATGTAAAAACGGTATTTTTAAATAGAGAGCTTGAAGAAGAATTATATATGGATCAGCCTAAAGGTTTTGTGATACCCGGTGAGGAACACAAAGTCTGAAAGCTGAACAAGACCTTATACGGTCTAAAGTGAGCTCCAAAATAGTGGCACGATATGATCGACCAATTATTTCTTTCAAATGGTTTCAAGATTAACGTTGTTGATAAATGCATATAATGATTTATCTATATGTTGATGACCTTCTTATCTTTGGCTCTAACCTTGATATTATTTTAGAAACCAAAAGTATGCTTAATAATAACTTTGATATGAAGGACCTAGGCGAGGCTAGTGTAATTTTAGGCATGAAGATCACATGCACAGATACTGGTATTACTCTTGATCAATCTCATTATATTGAGAAGATCTTGAAGAAGTATAAATATTTTGACCGTAGATCTGCTTGTACTCCTTGGGGGAGGTAGTTAGACAGAAAGAATACGCAAGTATTATTGGTAGCCATCGCTATGCTACGGACTGTACTAGACCCGATATAGCTTATGTTGTAGGGGTTCTATATAGATTTACAAGTAAACCAGATTTGGTGCACTAAGGTGTTATTGATCAAGTTATGCGATACCTGAAAAGGACCATGAACCTGGGCTTACATTATCAGAAGATTATCGCAATCCTTGATGGATTTAGCAATGCGGATTGAAACATATTTTCGAATGATTCCAAAGCCACCAGCGGATACCTATTTAGTATAGTCGGCGGGGCAGTTTCTTGGAGATCCAAGAAATAAACTATTCTAGCTCAGTTGACTATGGAGTCTGAGTTAGAAGCACTTGTTGCAGCTAGTGAGGAGGCCAGTTGGTTGAAAGACCTCTTGTCTTATATTCATTTATGGAGTAGGCCTATACCGGCGATTTTGATATACTCGGATAGTACTGCTGTGATAGCCAGAGTATAAAACAATTACTACAATGGTAAGAAGTTAGCGATACGTCGCAAGCATAGTACGATGAGAGGATTTTTTTTTCATCTTGTACTGCTATAGTGGACTTTGTAAGATTGGAAAACAACTTGGCAGATCCTTTGACCAAAGGGTTGTCTCGTGATAAAGTTTGGAGCGCATCCTTAGGGATGGGACTAAAGCCCGTTATAGAATCACAAGTGGTAAGGACCCAACCTAAAAGACTGAAAATCCTAATAAATAGGTTCAATGGTAAAAACAAATCCCTACAAAAAAATTGTTAATTTTCCACAGCTATTTTTAACTTTAACCACGGACATAGGCTATAGTTAAATAGGCATAGACTTTATCCGTAGCAATTCAAAAAAGATATGCGGCATTTCTCATCACTCCTCAAATTAAGCTTCTTAGCTTTTGCATAAAGTCGAAAAAATTTCTCCCAAATGTTTATCCTTCCCTACTTTAGTATTACTATTGCAGGATATTGTAGGATTTGTTTATGTGCGTGATTGAAAGAGATGATATGATATGCGTGATTGAAGGAGATGATATGTATGGCTGATACGTTCTTATAATTAAGCATGTATATATGGCTTAGCATGATTCTAGGCCTATAATTAGGAGATACTTTGTAACTAGAATAATATATATGTGTGTTAGACGTGTAATCAACATAGGGGAGACATACAGGAAATCTTTCACCATTGTTTTTGGTTTCTTCTCTGTATCTTTTTCTTCATGATATGAGAGTAGGTCTCCAATTAATTGTTCTTGTTTCTATTCTGTCTAAATGGTCGAAGTAGTTACATCCAGAACAGAAAATTCTACTGTTCCATCAACTTCTTCTGATGTTAATTCGAATCGGCGATTATGCTCAGTTCAATTGAATAATTTTAATTATCTTCTATGGTCGAGGGCAGTGACATTAGCTCCTGGTGGAAGATCACGGATTTAATTTATAGATGAGAGCAATACCGCTCCAGATGAGAAGTCTGCTCAGCACAAGGATTGGTTTGTTAATGATCAAATGGTTCAATCGTGGTTGTTTAACACGATGGAGCCACATATCGCTGATATTTTTAGTTATTCAGACTCGACTGCGAGGCTATGGAGTGAAGTAAAAGAGTTTTATGGAAATCATAATAACTCTGCTCGAATTTTCCAACTCAAGAAGGATATTGTCTCTTTCCAACAAGAAGGTAAAACCTTTGTTCAATTTCTTGGTAACATGAAGACCATGTGGAATGAGTTAGCGGTCTATCGACCACATACCACCGATTCGACAATCTTGCTGAAACGGGCTGAAGAAGACAAGATTTTCAGTTGTTGGTAAATTTAACTCCAGATTATGAAGATCTTTGTAGCCGCATTCTCATGAATTTTGAGTTGCCAACGTTTGTAAGTGTCTGTGCTACTATCCAATGTGAAGAAACGCGAAAAAAGGTTATGTCTGTGAGAATTAAATCAGATATATCTGATACTCGAGCCTATCTTTCTACTTAAAGATGTCCAGATGAAAGAGGGAATAAGGCTAGAAAGAATGAACTGAAGTGTAGCCATTGTAGCAACATTGGCCATACCATTGATAGGTATTGGATTCTTCACCCAGAACTCAAACCAAAGTTTGCAAACAAAGGAGGTACAAAACGTGGTTCTTCCTTCGGATATCAAGCCAACCATGTGTCTGCATCACTGGCTGATGGGCTATCTAGGTTTACTTCTAGTCCTATCAATCTTATAAATGAGTTTGCTACTTACATTCAGGCCAAACACAATGTTGTTGACAGGACTGAGAATGATAATTCTTCGGCTTTGCTTGCTAAATTTATGGGTTTTCTTGCTGAAAACAAGAGTCTTTCTTCTGAAGATGTGTCAGGTATATTGAATGTCTTTTCTTTAGCTCTTAAAATTAGTAATGTGCATGATTATTGGGTTATAGATTCAGGTGCCACTGATCATGTAACTAATATCTTTAAAATTTTGATTGACTTTGAGTTTTTCTCTCCTCCATCTACCATAACCATAGCCAATGGTAAGAGTGTGAGTGTTGTTGGCCACGGTAAGACAAAGTTACTTTCAAACTCCATTTCATCATCCATTCTTTATGTCCCTTCATTTCTAGTTCAACTACTTTCAGTTGGCCGATTAATAACCGTTTTAAATTGTAGTGTCATCTTCTCTCCTAACAAAGTTGTATTTCAGGATCTAATAACCAAGAGGACGATTGGTGAAGGATTTTTTTTATCAAGGACTCTATTATCTTTCCAAGAATGATTATTTGTCCAAAGAACCCCAAGCACATGCGTGTTTGTCTTCCACTCAACATTTGTGGCATCAGCGCTTAGTTCATCCTTCAGAGCCCATTTTGCCCAAACTTTTTCCTGATTTGAATAAACATTAATTAAGTTGTGATGTATGTTCCTTATCAAAATCTACTTGTTTACCTTTTTCTCCTTCTGATTCACGTTCAAATAATTTTTTTGATTTAGTACACTCTAATGTTTGGGGTCCAGTGCTTGAATCATTTGATGGATAGAAATATTTTGTAACATTAGTTGACAATTATTCTCGCTTTACATGAGTTTTTATCATAAAATCCAAAAGCGAAGTTGCTTATGTGTTCCAAGACTTTCATAACTTAGTCATCACTCAATTTTCTTCTAAGATTAAGATTCTGCGATCAGATAATGGTACAGAATTTATGACACATATCATGACACAATACTTGAGCATGACCACACTAGTTGTGTTGGAACTTCATAGAAAAATGGAATAACAGAGAGGAAAAATTGTGATCTACTTGCAAAAACTAGGGTTCTGATGTTAGGAATGAATGTTCCCAATATTTTTTGGTCACAAGGAGTGTTTACGGCGACTTATCTCATTAACCACTTGCCCATTCGAATTTTGCAATTTAATTCTCCTATTGAGTTGTTGACAGGAAAAACTCCAGGCCTTTCTCATCTCAGAGTTTTCAGGTGTACTTGCTATGTACACATTCAGTCTACTCAACGTGATAAACTGGATCCACGGGCTGTCCAATGTGTTTTCTTGGGTTATTCACCAACACAGAAAGGTTATAAATGTTATAATCCTGTAACTAAGAAACTCATTGTCAGCCGAGATGTTCGGTTCAATGAGGGGGTGCCCTACTTCAGCAATTCGGGTGATGTTCTTAGTTAGGGGGAGCACGACTTGTTTCCTCTCCCAATTTCAGCAGTTCTACCACCAGTTGTGCCTCGGGCTGTATCTATCGAACCTTTTCCTGAAGGGAATGTTGATGGTGATGACTTGCCTCTCACAGCTGATGACACAATCATACCTGTGAGATCTGTCCCAGTACCAGTTGTGATCATGAGTGATGAGCCCGTTAATCGCCGTAATTCTCCTTGGGAAAGGCATCCATCTTCAAAGCTTCAAGACTACGTGGCATATTTGGTATGTCATCCCATGCATAATGTTCTGAGTTATCAAAAATTATTACCTGTATATGCTGTCTATCTCAGTCAGATTTCTAGTGTCACCAAACCGAAAAATTATCAAGAAGTTGCTCAGCAGGAAGTTTGGAAGAGTGCTATGAGTGATGAACTTAAAGCTCTTGGTGATAACAATACTTGTAGTGTGGTTTCGCTACCATGAGATAAAAAGGCAGTTAAAAGCAGGTGGGTGTACAAGATAAAGTTCACTCAAACATATGGAGTCGACTACAAAGAGACATTTGCCCCAGTAGCAAAAATGACAACTGTCCGAACTTTGATTTCAGTTGCTATCAATCATGGTTGGTCTCTTTCACAAATGGATGTTAAAAATGTGTTCTTGCAAGGCGAGCTTAAAGAAGAAGTATATATGAAACTTCCGCCGGGTCATCCACAAAGTAATGATCCCAGATTAGTGTGTCGATTGCCCAAATCTATTTATGGTCTGAAACAATCTCCATGCGCATGGTATGCAAAATTAAGTACGGTGCTTGAAGAACTTGAGTTCAAGAGAAGCAATGTTGATCACTCATTATTTGTTCATAACCACTCGGGTAAGCGATTGATTGTCCTGATTTATGTTGACGACTTAATCATTATCGGTGATGATGATGCTGCCATACGTAAACTTAAGGTTGTTCTTCAAAAAAAGTTTGCCATTAAGGATCTTGGTGCACTTAAATACTTCCTGGGCATTGAAATGACTACCTCCTCCAAAGGTCTCTTTTTGAAACAACACACGTATATGACAGATTTATAGTATGACGCTGACATGCTGGATTGCAAACCTGCACAAATACCATTGGATAGCAAAATGTAGCTTGATAGGCATGGTAAAGCTCTTGCCTCTATTTAGGATTATCAAAGGTTGGTAGGTAAACTTATCTATCTAACAATTACACGGCCTGATATTAGCCATACAGTTAGCATTGTTAGTCAATTTATGCATTCTCCCAACATGGTTCATCTGCATATTGTTCGGAGGATCCTTTGTTATCTAATGAAAATAGTTGTTCGTAGAATCTTCATGAAGGGTAGCGGTAATTCTGAAATCCTTGGATATACAGATGCGGATTGGGCCAGGAGCCAACTTGATCGAAAGTCAACTACGGGTTATTGTATCTTTGTTGACGGTAAATTGGTTTCTTGGAAAAGTAAGAAACAAATGGTTGTAGCACGTTCTAGTGCCAAAGTAGAGTATCTTGCAATGGCTTCTACAGCTTTCGAACTCATGTGGTTAAAAGCCCTCCTGGCCGATTTAGGTATCCCTCATTCTCAATCTATGACACTTTGTTGTGATAATCAAGCGGCTATACATATTGCCTCTAAACCGGTTTTTCATGAACGGACTAAACACATTGAAGTTGATTGTCATTATATTTGGCAGCATATTTAGACTCGTGCCACTGTTACTCATTATACTCATAGCCACGACCAACTTGTAGATATTTTTACAAAGGCCTTGTCGTCGGATCATTTTCATCGTATTCTTTCCAAGCTTAGCTCAATTAATCCTCTTGATCCAACTTGAGGGGGAGTATTGTAGGATTTGTTTATATGCGTGATTGAAGGAGATGATGTGTATGGCTGATACGTTCCTATAATTAAGCATGTATATATGGCTTAGCATGATTCTAAGCCTATAATCAGGAGATACTTTGTAACTAGAATAATATATATATGTGTTAGACGTGTAATCAACATAGGGAAGACATACAGGAAATCTTTCACCATTGTTTTTGGTTTCTTCTCTGTATCTTTTTCTTCAATTACCCTTTTCGCCTAAATCCCTTCACTCCTAAAAATTAAGCTTCTATTACTCCCAAAACCAAGTTTCTAATGCCGCTTCTACTAATTTATCACCGAGAATCAGATTCATATCGCAGGATTTACTCCCAATTTTTTAGGGTTTCCTGAAGTTCGTCTTTAATTTTTCAGAAGACCTAAGAATTGCTCGGTAAATTGAATAACGATGGGTAGTTACAATTAACTGTGAGTTCTCTCTCTCTCTGTCTTACTTGAATTTCATATTTTTTGCATTTATTCTTATGGGCCAATATTGATTGATGGATTGAGGTATCTGCAAAGAACAAGAATACTAAGAAAGAGTTGGTAGATCTGAGCAGTCACCATGGCTACAGGGCATATGCACTTCTTGTTGTTGTTGTGCAAAGGAGGAGCATTATGAGTAGTCATTAATCCCTCTTTTTACAACTTTCCTACACAATTCTAGCAACTATTCTATGTGTTTGATATTTTTCCTTAAAGAGGTTCATTTATATTTGATAGATCATAGATGCATAGATCTGTTTGGTATCACATTTAGTACAATTTTAATGTGTTATTTTCTTTTACTTATTTTAGATTTCCATTTTGATTGAAATGGGTATTTTTAAGAGTTGCCAAATTTAGAGAATCTCTGTATATACAGTGTAATAGCTTGTTTTCGTATTGGACAAAGATAGTGCCTTACACCCTTGAAATATGAATTATTAACTAGGAATTAGAAGCAATTAACACAAGTTTAGCGTGGAAAACCCTTGAATGGGTTAAAGAGATTGGATATATAGATGCTAGCTATTACAAAGTGAAAGAGATTGGATATCTGAGTTTTGGTAGTGACTACTTTCTCTAAGAGTTCTGTCGATGATAATAGCCGTCCTGGATCCTGATCTCCAGGTCACTTTCTATAGGTCTTATAATATGACTGTTGGTTACATTGCTGACGTACGTTTTGGTCGTCCGTATTTAATGAGTCTTTATGAAGTCTTTTGTTACGTCTTGATACTTGTTGATTTCTAACGAATCTATTGATGACTTTAGCTGTAACTTCAAACTATTGATGAAGATACGATCTCTAACGATGTACGTATGTATACGAACTGTTAATGGATATCTGAGTATCTTCTGTACTGCGATGTTACTAGATGCTTCAATATCCTTGAACTATAGGTAAAGAAGTTTGTATTGTAATCTGCTTGCTCTCAGTCCTTGGTTGGTTATCAGTATGTTTTTACGAACAATATGAGCTCGAATATTGGGCTAGGTAGGAGGATTAGAAATAAGCCCTTACAACTGCCCCCTCTCAGCCAATAGAAGGAGAAACGTGTGTAAGGAGTGGTGTTGGTTGAGAATAGCAATCATTTTAAATGCTGCATTGATGGCTTCCTAGGTATCTGGAGGAATAATTGTTTTGATTGTTGGGTCTCCCAAAAATGTTGCTTGAGATGTGTGCTTGTGATAAAGACTTTCTTGGAAGTGGTGGCCTACCTTTAAATATTGTTGCTATATAAAAAATGGTGACCAGTTGATTTTACTATTCATCCTGGTTCAACCTGTCAGTCACCTAGATTTGCATAAGTAGTAGCGACAGTGACTACTCGTCGTCAGGCGTATGAGGAGAGAGTTCAAAACAAGATGATGATTCTGCAAACCTGCTATTTTGGGAGCCAAAGTCTCTCTCTGCCAACCCCAATCCCTGTTCCTCCAACTTTTCATAGGATAACGTGGGAAGAGGTAGAGGAGGCAGAGGATGAATTTTATCAAATGTGGCGCTTCCACTACGTAGTCCTGTTTGCTGCGCACCGTCGGTCCTGTTTGCGGCTACTTGTAGAGGATGCGGTAGCGGCAGAAGATGAGAAGGCTGGGGTGTCATCTGTGAAGTATTGCTGATATCTTGTAAAGTATTGGGTGTTGTAATGGTGGAGGTGGTCCTTCATCTTCAGTGGTTGCGGAGATGGTGGGGACTACGGAGGGGTGGTGGGATTAACTTTATCCTCTACATCATTTCAGTTCCACTTCTTGGGCTTTGAGTTCTTCTGCTGGGCCCGCCATTATTTCTGCTCAAGTGTTGCACTATCATGTGTAGTGGGTTATTCTTTGTAAAAGAAATATTTGTCTGTTGAACTTGTAATCTTAATTTTTAAACTGACTGAAGTATTCGTTCTTGTAAATTGTTTGTCTTGAATAATAAATTCAAACTTTATTATCTTGTCTTATAAGTATTTGAAGCTGCTTGAATGAACTGTTGTAGGACTCCATGGAATAATTATTGAACTAGTCAAAGATGACATAGGCCGAAAAAATTTAGAGCGAATTGTTGTTAAGTTGGATAGAGTATATGTGAACTGTGTAGATCGCGTTATATATATTATTATCGACCATAATATCTTTCGTGCGCGATATAAGATTTTGTTGTGAGAGTATCATCATAGACAATTTGAACAATTGATGATCCTGGTGTGGAACTTGGTGGTAGCTTCTGATGTGGTGTACTTTTCAAACTTCTGTTAGATATAGAGCTATGTGAGGCAGAAGTTTGAGAAATTGTTCTGGATAAGCTTGCTATAGAGGATGAGGGAGCTGCTGGTGGGGAAATCAGTCCATGTGGTGAAGAGAACCATCCGTCTGTAATTATATGCAAGGTCGGATGCGTGACCATATTAAAATGATTTGTTTGTATTGAGGTCGCTTTGTCATCACTTTTTGTATCTGTGAGAAAGATTGAATAAAATATAATTGTAGCAGGATTTGTTGCTAATTTTCTGCTTCTATCAAATCAAAAGTAAGATAAGTGACAGCTGGATAAAGCTGTACTAGGGTTTTGAACTGGCACTCATGCTATAAATAGTGTAGTAGGATCGTGTAGCCGGAGAAGGTTGTTGATGTCGTAAGTAATCGTGCTACATGATCTGTGCAAATCTTCTTGGGCAGTGACTCCTTGCATTTAATAATGGCAGAGGAGAGAGACAGACGTGATAACAGAACACGTTACTCTAGAAATCATGATGAGAGCAAACGAAAGACGTGCCTTCTAGGAGAGAGGATGTTGACGTGTGTCCCAAAGAGCCGCCGTTTTAGAAACCGAGCGATAATATAGAAACTCGTCTTTCTCTCTCCCATAGACCACATTCATATGCAGAGAGAGGAAAGAGTATTTCTAGAGAGAGAAAGTCTTCAAACTTTGAATGAAGCCCTCTATTGTTGTGTGATCTTACTAAGAAGAATAAAGTTATGTTGTAATGAGATGTTTGAATATGGCATAGTTGTATAGTGCATCTCTACCAGATCGAATTGATTGACTCAATAAACGACCCTCGGAGAGCGCGTATATTTGAATAGCTATGTTGCAGGTCTCAGTTACTGGCCGAATTGAACGTATCAATAAGCGACTGTAATGAGATGTATTGAATATGGCATAGCTGTATAGTGCATCTTTTCCAGATCGAATTGATTGACTCAATAAGTGACCCTCGGAGAGCGTGTATATTTGAATAGTTGTGTTGTAGGTCTCAGTCAAAGGTCAAATTGAGTATATCAATAAGCAACCATACTGAGACAACTTTGAATATTGAATAGCTATATAGTGCATCTCTGCCAGATCGAATTGATTTATTCAATAAGCGACCCTCGGAGAGCGAATATATTTGAATAGCTATGTTGTAGTAATTTTCTGGTATAGGCGGAGATAGGCAGAAATGCTTGAACTAAGTAGACTTGCAAGATGACGATGAAAAAGTACTTTATTGCGCAATATCGGATATTACAACATTTTTATCTTCGATACAGCTTCAATCGACGGGTATTTCATGGGTTAGCTACCGGTACACCTTCATATGTATTGAGATCGTAGGATCTTAAACCACTTGTGCCAGTTACGATAAACGGACCTTCCTAATTGTCTGTTAGCTTTCCAGCATTAGGTGCTTTGCAATGTTGTAGGATTTCATTGAGAACGAGGTCTTTAACTTTGAATTCTCGATGTCGAACACGCTTGTTATAGGATCAGGAAAATTCAAGCTGATATCTTCCAAGATTGACAAGGGCTCTATCACGTGTTTCTTCGATCAAATTCAGATTGCATATAATCTGAAACTCGTTTTCTTCATCTGTCATCTCGTAATCACGTATTGGATGATGATATTGAGTGGGAATGATGGCTTCAGTCTCGTAGGCCAGTAAAAATGGAGTACAGCATGTTGATGTTCTGGGAGATGTCCGGCAGGCCCAAAGTACATATGGTAACTCATTCACCCAGTTCCCCCTTTTTGTCGTCTAAATGCATCTTGATGTCATCCACAATAGTTTGATTAGTAATCTTAGCTTTTCCGTTTCCCTGTAGATAATAAGGATTGGATGGGGAATGAATGATGGTGTGTTCATTGAGGAATGTGACGATTTTGAAACCAATAAATTGTGGTCCATTATCAATTTTGATGAGGTGTGGTCTGCCGAATCGGATAATAATGTTATCCCAGATAAATCTAATGACTTCTTCTTCTCGGGTTCAGCACAGTGGGACTGCTTCTTCCCATTTACTGAAGTAATCTGTAGTGACTAACAAATGCTTTTGTTTTTCTAGTACTGTAGGAAGCTCTCCTACGAGATCGAGAGCCCATCGTCTGAATGGCCAAGTGACTTGACTCGGGTGTAGTTCGAGTGCTAGAGCTCGTATTTTAGATCCATGCCGCTGACAAGTGTCACACTTATGAGCATATTCGATTGCTTGTGCTTTCATCTTAGGCCAAAACTTTCCTTAAGTTAAAGCTCTATTTGCAAGAGATTGTCCTGCTGCATGGGATCTGCACGTGCCTTCGTGTAGATTGTACAAGAATTGATGTGCTTCTTTGTCAGATAGACAAAGGAGGTATGGACCAGTGAGCAAAATTTTGTATAGGAGATTGTCCCGAACAATGTATCTTTGAGCATTGTCAATTAACCTCCGCAGCTCTGTTGGATCCTCAAGAAGTGGACCGTCGAATTTATTTTGAGGTCCGATGTATGTAATGAAAGGTTGTCTCCAATCATCTTCGACCTCCCCGCTGCCCCCAGTATTAATGGTGTTGGACACGATGGTATTAATGCTGGGGTTAGAAATAATGTCAATTTTGAAGTAAGGAGCTTCTAATCCAAGGACGTCAGCAAGGTAAGCGAGTGCATCTGCATGTCTATTTTTCCCCCTTGAGAAATGCTCTAAAGAAATTGTCTGAAATTTGCTCATTCTTTCGACCACTGCAGCAGCATAGTTGACCATTCTCCCATTGGTTTGATATACGCCTGTGTAATGGTTGACGATTAGTAACAAATCTGCGTAGACCGAGAGCTCTGCTACACCCAGTGTGAGTGCCATGTCCAAGCCATGAATTAATGCCTCATATTTTGCCTCATTATTGGATGCTTCAAAATTGAGGCGAATGGATTTTTCAAGCCGGTCATTGGAAAGAGTAATAAGGACAATCCCAATTCCTGATCTGGAGGGTCCGACAGAGCCGTCGGTCAAAAGTCGCCAACCTTTCTTTGTTACCCAATCTGATTTATCTTCTGACTGATCCGTGAGCGATTCATCTTTTTGACCAATAAAATCTTCTTCCCAATCAAGATCCTCTACTGGAAAGTCTGCAAGAAAATCTGCTACAGCTTAACCTTTTTCGGAATGACGTGGTTCGAAATGTATATATACTCCCCGAGGGTTACTGACCATTGTTGGATACGTCGAGATTTTTCGCGCTTGGATAAGATTTTGCAGAGTGGATAGTTTGTCAAAGCACGAATAGTATGAGCTTGGAAGTACTGTTTTAATTTCTCGGATGTATAGACGAGAGCGAGAAGAAGCTTCTCGATTTTGGTATATCTCGTTTCAGCAGGAGTCAGAGTTTTGCTGATAAAATAGACTAGTTTCTCTGTCCTTTCTTCAAGTCGGAGAAGAAGGGAGCTAAGATATGTATCCGTGACAGCTAGGTATACTGTGAGTTCTTCTCCATCTGTTGGAGTGCTCATAACTGGTGGTTTGCCCAAATAGCATTTTAGTTCGAGGAAAGCCACTTCGCATTGGTCTGTCCATTCGATCTCAGGATCTTTCTTTGATTTTCCTCGTGATGTGCCTCATTTTAGCAGATCGAATAAAGGTCGACATCTGTCTGAAGACTTGGATATTAATCTCTTTAGTACTGCAATCTTCCCGGCTAGTTTTTAAACGTCCTTCTTTATCTTTGGTGAAGGCATAGCTAAGAGAGCTCGGATATTTGACGGATCGGCTTCAATCCCTCTTTTGTTTATTAGATGGCCCAAAAAAAATTTGGATTGAACGCCGAACTGTACTTGTCGGGATTTAAACCTATCTTTTAAGATCGCAAAATCTTGAAAGTTGCTCGCAAATATGTAAGATGGTCCTCTCTCTTGAGACTTTTACAGAGCATATCGTCAATGTAAATCTCCATTATTTTATCGAGATGGTCTTCGAACATCTGTGTCATCAATCTTTGATAGGTAGCGCTGGCATTTTTTAGGCCGAAAGGCATGACTTTATAGCAATATAGACCTTCTTCAGTGATGAACGCAGTCTTGTCTTGATCTTCAGGAAGAAGTGGTATCTGATTATATCCTGATATAGCATCCATCATTGAGAAGAGTCCGTACCCTACCATAGAATCGAGCAGATGATTGATGATCGGAAGTGGAAAGCTATCTTTCGGGGTGTGTCGGTAGAGATCCGTGAAATCAACACAGACTTTGATTTTTCAATTCTTCGTTGGGACTGCGACGATGTTCGAGATCCAGTCCGTGTAAATAGTTTTGCGAATAAAACTGACCTCGATCAAGTTGTCGATCTCCCTATTCACTTTGCCTCGCAGTTTTCGTGCTAGAGTTTATTACTTTTATTTGACCAGTTCTGCTTTAACTTTCAACCCTAGCTTGTGGCATTCTATAGCGGGATCGATCCCTGGTATTTCATGAAATATCCATGCAAACACATCACTGTTATCTGTGAGGAATTGTAGAAGATTTGAGCATTCCTCCGTACTCAAGAAAGTTCTAATGTGGGCTCCTCTTCACGTACCACTAATCTCGACATACTCTGTTGGTTCGACGTTTGGCAACTGAGGTTCTTGCTAGGATTGACTGCTGTAATTGCTATGCAGGAGTTGTTGTAGCCGGCTTAGCTTTAATGGAAATAGTGTTATCGCAAGCTCGAGCCAATTTCTAGCATCCTTTGATTTCGTAGATCCCTCCATTCCAGTAGAATCGTAGCACTGATGATATGTGGAGGGAATAGCTTTCAAGTTATGCAACCATGGTCGCCCCATGATGCCCAAGTAATGGGATTTGGCCTTGATGACGTAAAAGACTATGTCAAGTGTGACTGGTCCCACTGTGATGGGAAGTATGATTTTCCCCACACGCTCTTCCATAGAGCCGCTGAATCCAGAGACATTGATGTCACTTGGTTCGACCTTATCTACTAAGCCCATTTGGTCGATTGTGCTTTGGAAAATTAGTTTGATGCTGCTACCGGTATCTACCATCATCATATGTAGAACTATGCTCTTCATTTTTAACATGATCACAAGTGCATCATGGTATGGAAAGTTAACATGACGAACGTCACAGTCTTCGAAAGAAATCCCAGCTCGTCGATTACTAGATTCTGGCAACAAGCGAGCTTCTTTATCTATCATTGTCAGATCATGACATTGTCCGACGCGCCTACGCTTGGACCTGTTGGAGTTGTTGATTGTCCGAGTCTCGATGAAATATAAGTGTTTTTCTTCATTTGTTTCATCAACTTGGACGATCTTGGCGTAAGTCTTGTAGCTGCCATCCTTATAACTTTCGATGTCAACAATATACTCAAGCATTTGACCCTGTGAAAATATACTCTAGAGAAGAAATATCAGTGTGAAACACCACTCCATGTCATGATGTTGAATCTGGTAGTGAATGTAGAATGGTTTTTCTGGTATGGGTGAAAGAGTATTGGCATTTCTAAAGAATTCATCTTTTTGTATCAGCGCGTATAAGTTCGCAAGAGTAGTTTTTAATTGTGGTATGCACGGAATTGGCTTCCTTTGTCCTTGGCGTCCTTGATTGTCATTGGACTTGAATCGTTTCTTATCACCCCCATAGTCTTTATTGTTGTTATGAGCTCGTTCTTCGGGATGGCATTTGGTTGGTAAGGTGATGCGTTGAGGTTTTGGCTTCTTAGTTGTCAGTCGCTCGAGGTCGATAAAGTTGTTGACCTTCTCAATCATATCCTCCAACGTCAGTGGCTTGTTGAGAACCAGGTTCTCCTTGACTCGTCCATCTATGAGCAGTGGATTGGTGAAAGCAGAGATTGTGATCTTCTTGTCTGGTGCCTCCTTGAGGTTGAACAAAGAGTAAAGACTCTCCTCATTGTCTTTATTGTGCGAATAGTTTTTGATAAACAGTTCGTGAAGTTGTTCAAAAGTGAAGATTGACCCTTCGCTCAGCGTGTGAAGCCATCGTAGAGGTTCGCCCTTTAAACTGGTCGGGAAGAGACGGCAGAGGATGTGATTGGATGTCGAATGTAGCCCCAAATAATCCTTAAATTCTTGGACGTGCTCTACAGGATCTCCTCCCTAGTATTTCTGAATCTTCGGAGTATGAAAACTGGTGGGTACTTCCTCATCCAGCAACTCTTGTGCGAGCGGGCTCTTCTGTAATTTGGTATAGTTATTTCTTCCAGTGAGTATTTAAGCGTCTAACAACTCCTAGATGCGTTTGTCCACCTGTTCTGGAGTGAGATGTTGTCGAGACGTGACAACTCGTCTTGTTGCTCGCCCTCCTGGTAGATTGTGCTCTCATGTTGCTTTTCCCATTCGATCATAGACCAAAATTCAAGGTTTTTCTCTGTTTTGTTCCTCTTGTTGCTGCAGATCGATTATTGCTCCTGTGGGTAATTGTGGATTGACATGAACTGGAGGTGGGACTAGCTCTTGCTAAATTTGGGGAAGCGCTAAATTTCGGCCTCGATGTCCCTGGCAATCATGGACTGATATCCTCGAGGTTGCAGGCAGAGTGTTCTGCTAACTTGGATTTGCTATTATTTGAGCTTGAAGTGCTATGATTGTGTTCTGCATGCTGGCAAGCTGTTTCTCTAGTTCAAATAGTCGTTCAGCTTCTGCTTGCACAGTTGTTCGCAAATCCGTCACTCCTTCAGCAACATCAAGCAGGACGTTGTGTGATTTTTCTTGATTTACCATCCTTAAAAGAAATGAATACAGAAAAACTGGATCGGAGAACGCTGAGTGTATGCTTTGTTCTCACAGATGGCGCCAAATATAATAGCCTATTTTCGTATTGGACGAAGATAGTGCCTTACACCCTTGAAATATGGAATATTAACTAGGAACTAGAAGCAATTAACACAAGTTTAGCGTGGAAAACCCTTGAATGGGTTAAAAATCACGACCTCTCCTGAGGATTTCTGAAAGAATGTTGTTTATATAGATGCTTGCTATTACAAAGAGAAAGAGATTGGATATCTGAGTTTTGGTAGTGATCACTTTCTTTAAGATTTTTGTCGATGATAATAGCCGTCCTGGATCTTGATCTCCATGTCACTTTTTATAGGTCTTATAATATGACCGCTGGTTACATTTATGACATACGTTTTGGTCGTCCGTATTTGATGAGTCTTTATGAGGTCTTTTGTAACGTCTTGATACTTGTTGATCTGTAACGGATCTATTGATGACTTTAGCTGTAACTTCGAACTGTTGATGAAGACACGATCTCTAACGATGTTCGTATGTATACGAACTGTTGATGGATATCTGAATATCTTCTGCAGTGCGATGTTACTAGATGCTTCAATATCCTCGAATTGTAGGTGAAGAAGTCTGTATTGTAATCTGCTTGCTCTCAGTCCTTAGTTGGTTATCAGTATGTTTATACGAGCTATGTGAGCTCGAATATTAGGCTTAGTAGGAGGATTAGAAATAAGCCCTTACATACAGGACAGCCATATTAAAGATAAATATAAAAATGGTATATATGATATGAAGTTTATGATCATGTTTATGACTCTGGGGTTTTGAGGTAGGTGTTGGTTGAAGAAATCAGAGTTAGATTGAACCGTAAAAATGGGATTCCAAGATAAGCAATGCCCAGATGTTTGTATCATACCGTGCCGAATTGTCTTTTATAGATCTTAACATGTTGAGATGAAGGAAAAAAATTGAAAAAAGATATTTCGTGGGAATTTCGATAGCACCCTTTCAGGTTAAAATAATTCATCGTGAAAAGACATAAGAAGATGCAACTCTTAAGAATAAAGGCACAAAGAAGTTGAGCAAAAAGTGATTCATCTTTTCCATGGGTTGAATGAGATCTATCTTCAACGTCATCCTTGAAAAGGTGCTCCTGCTTTAGTGTTTCGTTCATTGCTCGGACAGCCCTTACGATATCATCGCCAATCTCTGGAGTAATGCTCATGCTTCGTCTTCTTAATCTGTGACTTTCTGAAGTTGGTGCTCCATCTGGCCTTGATGCAGCGATTACTTCTAGATATTCTCTAAATGAATGCCTATGACCACTAAGCATTGAACGTCCACTTGCTCAAAAAAAATGATGCTTTGGGCTTGAACTAGCAGTCCGTTGTTCAGCAATTGCTTTTCTCCTGCTACGATGCCATAATACATTTGTAATGTTGGGTTCATTATGTGATGAACTAACATTTCCTTTAACTTAACTTTCTGATCTTAATAGTATATTACGCAGCGGAGGGTCGGAAAGAGTTTATGGTGCTTCGAGTTTCTGCTTATATAATGACTGAAGGGTCTCGTCATGCTCAGAACTATCCATATCCACTCTATCTGAAACACCGCATAATGGACTATATGGCTCAAGGGGTGAATCACAGGAGTCATTCTCCGTGGAGTCACTCTCCCCAAGGACAGAAATATGAGATATAAAAATTGCCCTGCTTGAACAAGGAACTAGTTGACCTGGGAACCTCATAAGATCGACCAATAATTCCATATAGTTCAAGGCAACTATCACTGATATATGCTTATATGATTCTGCAAGTTCTATACCACCATCACTCGGTAGACCCACCACAAGTCTGCTCTCAAGACCAGTATCAGCAAGAACTTTGAATAGGATTCCTCGAGAGCAGCATGAACCATACATGCTTTATTTGCCCCAATAGCTGGGCACCTCGATTCTCTAACGGATTAGAGTTTTCCTCTAATACAGCTTTTACTGGATTAGCTTGATTCTAAAATTGGTCGCTTGTAATCATCAAAAACCAATGTAGCAATCTTTTTTATCATTGCAGTTGGATTGGAACTCAATCCTTTCACCAATGCTATAATTAATTGTTGTAGCATGAAAAGTTTCTTATCCTTATCTGTATCTACAAGAATAATGTCTGCTCTAAGACCGTCCATTCCTAAAGCATAAAGCTCATCTAGAGAAGGAATTCTATAAAAAAAAGCTCCTTCAGTGTTTTTCCTGGAATGACAGAGTAAAAACCATTGGGAATTCATCTAGAAAAAAATACCAGTAGTCCATAAAAATTTTGATGTTGTCTGAGTCATTTGCTTAGCATTACACATAGACTCTATTCTACTCAAAGTTTCCTCCTAATCAAGAGAAACATACCGTAGTTTTTCCATAAATCCTTAGGGCCACCAAGTAGCATCGAAAGGCCCTCGCTCCATTGGACCTGCATCTTCTTGTGTCTCCATCTATTTGAAGTTTTGAAATATAATACCATTTCCCATCAGTTCTCATCCATGTTAAATATAGAAGCAATTCGTAAACGACATAAAATGGCTCTATGAACTTCTTGTATTACTTCCTTGACCTGAAGATCGCATAACCTGAAATAAAGGATCAATTTGTTCTCCCATATGGGAATCTGCTCCATATAGATAATGGTAGACTGCAGATCCAAGAATTTGAATTCGTTCTGATCATTGATGAAAGATTCATAATAATTCAGTGAATCGCGTTTGAATCGAAGCGAAGATAAACTCAAATTGATGAAGATAATATCAAAGAGAGAGAAAAAAAGAGTTCGTCGTTTTAATTTTGTTGTCATTTTGTATATTTTGGAAGTATGAGCGAGCTAGCCAGCCAACAAATTCACTCCAAGCAATTAGGAATCCATGACTGGAAAAAGTATGTCATGCCTGGAGTTCTTGCTTCTAAGCTAAAGGCTACCAATTTCATCACTAAAAAAAGACTTCTGCTCTTCGATTCAGCAATTCGTCACACCCCTGTGCTTTCACCCAATTTGCATTCCATACCAAAATCATTTTGGCTGCACAAATTGCTTACAACACCAAAGATAGATCATCGAGTTTCAGAGTTGCCGCCGCTTGAGTCTCTTCTCATGAACCTTATGGTATTCCCTCTCTCCTTTTCCCCCATTTGTAATATATTTCATTATCATATGTTGTACTTTGATGCTACTTTAGTTGTTGACTTTGATTTCTTGCTTATGCCTCTTTAATTGGGTCGCCAAATCTTTAGATTAAGATTTTTTGTCACTTGCATCACGACCAACTAAAACCTATATTTTATGTTTTTGAAAAGCTTAGAAAAGCTGTAAGTCTCATTTTCTTTAATCTCGTATGCTTATTTTCTTTAATCCCTTGGAATTTGAATAATGATGCGTACACTTGATTAACCAAGTTATACTTGTTAGGCAATTTCACTTCAACTACACAACCCCAAATCGGACCAGACATGAGATGTTGAGAACTAAAACACCTCTTCCAACTGAACATTGGCCTTTTATAAGGTTAGTCTTATAAATGTAAGAATACCATTAATTGCTTCCCCTCTATGCCAATTTTAATCCCCTAAAAACTGGCTCATATGTTATTAAATACATGATCTGCCTCTTAGTGTTACTAAATGGATTTGTCTCTTGTAGCAAGGGAAATGGAAAAGGCATAAGCTGTCCCAGCCCCCACACCCCAAAGGCGCCTGAACATGGTCTACGCCCTTATTCTCATTACAAAGTTTATGATGCTCAAGTGCGACAAATTACTATAGTCCTCTTTCAAGAGTCAGCATTTCCTCAAAGGTGTATTCTGCCTCTGGGTTTGCCCAAGTCTGTATGCAAATCATTTCCATCAAATAGAGCTTTGTTTTGCGAGGATGAGCTATGCCAGGCCCTCTCTCTCTCCCTCTCTATCTCTCTTTCTTTCTCCCTCTCTCTCCCACTCTCTCTCTCTTTCTCACACACAATTGAATTAGTCCTCTTTTAGGTTTTACTAGAAAGTCTTAAGGTAAAATGTTGGACCAGAACTTCTTTTGACCTTATCCTGATGGAAACTATGTCCTTTAAATCCTTAGCCTTTGAAGACACTGTCATTCTCTTTATTATATTTTGTTGTCATGTTTTCTTTCTTTTTGTCATCGTACGAATTATTGTACATAGATGTTTCATTGCTTATTGATAAATGAAAGGAGTTATTAACTGTATTTTGTTGATAAATTATAACTTGAAATTTGATCTAATACAAAGCTACATGTGCAGTGGTGTATTTTTAGAGTGTTTAAAATTATGAGTTGTAATTTTGATATATTTGTGGAAAAAAAAATTGAAAAAAATAAAAAATAAAATAAAAAATTACCACAGACTTTTTTTGTAGTAAATAAATAGCCACGAATTGAGATTGCGTCTTACCTTGTTTCATAACACGGTTTATATTTATGGCAATAAATTAACTATATATTAAATCCGTGGCAAAACAGTACGTTAAGCTCAGATAAATTCTGTACAAACCTCCATCACAACTTAAGTCTGTGGCAAATAGCATTTTACCACAGACAAAGTCGGTAATATTTTGCTAAAATTGGTGTAGTGGATATAGAATCATGCAACCAAGGAGCTTATCGCTCCAGAGTTCAACTCGTTGTACATAATGTATATATGCATGATATCTTGAAGCGACTGTAAGGCTGAGTTTCTTAAACTCTTAATGAGTTATATATCTCATTCTTTGAGTAGGGTGTCTAGCTACAAGAACACTCTTGATAAACTCACCAAGGTGATTGTGGAAGTGCTGCCACTTTCTATGAGAATTGGGATAATTCTCTAAAGCCTTCACCTATACTGGGATTAAGTACATGGCCAAAATGTGCTGGCATTTAGAACTTGTACCTGATAGGGTTGTATGTGGTTTTCTTCACTGTATAAAAATGAATAATAAGTTCAAGACTCTGATCACTTATTTTTCTTATACGTTGTAGATTGTTCACTACGTAAAGTTTCAAGTCTAAGGACACATTTACTTAAGCACATCTTTTTATATTGAAACCGTATTCTCATTTTTTTTCTCCTTCCGAAAAGTTTTTAAAAGTGGGGGATTGTTGAATTTTTCAAAACTTGCCTCATGTGGGTGGGTTTGACCCCTTGACCTCTTGGTCAATTTTATAGAACTCCTTTTGAACACAAAAATCATGTGACTTTTGTAACCCAACTATAGTCTAAAAGTTTAGTCCCACATTGTTTGTAAACTATAGTGGAACTAAACATATAAGGTAGTACTCACTTGACATGTATGTAATATGTGACTATATAAGAGATAGTGTATATGTGTGTGAGTGTGTGAGTGTGTGAGGGAGCTTTTATACCCTTGACGCACTTGGACCTTTCTCGGGCTCGGGCAATTGGCTCTGGAGGCCCTAGGGCCCTTTGAGCTTGGGCTAGGCTCACCTTATTCTTTTTATTGAAAAGTTATCCATTCATTTTTGGGCTTGGGCTTTACTTTGGCTTGGTCTTGGTCTTGTACACGTTCTTCTCTCCAACGGCTAGAAGACCAGATCCTTCGGGACAGCTCCCCACGTACTCACGAACGAGTTCAAAGCTCCGAACGTTTAAGTAAAAAGCTGAGAGACGTTGTAGAGTAAACAACTATATAAACCCTCATTGTTTCCCATAAAAAATACACAGAAGTGAAACAGTCATCTCTCTCTCTCTCTCCCTGTGCAAACTCTGCCTCTGTCATTTGTCATTTTACTCTCGGTTTCGCTGAGGTTCATACTTCAATTGTACGTAGTCTGCCGGTATTGCGACTAATGTATCGATCACCAATCACTGCTAGTTGTATCCTGGGAAGAAATCAGACTGCTATTACCGGTAGGTCGAAATACTCTTTAAAAAAAGTGCGATCCACGCCTCAAGCTTTTCTTTTACTGTTGTTCTGTTACTGTTTTACTTCCAGCATCTCCATAATTGCTGCTCTTTTCTTCCTTGCTGCAACACAAAGTTACTGTTCCATTTATGAGGAAAGCTATATCACAGGTTCCATTTATTTTCTACAGGTTATGATCAATATGCATCCCAAAACATTGGCTAAAATGGACACTTCCCTAGCAATATCTCCTTGCACTAATAAGTGAGAGAGGTCTTCATAGTGACCATGTAAGCAGCAACAACAAATGAAGACTAAAGGGATCTTGGATTTTTTTTGAACAACAGAGTCTACCGCAACAATGGACTTCATGAGTTTCCAACAAAATACCTTAATTTTGTTGGGAAGGATAGAGTCCCAGAACCACTTCAAATTATCAGTCTTGTCGCCACTAGTTCTAACAATTTCCCATGCGGATTTAATCGTGAAATTAACACTTAATATCGAAGACTAACTAGATAACCTTGTAAAGTAATGTGCTTCAATTCTGTTCTTTAGATTAAGAGGAATATCATGATGTAAACGATTCCAATGCTACTGCCCATTGTGATATATTTCATTCACATTGATTTGTTGAGAAACACTGATATCCAGACAAATGCTGCTTTCGCTTAACCAATTCTCACGCCAAAAATCAATATCACCTGATCCCCGAATCCCCGAATCCAAGCAGAATTTTCTTTTACAGTGGAGAACTCTTTGGCAAGATTATTGTACATTCTAGAAGCATAAGAGGCATTGAGCATGGGTTGGTTCCCAATAAAGAACATGCTATACTTTTCAAAAGTCTAGACCACAAGCTGTCTTTATGTAAAAGATTCCACACTTTCTTAAGAACAGAACTCTTTTGGATGTCCCGGAGGTTTCTAACACCAATTCCACCTTCATCTTTAGGCAAACATAAAGATCGCCATGTAATCCATTTCTTTTTAGGGTGACCTTCAAAAACACCCCAGAAAAAGTCTGCAAAGATTTTCTCCAGCCTTTCAATAACTGAAATGGGCATATGAGAGCATACAATTAAAATGAGAGGCTATAATTCTTCCATAAGTAATAGGCGCTCCCAAATAAATAAAAGGAAAAGTCTTAACTTGAAACCCAGATGCACGTTGTATGATTTGTTTTCTTGCTGCAGAAAGCTTTTCATTTTTGTAGATCCAACTTTTAGCTTGGTTAACTAACTGGCCTGAACACTTTTCATATCTAGACAAAAAATTTGTTAGGCCAGAAATGGATTTCTTACAACCATTTAAGAAAACAAGAAAATTGTCGGCACATAGGAGATGGGCCATTGTAGAAACATTGAGAGAACCCTCTAGATAATACTTCTTCAACAAGGATAAATAAAAGAGGAGATGGGATCCCCTTGCCTGAGACTTCTAGAAGATTTGAAGTAACCTTTGTATACACCTGGAAGAATAGCAGAGAATGATGGAGTTTCCACACAGTTAGCCACTAGAGAGAATCATCTGGAGCTAAAACCAAGCATGTAGAGGACGGCTTTGAGAAAGGTCCAATCTAACATGTTATAAGCTTTAGCCATGTCAATTTTTGAGCATAATATTACCACCCCTAATCTTCCTGGTTATGTCCCCAACCATCTCTTGTGCAATTCCAATGCTTTCACAAATGTCTGTACCCTGCACATATGCACCTTGATTAACAGGGATTAACGTGGAAATAATCTTAGAAAAAATATTATAAAACATACAGAGCAGAGACTGATAGGTCTATAATCATTGAAGCCAATAAAAGAAGAACTATAGAACTTACGAAGTTGTGTACCGCCGAAGAATTCTCCAGTTGCACATAAGAGATCATGGTGAACAATATCCTAACAAGTTATAAAAAAGTAGATGTGAACCATCCGGACCAGGTGCGCTCTCCATTGGAATGCTGAATAGGCTGCTTTTAATCTCCTCTAGAGAGGGCATTTCTACTAGCATCTTGTTGTCATCTTCGATCATGTAGTGGCTTATTCGGCATCTCGGACTCAAGCTCCATCTTCGACCATCATACGACCACTCGACCTCATCAACATACACGTGGCACAATTTATGACACATTACAGTTATAGAGTTTTATTCATCACTTTCAACCTCTACATCAACAGTTCGAGTCAACAAATGCACCGTCATCAATAAAGCCGTTACAAAACAGCAAGATCAAACCGTTACAAAATCAGTTCAAAGACTATCAAATATATATATATATATTGTAACGTCCATCATTAAAAATAATAATAGTCGCCAAATAGTTATATTATAAGACCTATAAATATGACCATAAAATCTCAGATGAAGGACGGATGAATGCTCACTCAAGAGTCTATAATAAAATACTCAGGGCATCTCATGTAATAGCTAGAAACTATGAATACCATTTCTCTTTCTAAATCCTCAAGAGAGGTCGTGGTTTTTAACCTATTTAAAGGTTTTCCACGCTAAACTTTGTGCAAGCATTCGTTCATTATTCATATAGACGCTCTGAATACCCTTGGTGTAAAGGCTAAGTTCGAGATACGAAATTAGGCTATTATATTTGGCGTCGTCTGTGGGAACTAAGTTCTTAAACTCATTGTCTCAGAAATAGCTTATTATCTTTCTACTGAATGACGCTTCCAGAATTACAGGCCACTATAAACTCTGAATCGAAAGGCGTGCCGCTCTGGAACAACAGCTGGCAGGTGTACAAGAAGCGTTAAAGGTTTTGCAAAGTTAACAGATCGCAGCCCAAAAGAACAAAGGCGTGCTGCCAGCTGCTTCGTGGGTTTCCGTTCTCGACAGAATAAAACTTCACGCCAATAATTTGGGAGGTAAAGTTCGATCTAATCATAAATAACCTAGGGGCTAGCCAGCTCTGGTACAGAAAGTCCACCAAAAAGTTGATGGAGGTCTTGCTGGAGTCAGACAAGCAGAAGATCCACCCCGAGGAAGAGTTTGTATTCTGGCAGGTGATCGGCTAAGTTAAGGAAGTTGTGACTACAATCCTCGTGAAGGACGCGTCCCACGACCGACCACCATAGCTCGTCGTATTAAAGAACTATTCGATGCTCAAGTTCAGACCACTAAAGCCATTCACAACTGCTTATAGAAGAGCCTGATTGCTTAGAAACTATTGGATGGTGAAGTTCCCACCGATTTCTACTCACCGAAAATCCAAAAATATAAGGAAAATGATCCAGTGGAGCACGTTCAAGAATTTAATGACGTTCTAGGCTTACATTCTACATCCAACCACATTCTAAGTCGGCTATTTCCTACTAGCTTACAAGGTGAGCCTTTGCGATGGCTCCCCTCACTACCAGAAAGGTCAATTACAAATTTCAAACAATTACGGGAACTTTTCATCAAGAATTACTCACACAACAGAGACAAAGAGAAGAATATGTATTCTTTGTTCAGCCTTAAATAGGTACCAGAAAAGAAGCTCGAAACATTTACTAAGAAATTCTTGGAGTTAGCCAGAAAGGTGGACCGACTCGATCAGAAGATTACTATAAGAAAACCTACGACTTTGGAAGACAAGATCGAGAAGGTCAGCGGATATATCAATCTCAAAAGGATGGTATCCGAAAGACAAAAAACTCAGAAATCAACCTTGACAGTAAGAGATCAATCTACAGGCCATGATTTCAATCGCACTACTGATCACGGAGGAGACAGGAAGAAGACCAAATCTAATGGCGATCGAACTTTGAAAGGCAGTAATATGCCAAAACCTTATCTTCCCAAGATGACTGTTACCATAGCTAGCATATATCCTATACTTCAAAAGGATAAGTTTTTTCGTAGTGCCCAGTATTTCCAACCTATCGAGAACAAACCATATTGCATATACCACAAAGTCTGACATCATGAGACAGAACATTACTTCACTTTACAGCGACTGTTGAAGTATATTTTTGTAGATGGACGAATGCATGAGTACATCGTGGACGTTGAAAGTTACAAGAATGGGAGTTACAAATATACTATGGAGATCGTACAGGCTAAAGAAGCGGCAGAGGAAAAACATTTATACCACATTTCCCTCAGCTACTTTATTGAGACTCATACTATTAACAAATCTAACAGATGCAAAAGGCAACATCTCAGCCAATGCCACGATTTTTCCATGGTCGATAAAGAAGCTCGGTTACTCCCCGTATCTAGTTACCAGCGCATAGGGGTCACTTTCGAAGATTATAATGTTCGTCATATCAATTTTCCTCATCATGATGGACTCGTGATCATGCTAAAAATGAGAAATGTCGTACTACATACAATGATGGTGGATACTGGCAGTAGCATCAAATTGTTTTTCTAAAGCACGATTGATCAAATGGGACTGGCCGACAAAGTTCAACCTAGTAACGCCGACATCAGTGGGTTCAACAGCTCTAAGGAAGAACGTGAAGGAAAAATTTTACTTTCTATTACAGCAGGACTAGCAACAGTTGGCATAGTATTCTATGTTATCAATGTGAGGTCATGTTATCTAGGGATCATGAGACGCTGTTGGCTACATAACATGTGAGCCATTCCATCGACCTATCATTTGGTGCTACGATTCGATTGGAATGATGGCATTTACGAGATCAAAGGCAGTCAGAAGCTAGCTCAAGCTTGTGAAAAAAAATTCACCACCATGACAGAACTATCAATACCGTAGCTCGTATAACAATTATAGAAAGCCACAGGGAACACTACAGAGAACTTTACAGAAAACCAGCTGCTAAGCGCAGAAACTACCGAATACATCGAGATCAGTAGAGACAAACAGGGCACCTTCATTAGAACTCTTTTGCCCACGTCCGAGCGCAATGCTCTTATTCAATTTCTCAAGGACAATAGTGATGTCTTCGCATGAACATTTCACAAAATGCCAGGCATTGATCCAAATTTGGTTTACCACAAGTTTAGTTTGAAAGATAAAGCTGAAGCAGTCAAATAGAAACATAGAACTTTAGCACTAAGACTCCTAGAAGAAGTCAACAAAGAGATCGATAAATTCATTGAACTTGGTTTTATCCAAAAATCCAACTACCCATAATGAATCTTGAACATTGTCGCAGTGCCAAAGAAAAATAAAAAAATCAGAGTTTACGTAAATTTCACAGACCTCAATAAACATAGTCTGAAAGATAGTTTTCCACTTCCTATTATCAATCATCTGCTCGATTCTACTACGAGGCATGAACTCTTATCCATAATAGACGTTGCATCATGGTACAACCAGATACCTCTGTTACCCGAAGATCAAGAAAAAAAATGGCTTTCATTATAGAGCATGGTTTGTATTACTACAAGGTCATGCCTTTTGGCCTCAAGAATGTAGGAGCCACTTACCAAAGATTGATGACACAGATGTTCAAAGACCATCTTGGGAAAACAATGAAAGTTTACATTGATAATATGTTGTGTAAAAGTCTCAAGAAGGAGAGCCATCTCCCAAATTTATACATGGCCTTCAAAATTCTTTGGTCTTATAAAATGCGACTCAATCCTAATAAGTGACAGTTCATCAGGAAAATTCTTAGGTCATTTGATCAGCAAGCAAGGCATAGAGGCTGACCCAGATAGTATTTGTACACTATTATCTTTACCTTCTCCAAAGATTAAGAAAAACATACTGAAGCTAGTTGGCAAGATAACAGTAATTAATCATTTTGTCTCAAAGTCTTCAGATCGGTATCGATGGCTATTTGACCTATTACGTGAAGGAACAAAGAAAAAGAAACCAAAAAAAGATCCTGAGATCGAGTGGACTGTAGAATCTGAAACAGTATTTCAGGAACTAAAATACTATTTTGGAAAGCTACCAGTAATGAGTACACTCAAAGAGGGAGAAGAGCTCACCATATATCTTGCCGTTACTGATGAATCACTGAGCTCAGTCCTTATTTGACTTAATGAGATGACGGAGAAGCCTGTCTACTTCATAAGCAAGACTCTCACTCTAGTAGAAATACGGTATACAAAGATTAAAAAACTATTATTAGCTTCCGTCTACACATCGCAAAAGTTATAACAAGATTTCCAAGCTCACTCAGTTCGAGTAATAACAAATTATCCTTTGCACGAAATCTTATCCAAACGAGAGAAGTCTATACAAGTCTAGCAATGGTCGGTTACTCTAGGTGGGCACGATATACATTTTGAACCACAACATTTTGAAAAAGTACAAGCAGTAGCAGATTTCCTCGCAGACTTTCCAGTAGATGATCCTGACTGGCAAGAAGATAGTACCGACATAAATAAAGAACAGTTCAAGGAAAAATCAGATTGGATATCCAAGAAAGGTTGGCGCCTTCTAACTGACGGTTCGGCCAGACCCGCCGGGTCAAGCATCGGGATCGTTCTTATCACACCTTCCAATGACAAAATTGAAAAAGCAATCTAACTTAACGTTAAAGCCACCAACAATGAGACCGAATATGTGGTACTAATCCACAGTCTAGATATGGCTCTGGCGATTGAGGTTTTCGATTTATCTGTATGCAAGCACTCTTTACTCATAGTTAACCATTATACAGACAAGTTTCATAAAATAGAAAAATGATCGATTACACTACAGCAGTAGCCGATAGAATGAGCAGATTCAAAAAGCCTACTATCGAGCATTTTCCTCACGGAGAAAACAGACATTCAGATTCCCTTACCTATCTTATGGGAGTCCTCAGAACGGAAGCTCGATATATCAAGATCAAAGTAATATCTACCCCCAGCATTAACATTATCAGTTAAAAATCTGTTAATACTGGGGGTGGTAAATAGGACGAGGATGAGGACGATTGAAGACGACCTTACCTCACATATATCGGGCCCAAAAACGAGTTTGATAGCAAACTCCCCAAAGATCCTACTGAAAGAAGACATTTGCTTGACAATGTTAAGCGATACGTCGTTACCGATAACTTCTTTTATAAAAAGTCAGTAACAGGACCCTATCTCTAATGTTTATCTGATACGGCTCAAGATTACCTGTACAAACTTCATGAAAACACTTGTGGATCCCATACAGCAGGACGATCCTTAGAAAACCGAGCTCTTACTCAATGATTCTTTTGGCCTAAAATGAAAGCCCAAGCCATCGAATATGCGAGCAAGTATGGTTCCTACCTAAGAAATGAACCACAAAATCAAACTCCGTCCTTGGAACTCCATCTAGTAAAGTTATATGGCCATTTAAAAGATGGGCCCTTGACCTCGTGGGAGAGTTCCCATCTGCACCAAGAAAAAGGAAGTACCTCCTAGCAACAACGGACTACTTCACCAAACAGGAAGAAGTAGTTCCTTTGTGTCGAGCACGTAAAGACAAAATCATCAAGTTTATATGGGAAACCATTATAATACGGTTTGGCTGCCCCCACCTCATCAGAATCGAAAATGGACCTCAGTTCGTTGGCTCCAAGGTCGTTGAGTTCCTCAACCAGCACAATATCATCTACTCTCCTACAAATCCATATTACCCACAAGGAAATGATCAGGCTGAAATTACCAATTGATCTATCGTCGATAGAATCAAAAAGTGCTTGACAGAGAAGAAGGTTAATTGGGTGTAAGAGTTATCACATGTGCTATGGGAATATCGAATAATACCTCGAGTATCGACTGGATGTACGTCGTTCTTGTTGGCATACGGTACTGAAGCAATCATCTCCACTCAATATCATCACCCATTACGTGACCATACCAAGACAGACAAAGAAAACGAATTCCAGTTGGCATGTAACATGAATTGGATGGAAGAAATAAGAGACGGAATAATCATGAACTTGGAAAGATACCATCAGGCTTTAACCAGAACATATAACAAGCGAGTTCACCATAGAGAGTTCGAAATTAAAGATCTCGTCCTCCGATAGGTACCAAAGTATAGAAAGGAAGTAAATGCTGGAAAACTCACAAAAATTTGGGAAGGACCTTTTATCATTGTTGAGAAAAGTGGACTTGGTTCTTACGACCTCGCCACAGAACATGGGGATCGAGTGCCTAATCCTTGGAACACAGGAAGATTAAAGTTATATCATATGTAATAATCTATCACAGTGTACTTTTCTAATAAATCTGTCATCTTGTATGTCGATCTTACATCAATAAAATACTTATGTTTGATCGCCCTACATCAGAGTACTTTCTACTATTTCATATAATACTCTTCTACTATATCTAATATCGTTTGTTGCTTCACCTAATCTGATCTTCTATTACATTACAGATCATTTGTTGCTTCAACCAATCATCTGATCTTCTATTATATTACAGATTTTTTGTTGCTTCTGCCAATTTGATCTTATATTACATTATAGATCGTTTGCTGCTTCAGCCAATCTGATCTACTTTTATATTAAAGATCATTTGTTGCTTCAACCAATCTGATCTTCTATTACATTATAGATCGTTTGGTACTTCAGCCAATCTGATATTCTATTACATTGCAGATCGTTTGTTGCTTCAGCAAATCTAATCTTCTATTATATTATAGATCATTTGTTGCTTCAGCCAATCTGATCTTCTATTACATTATAGATTGTTTGTTACTTCAGCCCATCTGATCTTCTATTATATTACAGATCGTTTGTTGCTTCATCCAATCTGATATTCTATTATATTACAGATCGTTTGTTACTTCAGCCAATCTGATCTTCTATTATATTACAGATTGATTATTGCTTCAGTTAATCTATTCTTCTATTACATAACAGATCAATTATTGCTTTAGCCAATCTGATCTTCTATTATAGAACTGATCATTTGTTGCTTCATCCAAAACAATCTTCTATTATACGATAGGACGACTAGGAGTTCTACAAAATGACTACCAGACTTCTACATCACAATTGATTCATCAAAAGGTCAGCATAAATATGTACAAATCACTAATTCTATTATCAATCCAACTTTACTACACTCTTACTATATTTTCAAATGTATAGTACCCATAATTCTTTCTTACTGTCATAACGCTTCATCAATCACTTAAGCTATCAGGCAGCACATTGCCACACAAACTTTCCCCACGCTCAGGAAGTCGTAGACGCATCAACTCTGGCGCCCTCCCAATAATAATTTGTTTTCCTTCTTTAACCTTACTCTTCATAAGAACTCCATAATGAGGCTGAACTACTCTGTCCAACTCTTTTTTCTTTATAAATTCATTTAGCCCCTCCATTCTTTTCAACTCAATAGCTAGTTCAGCCTCATTATGCTAAAGTTGTTCGGCCAAACGAGCCACTATGCTTCGCTCTTCCGTTACTATCACCTTTATTTTTTACCTTTAAATCAGTAAAACTTTTTAGTGCTTCCTGATGACAATTCATATCAGCATTAAATTTTTCATTTAAAATACATAACACTTCACACTGGTTCTGAACCTCTGCCAGTTAACCTTACAGTAACAATCAGCTTTTACATACATACTAGTTCGTGTATCCAAACATATTTTATGTCACAGTTAACAATTTTACTCAAGAACATAATATTTAAGTAATATTGATGCATAGCTCTATCTATATGATCATCACAGAGAATAGATTTTATTTATCATCAAAACAATGTACAAAGATCTAATGCATATGTAGGTTGGTAAGAAACTGAACTACTCTACTTTCGCTTCTTCGAGCAACGAGACGACTGCCCCCTATCTCTCAAACTCTTTAATTTATCTACTTGAGTATCTACAGGAGTTATAAAGGTCACCACCTCCTGCTGGCGTTGCTTTCGCCGTGACCAAGGTTTCAGGCTCTCGACCTCTTCCTCATCCTCTTTCGACAGAATTTTTCTTAATTTTGGAACTGATTTTTCAAAAATATTTTCCTCATCTTTTGTAAACCACATATTTTTAGCTTTTTCGTTCTCTATATCAAAATCCTTCCCACAATCCATTACATACTTCCTAAATTTGTTACCTACCCTTGCCAACTCCCCTCCATAAAACTAAATCACACTTTCCATATGGCGTTCATACTCCGTTCGAGCTACAATATTTGCTCGTGGCGGATACAGATGCTCTTTCAACTGTATATGCACCTTGTGTAGACGCTTACGCGTTTCTTTTTGCAATACACCTAATGCCCTCACATCACCTTCTACCTTCATTCGAACAGTTATTTATTTTAATAATTGAGTCGTTAAAGACATTTTTTGCTCAATATGTTGCGTCAATACATCTTACAACTCCTTTATCTCACCCTCTAATTTCTGCTGAACCTTTATTTGCTCTTTCCTTATCCTGAAAAGCACAATCCTAATTGCCCTTCGGTCCTACATAAAGCCAAAAACATCAGGTAAGGGTCCTACATCACCCCATATAATAGACACACCAGCTCGAGCTAAGCATTCTTTTGCCTCTACACTATGACGATTACATGGTTCTTGAGCCAAAAACATAACTCAAGCTTGGTCAAGTACTACACCCCTTTCTTTCAACAGTTTTACAAAAGTTTTTGTTAAACCCTGCTTACTATCTACTTTAGCCTCAAAAAATAGTGTTAGAGCTACCAAAAGTTCTTGACGCCAACCTTTATCGCTCGGGTCAAAAAAACAAATCAAGTCTTTCAATTTCGTACTAATGCCCTCCTCTCCTCTTCTTTTCTTAAAACCTCATCCCTTTTTATTTTTATCTTAGCATATCTACACTGAAGGTCATATAATTCTTTAAAATTTTTCTCCGAATTTGACTTAAACTGCCTTCTCCCATATTCAGTTTTATTGAGTAGTTGCCGAATACGAGCCACATAATCCCTCACTCTACTCAACGATCTCTCCAGGTCGGAAACAGTTTTTCTTAACCGCTCTACCCCCTACAAAGATTATAAATTTCTTGTTACCATACAAATATTCAAACAGCATACAATAAAAAGTGTCTATCAAGCTTACCAGTTTTACGACCATACAGAATACAATCTCATCAAAGTTAATAACAAAATAGTATAGTTCGAAACATAATACCACAAACTGATTAAAGATTCTTGATAGTCTCTATCTTAGATGGAGGATCCACTTCTCCAGAAGCTCGAACTTGTTCAGATTACAAAGCAGGTACATTGGCTGGAGCAACAACATCTTCCACCATTTCGTCCTTTACATCCGAAGCAAAGACTATCTCCTTATAGTTGCCAGTTTGACCCAGCTCTATATCAGCATCAGTCAACCTGAAGAAGCGATAAGGTTAGACAAATTAATCTCTTTTTTCCCGTAATTTGGTACATACTTGTGAGATAGTCTCCTCATGCTCAAACAACTCTACATACCACTCTTCAGCAGCCTTTACATCTTCAGCCCTACTCTTTTTCTTTATCTCGAACTCATCTATAAACTCCTTCATTTGAGCCATTTGAGCATCCAGCCTGTGAGTAAGATCTCCAAACTCCTGGCTCCTCTTCCCAATAAACTTTGTAGCCCCTTTCATCAGCATCGATAGCTGCTAATAAAAATACACAAGTTTAGTAAAACATATATCACATCACAAATACAGTAAATAAAGGATATCAATACATACCCCAAGAGTCTGCTCTTGAAACATATCATAAAGCTGATGCGGATTAGCCCCCACAACTGTACAATATTTTTACTCCATTTCTTTCATCTTGGCTACAGCCTTGGCACTCGTCCGATCACTGCCTTCGCCCACATGCCACTTCCTTTTCAGTAACCCCTTGTCCATCTCTAAAGGAACGACTTCCCTCACCACTGGCTCCTTCACTACACCCCAAACAATAAGCTCAATGCCCTCTATCCCTAGGGCCACCACCACAGTAGAAGGAGAAATTTTTGGGGTAGGCCTTTTCAACCTCCAAAATGACCGCTTCATATTCGTACTCTTTGATTCAGACGGAGGAAGACTAGTCAAATCACCTACAGAAAGGTGGGCCTTCTTCTTCTAAGCCATAGCTCAATTCTCATGAGCTTGTTGTACTTTGGGCACCCTGGAGTCTACCCTCTTATCCCAGCGGATACCTAATTCATTGACCTACTCAAGAGCTACACAGTCGAACAAGCTGGTGTTATCAAGCGGAGATTTGGGATTGGGACCTGACAAATAAGAAGCAAGAACATGGTTAGCAGCTCAAAGTAAAATAGATGGTTGGTTGAAGTTAACATATGTTACTTACTCGGATTATAATATTTATGGTTCAGGACGAGCGTTGGTTCATTTGGAACCTGTATATAATTTCCCCCTACCCATACAAGGTAGTTGTTCCACTGTCTACCTGCATACAATAACCCCTACCCCTATCTTTTACCCAGTCAAAACATTTATTTTCAAACTTTCTAAAACAAAACAAAATCATTTTCAATTTTCCCTCTTCTTCTCCAAAAAAGCATTTTTCTCTCTCTACAGTTTGTTCCCATAAACCAAAGCTTATGTCAAACAGAAAGTATACATGTAAATACAATCAGTTCTTAGACCCTACATTCTCAACTTTGATATCCCCTAATCAATCTCATACAAAGGCGATGAACTTACAACATCAAATACAGAATACTAGAAAACACAATAAAAAATAAAAGAATAAGTCACTAACCTGTACTAGAAGAACCATAATCTTCTGCTTTACCAAAACGCTTCACAGAAATTGACCACTCTTGTTGTTTTTCCAATAATTTTCTCTCACCAGATGAAGCCTTCCTTACCAAATTACACATAGAACTCAAACGTTTCTTCTCTCTGAAGATATGGGTTATACCACTTTTTTTCTTTCTCTATCATTGTAGATAATTTATGAGGGAGAAAGAGACAAGTTTTATACTCTCCCTCAGTTTATAAAACGTCAGCGTGTCAGTCACCCTATTATATTTACATGTACGTCTTTTTGTCTCACAACATCATCATGACTTCTATGATAACCTCTACTGTTATTACATTTGTCCCTACTTTCTGCTATTAAAAAAATTTGTACCTCTTTCCTAAAGCAGCTTACACGATCAATCACCTTGCTTTTAAACTCACCAAGATCGTACCATAATATACGTCATTCCTAAAATAGCTCAATATTCAAAATTCAAAATTATCTACACAGTTGTTAGAATCAGATAGCTATAATCCACAATATCTGCCACATGAACAGTTAACGAACACATTGATCTTATTTATTTTAGTTCCCAAATTCACTCTGCCTTATTCTACAAATAACAAAAAATAGAATACTGCAGACATATTACTTATTTATTTTGAGCTCTCAAAGTTCAAGCTTATAATCACATATAGTTACATTTAAAGCAGCCCAGATGATTCACCACGCCATGTAGTATTATTTCCCCTCTTATCGCCCTTTAGTCTTCTTCGGCAGGCTTGTCCTGTGCGATCTCTCGAACAACTTCTTCTCCCAAAGTTGTATCCAACAGTAACTCACGGAAAACATCACACCAGAAAAAGCGGTCATACTCTGCATGCCTACCTTCATCATCTAAGCTGCCCAACTTTAAAGCCCCTCTAGTAACATGAGGCAACAGGCAAAAGTAGCACTCCCAGAGTTTAGCCACTTTGATGTTAAACCTACCTTCAGTTGCACGACGAACACGCTGAGAACGTGTCCTCACCATGATAACTTGCAATCACTAACCTACAAGTTTTTCTTGCAAACGATACAAAGCATAGCAGACAAGGGTCAACATTTTATAGCCAGCATGAAGATTGTTTGACACCATCCAAATCGCTTCCCCAACAGATTTTGAGGAAGGATATATTTTGCAAAATCAGAAACAAAAATATCAAGAGAAGCCCAAGAATATTGTGACATTTAATACTTTCCATTTTATAAAATATGTCCTCAAATCTTATTCGCACAGCTAACATATCTGCAGATATGGAATTTGAAACATATAGTCATGTACCTCTAGTAGATAACATATAGACAGATATCAGTTACCTACCTACACAAAGATATCTTTCAGTCAGTTCAAAGCAATAGCTCGTAAACATACCAATTTTCTTAAAACCATCCTAGCCACTTGTTTGTTCGACTCACAAAATGACCTCATTGCATTTTCGGACTCCCCTCTTTTCAACCTTAATTTCCACTACCTTTACTAATATACATACTAAATTCACTATAGTTCGATTTATTCACCAATACTCCATAACACTTTGGTATTTATCACACCAACATATTTCCACCTTTTTATACTTTTTCCTTCTCCCATTTTGCTTTGTCCGCAGTTAAAATTATTACTTCTCAAATACCCAACAAGTCATTTCACACAAAATACTATACATCAAAATTTGAAGTTTGAAACACAGCATAAATATGACAGAATGAAGATATTTCATTAGTTCAAATATTTCTTACATGTCAGAATTTATAGACTGCTTTACAGATCACAACTCTTCCAGATATTTTTTACAAATAATTTTTCAGATTACATTTCCTTAGTTCACACTTTGAAACTCTTCCTTAAGAAAACTGAAGATGATGAAAAACTAAAAAGTGCTTTCAAACTTTGATCTTCTCTAAGGATGGCACAGGCAATTCAGGAACTAAAAATCACCGAAGGCGTTAAGGCGTCCGTGCTTGAATTAGCCCTTCAAAGAAGGATCTTCTTCACGGCCAAAGACGATGATTGTATGGAACAAAAAACCTCCTCCACCACTATCTCTTCCACCATAACCCCCACCACCCCGCGTGACAGGGAGGGAAAGAGGGTCTTATTTTTTGGACAGAACCCACACACCAGCAGGGTAACAATGAGACTCCCTCAAACGATCGTCTGCCGCATCATCTTCAGTTGTAACAACTTCCAACACCAGCAGCCGCAACCCATTTTGGAACTCCCCCTTCAATGTTAACAGATAATAGAAACTGACTAGGCCTATTTTTGAATCGGATCAGAAATAGAGTGGGTCAGAATTTTTTTGATTTTTTTTGGAATTATAAAATCTATTCCGATCCGATCTGATTTTTTTCGAAACTGTAAAAATGAATCCGAATTCGAAAATTTTAGAATTTCGACTATTTCAGAATAAATTTTGAAATAAATTAGGAATAAATTTCAGAATAACATAGTTTTCACTTCTTCAAATTAAACCATAATAACAGAGTTTTTACTTCTCCAAGAATTAAAGATTTAAAATTGAAGCTAGAGGAGAACAGAAGCCAGAGATGAGATTTAACTTTTTTTCTTCGCTATGAATCAAAATCGAGGCAGTGGAAAATGAAGAATAGATACAGTAGAGATTTAACTTAAGAGTAGAGGGAGTGGAGGTGGTAGAGATTTAACTTAAGAGTAGAGAAAGTATAGAGGGCAGTGGAGAATAGTGAAGAAGAGGCGGTGGAGAATTCCCTAGGTTAAGAATCTTAAGGTCTAATATTTTATGTTTTAATTCAGATTATTCAGAATTAAATCAGATTAGAGGGATATTCAGAATATTTTTTTCGGAATAATCGGATCAAAAAATTTAGAATAATCGGATTAGAATAATTAAGAATAATCAGATCGCAAATTTCAGAATTGCACACAGCTATCCGATTTCGATCCAAAAAATTTTGAAAAAATTCAGAAATTGGATTTTCGTAAATCGAAATTGCAAAATTGGAAATATTAGATCGGAAATCGAAAAAAATTGAAAGTTCAGACAGAAGTTGTAGCCCTAAAACTAACCATTTGGAAATTGTCATCCTCTGCCTCTACCACCTCCTCGTATGTCATCCCATGAAACGTAGGAGACATCGGAATTGGCGTTGGCAGACTCAAGGATTGGTTCCCAAAATATATCGAACTCAAAATTCTTCTACTTTTACCAGAATCCTCGCCTCCCAAGATTGTTGCCTCGAAGTTATCATCCTCTTAATAGACGGAAGTTTTAAAATTACAAAAAGAAAGCTAAAGAAAGAAAGATACAGAAGAAAAGTTCAAGAGAAATACTAAGTTAATCACAACTGCAACAAACAAGTCAGAGTACTCTTTATACTACAATCAGCATTAAAAATGACTTTCCAAATTCTCAACGTCAGAAGGAATTCCCATGCAGCAAACAAATATTCAAAAAGATGCATTGGAAATGATTCCCAGGAATTAATTATAGTATTAATGAAGCTTCTCAACCAATACCACTCGCCCACAATGTTTCTCATATTATTGGCTGAGAGAGGGCGGTTGTAGTGGCTTATTCTGCTTCTCGGACTCAAGCTCCAGTTATAGAGTTCTATTCATCACTTTTGACCTCTACATCAACAGTTCGAGTCAACAAATGCACCATCATCAATAAAGCCGTTACAAAATAGTAAGATCAGGCCGTTACACAATCAGTTCAAAGACTATTAAATATATTTATATTATAACGTCCGTCATTAAGAATAATAATGGCCGCCAAACGGTCATATTATAAGACCTATAAATAGGACCATAGAATCCCAGATGAAGGACGGACAAATGCTCACTCAACACTCTAGACTAAAATACTCATAACATATATTGTAATAGCTAGCAACTATCAATACCATTTCTCTTTCTAAATCATCAAGAGAGGTCATGGTTTTTAACCTATTCCAAACTTTTCCACGTCAAACTTTGTGCTAGTATTCGTTCATTATTCATATACACGCTTTGAATACCCTTGGTGTAAAGGCTAAGTTCACAATACAAAATTAGGCTATTACAGATCATGAGTTGGGGTATGCATGTGAGAAAATTAGTAAAGACAAAATAATTTATCTAAATATCTAATGATAAGTAAAGACAACGCGAAAAGAAGACAAAATAAGCTTCAGTAAAAAGATAATGTTTCATGTCAAGAATGAAATGCTTGCTTTGTAGTAAAATGAGCTAAATCAATCGATATGCATGAGATTTATCGTTAGCGTTGGGAGATGTGGTATGTACATATGCATGTATGTATTGTCGCGCCACGTATAAAAATGATGATTTGATATTGGAACTAATGATCGTAAGAATGGGATGAAAAACGTCGCTCATTAAACGAGTATAGTGCATTGAATTAATATTTTAGTTGAGCATGCTATAAGTCCTAGAGTTAGTCCAATGCTGTGAAAGGAAGTATTTTGACCAACGGCCCAAGCTTAATAGAGTACCATGAAAGGAAGTCTTTGATCGATGTCTTAGACTTAATGCAATGCTGGTGTGAAAGGAGGCGACAATGTGTGTTGTCCTTGTGGTCATAAAATTCTTGCAACAACATTATTTGATGAAAATAAGAAGAAAAAAAGTTTAAAAGAAAGGTATTGGAAACGGATTCGTGGACACTACTATTTGAAACACTGCATAGACCGTAATTCTTAACCACTCATCTCTTCTCTAGATATGAGTGGTTAAGATAAGAGAGGAAATGGCAATTAAAAAATTAAAAAAATAAAAGGTAAAAATTATGTATCAAATAACAAATATCTCTCTCTTCAACATAATATCTCGAGTCCGGATTTGCCAACCCTCCTTAATGGAGGGTTGTCGCAACCCTCTCTCTTTTTGGCTAGAGACTTATCAGAGGGTTAAATAAATAAGTTATTTTATTTAAATTCTAAATATTTTAGATTCCCTACAAAAAATACTTCCTTCTCTCTTCCTCTCTTTTTCTTCTCGACCACAAAAAATATTTCCTTCTCTCTTCCCTTCTCTCTCCTCTCTTCCCGAACGTAATACGGTGCCCCTCAGTTTAACATCTCTCTCTCTCTCTCTACTTTTTCTTGCTACATTTTTTCCTTTAACAAAACAAAGGATCTATGCCCTGCAGCCATAATTAAGAGGTTAGCTTTTAATCATAATTACTTGCATAGAGATCAATAGTTTAAACTCATAGAGATGAATAATTTTTTGTTTAAGTTTATTTCGTTTGATTCTAAGCAGACCTGTATAAATTATTCATGCTAATTTAATGCTTTATACTGTATAGATTACCATGTTCTTCACAAAAGTGGAGAATTATGTAACTCTAGTTATTTTTTAAAGCTTATCTAACTATAATTGTATTACTGTTTAGCGAATGGATTCGAATATTGGAGCAATACTGTTGGATTCAAATGATAAAGTAATACAGTCTGGTTCAGATGAAGATAATTTTGATAAATTGGGGGACGATTTGGATTTGCAAGATAATTCCCAAACCGTATTTAATAATGACTAAGAGCCAAGAATTGGTATAATATTCAAAAGTGTCGAAGAAGCATTTAAGTTTTACAATTCTTATGCTAGATGTATCGGGTTTAGTGTGTGCAAGAAAAGAACAAACAAAAGTAAGAAAAGTATTATATTATTAAGAGCATTATTTTGTTGTAGTTGTGAGGGTCCTATCAGAAAAAGAATACTCCAATTAAAAGATGAGATGACCGAAGGTTTGGATGTGAAGCAATGTTTGAGATCAAAGTCACCGACAATGGGAAATATGGAGTGATTAAGTTTATTGCAGCACACAATGATCATGACTTAGTTCCAGCATCTAGTGTACATTTGATGAGGTCTCAACGTCCATTAGAACCATCTCAGGTTGGAATCATCAATACAATGACCTCTGTTGGTATGAAGAATAAACAAATTTGTACTTATCTGACTAAGGAAGACGCCGGACCTCAGAATCTCAATTTCATTCCAACAGATTGTAAGAATTTCATTAGGAAAAGGAAGTCTGAGTTTCTTCAAAAGGGGGATGCATAATGTCTTCTAAACTACTTTAAGCGCAAGAAAAAATTGAATAAGTTCTTCTACTACTCTATTCGAACAAACGTAGATAACGAAATAAGTGGATGCTTTTTCTGTGATGGAAAATCTAGACGAGACTATGGATTGTTTGGTGATGTCATTGGCTTTGACACCACATACATGTCAAAATGATTTGTGCTCCATTTGTTGGAGTCAATAGTCACATTCAAATTGTAATTTTTAAGTGTGATTTATTAGAGCAAGAAACATCGGAATCGTTAGTCTGGTTATTTTACACTTTCTTAGAAGCTATAGGAGGCAATCATTCAAAAACTATATTTACTGATCAAGCTTTGGCAATTACTAAAGCCATCAAAGTTTCATCTCCAAATGCTCATCGTCACCTATGCCTGTGACACATCGGACAAAATGCACGTAAAAATCTTGGTAGTGTTTACGATAAATTCTCTAATTTTGGACACGATTTTGGTGCATGCAAATAAGATAATGAGACGGTTGAAGAATTTGAAGAAAAATGGGACACATTACTCGAAAAATACAAGTTAAGAGAGAATGAGTGGTTGAAAGGAATATTCAAGCTACGTGAAAAATGGGCTTCAGTGTATGGACGTATCCACTTTTGCATAGGTATGATGACTACCCAGAGATGTGAGAGTATTAACTTCTTTTTGAAAAAGTATTTCTCTAAAAGTCTTATTCTGGCAGAATTTGTGATTCAATACGATAATGCAATTAGTGATCAAAAGGAAGCAGAGAGAAGAGCAAAAAATGCAACATGGCAAACTAGACCTATCCTTATATGTGATTGAGCCGTTAAGATTGAAGCATCAAAGAAGTATACAAGGAAAGTGTTCTACATCTTCCAAGATGAGATAAAAAACTCTTAATCTACTATTGACCTTGACAGATGAAGATGAAAAATTAGCCACATATGAAACTAGAAGATTGAATAATCGTGGAAGAACTCGTATACTAACATACATTCCCTTAGATCAATCAGTGCGATGCAGTTGTAAAAAAATTTAATTTGAAGGAATTATTTGTTCTCACGCACTGAAGTTGCTCCATGAAAGATAATTTACAAGTTTACCATCGCAGTATTACTTGAAAAGTTGGGAGCAAACATGTGATAAAAGAGGTCATTCTTGATTGGTATGGGGAAGCAATTATGGATGATGCGGATCCATCGTCTATGACACGATATAGTAAATTATCACATATCGCACAAAGGATTGTAACTAAGTATGCAAGTAGCGAGAGCCAATCTTCACTAGCTGGATCCCTGTTGTTGGAGGTAGAAGCAAAGATGGCATCTTTTGCAATTTCTGTAGAAGGAGACGGTACAAAAAATTTGGATGATCATGATGAACAACCTCTTTCCGACGATGATGCAATATTACAAAATCCAAAAAGGGAAAAGACCAATGGAGAACTGAAAGGAAGACTTAAAGGTGTTTTAGAGATGAATGTGCCTAAGAAAAAAGCTACATCAAAGCAAACAAGTAAGTAAATTAGTTTTTATTGTTTAAGATGGAACTTGTTAAATTGTATGTCTAATACTTTCATCAAAAAATATAAGGAGGTGGTCAAAACAAACATGGAGAAATTAGTCCATATGAGACGCTTGTTCTTGGTACTACTAATACTTACCAAACTTCAGGTCAGTTGTTTTATTTTTTAATGTTTGTGATTAAGCTTATATAACTTAACTTTAAAAATAGTTGCATTAATTATTTTAACTCTAATATCGATTCTTTTATTTACAAATATATAGGAAATGATCAAAACAACCAACAAGGAGAAGTCAATATACATGAAAATCATGTTTTTGATGGAACATTTAATATCCATCAACCTACCGAGGTCTAGAACTCTAGATAAAGTTTTTTTTTCATTTTGCAGAAAGTATCTTTTGATTATGAATATAACTACATTGATTAATTATTTTTATACAAGAAGAGTTTCGTCGATTTATTGAACGGACAATTCTATGGTGTAAATCCAAATCAAGCGGTATGTTCATGGCCTTATATGAGTGCTCCACCGGGATCAATTGGCGGTTTTGGTTATCCTAGACATCAAAGTATGTCATATGACTCATATCACCAACCTAGTCTCCAGGGCTATGCACCACATTTCCCAAGTGGTTACTTAACACAAGTAAGAAACTTTTATTAAGATGACGCTACTTCATCATTTTATCTAATTTGACATGTATTTTCTATTTAACCTATATTCTCTTATTATGTAAAAATCTAGGGAGGAAATTTATGCACCATATCATGTTCTGACACTAAGAGGCTATAATCTATTCTTTCAAAGGGCTTATACAAATATTTATCCACAAGTAATGAACTCTTACCATTTTAATTTATTTTATTTTGTCTTTTACTACTAAATAGATTGTGTTATATTCTTTTTAAGTTTGATTGTTTTACACTTTTAATAGGCTTTAACACTTTTAATAGATTGTGTCATATTTTGTAATATTTGTATTAGTCTATATTGTTTTTTTACTTTAAAAAGACTTTATCTGCTTACAGGTTTTAGCAAATGCTACTGGGTTTATAAGTTCAATATTGAGTGAATCTGATGTGAATCATATCTCATGATTGTTTCTTACATGTCAATGGACTATTTATATTTATCTCATAATCTGCTAGAGATGCTTAGTAGATTTAAGGGAGTTCCTAATTAACCAACACAAAGTTAAGAGGGTATTTTTACCAGTTTCTAGAATATTCTTAATTAGGGTTTCCACCCCCTTATGTTTTATAAAAGGGAGGCTAGGTTCTCTATTTTAGGAGGTTGTTAAAGTTGATGATTTGAAGTTAGTTCAATTTAGGTTTCAGTTTAAACTTTTGTTTAGTTTTAATTTAAAGTTAAGTTTATGTTTATTTTGAGTTTTAGAGTTTAGGGAAAACCCTAATTTTAATTAGGTTTTCGTAATCTTCAAGTTCCCACTTCCGCGACTTGATTTTACGTCAAATTGGTACCTGAGCTAGCAAGATTTTGCGGATTTTTTTTGCACCGACTACTACAGTGATTTTTGGGAGCTGCTGCAGTGATTTTTAAGAACTTCTACTGTGTTTTCGGTTACTGCTACATTTCTTCCGGTTACTGCTACAGTGATTTTCCGGTAACTGCTACAGTAGTTTCTGTGTTGCTACGGCTGCAATTAAGTGATTTTTAGAGTTTCGGGAAAAGTCAAGTTATCGATATCTACGATGTCTCGTATAAGAGCTACGGCGGAACAGGATGCCAAGAATACCGTGCAAGCAATCGTGATACTTAAGAATCAACTTGGCGAGTTCATCAACGTCGCCGTGAGTTCCGACACGTTACAACTACCCATACCTCAGCCCTCTCCTCTAGGTGTATTGGAGGGAAACCCCCAAGTTGGGAGTACCAAGACCGTGATGGAAAACAGGGACAAGGAAAACCCACGTGTCGAATTGGGAGAAGTGACGGAGATCCCCACAATCGAACCCGCGAGTGGCACCAACGAAGACAAGGTTATCGTTAACATGAGAACCAGAGATCTCAGGGTTTCGATAGTCATTACGACTGTCGCTGTCACAACAACAAATTCAGAAAAGGATTTAACCGGAATTAACGCCGGTTCGCAAACTCCACAAAAATTAGTTACAATTTTCAGAATGATGAGAGAGATAATTGCAGGACAAGAACCTCTCTCTCTCTCTGGTCCAGTGGGTGATGCCCAACAAAGCTCTAGCCGGTGCTACAGTTGTAATTAAAAACCTAATTTGCGGTTTTGCAGGTTCGACGATCGAGAGAGAGACAATTACAGAAAAAGTTCGGATTTGAGACAAGATAGGTACGGTAACTCTATTCGGGAACTAAGGAACATCCCCAATTTAAGTTTTGGTCACAATTCCCTCTAATTTGATAAACTCAGTTATCGCAGTTGCAGGTTCGGCATCGAGGAAGAAAGTTATACCCTGCTCCCGAACATCTCCTATGACCCATACCCTGCTCCTGAATCAGATCCAGTACCTGCCCAACATAAATTTCATTCACGCAAGTGGCACAAGCACACGGCAGTACGTGCTTGGCCAACTCCAGCAACCTTAATCGCTCCAGCAACTCCAAACCCACTTTACACCAATAAGTATGCATGCAACCGGATATTGTGGCAACCCCCAATATTTAACGAATATCGAGATGATGTCATTGAGAAAGAGTTCTTTGATCTATTTTGGGAGAGCTTTTTAGCAAGTTTCGAGAAGTGAATCACAATATTTTCTTTAGTTTTGGGCGTTGATCGACTTAAGGATGTTTAGTGACAACATGGTACCCCCACTCCTGGGTTACGGTAAATTTCACAGTAGAATTCAAAGTTTAAAGATGGGCAGGCCGCATCAAAGAGTTTTGAGTTTCGTGATATTCCAAAATTTGTCGACTTCGTGGTCGAAATCTTCCGAAGAAGAAGGTCTTGATGTGAATCATATATCATGATCATTTCTCACATGTCAGCGAACTATTTATATTTATGTTCTTTTGATTTAAGACTCTCTGCTAGAGATGCTTAGTAGGTTTTAGGGAGTTTCTAATTAAGAAACACAATGTTAAGAGGGTATTTTTACCAGTTTCTAGAATATTCTTAATTAGAGTTTCCACCCCCTTATGTTCTATAAAAGGGAGGCTAGGTTCTCTATTTTAGGAGGTTGTTAAAATTGATGATTTAAAGTTAGTTCAATTTAGGTTTCAGTTTAAACTTTTGTTTAGTTTTAATTTGAAGTTAAGTTTATGTTTATTTTGAGTTTTAGAGTTTAGAGAAAACTCTAATTTTAATAGGTTTTTGTAATCTTCAAGTTTCTTCTTCCGCGACTTGATTTTACGTCAGAATCTCAATCATCACATGTAAGAGTTGATTCTTAAAACTTTGTAAAATTTATCTTAGTCTAGATTGTTTTATACTTTAATAGGATCCAATTGCATATAGCTTTTAGCAAATGCTCCAGGATCTATTAGCTCAATGTTGGGCAAATCTCAATCATCACAGGTAAGAGTTAATTCTTAGTACTCTATAATTTAGGCCTCAAAATGTGAGAATAATTTAAATTAATACAACTTTACCTGATACTTTGCAGAAGAAAGTTGGATTTTTCCTGATGTTCGTGATCCATTAATTATTTCATGTTCATTGGGAGCAAATTAATAAGAGGATGAGGGGATACAAGAAGACATTATTATTTATGTTTTGATAGAATTTTAAAGTGTAGCAAGTATCATTCTCAAATATGATTTCCTTTAGTATTATTTTTTATGATTTAAATGTTTGATCAGCATTGTTGGGTACTTTAATTATCATGGTGGCGATTAACTTGAATAAAGATTGAATAATATTAAAAAAAAATTGAATAATTTAGGTTCTCTTGATTTTTATGAAGTTCTGAAATGTTATTAGATATGAATAATGATCCATTTTTATGAAGTCCTGGCATGCTTTTATTTTTTCAATTCATAGGCATGCTTGCTGGGTAATGTATTTGGCTACTATAAATCAGTAGTTGATGCACCCTCACATGCCAGGAGAATTCTGACTTCCCGTTAGATGTGTAGTATAATTTTGGTAAGTGTAGTTTCTACGGTGTTTTACGCGTACCCATACCTGTCAGGCCTGATCAGTAGATGTTGTTTATGGGATGGAGAAATCCCTGACTTTGGTTGGTCACGGGATGCCTCAGGGATTGGTCAGGCAATATATTATGATTATCCCTTACTTGCCAGGAGAAATATGGATCTACTTATACATGTTTTGCTTTGTATTTCATGTCTCATGAGGGACTAGTTAGGCAAAAATATTAACCATGGCACATTTTCTCAGGGGGCTAGTCAGGGGATTAAATGACGACGGTGCCTTGCTTGCCAGGAGAAGTCCAGACTAGCTGTACATACCTTTTTGTGGCATATTTCACATCTTTCATGGACTCAACAGAAGGGGACTACTATTTTGCAAATTGCGAGATTTAAAACCGAGAATCTATAAAATGCCATTAAATCAGTAGTCCCTTCATAAAATGTCGCCATCTCTTACAAATACAAGCACATGACACGATATCCTTACGAAGAAACAAATAGAGTTCACTTGATTTGACTAGTTGGATGATATCAGCGAGAAGTTCTAGTAGAACTGCAACCCATGATGAGGTCTCCTCCTCTAAAGAGGTTTCTTTGATTGAATCATCAAATCGATCCACATTGTGTTATTGTTGATGGTGATCAATTTCTTGTTCTTCTGATGAGTTATTGTGATTTAGGGTTTTGAGTTCTTGAGAGCAATTTTGAGAGAGAAATGATCCAATTGTAGACATGCAGTAAGAAAAAGTAGAGAGAAAGAGAAAGAGAGACATTAAACTGAGGGGTGTGGTATTAACATTCGGGAAGAGAGGAAATAGAGAGGAATCTTCTTTTTGTAGAAGAGATGAGAGAGAGAGGAAGAGAGAAGGAAGCATTTTTTTGTGGAGAATCTAAAATATTTTGAATTTAAATAAAATAACTTATTTATTTAACCCTTTGTTAAGTCTCTAGCCAATGAGATAGGGGGTTGTGACAACCCTCCGTTAAGGAGGGTTGGCAAATCCGAACTCTAATATCTCTCTTACCGTATCTTTCTCCTCTCTATCTCTTTCCACTATCGACTCACTTGGGTTACGAATATATAGAAATATCGCCTTTCTTTCTCTCTGGCTATTCCATACCAATCTCTCCACCTTTCCAAATCACCTGCTATAATGGTAAAAATGGGATAATAATGTATCTCTCACTACTCGTGACATAAAAAATTGAATCACAAATCGAATCCCGTATCATTTTTTTCTGACTATCACTCACTATATAAAGAGGTTTGATATCATCTTTGAAACTGCTTACAATTCATCGCTTCAATAAGCAACATTCTCCAGAAATGGTGAGTAATTGTTTCAGTAAGCCTATGTTGGTAACATTCTAGAATGCATACTATACACCATTGACATAACCTAATCGACGGTGGGTGGGGAATTGTCGAATTATTGATATCTCGTTAAATTGATGAGCATTGTCTTCTAAAAGAATATTATCGATTAAACAATTTCGAAATTACTGTACCTAAAATTTTTGAAATCAACAATTTTTGTGATAATCAACAATATTATGATTAAAATTTTCGATATCAACAATTTTTGAATGCATGAGATAGTCTGTTAAAGATGTACCTGGAAAGGCCATTATTTATAAACAAAATATTTTACTAGATTGAGGTTTTATGAAACAATAATTCAACACCACTGTATTGTTTTACTTTGAATTTGGCAGGTTGACCAAGGTATATGATGAATGATGTTATACATGAAAATTGGTCTAAGCTTATCGGTGAAGAGTTACCAGAAAGAGAAGCAAATGAATGTGCAGGAGGTTTATGTTTCAAAACACCTGAATGTCCTATTGATCCTTTGTTGGTAGACCCGCCATTTAAGGGCCAACAATTTAATACCATAGAGGATGCTAGTTTATATTACGAACAATATGGAAGATGTCACGGCTTTTCCACCAAGATTCGAAATTCGAGTAAAAGGAATAGGTCGTAAGAAATAGGTAGAGTACACTTTAGTTGTTTGAAGAATGGCATGTAAAAAAAACCTTAGGATAGTTTCAGATGCGACTGAAAAGATGGGAACAAAAGATCTTCTAAAAAGTGCGGATGTAAAGTTACAATGAACATTAATTGGAGTGATAAACTCAAAAAATTTGTTGTTACAAAAGTTTTTAATTTTCATAACCACAAACTTGTATCGCCGCGCAATCATCATCGTATGAAGGCCAACCGATTCTTTCCAGAAGCAGCCAAAAACCTTGCAGAAACCTTTGAGCTTTATAACATCTCAGTAAGCAAGGTACCAACTTTGTTCCCCGACATAACATTTAACAAAAGAGACTATTATAACCATGAAGCCAAAGTTCATAAGGAACGTATCTCAAGGGGTGACGCACAGGCAGTATTGGATTGTTAGTAGATAACCAATCCCATCCAGAAGATAACCATCCATGAAGCTCAAAACATTGAGGATTTTGTTTTTTTAAAATATTTTGTGAATTCGTATTACATTGATATTTATGAATTGGTGATACAGGTATAGAATCAACAATTTCCATCAGTCTAAATGGTCAAACATGTATAGAGTCAACAATTTGCATCAGTCTAAAATTGTTGAATAGATAAAGAATCAATAATTTGCATTAGTGTGACAGTGATGAACAGGTATAGAATCAACAATTTTGACCAAGCATATAGAAAATGCAAAAGTAGCGACTGAAGAGAGTTTAAGATGCCCAAGTTCAAGATTTTCTTTGGTTTTAATGTTTCTGATTCCCATGAAGAACGTCGGCTAAATTTACAATTTCATGTAATTTGCTGATTTTGAAATTGGTGATACATGTACAAAATTAACAATTTGCTTATTCTGAAATTGGCGAACAGGTATAGAATCAATAGTTTCTATCGTTCTAAAATTATTGAACAGGTATTGAATCGACAATTTCATCAGTTTACAATTGGTGAATATGTATCAAAAATTTAAAGTATTATGAAATTATCGAACGGGTATAGAAGCAACAATTTCCACCATTATTAAATTGTTGTACATGTTTATAATCAACAATTTTCAGCATTGTTAAATTGTCGAACATGCATAGAATCAACAATTTCCGGCATTGTTAAATTGTCAAATTACGTAGAATCAACAATTTCCAGCATTGTTAAATACCCAAGATTGCGTATATTTTACTTTATTATCAAGTTTTCAAATACCCGACAACTTTGTGGCCTTATATTGCAGACCAACACCTAACTTCAACAATTCCATGATCAGACAGAAAATGAATCATAACTTCCAAAAACAATAATTGAGTTGAGAGTTTAAAAAATATTGGAAAACTATCACATAAATCAATTGAGACAACCAAATGCTTTATGCATGTCTACTGTCTTGATGGTATCTTAAAAGCATCTCTTAGATTACTACAAGTTTTCAACAAATCTTTGGTGAGCTTTACTTTAAAGAGAACCCATCTCTTCATCATCATCTACCTCCACTAACTTCATAGATATTGTTGATTAACAAGCAAGAGAAGTACACCAGTAAGAGAGCACTTGTCGACAATATGTATTACATAATTGTCGATCATCGGATGCGTCAACAATTATAATATCGATAAACCCATATAATTGAGGAGCAAAACCTATATTGTTGAAAAAAATTATTTGTTATACTAATTGAGGAGCAAGAACCCATGTCGATACTTTCAATGTGGATACTTTAATATGTTTCGGATATACTACAAGCCGATTCAACTTCAACTACAATCCATCTTTTCAAACCTACAATTCAAGTGTTATTTAGTGAAAGGGACTAGTGTTACCTAATATCCAGCTCATTTCTATCTAATTGTGTTAATTTTATAAATGTCATTTCCTCTCTAATCTAAATCCTTAAATTAACCACGTGAATGTCTTCAATTTAGTGGTTTGTAGTGTTCCAAAGACTTAGTGTCTACTAATCTGTTCCCCTAATAGTTAGAGCATCTTCTAAAGTACCTAACTGACTTGGATGAAAAAAAGCCAAATCTAAGTCAGTCAGACTCTATTTCCTCTAACAGTACCTGACTTAGATTTCTATTAGGCGCCTAACACTTGGGTACCTATTATGTTTTTAAGCAGGCGCCTAAGTCTTAGGCGCCCAACTTTCTTTCTTTTTTTAAATCAGGCGCCAAAATCTTAGGCGCCTAATGGTCTTAAAGCTTAGGCCGAATCTGTCTTCCCTCTTCTCACATTTTAGCCAAATCCAAACAAATCAAAAGAGGAAAAAATAAAAAAACCTTACTCTTCCCAAATCAAAAGGGGAAAAAACTTACTCCCAGGTATATATATATATATATATATATATATATATATATATATCATTCTCTCTCTCTCTCTTTCTATATCTCTCTATCTCTATCTCTTACATTTAGGTAAATATTATGATTTAGGGTAAGTGGAATTTGTTGGATTTGTTGAATTTATTGGATAAGTTGAATTTATTGGATAAGTTGAATTTGTTGGAATTTTCCTGCCCTCCCATGCATGATTCGCACCCATCTCCAGCTGAACAACTATTGAATTTGTTAGATAAGTGGTATTAAACCAGTTGAACCTGATTTGAGGATTTTTGGCTTCTCTTGTTTGATTCATTTGTTGTTTCTTCTACTTGATCTTATTGGTATGCCTTAGTTAGTTAGTTACTTGCTAAACTAACCATCTGAACTTAGATGTTAAAATGAAAAGTAATATAGTAAAAAATTGGTTTGCCCCTTTTACTGACTAAACAAGTTGAACTATTGTGATCAATGTTCTTTTATTCTTGAAATAAAATGTAGCTCAACAGGTTTCGCATTAGACAGAAACAACTTTTGTCCAATATATTTTTAAATTGATTTATTTCTTTCATAGTTACTAGTCTCATCAAAGATTCCATATGTAGCTAATCCTTATATATTTATTGTTTTATGGTTCTTCCATATAGTCTAAGCTAATACAATATAGTAGCTGCTTACTCCCACAAGTATGCCCCTTGCTTACCTTCCAAGTGAAGTTTTTAATTAATTGGTGGTCCTTTGGGTGTCCTTTTCAATATTGTTAGCCATCATCCACCTCAAGGAATCTTTTTGGAGTATTTGATTCATTCTTGAATTGTCTTGCATTTCTCTACTGAATTTAGGCTTGATTCATACTTGATTTATTCTAGTATAAATTGTTTTATATAAATTAATTCATTATATAAATTGGTATTTAACTTTCATGCAGGATTTTATGATGTCATCAGTGGAGGAAGAATACGATGGACACGATGACGAGTTGGAATTTGAGTTCAATGAAGATGAAGGTTATGTTTCCCAAATGCAATTTTTATCAAGCAAGAATCGAAAAATCACTTACGAAGAACTTAATGTCTCCACCGAACCTTCTCTCCCGTAAAATTATGAACCACGTGACTTTCGGCGACTCACACAATCGGATAAGAAGGGTCATTTGTCCACATCAGTTGATACTGTATCGGTAAGTTAAAATAACGTAAATTAGTAAATTATTGGTTTTATACTTATTTCAAAGTATTTCAAAGTAATCTTATTTGTGCATATTAATGTTGTTACAGGCTAGAGTTGGATTTAAATGTAGATCGGTGTTAGTCAAGCTCTGTGAAATGTACTTAATTCTTATTGAGGTACCTCACTTGAAACAAAAATTAAAGGCTACCAATTTGATGAGTTTATTTGATTGTATAATTAGGAACTCCAACATCCAAGTAATAGTATCGATGGTTGAACGTTAGTGGGCAACCACTCACACATTTTACCTACCTTGTGGAGAACTAGGGATTACTTCTAGAGATTTTACGGTGCATACCAGGATAGGAATCGAGATAGGAGAGCCGATGGTATTGGATGAGTCATACACGGAATATGGCAACGCCTTAAGAATTTTTCCCGATATGGAGTCTAAAGATTATGCAAAGGGATGTATTAGTTTTGCTCACTTCCAGACTTACCTTGACCATACCAGAGTAAACATTAAAGATCTGACTAATTCTAATACAATCTTTAGGGCATTTATGCTATTGTACTTTGGAGGTATCTTATTTGGGAACTCGAAGAGTTGGGCTCGACTAGAGTTGTTGGGTCCAAGTGCTATCTTAGACTAAAAGGGACCTACGATCGACTTTGGCTCTGCTATATTAAGACATCTCTATTACTGCCTTGACCAAGCATCGAAATAAGAGGTAAAATACATCGGCGACCTTTTCCAATTGATCGAGGTATAATATTTTTAATTAATAGTTCTAGTTATTTATTTTTTGCTTATTCAAGTTTTTTTAGGAAATTAATATATATTTTTTATCTTCTGTAGTATCAATGATACGAGTATTGTCAGATAGGCCATCATATCCTGATAGATAATAGGTTGGATGATTTTTGGCCAAGGATGTCAGTCAGGTACATTAAAAGATGAAAACTTATAGGAAATAAGGCGATGTATCATCTAGCACTAATGAGGCAACAACTGAATTTGCGTACAATCAATAATATGCAATGGGACCTCTTTAGAAATATGAAGGATGAACTAAAGCGGGAGGTAATCATCACCGGTAATATCAATCATAAAAGAGTACTCCTATAAAGCCCATTTGGTAGATATGAGTAGTATCTTGGGGACCGATGTTGGGCTCAACTAGAGCATCGGGCAATGCCTTACGATCCTCCAGAGAAACTCCATTGCTTCCCGAGTTCCGATGTGGTTCCTTCCCTCCTAGCAGTGGGTTGGATCGAAGCACAACATTATATTGTGGGTCACCAAATCGACTATGATGCCTACTGGAGGCATGTCTTATATGGTGCACTTATGTCAGACATTGCGAGGTGTGGTAACATTGACATCCCAGGCCTTGGTGCTTTGATAGCCAGAGTTACCTTTCCAAATGTTTAGTTTCCCACTGGAGATTTTACTACTTAGGATACACAAATTCCTCCCCCGTAGCTTGGTGATTACCCTGGATGGATTATAGAGTTTGGGTCGCCACATGGGACCACGTGGCATACCATTCCCTCTATTTCTATGACATTTATTGTAGACGTGCCAACAGGATATGATTTTTTTGCTATGACTGAGGGTATGCGGAAGCTTACACTTGATAGGACATTAGATTTGGATACTAGACACCTTCATGACGAGAGTCATTTTACATATTTGACAGAGAACTTGAGACGTGCAGAAGGTCATCTTTCCCAATTGAATGACTATTTAGATGGAGAAGTAAATTGTTTAAACATCTTATGATATATTTTCTGTTTAATTAATATTTGTTATTTTAATTAATATTGATATTCTCATTTTGTATGTTTCAGGGGACTGTAGTCGATTGGGAAGATGACGAAGGTGAAGCGGGAACTTCTCAAGCAGGGACTTCACGGGGGAGGCGTTCATGGGGAAGGACATCTGAAGGTGGGGCCGCTCTTCCCCGACGATCAAGACGTACGCGGGAATCTTTTGAATAAATGATACTACTTGTTTCATGTTAAGTCTAAATCTTCTTAATGACATTGGCTTTTATGTCAAAATGTTTTTATATTTTTACTTTAGTGAATGACATTGGCTTTTATGTAGTTGTTTATGATTCTCACTTTTGAATGGTATTAATGGTTTAATATTTTCATTGCATAAGCTTTTGATTCTCACTTTTGATGTTTGGTATAATGGTTTTGATTCTCACTTTTCATTGCATAAGGTTTTGTATAATTATTTTGATTCAAACTTTTAATTGTCTGTGGTTTGGTATGCTTTCAAGTAGTTTAACCAAAAAAAAATTTATTCAGCGCAATAGGCGCCTAAGACATAAGCACCTGATTGAAAAATTCAATCAGGTGCCTATGTCTTAGCCACCTATTGCGCTGAGATTTTTTTTTTCAAACGGCAATATTTTGTTCCTAACAACTATATTTTGTGTCTAACGGCTATATTTTGTAAAGGGAATATATAGACCTATTACTAGACTCATACTATCCCATAACCAATTCCAATATTTTCTTCTATTTTCAATTATCTGATAAATTTCAAGGCGGTTCTTGATGTTTTGATCGAATCTTCATCAGAGGAGGAAGAGGAAAAGGATATCGATGAATCTTCAACCGATTATAGTAATGACGATGTTATTGATTCGATTAAAATTGAGATATTGAGCAATCAAGCCAAAATTAATGAATTACAGGAAGTAGAATCTTTAGGAAGTCGTGTTGGTTCGGTTGTCGGGCATAAAACCATAAATCGCTCACATGTATTCAATCATAAGCTACTCATGCACGACTACTTCCGTGATAAAAATGTTTACGGAAATGAACATTTCTGTCGAAGATTCTGTATGAGCTGAGGTCTTTTCGATGGTATTTTGAATGCGGTTGCTGCTTATGATAATTTTTTTGCTTGGAAACGAAATTGTGCAAATGTTTTGGGTTTATCGCCTCAACTAAAGCTTACAGCGGTATCACGTATGTTTGCATTAGGAGTGTCGGCGGATAACTGCAATGAATATGCTCGGGTTATAGAGAGCACAATAATTGAGGCCCTTACGGAATTTTGCAATGCGATGATCGGGCAATTCGGTGCGGAGTATTTGAGATTGCCAACTCTGGACGATATACAATGACTGTTGTACATTGTCGAGAAGTGTGGATTTCCCAGCATGCTAGGTAGTTTGGATTGCATGCATTGTGAGTGGAAAAATTGCCCCACGGCTTGGGCGGGTTAATACGCAGGGTATAAAAAAAACACCAACAATCATTTTAGAAGCGGTGGCATCTCATGATTTATGGATATGGCACGCTTTTTTTGGAATGCCTGGTTCCAACAACGACGTAAATGTTCTTGATCAATCACATCTTTTTTGAGATCTTTGTCTAGGTCATTCTCCACCTTGCAACTTTGAAGTCGATGGAAATCCATACGATATGGGATACTACTTGGCGGATAGTATATATCCGAAATGGGCAACGCTTATTCAAACCTTACGATTTCCCCGAGGTAATGCAGAGAAATATTTTTCCAAGCAACAAGAGGCATATCGAAAAGATATAGAATGAGCTTTCGGTGTCATTAAATCTTGATTTGCAATTGTGAAGGGTCCAGCAAGAAGTTCGTCAGCCAAAAACCTTGATAAAATAATGAAAGCGTGTATAATTATGCATAACATGATCGTCGAAGAAGAACACAACAGGTATGAAGTAAGCTTACTGACGGAGAATTTTGTCCTTGAATCAGGAAGAAGTCATTTTACAAGGATACATTGCGAAGTACGATAAGATGACAAGTTCGGATAAGTATATAACACTTCGAAATGATCTCATTAAGCATTTGTGGAAGCATCAGGGAAACAATTATATGTAATTTTAATGTAAACGTAACTTTATTTCAATTTTATGTAATTTCAATTAAGCACTTTTATGAAATTTATTTAAAAAATTTATTTCAATTTTAAAATAAATTCATATATAAAATAATTAAGAAAACAAAACTTTCTCAACAAGATTCTATTATATAAAATATACCAAACTTCTTAAATAAGGTTTTTAACCAAAATATGTCAAACTTCTTAAACAAGGTTTTTAAACAAAAATGTACTTCAAACTTCTTAAACAAGAATCACCAAAATATACTAAACTTCTAAAATAAGATTCTTCAGCTAGAGCATCTTAGGCATTATTATTATTAGCTTTAAACATTCTTGTCATAACCACATTACGTTGTGCCTCCCAATAAACCTTTTGAGTGTCGTCCAAAATAGACATGTCCATCGCCATCACCTTTTGATCATTTTAGGCTTGAAATTAAGCTTCTAAATTCACCACGGCCTTTGTCTTCCTTTCTCTTAACTCTATAATGCGAGCTTCTTTCTCTTCCTTCTTCTTATCTCTCTTAGATATATACTCTTCTTTCTTCTTATCACTCTCGGCAATATACTCTTCTTTCTTCTTCGCCATTCAGTCAAGGCGATTAATATGTACATTTTGACGTTCAATGAGAAGATTTTATCTTTTTTTCATTTTTTTCCTTTAGTTTAACACTTTTGATACCGCTGAGACGTTCCATCTCCACATTCATGACAAGTACTGGAGAGTCGTTGTTCAAGCTAACGGGTGTGTCGGGTGTTGCGGGAGTAGACATTCCTGGGTTAGAACTTGAAGTTTGCTTCATTCGCACATTGCGAGCTAAAATGTTCGGGTGTTAGTCTTGTCAGATTTTCCAACAATTATGACAACTTAAAACTTCATAAGCTTCTTTATACACCCATTTGCCTTTACCACGTGCTTCATAAATTGTTATGGCAGCATCGTCCTATAAATTAGATTTAGATAATAGAAAAATACATGTATTTGGTAAAAAGAGTTTATAATCTATTAGTAATAACGAATGTTGAATTAATTACCAAATTTCCTTGCTGCATACCGCTTATGGGGCCTTGTATCACATTTCTCAAACAATTACCATAAACATTGCAAGCACGATTCATATCCGACCAATGATTTTTCAAATATGATATTGTACGCTCAACCCGTTCACCATCGTATTCACAGAAATCATGAAATACATCCAAAATCGGGTCCCAAAAAACATCAAGTTGTTGGTAGTTGCTTTTGATTCTATCCTCTGAGGCATGAATTTAAGTTTTTGCTAGATTTCTATTTTGAATGCCCATCCATTTTAAAACCTGAGAGCCCGCCCCTCTACTGGTATTTTTCTTAGTCAAGCGACGTTTGCCTTTAGCTTTTTGTCCATCAACAACCCTGACATCTTTGGATTGAGATAAATTAACCGATTGAGATTCTTGTGATTGAGATGATTGAGATTGTGAGGAATTGGCGAATGGAGAAGGATGTTGGAATGGAGCGGGAAAGGAAAATTGAAAGGGTTGTCCCCAATTATTGGGTGCTATAAACGGTTGAGAGGGTTGTACCCAATTGTTCGACGAGTGAAATGATTAAAAGGGTTGTGATTGAAATGATTGAGGTTGAGGGGAATGAGTAAATTGTAACCAATTGGGTAGGATTTGTTATTGTTATTGTAAATTCAAACTACTCTCGGTAGTGGAATCTTTATCTTGCGTAGTATTCGTAGAACTCATATATTAATTTCAATATAAATTAATAATCAAGAAAAACTTAAAACCCTAGAATATTATAATCTATAAAATTAAAGGGGATATCGTAAAATTAAACATAAGCTTACCTTGAGAGATGAAGCTTTAACAATTTTAAACAATTTGAGTGAAGAAGATAAGTTGTGGTGCAATTGGAGGTGGTTTTTGTTTAAGAGGTGAAGAGAGGGAAATGACTTAGTCTTGGAAGCTCCAATGAATTTACTCAGTGGAGTAGGCGTCTAAGAGTTAGGTGCCTAATTAAAAAAATTAACTTAGGCGCCTAAGTCTTTGGCGCTTGTTTAAAAATAGAATAGGCGCCCAATCGCAACATTAAATTCCAAGGTTGAGTCTTGAAATCCAAGACTCAGCCTTGGATTTGGAGGGTGAAATCCAAGTCAGTGAAGCACTGTTGGATTGCATAAATCCTAAGTGGCACCTTGAATTCCAAGGTAGTGAGGCACTTTAGGAGATGTTCTTATAGTATAGTGTTGCCTGAAAGTTGCATTCTTTTGGGTTGTTCTCTTGAAAATAAAAGAGCTTTTAGAGTTGGCCCCCATTATTTTGAACATCTTCGGCCTTACCCGCCACAATTTCCATTTGTTAAACTTTAGACCCCAAATTGCATTTTTAGTTAGGAACTGCCCCAGTCAACTTGGTCTCGTCGGCATTGATCGGGTTAAACATAGGAAAATACATAATTACTCTTAGCATTTAAGCCATTTTTGGGAGGTGTTGCATAGTTGATGGCTTAGATGCTGAGGGTACTTATATATTTTCCAAAAAAGGTACTTATATATTTTCCTAGCTTTGACCCAGTCAACATAGATGTGATCAAGTTGACTCAGGCAATTCTTAACTGAAATGAAATTTGGGGTCCAAAGTCTAACAAAAGCCAATTGTGGGAGGGGTAAGGCCAAAGAGCTACAAAATAATGGGGCAAAAGTCTTAAAATCTCAAAATGAAATGTTTGACCTTCAGCATCGAGTCAATAAGATCTCTCAAGTTTAGATCTCTTGTAATCAAATCAAGAAAATCATGCTCACTTTTTTTCTCATTATGTTATTATGTTGATCTCAAAGAAAATTGCCAAGATTATATATCTATTATTGCCTGAACCAGAATTTTATTTTTGATAACAACCCATAATCCTTCAATTACAAGACTAAACAAGAACTCGATGACAAAGTTTAGAGCTTCTAGATCCTATTAAGTATAATGGCATACATACATTCGTTCCCAAATTTAAAAATACAAAATAACCCTTAAACTATTTAGTAGCCCTATTACAATTTTAATTTCGAATCTCCGCAGGCTTGAGATATCTCCATAAGGAGCTAACAGTATGTGTATGTTATGAATGTGTGCGTTGAACATATCTACAACTAGATTTGGAGACTTCAAAATGGGTGGAGCAAATCTCCCAACACAAAATTAAAGTTTTATTGATGCTTAGTATAGGCTAGTTGAAATATTATTTGAAGGCCTTTGCTTTATGTGAATTCCTAGTCTGCTTTGTCCAACACCTTTTTTTATTATCAAAATTCATTATTTCTTACTCCTAGATGCCTCATATTGAACCCAATTTTAGCCCTGAGTGAAATGAGGCTCTGTACATATGCCCTAGCTCTATACTGATGGGCATGTAAAAATGCATATTTTACTCTACTTATTAAGGGATCTAGACCTCATTTTATTGCTAAATAAGACTGTAGTAGCCTACTCGCAGCCTTCTACCCCAGTCAAACACTCGAAGGCTACCTCAATGCCTACTTGAACATCTTGAAGCCCACTCAACCCATAAACAAGCCTTCCAAAGATTGTCCGAAGACGAGGCCTCGAATCTGAACAAGCCTCAAAGACGAACTTCACATCAACATCAGAAACACTTTTACCATATCCGTACATGGTCAAAGTGTGACAAGATAGACAGCCAGCTCACTAGATAAGACGGCGACATTGTTGATCCTTACGGCTACAATAACAGACCCGACAACTGCTACAGTTCCGGACCCAGCATTTCCGGCGTCAACACCAACTCTGAGATACCCGCTCGATATCCGGATGGTACACTTGTAATGTGACCCAACCGTGGTGACTCAGCCCATCCTATGTTCTATAAATAAGAGAGATGGGGAACCAAGGAGAGATTACAAAATCTCTCCCCTGAGCCCTTGCATATTACCTTCGACCTCCCTGTAAATCATACAGTACTCGAACCTTCGACTACTCGACAGTAATATAAACTCCCTTAAAAATCCTCAAAAGAGGTCGTGGAGCATCACATTCTAGGCCTCCACGCAAGTATATTGTCAGTATATTACTTAGGCTATTAATTTTATACTTGAACCCCTTAGATTGAGGATAAATTATGTGGTGTAAGAGTCGGCTTCCCTCTGTACGAAGTTAGGCCCTTACATTTAGCGTCGTCTGTGCTTCCCTACCAATCTTCCTTGCTCATTTTCTCTCTTTTTCAACTCCCTCAGATCATTCTCAATGGCCCCCACCCTCCGTTCTACTTCCACCCATGTCGACAACTCCGTCGACGGAGTGGCCACCCAACTTGTATTACTTTCCCAGCAGTTCACTTAAGCCGAGGAGCGACACCAAATACAACTTCACCAGTAACTTGAAAAATGCCAGCAAGAATTTTAAGCCGAACGGCATTGCCATTTAGATGATGCCGACAGACAGAACTGCACCATCGATGAGCTATGCAACACAGTCCGAGAGTTGTAGCATCTACAACCTCTAAACGTTCCTCTACCGTCTCAAGCACCTGCCCTGTCTCGCATCTCCTCTAGAGCCCTATTGGGACCCTTACCGCATATCCAAGCACCTCCGGCCCACCTTGGTGCCGCAGGTGCTGCCTCTACTATTCCCCCTACTGCCTCTATCTATCTTGGCATCCACCCCACAGAGGACTCCTCTGATTCTACCCTTCACTCCTCCAGAGAGCCCAAACGCCGCCCTGCCCGAGAATGTCTCAGGAAGCACATCACAAAAAACATACCAAACACTCGGCCTTATCATCCTCGAACCCTTTAATCACCCCCTCATCCTGCCTATTATGCATAGTAAGACTTCAATTACAAAATCCAACCTGTTATCCTCGTCAGCGCGAGCCCAACTCCCAACTCATGGAGTCGACTAAATAACCCCCTCTGCCCCAAACTCCTCGCTATCGAGGTGCCTTCAAATTTCCACACTCCCAAATTCAATAAATACCACAACACTGACCCTCAATCGCATATCCTCGAATTTCAAAATACTCTAAGCCTCTACTCCACCGTCGACCACCTGATGTGCTACGTTTTTCCCACAAGTCTCACAGATAGCCCTCTACGATGGTATCATAACCTTCCCAGTGGCTCTATTCGAAGCTTTAAGCAACTATCTCATCTTTTCATCGCATAGTTTGCCTTCAACAAAGACAGAGAGGTTAGAGTCGACACTCTCTTCAATTTCAAAAAATCTAACAATGAAACCCTTGAAGCCTTCACCAAGAGGTTCTTTGACGAGTCATGAAAAATTAAAAACCTTGACTGTACGAATGTTGTACTCGCGTACTCAAATGCTTTGCCAGATCATAGCCGTGTCAAAGAGTATCTGGTCCTCTATAAACCACGTACCCTCAAGGAAATGCTCTCAAAAGTCAATGGATATATCAACCTTGAGCGCCTCCGTGAGTCACATAAACTGGGGAAACCTTCAACTTCTACCGCCAATAAACCTCCACAAAGCCCACCTTCTACTCCCACACCCCTGATCGCTCCCATCTCATAGGAGACTGAGAGCCGCGAACGCCCTCACACTGACGATAATGCTGAAGCTCACAGAAAGTGACCAAAGCCGGTTCTACCCATACTCACTGCCTCTCTCAGCACCCCTCTACCATAGATCTAGGCAGACCCCATATAGCGTTTCCCTTTTCCAATCGAAGTAAAACCAGGTAAGCCTTACTGCGCCAACCACAAGTGTAACTGCCACCACACCAACAAGTGTTTCACCCTACAGCACTCTCTCGAAATCATCCTCAAGGCAGGTCATCTACATTAGTATGTAGCCGACCTCCCCAGCTACCTTGATGGGTCGTACCTCAAACCTCAAGCCACCTTTATTGTTAACCCGGTCGGGGTCCACATCTACCAAATACATTTTATCGAAGTTAATAATATCAACAGCGGCCGTTCAAAGAGTAAATGCAAGTATGTCAAAGAATGCTACAAACTCACCTACCTGGAGAAGCTGCCCGCCCTCCTGCCCGAATCAAGCCTCTCCCCTCGACCCGAAGGCATCTCTTTCATTAACTGCGATAAATCGCATGTTCGTTTTTCCCATTCCGACCCATTAGTCATCATGATTAAGATCGAACACCTCGTCCTCCACACCATGCTCATTGATACAGGAAGTGCAGCCAATGTACTTTTCCTCCAAACTGTCCAAGCCATGAAGAAAATAGACTTCATCACTGCCGCCAATGTCGAACTCAAAGGTTTAAATGGGGACACAGAAGTTGTTGTAGGTCGGATCAGCCTCCCTGTCACCACCGGCCCTGCTACACTTTAAACCAGCATTCTTGTCATCGATAAGAAGTCTGAATACCTTGGTATCCTCGGGCATGACTGGCTCCATGCCATGCGTGCCATACCTTCGTTTCATTACCCCTTCTGGTACTTGGAATTTAAAAGGCTCTTAACGCCTCGCCCGTTCATGTGAGCATCCGGAGATCAATCAGACACAGAAACTTGTTAGATTCCCATAGCAATCACTGTCTCTCTATATCCCTACACCTTCGACAACTGTCACCCCATCCATCGAACCCACTGTCTATATCAAACTCGACGGTCCTGGTTGAGGTGCATTCATTGGAACCTTTCTCGACGAGGTCGAGCGCCTCGAACTCTCAGATAAAGACGTCTTTGGATGGACGTTCCAGGAGATGCCCAGTGTCGACGCCAGTTTGGCATGCCACCGCCTCGATCTCATCCCCCATTCCACAGCAGTAAAGCAGAAGAAGCGTACCTTGGCCCCACGACTTCGAGAAGCAGTAAACCTTGAAGTAGACAAACTCATAGCCGCGGGTTTCATCAGAGAAGTCAAGTATGCCGACTGGATATCAAACATTATTGCAGTTCCCAAAAAGAATAGCGAGACCAGAATCTGCGTCGACTTCACAGACCTCAATAAGCACACACCGAAGGACAGTTTCCCCCTCCCGATCATCTCAGTACTCATTGATGCCACTACTGGAAGTGAGTGCCTATCAATGATGGACGTGGCTTCAGGTTACAATCAGGTACCCCTTCTCCCCGAAGATCAACTTAAAACTTCATTTATCACTAAACAAGGTCGTTACTATTTTAATGTCATGCCCTTTGGCCTTAAAAATGTTGGTAGAACCTATCAACACCTTGCACAGCCATGTTCAAACCTTTGTTTGGCAAGTCTGTCAAAGTTTACATCCACGACATGTTGTGCAAGAGCCTCCAAAAATAGACCCATATCCAGGACCTAACTAAAGTCTTTTTGATACTTTGAACATACAACATGAAACTCAACCCAGACAAATGCCAATTTGGTGTTTCGTTTGGCAAATTTTAAGGCCATCTTATCAGCAAACGAGGTATCGAGATCGACCCTACCCATATTCGAGCCCTTATCGACATGCCTTCGCCCCGAACCAAAAAAGATGTCCAAAAAGTGGCTGGTAAAATTGCGGCACTCAACCGTTTCATTTCCAAATCCTCAGACCGCCGTGTTTGGCTCTTTTCTCTCTTACGCAATCAAGGGATCCACAAAGCAAAAAGGAAAAATAACCCTGAGATTAACTAGACACCCGACTGTGAGCAGGCCTTCTTCAAACTCAAAACATACCTTGGTTGACCACCCATTATTAGCACCCCTATCGAAGGCGTGACACTCTCTTTATATCTCATTGTTATAGATACCTCCATCAGTTCAGTTCTTATTCAACTCGAGTCAAACATTGAAAAACCTGTATATTTTATTAGCAAAACCCTGACACCCACAGAAACTTGATACACAAAACTTGAGCGTTTGCTTCTTACCCTCGTTTATTCAGCCCGCAAACTTAAACCATATTTCCAAACCCACCCTATCCGTGTTATAACAAGTTATCTCCTTCATGAAGTACTCAGCAAAAAAGATAAATCTAGAAGAGTGCAATAGTGGTTTGTTTATCTTGGTGAACATGACATTAGATTCGAGAAGCAGATATCCCAAAAAGGCCAAGCAGTAGCCAATTTCCTTGCTGACTTCCCGGTCAAAGACGTCGATTGGGAGGAACATGAAGACGACCTGACAGAAGACCAACCCGAAGCAGCCGATCCATGGAATCCTACCACAGGATGGCGTTTATTTACAGATGGATCCGCTGGGCCTAACGGTTAAGGGATCGGTTTAGTCCTGGTTACACCTACTAATGATTGAATAGAGAAGGCAGTTAAGTTAAACTTCGAATGTTCCAATAATGAAGTTGAGTATGAAGTTTTGATCCATGGCCTCGACCTCACACTCGACCTTGGCATCCCCAAACTTGCAATTTTTGCAGATTCCCAACTTGTTCAGAGACATTATACCGGTAAAAATTGAACTAACGGTCGCATGGCTGAATATTCTGCCCTTGTCCGCCAGCATATGGACCATTTTTCTAAAAAAATCTTCTATCACTCATTACCCTCGAGGAGAAAATCCATACGCAGATGCCCTCGTCTACATAGCATCTATGTTAGGCCAATCAGAATCCCGAACTCTCCATATCGAAGTACTTGAACACCCAAGTATCGACCAGATGGAAGTTAATGTCATCAATAGTGGGGGCGAGAATCTCGATCCAGACGGCTGGCGAACACCATTCCTCCATTACTTCAATAATGTTACCCTGCCAGATGATCCTAAAGCCAAACGATCATTATTGGAGAACTGTCGCTGATACACCATCCACAAACGCGAGTTACATCACAAATCCCCAAATGGCATCCTCCTTCAATGCATTTCTCAAACCAAAGCCTCTTAAATTCTAGCCGAACTTCATGAAGGTACCTGCGGTGCTCATACTACTGGTCAATCTATGGCCCTTCGAGCTGTCTCCCAAGGTTTATTCTGGCCCAACATGAAAAAATAAGCCGAAGAGTACGCCAAACATTACGATAAATGCCAGCGACATTCCCATGATATCCACAACCCTTCACAAGACCTCCTTTTCAGTCAAGTCTCCTGGCCATTCAAACGCCGAGCCATCGATCTTATTAGTCCTTTTCCCAAATAGTCGGGAAGCCGATAGAATATCCTTGTTGCAACAGATTATTTTACCAAATGGGTTAAAGTCGTACCCATGTGTCAAACCTGAGAAGAAGAAGTCATCAAATTCCTATGGGAAAATATCATTACATGTTTTGGATGCCTTCATATGATTCGATGTGATAACGGTTTGCAGTTCGTTGGAAGAAAAGTCAGAAACTTCCTTAAAAAGCATAACATCATCCTCTCACCCTTAATACCTTACTACCCCCAAGGCAATGGTCAAGTCGAAGCAATTAACAAGACCATAGTCGACGGCCTCAAGAAGCGTGTCGATACAAAGAAAGTTTTATGGGTTTAGGAGTTACAGCATGTCCTTTGGGCCTATCGAACAGCACCAACAAAATCTACAGGCTGCACAGCTTTCCTTCTAGCCTACGGTACTGAAGCAGTGCTTCCTACTTAATTTGAAGTACCCACACGAGATCTAAATTTCCTAGATGAAGATAATAAGTTTGAACTCGGGTGCAATATGCTTTGGGTCGACAAAACCAGAGATCAAGACATCGCCAACCTTGCTCGTTACCACTTATCCCTCCAGAAATCATATAACAAGAGAGTTCAACCTCGAAGTTTCAACATCAGAGATCTTGTACTTTAACGTGTCAACCAATCTTTGAGGCCTCAAAATGTTGGTAAGCTAGTCGAATCCTGGGAAGGACCTTATGTTATTTACGATAAAATTGACAAGGGTTCATATTACCTGATAACATAAGACGAAGAGCCTCTACCAAATCTATGGAATATAATGCAGTTAGTATCATACAACAGGCCACAGCCTTCACCTGTTCCTCTGATGTAAATATACTATAAATCAATGAACATCTTTTTCACTAAGTTTCGTCTCCTGTTTTCCAATGAATTTTTTGGCTAAGCCTAAGTATCATGTTAACCCTTCGACCTGACTGATACTTGGGGGCGACCTTGAAGTTTTTCAAACCTCCAATTTCGAGCAAACTCGGGGGGAAAGGATGGTCAAAATACTGAACCCTCGGGAATGTATTGGGGGCGAACACGTTCTATTTCGATCAGGCCTCAAGCTGTCGAAGTCCAGTGAATTTATTGGTTAAGCCTAAGTATCATGTCAACCCTTAGACTCGACTGATACTTGGAGGCGACCTTGAAGTTTTTCAAACCTCTAATTTCGAGCAAACTCGAAGGGCAAGGATGGTCATACTAGGCCAAAAAGAGTAAATATTGACACTTTTGGATATGCATTTATGACCGGGCAGGTGTGTTGGAAATTTTTGACATCCTTTAACAATCGTAATCTTATTACCACTGTCGTTTATTCTTTATTTCCTCTTATTTGCGTCATAAAAAATGCGACTGTGTATTTTTTTAGAAAATAAATCTAATTTAGACGGTTTATATAGTCGTTTTGATTAATTAAGCTAAAACTACTATAATCCATCTTTATCAAAAAGAAAAGAGAAGAGCTCCATATCCCAAAAGAAAAACCATAATCCGGCCGACACCCTCTCTCTCTTTCTTTCACACTCTGAGGCCAACAAGAGTTTGAAATAACTTCAAATCTATATCCCCTGAACTCTATATCAACTCCCGCACTTAAAAAGCCCTAATCCTGATCAATTTCACCTCGCCAACAACTATACCACAATCTATATCCCCTAATCTCTGTATCCTAGTGAATGTTTGATAGTAAACACACTTGCAATGGATACTTTAAGTCTCGAAGTACCATCAACTCTGAGCAAAGAATTAAGTTGTGCCAATCCGGACCTTTCGTTGGATGTAATTACCATTTCTTCCCTGTGTAGCTCTATTTATCTCTAATTGTATTTATATATAATAATTTCAGATTGTGTACTCTGTTTGATTTCTAGAATATCTGCATAATGATCCAGTCAATGTAATTTCAGACAATGAAAGTGCAGAACATAGTTCTTCATCAACCTAGGATTTTCTCTCACTACTCTAGGCCGTTGGTTGTAGTGTCTCCTCAATGAGCTTACTTGATTGTATTGCTTAACTTCAGGATCTATCGAAGGCTCAGCTTTTAAACATTTATCTAGAGGCTGGGAAATGGTGAGTATATCTATGGGACTTTTGTTTATGCATAAAACGTTGAAATTAAATGACATAAAGCATATGATTGTTTCTATGAATCAGATTGAGAAGAAAAGATGGCATAGTTCTTGTTGTTCAGACTCTTTCCTTTAGCATTTTGTGTTTCTACATGCTAAAATTGGTTTTAATTTTATCGGTAGATTGTCCCGCTAAAATACATTTTGATTAAGGAGACGGAATCCTTACCCTCTTTCTCGTCAACCTCCTCAGATGGAGAGGGAGTGACTCATTTTTTTTCTTTTTGAAAAAAATGAAAACAGATAAAAAAAAGTAAGTACCGAACATGTCACTTTTCGAATTCGCAAATTTAAAGACATTGGGTAAGATAAATTTTGTAATTGAAATATCCAAGCTTCATATTATCTCCATAAAGAATGTCAAGTTTTTATATTTTATTTTAGGAGAAAAAAAACTACATTTATTCATTGAATCTATAAGAAGTTTCTCATACCTGTAACATAATCCTATTGACCCCTGCAATTGAGTTTTCATTAATTTACAAACATGAAATACAAAAATAAGGGTCTTTTCCTTTTCTTCAGAAGCTATACATAGTTCTCATGAAGACCGTCATTTTAGTAGTTCAAGGCCCTTTAGATATGATTTTAGGAGTGCATGCTCATGTTGCATCTTCTCCAGTCACGCCTCGATAATGAACATTTCGTCCTTGAGCTGGTAAACCCATTTCTCCAACCAGGCAACATCTTTGGCTCTACCTCTTACATTATTTCCATTACCATTTATGTTCTCCTATTGAGAAACAAGGTAAACTTGAGAGGCTCTAGTTAATAGCAAAATTATGGTCAACTATATCAATAGAAGGATAGAAATAGACACCATGAACAATATTAGAGGAAGGCGATTTTGCCTTTTTAATACAAGCACAATCTTGTCAAGGATTCTCCAAGTAAATACATAGTTGATGTTACATGACCAGTCCCTCTTTCACTCGAACATTCAAGCTGTAAGTTAAGATTCTTTGGGACATGTATTGTTTCTGGAACTACACTGCTTTTATCATGCCTTTCTGGTTGAACCTCATCATTTTGAATAATGTCAGTAGGACCATCTAGTTTTGTGAGGCTCCTCTGCTTCAACAATTCATGAGCATGGTTTAGCCAATGTGCATAAGCTTTTCGGCATTCTTCAACCGTTGACTTTTCTTATTTCCCTTTCCACATAGTTTTCTTAGAAAATACCATATTAGTATATACCCTCAAAATGCATGATTTATTTATTTCATCGCCATCATTCTCCACATCCCAAAGTCCCTCGACGTGGAAATAATCTCCGTAAGGTACTTCACTAACTTCTTGTGATGTCTCGATAACCAAATGACTCCTTCTGTAGACTCAAAATTTTTGGTCCTCCTGACAGCGACAAGACTTTTCCCCAAAATATATTTTTATTGGATGCTGAAATGACAATTCACGAGCATGTCCTAATTGTTCATGCTTATACCAAGATGAGCACCTAACCTCTTTGTCTCCACATCTCTCATGAAATGTTTCAATAATTTTGGCAGCATCATCAGAGCAAAAACGAATAAAGAACTCTTCTACCGAAATCATAAACTTTGATTCAGCAACCTTTGTATAATAGCCAGCTACTTTAGGGGACTCAGCATCCTCCATCTTCCACATCGAAGATTCTCTAGACGAAGATACACACTCAGTAGTTACAACCCATTCTACATCTTCTTCTCAATTTTCTTGTGCTGCTGGAAGTCTTGCTACTAAACTAATGTCCGCATCACCATTTAAAAGAAGCTTAGTTTCCCTTGAAACATGAACACCTCTATTCCTGTCTACAGAACCTGTGTCATAAGATGGCTGACTAACGGTCTTTAAGTCTTTTGAATACAATATGTCCATCCTCCTGGCTTCGAAGTTCTGCCTTGGAATCCTCACGATATATGTGGGCTTCACCACTGTTACTATGGTGTTACTCCCATCCTTCAACAATTAACCGGAAAGCTTCATCCCGTGACAAAAAAGATGCAAAGAAGTACTTTTTTTCACTAGTGGAGATTTTTATGGCATTGGGAAAGATTGCTGCTGTTTTCGCTTTACGTACACTTGTGACAGCATCTAAGGGAATTATCTTCTTTTAGCAACAAGTATGGAGAAGTGGTAATGTTGATCTCATTGCACCATTTCTTAATTAAGACGTAAAGTATGTGTTGATAGTTATTGCATTGTTTTGCCTATGTAGCTTCGGTCGCGTGAAACCTAATATTGTTGCATATGGGCAAGAAATCATGGGATCAAAGATTAGTACAGGTTGCAAAAGCCTCTCAGGAATAAGTGTGGCAAGTCCCAGTAGTTGTAGGTATTGCATGCTTGCTTGTTAGTGTCATTCCCAAAAATAAGCGAAAGGATATTCTAAATCTGGCAAGCGTGAAACAAGCGTTGGTTGAGGGGGTTACAAAGCTTTCATGTCATAATGTGTATGAACAGGGTGCAGGTAGAGTTGACCTGCAAGTTCTCTAACCTATATGGAAATAACTTTCTATTTCTGCTATTTTACTGAAATAAAACTTATTTCATTTCTTTTGATTCATTTATGAATGCAAGCTTAGAGTCGTACGAGATTCTAAAAAGGTACCGTTCACGGGCAAGCTTATTTCCCAGAATTCTTGACTACACAGACCATCCTTATTCCTGGCCCTTCTCCCGCCAGCTACTCTATGCAGGTGCAATGTCAGTCATATATAATGCCACCTTACTCAATGGAATGGGTCTCATTGGCTATGTTGAAGGCCAGCCTAGATGTCACCCTAACAATGACGAGGAAAATCTTTTTAGCATTCACTTCTACTTCAAGATCATCTGGACTTGGACTGGTTATCTCGCACTGCATATGCAAATCAAGGATGAAGGTGCACATTTTTTAGGATTGATTGAAGGCAATGTGACGGTGAATATATTTAGCCCGTCACCACCCAGAGAGAGAGGCCAACGGAGACCAAGAACATGTATCATTCAGTTGAAGCTAAAGGTGGTTCCAACTCTGCCAAGAGAAAAAAGGATACTCTGGGATCAATATCACAGTATCAAATATCCCCCAAGGTATATACCACGTGACTATTTAGAGGTTCGTAATGACATTCTTGACTGGCATGGGGATTACATGCATACAAATTTTCATATCATGTTTAACATGTTGAGAAACTCGGGATACTATGTTGAAACACTTGGTTCACCCCTTACATGCTTTGATGCTCGGTAGTATGGGACACTCCTGATGATGGACCTCGAGGATTAGTATTTCGAGGAAGAGATTGAAAAGCTATGAGATGATATACTTAATGTTGGATTGGGTTTGGTGGTGTTTACCAAATGGTACAATGTGGATACAATGGTGAAGATGATATTTTACGATGATAACACTAGGAGCTGGTGGACGCCAATTACAGGGGGTGCAAATATCTCTACATTGTACGATCTTTTGCCTTCATTTGGGATTGTTTTGGGGGAAAAAAATTTGAAAGGGGATTTCTTTATTGATGGTGAACAGAGTCGTTATGCTTCTGGAACAGATATAGTGAAGTTCCCAAAGGGCGGGTTTGTACATAGTTTTTCATTTTTGGATAGTTCGAAAAGTGGCACCACTCAGAATGTACTCCAGACATCTGGTTTAATGAAGGTTAGCATGTGAAACTCCAGTTAATAATTTTTTATATTTATAATAAAAAAAACCTCTAAAGTCTGACTGGTTATACCCCTAATTTTACTATGTAAGATCCTCAACTAACACGGAATATGTAGGCGGACTCTCCTGTTCTTGGCATCGTGGAGTTGGGTGATGGACGTATTTCTGTGTACGGTGACTCCAACTGTCTTGACAGCAGCCATATGGTTGCCAACTATTTTTTGGCTTCTTAAGAAGATATTAGATTTCACCAATGTGAACATTAGAGATTCAGTACTCTTCTTAGATTCAGTTAGACAGAAAGACCCCCTTTGTCAGAATAACGACCAGCTACCATCTCGACGAACCGATATGAACTTTTCTACTTATTCTGCGGTTTTAGGTAAAGAGTTTATCTGTCGAAGTGATTATAGATATGAAATATGGGGAACGAAAGGTTACATTTTACAACAAATAGGTAGAAATAGAAGATTGCCAGGATTCCCAAGTATAGATATGGGAAAAGGTTTAAATCCTACCATGGAACGCTTCAGATTTTGGCACAACGGATCGCCCAAGAAAAATGAAAGGAACTCCTTCACCACCAGTGGTAGGTGCAGTGAAACAATGGACTTTTTTGGTTTACTCAAGAGAGATGAGGTAAAATTCGTTGCTTTCGATATTTGGATTTTTCACTATATATTTTAGGAAGTGCACTTATCCGATGGAGTTTTATCCTTGTGTTTACTGCAGTTTGATATGCAAGTCCTCCTTCCAAGTCAATGCTTTATACCAATTATTGTTGCTATTTTTGGTACGTGATATTAAACCCTTTAAGTACTTGCCGAGTGTAAATTCATGTTCATATTTGTGCAAGATTCGATTCTAGTGTTATGTGTATAGTCGTAAAGCTTATTACATTCATAGGGGGGAAATTATAGAATTTTACGAACTAGGTAGGAAGTACAGACTTAATTGTTCTACAAATTGGTTTTGGTACTATGAAAACTTACTTTATACTTGAATTAGGAATGGGTTTTTTCTTATTTTTTTCTTCTTATTGCTTGCACAGTGAGTCCATCTTGTACATTGTTTACTTTAGATGTCGCATATATTCTTTTCTAGATATTGGAGTTGTACCATGTTAAAGAGTTCATCTAAATTGTTCCTGTATTTTAGCTTTATCCTATGAATTCTCAGCTTAAACAAGCTAAAATACAATTTTTGCTATTTTGGTTCAGATACGCTGCTGTTTTTGCCAAGTTTATTCCTCCTTGTAAGTTTCTGGTGACTTCGAAAGAGGCAACGATGGCTCACTATAAAGTAGTTTTTCAATCTCAACAGATTCATGCACACATATCAAATGTTGGAAGGCTCTTCATATTTCGCATGATAAGTAATACACCTCCAATGATATCCGGTGTAAAAGTCAAGACATTAAATGTTTGAAGGCTCTTCATATTTCTTGAAATAAAGTTTGACATTGATATTAGGCAATAACCTTTTAATTTATAATAAAACTTGTTCTTGTTATTGAAATATGTTGTTTTTACATTAATTGCTTCTAGTTAATGAAATTTATAACAACTATTGTGATTATGACTCGATTGATATGATTGTTGTATATTGAAACAAAATAACTGTTAATGTGACAAAAATTGGGACGTTCATATTTGCGACATATAAAATGACTAATTGCCATATTTTAAAATATAATTATTATGATTAATGTTGTGACTGTTATTTGTAATGTATTTTTTACGACGTATATAACAACTTATAAATGTGTTACTAGAATTTTCAAAAATTAGCTACTACGATTATTATTTTTGACGTTTAGGTTAGCGACGCATAGAACAATGAATTTTATAGTCGCAAAAAGTATAAAATACGCCGGTTGTTGCGACTAAGAATTGTGTCATTCTATTACAGCCAAAAAAATAACTGTTAAAAGGGTCATAAATTTTACTAAATACGACGGATACTTCGACCCGCCCCTCAGTCATTAATTTATGACGCTTTTCAAGTCGATAACTTAAAACTAATGCAAAAGAACGACGCTTTTCTCAACTAAAATGGATGTCTCTTTAGCAAAATAACGACTGACCTGCCCCATCGTTTTTTACTCTTTTTGGCCTAGTGACACTCCGATGTGTGTGGACCGTTTAATGTCTTATCAAATGGAAAGGATAGATATTTTCTGACGTTTGTTGATGATTATAGAAGGAAAATATGGGTATATTTTTTATAGCAAAAGTTTAAGATTTTTGAAATTTTTAAGAATTTTAAAGCCTATGCTGAAAAGCAAAGTGGTTGTCGGATAATGATTTTGCGAACAGATGGTGGTAGTGAGTATATTTTTAGAGAGCTAGTTTGATGATTTTTGTATTAATCAGGGTCTAACACATGAGTTAATGGTCTCGTACACTACGCAACATAATGGGGTCGCTGAAAGAAGAAACTGGATTATTCTGGACATGGCGAAAAGCATGTTAAAAGCAAAAGGTATGCCTAACAATGTTTGGGCAGAAGCCGTTTCATGTTTTATTTAATTATTAAATAGATCTTCGACTAAAAGTCTATAGAATGTCACTCCTGAGGAATCATGGAGTGGATATAAACCTAGTATAAAGCACTTAAAATTTTTTGGTTATAATGCTTATGTTCCTAGTGTGAAAATAACAAAATTGGAAGATCGAGGTGAAAAAAACATTTTTTATCGGATATAAATCTGGAAGTTTTAATGGGTTTAAGCTTTTTAATCCTGTTACGAGAAAAAAGTCATTGTAAGCTGGGATGTTATTTTTTATGAAGAAAGTAAGTGGAATTGGGAAACGAAAGAAGAACAAGATCCAGAGAAGGGGATTCTTATTAATTTGGAAGATGAGGATGCTCCAATCTTACCAAATATGTCCTCTTGTACACATGAAGAAAAAGCTAAAATTGTACCTATTGGAAGAAATCATAGGGAACATGAAGTTGTATAAACAGTGGAAGGATACAACGTGTTACACAAGCACCCCAGCGTTTGAACTATTACGAGGTAACATGTGATAATGATATTGATGGTGACGGTGAATTAGTTCATTTCTCTATGTTTGCAGATAGTGATCCTGTTAGTTTTGACGATGCCATATGTGATAACAAATGGGTTGCAGCCATGAACAAGGAGCTCGGCTCTATTGAAAGAAATAACACTTGGGAACTAACAAATCTTCCACAGGGACACAAGGAAATTGGTGTTAAATGGGTGTTCAAAACGAAGGTAAAATCTAATGGTGAAGTGGAGGGTATAAAGCACGGTTAGTAGCAAAGGGCTACAAGAAACGTTCAGGTCTTGATTTTATAGTGGTATTTTCTCCGATTGCTAGAATTGAAATGGTAAGATTAATTATCGCTTAAGCTGCACAAAATAATTGGAAAATTTATCAAATGGATGTAAAATCAGCTTTCTTAAATGGTTTTTTGGACGAAGAAGTCTATGTTGAACAACCAATTGGATATGTGAAAAAAGGGTGTGAAAAGATGGTATATCGCCTTAAGAAGGCCTTATATGGCTTAAAACAATCCCCGAGAGCGTGGAATAAGAGGATTGATTCTTTCTTTTAAGCGAACGGTTTTTCTTAATGTTCTTGTGAACATGCTCTATATCTGAAAAACAAGAAAAATGGCAATTTTTTGCTTGTTTGTCATTATGTTAATGATCTCATATTTACTAGTAACTCTCCTAAAATGTTTACCTAGTATAAGCAAAAAATGGTACAGGAATTCGAGATGACAGACTTGGGATTAATGTCATATTTTCGTGGTATTGAAGTTATTCAAAGAACTGAATGGGTCTTTATATCACAGAAAAAGTACACTGAAAAGATTTTGGAGAAGTTTCAAATGTCAGATTGTAATCCCGTAAAAACTCCAATTGAGACTGGAACGAAATTATGTAAAAATGGCGACGACGAGGTTGTAGATCTTTCTTACTACAAGAAAATTGTGGGTAGTTTATGATATTTGACTTTTACAAGGCCGGATATTTCTTATGGAGTTGGTTTGATTAGTAAATACATGGAGGCTCCCCGACAATCTCACCTCCTTGTGGCAAAACGCATCTTGCATTATATTAAAGGCACCTACAATAACAGATAAAAATTGTTATAACAATTTTAATCTTGTAGGTTACTCTGATAGTGATTGGAGAGGAGATCCAGATGATCGAAAAAGTACTTCTAGATATGCTTTTTCCATTGGATCTATTGTATTCTCTTGGACTTCATACATACAAGACATTGTTGCATTATATACCTATGAAGCGGAGTATGTTGCCGCATCTTTATGTTTATCCCAAGGTATTTAGTTGCGCAATTTATTGAAGGAAATTTGTTTTCAAGGTGAATGTCCAACAAGAATTTGGGTTGATAATGTCTCAGCAATTAATCTCGCGAAGAATTCAGTTACTCACAGAAAAAGCAGACACATTGAAATGCGGTACCATTTTATTCGAAATCATGTGAAGAAGAAGAAGATCGAGCTAGTCTATTGCAAATCTAAGGATAAAGTTGCTAATATTTTTACGAAGTCATTGAAGTATGATGTGTTTATCAAATTGAAGAAGATGTTGGGTATGTAGGGACCTATCCCGCGACCTCACTTGTAATCGAGCTATCACCAGTTTAAATAACCTCCATCTCAGGCTCACACATTTTTCAACATAGCTTCTCCAGTCAACATTTCAACATACTCCACGAACTGGTGAAGAACATGGGTCAAACTTAAACCAGAAAACCTGAACCAGTCAAAGACACCTGTCTCTCACAAACTCGTCAATTACTCGGTCAACCACCACTAACCACATTGTTCGAAGAACGTGCTCTAGCACGATAAAGAGCTGTGGAGAAGGCCTAAATGAGGAAGAAGTTCTAGAAGAGACAATGACCAAAAAAATTACACAAGAGATCACCTAGAAATTGCATATTCTAGATTCTCGATCAATCATCAAAGCATCTTAGTTACAAGACTCAAGCAGTTTTTATTCTTAGAAATCACTTGTAATAAGATATCCGCCTTAAGCAATAAAAATACTTTCAACAAAAATCATCCACACGAGGTCATGGTATTTTTACCTATTCATAGGTTTTCTACGCTAAAATCACTTGTTTCATTTCTTAATTTCCATTAGAATATTCTTACAGGTTTATTGGTGTAATAGCGAATTCCAAAGCCATTTTGAGCTTACAGAATTTGGCCATTACATTTTGCATCATCTGTGGGAAAGATAACATGTTCACGATATCTTAAGGCAGTCTTTCACTACAACTTTCAATCATGGTTACTTCCAGACGACCGGCTAAAAAAACTCAGCTCGAAGTGTCTATGGAGCCGGGGCAACACACAGAGTTACAGGCGAATCTCAAAGCCGAAATGGAGAAATCGACTGAGCTCAAACTTCAGTTAACTAAGGATCGAGAGCTCCGTGAGAAAGAGCTCGATGCTGAACGACAAGCTCGTTTGGCAGTGTTCAAACGACATGAAGATCAGATGACAACAATGTAAACTGCCATTGGGGCACTGCAAAATACTCAGCAGGCTCCACCAACCAGAGATCACGATCAACATCTAGAGACCTCCTGTATTTCTGCAAGGGAAAGGTTAGGACCTCGGGGAGTCGTCAGTAAAGCTATGTCCAAGAATCTATACCGTGAACCACAGCCCTCCATACATTTGGGGAGTGAAGTTCAGTCCGAAGTCAGTCGAGGTCACAGAATTTTCATCCTCCATGAGGAAGAACAGCGACCTCAATATCAAGTTCTAGCACGAGATGGCCTAAGTGAAGGTACGGGCACTCATCATCCACAGCCAGCTCGTCCAACAATTCAACCGATACGTCATTACGTCACAAAAGAACATATGGACCAACGGATTAAGGAGTTGATCAAAGCACAGGTTTTGGGTACTACCGGTGATACCACAAAGATACAAGGAAGTCTAATTATCAAGGAACTATTTGATATGAAGATACCAAAAGGTTTCCATACTCCCAAAATTTGCAAATACAAAGGTACTGACTCGAAGGAGCACATTCAACAATACCGTGATTCATTGGGGTTGTACTCCAATCTCAACCATATCCTCAGCTGTCTGTTCGCCACAAGTTTATAGGAGGAACCACTCTGATGGTTCCACCCGCTCCTTGAAGACTCCATCTACACATTCAATTAGCTACAGAAGGAGTTCATCAAGATGTATGCACACAACAGAGTTAAAGGGGAGAACTTGTATTCTCTTATCGGTTTTAAACAGCAGCGCCTATCACCTCATCTTTGAGATGAAGTTAACACCGAGATTAAGAAATTGACCAAGGTGGGTTTCATTCGAGAAGCCAAATATCCTGATTGGATATCTAATATTGTCGTTGTGCCGAAGAAGAACGGAAAAGTCCGAGTTTGCATAGATTTTACCGATCTAAACAAACATACTCCAAAGGACAGTTTCCTTCTTCCCAATATTTACCAGATCCTCAATTCTACAGTTGGTCATGATCTCTTATCTATGATGGACATTGTTTCAGGGTACAATCAGATTCCACTTCTGGAAGAAGATCAAGAAAAAACAATTTTCATCACTGAAATAGGTCTTTATTGCTACAAAGTCATGCCCTTCGGACTAAAAAAAGTAGGTGTTATATATCAACGGTTGATAATTACTATGTTCAAGGCACACCTAGGCAAAATTGTTGAAGTCTACATCAACGATCTCTTGTGCAAGAGCGTACAGTCAGCCAATCACATCTCCGATCTCAACACTATATTCAACATTCTTCGGTCTTAATGGATGCATCTCAACCCTGATAAATGTTAATTCGGGGTCCATTCTAGTATATTTATCGGTCACTTTATCAGTAAAAAGGGGATTAAGGCAGATTCATATCATATTCGGGCTCTCCTCAACATGCCTTCTCCAAAAACAACAAAAGATGTTCAGAAACTTGCCGGCGAGATTGCCGCAATCAACCGTTTTGTTTCAAAATCTTCATACCGTTATCATTGGCTATTCTTATTACTCTACGGTTGTACCAAACGAGGAAAGGTTCAGCCAAATACAGAGGTCACATGGACACTAGAATGCAAAGCAGCTTTTTAGGATCTTAAAACCTATTTGGGGAGGTATCCCATAATGAGCACCCCAGTAGATAATGAGGAATTAATAATCTACCTAGCAGTCATAGATACTACCCTCAACTCAGTTCTCATTCGCCTGGAAGGGAAAATAGATAAACTAGTATTATTCATCAGCAAGACCCTCACACCAGCGGAAATAAGGTACTCTAAAATTGAGAAACTTCTTCTCACTCTTATTTATACTTCACATAAACTCAAGCACTACTTCCAAGCTCATTCAGTTAAAGTCATAACGAACTACCCACTTCGGGAAGTCCTATACAAGAAAGAAAAATTGAGAAGAATGCAACAGTGGTCAGTCAGTTTGGGAAAACATGATATCAAGTTCGAGCAACATCATTCTGAAAAAGGTCAGGCCATTGCCAATTTTATCACGGATTTTCCAGTGGAAGATCCCGAGTGGGAGGAACACGACCCTGACCTTACAGAAGAAACACCTGAGGATCCACCCCCCAAGCCATTCGATGACCAAGCTGAATGGATCACTACATCAGGGTGGAGACTTCTCACATATGGATCAGTAGGACCCGTAGGGTCAGGAATCAAAATCATTTTAATTAACCCATCCAATGGCAAAATCGAGAAATCAAGCCGCTTGGATTTTTAAGCCTTAAATAATGTCACCGAGTATGAAGCTCTTATTCATAGACTCGACCTCACTCTAGAGCTCGATGTTCCCGAACTCTTAGTTTACACAGATTTACTACTCATCGTCCACCACTACTCAAAGCAATACAAGAAGAACATAAAGATGATCGAATACGCAGCCCTCGTTACAGATAGGATGAGCAAGTTCGCGAAAGCAACTCTTAATTATCTTCCTTGAGGTGAGAACAGACACGCCGATTCCTTGGCGTATCTAGCTGGGGTCTTGGGTACAGAAGTTCGATATCTCCATATCAAAATCATTTCAACCCCCCAACATTGATCGTATTTTTGTGTACACGATCAACACTGGGGGCGATAAAGGGGGAGACGACGATTGGCGAAAGCCTTTCTTAGCCTACCTCGATGTCGACAACAATTACAATGGACCACTCCAAGTAGATCCAAAGTAGCGCCGACAGCTGATTAACAACTCAAAATGCTACACTAATCAAAACGGTGTGTTATATTGCCTTTTGTCACATAGATTTACCTTAAGTGCCTCTCCAAATCAAAAGTGGATGAATTGCTCTGCAAATTACATGAAGGGACTTATGGCTCCCATGCCGCAGGTCGATCACTAGTAAACAAAGCAATCACACAAGGAGTATTCTGGCCCAGCTTGTGCAAACAAGCAGAGGAGTACTCCCGCAGATGTGACACCTGCCAAAGACATGGACACATAATACACGCCCTGTGCTCAAGCTCCATGCAAGCAAGGTTTTCTGGCCATTCAAAAGATGGGCACTAGATCTCATTAGAGAATTCCCTAACTCTTCAGGTAACCGACGTCACCTACTCGTAGCTACCGATTATTTTACAAAATGGGTAGAAGCAATTCCACTATGCCGAACCAGAGGACGAGGTCATCTCTTTTATCTTGAACCACATAATCACTCAGTTTGGGTGCTCACACCTAATTCGTATCGATAATAGGCCCCAATTTGTAGGAGAAAAAGTTATAAACTTCCTAAAGCACCACAATATTATCCACTCACCATCCAATCCTTACTATCCTCAAGGCAATGGTCAAGCCAAAATTACCAGCAAAACCATCGTGGATGGACTCAAAAAAAGGCTTCATTCACAGAAAAAAAGGGAATTGGGTTCGTGAGCTGCCTCATGTCCTATGGGCCTATCGCTCTATTCCCCGACAATCAACTGGGTGTAGGCCATTCCTCCTTACTTATGGCACTGAGTCCCTCATTCCTTCTGAATATCATCATCCAGTTCGTGACCACGAGCTAACTGATGAGGAAAATGAGTTCAAGTTGGCTTGCAACCTCAATATGATAGATGAAACCAGGGAACGCGCCGTCGCTACCTAGGTCGATATCATCATATGCTTGTCAGATCATACAACAACCGAATCAGAAGTCGTGCCTTCTAAATCAAAGATTTCATCCTCAGAGAAATTCCTTAACATCACAAAGAGCCTCACACTGGAAAATTAGCCAACAATTGGGAGAGTCCATTCATTATCATAGGTCTCTCAGGCCTGGGATCATATTATCTCATGACAGAAGAGGAAATCCCCATTTTGAATCCTTAGAACACTAGGCGACTGAAACGGTACTATCGTTAAGCGTCTTACTACTCTATTTCCTTTCCTCACTTTTGTTATTTTGTTTTTCAATTCCAAAAGTAAGATTTTCATCTCCACCCAATGTAAATTCTAAACTTATCAATAAAATTCCAAGTTTGTCACAAACATCTTTCTACTTATATAGATTCTACCAAACAAATGATAAGGTAAAGGTAATACTAATATTTATATTTTTTAACTTGTTTGGGTCATTTATAACGGCTAGATCAAGGATAACACTTGGTTTGGCTGACTCTACTAAATCTATGTGATTGTAGCAAGTGTAGAAACTTGTTTCATATCAAAGACTCTGCCAAACAAGAGATAAGGTAAAGGTAATACTAGTCTTCATCTTTTTCAACTTGTTTAGGTTATTTATAACGGTTAGATCAAGGATAATACTTGGTTCAGGTGACTCTACTAAATCTTTACGATTGTAGCAAGTGTAGAAACTTATTTCATATCAAAGACTCTACCAAACAAGAGATAAGGTAAAGGTAATACTAGTCTTCATCTTTTTCAACTTGTTTGGGTCATTTATAACGGCTAGATCAAGGATAACACTTGGTTCGGCTGACTCTACTAAATCTCTGTGATTGTAGCAAGTGTAGAAACTTGTTTCATATTAAAGACTCCACCGGGAATAAGATAAGGCAACTAGCCTTCATCTCTTTCAATATGTCTACAACATTTTTATAGTTCAATCAAATTTCAACTTGGTTAAACTCAACCCATTTCTGCGATTGAAACAAGTGTAAAAACTTGTTTTATATCAAGACCCCACCAGACACAAAGATAAGGCAAAGGTCATACTAGCTTTCATATATTTCAATGCGTCTGCAACAAATATTATTTATTTTTTAGGTCAGATTCATATTACAAGGAATTCTTTTCTACTGATGGGATGTCAGCCGTGCTTCCCCCTTCAGTAGGGATGTCAGCCGTACTCCCCCTACAGAAAGAGGTTAAACATTCAGTTTACGGACTACAACAACTCTACCCCTCTCTATCAGGTCAGCAGGTCGAGGGCCCAAATCGGTTTCCATGGAGGCCATGCAGTTCCCTTGATCTATGTTAAGTCTGCAGATGCATCCCTTATCTGACAGACTTTTGAAAAAGGTATTTCGTTCTAACTCAAGTTTTTTTACTTCCTCTACAAAATATGAAACTATCACCTTTAAAAGGTTTAAGCGTGACGCATCAGGTATGACCATCCTTACAAATTTTGCTCTCACCTACTCAAGGCGTGACTTCAATCTAGCATACAAATTCTTCTGATGAATTATTTCCATATCAACTTTAGCATCATGTGCTACATTCTCTTCCAACTTTTTTATTTATTTAGCTGATTCTGCCAGGTTCAGAGCCTCCAGGTCTACTGCCTGGGCTCGAAGCCTTTTAATTTCTGCGTTCAACTCTTCCCTAGTCAGAATATCCTTTAATAATTATTCTTTCCTCTTCATCACCATTTCCTTTGCCTTGACTTTCCCTTCTAAAACCATCTCCCTGATAAGAGCAGCATCCAACTTCTGTTGGCATTCCCTTAAGCTTGTATTACCTCTCTGCACATGCCCCTGAATTCGAGCTATGTCACCTTCCAGCTCTCTAATCCGTTTTGATAAACTCACCACGTCCCCTCAGACTAGAGGAACTTAAACATCCTTCTTACTCCCCCTTGAGCGTTCTCCAGCCTCTGCTTTCTTGGCACGTACGTTGGCTTGTGCCAGTTCAGCCTTTAATCATGTCACCCTCTCATTTAAATCATTACACCTTCGTTGCATTTCTCGAAACTCCATATCCTTGGCAGATAGAGCTATATGCAAGTGTTCAGCCACGGTTTCTGAAGCTGATAGATTTTCTCGAACTACTCTTAGCTCGTTGTCTTTTTCAACGAGTTTTTATTTCAGTCGCTCCATCTTTTTAGCGCCTGAATACGGTACGGAGCCATTTCAGCCTACTTACCCTTAACCATTAACGTGTCAACTCGACTTTGGAGCTTCGCGGTATGTTCTTTGATCTCCACCAGCTCTTTTAGCCCCTTGGCTATTTCGGCATCTTTTTCTTCAACCTTATGAGTCAGGTCGGAAATAGCCTGGGTTACTTCCACAAGTTTAAAATGTACTTTTACTTGTTGGTCTTCTCTATTCTCATTCGCCTCCCTCATCCTATCCAACTCCTTTGGAAATTCCCGGTTACATTAGAGTACATCATCCATAGGCGAGCGAGCTGAATCCAATTCGATCTGTACAATATAAAAAAATTAGCACAGTTCGATTCAGAACACAATCAATGTGCATCTATATTTCATTTCTAAACTTATATATGATTTCTAACATCTGTGGTGTACAAAGACTTCTAGACTAAAGGTTCGGATACATTATCATATAAACATTCCATGAGGTATATTGCGAAGTCTAAGGTACATACGTTTGATATACTACTTTGCATAAAGAGCATTAAAAAAAATTGCACTATATTAGTGACATTATCCTAAAGCTGATAGAAAAATTTGTGGCCTACATCTACATCCTATTTACTATGTAGCTTTATATCGATATAGCATACAGGCCAAAAGGCATTTTCTCAATCTAACCTGCAGCTCCGCTTGCGAAGACAATGAAGATGTGGAAATCTCTTTCTCCCTGACAAGCTCAGTCTCTAGGTCTTTTATCCTGAGACTCATTTCTCTAAGTGCCTACAAGAGGGTTACATAAAAAACTCAGCCTAAGAGTCTATTTAATGTACACAATCCAACAGTTTACAGCACCCATTCAAAATGTTCATACAAAACCAAATCATTTATCTATCCTACCTTCTCGTGCTCGCCCTCCGAGAGTTCGTTATCGTACCCTTGGTTATCCAACACTGTCTGATGAGAGACACCATCTAACCTGTCAACTACTCCCACCGCAACCTCCTCTATCCCTTCATCATCTTCCTCTTCAATGAAGGTATCCGCCTTAATGGCATTCACCTCCTCCTCGGAGTATCCTTTCAACATCAGGTGGTGCCCCAGCCTATTGCGCTCCTCCACCATCTCCTCCAAATTGGCCCTCGCCTCCACCTGCAGCTAACCAATTGTCACGGCATGGGAAGCCTTCAGAGCCTCTAGCTGTTTGGCGTCCTTAACGGCATTAACTTTAGCTCGAGCTAACTTTTTCTCAAGCTCGATTTTCATCCTCATTAGCTCAGACTTGTCTTCCTCAACTCCAAGCCAGATCCCCTTCACCAGCCGAGCAACCTGCAGAACAAAAATCGACCTCAACATCAGCTCGAAACACAATCCATAATCTTTTTCAGATAATCAGTATAGACTTACCATCTTGTTCATATCTTCCTCACCATGAAGGACCGCCAATCTAGCCCTCTCCTCAACCTCTTTGAGGTTGTCAACCACGGCCGATCGCTCTTTAGTGACCTTGTCCCCCGATTTCTCCGAAGGTTCGACCCTTCTCCTTTTTTCTTTAGCGACCTCACCACTCCCAGTAATACCAGAGGTGGACAGAGTTTTTAACATCTGCTTTTTCGGATATTTTTGAGCTATTGTGCTCGACATAATGGGTTCCGACTGAACTGACCTATCTGTTCCAGGGGTCTTGGCTAAGTAGGTTTAACCTTACCCGTCAGTTCCTTGCCTCTTCCCTTCGCCAGCACCCGCCATCAACCTGGTCGATTGAGCCTTTTTAACCTTCTTCGACCTACTATTTATCCTCTTCTTCCTACTAAGCCCGAGTCCTTCTAACACTACTTTGACCTCAGTCTCCTCCTCTGCAACTTCATCTAATAGTGACTCTTTCTTCTCTACATGAGACTTCACACCTGCCATACAAAACATATTTATCAGCAGCTACAGGCATAAGTTCAAACACATCAGTAATATTATCTATGCATGGTCATACTTAATTTATTTTACAATTCTAAATTGAAGGTCCAAAGGTTCTTCGTCATTTTTCTGAAGGCAATTACCCTTCACCCATATGACGTTATCATTTCAGGCTCGACCTGTTGAATTCAGATCGAAGAAGCGAGGCCGAGTTACGCTCGCACAGAAGTATGCCCCACCACAAGCGTGATAATTCTTTACCCCATAAAATTTCAACACATCCTCAGGGGATATCCTCCTCACCTTCCCCTCATTCGCCCACCTTTCATTCAAGTGGTCATAAACACCAATTACATCCCACATGTTCCCGTTCAATTGAACGGGACATGCTCCAATTGCATTCATAATCCCCTTTGCCAAGTTGGTAAGGGGAAGACTCAGCCCGTACTCTAATTGAGACAGGTAACACAGAAAACCTTATTCAAGGTCACTACGAACACCCCCATCAAAGTAATCTAACGAGATCGATTCATTTATGCCCCTATCTCATTTTTCCACCTCTAAATCCTCCAGAAAATAAAAATATTATTCCCCAGTCGGTACCGTGCAACCCCTAAACTGCCTACTGGCATATTCTACACAATTACCCCATGTCCCTCCTACAACGGCCTTGGCTTTACAGAATTCTCTAAACCAGGAGGATAGGACACCAATTGACCAGGAAAACCTGGAAATGGTTCTAACCCTACTTCAACCTCATTATCAGACTCAATCGTCCGACTAGAGATCGACACCTCGGTAACAGGTGAACTATCCATTTCAACTATAATTTCTACAAATAAGTTTTCGACCCTACACGACTGCCTTTCACGCTCGACCTACATACAGGTTCAGGTATCTATTATTATTTCATACAAATCGGTCATATCAACATATAGCATATCTTTTATATATTTTGTGTATATGTCAAAATTATAAAAAATTGTCGTGTATAGCTGTTGTTAAGATTTGCTTCAAAAACAATTTACACAAATACATATATACTGCGTACGTCTCTACTAACCTTCAGAATCCGAATGAGAATCCGCAGTAGCGCCAAACCCTTCCCTCACGACGCTGCTGTATAGCCACCTGCGTGATCCAATGTCTTTTGCCCTCTTCAACCGTTGATCACCCTCAGATAAGTTATTAGCAGGTCCTCTAAAAAAAATTCGCGCCTCTCTCTTTGTGTTCTCTAAATTTTTAGAAGTGGAAAAATGTTTGAATGATGAGGAATAAGCACTATTTATCTTTTTTCTCTCTAGCGGCTGGCAGTTATTGCGCCTCGTATAACCCGTCCTCAGTTTTGGAACCGAGGTGCCATTTCCAATATCCATGTCAGATGTCTTGTACCTTTTTAATAAAATAGACTTTCTATCATTACCCCTCCCCTCATATTTTAACATATTTTTCTCTACTGTTTCTTTATCTTTTTCTGACTTTCCCACACTCATGATAACTCACCCTATACGATATCAGATCTCTATAGCTTTATATACAAAACAAAACTAGAAGCTTCTGCATTTCCTCATTTTTTTTTTTTTTTATCCTTGTCTATCATATTTATAGTGATAGTGACGTCATTCTCAAAGCTGAGTAAATTTTCAAAATTATTCAAAATATTTATCACAATAGTTTTAACAACATTTGCAACTATAGAGGATCCCATTAATGTACTAATTTTATATTAAAATTCAACAAACTTATATTTATCCATGATAAACACGTTATACATTATTACATCTAAACAACCTGAACGACCATGTCAGATCACGTTACCATTCAATCAGCCATCTTCAAATTCAATCTCGACGTCAGCAATCAATTTAACCATTTCTTCTCGAGCTGCGGGATTCAGCACCAATACACGAAAGCACGCCTCATAGAAGTATCGGGTATACTCACGTTTTCCACTCACTTTCCCCTCAAAATGTGATTTTTACCTTTTATCTTGTAACAGAAAACCCCAGAATCTTGAGTAAAATCTTTAAACTTATCTCTTCCTTCGAGTTCGTCCTTTAAATTACTTTCTAGTTCGAGTTATCCTAACTAAAGTTATTCTTCCATCGAACTCTGTTAGAACGAATTTTCGAATTGCTAAATTCTTGAAGTTTTTTGCTCTAACTTTTCAACACACGAAATAGAATCTACTTACGTCACAACACACATTCTCACACATACTCATCTCAGTTCGAATAAAGCGAGGCAATACTTGCAATATTCATACATTCTATACATTCTTCATAATAATTTATTTCGATTTCAGCAGAATCTATATCTACAGCAACACATGTAATTGAATGACCAATATTTATTCATATCAAAAACATTACAAACGATTTTACAGATAACAAGTTTTTCAGAACACCGAACTCGAGGTACTTTGCAGATAACAAGTTTTCTACTATTTTTTAGAGCCAAAGGTAATTTAGGCGCGTTGACGCATCAACTTCTCCAATTCTTCTTGCTTTAGTGATCTTTCACCCTGATACAAAGCAGAAATTGGAACCAGCAGAGAGCTTCCCTCGCATGAGTTTGGTTGAAGTCTAATTGAACTTCAAATGGAAACTATGCAAGTAGTAGATTCAGTGCTAGAACCAAATTCTTGAACTAAAGGTCTGTTGAGCACCAAAACATGATAGAAATGTAGAAGCAGACTCCCAATGGTTGTCTCCCTCCTTCACTACCATCACCCCCTCCTCTGAAACCGCCACCACCGAAGAGTTGGTAAAGATGAAGAGGGCCTGACCTTTGAATCCATGGTGATACATGAAATTAACATAACTTCCCCGCAGTTATGCCTATCCCTCCATATGAAACCCTAACCCTGTCTTCCGCAAGGATACGGAGACAGACCCACCGGTCCTCGCCTTTCAAGACGACGTCATGAAACCTCCACTTGCAGTTGAACTTTTCCTCAGCTTCAATCTCTTCGTCTTCCGAAATGCCTTAATACGTCGGAGGAACAGGAGCAGGAATCGCCATCTCCAAGGATTGATCCCCAAAGTACTTCAACTTCAATCTCTGCATTTCAGTTGCAATCCTCTCTTCAAGGACCATACTACGAGTCTTCAGCATTGATAATTTCATAAAGAACGAGCATGCACTGCTCCAAAGATTTGCTACAGGTACTATTTATATAGCACTACATTTATTGTGCATGTACGTTTTCCCAAGCATCAACATTTATTACAGACGCAACTTTTCGAGTCGTAACCGTCACATACATCAGTATCAGCATCATCATTTAATACCCATTACATCCTAATAACCGCACAATTTCCAACACATCAACACCATCATGACTACGTTATTTATTCATAATTTTCAAACCCCAATACCCGTTACCCTCCGATTCTTTGTCTACCAAAGCCACTCGTGACTTCGATTGCGAGGAGGCAATTGTAGAGACCTATCCCTCGACCTCACTTGCAATAGAGCTATCACCAGTTCGAATAACCTCCATCTCAGGCTCACACATTTTTCGGCATAACTTCTCCAGTCAACATTTCAACATACTCCACGAACTGGTGAAGAATGTGGGTTGAACTTAAACCAGAAAACCTAAACCAGTTAAAGACAAATGTCTCTCATGAACTCGTTAGTTACTCGGTCAACCACCACTAACCACATTGTTCGGAGAATGTGCTCCAACACGATGAAGAGCTGCGGAGAAGGCTTATATAAGGAAGAAGTTCCAGAAGAGACAAGGACCAGAAAAATTACACAAGAGATCACCTAAAAATTATATATTCTAGATTCTCGATCAATCATCAAAGCATCTTAGTTACAAGACTCAAGCAGTTTCTATTCTTAGAGATCACTTGTAATAAGATATCCGCCTCAAGCAATAAAGATACTTTCAACAAAAATCCTCCACTCGAGGTCATGGTTTTTTTACCTATTCATAGGTTTTTCATGCTGAAATCACTGTTTCATTTCTTAATTTTCATTAGAATATTGTTACAGGTTCATTGGTGTGATAGCAAATTCCAAAGCCATTTCGAGCTTACAGAATTTGGCCATTACACAGGGTATGCAATCTGGACTTCGGGAGGGAAGGTGTTAACTAGTCCAGATTCAGTCTAGTTTATTTTAGTTTACTTTTGCTTTGTTCTTAATAAACAAAGTTTGGATTAAGGGAGGATGTTGAAGTTAATCCAAACTTAAGTTAGTGTTTATCACGTTTGAGAGTTTATAGAGAGTGAAACTCTTCTCTGTTTAGATAAGAGTCCTATTTAGTCTTATGATTAGTTGGTTTTATACTTATCTAGCTAGTAGGAGGAATTGAGTGGAGACTTGGTTATAAAAGGCCCTCATGTACTCAGAGATTTTTATCAAGAAAGTTGAATAAGAAAACTATTCTCCAGATCTAGATTTGTCCCTTACAAAGCTTTCTTCTATATTATTCATTCTTCTGTGTTTTGCTTTCTAATTTTCTTAGTTAAGTGCAATCTTAAACTCCAACAAACCACAGTAAATCTTTGTGTTGTGTGTTTGGTTTATTTCTTATTTCTTATCACGATTGTATGCCATGTTTGACCATAAAGCCAAACGTCGGCGGGGGATGAATTCCACTCGATTCCCCCAACAAGTATGTGATCATGAAAGATGACACATGATTAACATGCAGATCACTATCTTAAAACACCACCTCTCAATCAAGAAACTCCAAGTTGAACCTCAACTTTATAACTAGACCCATACGCAAAGTTATGACTAAAGTTCTATAAGTCTATCGAAATATCATGGTTTTAAACGTCGGATTATGTCAATGATTCAAACCGATCCAGAAAGTTATTATTTGCCACATCACGGTATTTTTCGATTTATACGGTAAATCAACTTCAGTTTTCTCAAGAACCAATGTGGGCAAAAAAAAAAAGTATCCATTTTCCGGGATTCACCCGAATCATCCAACGCGATCCAATTCTGATCTAAGAAAATGTAGACTTGGTTGGTTGCTCATGATCAAAGAATCCTGCTCTGTGATCTTGTACTACAAGAATTAAAATTGTCAATTGATGAGAGGGGGCTAGTTATAATTGAGAAAAGAGTTGAATGCGACAAGAAACCACCAGCATTTATGACTATTCATTAAATGCACCTCTCATCTCCCTCCAATAATTAAAATGTCTAATAGTACAATATAACCTCATAGAATTATACTATTTATTACCTGCTCCCTAAATAAATTAAGTTTTTGCTCTCCACTCCTTGTAGAGAAAAGGGTCGCCATGCCGAGCAAAGGGATACTAGAACACGGGGGAACCCGAGGGAGAACAATTCACTAAATTAAGAATTTCGTTCCAGTAATTCTTGTTCTCATATTCACTACACGTTCCGTCAGAATCTCTACTGCCATCAGAGGAATCGGAATTTTCTAGTAAGAGATTAGTGAAGCCGTCAGTAAAATTCGTGACGGGTATATCCTCGTCTTCGGGTTTGGGCAATTCCGAAGCCAATGGGCTTTCAAACACCATTTCATTTGGGCCTAAGTTAAAGTGTCCAATATCCTCCTCACCTTCTTCTTTAACAATTAGTCCACCGCAATCAATCGTAGCCATCGAATTCGGGATCAACAACGAGTTGTCCGATAAAAAGCTCAATGTAGATGTTGGTGACTCAAGATCTTGACCACTTGACTTCATTGACTTTGACCATGCTCCTTGCCATGCTTTGAGTACATCCAAACAAATAGGCTCTGTTGTAGTGGTCAAACTCGACCCGGAACTCAAACCCGTACCCGGCAACCCATGCTGATAATGAAGCGAATTTGCCCTCATCTTCGACTCTCTAACTAACCTCGCTTCAGCTTCAAGCCGAGCACTCTCCCACTGAGCCATATGACTAAGATTCGCCCCGCTATTCGACTGGCCGCTGCCTAAACTCAACGTATCGTTCTTGGGTTTATGGGTCAACGGGTCGATACCCATTTTCAACAACCGTTTCTTGAGATGGGTATTCCAGTAGTTTTTAATCTCATTGTCTGTTCTCTTGGGCAAATGTGTTGCTATAGCCGACCACCTGAAAAATAAACAAACAAAATAAAGGTAAAAACCCTAGAAATTATCAACCTAATTAAACCATTTACTATAATACAAATATTTGAGAGACCCACATTCTAATTGTAGTCGTAAACGAAAAATGTTGCATTTTATATATCAACTTACGATAAAAATACATTTAAGTCACAAATCGTGACTTTGGTTAATGGTTTTTCTTCCTGCAAGAAAGCCAGGTTCATAATTTTTCACACATATTTATCCTGGCGATTAGCCCCCGTTGGTGGTGGATTGAACTCAGCAGATCGTATGACCTATAAGATAACCATATTCATGTTTTCTTGCTTGAATTGTGCCAAAAAAATCATACCTGTTTCCAAGAAGAGCATGAAGTTGAATGATGGTTTGTTCTTCTTGTAAGCTAAATTTGCCTCTCTTAATATCAGGTCTAAGGTAATTAGTCCACCTTAGTCTACAACTCTTCCCACACCTTTGAAGACCTACAAATTAAGTACACGCAAACATCAAACGCAACTGTTATTATAGCTTACAAGAAAGTATATATATATATATATATATACTTTAGTTGTATTTACGGAGAAAAGATCGTACCGGCTCTTGCAGGGAGAGCTCTCCAGCTACCATGACCATGTTCTTCAACGTAAGCTAAGAGTTTCTGATCTTCTTCTGGTGTCCATGGACCTTTCTTCAAGCCTACCTTCTCACAACATGGAGATCGGCCCATTGTGGATGTTTGGAATGAAAAGCTAACAACATGTAACAGTAGAGATCACTAGAATTTTTTAGCTCAAGTGGTGGGTGAGACTTGAGAAAGAGAGATATGGGCAGAGATGAGAGGGGCAGCTACATAAATGGGGATGAAATCATGAAATGGTTTTTTATATTTTTTTATTGTTAAAATTATTGTATAAGTAAATAACTATATACTGTTTGGAAACAAGGGTGTAATTTAAGTTTTTTTTTTTTTTTCTTTTCTTCAATGTGAGTGACTCCAAGGGAACACTATGGCAGACCAGACCAACAAAAATGCTCCCATAATCATAATCACTCAAACTTTAATCTTCAAATAGGGTTAACTAGTATAAGTAGAACCGTATGTACCCTTTTCGTTTAGGGATTGGATTGGGTTTCCTCGTTCGCCCTTTACCTTTTTACAGGATTAGAGCATCTATATTAATTAGAATAATCATTTTTCTTTAAAATTAAATTTAATGAACAAAACATAACAATTTTGCCGCATTAGAGTCTCCATTTAAACGCCAGATATGCTTAAAGTCATCTTGAATAGCCATATTTGATGACCTTGTTTGGTAGCCAAAGCCAAAACTTAAGTGAAGACCTAAAATATAGGAAGCAATTGTAGGTCATGGTTATTCTAATGAAACAAAGGCATAAAATTTGACTTTAAGGACAAGGTAAAGATAGTCTGGCTAGCAAAATTTGATGAAACAACTACTGATGCTCTTATGTTTCCAATTTTTCTATTGTACAAAACAATAAAAGTAGATTCATTTTTTTTATTTTTTTCAGTGTACTATATCATATTTCAATGCTAGCAAAAATTGAACCCTAGTCAATGGTATTACCTCTAACAAGATATTTTATCAGCTAAGCTAAGTGCACTAATTACTAGTCTTTGGGACTCAAGAGGCTTTCATGAGTGTTATTTCAAGAAAACTGCTCTAATAGATCTCGATGAGAGGATTTTTGATATGTTTTGGACGAGTCCTAAACTTGTAAAGCAAGCTTGGTTGGGTCTTTAGCGGTTTTCTAATTTAAAGACACATCTAATACATAGGAGCTCACATTTACTAGTCCAGCCTAATTCTAGTTGCTTGATACCAGTAAGTCTGGGGATGAATGATCTATACAAATGAACGAGTATCGCATTGCACAATGTGTTGTTTTTTGGTAAAGGTTAAAGTCAAAGTCAATGGTCAAAGGTGTGAAAAGAAATTTCTTATGGCAATTTTAGTAATCCCTTGCTATGATGAGGATTGAGAGGGTAAGTTGTAATTACACAATAATAAATAAATTAAATTAAATGCTAGCTGCAGCTGCACAATGCTCTCTCTCTCTCTCATCTCATCTGAGTGTATAAATATAGTGTCAGATTGAACATGATCAGACATCAGTTTTAGCCCATTCAATAGGTGGACCACTATGGTCTTCCAGCTTTGTAAACTCTACAATATCCCCAATGGAGTTAAAAACGTGGGTTTCGGCAGAGAATCAAAGTCAAATTATCTACCCTGTGGTCACAATTATCCTAACAGTGTCTGTCAATCTGACAAAATCCTCTCACACATTCAATCTGTATAAAGGCTATTTTTGTACTTTAACATCATGGCTTCACTGATTTACAACATTAGACGCATTTTTAGTCCTAATATAGTGATTGCATTTAAGCCTTTAAAAACTGACATACCGAAATGGTTCCATTTTCAGCCGGATCAAAATCCAAAAAAGGACCATCCACACGCTATTAATCTCCAAGGCCAAAATAGCAAAATACACCTTAAATGAGGCCCCCACACGTGTAGAGGTAACCTTCTATCTTGTCCTAACTGTTTAATACACCCCATTAATGAGAAACTTACACTTGTTCAAATTCCAGTGGTCCACGTATGATTTAACTTGCCTTTGTGAAGTTTCTCATGCTTGGGGCCATCTCCAGCAGTTTTGGGACCTCTTCATGTCCCTTTTGTTCCAGCAGTATCAAAGAACAAGTGACAGCAGCAGTATTAAAAATAATATGCCATTACAAAGGCCCGTAGCACTACTTTCTTGCTGCTTGGAAATATCTTTTGCTTTGAGAAAATAATGTCAGGTTGCAAAAATGACTGTCATTTTATTTCACGCAATAATTAAATCTTATCATTACAAATCATTTCATTTATTATAGGCTCTTCATATTACAAGACGAATGTTGAAAAGCTACAGGTTAGTCGAGAAGGATTAACATAGTACCATAGTAACTATTAAGTACCATCTGGCTGGATAAAGGGGTTGGCAATCTCATCCGTACCATCAGTTGGGGATACGAGCATCACCGCAGTCCCTCTGCAAACCTGCAACAAAATAATTACGTTAATCAACATCCTAATATAATAGTTTTTTTCCTCTTAAAACGAGTTTTTTTTCCCAGTGAATACCGTAAAGAAAGAAACTAGCAAATATTTATTTATTTCCCTTGGAAAAGTTGTTCATCTTTACATAACCAAAAAAAAAATTGTACCTATATTTCTGTTGTATAATGCGAATTCAAGAGGTTTTAGGCTAAGCTAATTCAAGAGTTTTTAGACTCAAAGAGTAATAGAACAGTTTTGCACTACACCGCCAAATCATTAATAAATCAAAATCCTAGTTTGAGCTCAACACAAACCACCATCCCAATATTTACCAACCACGGGCATGCTGAACACCGATTAACATATCTATAAAGTTACAATATCTTAAGGACATATCTGCAATGTACTTTTACATAAACCATAAGGAACATGGGCTCTACTCGTCCATCTTTTTAGCAAAAGTAACATACAAGAATCTTTTGGCTACTAAAACCGAAGGAAGAGACATAACTATGTATAAATTGCAAGTGGCTTTTATTTTGATGATAAGATATGTGCGTGTCTAACGAGAGAGAGCTTACTATAAGGCCTAAACGTCTGGTCTGATCTGTGGTCTTCAGCGGATCATCTGGATCTGCAGTAGAAGAAAGAAACTATTTTAATGGCCGCACATTTATTTATACACCTCAGGAAAAGCTAAAATGCCTTAACTAATCATTTTGCAGAATAGTGAAATTCCATCATATTCCCATAATTTTTTTTTTTGCAGAGTAAGGTGGCATTTGTTTTTGCCATTAACTGGATTTAAAGCCACTTGTTAGTGGTAAATGACTAACTAAGAAATTTTAGCATAATTGAAAGTTGGAACTGGGGTCCAGGTTCGGAAATGGATTACCCTAGGGTACCCTGACCCGAACTATATGACTACAAAAAAGGAGTAAATGTTGATATGTAAGATTAGTTTTGATACTCAGAGTTTGTTGCTTCATATTTCTTTCTTTGATTTTGTTTTATATGTTTTACAATTCAACATTGTATTAAGTACACTTAAAGAAAATGGGAATGAAAACAATAACCATAGAAAAGTTGTAAAATTGAAGGTATGGAGGCCGTGTAACCCACCCAACCCGAACCTATTATGGGATGAAAAGGCACCCGATCAACCCGACCAAAACTACTTGAGCAAGGCTCGGGCAATGACTTCAAAAACCCAAAGGGGTTTGGGGCGAGACACGGGTTAAATATCCTAAACCTAGGGTAGGGCTCGGGTTTATTACCAACCCGACCCGACCCGACCCGCCCAAGTTGCAACCCTACTTTAAACCTTTTTTAATAGTGCCTTGCATCCTGTGAACTAAGATTGATACAGGTCTAGAAATTCCTGCACCAGCCTTAGTGGCCACCCCAGTGTAGTCTCTTGCATAAAACCAAAGCTCCCAATGCCAGACATGGCCCCATCCATATCTAAAATCACTGTCCCCTTAGGGGGAATCACCCATCTACAGTAGACTGGATCTTTGCTCCTCCACCTTGCAGTCACATTCCACTCGTTGATAACCCTTCTGTTGCTGCTATTATCATCAATCTCCAAGCTATAGCTTTCCACCTTCAGTCTAACCCGAGCCCTACCCTAGGGTCTAGGGATGAAGTTGTTTGGAATATGCCCTTTGGGTGCCAGGGATCGCTCCAAAAGAGAGTACTCTAACCATCCCCAATAGTATGAAGAGCAATAGCAGCAACTTTCCCCCTACATTGTAAGGCATGCCTCCACACCCAAGAGCCATCAGATGAAATGTTCACGGACCAGAAGTGCTTATTTTTAACCATGGGTGTCTCATAGTTCTAGCTTGGTTAACTGTAGCAACATCTCTAATATTGAGACCCCCTTCTTCAAAGGGGTAACAACATTTTTCCCAACTTATAAGAGAGTTCTTATGCTCAACATCAGGTCTATACAGTTTGTAGCTTTAAGCCTAGTTGTGATTAGGGGGAGCCCAAGATATCTTACAGGACGCGGTCTAGAAAGCCCAAAGTCTCATGCCGAGGTCTACTATGCATTCCATTCCAGAAGAATTTCCATCTCCCTTCCAAAGGCAAGATCGAGAGTCTCTCTAGTAGAGTCCCTTATAGTCGATTCATGTAGTCAGATGCGCTCTGTGAAGATAGGACATAACTCACCTTCTATCAAGAAAAAGATCAGTGCCACTCCTGACCGACCTAAGCATGAGCACAGGTTGAAGAACGGGCAGATTGATCGCTGAATGAGAGGGCTGGCTCCCATGTCCTCACCTCAGGCCACCTTCAGAGTAGAGAAGAGACCGATCATTTCTCAATAACCCACCCTGCACGTCTGTGGAGAGAATGAAGGCTAGGCGTAGAGAAGACAGACTAGGTCGCCTTGATCAGAGTAGAGTACAGCCCAAGCCGAGGATCTCAAAAACACTTTGCTTCCTGCCTATAGGGCAAGTAAAGCACCTTCTTCGGAAGCAAAGATCTTTGTGAAGAAGTGAGCCGCGGACAACCTATTCTTTCACCTGGCCCAAGCTCCCCAAGGGATAAAGGAGAGATCAACGCTAGAGAAGAAGAAGACCTCGCCTTGCTCCAAATCAGAGAGGGGAATAGCGGCGAGAGATGAAAGGAGCTATATATATATCCCCCCCCCCCCCCCCCCCCCCCGCGATAGATTTGTCATCCTTATCCGCCTGACTCCAATCGCCCACACTACTAGCTCCCTTATAGCTTCAACCTAAACACCTGGCTTCACTCCAGCCGCAACCTGTGTACAAGGCTCTCCTTCTTCCAATCCTCCGATCCACAGATGGGGCAACCTGTGCAAAAGGCTGCTTCTTTCAATCTCCCGGTCCACACATGGCTAGCAGTTCCCTTTTCCCATGCTCCTACTAGGGATCTCTTGGAGATGCCTCTTGACTCCCTTGTTGGTTGGGGCCCTCGCCTTCCAGTAGGTTGACTGGAAGCATAAGAGAATGAGAAGGAAGGAAGGCCGTCGGTCTAGCTCTGAAGCATCGAAAAGGAAAAGGAGAACCTAAGACTCCAGTATATCGGTAGCCAAGTGAGCCTAGATTGCTAGGGCTTTGTTGGTTGAAGGGAAGCAAGAAGATGCATAGATGTGTGCAGACCACAAAGAGCCGAACATTGCGGAAGTAGAAAGTAGACATTAGAGAAAGAAAGAAGAAAGTAGATATTTGCTTTCTTCCTGGCCATAAGAAAGGTCATGGTGCACTGCTCATGTTGTTAGCTGCTATGCGCTGCCCATGTTGTTGTAGTTAGCTCTGCCCCAAGCGAGAAAGCAAATTTTAGCTACAACTTGAAATGCGCTTTAAGGCTAGCTCGGCGCGATCTGAACCCCAACATTCACCACTAATTAGCCTATAAACATGTACGCTACGAAAGAGAGACTCCTGTCAGCATCGGTCTTCATACAGCAGTAATCACGATGAGTTCTCGTCTCGTGTCATTACTATAGCACTACCAACACACAATAAGAAGCAATCCGAACGTGTGGCCAGAACGTCAGCCTAGGTCTTCTACTCGCCATAGCTCACTCGACCTTCGCTGCGCTCGACAGGCCAGGTTTCTTTAGCTCGCCACCCCACCTCCGGCCACCTATGCTAGGGTCCCCCTACTCGCGACATCAGAAAATGCAACCGATCCATTCCCAACTGAGCTTCTCGTGATGGCTCGGCCCTACTCGCCGCACTATAAACAAACCATTCACAAACCCGGTAAGGAAGATCCATAGCCATGACATAGTCTAGTAATGCAGGGTGACGAGAGCTATAGCGTATGCAGATGGGCTAAAGACAAGGAAAAGCAATGCCTACGTCCTGCTGAATGCTCCAATCCATATCTATCTATATACAGGATCGGCCTCGGGTTCTAAGAGAGGGCATAGTCGGTGGCCTCCAGTCCTGTAGGGGGATCTAATAGTCTTGAATTGACTCTATAAGGAAATGGTTATATAGAGTCTTGCATGAATTGTGCCACGAGAACTCCTTTCCTAATTCTTGATGGTCCCGCTCAGTTGGTAGAGCTTTGGGTTATTAACCTAATGGCCGCTGCCCGCAGGTTCGAGTCCTGCTATACCCAAGCCTATCTGGCAACGACAGATGCAGCCATGGCATAGGTGCGGCTCCAGTAGTGAACTAACCGGCGGAAAGACCAAGAAGCACATGGTGGTGCCAGTCCCGCGCGACGAGCCTAGGCTCGCCACAGATTCAGCAGACAGAAGATCATAGCAAACGTCACGATACGACTTCAGAGAATGCACGAAGTGTGTGCTTCATTGCTATGGGCTCGATCACGTATTCGACATGACTATTGGAAAAAGACTTCGTCAGGTCCCGACAACTATGGACAGAACCCCCGCTTTGCTCGCCATAAGCCCCACCTCTCTAGCGTTCACCGGCCTCCCTTTGTTCGCCTTCGCTACAGTCTTAGACTCCCTAAAGCCAACCTTCGGCTTCCTCCGGCTACCATTCCCGCCTCATAGATTCAGCGCTTCATTCACACCGTGCTAGCAGGCTCTATGAAAACGAAGCACATACCGCCCTCGCTGCGAGTATGCGACCGGTGCGATGCATATCGCTATCGACACTATAGAATGCTCACCTACACTGATGCTTCTGCTCGGATCGGAGGACGTCTTTCGTCTACCTAATAGTCTCAGACTTCTGAATTCATTCTGTGACTCAGTCTATAGCAAGACGCTCAGCCGTCGTTAGCAAGAGGACTAGTAACTACTAACGACCAGTTTTGACAATCTCTATAATGTCGCTAGCGCATGCTTTGACTTGCTATGAATCTTGCATTCCTCAGTCAATGTCTATGAACATTCGTCGAAGCAACGTAGAGCATGAAGAGAGCCTCATACACGTTTTTTAGTAAGATGTATTTTAGCACCGCAAGGAGCCTCATACACGTCTATGTCGTGTTGATTGAAGAGAGCACTTTCATCCCATCCCGGGTCTAGTATGCCACTAGATAGTTGCCAAGACACACAACAAGGAGGTTGGTTGACTTCTGCACCTGTTTTATACATTTTCGATCAACCAGGGCATAAAGAAATTTCTTCTCGTTGCTTTTGGCCTCCGACCTCCTTTACTAGATCCAAGCATTTCCACTGGTTTTTTAGAACCACCTTCATTCCGTCCTGAAAACCGTTATAGTTAACCGCCCTAGATCCCATTGAAAAGACTTCTAGACCAAACTTGCACAGGGACGGCATAACTAGTGTTTTTTGAGTCAAGGGTCCACCTACAAAAATCTTTCTCGGCCTAAAAAAGAGATTTGGTTTGCCAAATCATAGAGAAAGACTCACTTCTCACACAGCGTCTCCAAATCATAGGGCTCTGGCCATCTTCGTTACCTGTTGACCGGATCGAATCGATTTGACCGTAGCCTGCCTTCAGAAATGAGTCAATTAGACACGATGGGACCAAATCATGTTCGGGCTTCTCTGGGTCTCGTGTATCCAGATTTGCGCGTAAAAGATTTTCAGCATTCTGTGGCGATCGCAAAATGTAAGCTAGAAAACGAGGGTCACAATTTCGATCAGCCAAGATATCCCCCAAAGTGCGGTATCTTTTTAGGAATGTCGACATTTTATTTGGGGTCAGCGGCAGATTTGACAGGAAGCCTAGAGAAGCGAGGCGGGATCCTTTTTTTTTTTGCATAATTGCTTTTAAAAGCTCCCGCGCTTCCGTACCTGTCATGTCGCCATAAAACATAGGAGAAAAATCCTCCTTCAAAAGATAGGGTATTAAAGTGTTCTAGGAGAGGTGGTGGACTACGTGTATGGATCAACCTGTAAACTCCGGAAAAAGGCCTTTAGTTAACGCTAAGATCACTTCGAGTGTTCTATCGTCTACTTGGGGATTATAGCAGAACTCGAACCCTACGTGATAGTAGTAGCCCGACAAAACGTGTTCTTCTTGCGATACAATCATCGCGACGATTGCAATTGGCGAAAACGATGCTACGACAGCCTGCCTCCCTTTCACATTTTCCCCGACGAAGGTGAAGGCTAGGCTACCTCACGTGAACTCTAAGAAAATTGCTCCTATAGAAAGATGGAAGTCTAGTACAAAATCTCCGAAATACCACAAGACCCAAGCGCTACGCAAAAGCCAACAATTATTTGCTTTCTTGCTGGATTTGATCCTAGCTAGTAACGACTATATACAAACCCAGTCCTCATCTTTAGGAAATCGATGACGCCTATACTAGGTCTTCTAGGAAACTGAAAGCAAGGACTCCCCTTTAGTCACTTTTGACTATGGATTTGACTACCTTAAAAACCTTTTTCCAACTTCCTTAGGCCATTCTTTTTTATCAGAGCGTGAGAGCGCACGCCTGCTAGGCTAGGCTCCGGTTGGCTAGTCGAAAAAGCGTTAGAACCTACAATAGGCGGTGCGCTTATTCCCCTACTCAGACCTGGCAGGCACTATTCTAGGTGCAAAGAAATGAATTATTTCTCTCACTCAGCTATCAAGTTTTCAATTCAAAGGGAATGTTCTCGCTAGAACCGTTGCAACATACCGCTCAACCCACTATGACTTTTTTTTCCTAGTTTTTCGATCTATTTAGACTCTACGGCCACTTGGGGAAAAGGCAAAGGGGAGTCAAAGCCAGAAGTTTCCTTGTGGGTTTGTCTGTCGTGTGATTTGCTAGAATAAAATTATTTTCTTTCGTCATGGGGTGTGCAAGTCATGTCTATAGGAGCGATTTTGACCTTACTGCAAGGCCTAGAGGCAAACTCTTGATAGGGGGCGGGGGTACCACCGACGCTCCTTTGGCCCCTCCGAACGATGAATGTCATTATGCTTTTCTCACTAGAAGGTCCGGGTGTCTGGCTAGCAGCAAGAATATAAGCAACATTCAACGTCGATCGACAAAATTTTGCCATTGCACTTGATAGCAACCTGATCGCGCGCCAGACCAGAATAGTGAGTTCAACTGTTTAGTGAGCTATTCATGTCGAGTAGTCGTCGGTAGAGCCTTGCATCCTACTATTCACTTTAAGTAGAACCAACCTACCAGCATAAGACAAGTTTCTATTTTTCCACAACAAAGCCTTTGTTTCATTCTTTCAATCAGGTCCATACAGTTTGTAGCTTTGAGCCTAGTTGTGATTAGGGGGAGCACATACCTTTATCCACCCCCAAAGTACTAGTAAAGAACTACACTTCTTCAACATTCATACCAGCACAATAAATTTTAATCTTATTGACATTAACTTTCATATTATAGTAGGAGTTAAAGTCTTTAAGAATGGCTTTTAAAATAGGGGCATTTTCCTACACCCCTTTCAAAAAGGTAATAAGGTCATCTGCAAAACAAAGGTTGATCTTAAGATTAGAACACTTAGGATGAAGTTGAATCAAATTTTCACTCACCTTCTTGTCCATCATCCTAGAGAAAAGCTCCATGATCATGATAAAAATGTAAGGAGACATAGGGTCACCTTGTCTTAGCCCCCTTCTGCCTTTGAAGAAACCATGCAAAGAGCCATTAACAGATATAGAGAACCTAGTAGAAGACATGCACTCCCAAATCCACATAATCATTTTAACTGGGAAATAAAGGGCTTGAAGTTCTACAACAGCTTCCCAATTAACCATGTCATAAGCTTTGCATAGATCAAGTTTAACAGTGCATCTAACAATCTCATGGGTCAGCAAAATATTATCAGTAATGTTCCAACCAAAGATGAAAGCCGATTGACAAGGACTGATACGGCTAGTGATGATATCCTTAATCCTGTTTGTTATGATTTTAGATATGCACTTATATAAAACATTACAACAGGAGATGGGACTAAACTCCTTAAAGGTAGAAGGCCTCTCAACTTTAGGAACAAGAGCCACAATGGTGGCATTCACTTCACCTAGAATCTTAGAAGCTCTAAAGAAGTTTTTAACAGCTTGATAAAGTCAATCCCAACAATAGCCCAAGCCTTCTTTAAAAAGAGGGTTGTGAAGCCATCAGGCCATGGGGTTCATCTTCACTGATAGAGTTAAAAGCTATCATAATTTATTCTTCTGTGACCTCACTCTCAAGCTTGTTAAACTCCTCAGAGTTAACTTTTTTGAGATTGAGAGAAGAAAGATCATGAAATCTATCTACTCTTTCAGCTCTAGAGCCTAAAATACCCTCAAAATACTTAACGTTTTCACCACCTATCATGTCATCAGTATCATAGGTTTTTCCTTCATCCTGAATAGTTAAGATCTTATTCCTGACTCTTCCAGTGAGGATGAGATTGTCAAAGAATTTATAATTGGAGTCCCCAAGCTCCAACCATTGGACTCTAGACTTCTGTTCTTAACCAACTCATCAGCTCTAACTAGCTGTGAGTAGTTAGAAACAACCATATTTTCTTCCAATGCAAGGCTGTTATCAAGAGGGTCTACTTGGAGATTTCCTGGAGGGCATTCATGATTTCTTTAGCTTTGTTATTCTTGTCATCCAAGTTAGTGTATTTCCTGGAAAATTTCTCTTTTAGAGTAACCTTAACTTGCTTTAACATAGAGACAAACTTAAAGGTATCATTTCCCTCCACCTTACAAATTCAAGCTTGCCTGATAAGATCAAGAAAGCACTCATCTTCAGCCAAAACATTAAAAAATTTAAAAGGCCTAGGCCCTTGCTTGACCCCTTTCAGATATAGAAAGAACACTAGAGGAATGATCAGATAAACCAGGTTTGAGAAAGTTAGTCTCTGAATTGGGGAAGGCATTCAACCACTCAACATTAATCATCACCCAGTCCAGCTTGACAACCACTCTTTTACCAAGGGTGTTTTAATTGTTCCAGGTAAGATAACACCCTTTGGCTTTGCAGTCACAATACCAGCTTCTTGAATGCAGTGCAAAAGATCAGCAATAAGAAAGGTCTCACTAGGATTCCACAACTTTTTCTTAAGAATTCTGGATAGAGTTAAAGTCCCCTAATATAGCCCATGGCACTTTGATATTAAGAGACTTTGACAATGTAATCCCAGAGAAACCTCCTCTTGATGAAAGCATTGCTAACATACAAGAAAGTAAAAAAAAAAAAGATGTACCTGACTTGTGATTAAAAGTTGCAGAAATGTATTGCTCTTCAACTTCAAAATTAAACAGAGTTGCTTCATCTTGTTCCAACAAACCCAAATTTTCCCTTTATCAGAGCGAGAATAGTTAGTGGTTATAGTCCAACCCTTGCAGATCCTCTCCACTACCTGGTACTTCTTGTGCTCCTGGACTTTATGCTCAATGATTGCAAAGGCAAAAAGATTGTTTTGTATCCTTCAGTTATTAAGCTCCACCTGCTTGATGGTGTCATTTAACCCTCTTATGTTCCAGCACCCCACTCTCAACATCAGACAATTTTGTGAAGCCATAAAAACAAAAATCTATGTGTAAATAGAGTAAATGGTCTTACTAGAGAGTTTCTCAAGAGTTCCTAACTCAGTAATTAAGTGATCAACCTCCCACTTCTTACCAGTGTCTTTGCTTACAGTGACAAGAGTTAAAGATGTACCTGTTAATGTAAGTATGAGAACCAAATCTCAGCACCCCATAATCACCTTCATAGCACCTCCCTCTCCTCAATTTGATGTCAAGGATCAACTTACCAACAAGATTCCTTGGATAAGAGTTAAGAGATGGAACTAGTCTTATGATCTTTTTATATGCCTCATCTCGTTTACTTTAAGGCTCAGTTTGGTTCAGGGCAAACAGGCAAACATGATGCAAATGCAAGCAATTTGCATTTCTAACCGCTTCCATGTGTTTGGTTCGATTTACAATTACAATGTGGCGCCTTTAAAATACTTGCATGTGTTTGGTTCACTATTACAAAGCAAACAACTTGCATTTACAAGCAAATGTTTCTCATTTTGCTTACATTTGGTTGCACTGAAAAATCTCTGAGTTTGTATTTTGATTTTCTACTTGGGAGAGAAAATAGGAGGAACCAAACATAAACATCAATCTGCAATTAGTTGCACTTGCAAGGCATTGCATTCCTGCCTTTATTGAAAAAAATCCCTCGAATTTTAATGCAATGCAAATCATTGCAAATGCATCGGATTTGCATTACATCGTACTTGCAGCGAACCAAACTGAGCCTTAGCCAAGAATCCTTTTTAGTCAGATTGATCAATCCACTGTAAGGACCAGCTTACCTATTAGATTCTTTAGATAAAAATTAAGAGATGGAACTAGACTTAGGGTCTCTTGACCTGCCTCATCCCTTCCATTTTTAGCTAAGGAGTCCTTAGCAAGACTGCTCCTAGAGAAACCTGCAAAAATAAAAGCAACTAGTTAGCATGTCCTCTCTCTAACACATGAAAGTTGAGCACCCTCAGCAGTAAACAACAAAGGAATTGACTCGACACTAGGAGCAAGTAAAACTCCCTCCTTGTCAATCTCTATTCCTTTGCTCTTTATAGCTTTGGGGTTATCTGGCTCTCTCTCTCACCAACTCAAACCACTCAAGTCTATCCTCCTAGGATACTGTCCTAGGAGTCCAGTTTCCCTATAGAGAGTACCCTTAATACCTGCAAAAAACCAGAAATAATAAGAGTTCCTAGTCCACTTATGGTATGTGTGCAAAACTATGACATAACCCTTATTGGGGGTGCCTCTCATGAGCACATAGATAGTTCAGAGAGAGACCACCAATGATGGTAAAGTCTCAGCAATGCCACTCTCTCCCTCACTTCAAAAAATATTTGTTTGCTAAACCTGGGGAAGGCCCCTGCAGGTCCTTCAGCTCCTTGCCACCACTGCCCAAAAAAAGCATTGGTGTACCACACATCAAAACCTTCTTGCCTTGTTGGAGTTGCCCTGCTCCTTATAATTAGATAAAATTTTCCTTATTAGTTCTGCTTCCTGAGCTTGCTCTGTTGCAGAAAAAGTGTATTTTTCTCTAGAAGGTTTAACTTTGAAGTGGCTATCCTTTTCCTTTTCTTTCCTTTTGTTGTTCTTTTCTCCTTGTGGCTTGTCCTTCCTAAACTTTTGGCTACTCTTAGCTTGAGTCTCTTTGTTTCCTTTTCTAGTCACAACAATACTCTTGTTGGCCTTAAGATTCTGCTCCTTTTGAGTTTTCTCAGCTTCTATCCCTTGATTGTTTTCCTTATCCTTGTTTATGCTCTTGATCTTACTGCACTCTCTTTCCTCAGTTGTAGCAAAAGGTTCTTGTGGTGATACCATCTCATCTTCCTCATCAAGGACACCAAATTTGTTACCTGTATTCTCCACTCTCACTTGTTATTTAACTGTTTGTTTTTTCCTTGGTGTAGTCCAATCGTCATCTGCTCCAGCATTACTTGTTTTGTTTCCTTCCTTCCTCTTATCAGTTCTAGTGGTCTCACGACTGCTTATTGAGTGACCAAACACTTCACAATGACTACGACAAACTGGCAGTCAATCATATTCCAACATCATAGTAGACATACAATTGTCCTCCCCATAATACACTGGTAGACTATTTAGCCATTCACAAATTGCACCCACTTCAATGCAGACTCTAGCAAAGAAAGAAGTACTCAGATTTTCTTCAGGGTACAAGGGAGTTCCCAAGGCACTGGAAACTCTAGGCAGCCCTTTTATATTCCTCATATGATGAGGGGTGTTTTTAAATATAACCCATACAGAAATGGTCTTAAATTCCAAAGATTCCATCTCTATAAAGGGCCTCCACTCTCTAACCACAAAGACTCTACTAGCAAGATGCTGAGACCCCATCTCTAGAATCTTTTGTCTATCCTCAAATGCTGGAAAACTTGAAAAAGAATACATTATGACCTTGGATGGTTATTTCAAATGTGCCTTTAATTTCCCAAATCTTAGCTAAAGTCTCTTTAACAAATGGATAAGCAAGTCTCTTCCCAACAAAAGACCCTACCAAATACTGCTCACTGCTTTTAATTCCCTCATTGAACTCATCAGGTTTAACTAAGATTGCAACCTTGTCATTGGCAAGGTCTGGTTTGACATAGGTCAACTTGGTTCTTCCTTTACCTATTGATGGGGTAGTCAATAATGAAGCCCAACTCCTTTGTGGCAGCCCAACTCCCATAATCTTATCCCCCTGAACCTGCACATCCTTGTCACTTATGGATTTGAAAGCATTCTCCTCGGTTGCTGCAGATGTAGGATCCGCATTTGGTGGTCTGGATGCTATTAGCATTTTTGGATCCACATTGGGGTAATTTAGTTTTTATTTTCATGACAACATCTGGTACAATGAATGTGGAAGGATTTGGTTTTTATTTTCATGACTATTTTCATGTTTTGAGTTTCTTGTTTGTTGTTTGTTTAGCCAGTGTGATAAGGATTTATTTTCATATCTTGGGTCAGTAGAAATATGGATTTAATTACATATTTGCATATGTTGTTTATTGCAAGCAACATTAATACAGTGGAATTTTTTTGGAGGATTTGCATATTCATTGAACTGGACATACATGATTTTTTTTAAGCATTTATATATTCAGATTGTTTAAAATTATTTGCTACTTGTCGTATATGTAAATGATTTTCATGGTACTGACTATTTGTCTTTTTTAGCAGTTGTATTGTAATGGAGTTTGACAAGGAACTAGAGCAAGATGTTTTGAATTTAATAGTTGCAGGAGTTGTTGTAGGGTGTTATGATATAAACATATGTAAAGTGCCGCTAGAGATTCTGCACTTACAAGAAACAACTATTTGCTTGAAATTTTGCATGGTCATCGTACAAGATGCTACGAGTCATTTCGTATGGAGAAGGAGGTGTTTTGGAAGTTGTGTGACACGCTAAGAGAAAACAACCTTATGTGATAGAAGATGGATACGTGAGGAGGAAGAAGTTGTCATATTTCTTTCTATTATGGCACATAATGAATCGAATAGAAAGTTGCAAGAACGTTATCAATATTCAGGACAGACTATTAGTAGGTGCTTTAATGATGCTCTGAAGGCAATTATTACGTTATCGCCAAAGCTCATAAAACCCCGAACAATGTCGAAAACTCCTCCTGAGATCTTACACAATCCGAAGTACTATCCTTGGTTTAAAGTACTACTAACGGTCGTTTATCAATAGGACTTTCTTATATTTTTCTTTTGAACTACCCATAGTTTACTTAAGTGTTGGTTTCGTTATATTATTTACTAACAAATTGATTTTCTTATCTTTTTCTTATAAAGGATAGTATTGGTGCAACCGACGGTACACACAATAAAGCCATAGTCCCGGCGGATCAACAACTTCCATTTATCCATAGAAAAGGCATTGTTACGCATAATGTGATGGTTGCGTGCTCTTTCGATATGAGATTCATGTTCGTGTATGTTGGTTGGGAAAGATCTGCGAATGATTCGAGAATCCTTTGGGAAGCTTTGCAAAATAAAAATCAAAAATTCCCCCACCCACGTGAAGGTATGACTCGTCTCTATCAAATTTATGTATTCAATTAATATAGATTATGTTACCATACAGTTGCTTTTGTGGGATTCTATTTGCAAATGAATATTACGTTGTTGATAGGGGTTATGCTAATATGCCAGGGTTTCTATCTCCATTCCAAAAAATGAGATATCATTTGCAAGATTACAGAAATGGAATTAGACCATCAAATGCAAAAGAATTATTCAACCATGTTCACTCCTCACTAAGGAAGATCATAGAGCATACTTTTGGAATCTTAAAAGCACGTATTCGAATTTTGAAAGACCCCCACAATATCCATTTTCTACTCATAGAGATATTGTTATAGTAGCATGTACAATCCACAACTTTATAAGAATGCAATGGACAAATGATGATCTATTTTTAATTTTTAAGGATGAAAGATTATTTGGTAGAAGATGACGAAGATCAACCATACAACCAACCAACCAACAACAAATTTGTACAAGCTCAACAACACTATAGGAATGAAATGAATACGTTTCGAGATGGAGTTGCAGATGCAATGTATAGATTTCGTAATCGAAATACTTAAAACTGATTCACGTAATCTTAAACACTAATACTAATACTTTATTTAGTGCTGAGGGTAAATTTAATGTTTTGGATGGTAATCCAATATTTTGTTTTAATTATGATAAGACTTGGTTGTGTGGTATTTAATACATTTGTCTCCTTTAGACTTATTTGACTGAATTGACAAATTTTAATTGTGAGCTCCATATTTTATTTTTGTTGATTGGATATGTAAGCTTTTATGCCCAATATTTTTTCACAAAGGCGGCCTTTAAATGTTCGTCCTTGTTTAGTCCCGCCTTTAAGTTTTTATAGACAATGTCGCTTTTAGATGTTTGCCTTTGTTGGCCACAGACTCATCGGATATTAGAAAACAAAAGATAAACAATTTTTTTGTAATATTGCCAAACATAAATGTGGTTAAATTATTTTTTAGATAATTCATTATGACTTTGGAGCATTTGGTAACCAGTATTCAATCATTACTTATGCTATAAATGTTTTTAGCATAATTACTTTCAAAAATAAAAACATTTATATCATAATCTTTACCAAACAGCCCCTTAACTCCTCAAGAACACCTTTTTCATTCAATTGGTTAAGAAGATAAAAAGATAGAGGTAGAGTGGTACCATTTATGTCTTGCAGATCTCCCTCCAGGTCATTCCCCTCCACTTCAATTCAAGCTCCTCTTCATCAGAAAAGTTGAGTGGTGATGTTTTTTCTTATTCTCCGAAAATTTCTTTACCAACGCATCTGATAGGTTGCGTAACCGTCATGGGTGAACATGTTAGGTCGTTTCCCGTCTGCTACGACTCACTTACTATTTTACATTATTTATGCTTTAATTAGAATCCTAATTATATAAGAAACTTCGAAGATAGAGGAGAATCTTTATAATTTGAGAGCTAGGTGGTATGCGATTTAAAAACTTTTTCTTTATAAAAGAAGAGGTTAGGGTTAGTGTTAATGGTGGTGGTGGTAGTGTTAGTAAAGATTTAAGAGAAAACTATGAGTGATTATTTAAGAGAGATCAATAAAGATATCAAGTTCTTCTAAATGTGATTTACAATAGCTTCTGCTTACTTTGTACTAGGGTTGTACGCTCAACTCGGAAACCCAAGAACCCGATTTGGTCCGGTTTCCGGATTTGCTGAATCGGTTTCGGTTTTAAAACAACAAACTCGAATATAACTGGATCGGTTTCGGATTAGGAATTTGGTTTAGGCATATACCCGAAGCGATCCGATTTAGGGTATTAGACTTTGATTCCTCTCAAAACTCACTCCTCCCTGTATTACCTCCCTCCCTCTCCCTCCATGGTTTTGAAAGGTCTCCCCTCTATTAAAACTTATACCTATCTCCATCATAATCCCCTCCTTCAATTAGGTAACAACAATTTGTGGTCTCTATATGTTACCCACCCGACTACTCTCTTGCTATCTCTTTGCCTTGCCTTCTCTTTATCTCAACTTCTTCGATTAGTCACAATATGAAGATTTGGTAGCATTGGGTTGTTTTGATTAGGTATTGGATGGTTTAATTAAATGTTTGATGGTTTAAGATTAAACGGGTGATGGATTTTTCTACTTCGAATTCTTCTTCAAAGTTACTCCTGAGGATGATCTTCGATACATTAGAGATGGGTTTAAAGAACAGGCAAAAACGAAACCCTAATTTTGGTGGTGGATGTGCGAATTCGAGTTTTTCCGCCAATGGACACTTCGCAAGAGAGAAAGACTTCGTGAGAGAAAACCTGAGTTACAGACCTGAGCCAACCCGAATATTTCGGTTCGGCTTTTGGATTTGTTTGGTCCGGGTTTGGGTTCAAAAAGTGAAGACCCGAGAGGCTCGAATCGGATCAGCTCTAGGCTTGAACCCGGGCCGATCCAACCCGTGTACAGCCCTACTTTGAACACATCATCATCTCTCTGAAATTGCTCCACAATCTCCTTCTCCTCAGGATTGTCTCTAATACGTATCTCAAGGATTTGGTTATACACATACTGCTCCGTATCCAAGTCATGGTTCTTCTCAGCTTCACACGCTAACTTTAAGAGGTCAAGGATGGGGATTTGAGGTGAGGCTGGTGGTTTTTGATCAACATTCGCTCTCTCAATCAGGCTTTGAAGACTCGCATCTCTATCTAGTTGTTGATAAGACCTATCATTGCCTCCCCTTTAACCCAAAGTCTCTCATTTCAGCCAAAAAGGGTTTAGAAAGATGGGGTTGTTGTAAAGTACCTTGCATAGTGGCCATGGTAACTCGTTCTTCATCTTCCAAAAATTTCCTTTTCTGGAAGGCGGCAACTACTCGAGGTTTTGAAACAAACAAAAACGGTAAAAACATACCCTAAAAAATCCTCGAGATCCAAAGAAAAAGAGTTTGGACGGTAAAGACAATAGGGACTACCTAAAATGCCCTAGAGGTTTGCTAACATGAGCTTGATGTTCTGAAGGAGATTTTTAGCATTTGCTAAAATGCACCACAAACTTAGGTAGAGGCATATGTCCAAATTGATAGGAATCAAGGCCGACGTGGCCACACCGGCCACATCCTTCACATCCTTAGTCAGCCTCTTCGTGGGACCCCCTTTATTTTAGTAGTTTCTAAATTATCTTATTTGTTTTAGATATGTTTCCTATTATCTTGGGTAGTGTTTAGAAAAGGTGGGGACTCCTAATCTATAAAGGAGTTTTATAAGAGAGGCTAAGACTAGTTGGAGTTTGAGAGAGAGAATGAGATCATTGTTATTTTCAATTCTAGTGATTTAATCCAAGAAAGTTGTTTTCATTTACATGTTTGCTTCCGCACTTAGTTCTATAATAAATAATACGATAAAACGGAAAAACATATTCCCATTTTTCATTCTACAATATAGATATACATACAAATACATTCTTGTTTACAGTAGTCGCAAGAAATATATTTATACAAAGTCATAAAATTTCAGGTAAAATTATTAGCATTAAGTTGGATCCTAACCAAAGCGTATAATCCAAAGTTAAATTAAATCCAAGTCCTGCGGAATCCAAATCCCTTCCAAAAAATTGTTTAAGTGCTCAAATAAAGTAACCACTTAACCTGCGTAAATCTTATCTTGCCACATACACAAATACCACTGCTCAACGTGAGGATATGGGGACCACCTGTATTCAATAATAATCGTCATTGCATGCCTACATGGAAGTCCGGTGTATATGTAATCCATGCAGCTACACTGACAATGCTCTAAAAATGTTTGCCTACTAGTAGGTAGCATTATAGCCGGCAGCATTGTTCTTCTCCATTTGGTTTGGCTGAACTTTATACGTGTTACCCTCTACCACCAAACGTTTCAATTTAATCTCAATTGCCGGCCCCGCGGGTTGATTCCAGTTTTCCATCCCCCTGGTGTTGCACAAGCTCATTAACTTTGTTTTTAATGAATCAACTAAGCCAAAGATGGGAAGAATACGAGCTTCCAATATCCACGTGTTTAAAGTCTCCACATGGTTGGAGGTTAAACAGTACCATCGTCGAGCTTAAACAGCACCATCGTCGAGCTGGAAAAAAATTGGCAAGCCCAATGCTCAGGTTGTTGATTCCTCTGCACATAATACGTCAAAAGACTCAATTACATCCAAAGCATGACTGTAATTATGAAGTCCCCTCGCATATGCACATCTAGTTAGCAATTTACACAATTCTTCTTTAATAGTTGTTCTTCTTTAACGGTTATTTAACAATGGTAAACCAAGGTAGAATGTGTTAAAAATTTTGCCTAGACGGCAGAGACAATAAGCATGATTGACACTTCCAAAAGTGTCTTGAATAGCAGTGAGGATACCATTGTTCATGTCCGAGACAAAAAACAAACTGTAAAAGTTATACCTCTCACTATTGCATCCCTCAAGGTTTGCATAAACCAACGACGTCAACAAACGTCTCCCCCGCAACCACATCTAAGCAATAGGAAACATCCCAATATTTGCGTCAAGAGTTGTGGCAGCAAGTATGGTGCCCTTATTGACGTCCTTCAAGAAAGTTCTTTCAACGAAAATTATCGGTCTACAACCTCGTCGAAAAACTTCTAGATAGACATGAAAATCTGCAAGAACCTTTCTTAAGCATCAGCATTCACCACAACAATACTACCAGGGTTGCTTTCCTTTATCTTATCCAAATACCACTAGTACGATTCAGACATTAAACCATGTATCATGTTTATACACCGCACTTTCCCCATCCATGCTTGTTTGTACGACAACCCAGCATGGTAATCTATGTTGGTGTCCCGCATAACATCGACAGTAACATATGTGAGTGTCTCTGACGTTCAAATCAATAATATATGTTTTTAGTCGTGAAGAATTGCAGGGCCACTACACTGTAATTGAACCATGACTCTTGTGGTTTAGCTCAAATTGTAAATGTGAACTATTTTGTTTTTGTCAACTCTATTGGCGAAGACGTGACACTTGCACTGCTCAGACGTGCAAAATGTTTTTCCTCGAAGCGTTTGAACAGTGTAAGTGGCACGTCTTTGCCAGTAGAGTTGGTAAAAGCAAAATATTCCGCATTTACAAATGTGAGCTAAACCACAAAAATCATGATTTAATTGCAGTGAACCGACCCCGCATTTCTTTGAGACTAAAAGCGGATATTATTGATTCGAAAGTCAGAAACACTCAAATATGTAGTCGTTAATGCTATGTGTGACATCAACAGAGACTACCATGATGGGTTACCATACAAACAAGCATGGAGGAGAAAACAATGTATAAACAAGATATATGGGCTAAGGTCTGAATTGTGCTAGAAGATGAAGTGTTACTTAGATAAGATAAAGGAAAGCGACCCTGGTAGTGTTGTCGTGATAAATGTTGATGGTCAAGAAAAGTTCTTACAGCTTTTCATACATCCCTAAAAGGTTTTTGATGAAGTTGTAGACCGATCATTTTTGTTGATAGAACCATCTTGAAGGATGTCAATAAGGGCATCCTACTTGCTGCCACAACTCTTGTCGTTAATAATGGGATGCTTCATATTCTGTGTTATTCCTATAGCTGATGTGTTGCAGAAGGCATTATTGGGTGCTCTACGTGTTCTTTGTGCAAGAATGCAGCAGAATCAATGGGGATCACCTTTTCTAGCAATGCAACAACGAAAGAAAATAATGGGAATAGGTGGTTGGCCTATTTCTTGAACAAGGTATGTGCTCTAATATTAAAAACAAATTTCTCATCTCCAAGTCTTTAGTGCATATATGGGAGATTTGTAGGTTGGAGTTGTATAGGGTTACTGTCTAACAATTTTTTTTCATTAGCTCCTTGTGAATGTTGTATTTTAGTTTAGATTTGTTCTCTCCATTCTAAGAGAAATTTAACTGCATTTTCCCAATTCAACTCTTCTATATAATTAGGTTTCAATTTTTTCTATCTTTTACTTTATAGGTATTATAATAACGATTTTGGTCTTTATTTGGAGATGGTCAGCACAAATGTTTTATTTCATTTGAGACCCCTCCGAAAATATGTGAAGATGAACGTAATGGCATCTTTACAAATTTTTAGATGTCCCAAATGGAAGAAAACATTTGTGTTGACCACCCCCAAGTAAAGACCAAGATCGTTATCGTAATACCTATAAAGTAAAGGACAAAACAAATTGAAACTTAACTACAGAGAAGAGTTCAATTGGGAAAGATGCAGTTTAGTATTTATTATAATGGAGAGAACAAATGTAAACTAAAATACAACATTCACAAGGAGCTAATGAGAAAAAGAAAAAAACAAAACAAAACAAAAAACACTGTTTGGCAGTAAGCCTAAACAGTGTGCAAAGCAAGAAACAGTGTTACCTTTGATGATGAGGTGTGGCTCGATGGAAAAATGAGGAAGATGGTTACTGATATAATTCAAGATGTTAGCTTCTTGTCCAATTCTTCATACTAGAATGATGTGAATGAGCTATGTACAATTAAAAACTTGAGTGTGGTGTTAAAGCCTAAAAAAAGTATTGTTATTGGCAACTTCCGAGGCAGGATGAAGTGAAAATAAACACGGATGGAGCTGTAATTGGCAACCCTGGCTGGGACTGGATGGGCAGGGGTTATGCTAAGAAACAGTCAGAGTCAAGTGGTAGGGGCACTGTCCAAGGGGCTGGGAGTGGTATCTAACTTCATTGATAAATATTCTGTTGTGATTGAAGGGCTGGTATTTACAACTAGCTTTGGTTGGGAGATAGCCTGGATAGAATTTAATTCTTGAAGCAAGATGGTTGAATGTTAGAAAGAGATTTAGAAGACTCAGATTCTCTTCAACATGGAGAGAGGTTAATTTTGGTTCTAATAAAATGTCAAAAAGAGGTAGACTGAGTGACGGGGTGATAGAGAGCTATGTAGGGATACCTCAATTTCTAGCAATTTGAGGTCCCAGGGAAGAGTACTTTAGGTTTTGTTGACAAGGGTTTTCACTTGGCTTCTCATTTTGAGATGCCTTGTCCTGGTTACATAGTGGTCTCTCTTATTCTTTCATAATAAAAGTTCGGTTTATCCTGCAAAAAAATGTTGCAAGTTCTTAAGCTAGAAGCTATCTTAGAGATGTGCAATCTTAAACAATGGTTATCAACCTAAGGCGATTCTTCTTTATAGGGGGTGGACATGTGATGCACGCTAAAAGATCAAACGTTCGTAGCGGAGTCAGCTTCATTAAAACACCCTGACTTTCATGTAAAATGCAATGGATATGGGGATACAAATCCCTTCATAGCAGAAAGCTAGATCAATATGGTTAGGCTATTAATAGTTAATTTTAAAATTCGGAGCATTCCAAGAACTTGGAGATCCTACTGCAAGGAGACAAGCATTCTAATACAACATTGCTCTAGTAATTTTTACCTCTATTTATTTTTTTGATTCGACTTTGACATAGGGTACCAGAGAAATATTGATTTAAAACACTATCCTTTCTTTGACTTCTGCCATTTCTTTATCTGGGACACTCCGGACTTTCTGACTATACCACAAGAGAGATTACCACTATTGTTTGCACACAACAAACAAAAGCACCTTATGAAAAAGGAGTGACATTTGCCTCTGTTCCGGCAAGGCGGTCTTCTTCAGTACATTAAGCATAAGCGATTGATATACATCATCCATTGATTCTATGTGGGCTGAGTGGAGATTTCGTGCCTTTCCTATTCATAATATTATTTACACTTAAATAATCACTTATAGATCTATCTCCCGGCACATTTTCATAATTAAGATAATTATGTGATAAAGGATCATACCTACAGTGGTTTATTTAAAAAAAATTTACTCGATAATGGATCCCATTCATAATACTTATCTATTTCGCGGGAATACAAATTTGTGGAGTCTTTGTTATTTATCTTTTCAAACAATCGAGTCCTTGTTATGAACCATACAGCTTTGATTTACTTTATTTCGCCATTTTTGCGGTCCCTACCTCGAAATAGATTTCCATTTTTCACTGGCCCTTAAGATTAATTATTTCTCATTCTCCTACAATCACCTACGCAAGGGGTGCATTCGCGAGCTTTCGATAAAAGACCCCACCCCAAAAGGCTCATGCAAAATGCAGCATATGTTCAAGTTATCTTCGATCTAGAGGTTCACTCAACATTTTCTTGAGAAAAGGTGTCAGAACGAAGTACAACCTAGCAGGCTGATAAGTTCAAAGGCTTTTTCACGACAATCAGAAAATATAAAATATAGAAACTCGGGAGACTGATTTCGCACACTGAATTGTAACTGCATCTATGAAGTTTCGGACGACGCGTGAGTAAACAGTAGTGTATTTTCCCCAAGAGAAAAAGGTAGGCATTAATTCTTAAGGATGGGTCTAAAATTATAATAGTTCTTAGGGGAGCGGTCCAAGTGAAGAAAGTAATTTGGGAAAATATATTTCAACACCAATGCACCGGTTTGCCTAGACAATGCTTTACTTGTCAAAGAAAGAACCATAAATGGCTTTCATTTGAAAGATTGCCACGATAATCTTTCCAGAAATACTAATTTTATCAAACCATGATTTGGTATAACAAATACGATTTTGATAGTTGGAAGTGAAAAGGAAAAAAAGGACAACTCTATCCCTCCGGCTCCATTATGAGTTTGCGACATCTGAGAAAACAGAAGAGATTTTGTATGATTTTAGTCTTGCTTTTCTGACACTTTATGGGATTTGTATGTACATAAATGGAAGTGGTTTTTGTGTGGTGACTGAGACAAGTGTTTTCTAAACAGAAGAAGAGATTTCGTATGATTCTAGCTTGCTTTTCATTACCGAGAAGATATGACCATTTTTGAGAACTGCGGCCATCTATATTGGGAAGTGGGGACAAAGCAGAACAGCAAAGAAAGATTGCAGTTTTGTAGAAAGAAAAACAAGAATAAATGAAAAATTATTTTCTTTTATTTTATAAGGTCAAACGATGATATATCATCCCTCCCATCTTACAAATAAGATGATAGGAATTATAATAAACTACGTATGGATAAATCAACTACTATTATCATTGTTATTAGAAGAACTCGAATTGCATACCTCTTAGAAACTCTGTAGCTTCATCAAGTACAAGGTTCAGTAACTGGTCATATCCTTTCAAAGTCCCTGTGACTACAAAAATAAGACCACAGCATTCAGTATTTAGGTCCCTCATATATTGGATAGGTCAGTATATACCATATTAATTTGAATAGAGCCAAAACAGAAGGGTATGTAATGTGAACCAACGTATGACAAAAATTCTTGGGACAATTTTTGAAGTAAAACTTTTTCATGGTAAAGCAATCAAGCATTCAGTATAGGAATGAGTTCAAACTAATCATTAAACAATTTCATTTGGTTGGTTTATAGGCTTTAACCTGATTTATTTTGGTTTAGTCTCGTGAGCAAACTCAGAGTTAATGAAAATTCACTTGTCAAAAAAGGCAATTGGTTGTAGCAGACTGTACATTCTGCAAGTTGGTGTGCTGCACTAGAGAGTTGTCGCCTCCCATCTTAATCAAAATTCTTTTTTAAAGGATCCTTCTAACCAAACACCTCGCCATAATTGAACCACAAGTTCCTTTTTAATCCTTCTTTGTGTAATTTTGATCCTTCTTTTAAAAGATCCCTCTAACCAACCATATCGCCATAATTGAACCCCTCATTCCTTTCTAATCTTTCTTTGTCTAATCTTGATCCCTTATCTAAAAGGACCAGTTCGCATTTTTAGGACAATCACCTCTACCAGAGTAACCCTTTCATTTAGATACTCACATTACTGATCATGCAATCTTGACCTGATCAATAGGCAAGGGCTCTAAACAAAGACTCTCTTTAACCCTGATTTATATACCACTATAATGGGTAGCTTTTTGTCTAAACTCGTAAGTACCTTTATGTAGCAATAACAAACCAAAAAAATTCCGAACTTATGTTATTTTTGGATCAGAAATTTTGAAGAAACTAATCATAAATAAATTATCAAATAGATAAAGTAAGAATTCTCAAATGAAATGAGCGTCAATTATTACACTTGAATTGAGAACTCCAATACTTGCAATCGTTCAGTTACATTGATCTTCATACGATACCCAGTTCGTATGTACTGTGGGTTTGTACAATGATCGATTCAGAAATGCCGAAAGTATGATAAAAGCTTTATTGACATTTTGATTAATGTCTTGCTGCCAACATTTTGATAAAAGCCAATATTTATTCCTGTTAAAGAGGAACTTAATGGAGGAGAGCTAGAAGAGGGAGGTTGGTGGCAGTGGGAAGATGGAAGAGGTAGCCCGACAAATTAAGTGGTAAATAGAGAAAATGTGGAGTAAATTGAGGGATTTGGTTTTTACTAAATTGTTTTAAATGCCATGTGTAAATTATCTAGAGGGGTCATATAAAATCCTCTGTGAGGGTTGACCTCACTGTAGGCGGACGGATCCCCCTTAAATTAAAAAGTTAATTGTAAGACCCATTGATTACATTCATAAAGTTTTTTGTTCAAGGTCGAAACATCGAATTCAGTGTCTTTGGGTTATGGGAGAGACGGTGTAACTGTGTACAAAGAAAAGAGAGAGAAACCTAATAAGAGCGTCTTCAGCAGGGTGTAGGTCAACCAAACCTTGCAAAACCTACACCCTTCGAGCATACATTTTTTCTTCTACATGGAGTGTAAGTAACCAAAAAACCGTGTAAGCTGCCTAAATTGGGTGTAGGTTAGTGCTAATTTACAAAGTAAAAGTTGCGATGTTCTCAGCAGACGTTCATTTCCCTACGTTATTTGTTCCACTTTCTCCTCATCGGACCACTTTCCCATATGGTATTCTGCAAAGAAATCACAAGGTTTAGGTAGCCACAAAATATCTTTGCGAGATATCTTCTCCTAAGTTGTTGCTGGGTGAAACAAAGTGTAAGTGTTGATCTCCTAAACTGGTCGGTGTTTTAGTCTACCTTTCTTTCTTTGATCCTCATTCATCTAAGATGATCTGATTAGTGTCTTGAGGTAATTTTAGGGCAGTTCTTTACCTTTTATGTCTAAGGCCTTAGACTAACCCGACTGTTCACCACATTCCATTTTGGGTAAAACTTGGCGAAGAACTCGGTTGCTCCAACTATGGCCGGAGACAGTAGGAACAAAGAGAAATTTGTCAATCCTTATTCTAAACCTTACTTTAGTTATTATTTAAAGTTTTTCGAACTCTGCCGAGGGTGACCGTGATCCAATTCTTCTGTTAGAAGGTCTACATGGTGTAGATTGGAAGATGCAACTCCTTATTCTATCGTTCTAATCAGATTCTTGCAAAAATTTGTTGGTGCCCACATTCATTTTGAAGATACTTCTGAAACTTTGGCTACGAGCTGATGAGTTCAAAAAACATAATTTCCCTGTATTAAACCATGGTAATCTTTTAGTGTTGAACAACGAAAATTCCACCTTCATAAATAAGGTTAGCCAATACATCTCTTAACACTGAGAGTGGGTCTGAGGGTGTTGGGAGTAAGGGTTGTTTAAGCCCCAATCCACAAATTACTAAAACGGTGGTTGATGGTAGAGATACCAGTTTTGGCATATAAATGTATGTCTGTTGTCGGGTAAAAGATTGTAATTTTTGAACCAGTGCTGAGTGTGGTAATGCCCAGTTCAAAAATAAAATTTGTGTAAAGAGATGTCATATGGAAGTTCCCCCAACTTAATTTATGTGAGGATACCAATGGTGAATTGGGTGTGTACCCTATTTTTAAGGATCGGGAAGGTGAGGTGGGTATCTGTCAAGAAGTTAGTGGTGATGATGATGCTTTGATTACGGAAAAAATTTCCTTACTGACTACCTACCCACTAAGAGACTTCAACAAAAACTTGAGACTAAAAGGTCACTTTGAGATGTCCACAAAGGGCTTTAACATTTTTACTTCAAATTCAGCAAAATAGAGGATAGCAAAAAAGTATTGGGAGTTGGGGGCACAACACATTGCTCGTAGAGTCTTTATAGTAAGAGAGTGGAGGCTGTGGATACAATAGAATTCAATCGTATCCCTATTTTGGTGCTTCTTAGAAATATTCCATTGCATATGAGAAATCCTGATGGATATGGCAGGATAGCAAGCCATATTGGGAACCCCGTGAAAATGGACAAAGCTAATAAAGACAAGTCTAGAACATCCTCCGCAAGGATATGTGTTGAGACTAACACCCAGTGTAAGTATCCTCAATTAATAAAAGTTAAATTTGGTGATGACCAGAGGTGAATGCTTCTCATGAGTGTTGAGCAATGGAATGGCAGTGTTGAGGTTGTTAAGGCCCCTGTGAAGCTTGAGGGGGATGATGTGGTTACTGATGGGGTTGTTAATAGCAAAAATGTTGAGTCTGGGTACCCAAGATCCAGCTGAATCACATTCAGCCAAACCAACTCTAAGAGTTCAGGGAATTTATCTGATAAAGACATTGATATAAGATATACAAAGTTGGGGGCCACGATTGATAAAGAAAAATGGCTCTCGAACGCTAAGTACATGAATGAGAAGGATAACGACACTAGAGTTAAGGAGAAGAATGGAAATGTTGGTTCTACCAAGGCACTAAAAGGAGGTTACACCATTAACCAATTTCAATGTTAAATTTGGCTACTTTGAATGCTATGGGAATTAATCACCCTGCGAAACATAAAGAAATTAGGAGCTTGATTGTTGTTAATAAGTTGGCACTTTTGGGGCTTGTGAAGACAAAATTGACAAAAGAAAATGAACATAAACTTAAAGCAAGTATGTGCCCTCTTCAATGGGAAGTTATTGAGTATGTTCTCTGTCAACACTATTGGGGGAAGGATGTTGCTTGGTTGGAACCCTTAACAACACTCAAACTATTCATGTTAAGATTGTTTTTGATGAGAAATAATTTCGTGTTTCAATTATATATGGGGCTACTAATTCTCATGATAGGGCTGAGATGTGGGCCAGTCTTTTCCTTATAGCTGAGAACTACGATCTACCCTGGTCGCTCGTGGGCAATTTTAATGCTCTCATTAGCAATTTGGATAATAGTGGAAGGAGACATCTTACATGTAATGGTTGCTTTCTTTTATCATGAAAGGTTGCATGCTGCCAAACCTATGGATCTCAAATACAAGGGTATGCACTTTACTTACCAATAGAAGGGTAGTGGACAGAATCTTAACAAAAATGGATAGGAGCCCTTGTAAATGAAGATTGGCAAGGTCTGTTTCCTGAATCTGAGATAAAGTTTATGAGTACAAGCTCTTCAGATCAGAGACCAAAGGTTGTTTCTGTATACAAAATTCAAACTAGCAAAGGGAAACCTTTTAAGCATTCTGGGTTTAGGAACGAGGCTACAGTGAGGAATTTGCAATTGGCTGGGCTACAAGAATAAGAGGGAATCCCGTGTATACACTGGCAACTCAAATGTATTAAAGCTTCAATTATGGGTCAAGAACCAGGTTGGGTCAAATCTCACAAAGTAGAAGTCAAAAGCAAACTTGATATTATTCAGTCTGAAATTCAATCCACCATTCAGGGTGCTAGTCTTGCCCTTGAAGAAAGTAGAATGAGTAGAGAAGATTTCAATCTTGCAAGGAAGACGGAAGCACATTTGAAGCATAAATCTAGAAAGTCTAGGTTAACTCTTGGCGATTCCAATACAAAGTTCTTTCACAATGCCATGAAGTCTAGAAGAGCCGCCAATCCTCTCATCCCTATCAGGGTTAGACAAGGTAACAAAATAACCAACCAAGAGATCACTGAAGCTGAGTTTTCCAGGACTACAAAAAAATTATGGGTACTAACAATTTTTCTATTACTGCAGAAACAATTAGAAATCTCAGCTTCAAAAACAAAATCCTTGATGCTGACCATTATTTACTGATTACAGATATTGATGCAGTGAAGATAAGAGATGCCTTATTTACCATTGAAAGTTGATTTTATCAAAGCCATCAACAGCTTCTTCCACAATGGTGACCTCCTATCCCAAGTGAATGTTACTTCCATTGCCCTTGTTACTAAAGTACAATTCCTTTCTTCTCTGATTTTAGGCATCTCTTTCTGCAGCACGACCTATAAAGTGATCTCAAAGATTTTGTGTGCTAGATTGAAGAAAGTGATCTCTCCTCTTCTCAGCTACAATCAGGAAACTTTATTAAAGGTAGAGCTATCTCGAATAATTTCTTAATGGCCCATGATACCACAGGGACAATAGTGCCAAAGGAAGGTGTACAACAAAGATTGACATAAAAAAAAAGTTAATGACATGGTGCAGTGGTAGACTATCCTGGACACTCTCTAGGCTTTCAATTCTCCTTTGCTTACTCAGTGAATTAAAAACTGCATCACTTCCCCCACTTATTCCATATTTGTGAATGGTTCTCTTGAGGGATACTTTGAAGGCAAAAGGGGGTTGAGGCAAGGTGACCACATCTCCCCCTATTTGTGTGTGCTTGTTATGGAGATATTGGAGGCCTTTTTGGAAGAACAAGTTGATGATACCACTTTGAAATTACACTTTAAGTGCAAGAGGCCTATACTTGCACATTTATCCTTTGTTGATAATGTTTTAGTATTCTTTGGTGCCGATTTCATCTCTGCCAATGCAATGTATGGATATCAACACTGTCACGCCAGCAGGAGTTTAAGGAATAGCATTTGTCATTTTGGGATTTACTGAGGAACAACTTCCCTTCAGATGCCTTGAATTATCTCTTATTTAAACTAACCTCAAAACTAGATACTTTAATCCCTTAATTGACCAAATGACTATTAAGATACAATCTTTGAAGTAGAAATTCCTCACATTTGTTGGAAGCCTCCAACTTTTGAAAGCTGTGATCCTAAGTATTCAATTTTATTGGACTAATGTGTTCAGTCTAGTCTCCCTACTGCTATAATTTGGGAAAGTTGAGAGTGCATTCCCCAAATTTTGTGGTATTGGCATAAGTTACTAAAAGAGTTACACCTATTACTTGGGTTGAATGTTGCTACCCTATCAAAGAGGGATGATAAGGGTTGGGAAGGATTCATAGTTGAAATCAGGCTTCCACACAAAGACATGCCAGGCAAATTGCTTCTAAAAGTAACAGTTTGTGGGCTTCTTGAGTAAGAATTAGTCTGCTGGGACAAAATAATGTCTGGACTGTTAAGATTCCCTAAAATTGTACCTCGATTGTAGAATGATAATCAAGTCTAGAGACACTGCAAAGAATAATATATTGCATATTTGCATCTTACTGGGGATAGGGCAAGCACAAAATTTTGGCTTGACCCTTGGCACAGATTGGGTATTTTGAAGTGCAAATTCCATCACAGTCAAAGGTATGATTCCACTCTCAACTTTGAATAAGCAATGTTGTTATGAACCAGCATTGAGCCATACCTTCTCCCTTCTATACCTAGTATAGGGGATATTTTACCCCCTATAGCTCTTTTTCCTCACAGAGACAAAAGTGCATGGACTCCTGATAGCTCTGGATTGTACACTGTGGCTTTTGATGCTGAAAGCCTGAGACTCAAAAGACTTTAAATACCTTGGGCACACTTCTTTTTTGGGGCCCAGAGTTGTACGTATTATGGCTTTATTGTGTGGAAACCAGGAACCTATCTTCAAAGATGTCACCTTGCCCATGAAGAAGAATTTTGAGATTCTGATGGAAGAATGCTCTCAAAGATTACACGCATACATCAAGAAGGTTAGAGGTTCTGCTAGATTTAGAAGTATTTGTGCAATCTGGAATCTTTCTCCAGTTTATACTACCCCTGCAAGAACATATTGTTGGTGGACTCTTCATGACTGGACGAGAAGAATTCCCAACTGATAAGTTGGCAAATAAATGAATTAGGGCTTAAATCCATAAATACCTAAACATAAAAGTTTGCCTCAGATGCAGGAGAAGTAGGTCTTTCTCTCTCTACTTCTGACCTAGTGCTAGTAGAGGGATCAGTATAGATATATATGTGGTTGATGGTGTTGACTACTCTGGCCATGGTGGATGTGGAGACTTCTAAGAGATTGCAAAGGGAGCTGCACTATTAGATTTAGTGGTAAGGAGGAACTTTCATATGTACCCAGATCAGATAAGTATGGATACTGGACAACTTGTAGTCTTAGAGCATCTCCAACAGAGACGGTATGCTATTCCGGTTTTGGATACTAGTATCTGAAATAGCATACCACTTTGCTCCAACAGATTTATCTCCAAATTCAGTTTTTTTATATTAAAATTGGGACACACAATGTTATTTTATGAGAGGAGATTTTTATTAAAAATTGGGACCCACAATATTCTTTTATTAGAGAGAGAAAAGAAAGGAAGAGAAGAAATAGTTGTGGGGGACCCACAAAAGTAGTATGCACATACCACTCTCTAAGTTCCGGATTCGCATACTTTGGAGGGGTATGGGGGTGAGTATGTTGAACCCCATACTCCTGTTGGAAGGGGGTTTTGCAAAAGTATGAGAAAACGTTAACAACATACTCTTCTGTTGGGGATGCTCTTAATGCAAATTGGAAAAATTATAGAAGTGTGACTTGTAGCTGGCTTAAACCTCCTCAAGGCATTTATGGAGTGAATACTAATGGTTCCCTTGCTGAAACTGGTGGGTGTGGTGCTATTATCAGACACTGGGAAGGTGAACCCATTAGTGCTTGTTTAGGGCATGTTGCTCCAAAGTCAGTCATAAATCATGAATAACATTTTGTTCTAATAGGGCTTGAGCTGGCTGTTAAGCATGAGATCCCTAAGGTCCATCTTTATACAGATTCCCAAGCTGTTGTTGATCTCATTAAGAAGAAAAATGTTCCAAACTGGCAAGAGAAGAGACTACTCAGAAACGTTATGCTTATTATTAGAAAGTTTCAGGTTTTTAACTAGGTAACAACAACACTTCACTTTAAAAATATAAAACGTGTCCGATACTCCGACACTTGGACACCCGGAGATACATTTCCAACACTATTTTATAAGGTACTTAACAATTTTCTGCCGTTTCCGACACCCCGTACCCGTGGCGGACACCGACACCCGTATCCGCGTCGTTGTTACCTAGGTTTTTAAAGTGTTTCATTAGTTCAGGGAGACAAATTGAGGTGTTGACCTCCTTGCAAGACCTGCTGCAATAGGATACGAGGAGATTAACCCATTGACCCTGGGGGGCTTTTCTGATGAGCTGAAACTTATCATAGATGAAGATAAGATGGAAAAGCTGTACACTAGAGCCTTATAATTGGCTTTTGTATCCTGTCTTTTTCTTTCTTGGTGTTTAGGCTCCCCCCTCTCTTGTCCTCTTGTGGTAAGGGGGTTGTCCCAACTTGTGTACATATCGTTCTTTATTATTTCCTTGGGGGTTCTTTTTCCCAACTTGCTCTCCAATAAAAGTAAGGAGGAACCTGTCTCCATTGTGTATCATGAGATGAATGCGATATACAAAGATCTGCTACTTGCTCTCCAATACTACAATAGGGCCAGACTAGAATGCTTATGGTCTAGTATTTTATAGACAATGTTGAACCCCCTGGAGATGCAGCTTCCTTGGTGAAGCCATCAAGTAGCTGATTTTTCAGTTTGAAGAGTTCAAGATTTTCATACATATAGAAAAGCAAATGCTAGTGCTGACTTCTTAGCTTTCCATTATACTTCTTTTTGTGAGATTGTACTCCACCCTAGCTCTGAACTTCTTGTCTTTACTGAGGATGATGCTAGTGGAGGAGGTATATTAGAATTAAATCTAGGTTGTAACATTCATTTTTACTTATTAATCCTGGTTAGGGTCTGCCTTATCCCCAGCCTGCCTTGCAATTTTTTTATTTTTTGAGCAAATGAAGCATAACCTATGTTTGAATGGGCTTTTCTAATTGCTTTGCAAATAGATAATTTACCTAATTTTAGTTCATTTCTTCAAGATTTCCTACTTTTGAATGCCAGAATAATGAACATAAGAAAGACTTCTATACAAGAAATTAGCTATTCTAGGTATCAGTAAACACCATAAAAAGTTTTTTCAAACGTAAGAAGTTTGCATCTTGTAATGTTGCAAAACAACCACAAGGCTAATTTTGAGCACTTTCACCAAAAGAACCATTGGGAAAGACCAAACAGTCAGCTTTAAACTATGCCAAATGGGACCTTATTCTTTTCTGGGTGTGATGGCTAACTTTACCTACTCCAACTTTTTTGTCTTAGAGAAATAAACCTTAGAGTGGGGTACATAATATATCTGAAGTTTTCATTACCATTGTCCAATCATTCAACAGAAGGCATGGGGATAATATTTGTACAAGATAACTCCAACAAAGATTGTTTTATAATAATTGTAACTTGGGAGCATAATGCTATAAAATGTATATAGGAGATAGAAAGCAACCTTGTCTTCCACCAGTAAGCTTGACTTGGACACCCTTGTCAACAAATTTTGCGAGATCTAAAACTGTTTCTTTCCGACCTGACTGAAACAAAAATAAAAAACATATCGTCAACAAATAATACAAGACACTTGATGGAAATACCGCAGTCGCTAAGGTCAAATAACAAAAACAAAGACTAATTACATCTGCTTTAAGTGGAGGCATGAAATGAACATTATAATCAATGTATCTTATATAACCTCCCAGGTGATTCTGAGATTGCTCAATCAAACAAAAAAGATCTGTGAATCCTAATTTAAAGGAGACGAACCGAAAGCCAAATTTACAATGAAATAAACAGGATAAATAAGTTGTAAGCCTAACCATATACCAAAACGGCCACAATATCTAGATACTAACCATAGTTGGACGTTTACAATCAAATCAAAACTAAATAACCTGAACAACAAGTAGCACGTACATCAATCTAATAACAGTATTTGGACAAAAATCTATATAAATAACAGTGATGCAAGTGAAAATGTTTACATATTTCTAGGAAGAAAGAAGAATACAATAATTGACACTACAAATTCTTCAGGACATGCTACTATAATAACCGAGATGAAATTACTAATTAAATTAAGATGTAGTAGAGTACTAGTAACTGTGAATCTGTTCTTAATACTGTATCATATGCTAATTATACAAAGAGCTTTGACAAAGTTTTCTTCTTACACTGTATACATTGTCAAGAAAGCATAAATGTGGGGTATGATGATTCATGGAAAAGAAACAGAAAAGAGATTCTCTGATGAACAGTTTCTTCTGTTTGATAGGGAAGTCGGGAAAATTTTTCTGCATTTGGAAGAAAACAGAAGAAACCTAACTTGATTTTACTAAATGACAAAATTGATTTTTATTTACACTTTCTCAAATACCCCACTCGAACCATAATAAGCGAGATGAAATTAATAAAATAAGAAGGATGCAAAGCACAAGTAAGAGTGAATCATTTCTCAATAATTCATAATAAGCCAATCACACAAAGAACTTCAACATAAGTATTTGTCTTGCACTCCATACTTAGTCAGAAAAGCATAACAGTATAGTATGGTGGATTCATGGAAAACAATGAACAAGAAACATATTCTCGGAAAGACAAATTCATGTGTTTGCTAGGGAAGTCATAGAAAAGAAAATTGTTTTTCGCATTTGGAAGAAAACCAACTTCCTTTTGGAAGAAAATAATGGAAAATCAACTTCCTTTTCCTAAAAGTTGATTTATATTTTCTCTTTCTCACGCACTCAACTCCAACTCTTCCTGGCTGAAATACTTCATAGCTCAAATAAGGAGTGATAAAGAAAAATATGGAAAGGGTGAGAGTGAGAGTAATAAAAACACTGGATGACTAAAGATAAAGGAAATCAAATATCTTCAGAGAGAATGTAAAGAGAAAATTGGAGGGGGGAAATAGGAGAGAAAAACTGGGAGAAAAAATTAAAAAGGAGCACATCAAAAGAGAAAAGTACGAATAGAGAATCCGGTTGAGAGATTTTGAGAGAGAAAATGTGAAGTGGGAGAATATCAAAATGAGAGACTCTTCTTGCTATTAAGACTTAAGAGTCTACGAGCAAGTTAAGTAGTTGAAGATAAGTACTTACAATTTGAGGAAATGAAGATTCTCAATGTAGTGTCTTATCTGTCCATTTATTACATTTCCTTATTCTCCTAGCCAATTGAGTGGAGAAAAAGTTTTAGTGCATCGAGGAAGATCCACATTCAAACCAAATGACATAGTTAAAGAGCAAAAATTACGATAAAAAATATGAAACGACGGATCAAGTCCACGAGCAATCCAGGCGTTATCGCACTACAACCAATGATTTGTTTGCAAGCCAATAGAAATAGAGTATTTCTTCATCTTCAAGGCAGCTGAACAACCTCTTTCCGTTCAAACATAGATTTGACTTTGTTTCTTTTAGCGCATTGTCTCTAATCTTCGTATAGCTCTATCCTTGTTCACGCAACCGTAAAGGTTCTTCGAGGGACTTCAAGCTCAAATAGAGGAAACTATGCACTAAAATAGGAAGGTTGTGGAAATTTATGTGCGAGTGCTTGTTGATTTGTGAAAATAAGAGAGCTTGGGGAGAAGAGTGAGGACTGGGGTTGGTATAACAGTATAAGTTGTACTGTCGTAGTGTACAGCTTTCAAGGATAGTTGGTTCCTTGATTCTTCATTGGGAGAATCCTACGCCTCCATGTTCACCAATAATGCCTTCAAAATCTAGGACAATAGTCTTCATCTTACAGGTGACATGTGACATAGAACTCAGGCTTTCGCTTTGATTTTACAGATTGTGAAATTAGTAAGTGACCCTTTTCCAGTAAGTTATCTAACTGCAATGTAGGAAGCATCCAAGAGAAGAGTTAGATAATTTGGGCATATCGTTACAGTGTTTTTCCATAATATCATTCCACAAGGCTTACTCGACCCAGTTCCTATCTCTTTCCTTGGATTTGGTGGGAAGAGTACTAGGGTCGCCTTTTTGCTTTGGCCGTCAAGAAATTGTATAACGTAATTTTTGACTAAAAGTAACTGACCAACGCATAAAAGGAACAGGAAATCTACATGCCACATTTTTCCTATTGTCCTTTTGCCAGGGAAATCTTGCTTGATCTTTTAACTGATAAAGGTTTAACTTGGTCTAATGCGACTACATATCCCTTTTGTGGTTATATGAGCCACTTCGTTGGACATGAATGTGAAGAAAAAGAAAAGCAAGAGAAGATGTTATAAGCACAATAAAGTTACTTCAATTCTGGAGTAGAGCGATTGTGGACATAAGGAGTATGTTCCTCAAGTCTCTCATTAGATAGCTCCTAGGTGGAACTGTGGAAGGGGTTGTCTTGGAAAGACCTTCATGTTTATTGTATCTATTATCAAAAGAGTGTTGTTTTTGTTATTGTTGGCTGGTCCTTATTACTAGTTGTAAGAAACCTTGATTGTCTATCTTTCTTGTATGTGATGCCACTCCTTTTTGAATCAATAAAACTCAATGACTCTCAAACAAGATGTATAGGGAGGATCAAAAGAAGATGTAGAGATCGAGGTAGAGAAAATATCTAAGAAAGAAAATAAAGTAAACCTGAAGACAACCCTAACCTAAAGGGAGAATCTTAAGGTAGATAAGAAATCTAGAGATAAATAAAGTAAACTTTGATAAACAATCTAGAGATATGATTGGAACAAAAAAATTGCCATTGTTCCTCGCTCACAAACACATCCACATTGCCCACAATGTACCCATACACAAGAATTACAACATCTCTAACTTCGCCTAAAAATACAACGGGAAGCTTGAAGAATCCAAACTCATAAGGATCAGAACCCAAACCTAAAAAAATCATAGTGCAACTGGATAATCTAATTGCGCACCCAAAACTTATAAGCAAATCATCACAATACTTAAACCCTAATCACTAATTATGCAAAGTAGGGGGAAAGATAGATGAAACTTTACCATTACTTGTACAGATATTGAAATTGAAATCTCCAAAACCCTTGAAATTTCTTATTAGGATCGAGTGAGACTGCTTGTTTTATTAAGTCAACAGGGTCAAGTTACCTTTCTCTTCTTTTTTGAGAGGCAAGCCGGTTTTATCTAGGAAATGATCCGTAACCTCTGAGTTTCCAACCCCATGGGGTTTCGAACCCACGACTCCCTGGGTCACAACCACCACGATCCAAGAGCCCAATGATTGAAGTTAGTTTACCTGATTGGAAGTAAACGATCTAAATGGTTGATTAGAAGTTGAACTTTTAAAAGGCTATATATATTATGACAACCTTACTCTAAAAGCCTACGTTAAATGAACATTTTGTATTTTATTTTATTTTTTAAGCAAAGGAGAAAGAATATATTACTCGCCTGAAGGTGAGGGAGGGAGAGAGTTTACAATAGTGTTGGCTTCTAAAGCCTCAAAAAGTCTAGGAATGGGGGAACCAACTCCCCTAGCTACCAGAAAATGAGCAGTATAATTACATCTGCGGTCAACATAATCAAAAGAAAAGTCTAAAAAACAAGCTGTGATGGCTCTCAGATCCGGGGCAAGAGTAAGCGCTCCCCAGGACAGATCCGTCGGTCTCTCTCGAAAAGCGCGGACGAGCCTCTAACAGTCTGACAAAAGAAGGATCCTCTGTAGGCCTAGACCCCTGGCAACCTCCAACCCTCTAATCACAGCGATCGTTTCAGCCTCCTCTGGGTCTGCGGCGCTGGATGGGCTAAAACCTGCACAAATAAGAGCGTTTAGATAATTCTTAATAGTAAAACCCGACCCCCCAGGCTTATCCCGGGCTATCCAAGAGGCATCCACATTGACGATGTGCCATCCCTCCCGGACCTGGTATTGAGGTTGGATTTGTCTAATGGTTTGGGACGGGTTAGAGGGAGAAAGGTGGGTCATGCGAAGCTGCTTAGCGTGTTGCAGAATGTCTTTAGTCGCCTTTGTCTGCTAGTCGAAGATGAGACTGTTCCTGCTAATCTAAACAGCAAAAAAAATAGTGCAAAAAAAATTGCAGAAAGAAGATAAATCCATGGGAGGATGGATGCTTTGAAAACAGCGTTGGAGAGTGAGGGACACCGAGTCCGAATAGCTCCATCTCCTGAAATCCATCACGAGATCAGATTCAAGCCAAATATCTTGAATTTTGGAATAGAAAAATAAGGCATGCGTGGTGGTTCATCGCTTATTCTTCTAAAGAACAGGAGAATAAGGAGGATGGATACATTTTGTATTCATTTGAGACTTATAATTTTTTATTTTTTCAAAGTTCAACTCATTTTCTCATTTTTTTTCAAAGTTCAACCATATGTTGATGCATTTATAAATGCATTCAACACACCTAAGCTAATCCTTCGCTAACGACGTTTGGCTTAGTTTGGTTCGATGCAACTTCGATGCATTTGCAATGTGTTGCACTGCAATAAAAATTGAGGGATTTTGCTCAATAAAGGCAGGAATGCAGTGCATTGCAAGTACAAATTAATTGTAAATAGATGTTTATGTGTTGGTTAGGTGCATTGTTTGCAAATGCAAATGATAACCACCTTTTTTCAACCCTTAAAAGGTTCTTATTTTTCTCCTATTCTCACTCCCAAGTAGAGAGTACTCCAAATGCAAACTATGTTGCAAAGATTTTTCAATGCAAACAAGAAAAGAAGCTCTTGCATGGAAATGTAAGTTGTTTGCTTTGCAAAAGTGAACCAAACACATGCAAGTATTTTTAAAGCACCACATTTGCATTGCAAATCGAACCAAACACATGGAAGTGGTTATAAATGCAAATTTCTTGCATTTGCATCATGTTTGCACCGAACCAAACTAAGTCTGTGGTACTTATGTTTTATACTTAGAAAAGGCATTCGTATTTGTGTTATTAAAGTCGGACCGAAAATACTTTTGTCACCCCCTTATTGTTGAGTTATCTCTATAAATAAAGAAAAACCTCAATATTTGATTTGAGACATAGCCGTACATCAACGAGTTATCGTGTTCGAGAAGTGGATTAAAGGCCTAAGATGATGTTAACAAAAAAAAAGGCGAAAAGAATAGATCTTGACCGTTGATTATGAACTCAATATAAACATTATATTTCCATAAAAATTACGCTTTTCGAGATACAACCTTATAAAACCTAATTTTCTACTCTTCACACTTCACCTCCTCTACTCCTCTTCTGGGTATCAATTTAATAAGCCAACAATGCTAGTCGTGCCTCACAATTACGTTTGTCGTGGATCTTCACAAGGTTGGCTTGCTTATACTAAGATATCTTGAATATGTTATTGTTAAATCCTAATTTAATTTTACCTATCTCTCTATTCACCCCTCCTCCAAACAAAGGTACATTTCTCCTTCTCTATATGTTTCTCTTTTGATATTTCCCATACTTTGAGCTTACACAATCAGGGTGATTGAGAATATCCAATTTTGGTGTAGAATTTACCTATAATATGTGAAACTAGATTATCAAATAAATGTTAATGAGTATACACCTAGCTTGTCCCCAACATAAAATTATTTACCTGCAACCCAAGTTTGGTAGTCGAACTTAATGGTCCAACCACTGTCGTCTCCTACTATGAACTCTTTCGCTAGAGCTTCTGCTGGAAGGAGGATTGCAGTTACAAGGACGCACATGATATATATTTGCTTAGAAGCCATCCAAACTCTTTTGTTTAAACCTTGTCGTATTTTTTTTAAACACTGAATGGATTCTGGTGCTTATGTCCAACCATGAAGAGGGTTATATTTATAGTGAGTCATTATGTAATAATTAAGTACCATATTATTTGACTGTCTAAAAGATCCTACACATACTAAATATATCGAATATTGAAATGGCTAGGAACATCTTTTCCAGTCGTACTTAGTAATGACTCCTTTGTAATTGTTCAATGAAAGATCAATCTTTAAAATTACTTATTTACTGTGTTTAGTTATTAGCTTTACTAACAACCTTTATGCAACTATTCTTCTATATCAAAATCAAACTATCGAATAAACTATAGTTGTTCGTTGACGTAAACAAAGGTTGTCAAGAGGCGGCATTGACCGAAAAGCACAAACTTTGCGTATCATTGCTAAGAACGACCATAAGAGACTCAGTACCTCCTTTTCCCCTTTGACTCATTTTTATGAATCAATTGTTGGGTCGGACTTTCGTTATTTAAGTTTGTGCATGGGGGTCTGCTAGGGGTTGCAAAATTGCATGTGGTTATCTTGGCAGTAACTATTTGATATAAGTGGTGAAAAATTAAGAAAAATTGAAGTGCGGGAACTCGCATGTCAATTACATATTATATTGTTCTCTTTAGTACTCAAATGTTGTTTTTCTCTTCTCAAATCTGGACATTTTAAGTACGTGTTTCATCTTCCCCAATTTTTGAATTTGAAAATTTTATCTCTCTGTCTAACATTCCAAAACAATTTTTACCACTTCGATTGAATGTTGTTGAAGCAATTTTTCCACCGATTGATGTTGCCAAAACAATATGAGAAATTCGATTAATGTTTGTCGAAGTGACAAACATGGGTTGATTATGTTTTTTAATTTAAACTGCATCAAATTTTTATGATGAACAACAATTATGATTACTATAAAAGTAAATAATAGAGAAGAGACCAATTTTGGGTGTATAAGTAGAACTCGAAGTCGGACTATGGAATTAGTTTAGGGGGTGATACGTTTGAAACACGCACAACTAATCAAACAAACAAAAAACAAATTTCAAAACCAATAAAAATCCATCGCATATCCCACGATATAGCGTGTGCAATGCTAAGGAGGGTGAACACTTTATTATTTGCCATTAAATTACTGAATAATTTGTATATGAGGCTAAAACCGAAAGCAAAAATAAGCGTTAGTGCTGACGGGACTCATGTATTAGTACGGAAGGGACCACTTTTAGGTGACACAAGTAGAACTCGAAGTTGGACTATGGAACTAGTTTAGGGGGGTAATCTGTTTGAAACGCACACAAATAATAAAACGAACAAAATACGAATTTCAAAAACAATAAAATATCATCGTATATCCCATGATATGGCATGTGCAATGTTAAGGTGGGTGAGCATTTTATTATTTGTTATTAAATTGCTGAAGAATATGTATATGACGCTATAACCGGAAGTAAAAAAATAATAATTTAGTACTCAGGGGACTCGTGTATATATTAATAAGAAATTATCCTATGGTTAGACTTGGTTTGTCAATTGTAAAAGGAAAGTTAAATCCGTAAATTATGTCCAGCTCAAAGATGAATATAACGTATTGCATAATTTGCCACAAGAAATTTGACGGTAAACTACAAATCATACGATATATCTCTGAATTCCATGCGTGAATCGGAGATATAATGTGTGACGGGTCATGTCATATGCATACTAATAACTTTTATTCAAAATAAATACTCGCCGATGAAAATGATGGAACAATTAATCTTCGAATTGTCCGCGTAATTAGCTACACATCGACACGGTTAGTTGATTGTGACACGACGACATGTATTATAAGTATTGATGGTGAATCTATTCAAGGCACAAATTGTGCCAGGTCCTGAATGGACCACGGAGCAACATAAAAAAGAACTACTTTTTGAGTGATGTTTTTGCCTAATGAAACTAGTTGGCGGTGCTTGAAGATCGGTATTCTATTGTTATTTTGAAACTCGTTGCAACATTCTTAACCTTAACTTCATATTTATGTGATTAAAAGATTAATAACAATTTATAATAGCACTGGTAATTATGCAATTTCTATTAGTATTGATAATTATGCAATTCGAATCTTCAGTTCTTAATCGATGAGTTTCAAAGACGATGTTTATAGAATTCATTCGATTTGTTGCTTTATCTAAACTTTTAAAAACATGTATCATTTTGTTATCAATAGACATTATTTTCTTTCATGTTATTATCACAACAACCTCTTATATAAACCCCAACATCACATACACATAATTACCTTCCAATCTTTTATATTATTAAGTTATCTTCATCCATCTCTCGCAATGCCTATCATAAATAAAAATAAAGCGTAAACAAATGATTGGATCAAGCGATTCATTATGTTCCGACAACCAACTTAACCATGACTTTGGAGAGGGTGAAGTGCTAAATGTTCAACGGTTACCATGAGCTAATATGATAAATGACCTCCAATGGGTTTTAATGACCTAAATTGACTTGAAAGTATCAACTATTCCATTTCCTTTTCATTTGTGGATATTTTTTCTTTCTCGTTGATTTAATCTACACAAAACGAAAGACTATAAGAATGTTTATATAGCTTATAATATTTATTTGTGTCAATTAGGAATACGGCTACCCCATTGTATAGGTAGCTGCATTCCTATTATATAAGCGCACATAAGTTCCAAACCCAGATCACTAAGGGTACAGTTGGATACAATTAATTGAAATCGTTGTAAGAGTTTTATATTATACTTATTTATTCCGCCTTATATTCTAGTCACACTTTTGTTATATTCCAATCCTAATAAATTTTGTTATATATATTTAAATCATAATAACTTCTTTCAAGGATTTTTAATTAGCTTATACCCCTCATTTGGTTCCTCATATTAATGTCTACCCCCCACATTTAACACAAATGAGTGACGACCCCACATTTCGTTATTGACTGTTAGTCAATAGGCTTTGACTAACCTTGACTCCAGTTAAAAATATATTAAGTCAGTTTTTCCCCTCATGACAAGCACATGATCTTTGCTAAATCTGTTATACCAGGTTACCATCCATGTCAATTGAAGGACCCACTCCAATGGTTATTTAAGAGATTTAAACAATCTCCCAACAATTACTTCATCTCTCTCACTTAACCCCTGCATCTCTCTCTCTCTCTCTCTCTCTCTCCTCTAATAAATTTATAACCCTCTCTATCTCTATTTGCTGCATCTTAATGGGTGATGGTAGGTTAAATAAATATGAGGTGATTAGGGTTTCTCACCATTAATTTAAAGTTATGTAGATTCTCAAAGTGGGGGGTAAAGAAAAAGTGCATGTAAAAATGTGGGGGGATTTTACCAAAAAAAAAACTCTAATTTTAATTTTGTATATATGTGTTTCTTACAGGTTGAATGTTGCCCACTTTATGGTAAAGGTTCTCATAGTATGAAGAGTTTCCCTTGGGTTTGTAGCAAGTGCAGAAAACCTAGTTGTAATGGCATAATAAAACTTTATGTTTCAAAGACAACTAAGAACCCTAATAGGAAATTCTTAGCATGTCAATACTCAACTTGTGGGGGATTTCAATGGCTTTCAGAAGCAATTGGGATACAAACTAAATCTAATATGAGTTCCTTTGGGGGGGATTGTAATGGCCTAATTTCATAGCTTAAAATGACTTAAAATTAGCTCTTACACCAAATGTACTTGTGGCAAAAACTAATATAAAGCAAGAAATGACACAGGTGATTTAGCGTGGAAAACCTTTCAATAGGTAAAAAAAACTATGACCTCGAGTCGAGGGTTTAGTAACGGTAACTTTTATTGCTTGAGGCTGATATCTTATTACAAGTGATCTCTTGAACTATAAATACTTGATCCTGCAAATAAGAAGTTTTGTGGTATTTCAGAATCTAAAAATTCTTGTGTTAGAGTCTAGAAAATCTAGTTTTTCTTGGTCTTTGTCTCTTCTAGAACTTTTTCTTTATATAGACCTTACCCGCAGCTCATTATCGTGCTGAAGCACGTTTTTTGAATAATGAGGTAAGTGGCGGTTGACTGTGTAACTGTTTAGTTTGTGGGAGACAAACATCTTTAACTTGTTCAAACTCTTCTATTGTGTTCGACCCATATTATTTATCAGTTCGCAGTCTAGGTGACAATATTGACTGCTCATGTCACGTGTAAAATGCATGAGTATGATATTAAGGTAGTTCAAATTGGGTTAGGTCAATTGATAGGTCTCTACACTCACTCCCTCGCAACTGAAGGCACGAGTGGCTTTTGTTGAGAAAGAACCTGTGTATTGATGGTGGAAGTTAAAAATAAATGATATAGTAATGGTGATTTAACTGGTTTGGTACTCGGTATTTTTTATGGAAGGATGTATCTGGCATTTATGATGATAGAAAAGATTGATGTATTTGACGCTTGGGGTTCTGAGAGTGGCTCTACTGTGAATGATGGCTGCTTTGGAAACGTACATGTGCATTAAATATGGATTTGGTATAAATAGTACATGTACTGGAGTCTGGCAAAGTACGTTGTATTGTAACATTATCTGTAACTTTTGTGCGATAATGATGAAGACCCGGCGAATGGTGTATGAAGAGAGAGACTTTGCTGAATTGTAGAGGTTAAAGTTGAGATACTTTGGGGATCAATCGGTAGAGTTGCCCACCTCAATTCCTGTACTACTGACATATTTTGGTATGTTGGAAAACGAAGCGACTGAAGCTGAGAATGACTTTTACTGTATGTGAAGATTTTATTATGTGGTCTTGACAAGCGAGGCACGTTAGAGGTGTCTCCGCATCCTTACGAAGGACGAGGTTGAGGAGACAGATGTGGAAGCCGACATGCAAGTAAGGCATTACTGTCGGTAACCTGCGAAGGACTGGATTATAAGGTAGGACTCATTTTTGTCTCCATCAACTCTTAGTTGGTAGGGGTTATGGAAGAGGAGACGATGGTGGTGGTGGAGGAAGACGGATATTGGAAGTCTTGCCCCTGCACAATCATTGTCTCTTTGCATAAATAAGGCCTTCTTTTGAAGGGTTGGTTCAAGTACTGATATCTTTACTTCCTCAGCTTCTTACAGAAGTAAATGGTATGAAGGAAGAAGGATCTTTAGAGATTTATGGTTCCAACTTTGCTTCAGAAGATTCTCGGAGCCAAAAATTACTAAAAATTGATATAATTTTTGAGAATAAACTGTAACACTATCTAAAAGACTTATTATCTGTAAAGTATCTAAAAGACTTGTTATCAGTAATTGAAATTCGAGCTAATAAATTTTTTTTCATTCAAACTCTGTGTTGGTAGATAAGATTAACTATTTTGATGTAAATCGAGCTAATAGAAGTATATATATGTATCTTGAGGATGAAAATGCAATATTTGAAATCAAGCTAAAAATGGAGTTATATATAATCGAACTGGTAAAAGTGTATGTTAATACTTGTGTAAAATATGATTGCGAAATATGCATGTGTGAAAATACCTATCAAACTGATTAAATTATAGAATAATGGGGGAAAAATATTTTTTCAAAAATAGAATTTACAGGAATTGAAAGTTTGAGCTTAGGGAGATCTAGCTTAAAATGTTGGATTGAGGGACAAATTATAATGAATAGGTCGAAATGAGACATGACGAATCCAAAGAGGTCGATTTGGACATATAAGTTCAAATAACTTTCAATCAAGATCTTAGGGTTTCCAGTTATGTAAAAATAGATTATTATATATATAGAATTAATGTGGGAGATTTAAAGTGTTCTCGAAAAAATGTATGAATATGAGGGGAATTGTGAGGTAAAGAGGAGTAAGAAAGAAAGATAATTTGGTGAGGATTCGCTTTGTAAGAGTTTGTCATGCTGCTGAAGGACGATTAACAATAAAGATTGTAGAAGTACGGGAGATGATATTTGGGATGTCAGACTATGATTCTGACTTGTCTGAATCTGAATTGTAGTTTAATGGCATGGATGTAAGGGAGAGAAAACTTGAGATCGGGCGCTATTTTTATTCGGAGATATTTTGAGAAGTGATTCTAGAGCCCGCAGCTCGAAAAGAGGTCGTGAGGTAAATTACTGAGGAAGAGATCGAGGAAGAAGATGTGAGGATTACTGGGGGTTAACTAATCAGCTATGGTTCCCCAGGATATTTGGGATGTTTCATATGTAATTATATGTGAGAAAATGAATTGAATGAGTCGAATAACTGTAATTGAAATGTAGGTAGATGTTTGTTTTGAATTTATCCTATTTTGTTGCAAAATGTTGTTTGGAACTGTTTGTGAATAAACAAATTAAATTTGAAATGTGTTAGTGTTGGAAATGACCTCAAAATTTTTATAAGTAGCAGAAGTATGAATAGAAAAAGCAGGCAGCTTTGATTGTTATCTCTTGTGCAATTTGCAGAGAAAGTTTGATTGCATGTGAGTGCTGAGTCATCATGAGTGTGAGGAGATCAGAGAGATATTTGGGTAGGAGAGATGAAAATATATTAAAATATAGGACCGAGGTAATGATGGGAATGTATTTTCACCGAAAAGGTAAAAAATGCCTGACATTAATTGTAGAAGGGACAACTCGGTTTCAAAACCGAGGGTAGCTCGTGTGAGGCGTAATAACTGCCAGCAGTTAGAGGGAGAAACTATAAATAATATTTCATCTTCTTCATTCAAATATTTATCAACTTCTAAAAAACTGAATAACAGTGGGAGAGAAAAAAGAAAAAATTGTAGAGATTCGTGTGTGAGATTAGGTGAGAGTGATCACCAATCAAGGCGAGAAAAAGTTATGAAGATAGAGTCATGATGGTGGTTGTACAGCAGCGTTATGAAGGAAGGATTTGGCGCTGCTTCAGATTCGTATTCATACATTGAATGTTAGTAAATGATTTATGATTTTGTAAATGTGGGTTTTAAAGATTTTTGTGGTTTCAAATTTTGAAAAATTATTGTTAATAGTTATTTTGTAAAAATTTGTTTGATCTTTTTGTGTAAAAAGATATATATGCATAATAGACGAATATGTATTATGTATGTATGGATGTTGTAGTGGCTTATTTCGCATCTCGGACTCATGCTTCATCTTCGACCATCATATGACCACTCAACCTTATCAACATAGCATGTGGCACTATTGAAGACATTACAGTTACAAAGTTCTAGTCATCACTTTCGACCTCTACATCAATAGTTCAAGCTGGTTGTAGTAGTTTATTCTGGATCTCGGACTCATGCTTCATCTTCGACCATCATTTGACCACTTGACCTTATCAACATAACACGTGGCACTATTGAAGACATATTACAGTTAAAGAGTTCTAGTTATCACTTTCAACCTTTACATCAATAGTTCGAGTTAAGTAAACGTACCGTCATAAATGAAGCTGTTACAAAATAGTAAGATCAGACCGTTACACAGTCCGTTCAAAGATGATCAAATATAGATTGTAACATCTGCTATTAAGGATAATAATGGTCCTCAAACGATCATAATAAGACCTATAAATAGAACCAGAGAATCCCGAATGAAAGACAGAGGAATACTTACTCAAACTCTATATTGAAATACTCAGAGCTTCTCTTATAATATTTAACAGTTATTAATAAACTTCTCTCTTTCTAAATCTTCAAGAGAGGTCGTGGTTTTTAACCTATTCAAAGGTTTTCCACCCTAAACTTTGTGCTAGCATTCGTTTATTAATCATCTAGATGCTCTGAATATCATGTAGCACCACAGAAGACGTGTGTTTGATATCTACGACGGAGTTCCTTTTAACGAGTACACGTCTCGGCAGCTATTTTGAGTAATTACCCTTCTTGAATCATATGCGTGCTTGATATCTCGTGGTATCTTCACAATATTGTAGTGGCTTATTCCGCATCTCGGACTCATGCTTCTTCTTCGACCATCATACGACCACTCGACCTTATCAACAGTGCATGTAGCACTATTAAAGACATATTACAGTTACAGAGTTCTAGTCATCACTTTCGACCTCTACATCAATAGTTCGAGTTGGTTGTAGTGGCTTATTCTACATCACGGACTCATGCTTCATCTTCGACCATTATACGACCACTCGACCTTATCAACATAGCGCGTGGCACTATTGAAGACATATTATAGTTACAGAGTTTTAGCCATCACTTTTGACCTCTATATTAACAGTTCGAGTTAAGTAAACGTACCGTCATCAATAAAGTCGTTACAAAATATTAAGATCATACCGTTACACTGTCCATTTAAAGATTATCAAATATGCATTGTAATGCCCTCCATTAAGGATAATGATGGTCCTCAAATGGTTATATTATAAGACCTATAAATAGGACTAGAGAATCTCAAATAAAAGACAGGAGAATACTCACTCAAGCTCTATACTAAAATACTCAAAGCTTCTCTTATAATATCTAGCAGTTATCAATAAACTTATCTTTTTCTAAATCCTCAAGAGAGGTCATGGTTTTTAACCTATTCAAAGGTTTTCCACGCTAAACTTTGTGTTAGCATTCATTTATTAATCATCTAGATGCTCTGAATATCTTTGGTGTAAAGGCTAAGTTTGAGATACAAAATTAGGCTATTATATTTGGCGCCGTCTGTGGGAACCAAAGTTCTCAAACTCATTATCTCAAAAAATAGCTGATTATTTCTCTACGAGATGACACTTCTAGACCAGAGTACGCCAATTTCTCCAAGAGAAGGAAATGCCGTACTAGTAGAGTTACGGGCCAATCTCAACTCTGAAATCAAAAGGTGAGCCACTCTGAAACAACAACTAGCAGGCGTCCAGGACATGTTAAAGGTTCTACAAATTTAACAAGCCGCAACCCAAAAAACAAAGGTGTGCTGCCAGATACTTCACGGGTTTTCGTTCTGGACAGGATAGGACCTCACGTGAACAATCTGGGAGGTAAAGCACGATCTAATCATAAAAAACCCAGGGGTGAGCAAGCTCTGGCGTAGGAAGTCTACCAAGAAGCTGATGGCGGTCTCGCTGTAGTCAGACAGGAAGAGCCACCCCAAGGAAGAGTTTGAATTATGATTTTTGAACGGATCAGTGAAGGAAGTGGTGACCACATTCCACGCGAAGGACGAATCCGGCGACCAACCACCAATACTCGTTAGTACGTGGCTCAGGAACATATTAAAAAATGCATAAGAGAATTGCTCGATGCTCAAGTTCAAACCACTAAAAGAATTCACAACTGGTTACAGAAGAGCCCGATCGCACAAGAGTTACTGGATGAGGAAGTTCCCACTAGTTTCCACACTCAAAAAATTTAAAAATACACGGGGACTGATCCAGTAGAACACGTTCAAGCATTCCAGGACGCTATCAGCTTACATTTTGCATCCAACAACATTATATGCCGGCTCTTTCCTACTAGTTTACAAGGTGAACCTTTACGATGGTTCCACACATTACCAGAAGGATTCATTACGACTTTCGAGCAATTAAGGAAACTCTTTGTCAAGAATTACTCAGACAACAGAGATAAAGAGGAGAATCTATATTCTCTATTCAACCTTAAACATATACCAGGGGTGAAGCTCAAGACATTCACTAAGAAATTCCTGGAGTCTGGCCGAAAGGTGGATCTACTCGATCAGAAGATTACTATTCGGCCTTCACCAATGCTTTGCTCGTCGACAGAAGAGCGAAGGAGTACCTCGTTCTATACGACTTTGGAGAACATGATCAAAAAAATCAATGGGTATATAGATCTCGGAAGAATGGTATCCGACAGACAAAAAACTCAGAAAATCTTGACTGCTAGAGATTAATCCACAGGCCAAAATTTTAATCGCGCTGCTGATCATAGAGAATATAGGAAGAGAACAAAATCTAATGAAGATCAACCTCAGAAAGGTAGTAATATGTCAAAACCCTATCTTCCTAAGATGACTATTACCATAGCCCGAATTTATCCTATACTTTAAAAGGATAAGTTTTTTTGCAATACACAGTATCTCCAACCCATTGAGAACAAACCATATTACACCACAAAGTCTAACATCATGAGGCAGAATATTACTTTGCTTTACAGAGACTGTTGGAGTATATTTTTATGAATGGACGAATGCATGAATACATCGTGGATGTTGAAAGTTATAAGAATGGGAGTTACAGACTTCCCACATATTTGTTAATGGTATAAGTCTCAATGAAGTGGCTAAAGGAGAAGCATTTATACCATATTTCCCTCAGCCACTTTATTGAGACTTATACCATTAACAAATCAAACAGGTACAAAAGATAACGTATCAGCCAATGCCATAACTTGTCCATGAACTATATAGAAGCTCGGTTACTCCCTGCATCTAGCTCCCAATGCACAAGGATCTCTTTTGATGATTGTAATGTTCGCCACATCAACTTTTCTCATTATAATGGCTAAATTTTGTAAGCTTGATATGATTAGGAATTAGCTATCACACCAATGATCCTGTAACAATACTCTACTAGAAAGTAAGAAATGGAAATAGGTGTTTTTAGCATGGAATACCTCTAAACAGGTAAAAAACCACAACCACATATGGAGGATTTTTGTAAAAGTATATTTATTACAAGTGATCTCAAAAATGTAGAAATACTTTTGATCTTGTAAATAAAAAGTTTGAGTAATTTTTTTGGTCTTTGTCTCTTCTGGAACTTTTCCTTTATATAGGCTTCTCCATAGCTCATCATTGTATTAGAACACATTTTCTAAATAATGTGGTTAGTGACGGTTGACTGAATAACTGACGAGTTCGTGGAAGACAGATGTCTTTGACTAGATAACATTTTCTGGGTTTAGCTTGACCCACATTCTTGAGTAGTTCGTGGGGCTGGTTGGAATGTTGAATGGAGTGTTAAGTGTTAGAAAATACGTGAGCCTGAGATGGAAGTAAATCAAGCTGTGTAAGCTCGATTATGAATGAAATCGAGGGATAAGTCCCTGCAATCGCCGCCTCACAACCGAAGGCACGATTGGCTTTGGTTAAAAAAAATGTATAAAAAGTTTAAAATTCGAAACGGAGTAATAATGGCGTTTTAGCTGGGTGGAAGTTACGTGATATTGGGAAGCGATGGGTATTAAATGATGATGTGGATGTATGTGACTGTTGGGTTTGAATAGTCGCGTCCATAATGAATGATGACGCTTGGGAAAACGTACCTGCACAATAAATTAAGGGTTATATAAAGAGTACCTGTAGCAAATCTTTAGAACAATTCCTGCATGCGTAACTTTTTTGGGATGGTAAATAACCGGTGTATGGTTCTTGAAGAAAGGATTGCGTCTGAAGCGCAGAGGTTGAATTTGAAATACTTTGGTGACCGTTCCTTGGAAATGGCGATCCCCGCCTCTATTCCTCTGACGTATCAAGGCTTGTCGGGAGAGGAAGCAGCTGAAGCTTAGGAAGATTTCTACTATAAGTAGAGATTCCATGTCTTCCTCTTGACAGGCGAGGAACGTTGGGCCTGTCTCTACACCCTCGCGGAAGACAGGGTTAGGGCTTCATTTGTAGGGATAGGTGTATCTGCAGGGCAGATATGCTGATTTCTTGTATCTTCATGGATTCTAAGGTTGGGCCCTCTTTATCTCTACCAACTCTTCGGTGGTGGTGGCTATAGAAGAGGCGATGATGGCAGTGGAGGAGCAAGATGAGAAATGAGGAACCTGCTGACACATTTCCATCGTGTTTTTGCGCTCAGAGGACCTTCATCTTATTTTGTGGGGGCCAGCACTGAGTCTACTTCTTGTATAGTTTCCGTTTGAAGCTCGAATGGACTTTGACCAAACTCATGTGAGGGAAATTTTTTGTTGTGTCCAATGTCTTCTTTGCATCAGGGTGAAAAATCATTGAATTAGAAAAACTGTAATACACGACACCTCAGCGTGCCTGAATGACCTGTAACTTTTAACAAACAGAGAAAACTTATTATCTGTAAAGTACCTGGATTTTGGTGCTGGATAGATAACATTTTGTTGTATTCCTCTGCAAAAATTTGTTATCTATAAATTATATGTAATATTTTTGACATGAATAAAAGTTGATATTTACCAAACTGTGTATAAATTATTTTCTAAATCGAACTGAATTGTGTTGAGTACTGGGGTGAATAATTGTTTATAAGTGATGAAGCAATATTGTAATGTGGCTCGATCTGAAATGAGCTCGTGCTGACATGATTGTGCTGATGTATAAATGATTTATGTTTTTAACAGGTGAGGGGGAGAAATTGTTTGAAAATATATAATCATAAAAACTTGAGCTGCTATAGGTCGATAGGGACACTACTCGAGGCAGCGTAAGGTCAAGTATAGTAACTAATGCGTGTACTAGTGAGGGGATAAGTTCAAATAATTGATTCCAAGACTTTGGGTTTCTATTACGAGATACAAGGTAAAAATGACGTATTCGAGGGAAAAGTGTGTGAGAAACGTATAAATATGGGTAGGCTGAAAGAAAAAATAGAGGAGAGATTAGGACGATACGACTCAATCTCAGAGGATTCCTCTTACCGTGGAAGGAAAATCGGCTATAAAGATTGCTTAAGTATGTGAGTGGACCTTTGGTTTATTTGTCATGATGCTGAGCTATCGGTGAGGGAATGTGAGCTCGAAGGTCATATATAAGGAGTAGGGAGCTGGAGTATGTCGTTATTTCTATGAGGTGTGTTGGTGAGGGATTATGTAAATTGAGAGAAGTTGGCTGGTTTGATTGCTAAAGTTGAGATTGAATTTGAAGATTTGAGGATTGACAAATAATGTGATTAAATGATGCTTGTTTAGGTTATCAAGGGTGTGATGGATGTTGTGTAAAGTGTGTCCTATGAATAATATAATTTTTTTGAATGTAATAGAAATAATATAAGTCAATCGGATTCTCTATAGAGGCAAATCTTTTTTGAGACTGTTTGAGCAAACATTTTGAATAATTTTGAGCATTTGTACAATTTAGAAAATTACGTCAATCACTATAAGTATGATAAACAAGGATAAAGAAACAAAAATATGAAAATGCAGAAGCTTCTAGTTTTGTTTTGTATGCAAAATGAAATATAACTTTGACATCGTTCAAAGTGAGTTATCATGAGTATGGGAAGGTCAGCAAAAGATATGGAAATAGAAAAAAAAATATGTTAAAAAATGAGAGGAGTTGTAATGATGGAAAAGTTGTTTTATTGAAAAGGTACAAGGCATCTGACATGGAGAGTAGAAAGGACACCTCAGTTCTGGAATCGAGGAGAGTTTATGCGAGGAGCAATAAATGTCAGCCACTTGAGAGAGAAAGGATAAATAGTTCTTCCTCATCTCCAATCAAACATTTTACAACTTCAAAAAATTTGGAGAACACTCAGAGAGAGACGAAAGATCAGGGGATTCGATAAATAGTTATCCGAAGGTGATAAACGGTTTTAGAGGGCAAAAGATTCTATATCTTGCAGGTGGCAATACAGCAGCATTGTGAGGGGAAAGCTTGACTCTACTGCCGATTCTCATTCGGATACTGAAGGTTAGTAGAGATGTACGCAAATATATGTTGACGTATATATATGTTAAAATAATTTATTAGAGATACATGTTGAAGATATATATATATATATATATATATACGTAGATAGAAGAATGATAAATACCTTAACCTGTATGTAGATCGAGCGTGAGAGGCATCTGTGTAGGTCAAAGACGTGCTTTTTTAAGATAGGTAGTTTGTCTGTTAATGAGTTATCGACCTCTGATCAGATGAATAATTCTGATAATGAAGGGGAAGTAGGATTGGAACAATTCCCGGGTTTCTCTGATCAATTGGTATCTTATCTTCCGGGTTCTGATGCCTTTAGAGAGTTTTGCAAAGCCAAGGCGACTGTAGGAGGGAAGTGGGGCAATTGTGTAGAGTTTGTCGGTAGGCAGTTTAGGGGTTGTACGGTAGCGGAGGGGGAAGAGTATTTTTATCTGTTGGCAGATTTAGAAGTAGAAAAGCAAGATAGGGATATAGATGAATCGATCTCGTTAGAATATTTCAATGGGGATGCTCGGAGTAATCTCTCGGAGGGTTTGTTGTGTTACCTATCTCAATTAGAGTATGGATTGAGCCTGCCCCTTACCAATTTGGCAAAGGGGATTATGAATGCAATTGAGGCATGTCCTGTTCAATTGAATGAGAACATGTGGGCGGTAATAACCGTGTATGACCATCTGAACAAAAAATGGGAAAGGGAGGAAAAAATGATGAGGATAACCCCTGAGGACGTTTTACAGTTTTATGGGGTGAAGAATAATAAGTCCAGTGGGGGGTCATATTTCTGTGCAAGCGGAGCTCGACGTCATTTTTTTTATATGAATTCAACAGGTCGAGCCTGGAATAACAACATCATATGGGTGAAGGGTAATTGCCTTCAAATAGATGATGAAGAACCTTTGGACCTTTGGTTTAGAACTGTAAAGCAAAGTAAGTACATACATGCATAAATAAAATTATTGTTAAGTTTTTTGGCAACTGTAGTTGATAGTAAAAATGTGTTATTGCAGGTGTAAAGTCTACAGTGGAAAAAAGGAATCTCTATTGGACGAAGTTGCAGAGGAGGAGACTGAACTCAAACTTGTATTGGAAGGACTCGGTCTGAATAGAAAGAAGAGGGTCGATAGTAGGGCGAATAAAGTTGAAAAGGTTCAGTCTACCAAGTCGATGGCGGGAGTCGATGAAGGGAAAATGCAAGTAAGTGGTGAGGAGACTCGAACTAATCTTTCCAAGACTCCTGGAACTGGCAGTTCGGCTCAGCCGAATCCTGTCAAGCCGAGCAAAGTAGCCTAAAAATATCCAAAGAAACGGATGTTAAAGGCTCTGCTGGCCTCTGGTACCACTGAAAGTGGTGAGGTCGCGAAAGATAAGAGGAGGAGGGTCGAACCCTCGGGGGAGTCGGGAAAGAAGGTCACCGAGGGGCGATCTGCTTCGATGGACGACCTCAAAGAGGTTAAGGAAAGGGCCAGATTGGTGGTTCTCCGTGGATAGAAAGATACGATAAATGTGGTAAGTTTATATTATTATAAAGAAATGCTTAATATACTTCAAGCTAATCGCTGAGATCGATGCAATTTTTACAGGCTGCTCGTCTTGTCAAGGGGATTTGGCTCGGTATGGAAGAAGAGAAAAACAAGCTGAAGAAGGTCAATGTTGAACTGGGAAAAGAATTAGCTCGATCCAAGGTTGACGCTTTGAAAGACATTAATCAGCTGAAGGATTCTCATACCGTGGTGATTGGTCAGCTGCAGGTGGAGGCAAAGGCCAATCTTGACGAGATGGTTGAGGAGCGTGACAGACTAGGGCATCATTTGATGCTAAAAGGCTATTCTGAAGAGGAGGTGGATGCCATTAAGGCGGACACCTATGTTGAGGAAGAAGATGAGGAGCAAGCTGAAGTGGTGGGGATCATGGACGGTCTGGATGGTGTTTCCCGTCAGACAGTGCTCGACAATCAAGGGGAAATGTTTGAACTGTGTGTGGGGAAGAAAACTTATGTAGATTGACTTTGTTTTATAAACCTTTTGTAGGCAGTTAGAAAGATGAGTTTCAGAATAAGCTATCTAAGAGTCTGGACTTGCCAGGGAAGGTGAGATCTCTAGGGCCTTGTTGTCTACGCAAGCGGAGCTCCATGTTAGATCAGAATAGGTCTTTCGACTTGTATGTTATTCCAACGTTAAGCTATCAAGTAAATAGGATATAGATGCATGGTAATAATCCAAATCTATTAATATAGAGTAGTATATCGAAAGTCTGTACCTTGTACGTCGAAAGAAGGCTCATGAATCGTTCATCTGAGGATGAACTCCAAACTTTTATTCTAAAAGTATTGGAAGTAGATGTTTAGAAATCACATAGTCTCTTCGAAATGAAGTATGTATATATTCAAAGGCTTTCCTGAATTGAACTGTACTAAATTTGTTATACTTCCTAGGTCAAATTAGATTCATCTCGCTCAAGTGAGGACAACGTACTCATGTGTAATCAGGAATTTGCAGAGCAGTTCGATAGGATGAAGGAGGTGAACGAGAGCATAGAAGATCAATACGTAAAAGTGGATTTCAGACTTGTGAAGTTGACCCAGGCCATTTCCGACCTGACTCATCAGGTCAAAGATAAAGATTCTGAGATAAAGAAGGGGTTAAAAGGGCTATATGAGGTAATAAAATGTGCCGAGAAGCTTCAACGTCAAGTCGACGCGTTGGCTGTAAAGGGTAAGCAGGCTAACACGGCTCAATACCGCATTCAGGCACTGGAACAATCAGAGGAAAATTTTTGATATGATCTTCATAACTGTAGGAACGAACTGGAGCGAATGAGACGAAAATTCGTCGAAAAGGACGACGAGCTGAGGATAACCCGAGAAAATCTATCAGCTTCGGAAGCCACAGCTGAACATTTGCAAACAACCCTCCCAGCCAAGGATATGGAATTCTGAGAAATTCAACGAAGGTGCATTGATTTAAACAAGAGGGTTGCACGACTTAAAGCTGAACTGACGCAAACCACTGCTCTTACCAAGAAATTCGAGGCTAGAGAGCATTCTGGGGGAAGTAGAACTGAGGTTAAGGCTTCTTTAGTTCGATGGGATGAAGTTAGTCTCTCAAGTCAAATTAGAGAGCTAGAGAGTGACGTATCTTGTATTCATGGGCATGTCCAGAAGGGAAATGCGAATTTGAGGGAATGCTAGCATATGTTGGATGCTACTCTTATCAGGGAGAAAGTTCTGGAAGAGGAGATCAAAGTGAAGGAATCGTTTGTGAAGAGGAAAGAAAAATTATTGAAAGATACGCCGGCTATGAAAGAGTTCAACTCAAAAATTGGGAGACTTCGTGCTTGGGTAGTAGACTTCGAAGCCATGAACCTTGCTGAATCAGTAAAGTATATTGCAAAGTTGGAAGAAAATGTAATCTACCATGCTAAGGTCGATACGGAAATGACTGAACTGAAGAATGGTTACGCTAGACTAGAGTCATGCCTCGAGAGATTGAGAGTGAGATTTGCAATAATGGTAGTACCTGATGCTTCTCGATCTGACCTGTTAAGGGTGATTGTTGCATATTTTGTAGAGAAAGTAAAAAGACTTGATTCAGAGCGAGATACCTTGTTCAAAACTCTGTTGGATAAGGGATGCATCTGTGAAGCTAAGATAGATTGAGGGAACTGTCTGGGCGTCATAGAGACCCAACTGGGCCCTCGAACGGTTGAATCGATAGAACAAGGTAGAGCTTCTGTTGCCGGCGAACTGAAAGCTTAACCTTTTGATGTGGGGGGAAGCACTACTGATACTTCATCAGCAAAAAAGAATCTTTTGTAATATGAATTTGGCATAAAAATAACTAGTATCTGTCGGAGATACATTGAAATAAATTAAAGCTAGTATGACCATTGCCTTATCTTGTGTCTGGTGAGGTCTTTGATATAAAGCAAATTTTTTACATTCGTTTTAATCGCAGAAATGGGTTGAGTTAAACCATGTTGAAATTTGATTTGAACTATAGAAATGTCACAGACATATTAAAAAAGATGAAAGCTAGTATGACATTTGCCTTATCTTATGCCTGGCTGAGTCTTTGATATGAAACAAGTTTCTACACTTTCTACAATTGTAGAGATGTAAAGAGTAAGCTAAACCAAGTGTTATCCTTGATCCAACCTATATAAATGATCCAAACAAGTTGAAAAAGATGAAGACTAATATTACCTTTGCCTTATCTCTTGTTTGGCTGAGTCTTTGATATGAAACAAGTTTTTACACTTGTTACAATCGCAAAGATGTAAAGAGTGAGCTAAACCAAGTATTATCCTTGATCCAGCCTATGTAAATGATCCAAATAAGTTGAAAAAGATGAAGACTAGTATTACATTTGTCTTATCTCTTGTTTGGCTGAGTCTTTGATAAGAAACAAGATTTTGCACTTGCTACAATTACAGAGATGTAAGGAGTAAGCTAAACCAAGTGTTATCCTTGATCCAGCCGGTAGAAATGATCCAAACAAGTTGAAAAAGATGAAGACTAGTGTTACCTTTATCTTATCTCTTATTTGGCTGAGTCTTTGATATGAAATTTTTTTTAACACTTGCTGCAATCGCAGATATGTAGTAAAAGAAGACAAATCATGTGATATTCTTGATCTAACTTGGATAAGATTGATTGTAAGCTAGTATTAATTATGCTTTAATCTGTAGAATGCGGACGAATGTTCGTGAAGAGAATGATATTGTTCCAAAAAAAACTTTCATTGATAAGCTCAGAATTTACACTAGATGGAGATTAAAATCTCACTTTTGGAATTGAAAAACAAAAAGCAAACAATAGAAATAGAGTAGTAAGACGCCTAACGATAGTACCATTTTAGTCGTCTAATGTTCCAAGGATTTAAAATGGTGATTCCCTATTCTGTCATGAAATAGTATGATCCCAGGCCTGAGAGACCTATAATAATAAATGGACACTCCCAATTGTTGGTTAATTTTCCAGCGTGAGGCTCTTTGCGATGTTGAAGAATTTCCATGAGGATGAGATCTTTGATTTGGAAAGTATAGCTCCTAACTCAGTTATTATACGATCTGGCAAGCATATGATGATATAGACCTAGGTTAGCGATGACGCGTTCCCTGGTCTCATTTATCATGTTGGGGTTGCAAGCCAATTCGAATTCATTCTCCTCGTCAGTCAGCTCATGATCACGAATTGGATGATGATATTCAAAAGGAATGACAGCCTCAGTGCCATAAGTGAGGAGGAATGGGGTACACCCAGGGGATTATTGGGGAGTGGTTCGATACACTCACAGGACGTGAGGTAGTTCGCGAACCCAATTTCCTTTTTTCTATGAGTGAAGCCATTTTTGGAGTCCATCTACGATGGTTTTGTTGGTGATTTTGGCTTGGCCATTGCCTTGAGGGTAGTATGGCTTTGATGGTGAGTAGATGATATTGTGGTGATTTAGGAAGGTTACGACCTAATCTCCCACAAATTGGGGCCAGTTATCGATACGAATTAGGTGGGGGCACCCGAATCGAGTAATTATGTGGTTCTAGATAAAAGGGATGACCTCTTCTTCACTGGTTCATTATAGTGAAATTGCTTCTTCCCATTTTATAAAGTAATCAGTAGCTACGAGTAGGTTACGACGATTACCTGGAGAGTTTGGGAATTCACCGACGAGGTCTAGTACCCATCTTTTGAATGGCCAAAAAATCTTGCTTGCACGGAGCTCGAGCGCAGGGGCGTGTATTATATTTCTATGTCTCTGGCAAGTGTCACACCTGCGGGAATACTCTTCTGCTTGCTTGCACATGCCGGGCCAGAATACCCCTTGAGTTATAGCTCGGTTTGCTAATGATCTACCTGTGGCGTGAGAGCCACAAGTTCTTTCATGTAATTCATAGAACAGTTCATCTGCTTTTGACTTTGAGAGGCACTTGAGGTAAGGCCCTATAACGGAAAGGCGGTAAAGCATACCATTTTGAGTAATGTAGCACTTCGAGTTGTTGATCAGCTGTCGGCGTTCTTTTGGATCTATTGGGAGTGGTCTGTTACACTTATTATCGACACCGAGGTAGGCTAAGAAAGGCTTTCGCCAATCGTCGTTTCCCCCATTATCGCCCCCAATGTTGATCGTGCATACAGATATGCGATTAATGTTATGGGTTGAAATGATTTCGATATGGAGATATCGAGCTTATGTTCCCAAGACCTCGGCTAGATATGCCAAGGAATCGACGTGTCTATTTTCACCTCGAGGAAGATATTCGAGAGTCACTTTCACGAACTTACTCATCCTATCTGCACCGAGGGCTGCGTATTCGATTATCTTCCCGTTCTTCTTGTATTGCTCGGAATAATGATTAATGATGCGTAATGAATCTCTGTAAACTGAGATTTCGTGGACTTCGAGCTCAAGTGCGAGGCCGAGTCCGTGAATGAGAGCTTCATACTCGGTGACATTATTTGAGCTCTCAAAATCTAAGCGGATTGATTTCTCAATTTTGTCATTAGAAGGGGTAATCAAAACGATCCCGATTCCTGACCCTGTGGGTCCTGCTGAACCATCTCTGAACAACCTCCATCCTGACGTAGTGATCCAGTTAGCTCATTTATCGAATGGCTTGGGAGCTGGATTCTCTGGCGTATTTTCGGTAAGGTTCAGGTCGTACTCTGCCCACTCGGGATCCTCCACTGGAAAATCTGTGGGAAAATCAACAACGGCCTAACCTTTTTTGGAATGACGTTGTTCAAACTTGATATCATGTTCTCCCAAACTGACTGACCATTGTTGTACTTTTCGCGGCTTTTCTTTTTTGGACAGAACTTCCCGAAGTGGATAGTTCATCATAACATTGATGGAATGTGCTTGGAAGTAGTGCTTCAGTTTCTGTGAAGTTTAAACAAGGGTGAGAAGAAGTTTTTCAATTTTGGAGTACCTTGCTTTCTGCTGGTGTGAGTGTTTTGCTGATGAAGAAGACTTGTTTCCCTATTTTCTCTTCCAGACAAATGAGAACTGAGCTGAGAGAAGTGTTTGTGACTGCTTGGTAGATTATCAGTTCCTCATTGTCTACTGGGGCGGTCATTATGGAAGACCTCCTCAAATAGATTTTGAGATCCTGAAAAGCTGCTTCCCATTTTGGTGTCCATGTGACTTCAGCAGTTGGCTGAACCTTTCTTCGTTTGGTACATCCACGGAGTAATAGGAATAGCCAGCGACAACGGTCTGAAGATTTATAGATGAAACGGCTGATCCCTGTAATCTTGCCGGCGAGTTTTTGAACGTCTTTTGTTGTCTTCAGATAAGGCATGTCGAGGAGGTCCCAGATTTGATCTGGATAGGCCTCAATTCCTTTCTTGCTGATGAGGTGGCCTAGAAAGCGGCCATAATATACCCCAAATTGACATTTATCAGGGCTGAGACTCATTCTGTAAGATCAAAGGATGTTAAATATTGTGTTAAGATCTAAGATGTGATTATCTGACTGTACGCTTTTGCACAAGAGATCATCGATTTAGACTTCAACAATTTTCCTTAGGTATGCTTTGAACATAGCGGTCATCAATCGTTGATATGTGGCACCTGCATTCTTGAGCCTGAAGGGCATGACTTTGTAGCAATAAAGGCCACTTTCGGTGATGAACGTTATCTTCTCTTGATCTTTTTCCAGAAGTGGGATTTGATTATACCCTGAAGCAGTGCCCATCATAGATAGGAGATCATGGCCTACTGTGGAATTGAGGATCTGATGAATGTTGGGAAAAGGGAAACTGTCCTTTGGAGTATGTTTGTTCAGATCTGTGAATTCTACGCAAACTTAAACTTTTCCGTTCTTCTTCAGGACAACGACAATGTTGGATATCCAGTACGAATATTTGGCTTATCGAATTAATCCCACTTTGATCAATTTCTCGATCTCGGTGTTAACTTCATTCCGAAGACGAGGTGAAAGTCATCGCTGCTTCTGTTTGACCGTTGTAGCGTTGATATTGATGGCTAACTTGTGGCAAACCATGGCCGGGTCGATTACGGGCATTTCTTCGAAATACCATGCAAAAACATCTTAATTGAGTTGTAAGAACTGAATGAGAACTTCTTTCTCATGTTGAACCAGCTTGGTTTCGATGAACGTACCTCTGCCAGGTCTATCAATGTTGATATATTCTGTGGGCTCCTCTATAGGTAATTGATTGTCGTGGTGATCAATTTTCTGTAATTGTTATCCGGCCAATCTGTCTAAAGTATTTAGGATGGCAGAGACAATATTTTCACAAGCTCGAGATAGTTTCTGACTACCTCTGATCTCATAAATACCGTTGTCGTGTTTAAATCGGAGTGCTTGATGATAGGTGGAAGCGATTGCTTCCATATTGTGTATCCAGCAGCGGCCCATAATCCTAAGATAGCGAGACTTGGCATTGATGACGTAGAAAACGACGTCGACAGTGGCTGGTCTTGCGGTAATGGGTAAGATAATCTTGCCTACTCGTTCCTCCCTAGAGCCATTGAGCCCACTGATGTCTGTGTCGCTCTAAATGACTTGGTCGGCCAAACCCATCTGGTCGATCAAACTCTGAAATAGAATTTCAATACCGCTTCCAGTATCGATCATCATTGTGTGCATGACAAACTATTTCATCTTAAGCATTATGACTAACGCAACATGATGTGGAAATTTGACATGGCTAGTATCGCAATCCTCGAAGGAGATTCCGTGTAGGCGATTGCTCGACTCGGGAAGAAGTTTGGCTTCTTTGTCTTGAGGTGTAAGATCATAACATTCCGAGAGCCTCTTGTGCTTTGATCGGTTGGAATTGGTGATTTGGTTGATTTTGATCATGTTGTTGAGGTGCATATAGTAGAGATGCTTATCCTCAGCTCTGTCGGTGACCTGAACAATTTTGAGTTGCTTTTTATAGTTGCTATCTTGGTACAACTTCTGGTCAGCAATATATACGAGCATCTGTTCTTCCTTGAAAATGAGCTCGAGCAATCGCTGTAGAGCATAGCAATTGTCAATAGAATTATGATTTACCTTATGGTGTAGGCAAAATGGTCGATTCTTGATGGGCTCTAGTGTTTGAGAGATGCGGTAGAGTGTGTCTTTTAATAGTAGTAGAAAAATTATGGAGATTCGGACGTTCAGCTTTGGGAGGACGGGTTTGTTTTGCGGACCGCTTCTCCGAGGGTATCCAGTGTTTCCCTTGGTACATTTTTAATCTTTCTGCTCCTCCGTAGGCTCGCTGGTTCGATCTGCAAGTGGGGCTTTGGTGGAGAGGACAGATTTAGTAGACTTTTGTCGCTCAAACTTCATCCTCTCCATATCGATGTAACCGTTGACTTTGGTGATCATCTCCTCTAATGTCGCAGGCTTGTTAAGGAAGAGGTATTCTTTGGCTTTGGAATCGAGCCGGAGAGCTTTAGTGAAAGTGGTCACAACTATTTTTTGGTCAACCTTTCTCGCGAGCTCTAGGAATTTTTTTGAAAAATCTTCAAGTCTTTTTCCATGTGACTGCTTAAGACCGATAAGAGAGTACAAGTTCTCCTCTTTGTCTATGTTGTGAGCATATGTCTTGATGAACTACTTCTGTAGCTGATCAAACGTGTAGATAGATTCCTCAGGAAGAGAATGGAACCATCAGAGCGGCTCCTCCTGTAAACTTGTGGCGAACAGGCGGCAGAGAATGTGGTTGAGATTGGAGTGCAACCCCAATGAATCACGGAATTGCTGAATATGCTCCTTCGGGTCAGTACCTTTGAATTTGTAAATTTTGGGAGTATGAAAGCCTTTCGGTATCTCCATATCGAATAGATCTTTGGCAATCGGGCTCCTTTGTAACTTCGTTGTATCGCCAGTAGTTCCCAGAACTTGTGCCTCGATTAGCTCATTAATTCGTTGATCCATGTGTTCTTTCGTGACGTAATGACGTGTTGGTTGAATCGCTAGACGTGCTGGCAGGGGATGATGAGTTCCCGTACCTTCACTCAAGCGATCTCGTACTGGAACTTGATGTTGAGGTCATTGGTCTTCCTCCTGACGGATGGAAAATGGGTGATCTCGACTGACTTCTGATTGTACTTCTCCCCCCAAATGAATGGAGGGTTGCAGTCCATGTGGTAGATTTCTGGAAATGGCTTTACTGGCGACTCCCCGAGGTCCCAACCTTTCCCTTGCTGAAATGCGGGAGGTCTCTGGAAGTTGATCGCGACCCCTGGCTGAAGGAGCCTGCTGAGTATTTTCTAGAGCCTCGAGTGTAGTCTGCATCGTCGTTATCTGATCTTTGTGCCATTTGAGCGTTGTCAAATGAGTTTGTCGTTCTGCATCGAGCTCTTTTTCTTGGAGCTCGCGATCCTATGTCAATTGAATTTCAGGTTCGGCGCGTTTATCTGTCTCTGTGTGGAGATTTTCCTGTAACTCGGTGAGTTGTACCGGATCTACAGAAATTTTGAGCTGAGTTCCTGCGGCCTGTCGTCGGGAAGAAACCATAATTGAATTTTTTTATGAAAGACTGCCTTAGGGTATTGTGAAAATGTAATCTTTCCCACAGACGGTGCCAAATGTAATGGCCAAATTTCGTAAGCACGATATGATTAGGAATTAGCTATCACACCAATGAACCTGTAACAATACTTTACTAGAAAGTAAAAAATGGAAACATGTGTTTTTAGCGTGGAAAACCTTTGAACAGGTAAAAAACTACGACCTCGTATGGAGGATTTTTGTAAAAGTATGTTTATTGTTTGGAGTGGATTTCTTTATTACAAGTGATCTCCAAAATATAAAAATTCTTTAGATCTTGTAAATAAGAAGTTTGAGTAATTTTTTTGGTCCCTGTCTCTTGTGGAACTTTTACTTTATAGGCTTCTCCACAACTCTTCATCGTGCTAGAACACGTTTTCCGAATAATGTGGTTAGTGACGGTTGACGCAATAACTGACGAGTTCGTTAGAGACAGGTGTCTTTGACTGGATAACGTTTTCTGGGTTTAGCTCGACCCACGTTCTTGAGTAGTTCGTGAGGCTGGTTGGAATGTTGACTGCAGTGTTAAGTGTTTAAAAATGCGTGAGCCTGAAATGGAGGTAAATCGAGCTGCGTGAGCTCGATTATGAGTGAGATCGATGGATAAAACCCTACACTCACCATGATATATTGGTATTCGTGTTGAAAATGAGAAATGTTTACTAAGCCAAAAACTGTAAATAATGACATTGTTGGAGGTAGATTTACGACTTGGTTGGTCTGTTATAACAATATCACTTCTATTAACAGTCGTTATTTTAGAACCACCATCGTTTTTTATTTTTCCTCTCTTATTTTTTACTCAAAAAAATTGACTCATCCTGTAATCGTCGAGAAAATCATTCAATTTCGACTTTAGAGATGGTTGGTTTCTCGTTTTCTCCTTTTGATACATCCCTACTAATTTCACCACACATCTCTCCACGATCTCAATCCCTCTCTTCTCTTTTCTCTCTTCTGAGTTTCAACTTTCAACCCTAAATCTCTAAATACATAATAACTCCAAACCCTTCGAATCAAAATGAAAGAGTAACAATTTTTCTGAGCAATTCTTCAAACTTCAGATGCAATTCTTCTCCGGATGCAATTCTTCTATTTGATTTCATCTAAATTGGGGAATCAACAAAATTGAGGAACCATTACCAACAAAATTCAGGATTCGAATTGCAAGTTATACCACTGGTATGCTCTCTCCCTCTCTTTCTCTCTCTAAATCGAATTACAATTTTTTGTTGTTCTTTCTTGTTGGAATCGAAATATCGAATTGATGTTTGAATCGAATTGTTATTTGTTGGAGTTCTTTCTTGTTACTTTTTTTTTTCATGGTTTATGTTCTCTTCCTCTTGGTAATGTTATGTTCTCTTCCTCTTGCTGTATATTTTCATGGTTGCAAAATGCAAACATTTTTTTAGTAAACTATTCGAGTCAGAGCCTGAACACACAGAAAAAATGGATCTTTTGGTTATCTCATGGTCTGATTTTAGTTTCTCTTAAAATGGATTCGGCAATTGTCGCTAGAGAAATATGGGTGCTTGAGGTTCGAGCAGCTTGTGGCAAGGTGGAAGATCGCATTTTGACGTCCTCAAGGTAAATTTCATCTATTTTTGTGTCAAAATTGGTTTAATGTGCAATGGGTTCTTTTTATAGTAATTTTTGATTAATGGGTTAATGGGTTTCAACACTTATTCCCTTTTAGATTGAGTTTTCATGTACAATTGATTTCCTTTATTAACAAAAAAATATTAGAATAAAGAGCCTTTTTGATGTTAGCTTTAGTTGTGTAATTGCACTTAGTGTTGACTTTTGAAGCATATGATTTTGATCTGAATTTGATAGAGCTGGGTATGGAGAGAGTGATCCTAATCCAAAAGGCACCGTCAAGAGTACTGCATTGGATGTTGAAGAGCTTGCTGATCAAATGGAATTAGGATCAAAATTCTATGTGATGGGATATTCCATGGAGGGCAGTCAATTTGGGGCATCTTCAAGTACATCCCTCATAGGTATGCAATATACTGTAGCTATGTTTTTTGCCTCCTAGCTTCATTTGTAGGTAGACATATTTACACATGGTCATTGCTCACAACTCTTTTTGGCGATATGTAGATGAACCAAGGTCTGTTTTTTGGGGATGATAATTTTCTCCTCATAGGTTAAAGTTTGCAAGAATTTTGTTTGTTTGTTTTTTCCTGAGAATTTTAAGCCGCTCAGAGCTTGATAAAGATATGGATGGTATAGTATTTAAGAAAATATATGTACTTAATAGTTAATGGAATTAAACGTTTAAATTAAAGTTTAGTGATAGTGGCGGTGATCTCTGTTACCCAAAGATAATGGTCATCAGTTTTATATGTTGCTCTTGGCCTGCAATGGTCATCAGCACATGGAAACATTCAAATATTACTTGTAGATCAACTGGTAGAAGTAGATATGCAACTCAAGAACTGATTTTGGTGTTGCTTCTATCACAACAACAAAAAATGCAAAAAAGGATTTAGTGAAACAATAAGACAACAAATCGTAAGAACTTATTAGAGGACTATAGGACTATAGGGCTTATCTATTTATGCATAGAGTACTTTAGTTAATATTTTACCTTACTGCTCTTGATTCTTCCTAGTCCATATTGGGGTTCTTGATGCTTCTTACTACTCTTTATGTGTATGGAGTGTATGGATAGAGCAGTGAACTCAATTGGTTTTTTTTTATCACACCAATACAAAATTTTAATAAGAATAGAGAATAAACTCATCTGTTATTCAAATGTTTTAATCACCCTGATAACTCTGATTACAAATGTAAAATGAAAATGTGGGTCTAACATAACGTTCTACGTCAAAGACTAATTCCTGTTGAGTTATGAAGACTTACTGAATCCGTTTACGCTTGGTAATTTTGTGTACCTGGGATCCATGGCAGTAGTGTCATTGGTAATCTTAGCTGTATTTAGAAAACATTGTTTCTGTCTTTTACTGCGCACGTGATGGACCTACCCATGCGCAGTCTTCGAGTTGTAAGTGCATCTAATAAAGTATGCAAGGCATTCTCTAGCTTATCTGCCTGTTTATCCAATCCGTGTGAACTTAGTTCAGGAAGAAAGTGCATTTCTGAGAGAAGACCTATGGCTGCTGCGGCTGTACACGTGAGATCCCAGGATGGCTGAGGCCGGAGTTTATGCATTGCAGATACGCCTGGCGTAGACAGAGAAATACAGGGAAGGCCGTCCTCTCCCCACAAAAGCTTTGATTGCTCCTTCAAACACCTGAACATTGCAGCTGAATTATTCCATGTACCGTCGAGCAAAATAAAGTTTAAAGGATTATCTCCATTTCTCATTGTTTGTGTTGTGCTTCTAAACATGCTGGAGATTCATGAAACACAATATCCTGAACTGATTTCGAAGTCGCATTCTTATTAGGATAAAGGCACCACACCATGTTCTTTCCTGCAAGCTTGAAAGTGTTCCACGTGAATTCTTCATGTTCAGAGATACCATATAGGCATAAAGTTGCAGCTTGAATTCCAAATATTTGCCACAATAGTTTTCCAGTATTGTTCTGCCGTGGAAAGTCCCTTGGATGCATATATAACCAGAACCGTGTCCCGGGACATAGAGAAGAGGGTTTGGTTTTTGAACACATACAGTCTTCCATAGCCAGCCAGCACTTTTGACAAAAATATCCCTTACTTCCAAGCAAACGGCAGGCAATCTGTCGAGCTGAAAAGAACTGAAGCTTCTTTTCAGAATCAACAAGAGCTTGATATGTTGCTCTATGTTTTTTATCCTCTTGAACCTTGAAGTTACCCTTAAGTTTCCCACCAAGTCCACCAAAACTTGATATGATATTTGTGATGATGGTCTCCATCATGGATATTTTATCCTTTCAAAAGAATCATCTCTCAACTCTTCCTCAAAAGACTCAGAGGATCAATGCTATTCTGTTCTGTACTCATATTACCCCACCCTTATTTATAAATACATATGAATCATTTTCTTTTGAGTTATGTGATGTTATTTTAAAAAACTATTGTCATATATTATCTCGATATTGTATATCGAAAAAGAATAACATGTTTTCTGATATATTATCAGACCCGTATATGGCATATGTAGCTCACCTTTTGTCAATGTGCATTGTAGATGTATTGCTATCTTTGAACCATAGTCCAGTCTATAGATTGATCTTTTGTTTAATATAATGGTTAAATACTGCATTGTTATCACTTGTCTAGGATTGCCTAGATAACAAGATATCCCTTTATAACAGTTGGAGTGTTCTTGATAAATGTTTCATGTGTACTTCCTTTGCTTAGGTTATTGATGTATATGGTATTGGACTATTAGCACTATCTTCTTCTGTTTTATACTTATCTGCCACGCTGGCTTATGACTGTAGATTGGCGAGGGAGAGAAGCTAGTGAGAGCGTTGTTCGGGGTTGCCTGTTGTCGCCAGCCTGCTGTAATATTTGTCGATGAAATAGATTCACTTCTGTCTCAGTCTCAAGTACGTTTTAAAAAATAAGGTCTTAGTGATAATAAATCACAGAATTGTTGTGTTTTGCCTTCGTCCAATGTCCTTGTGATACACATCATGAGTTTACTATGTGTATCTCAATGACAATCTACGATAATCGCCTATGAGATACCCCAAAATTAACCTCTCTAGAAATGAGTAAATATCATGTTGCACATTTACCATCTAACTGAAAACGAAATTTAGGAAGCAGACAACTAAAATCTGATAATTTAGCAAGAGCCTAGTCCTTCACTCACACACATAAGCACAGGAATAAGGTTCATTGTATCATATTCTTTAAAATATGCTTTCGGCCAGAGTTTATGATATCGTTCCCCATTGCAAACTACAACATCGTGAATTATGATCCCTATTTCCTCCTGAATCGTGACATTTCAACATTTTCTACTAATATAACCCCACAATGAATATAGTACAACTTTTTCCCCTTAATAATATAACCCCACAATTGCTACTATTATACACATTGTCTTTTTATGCATATTTATTGATAGAACTATAAGCTCTAAATGGCAAGAGCTCTCATGAACTTGAGACAATGATGGTTCAAATCCATCTAGTTCTAATTGTAAAAGTATAAGAAAGACTCTTTAAGTAAACTAATATTATTTAATAAATTTATGAAATTTATAATTGCGAGAAGCGACTAAAATCATTGTCAATAATTATGTCTAATACGTTGACGTTTTTGCGTGACAGATAGTACAACTAGTTTGTATGTCAAATTTCTTTAGAATTACGACAAATTAGGCGATTTTGGCGTCGTAAAATTGCGATGTATAAAACAACGGATAAATAAATCGGAAAATGGAACAAATACGACGAAAATAACGACTGATACTTGTGTATATTTTTTGCGACGCATAAAGCGACTCATAAATGTGTCGCAATTTTAACTAAAAACGACAGATATTATGACGTTGTTTACAGTCGTAATATTACGATGCATTTCAAGTCAAAAACAAAAAACTACTAAAAAAAAAACAACATTTTTTTCGACTAAAATGGAAGTCACTTTAGCAAAATAACGACTGACGTGCCCCGTCGTTTTTTACTCGTTTTGGCTTAGTGGTTGTACTACATATAATGATGGTAGATACTGGTTGTAGTATCGAACTACTTTTTCAAAGCACGATTGATCAGATGGGACTGGCCGACAAAGTACTGCCTAGTAATATTGATATATGTGGATTCAACGGCTCTAGAATAGAACGCGTAGGAAAGATCATACTTCCTATTACGGCAGGTCCAACAACAGTTGTTGTTGTATTTTATGTTATAAATGCAAAATTCTATTATTTGGGGATAATGGGATGCTGCTGGCTACATAATATGTGAGCTATCCTCTCGACCTACCATTTGGTACTGCGATTCGAATGGAATGGCAACATTTACGAAATCAAAGGCAGTTAGAAGCTAGCCCGATCTTGCGAAAATATTGTTACCATCATACCAGAACCATCGATACCGCAGCTCATATAACAATTTTAGAAAACAGCAGGGAACATTGCAGGAAACTTTACAATGAACTCTACAGAATTCTAGCTACCAAGTACAAAAATCACAGAGTACGTTGAAATCAATGGGGACAAACGAAGAACATTCATTGGAACTCTTCTTCCCATAACAGAACAAGATGCTCTTATTCAGTTCCTTAAAGACAGCAATGGTGTATTCGCTTGGACATTTTACGAGATGTCGGGCATCGATCCCAATCTGGCTTGCCATAAGCTTAATTTGAAAGATAATGCTGAAGTCGTCAAATAAAAACAAAGAACGTTAGCACCAAGACTCCGAGAAGATGTCAACAAAGAGATCGATAAACTCATTAAAATTGGTTTTATCCGAAGAGCCAACGATCCAGAATGGATCTCGAACATTAAAGCAGTACCGAAGAATAACGGCAAGATCAGAGTATGCGTGGAATTTATGAACCTCAACAAATATACTCCGAAGGATAGATTTCCACTTCCTATCATAAATCATCTACTCGATTGTACTGCGGTACACGAACTCTTATCCATGATAGATGCCGCGTCAGGGAACAATCAAATACCTTTGCTATCCGAGGATCAAGAGAAAATAACTTTCATTATAAAACATGGCCTATATTACTACAGCGTTATGCCTTTCGGTCTCAGGAATGCTGAAGCCACTTATCTAAGGTTGATGACACAGATGTTCAAAGACCATCTCGGAAAAACGATGGAAGTATATATTGATGATATGTTATGTAAAAGTTTCAAGAAAGAAACCCATATCGCAAATTTGCACAACTTTTGAAATTCTCCGTTTTTACAAAATAAGACTCAATCCTGACAAGTGCCAGTTCGGGGACCAGTCAGGCAAATTCTTGGGACATTTGATCAACAAGTAAGGCATTGAGGCTGATCCAAATTATATTCATGTACGGTTATCAATGCCTTCTCCAAAAACAAAGAAAACGTACATAGGCTAACAAGCAAGATAGCAGTAATAAATTATTTTGTCTACAAGTCTTCATATCGGTGTCAATGGTTATTCGACCTATTGTGTAAAAGGACAATGAAAAAGAAACCTAAAAAAGATTCTGAGATCGAGTGGACTCCAGAATGTGAAGCAGCATTTTATGAACTCAAACGTTATTTAGGCAAACCACCAGTGACGAGTACACCTAAAGAAGGTGAAGAGCTCACCATATATCTTGTCATTACCAATAAATCATTGAGTTTTGTCCTTATTCGACTTAATGAGAAGACAGAGAAACATGTTTAATTCATCAGTAAAACTCTTACTCCAGCAGAATCTCGGTATACCAAGATCGAGAAACTACTGTTAGCTCTCATTTACACATCACAGAAGCTAAAACAGTATTTCCAACCCACTCCGTTCGAGTAATGACAAATTATCCTTTGCGCGAAATCTTGTCCAAGTGAAAGAAATCCAAACGAGTAATGTAATGGTCAGTAACTCTTGGCGGGCATGACATACGTTACGAACCATGACATTCTGAAAAAGATCAAGCAGTAGCAGATTTTTTTGTAGACGTCCAATTAGAAGATCCTGACTAGGAATAAAATGGTACATAAATCAATGAAAAACAGTTTGAAGTAAAGTCTGACTGGATATCTTAAAAGGGTTGGCATCTTCTAACTGATGGTTCTGCTAGACCTGCGGGATCAGGTATCAGCATCATCTTTATTATGGCTTCCAATGACAAAATTAAAAAAATAATCCAACTCAACTTTGAAGCTACCAACAATGAGACCGAATATGAGGCATTAATGGAAAAATACAGAAAAGTTATCGTTTGTTGCTTCCGAGTTATCAACAATGATATAGCTCTAGAGATTGGAGTTTCCGAGTTATCTGTGTGTACAAACTCTTTACTCATCGTAAACCATTATACAGAAAAGTTTCAAAAAAATGGAAAAATAATTGATTACGCCGCAGCAGTAGCCGACATAATGCGCAGATTCAAGAAGGCTACCATTGAACATTTACCTCACGGAGAAAATAGGCATTCTGATTCTCTTGCCTATCTGGCGGGAGTCCTCAGAATAGAAGCTCGATATCTCAAGATCGAAGTAATATCCACCCCCAACATTAACATCATAAACTCAAATTATGTTAATACTGTGGGCGTTGAAGAGGATGAGGACGATTGGCGACAACCTTTCTCACATATATCGGACCCGAAAACAAGTTTAGTGGCAAACTCCCTAAAGATCCTAATGAAAGAAGAGGTGTGCTTGATAATACTAGGCGATACGCCGTGGCCGATAATTTCCTTTATAAAATATTAGTCACATGACGCTATCTTGAAAGTTTATCGGATAAAGAAGCTCAAAAATTCATGCATGAACTTCCTGAAGGCACTTATGGGTCTCATGCAGTAAGATGATCTTTGGCAAATAGAGCTCTTACTCAAGGAGTCTTCTGGCTTAAAATAAAAGCTCAAGCCATTGAATATATAAGCAGGTATGATGCCTGCCAACGACATGGACCCTAAATTTGAGCTCAGATCTTGGAACTCTATTCTAGCAATGTTGTTTGGCCATTCAGAAGATGGGTCCTCGACCTTGTGGGAAAATTCCCAACTGTACCTGGAAAACCAAAGCACCTCCTTGTAGTAACGAACTACCTCATGAAATGGGTAGAAGCAGTTCCTTAATGTTTTACGCGAGAATGCGAAGTCATCAAGTTTATATGGGAAACCATCATAATATGATTTTGATGCCCACACCTCATCAGAATCGACAATGAACCGCAGTTCGCTGGTTCCAGGGTCATTGAGTTCCTTAGCCAGCACAACATCATCTACTCTCCATCCAATCCCTATTTCCCACAAGGAAATGGTCAGGCCAAAATCACCAATCGAACTATCGTTTACGAAATAAAGAAGAATTTGACAGAAAAGAAGGGTAATTGGATCGAAGAAACATGAGATAAAGCAATCATGAACTTGGGAAGATATCACCAAACTTTAGCCAGATCTTATAATAAACGAGTTCGGCATCGAGAGTTTAAAATCAAAGATCTCGTTCTCTGAGATATACCAAAGTACAAAAAAGAAGTCAACGCTGGAAAACTTGTAGAAAATTGGGAAGGTCCTTTTATCGTTGGTGGAAAAAGTGAATTGGGTTCCTTCGACCTCGCTACAGAACACGGGGATCCAGTGCCTAACCCTTGGATCGCAAGGAGGTTGAAGCTAAATCGAAGATAATCTATCATAGTGTACTTTTCTAAATAAATCTATCATCTTGTACGTCGGTCTTACATCAATGAAATACTTATGTTTGATCACCCTACATCAGAGTACTTTATACTATTTCATACAGTATTCTATCTAACATTATTTGTACGTCAATCTTATAATATTTAAATATTTGTGTTTGGTTACCCTACAATATAATATTTTTTTAATATATCATACAATTACTACTATATACAGATTACATTTTTAAATCATCACAGATCACTAGTGGATTTATTCCATTTTATTACATTGCAGATCGTTTATTGCTTAAGCCAAACTGATCTTTTATTACATTATAAATTGTTTGTTGCTTCGGCCAAATTGATCTTCTATTACATTACAAATTGTTTGTTGCTTCAGCCAGATTGATCTTCTATTACATTATATATCATTTATTGCTTCGGCCAAACTGATCTTCTATTACATTACAGATCGTTTGATGCTTTAGCCAGATGGATCTTCTATTACATTACAGGTCATTTGTTGCTTCAGCCAAATTGATCTTCTATTATAGTACAAATTGTTTGTTACTTTAGCCAGATTGATCTTCTACTATATTATAGATCGTTTGTTGCATCAGCTAGATTGATCTTCTATTACATTACAGATCGTTTGTTGCTTCAGCCAAATTGATCTTCTATTACATTACAGATTATTTGTTGCTTCTGCCAAATTGATTTTTTATTATGTTATAATTCGTTTGTTGAAAAGAGTTTGTCGTTTCAGCCAAATGAACCCTCTACTCTATGACAGGATGACTAGTAGTTCTACAAAACGTCTACCAGACTTTTATACCATAAATGGCTCATCAAAAGGTCAGTACAAATATATATAGTGTTACATTTTATCTACTATATTTTCATTGGTATAGTACGAATAATCCCTTCAAAAAGTCATAACGCCTCATCAATAACTCGAGCTATCACTTGAGTTGTTACTTAAGCTATTAGGCCGTACATTACTACGCAAATTTTCCCACGAAGTCGCAGACGTATGAACTTTGGCATCCTCCCAATCAAAATTTCCTTTCTTTCCTTACCCTTACTTTTTGTAAGAGCACCAATTTTTGCCATCATGGGATCCAGGTAGTCAGATCGTATCAACCACATCTCGCACTGTACATCATTGGTAACCAAGTTGTCATATACAGTTTTGCTTTCTGTTTCCACTCTCTTAAACTCAGACATGAAGAAGGAGAGCATTACCGTCCTTTCCCTCTCTTGCACATTACTTGCCTTACATTTCACCTTATCAGGAAGAACAAACTCAGTAAGCTTTCTTTTAGCTTCCTTCAACATAGCATCCAAACTTCTGCAATGTTTTTCCACCACTCATTATTTACTCAACGTCGCATCATTACAACCTTCCATTATCACCATAAACTCATCCATATTTGCCACCAAGCCTGCTAATTCTTCTATACAACCTTTATTATGCTCCATCTCTAACACTTCTGCCTCAAGACTTATTTCAACCTTGAAAAGATCAACCTCCAATTTGGTCTTCGCATCACGCAGTTCCCCTTTTTCCAATTTATACTCCAAAATTTCTAACCCCAACGTTTGAAGGTTATGCTCTAAAGCGCATATCGTGATCCAATCCTTATTTATCGTTTCGTTATGTTCACTATAGACCTCATCTATCTTATTTAACATCATATTTGTAACATACCACAATACTTCAAATTTACGAACATGGTCATTTACCTCTTCGATAGCTGCTCGTGCACCAACTCTCTTCGCTTCGAGTATGTTTATCTGAAATTTTCAAGTTTCACATTATTTTCTTCCTTCTCTAGCACCGCCAACAACTCTGTAATTTTTGTTCGCGCGGATGTCAATTCGGCCTCTTATTGCTTGATTCATCCCGAAATGTCCAGAATTTCGAAATCTCTTTTCCTTATAACTTCTTTTAATCCCTCCACCTTTTTCAACTCAGTTGCTAGTTCAGCCTCTATTTCCAGTTGCTCGTTTAGACGAGTAACTGTGCTTTATTCTTCCATTACTATCACTTCCAGGTTCTCATTTAAAACACGTAAACCTTTACACTGATTCTGAACCTCTACATGTTCACTATGCAGTAACAATCAACATTCACATATATACTAATTTACATATTCAAACAGATTACATATCACAGTGAACAAAAGTTTACTCATGAATATAATATTTGAGTACTATCGATACATTGATCTATCTATATGATCATCACGGAAAAAAAAATTTATTCAACATCAAAAATAGTTTACAAAGATCTAATGCACATGCAAGTTCGGTAAGTAATTAAACTAATCTACTTTTGTTTTTTAAAGCTACGAGAGGGTCGCCCCTTGTTTCTCGCACTCTTTGAGTTTTCTACTCAAACATCTATAGGAGCTACAAAGGTCACCATCTCTTGTTGGCGTTGCTTTCGCCGTAATCATGGTACCAGGCGCTCAGCCTCCTCATCGTCCTCTTCTGAGAAATTTTCTCTCAGTCTAGGAATGGGTTTTTCAATAACCTTTACCTCCTCATTTTTATAAAATACATATTTTTAGCTTTTGCGTTCTCCATATCAAAATCCTTCCCACAATCAGTTATAAACTTTCTAAATTCGTTATCTACCCTTACCAGCTCCCCTCCATAAAAATTAATCATACTTTCTATATTGCGCTCGTACTTCGTTCGAGCTGCGACTTTTGCTCGTGATGGATACAAATGCTCTTTCAATTGCATATGCTCCCTGTGCAGACACTTACGCGTTTCCTTTTGCAACGCACCTAAAGCCCTTATATCACCTTCTACCTACTTTCAAACAGTTACTTCTTTTGATCATTGAGTCGTTAAAGACATTTTTTGCTCCATATGTTACGATAATACATCTTGCAACTCCTTTAACTCACCTCCTAACTTCTGGTAAACCTTATTTTCTCTTTCCTTATCCTAAAAAACACAATCCTCATTGCTCTTCGGTCCTATATAAAGCCAAAAATATTAGGTAAAGGTTCTACATCACCTCATATAACGGACACCCAAGCTCGTGCTGAACATTTTTTTACATCTACACTATGACAATTATGTGTTTCTTGAGCTTGAAACATTACTCGAGATGGGTCAGGTACTACACCCTTTTTCTTCAAGAGTTCTACATAAGCTTATTTTAAACCACATTTACTATTTACTTCAACCTCAAAATACAATGTTAGAGCTACCAATAACTTTTGGCACCTAGCCTTATCACTCGAGTCACTAAAACAAGTCAAATCTTTCAGTTTTTGCACTAACGCCCCCCTTTCCTCTTCCTTTTTTAAAATCTCATCCCTTTCTATTTTTATCTTAGCATATCTACATTGGAGGTCATATAATTATTTACAAATTTTCTCTGAGTTAGATTTAAACTACCTTCTCTCATACTCAATTTTATTTAATACCTGATAAACACGAACCACCGAATCCCTCGCTCTACCCAATAATCTTTCCAGGTCAGAACTAGTTTTTCTCAATCATTCTACCTCCTACACAGATTTCAAATATCTTGTTATCATACAAACATGCAAGCAGAACATATTAAAATGCGTTTATCAAACTTAGCAGTTTTACGACCATATAGAGTACAATTCCATCAAAGTGAAACGAACTATTTCGTTTGAAAATTGAATACCATAGATTAGTTAAAGATTCTTACTGATCTCTGCCTCCGATGGAGGGTCCACTTTCTTGTCAGTAGCTACAGCTGGTTCAGTTGGTGTAGCAGATACATTGGCTGGAGCAACAACATCAACTTCTACTTCATCTTCTATATCCGAAGGAAAGACTATCTTATTGTATCTACCATTTCGACCCAGCTTTACATTAGCAACAGTCGACCCAAAGCTATAAAAAGATTGGACAAAGCAATTTATTTCCATCCGTAATGTATCACATGCTCATGGCATAACATCATCATGCTCAGACAGCTCTGTATACCGAGCTTCAGCAGCCTTTGTATCTTCCACCCTCTTATTTTTCTCTATCTCAAGCTCATTTTTGAGCTTTTTTATTCGAGCCATTTGGGCATCCAACTTTTGAGTAAGATCTTCGAACTCCTGGCTCCTCTTCTCAATAAACTTTGCCGCCCCCTTCATCAGCATCAAAAGTCGTTAATACAAAAACACAAGTTCAGAACACCATATCATATTCCAAATACAGCATATCAAAGATTTCAATACATGCCACAAAAGTATGTTCCTGATACACCTCGTCGAGTTGCTGTGGATTAGCCTCTGCCATTTTGTAGTATTGTTACTACAGTTCTCTCATCTTGGCCGCAGCCTTGGCATTAGTATGAGAACTACCTTCATCCTCGTGTCGTTTTCTTTTCAACGAATTCCTCTCTGCCTCTGAAGGAGTAACATCGTTCACCTCCTGCCCCTTCATCACATCTCCAGCAGCAGGTTTAACTATCTCTTTGTCTGGGATCACCACCACAGTAGCAGGTATAATTCCCAGAGCTGGTTTTCTCGACCTCCGAGTCGTCCGTTTCAAGTTTGTATTTTCTAGTACAGGGGGAGGAAGACTTGAAACATCATTAACAGATAAACGGGCCTTCTTCTTAACCATAACTCGATTCTCGAGAGCTCGTTGAACATTGAGCATGATGGAATCTTCCCACTTATCCCTTCGGATACCTAACTCACCAATTACATATTTTAACTCGACTTGCTCATGAGCTATGCAGTCAAACAAGCAATTATTATCAGGCGCCGATGTAGGATTGGGACCTGACAAACAAGAAACATGATAATATTTAGCAGCTCAAAGACATGCTGACGGTTGGTCGAAGTGACAAATGTTACTTACTCAGATTATAATATTTATGGTCCAGGACGAGCGCTGGTTCATCTGAAACCTGCATACAGTTGCCCCCTACCCATACAAGGTGGTTATTCCATGGTCTACCCGCAGATTCAAAGTCAATTTTTTCTGGCCTAAACGAATTACTATACTGGTAATCACTATTACGACCTTTGACAAACTTCTATTTATTAAATTTTAGGACGTCATCGGCTTCGAACTGCTTGGCAGTTCCTTCTCTTTTCCATTTATCATTCAGTACCTTGCATACCCTTATCATTTCATATACATTCCCATTCAGTTGAGCAGGGTAGCACTGCAATATATTCATAACCCCTTTCTGAAAGAAGGTCTGAATAATTCTAAGGCCATAAATGACCTGATTCAGATAACACAAAAACCTATCATTCGGGACTACTAACCCAGCACCATTATAATACAAGATTTCAACATCCTCACTAATCCCCTTCTCCCTCTTCCACTTATCCAAATAGGGGACTTGATAGTATACCGCCTCCTCCCCTTTCCCTGGGACATAATCCTTAAAACAACGACTTTGGTACGTCATATAGTTTCCCTATTCTCCTTGTAATTTATTTTTATGTTTAAGAAATTCCTTTCCTACATCCACTCCCTCAGGATATATGAAAAATAATTTATCTTTATCTTTGTATCCTCTTTCTCTATGACTTTTTCAACTTTACTGGATTTCCCAACCTTCGCACCTACAGTAACGACTATCTTATCTACATTCTCTTCCATTACATTACAATCATCTTTCCTCCCCGATGATGATGTTTCCTCTGAACTTGATGGTACTGCAAATTTACTCATGGGATTTATAGGTTTTGAACGCATACTGAACCTACACAAAATATTTTATCATTAACTCTACGTTACATGCTATACCTTACACATAGTAAAAACAACCCCACCCATGTTTTTACCCAGTCAACACGTTTATTTTCTAATTTTCTAAAATAACAGCAAATTATTTTCAATTTTCCCTCTTCATCTCCAAAAAATCATTTTCTCTCTCTACAGTATGTTCATATACCCAAAATTTGTGTATTATAAAATATTACATGCAATTACTTAAAATCTTAAAACCCTACATTCTCAACTTTGTTCTCCCTAAATCAAAAGTGATGAACATACAACATCATATACAGATTACAACATATATAAACAAATGCTTACGGTTCTTCGAGTAAAGCAAAAGATTACTGTTCTTCGAGTACAGGTTAGTGACAAATGCTTCGAGTACTCGAAGAACCGTAATCTTTTGCTTTACATATATGTTACAAAGATTGAGTGTTCTTGTCGTTTATCCAACAAAATTTTCACAATAGATACAGCCTTCCCTAACAAATCACACTCAGAACTCAAGTGTATCTTCTCTACAGAGATATGGGTTGTACCATTTTTCTCTCTCTATAACTGTAGATAATTTATGAGGGAGAGAGATACGAGTTTTTATACTCTCCCTCGGTTTACAAAATGATAGCTCCTTCAGACATGCGTCATTCACCCCTACTGTCTCTACATAAACGTATTTTCGTCTAATAACATCATCATGACTTTTATAATAACGTCTACTATCATCACGTCAATTTCTATTATCTGCCATTAAAAACTTATGCCTCTATTTCCCAAAGCGGTATACACGACCAATCACCTTACTTTTATACTAAGCCAAGATCGTACGACATTCCTAAAATAACTCAATATTCAAATTCGAAACTATCTACACAGTTGTTAAAATCAAACACCTGTCATCCACAATATCTGCCACACCAACAGTAAAACAGAACACTTTATTCTTATTTATTTCAGTTCGCAGTATCAATATGCCCCGTTCTACATTTAACAGAGTACCAAAATAGATTACTTATTCATTTTCGAGCTCTCACAGTTCAAAATTATAGTCACATATAGTTACATAACAATCCATATGATTCACCACACTACATGGTATTATCTACCCTCCTGTTGTTATTTCATCTTCTTCAGCGAGCTTGTCCCGTGCAATCTCTCGAATGGCTTTTTTTTTCGTAAAGTTGCATCGAACAACAACGCACGAAACATATCACACCAGAATAATCAATCAACCTTTGCCCGCCTACCTTCATCATCTAAACCATTTAATTTTAACGACCACCTGGGAAGTTCAGAATCATAAGGCAAATGACAAAAGTATCATTCACAAAGTTCAGCCCTTGATATGGAACTACCTTCTACTGCATGACGCACACGCTAAGAGCGCGTCCTAACCATGGTTGCTCACTCTACCTCAACAGCTAAATTGTCTCTGGCAGAAGATACAAGACATAACAACCAAGGCTTTCAACTTTATATAGCCAAACTGAAGATCTCTAAAATTCTAAGTCGCCCCGCTGATTTTGCTGCATGATATATTACGCAAATTTTTGAAAACACAAATATCAATAGAAGCTAGAAAATATTGGGACAGGTCATACTTTTCATGTTATGCAATATCTCCTCAGATTTTATGCGTGCAGATATGGAGATCGCAATATACAAATCATGCATTTCCAGCGACAATACCTACATGCAGATATCATTTACTTCCATACGACGAGACATTTTCCAGCCACTTCAAATCAGCAGCTCGCAGACATACACATACTCTTACAACCACCCAATTATCTTTAACTTATTGTTTACTTATTCTCACAACGCGACCTCTTTACAATTTTGAACTCCTCTATTTTTTCAAATCTAAACTTCTACTACCCTTTACAGATATACACACTGAGATTCTTACAGTTTGATTTATCCAGCAATACCCCATGACAAACTAACCTACATATTAATAAATTTATATTTTAGAATAAAAATTTATATATACAAATTGAGAAGTTTAAAATACTGTATCAAAATGATAGAACGAAGACATTTCATTAGTTTGAATATTTCTTACAGATTACTTTGCAGATAGCATATGTTCCAAATAGCTCACAGATTACTTTACAAACTATATCAAGTTATAGTTTGGAACACTTCTCAACAGCTACCGAAGAAGAAGATGTAAAATTAAAGCAACTTCCAAACTCTGATCCCTAGCACGAATGGGTCGGGAAACCCGAGAACTAGAAATCACTGAAAGAGTTATGGCACTGGCAAAAGGATCTTCTTCATGGCCAATATCTATGGTCCCTGGAAGAAAAACCTTCTCCACCACCGTCTCTTCTACCATAATTTCCACTCCCAGTGACAGAGAAGGAAGAAGGGCCATATTTCTTAGATAGGACCCACTCACAAGATGGGTAACGACGAGACTCCCTCGGACGAACGCTTGCCGCTTTATCTTTTGCTATAACAACTTCCTCCGCCAACAGCCATAGCTCATTTCAAAGTTCCATCTCCGATGTCAGCCGATAATGGAAACATACCATTTGGAAATGGTCATCCTCTGCCTCCAATACCTCCTCATATGTTATCCTATAAAATGTAGGAGACACAGGAATTGGCATCGGCAGATACAAGGATTGGTAACCAAAAAATCTTATGCAGAGTTCTCCGATCTTCACTCGAATCCTCGCTTTACGAGACTGTCGCATTGTCGTCACCATATTCTCAACCCTCAAAAGTTTTTAAATTACAATAAGACATTTAACGCAAGAAATATACAAAAGAAAATTTTGGAGGAATACTTGGTCTATCACATACCAATCATAATCTTCTTAATACTACGGTTAGCATTAAAGCTGGCTCTTCAAATTCCCAACGTTAGGAAGATTTCCCATGCAGCAAAATTAACTAGAACCATTGCTTCTAGAAAACTCAAAAGCCACAAACAGATATTCATGAAGATGCTTTGGAAATGATTCTCAGGCATTGATTATAGAATTAAATGAAGCTTCTCAACCAACACCACTCGCCTATAATGTTTTCCTACTATTAGATGAGAAGGGGCGGTTATAGTGGCTTATTCCGCATCTCGGACTCTTGCTTCATCTTCGACCACCATACGACCACTCGACCTTATCAACATAGCACGTAGCACTATTGAAGACATAATATAGTTACAAAGTTCTAGTCATCACTTTTGACCTCTACATCAACAGTTCGAGTTGGTTGTAGTAGCTTATTCCAACTCTCATACTCATGATTCATCTTCGACCATCATACGACCACTCGACCTTATCAACATAGTACGTGGTACTATTGAAGATATATTACAGTTACTGAGCTATAGTCATCACTTTTGGCCTCTATATCAAAATTTCGAGTTAAGTAAACGTACCGTCATTAATGAAGCCATTACAAAATTGTAAGATCAGACCGTTACACAGTTCGTTCAAAGATTATCAAATATACATTGTAACCTTTGCTATTATGGATAATAATGGTCATCAAACAGTCATATTATATGACCTATAAATAGGACCAGAGAATCCCAAATAAAAGACGAAGGAATACTCACCCAAACTCTATACTAAAATACTCAGAGCTTCTCTTATAATATCTAGCAGCTATCAATAAATTTCTCTCTTTCTAAATCCTCAATAGAGGTCATAGTTTTTAACCTATTCAAAGGTTTTCCATGCTAAACTTTATGATAGCATTTGTTTATTAATCATCTAGACGCTATGAATATCCTTGGTATAAAGGCTAAGTTCGAGATACAAAATTAGGGTATTACAAATGTGTATAGATAAAAGATAATGAAAATGCCTGGACCTGCTTGTAGGTTGAGCGTGAGGAATATTTGTTATATAATCAAATCTCATCCTTAAGCTTATCATTGGGATGAGGACTTTAATTGATATGGTGACGTCGACCTCTGGTCGTACTATTGAGTATGAACATGTAGAATCTGTAAATATAGAGTTTGAGGGGGAGAACAAAGTAGTACCTGCTCAATTTCTAGACTTCCTTGATAAATTAGTATTGTACCCTCCAAACTCTAATGTATTTAGAGAGTTTTATAAATCCAAAGCTCTCATAGGTGGAATATAGGGATAGAGAATAGAGTAAATATATGTCTTATAATATTGTGGAAATGTCTTCTTTCCCACAGACGGTACTAAATATACCTGTGATAAAAACTAATGTAAAGTAAGAAATAACACATGTGATTTAGTACGGAAAACCTTTGAATAGGTAAAAAATCACGACCTCGAGTCGAAGGTTTAATAATGATAACTTTTATTGCTTGAGGCTGATATCGTATTACAAGTGATCTCTCAAACTAGAAATACTTGATCTTGCAAATAAAAAGTTTTGTGGTGTTTCAAAATCTAGAAATTCCTGTGTTAGAGTCTAAAAAATTTAGTTTTTCTTGGTCCTTGTATCTTCTGAAACTTTGTCTTTATATAGACCTACCCACCACTCGTTATCGTGCTGAAGCACGTTCTCCAAATAATGAGGTAAGTGGTGGTTGACTGTGTAATTGTTAAGTTCGTGGGAGACAAGTGTCTTTAACTTGTTCATACACTTCTGTTATACTCGGCCCACACTCTTTATCAGTTTGCGGTCTAGATGGCAACGCTGACTGCTCATGTCATATATCAAATGCGTGAGTCTGATATTAAGGTAGTTTGAATTGGGTTAGGTCGAAGTATAGATCTCTACAGGGATGTTTTGGGTAAGTTGGCACTGAACATTGGTGGAATCATTGTCCATGAAGAAGGTTTATTTGTGAAAAGAAAGGTTGTGGATCTCCAATGAAGTTCTGTACCTCTAAATCTGAGAGTAACAAAAGTAAGAAGTTTTTCTAGTGTCAAAACATAATATGAGGGAAGTCCATATGGCTTGAAGATGCTGCAGTAGCTTATTCCAGATCGCGAACTCAAGCTTCATCTTCGACCATCATACATTTACTTGACCTCGTCAACATACACGTGGCATATTTATGGTACACTGTGGAACATTTATAGCTTTTACTTATTATTCTCGACCTCTACATCAACAGCTCGATTCAACAAGAACTCTGTCATTAATGAAGCCGTTACAAGGCAGAAAGATTAGACCGCTACACAATCAGACCAATGAATTATCAAATCCATATTGTGACATCCATCATAAAGAATAATAATGTTTGTCAAACGGTCATATTATAAGGCCTATAAATAAGACCAGAGAACTACGGATAAAGGATGGATGAATCTTCTCCCATAAACTCTATACAAAACTACTCAAAATATCCTTTATAATTGCTAACATTCATTAATAAGATCTCTCTCTCTCTCTTTCTAAATCTTAAGAAAGGTCGTGGTTTTTTAACCTATTAAAATGTTTTCTACGCTAAACTTTGTGTTAGCAGTTACTCATTGTTCACTAGCATTCTGATTATCATTATTATAAGAGGATAAGTTCAGAATACAAAATTAGGCTATTACATTTAGCATCATCAATGGGAATCAAGCATTTAGTCATAATTCTCAGAATTAGCTGATTTTCTCTTCACAGAATAACGGTTCTAGACCTTCTAACACCAATTGGCCCAACAGAAAGAAACGCCGTACTAGCAGAATTGCAGGCCACTCTACACTCTGAAATAGAAAGGCAAGCTATTCTTAAATAATAACTGGTGAGTGTGCAAGATACGTTAAAAGTTCTACAAGGGCAACAAATCGTAACCCTAAAAAATAAAGACGTGCCAGCCACCTCACGAGTTTCCGTTCGGGACAGGCTCAGATTACTAGATAACAGTCTTGTAGCTGACATTTGATCCAACTATCATCAGACAGGGGACGAGCTCATACAAATATAAGGAGTCTTCCAAGAAGTTAATGGCATTTTCGCCAAGGTTTGACAAGTAGAGAACCCACCCAAGGGAAAAGTTTATATTCTAGTGCGTGAACAACCACATTCCCCGAGGAGAAGGATGCAACGAACGTCAGACCATCACAGATCGTCATAACATGACTAAGGAGCATGTCAAAAGGCACATTAAAGAATTATTTGATGCTCAAGTTCAAATCGCAAAAATATCTGTAACAGACTACAGGAAAACCAGATTGCTCGGGAACTACTGAATGACAAAGTTCCCACTGGTTTCTACGCCTTAAAAATCAAAAAATATAGTAGAACTGATCCCGTGGATCACATCCAAGAATTTTAGGATGCTTTAGGCTTGCATTTTACATCAAACCACATTTTATGCTGTCTCTTTCCTACTAGCCTGCAGAGCGAACCTTTACGATGGTTCCATTAACTACAAGAAGGATCCATTACAAATTTTGAACGGTTGCGAGAACTCTTCATCAAGAACTACACATATAACAGAGAGAAATATGAGAATCAGTATTCTATGTTCTGCCTTAAGCATATGCCAGGAGATAAGCACGAAACATTTACTAAGAAATTTTTGGAGTTAGCCAGAAAGGTGGACTGACTGGATCAGAAAATTACTATTTTGGCTTTTACCAACGCTTTGCTCGTGGATGGAAGAGTGAAGGAACACCAGATTCTAAACAAACCTACGTCCATGGAGGCCATGATCGAAAAGGTAAATGGATATATCGATCTCCAAAGGATGGCATCTGAGAAATTGAAGCCACAAAAGTCTACCCTGACAACTATAGATCAATCCACAAAATGAGATTTTAATCGAACTGCAGATTACAGAGGAAATAGAAAATGGACTAAGTCTAATGACGATCGAACTCGGAGAGGTAGTAATTTACCAAAGTCATATCTTCCCAAGTTCAATTTTACCATAACCAGCCTATATCCAATACTTTAAAAGGATAAATTCTTTTGCAATGCCTAATATCTTTGACCCATCGAAAGTATACCATATTACATACACCACAAAGTCTGACATCATGACACAAAACACTGCTTCGCTCTACAATAACTTTTGGAGTATATTTTTGCAGAAGGACGAATGCATGAGTATATAATGGACGTCGAAAGTTACAAAAACGGGAGTTACAAGCTTAATACTGAAATCGTACCGATAGAAGGAGCGGCAGAGGAAAAAAAAATTATACTACATCTCTCTCATCTATTTTATCGTGACCCATACAGTTAATAGGTCGATCAAATTCAAAAGACGACGTCTCAGCCAATGCCACGATCTATCCATGGTCGATAAAGAAGCCCGATTATTCCCCGGACTTAGTTCTCAACGCACAAGGATCTCATTCAAAGATTGCGATGTTCGCCACGTCAACTTTCCTCATCATGATGTACTCGTAATCATGTTAAAAATGAGAAATGTCGTACTACATATAATTATGGTAGATACTGGAAGTAATATCAAACTACTCTTCCAAAGTACGATTGGCCAGATGGGACTGGCTAACAAAGTTCAGCCAAGTGACATCGATATCAGTGGGTTCAATGGCTCCAAAGAGGAATGAGTAGAAAAGATTATACTTCCTATTACAACAGAACCTGCAACGGTTGACATTGTGTTTTGCGTTATAAATGCAAAATCTTGTTATTTAGAAATCATGGGATATTGTTGGCTGTATAACATGCGAGTTATCCCATCGAACTATCATTTAGAGTTACGGTTCAATTGGAATGACAACATCTACAAAAACAAAGGCAGTTAGAAGCTAGCTCAAGCTTGTGAAAATACTGTTACCATCATGACAGAACCACTGAAACTATAATATTTGATCAACGAGCAAGGTATCGAGGCTGACCCAGATCGTATTCGTGCTTTGTTATTTATGCCTTCACCAAAGATAAAGAAAGATGTACAGAAGATAGCCAGCAAGATTACAATAATAAATTATTTTATCTCCAAGTCTTCAGATCGGTGTCGATGGTTATTCAACCTCCTATGCGAAGGGACGAAGAAAGGGAACCTAAAAAAGATTTCGAGATCTAATGGACTACAAAATATGAAACAACATTTCAGGAACTAAAACATTATTTGAGAAAACCATAAGTAATGAGTACACCCAAGGAAGGAAAAGAGCTCACGATATATTTCACTGTTACTAATGACTCACTAAGCTCAGTTCTCATCCAACTCGATGAAAAGATAGAAAATCCCATCTACTTCATTACTAAGACTCTTACTCTAGCAGAATCACGGTACACAAAGATTGTAAAATTGTTGTTAGCCCTCGTCTATACATCGTAGAAGTTAAAATAGTATTTTCAAGCTCATTCAGTTTGAGTAATAACAAATTACCCCTTGCGCGAAGTTCTATCCAAAAGAGAGAAATCCAATTAAGTTCAACAATGGTCGGTTACTCTTGGTGAGCACGATATACGTTTCAAGCTACGGTATTATGAAAAAGGGCATGCAGTAGCAGATTTCCTCGCAAATTTTCCAGTAGACGGCTTTGAATGAGAAGAGGATATTATCAAAATAAACGAAGAATATTTCGAAGAGAAATTAAATTGGATATCAAGGAAAGGATAACGCCTTTTAACTGATGGGTCAGCTGGGTCAGGCATCAAGATCGTTCTTATTACGCCTTCTAATGACAGATTTGATAAATCCATCCGACTTAACTTCGAAGCTACCGACAATGAGACCGAATATGAGGCATTAATCCATGGACTGGATATGGCACTAGAGATTGGTATACCCGAGTTATCTATTTACACATACTCTTTATTAATTATGAACCATTATACATACAAATATCATAAGAATGGAAAGATGATCGACTACGCTGCAGTTGTAGCCGACAGAATGAGCAAATTTAAAAAGACTACAATTGAATACTTGCCTCATGGAGAAAATATACATTCTGACTCCCTTGCCTATCTTGCTGGAGTCCTCAGAACAAAAGCCCGATATTTGAAGATCAAAGTGGTATCCACCCCCAGCATTAACATCTTCATCTCAAATGCCATTAATACTAGGGGCGACGAAGAGGTCGAAGATGATTGGCGATGACCTTTCCTCACATATATTGAACCTGACAACAAATTTGATGGCAAACTCCCTGAGGATGTTAATGAAAGAAGACGTTTGGTAAACAATGTTAAACGATACATCGTCGATAACAATTTCCTTAATAAAGTTGGTTACAGGACCCTACCTAAAATGTTTATCTGATAAAGAGGCCTAAGACTTCTTGCACAATTTACACGAAGGCACTTGTGGATCCCATGTGGCAAGACAATCTTTTGTAAACTGGGCTTTTACTCAAGAAGTCTTTTGGCCAAAAATAAAAGTACAAGCCATCGAATATGCCAACAAGTGTGATGCCTGCAAACGGCATAAACCTAAAATTCAAGCTCTAGCTTTGGAACTCTATTATAGCAAAGTTGTTTGGCCATTTAGAAGATTGGCCCTCGATCTCGTGGGAGAATTCCCAATTACACCAAAAAAATGGAAACATCTCCCAGTAACAAGAGACTATTTCACCAATTGGGTAGAAGCAGTTACTTTGTGTCGAACATGGGAAGACGAAGTCATCAAGTTAATATGGAACAATATTGTAATGCGGTTTGGCTTCCCCCACCTCATCAGAATTGATAATAGACCATAGTTTGTTGGTTTCAAGATTGTTAATTTCTTCAACTAGCATAACTTCATCCACTCTCCTTCAAATCCGTATTACCCACATGGAAATGGATAGGCCAAAATCACCAACCAAGCTATAGTCGACGAAATTAAAAAGTGCTTGGCAGAAAAGAAGGGTAATTGGGCATACGAATTACCATGCGTGTTATGGGCATATCGAACACTACCTCGAGTATCGACTGGGTGTATGCCATTTTTGTTGGCATATGATACTGAAGTAATCATCCCCACTCAATATCATCACCCATTATGTGATCATACCATGACAGACGAAGAAAATGAGTTTCAGTTGGTGTGTAACATGAACTGGATTGACGAAACACGAGACAGAGCAGTCATGAACTTAGGAAGGTGCCATCAAGCTTTAATAATGTCATATAATAAATGAGTTCATCATAGATAGTTTGATATTAAAGATTTCGTTCTACGAGAGATACCAAAATACATAAAGGAACTCAATACTGGCAAACTCGCAGTAAATTAGGAAAAACCTTTTACCATTGTCAGCAAAAGTAGACTTGGCTCTTATAACCTCGTTACAGAAAATGAAGATCGTGTCCCTAATCCTTGGAATACAAATAGATTAAAATTATAACGCGATAACATTCTATCACAGTGTACTATTTTGCTATTTCTTCCAATTGTGTGCGTCGTTCTTACATTAATGATATACTTATGTCTGACCGACCTACATTACAGTACTACTCTATTATCTCATACAGTACTGTTATACTATTTCTTACATTTTTGTACATTGCTCTTATACCAATGAAATAATTATATTCGACCAATATACATTAGAGTACACTTCTACTATCTCATACAGTACTCTTCTACTATCTCTATCATTTGTGTAAATCATTTTTACACCAATGAAATACTTGTGTTTGATCGACCTACATTATAGTACTTTTCTACTATCTCATACAAGTACTTCTATATACATAACACATTTATATTATCAGTGGTAACCAACGGGTTCACCCCATTCTACTATTACAGATCGTTTATTGCTTCAGCCAATTTAATCTTTTATTATATTACAAATCATTTATTGCATCAGCCAATTTGATCTTCTATTACATAACAGGCCGCCTATTACTTCAAGCAATTCAATCTTCAATCATATCACAGGACGGCTATTGTTTCTCTAATCCAGTTAACAAACAACAGATTTTAACATCATAATTGGTTCATCAAAAGGTCACTACAAATACGTACGGATCACTAATTCTATTATCAGTCAAATTTTACTGCAGCATAACCTTTACACTCTATCTACTATATTTCAGCTGGTGTAGTACGAATAATTCATTTTTACATTAATAACAATGCCTCCTTAATCACTCAAACTTTCATACAGCACATCACCACGCAAACTTTCCCCATGCTCCGACAGTTGCAGATGCATCAGTTCTGGTACCCTTGACATAACAATTTGTCTTCCTTTATTAAGCTTGCTCTTAGTAAGAGCATCAATTTGTGATATAATACGCTCTAGATACTCAGTCCGCACTAGCTGCATGTCACACTGTACACCATTTGCAATCATACTTTCATAAATTGTACCTCTTTATTTTTCCAATCTCTTAAACTCGAACACAAAAAAGGAGTGCACCGTTATCATTTCTTTGTTATGCACATCACTTGCCTCGAGCTTAGCCCTGTCAGGCATGACGAGCTTTGTAATCTTTCCCTTCGCCTCATTCAGCATAACTTCCAAATTTTTACATCAATCTTCCATCTCCCGTTTTTCATCCACAAAAGTTTTATTTCGCGCTTCCATCACAGTCATAAATTCATCCATTTGTCCCAACATAGCCATCGATTCCTCCATAACATACTCATTATGACTTCTCTCTTAAACCTCTGGGTTAAAACTTCGTTCAACCATCTCAAGATTCACCTCCACTTTGTTCTTTGAGCTAATCAGTTCCCCAATTTCCATTTGGTATTCCAAAACATTTAACTCCAACACTTAAACTACATCCTCTAAACTCCATATCTTAAGCCAATTCTTTCTTACTAATTCATTTTGTTCATTGTTGGCTTCTTCTAACTATTTTACCCTAATATTAGAAGCATGACACATTCCTTCAAACTTACAAGTACGCCCATCTACCTTCCCAATAGTAGCTCGCATATCAACTACTTCTGCTTCAAACGTATTTATTCAAACTTGCAAGCATTTAGCATTGTCTTCTTCATTCTTTAACATCGCCAGCAACTTTGTCATTTTAATTCACGGAGGTATTAGTTCCGCCTCCTGCTGAGTTACTCGTTCTAAAATATTACTTGCATGGCATTGAACTTTTTCAATGTCCAACTCTTTTTTCTTTACAATCTCCTTTAATTCCTCCATTTTTTTTTGCACAATGGCTTGTTCAGCCCCCTTACCTTCCAATTGTTTGGTCAAGCGACCCACCACACTTCGCTTTATAATCACCTTTACCTCCATTTTTACATTTAACTCGGCAGTATTTTTTAGTGCTCCCCGGTGGAAGTTGAAATCAGCATTCAATTTTTAGTTCAACATGCGTAACGCTTTACACTGACTTTAAACCTCTGCCAGTTTGACCTGTGCCAATAGTTAACTTTCACATACATACCAGTTCGTACATCTAAACCATTTATATATCACAGTTAACAATTTTACCCAACGATATAAAACTTGTGTACTATCGATCCACATCTCTACTTATATTTATTTTATCATCACAGAGAACAAAATATATTTATCATCATAGAGAATAGATTTTATTTATCATCAACACAGTATACAAACATCTAATGCATATGCAAATTGCTGAAAAGCTTAAAAACTTTACTTTCGCTCCCTCGAGCTACGAGAGGACTGCCCCCTATTTCCCGATCTCCTCGACCTATCTACCTATACATCCAAAGGTGCTATAAAGGTCACCACTTCCTTCTAGCGCTTCTTTCACCGCGACCGAAGTATAAGGCTGGCGGCATCCTCCTCGTCCTCTTCTGGCATATTTTGTGCCAATCTAGGAGTAATTGTTAAACAACTTTTTCCTCCTTATCCTTTGTAAACCACATATTTTCAGTTTTTTCGTTCTTTACATCAAAATATTTCCCACAATCCTTCACATACTTCCTAAATTTGTTCTCAGCCCTTGCCAAATCCTCTCTATAAAACTCAATCACACTCTCTATATGACGTTCACGGTCCGTTCGAGCTATAATTTTTGCTCGTGACGAATAAAAATTCTCCCTCAATTGTATACGCACTCTGTATAGATGCTTACGCGTTTCCTTCTGCAATACACCCAATGCTCTCAAATCACCTTCTACCTTCTGTCTAACAGTTGTATCTTTTGTTAGCTGATTTGCCAATGAGGTATTTAGCTCTGTACTTTGCTTCAACACGTTTTACATCTCCTTTAATTCACACTCCAACTTGCCTTGAACCCCTATCTGCTCTTTCGTTATTTTGAAAAACAAAATCCTCATGGCCCTTCGATCCTACATAAAGCTAAGAACATTAGGCAAGGGACCTACGTTACCCTATATGACAAATACACCAGCTCGAGCTGAGTATTTTTTTATCTATATGCAATGATGATTATGCACTTCTTAAGCTAAAAACATAACTCGAACTGGGTCAGGTACTACACCCTTTTCCTTTAGGAGCTCTACCTAAGCATCTCTTAAACCCTGCTCACTATCTACTTCAGCCTCAAAAATATAGTGTCAGAGTTACCAAAAGCTTCTGACACCTAACTTTATCACTCGGGTCAATAAAACAAGTCAAGTCTTTCGGTTTTTGTACTAATACCCCCCTCTCCTATTCTTTTCTTAAAACATCTCTCTCCATTTTATTTTTGTGTATCTATACTATAGATCATATAATTCCTTAAAAATTTTCTCTGAATTAGATTTAAACTACATTATCTTATACTCAGTTTTATTTAGTACATGTTGAATACGAGTCACAGAATCCCTCGCTCTACTCAACGATCTCTCCAGAGTGGAAATAGTTTTCCTCAACCGCTCTATCTCCTTCACCGATTATATATATTTTTGTTTTCACACAAACATTTAAACAGAGCACAATAAAGAGGTATCTATCAAACTTAACAGTTTCATAACACACAAAACATAATCTCATCAAAGTCAAGACAAAATATAACAGTTTGGAAATGAATACCACAAAATGATAAAATATTATTACTAGTCTCTACCTCATACGGAGGATACACTTCAGTACCAGCAGCAGGAACTTAATTAGTTTGTAGAGTGGGTACATGGACTAGAACAACATCTTCAACAATTCATCTTCTACGTCTGAAGTAAAGACTATCTCATGGTATCTACCTTCCAGGCCAGATAGATATCGGCGTCGGTTAACCCTAAATGGCGGTAGGATTGGATCATATTGTTTATATCATCCCTTGTCTATACAAAAGCTTTTGCTAGGGTCTCCTCGCGCTCAGACAGTTTTGTATACCACTTTTTGGCAGCCTTCATCTCTTCTTCCATGCTCTCTTTCTCCTTCTTAAGCTCCTCCTCGAGCTCCTTTATCCAAGCTATTTGAGCATCAAACCTTTAAGTAAGCTCTCCAAACTCTTGGTTCCTCTTTTAAATAAAACTTGTAGCTCCTTTTACCAGCATTGAGAGCTGCCAATACAAGACACGAGATCAGTAATACATATATAAATCACAATATAGCAAATAGAGAATATCAGTACGTACACTCATTATTTACTCTTAAAACATCCCTTTGAGCTGCTTTAGCTCAGTCCCTGCCATCTTAAGAAACCATTGCTCCAGGTCTCTCAGCTTGATTATAGCCTTAGCATGAGTGCGATCGCTACCTTCACTTTCATGTTATTTTCTTTTTAGCAACCTCTTTTATGTGCCTAGAGGAGCGACCTCATTTACCACTTGCTCCTCCACCACATTCTTAACCGCCAACTTATCACCCTCCTTCCCTGGAGTTACCCCCATAGTAGCGTGAAAAGATCCTTACCATGTCTTCTTCGGCCTCAAGAACTTCTGTATCCCGCCCGTACTCCTTGGTGGGGGCAGAGGAATACCATTTAGGTTCCCTAAAGGAAACAATGCCTTCATCACACCCTTCTCAACAATAGCTCAATTTTCATGCGCTCATTGAACTCTTAAAACTCTGGTGTCTGCCCTTTTATCCCTACGAATATTCAACTTCAACTCGACCTGCTCAAGGGCTACACGGTCGAACAAGCTCGTGTTATCAGGATAGAATTTAGGATCCAGACCTGACAAGAAAAATCAAGAAAATGATTAGCAGCTCAAAGACAAACTAATATTCGGTCAAGTTAACAGACATTACTTACTCGGATTAAAATATTTATGGTCCAGGTTGAGCGCTAGTTCATCTGGAACCTATATACAATTGCCCCATACAAATATAAGGTGGTCATTCCATGGTCTACCAATAAATTCAAAGTAAAAAACTTTGGCCTAGATGAGTCACTAAACAAGTAACCGCTATTACGAGCTTGGACATACTTCATTCTATAAAATTTTAGTAGGTCAACTACTATGAATTGCTTGGCAGTCCTATTCTCTCTTCACTTCTCATTCAGAGCCTCACACACCCTCATCATTTCAAAAACATTACTATTAAAATGGATAGGGCAGCACTGCAATGCATTCATAACCCCTTTCTGAAAAAAGGTTAAGGGAATTATAATAGCCTAATTTTATATTATGAACTTAGCCTTTTACACCAATAATAATCAGAACGTTAGTGAACAATGAGTAACTGCTAACACGAAGTTTAGCGTGGAAAACTTTTGAATAGGTTAAAAACCACGACCTCTCTTGAGGATTTAGAAAGAGAGAGAGAGAGAGAGAGATATTATTGAAGATTGCTAGCTATTATAAAGGATGTTCTGAATAGTTTTGTATAGAGTTTCTGAGTGAAGATTCGTCTGTCGTTCTTCTGGAATTCTCTAGTCTTATTTATAGGTCTTATAATATGACCGTTTGACGACCATTATTATTCATAATGATGAACGTTACAATATAGATTTGATGAGTCTTTGAACTGATTGTGTAACGGTCTGATCTTCCTGTCTTGTAATGGCTTCATTAATGACTGAGTTCTTGTTGATTTGAGCTGTTGATGTAGATGTCAAGAATAATAAGTAAAACTTTATAACTATTTCGTAATGTGCCATAAATGTGTCATATGTATGTTGGCGAGGTCAAGTGAATGTATGATAGTTAAAGATGGAGCTTGAGTTCGAGATGCGGAATAAGCCACTATAACAGCCCTCTCTTAGCCAAGAGCATGAGAAGCATTAATTATGGGTAAGTGGTGTTGGTTGAGAAACTTCATTAATACTATAATTAATATATGGGAATGATTTTTATGCTTCTTCCTGAATATCTGTTGTGGTTGTTGGGATTCCTAGACCCAATGGTTCAGGTCAATATTGTTGCACAGGAATTCCATCTAACATTGGAAATTTGGGAAGTTGTCTTTAATGTTTATTATAGTATATATAGTATTGTGGTTTGTTGTTGCAGTTGTAGTTAACCAAGTATTTCTCTGACCCTTTTCTTATGTATATTTTCTTCTGTTATCTGCAACCTTCCATCTGTTGAGGGAATGGTAACCACTAAAAGACAATCTCGGGAGGCTAGGATTCTTGTGAGAGTGGAAGAACTGCAGTTCTGATACATTGGGAATCAGTCTCTGAGTCCTCCTTCGCCAATTCCGGTGTCTCCTACCTACCATGGTATGGCAAATGAAGAGGTGGTGGAGGTGGATGATGATCATCATCAAATAGTACACTTTTATTATCTATTAACATTGGAGGAAGAGCATAGGAATAGACTGCGTCTGCTGACGGAGGAAGCTGTTACAATTAAAGATGAAGTGACAAGTGTTTGTCCAAGGGAGTCTCGCCTGTACCTTGCTGGTGAGTAGGTTTTAAAAAAAATAAGACCCTTCTTCCTTCTCTGTCACATGGGGTGGTGAGGTTTATGGTGGAAGAGACAGTGGTGAAGGAGGTTTTCTCTTCTATACAATTATCGTATCTTGTCATGAAGAAGATCCTTCTGCTGAGGGTTAATTCAAGCATCGACACTTTAACTCCCTCTGTGATTTTCAGTTCCTGGATTATCAGGGCCATTCTTGCAGCAGAATAGAGATTAGAAATATGCTTTAATTTTTCATCTTCAGGCTCTATTGCTGTTATTTTCTTTTCTTGAAGAAGAGTTTTGGGTTGTGAACTGATGTAATGTAGTCTGCAAAATGATATGTAAAAAATGTCTGGAAGACTTATTATCTGTAAGTATTCTATAAATTTTGTGATGTAAGAAATATTTGAGCTAATAAAATATATTTGTTCAGCTAATTTTATGATGTATTGAGAACTTCAACTTATATGCCTAATATTCTTTGTGAAATGGCTTCTTCGATAAAAGGAACTGGGAACGGAAAGGGATAATTCGAACTATTTATGAATCAAGATATGAGAAAGCAAAAATAATGTAGAAGAGTTCTGGAAATATGTTAGTGTGATAGACATTTATTTCCATACTAAAGGAGGTTTAGGTGGTGCGAGCTATTAAATTGTGGTAAAATCGTTCTAAAAAAGTTAAACTGGAATGAATTTGGTATTTTTATCAGTGAAGATACTGGGAAATGAGGTTAAAAAAATGTAATTAGATCATTTGGTGAAGGCAAACAAATAAGTGGCTAGTATGATCGTATTGGTTGAGAGAAGATTGGTATGTGCAAAAGTTTTAGGGCTTGAGGCAAATGATAATGTTTTTGTTGAACCATTCGTCGGATTTGTGACCTGTCAATCTATGGACTAGATCGGCAAAGTTCCAACAAACTATGTCCTCTTGTAATGGTCAAAATATGTTGTTGGTATGCTATAAGTATCCTTTGTTGGTACTCTGAACTATAATATCCTGGTGACTTGTCATTCTGAAGATGTTGTTTCGAACTGATTTGAGAACGCCTTAAATGTAGGTAGGTCGATGATATGTGTCTAGGTGCTTGGTGGAGCTACTGTTGAACGTTCTTGAATATTCGGTGTAAACTCCATCTTTGCGGGTTTGTTATCAGTATGAAGCATGCGAATAAGATCTGAAGATATATTTCGTAGAATGGAAAGTACTAGCTATCAAAATATTCTCAAAATTCTACGGATATTCTTGTTTCCCAAAATTTGTTCTCGTAAAATATATCTTCCCTCAAAATCTGTTTGGTAGGTGACATTAGTGGTGTGGATCCAGTGATACTATGCCTTGTATTCTTCTGTAGGAAAAGGATGATGTTGGTTAATTGGTAGTTTCCATTATGAGAGCACGTTCTATAGGTGTTTGTCATGCGGCAGAAGTTAGGTTAATTATCAAAGTGATTGAACTCCGTAAGCACTACTTTCGCCTGTTGCCTTATAATGTTGTGTTTCTAGAGTGGCCATTGAGGTTGGGCAGTTTGGATGACGAAGGTAGGTGTGCAGAGTATGATCATTATTTTTGGTGTGATCTATTCTGTGAGTTCCTGCTGGATATAACTCTGCGAGAAGAAGTTATTCGTGAGATCGCACATGATAAATTAGCTGAAGAGGATGAGAGAGTATCAGAAGGGGATATAATTCCATGTGGTGAAATGAATCATCCAGGCTGCTTTTAATATAATTACATGTGATTGTAAGCTCATACTTTGATAATTTAGAATAAATAAGTAATATGTTTGCAGTGTTCTACTTTTAATATCTATAGAATAATGTAAATTAAATCTACGAACTGAAATAAATAAGATTAATGTGTTTGGTGAACTATTTTTGTGGCAAATATTATGGATTGTTAGTCTAATTCTAATAATTGTGCAGATAATTTCAAAATTTGAATTGGTAGCTATTTCAGGATATTGTGGTACGATCTGGGTTGAGTACTAAAGTTAAGTGATGGATTATTTAGATTATCTTAAGAAGGAGGGAAGGAATTGTTTAATGAGTAAAAGTAGAAATGAACGTGATAATAATAGATGTTATCACAGAGGATATGATGATGTTGTGGGACGAAAAGATGTCCTTGTAGGGGTAGTAGGGGTGATCGACACGTGTCTGAAAAAGCCATCGTTTCATAAACCGAGGGAGAGTACTCTAAAAATTGATCTTTCTCCCCCTCATAAATTATTTGCAGTTATAGAGAAGAAAAAAAAATAATGTAACCAGTATCTCTAGAGAGAAAAAATATTTGAGTGTTGAGTGTAATCTCGTTGAAAAGGCCTCATCTGGTGAGAGAACTGTGTTGGAGAAATAACGTAATCAATCACGCTATGTGAAAGTTATTGGCAAAGTAGAGGATTGTAGATCCTCTTGTATAGGTTAGTAAATTTTGTTCTTCTGCTTTGATTATATTGTCTGGTACTCTGTGTATAATTTTGTTTGTTCATCACCTTTGTATGTGATTGATGTGGGGATGCCAATTTGGGAATGTAGGGGGATAAGAAATGATTGTTTGCCTGTATTTATTTATTGTTTGTAAGAGCTTTAGGTGTGGTAACAGAATCTAGAGAGATAAAATGGCTTTTTAAGAAGAAGAGGGAAAGTTGAATATAATTTTTTGTTATTTTGAAAAGTTCTAAAAATAAATATTTTGCATGGGTAAAAAGTATAAGAGGGGTTTGTTTCTACTGTATGTGTGATATAGCATGTAAAGTTGAATCGGAGATGTAGAAAAACTGATAAAAAATTGTGTATACCTGTAGGTCCAGTATGCGTTCAAAAAATGCAAAGCCTATGAGTAAATTTGTAGTGTCATCTAGTTTAGAAGAAACATCACCGTTAGGTAGGGAGGATGATTGTAGTGGTGTGGAAGAGACCGTAGATAGGATGGAAGTCACTATAGGTATAGAGGTTGGAGGACCCAGTGAAGTAAATAATTTTATAGATGATGATGATACAGGAGTGAAAGTTTTACATATATTCTGAAGGAGTAGATGTAGCGAAAGAATTTTTGAAATTTAAGAAGAAGTTAAAATGAGAGTGGAGAAATTATGTGATGGAGCAAGGCCCGTGGTTTAGGACCTTGGTGCTATGGAAAGGAGAGGAGGGGGTATATTACCAAGTGCCCAGTCTGGATCTTTGGAAAAAGGAGAAAGGCATTAGTGAAGACGTATAAATTACATACTATAATGGGGCGGGAATGGTAGGCTCAAATGATGGCTTTTTGTGCTTTCTGAACCAGGTCGTATTTGGCCTTAAGATTCCTCTAGCCTTTTTTCAAAAAGGGGTTATGAATGCATTGTAGTGCTGCCCTGCCTAATTGAATGGGAATATTTTGTAATGATGAGGGTGTGTGTGGCGTTAAATGAGAAGTGGAGAGAGAGTGTAACTGTCAAGCATTTCGTAGCAGGTGGCATGCTGAAATTTTATAGAATGAAGTATGCCAAAGGTTGTAAGAGCAGTTACCTGTTTAGTGACTCTTCTAGGCTAAAATTTTTAGACTTGAAATCTGCTGGTAGACCATGGAATAACCATCTTGTATGGGAGGGGGCAATTGTATGTAGGTTCCAGATTAACCAGCGCTCGTTCTGAACCATAAATATTATAATCCGAGTAAATAACATTTGCCAACTTGACCAACTATCAGTTTGTTTTCAAGCTGCTAAACATTTTCTTGATTTTGTTTGTCAGGTCCCGATCCCAAATTCATTCTTGACAACACAAGCTTGTTCAACTGCGTAGCTATTGAGCAGGCTAAGTTGAAGGAAGTACTTGGTGATCTAAATATCCATAGGGATAAAAGAATAGATTCCAGAGTGCCCAAAGTGTAACGAGCTCACAAAAATCATGTGATGGCTGGGAAAAAGAAGACCCTTCTTCCTCTAGGGGACTTGACTGCTCTATCTCTGCCTCCGTCAGGGAGCACGAGCGGGCGACATAAGTTTTGGAGGCTAAAAAAGACAGCGCCAGAAGTTTTGTACTTTACTGTGGTGGTGGCCTAAGGGAAAGAGTGGGATAAGCTTGGTGCTGATGGTGTAGTGTTGGAGCAGGTGGTGAATGAGGTTGCTCCTTCAGAAGTAGACATGAGGTCGCTGAAAAGGGAACAACATGAGCTCAAAGGCAGTGACCATACTAGTGTTAACGTTGTGGCCAAGCTGAGATAAATGGAGCAAAGATTTTTTAAGATGGCGGAGACCAAGCTGAAGCAGCTCGAAGAGATGTTTCAAGAGCAAACAACGGGAGTACGTACTAATATTATCTATTTATTGTATTATAATTGATATATATATATATATATATGTATGACTGATCTTGTTTCTTGTATTGGTAGCTCTTAATGCTAGTGAAGGGGGCTGCAAGTTATATTGAGAAGATGAACAAGGAGTTTGGGGAGCTTACTTAAAGCTTTGATGCTCAATCAGCTCGTGTGAAGGAGCTCGAGGAGGAGCTCAAGAAAGAGAAAGAGAGTAAGGAAGAAGAGATGAAGGTTGCTGAAGAGCGGTATACAAAATTGTCTGAGCGCGAGGAGACTGTATCACAAGCATTTATAGAGATAAGGGCAGAGAAAAACTATCTTATCAAATCTTATCGCCATTTTGGGTTGACTGATCCTGACATCAATCTGGGTCGAGCTGGCAGGTACCATAAGGACGAGTTGGTAGAAGATGTTACTATTCCAGTCAATGTACCTACTCCGTAAACTAAGCAAGTTTGGGCTGCTAGTACTGAAGTGGATCATCCGTCTGAGGTAGAGACTAGCAAGAATATTTAATCATTTTATGGTATCCTATTTCAAACTATTATGTTTTGTCGTGACTTTGATGAGATTATGTTCTATGTGTTCTGAAACTGTTAAGTTTGATAGAAACTTCTTTATTGTAATTTATCTAAATGCTTACTGATAACAAAAAAATTGTAATCTACATAGGAGATAGAGCGATTGAGAAAAATTGTTTCCACCCTGGATAGATCGTTGAGTAAAGCGAGGGATTCCATGACTCGTATTCAACAAGTATTAAATAAAACTAAGAATGCGAGAAGGTAGTTTAAATCTAATTCAGAGACAAATTTGAAGGAATTACATGAGGGGCGAATTAGTACGAAAATAGAAAGACTTAATTTGTTTTATTGTCCTAAGTAATAAAGGTAGGTGTCATAAGTATTTTTGAGGCTGAAGTAGATAGTGAGCGGCGTAGGGGCCTACCCCTCGACCTTACCCAAATCGAGTTGTCTCCAGTTCGAATTACCTCCATATTAGATTCACGCATTCTTTACATGACTTAAACAGTCAACATTGCCACCTTCTCTACAAACTGATGAAGAACGTGGGTCGAGCTAAAATAGAAAACCTGAACAAGTCAAAGATGCATGTCTCTCACGAACTCAACAGTTACTCATTTAACCACCACTAACCATATTGTTCGGAGAACGTGCTTCAGCACGATGAAGAATTGCGGAGAAGGCCTATATAAAGAAAAAGTTCTAAAAAAGACAAGAACTAAAAAAATACATGGGAAATCACCAAGAAAACAACATTTTCTAGATTCTCAAAACTTTAAAAATCTTATTCACAAGATCAAGCATTTCTAAGATGAGAGATCACTTATAATAAGATATCAGCCTTAAGCAATAAAAGTCACTATTACAAAAACCCTCAACTCGAGGTCGTGGTTTTTTACCTATTCAAAGGTTTTCCACGCTAAATCACGTGTGTCATTTCTAATTTTATATTAGTTTGTGTCAGAGGTACATTAGTGTTAGAGCTAATTCCAAGCCATTTCGAGCTTACAGAATTAGGCCATTACATTTGGCGCCGTCTGTGAGAAAGAAATCATTTCCGCGATATCCTGAGGCTTACTTTCACTCTACTATAAATTTTAATCATGGTCACCTCCAGACGACCATCAATCAAAATCCAGTTTGATCTTTCAGTTGAGTCGGAATAACTTACAGAGCTACGTGTGAATCTCAACACTAAAGCAAAAAAATGCAATGAGCTCGAACATAAATTAACTCTTGACCGAGAGCTCCGTGAGAAGGACCTCTACGCCGAATGACAAGCTCGTTTGATATTGCTCAAACGACATTATTACTAGATGACAACAATGTAGACTGTCTTGCAAGCTCTGTAAAATATTGAGCATGCTCCTTCAACAAGAGATTGCGATCAATTGCCAGAAACCTCCCAGGGTTCTACATGGGAAAGATTAGGACCTCGAGGAGCCACCAACAAAGCTATATCCAAAAATATTTAGCACAAACCTCAGCCTTCTATTTATTTGGGTGGATATGTTTAGTCTGAGATTAGCCGAGGCCACCAATTTTCCATACGTCAGGAGGAAGAACAACGACCTCAACCTCGAGTTCCAGTATAAGATCATTTGAGTGAAGGTGCCGGTACTCACAGTCCGCAACCTCCTCGTCAAGCCACTTAATCGACACGTCATTATGTCACATAAGAGCATATGGATCAGCGTATTAAGAAGTTGATCAAAGCATAAGTTTTAGGTACTACAGATGACCTTACCAAGCTATAAGAAAGTCCAATTGCTAAAGAACTATTCGATATGGAAATACGAAAAGGTTTCCATACTCCGAAAATTCACAAATTCAGGGGCACCGATCCAAAGGAGCACATTCAACAATACCGTGATTCATTGGGGTTGTATTCCAACCTCAACCACATCCTCTACCATTTGTTCGTCACAAGTCTACAGGAAGAACCGCTCAGGTGGTTCCACTCTTTACCTGAAGACTCCATACACACTTTCGACCAGCTGCAGAAATAATTCATCAAGATGTATGCACATAACAGAGACAAAGAAGAGAATCTATACTCTCTTATTAGTCTCAAATAGTCACATGGAGAGAAGCTCGAGGCTTTTGCGAAGAAGTTTTTGAAGCTCGCACGTAATGTAGACATTCTTGATCAGATAACAGCTGTTACTGCTTTTACAAATGCGCTCCAGCTCGATTGCAAGGCTAAAGAACACCTCTTCCTCAACAAACCGGCGACCTTGGAAGATATGATCACCAAGGCCAATAGTTACGTCGACCTGGAATGGATAATGTCCGAAATGCATAAATCTACTAAATCCATCTTAACCACGAAAGGTCCATCCACAGATTTAAGTACTGAACCAAAGGAGGATCAAGGTGATCAAAAGTGCTCTAAGGGAAACACTGGCAACCCTCAAAACGGTAGTTCACAAATCAAACTGGTCCTCCCAAAGATGAATGTTCGAATCTCCACAATTTTTCCAATCCTCTCCAAAGATAAGCTCTACCGTCTCTCTCAACCATTAGAACCAATCGAGAACTGACTGTACTGCATGTATCATGAGGTAAACCATCATTGTACTGACAATTTCTATGCTTTGCAGAGGTTGCTTAAGTTCATTTTCAAGTAGGGATGGATGTTCGAATATATTATTGACCTGAAATCATACAAGGATGGCAGGTATAAGAAGCTGCTTAAAGTTGTTCAGGTCGAATATCAAGCTGAGGTGAAGCATCTTTTCCATATGCGCCACAACAACATCATCAAAATCCACCAAATCACCAACTCTAACTGATTCAAGCGTAGGAGACTATCAGAATGCTGGGATCTCACACCTCAAGACAAAGAAGCCAAGCATCTTCCTGAGTCGATTAATTGCCTGCTTGAGATCTCATTCAAAGATTGCGACATTAGTCATGTCAAGTTTCTACATCATGATGCATTATTCATAATGCTCAAGATAAATAAATTTTCCATGCACACGATGATGATTGATACTGGAAGCGGTATTGAGATTTTCTTTCAGAGTACTATCGACCAAATGGGATTGGCCGATTAAGTTATTCCAAGCGATACCAATATCAGTAGATTCAATGGCTTTAAAGAAGAGCGAGTAGGCAAGATCATCTTACCTATTACCGCAGGGGCAGCCACCATCGACGACATCTTCTACATAATCAATGCCAAATCTCGTTATCTTGAGATTATGGGCCGCTGCTGGATTCACAACATAGAAGCAATTGCATCCACAAATCATCAAGCACTCTGATTCAAACACAACGATGGTATCTATGAAATTAAGGGTAGTTAAAAGCTTTCTCGAGCTTGCGAAAATACCGTCTCAACAATTCTAGATTCCTCATACAGGTACGCTATATAACAATTACAGAAAGCTAATCACCTCGATGATCAACCATCCATAGAGGAGCCCACAGAATATATCAACATTGATGGTCCTGGTAAAGGTACTTTCATCGGTACTAAGCCAGTTCAGCATAAAAAAAAGATCTTATTCAGTTTTTGCGTAGTCTTTCAAAGAGATTCCAGGGGTCAATCCGCCAAGGCCTGTCACAAATTGGCCATCAACATCAACACCACTGTGGTCAAACAGAAGCAGCGATGACCATCATCTCAACTTTAAGATAAAGTTAATATGGAGATCGAAAAATTGATCAAAGTGGGATTCATTCAAGAAGCCAAAAATCTAGATTGGATATCCAACATCGCCGCTGTCCTAAAGAAAAATGGAAAAGTCCTAGTTTGTGTAGATTTCACCGATCTCAACAAACATACTCCAAAGGATAGTTTCCCTCTTCCCAATATTCATCAAATCCTTGATTCCATAGCAGGCCACGAACTTCTATCTATGATGGATGCTGTTTCTGGATATAATCAGATTCCACCCTTAGAAGAAGCTTAAAAAAAGACAACTTTCATCACAGAAAGAAGTCTTTACTGCTACAAAGTCATGCCCCTCGGACTTAAAAATACGGGCACAACTTATCAACGATTGATGACTACTATGTTCAAAGCACATCTTAGGAAAGTCGTGGAAGTCTACATTGACGATCTCTTGTGCAAGAACATACAGTCATCCAACCACATTTTAGATCTCAACACAATATTTAATATTCTTCAATCTTATGGGATGCATCTTAATCCAGATATGTGTCAATTCAAAGTACATTCTGGTCAATTTCTAGGCTACCTTATCAGTAAAAAAGGGATTAAGGCTGATCCAGATCAGATTCGGGCTCTCCTCAACATGCCATCTCCAGAAATGAAAAAGACGTTCAGAAACTTGCTGGCATGATTGTCACTATCTCAGTATCGACAACAAATGTAATGGACCACTCCTAGCAGATTTAAAGGAGCGTCGGCAGCTGATCGACAACTCAAAGTACTACATAAATCAGAACGGTACCTTATACTATCGTTCAGTCATGGGGACTTACCTCAAGTGCCTCTCCAAACATAAAGTGGACGAGATGCTCCACGATTTACATGAAGGGACTTGTGGTTCCCATGTCACAGGTCGATCACTGGCAAACATAGCCATTACACAATGAGTATTCTGGCCCGGTATGCGTAACCAAGCAGAAGAGTACTCATACAAATATAATGCCAGTTAACGACATGGACAAATGATACGCGACCATGCGCTCGAACTCCATGCAAGCAAGGTGTTTTGGCGATTTAAAAGATGGGCACTTGATCTTGTCGGCGAATTTCTTAATTCTCCAGGTAACCGCCGATACCTACTCATAGCTACCGATTATTTCACTAAATAGGTAGAAGCAGTTCCACTCTGTCAAATTTGAGAAGAAGAGGTCATCTCTTTTATCTAGGAACATATCATTACTGAATTAGGGTACCCTTACCTAATTTGTATCAATAACAGACCCCAATTTGTTGGAGAAAAAGTTGTAAATTTCCTTAACCAACACAATATCATTCACTCTCCATCCAATCCCTGCTACCTTCAAGGCAATGGCCAAGCAGAAATCACCTAAAAAACCATCGTGGATGGACTCAAGAAAAGGCTTCACTAAAAAAAGAAGAGAATTGGGTTCGAGAACTATCTCATGTCTTATGAGCATATCGTACCACTCTACATCAATCAATCGGTTACACTCCATTCCTCCTAGCCTATAGAACTGAATCTGTCATTTCCTCCGAATACCATCACCCAGTTAAAGATTACGAGCTAAATAACGAGGAAAACGAGTTCAAATTGGCCTGCAACCTCAATTGGATAGACGAGACCAGGGAATGCGCCATCACTAACCTCGGTCAATATCACCATATGTTGGCCAGTTCGTACAATAAACAAGTTAGAAGTTGTACCTTCCAGATCGATGATCTCGTCCTTAGAGAAATCCCTCAACACCGTAAAAAACCTCATGTTGGAAAACTAGCAGACAATTGGGAAGGTCTATTCCTTATCACATGTCTCTCAGGTCTGGGATTATACTACCTCATGACAAAAAAGGGAGTCCACATCTCAAATTCTTTGAACACTAGGCGATTGAAATGGTATTACCGCTAACTCCCTCACTACTCCATTTCCATTTCTCATTTTTTTTTATTCCAAAAGTGAGATTTTCATCTCCATCCAATGTACATCCTTTTCTATTCAATAAAAACTTTAGAGTTTTTTTTCACCCACATATATTTCTACTTCGGAGATAATACATAGATTAAAGCATAGGTAATACTAGCCTTCAATCGACCTCTATACTAGTTAAATTAAGGATAACACTTGGTTTGGCTGACTCTACTAAATTCTCTACGATTTAAACAAAGGTAATACTAGTTTTTAATTAATGACTCTACCAGACATAAGATAAAGCAAAGGTAAAACTAGCTTTCATCTACCTAAATATGGTTGCGACATCATACCAGTTAAATCAAGGATAACACTTGGTTTAGCTAACTTTACTAAATCTCTGCGATTAAAACAAAGGTAATACTTGTTTTACATCAAAGACTCTACCAGACATAAGATAAAGCAAATGTAAAACTAGCTTTTATCAACCTCAATATGGTTGCGACATCATACCAATTAAGTCAAGGATAACACTTAGTTTGGCTGACTCTACTAAATCTCTGAGAAAAATAAAGGTAATACTAGTTTTCAATCAAAGACTCTACCAGACATAAGATAAAGAAAAGGTCAAACTGGCTTTCATCTATCAATATGTTTGTAACAAATACTTTTTTTAGGTTCACATACAACCATTACAATAGATTATTTTCTACTATTGGGATGTCAGCTACGCTTTCCTCTGGAACAAGAAGTCGATCAGCCATAAATTCTTGAGCTCGAGCAGTCACAACAATCTTGCCCTGCTCTATCAATTTAGTAGGTCGAGGGCCTAAATCCGTTTCCATGGAGGCCATACAATCTCCTCGATCTATATTAGCTCTGTAAATACATCCTCTGTCTGACAAACTGTTGAACATGGTATCTCTTTCTGACTCAAGCTTTTTTACCTTTACTGCAAAATATGCGGCCACGGCCCTCAACAAGTCTGAGTACGCTGCAAGAGGTATAACTACCTTAGAAAAGTTCGTTCTCGTTCACTAAAGGCGATCTTCTAACCTCGTATACCATTCTATCAACCAAATCATTTCACTATCTACTCGAGCTAAGAATACAATGTTCTCTTTTGATTTTATGTCAGCTTTAGCTGATTTAGCCAGATTAATCACTTTCAAATCAGCCACCTGAGTATGAAGTGCCTTAATCTCTCTGTTCAAATCTTCCCAGTCAGAGTTTTCTTTAACAGTTCATCTTTCTTATTGATCAAAATATCATTTCTCTGATAACCTGCTCTAACTCTTATTCTTTGGTAAGAGCGGCGTCCAACTTAATTTGACACTCCCTTAACAGTTCAACTGCACTTGACCTTGAATTCGAGCTTCATCCCCCTCCAGTTCTCTTATTTAAGCTGATAGACTGACTGCATCCCCTTGAACAAGGGAAACCTTGGCATTGTTTTTATTCTTTCTCGAATGCTCTCCAACCTCGGCAATCCTGGCATGTGCCAATTCGGTCTTCAGTTATGCCACCCTCTCATTCAACTGATCACACTTCCATTGCACTGTCCAAAACTCCATATCGTTAGCAGGTAAGGGTATAGACAGCTATTCTACTATAACTTCAGAAGCTAATAAATCATCCCAAGCATTCTTCAGCTCACTATCTTTGTCAAACATTTTCTTCTTCAATCCCTCTAGCTCATTTCTAACATTGACTAGATAAACTCGAATTCACTCCTGATTGTTCATTTTATTGATCAATTTGCCTTTCAAACTGGCCACAGAACGATTCAACCCTTCATCTGAGTTTTCTAGCGCCTTTATATGGTAACAGGCCATGTCAGCCTCCCTACTCTTTACCATCAACGCATTATTCTGGCTTTTGAGCTTCGCTGCACATTCTTTCAACTCTGTGAGCTCTTTTAACCCTTTATTAATTTTGGCACCCTTCTCCTCGATCTTCTGAGTAAGGTCGATAGCAGTTTGGGTTGCCTCAATAAACTTAAAGTATACCTTTACAAGTTGATCATCTATGTCTTCATTCGCCTCTCTCATCCTATTAAACTCCTCTACAAATTCTCTGTTACATTAACGTGCCTCATATTCGCGCAAGCGAGCTGGCTCCAATTCGACCTACACATTACAAATACAATATATCAAGTTCTATTCAGAACACTCATTTCACCACATATATGTTATGTTTAACGAAATACCTCATTTCTAACATCTACTATGTGAAACAACTTCAAAACTTAAGGTCGAAGTACAATCTCAGATGGATGATCAATAACACATACTTCCAAGTCTAACGTATGCACTTTATATTTCCTATACACAATTGATTGCCATTGTCCTAAAACTGATAGCAGGTTTTTTGTATGTCTCTACACTCTATATTACTATTTTTTTACTTGGTAGCTCTATACTAATGAAGCATATAAGTCAAATATTTCTTACTCCGTTCTAACCTGCAGCTCCACTTAAGAAAACAATAGGGACAAAGAGGCGCCTCTATCCTTAGCGAGCTCAGTCTTTAAATTTTTTATTCTGAGGCGCGTTTCTTTAAGTTCTTACAACAAGGTTTACAATAAAGAACTTAGCCTACAGAATTCTATCCAACACACAATATCTCATCAGTTAGCAACATTCCAAAGTACTCATACAATCACAAGATCATCATTCTACTTTACCTTCTCATTATCCCCCTCCGGACATTCATTGTCATCCCCTTGGTTGTCTCGCACCATTTGAGGAGAGACACCATCCAGCCCATCCACAACTCTAATAGCAACATCTTCAATCTCTTTCTCTTCCTCCTCCTCAACATAGGTGTTCGCCATAATGGCATTCACCTCATCTTTGGAGTACCGCTTTAATATAAGGTGGCACCCAAGTCTATCATGCTCAGTTATCACCTCCTCTAGATTCACTCTTGCTTTTGCAGACAAATTGTTAATCTCTACCACTTAGGAAGCCTTCAGGGCCTCCAGCCGCTTCCACTCTATGATCAAGTCAGCTTTTAATCGAGCTACGTTCTTCTTGAGCTCGACTTTCTTCATTTTCAGCTCAGCTTTCTCCTCCTCGACCCCGAGACATATCCCCTTCATAAGACATGCAGCCTACAAAATAATAATAAATTGACCTTATTTTTAGCTCGAATCGCAATATAAAAATTCATCACATATTAGAGCATATGGACCTACCATTTTGCTCATCTCCTCTTCACCGTAGAGAGCTGCCAACCTAGCCTTTCCTCCACCCCTTTCAAATCATCCTCTACCACAAGTTAATCTTTAATGACCTTCACCCCTTTCATTTAACTCATCACACTTCCATTGCACTATTTGAAACTCCATATCTTTAGCAGGTAAGGCATTAGATAACTGCTCAACAACAACTTCAAAAATAGATAGATCATCTCGAGCTTTTTTTAGCTCACTATCTTTCTTGACCATTCTCTTCTTCAATCGCTCCATCTAGTTTCAGGTATTCACTAGATCAGTTCGAATTTATTCTTGATTGTTCATTTTCCTGATCAATTTTACCTTCAAACTGGCCACAAAATGATTTAACCCTTCCTTTGATCTTTATAGCGCCTATATATGCTATCGAGCCATGCCAGCATCCCTACTATTTGCCATCAGTGCATCATTCTGACTTTTGAGCTTCGCCTCGTGTTCTTTCATCTCCGCGAGCTCTTTTTGCCATGTATTAATTTTGGCGTCCTTCGCCTCAATCTTTCGAGCGAGGTCGACAGCAGTTTGGGTTGCCTCCATAAATTTGAAATGTACCTTTACATGCTGATCTTCACTATCTTCATTTGCCTCTCTCATCCTATCCAACTCCTCAGCAAACTCTTAGTTATATTGGCGTAACTCATCTTCGCTCGAGAGAACTGATTCCAATTCGGCCTGCACATTATAAATACGATATATCAAGTTCGATTTAGAACACTCATTCAACACATATATCTTATATCTAACGAAATATCTATTTTTTGACATCTACTATGTAAAACTACTTCTAAACTTATAGCCGAAGTACAATCTCAGATGGATGCTCCATAACATATACTTCCAAGTCTAAGGTACACATTCTCTATATTTTAATTTGTCAATACTTTGGTATTTCCTGTCCACCATATTAGTACCATTGCCCCTAAACTGATAGCAGATTTTTGGTCTGTCTCTAAACTCTATTTATTACTTTGTAGCTTTATACTAATAAAGCATACAAGTCAAATATTTCTTGCTCTGCTCTAACCTACAGCTCCGCTTACGAAGATAACAGGGATGCTGAGGCCTCTCTCTCCTTAGCAAGCTCAGTCTTTAAATCTTTTATTCTAAGGAGATTGTCCTTAAGTTCCTACAATAAGGTTTACAAAAGCGACTTAGCCTACAAAATTCTATCCGACAAATAAAATCCCAACAGCTTACGAACATTCTTAAATATTCATACAATTATAGAATTATCATTCTACTCTACCTTCTCATTTTCCCCCTCTGGGCACTCGTTGTTATCCTCTCGGTTGTCTCACACCGTTTGGGGTGAGATACTAACCTGCCCATCCACAACTCTAGCAACAACATCTTCCACCTCATCATCTTCCTCCTCCTCAACATATGTGTCTGCCATAATGGCATTCACTTCATATTTGGAGAATCCCTTCGATATAAGGTGGTGCCCAAGTCTATCCCACTCAGTTACCATCTCATCCAAATTTACTCACACTTCCGCAGTCAGATTGTTGATCTCTACCACTTGGGAAGCCTGGAGGGCCTCCAGACGTTTCCCCTCCTTGATCAAGTCAGCCTTCAATCGAGTTACGTTCTTCTCAAGCTTGACTTTCCCCTTCCTCAACTCAGCTTTCTCCTCCTTGAACCCGAAGCATATCCCCTTCTTCAGATGAGTAGCCTACAAACAAACAAAATCGACCGTATTATTAGCTCGAATCGTAATACAAAAATTCATCACATATTCGAGCATATGAACCTACCATTTTTCTCATCTTCTCTTCCTCGTGGAGAACTACCAACCTAGCTTTTTCTTCCACCTCTTTCAACTCGTCCTTTACAATAGGTTGATCCTTTACGACCTTTACCACCAACATTTCAGAAGGTTCAACCCTTCTCTTCTTCACCTTTGCTGTAACCTCACAACTTCCCGTGGTTCTTGAGGTCGAACCACGCTTCAACATCTGCTTCTTGGGAAATGTACGAGCTAGCTTGCTCAATGTAGCAGACTCCGGTATCCCTGCATAGTCTACTCCAGAGGTATTGGGAAAGTTCACTCGCCTTTCCCTATCAGTTTCCTTCTTGTTGCCATCAGAGCCCATCATTAGCCTCGTCGATTAAAATTTTTGAACTTTTTTGGATCGGGTGTTAACACGTTTCTTTCTACTAATGCCGAGTTCTTCCAACACAGCCTCGAGATCTGTCCCTTCCTGAGCAACTGTATCTAGCAAGGACTATTTCCTCACCACCTGCGATCGAGGACCTGTCATTCATAACATATTATCATCAACAGAGCAACATACAATTTTAATATATCAATCTTATACATTATACATTGTTATACTCACTTTGTTTTATAGTTTTAAATAGAAGTTTCATGGGTTCTTCGTCATCTCTCTGAAGGCAATAACTTTTCACCCATATCACATTATCATTCCATGGTCGACCTGCTGAGTTTAGTTCAAAGAAACGAGGCCGAGTCGAGCTCGCAAAAAAATATGCCCCTCCACTTGTAGAAAAGTGTTTTACCCCATAAAATTGCAAAACATCCTTAGGAGATATCTTTCTCTCACTCCTAACATCTTCTTAAAGCATATTTAAAAATTTACAAACACTTATCACCTCCCACATGTTCTTGTTCAACTGAGCAGGTCATGCCCCGATGATGTTCATAATCCCTTTCGTCAGATTGCTAAGGGGAAGACTCAAACTGTACTCCAACTGAGATAGGTAACATAAAAAACCCACGGCGAGTTCACTCAGGAAGTTCCCATCGAAGTACTCCTGAGAGATCGATCCGTTTATATCCCTATATTATTTCACCTTCTCCAAATTAACCAACAGATAAAAATATTCCTCTCCCGTTGCTACAGTACAACTCCTAAATTGCCTACCATCATGTTCTACATAATTACCCTATCTACCCCCTACAAAAGCCTTGGCTTTACAAAATTTTTTGAATACATCAGAATGAGGAAGATAGGTTATAAATCTTCCATGGAAATCTAGAAATTGATCAACTCCTACTTCTTCCTCATTATCAGATATTACAATCTCGGACTCAGCCGATCGACTAGAGGTCGACGCCTCATTAACAGGTAAAATCACTATATCAACTACAAATCTACAGACGAGGGCTTGATCTTACACAACTACTCCTCACGATCGACCAACATACAGGTCCAGGTATCTATCATTATCTTTTACACATACATCACTCACATACAAATATCTTTCATATATAATATATCAAACAATTTTTTATAGATTACTGTAAATGGTAATTTTAGAAGCTCCCTAACACAAAAATTGATTTTCACAAACAACACATCCATAATATCATAAATCCTCTACTAACCTTCTATGTTATAATGTAAATACGAGGTAGCGCCAAATTTTTCTCTCACAATGTTGCTAAATAACCACCTTCGTGACTCAGTCTCTGCAACTCTCTCACACTTTGACGGTTTACTTTTGATTAAATCCTCACGAGATCCTCTGCTATTTTTGTTTTTCTTCTTCCTTCCTCTCTCACTGCTCTTCAAGTTTTTAGAAGTTGAGAAACGTTTGAATAATAAAGATGAAGCATTACTTATATTTTCTCTTTCTAACTACTGGCAGTTATTGAGCCTCGCATGAGCCATCCTCGGTTTTGGAACTGAGGCATCCTTTCCACTATTAATGTCAGACGCTTTGTACCTTTTTGGTGAAAATGCTTTCCCATCATTGCCTTTAGCCTTATATTTTAATCTATTTTCATCTCTCTTTTCTAAACCTCTCTCTGAGCTTCTTACACTCATGATGACTCACACTTACACATAATTGGATTTTAACAGCTTTAACACAAGAGATAAAATCACAAGCTACCGACTTTTTTCTATTATTGCTACTTCTACTTATAAAAATACTTATGTTATTTCCAAAATTCTTGAAATTTCAAAAATATCCAAATCCATTTTTCACAGCAGTCATAAACAGCATTCGCAATAATAGAGGTTCGATTCAAGCTTAATTCTCATTTCATTCATTTGCCAATTATTTAAACTCATATAATTATATACATTCATACCACCCCTATTTACATTCACTTTATTCACCTTACATATAATTACACCTAAAACATCCCTGATGTCCTGGGGAACCACATCCTATCAAATATCCTTCAGCAATCCTCATATCTTCCAGTTTGATCTCCTTTACAGCATCTTTTTGAGCTGCAGGATCCACCATTATTTCCCAAAATAACAACACGTAGAAATGACATTCATACTTGAGTTTTCTCCAAATCCCATCTAACCTTCAAGTTGAACCTCCCTCACTGGCAGTTTAGCATTATAATCCAATAGTTCAAAAATCTGCTCTTATACTTCAGCTATCTTTATCGTCAACCGCCCCTCATCGGCATAATGAATTCTCTCAGATCGAGTCCACACCATTCTTATCCTTTTCCACATGTTCGAAACTCATCCACCCCCCCCCCCTTATTTATACACTTTTGCTACAAATTTCCCACAGCCCGTGATATTATCCTACTATCTCGTAACAAAAAAACCTAGTATCTTGAGAAAAGTTATATCAACATATATCTCCCTATCGACCTCAGTCATTTCATCTTATTATATATCGAGCTTATTCTTTCCAAATCTAGTATTCCGAAATGACCTCCCTGAGCTCAAACTTCATATTCTAAAATTTATATAATTTTCTCTCCCTACCAAATTTTAACCCCCAAGTCAAACATCATATCTTACACATATTTCATTTAACAACATATTTTTAACAACTCGATGATTACAAAAAGTTGTACATTCTAATCTTATACATTTCATTTCATCATTTATTCGAAGGTCTTCGAATAATTCATAGCTCGATTTCTAGAGTTATTCCATTCTATATCAACACAGAGTTTGGATCACAAAGTTTAATCATCTCAAATACAAATTACAGGTACTTTACAGATAATAAATCTTTCAGGTACTTTATAAATATCAAGTCTTTCAAGTACTCCAAAATTAGGTACTTTATAGATAATAAATCTTTCAAGTACTCTGAAATTAGGTACTTTACAGATAACAAGTTTTTAAGTACTTTATAGATAGCAGGTCCTCCTCCACTACCATCGTTGCCCCTTCTATAACCCACCTCCGTAGAGTTGGTAGAGATGAAGAGGGCCAGGCCGTAGAATCCAATCGAACGTAAGTCATCGGCTGAACTGCCTCGCAGTTATACCAGATCTCGCATTTGTCTCCCCAACCTTGTCTTCCGCAAGGACACAAAAACAAACCCAACATTGCTTGCATGTTAAGATAACGTGATGAAACCTCCACATACAGTAAAAATCCTCCTTACCTTCAGCCGCCTCATCTTCCAACATACCTTGATACGTAGGAGGAACGGGAACGGGAGTAGGCACCTCCAAGGACTGATCACTGAAATATTTTAATTTCAACTTCTGCATCTCAATAGTAATTCTATCTTCAAGAACCATTCTCCAAGTCTTCACCATCGTCAAACACTTTTAGAGAATTTGGCAACAAACAAGCTACTTTGCCACAAACCCCAGTACGGGTACTATTTATATAACCCAATATTTAATGTGCAGGTACATTTTTCCAAGCATTATCATTTGATATAAATGAAACTCTCCAAACCCTAATTGTCGCATATATCAATATTTTCATCAACATTTAATGCATATACGTTCCCCCATAAACGTAAATTTTCCAGGCAGTCAAAATTCTATCAATACTTCTTTCATTTTCAGACTTTAAACTCGAATACCCATATATCCATATATTCTTTCTCAACCAAAGCTACTCATGACTTCAGTTGCGAGGGGGCGATTGTAGGGGACTACCCCTCGACCTTACCCAAATCGAGCAGTCTCCAGTTCGAATTACCTCTATATCAGACTCACACATTTTACACATGACTTCAACAATCAATATTTCCTCCTACTCCATAAACTGATGAAGAACGTGGGTCGAGCTCAAACATAAAAACTTGAACAAGTTAAAGACACCTGTCTCTCATGAACTCAGCAGTTACTCAGTCAACCGCCACTAACCACATTGTTTGGAGAACGTGCTTTAGTACGATGAAGAACTGCGGAGAAGGCCTATATAAAGAAAAAGTTATAGAAGAGACAAGGACCAAAACAATACACGATAAATCACTAAAAAAATACATTTTTTAGATTCTCAAAACTTCAAACTTCTTATTCACAAGATCAAGCATTTCTAAGTCAAGAGATCACTTGTAATAAGATATCAGCCTCAAGTAATAAAAGTCACTATTGTAAAACCCTCAACTCGAGGTCGTGGTTTTTTACCTATTCAAAGGTTTTCCATACTAAATTACCTATGTAATTTTGTGTTTTACATTAGTTTGTGTCACAGGTACATTGGTGTAGGAGCTAATTTCAAGCCACTTCAAGCTTATAGAATTAGGCCATTACAAGCAGGGTTTAAAAGAAGCTTATGTAGAGCTCTTAAAAGAAAGGGGTGTAGTACCTGACCCAGCTCGAGTTATGTTTTTAGCTCAAGAAATACGTATTTGTCATAGTATAGAGGCAAAAAATACTTAGCTCGAGCTGGTGTGTCTGTTATATAGAGTGATATAGGACCCTTACTTTATGCTCTTAGCTTTATATAGGATTGAAGAGCAATAAAGATTTAGTTTGTTAAAATAAGGAAAGATCAAATAGAGGTACAAAAGAAATTAGAGGGTGAGTTAAAGGAGTTGCAAAACGTGCAAACATAAAGTATGGAATAAAAAACGTCCTTGGAAAATCAACTGACAAAGGAAATGACTATTGGAAAAAAGGTATAAGGAAATTTGAAAGCGTTGGGTATGTTGTAAAAGGAAATGCGTAATTGTCTGCACAAAGCGTATATGGAATTGAGGGAGCATTTGTATCCATCACGAGCAAAAGTCAAAGTTTGAATGGACCATAAATATCATATAAAAAATATGGTTGAGTTTTATGGAGGGGAGCTGGTGAGGGTAGAGAACAAATTTAGAAACTATGTGATGGATTGTGGGAATGATTTTAATATATAAAATGAAAAAGCTGAAAATATGTGGTTTACAAAGGATGAGGAGGAAAAGGTTGCTGAAAAACCAGCTCCTAGATCGAGAGAAGATTTGTCAAAAGATGTCGAGAAGGACGCTGAGAGCCTAATACCTTGGTCACGGCGATAGTGGAGTCAGCAGGAAGTGGTGACCTTTATAGCTCCTTTGGATGTGCAAGTAGATAGGTCAAATGATTTGGGAAATAGGGGCAGTCCTCTCATAGTTCAAGGGAGCAAAAGTAAAGTAGTTATGCTTATTCAGCAATTTGCATATGTATTAAATGTCTGTATACTGTGGTGATAAATAAAGTCTATTCTCTGTATGATAAAATATATATAAGTATGGATTTGGATCGATTGTACACAGGTATTATATTGTTGAGTACAATTGTTAACTGTGATATGTAAACTGTTTTGATACACGAATTAGTATGTATGTAAAAGTTAACTGCTAGTGCAGGGGGAACTGGCAGAAGTTCAAAGTCAGTGTAAAGCGCTGCACGTGTTGAATGAAAAATTGAACACTGATTTGAATTTTTATTAGGATGCACTAAAAAGTGCTACTGAATTAAATGAAAAAATGGAGGTGAGGGTAACTGAAGAGCAAGGCATGGTGGGTCCTGTGATTGAACAATTGGAAGATAAGGAGGCTGAATTAGCTATTGTACAGAAAAAATAGATGAATTGAAGAAGGTTGTAAAGAAAAAAGAGTTGGGCATTGAAAAAGTACAACATCATGCAGGTAATATTTCGGAATGAGTAAACCAGCAGGAGGCAGATCTAATACCTGCGCAAATTAAAATGACGGATTTGTTGGCAAATTTAAAGAAAGAAGAAGATAGTGCTAAATGCTTGCAAATTCAAATAAATACGCTTAAAGCGGTAGTTGATATGCGAGCTGCGGTGAGGAAAGTATATGGGTGAGCTCGTAAGTTTGAAGGAATGTGGTATACTGCTAATATTAGGGTAAAAGAGTTAGAAGCCAATAATGAACATAATGAATTAATAAAAAGGCATTGGCTCAAGATAGGGACTTTAGAGGATGTTGTTCAAGTGTTCGAGTTAAACATTTTGGAGTACCAAATGGAAATTGGGGAACTGCTTAGTTCAAGGGCCAAATTGGAGGTGGATCTTGATATGGCTGAGTGAAGTCTAAGTGCAAAGGTTATTAAGAGGGATCATAATCAGTTCATGATGGGGGAATTGATGGCTGTGTTGAGATAAATGGACGAATTTATGACAGTAATGGAATCACGTAATAAAGCTTCTATAGATGAAAAACGATCATTGTAAAAACATGAAAGTTATGTTGAATGAGGCTAAAGGAAGAAATGCAGAGTTCGTTGTCCCTGACAAGGTGAAGTACTAGGCAACTGACATGCATAACAAGGAAATGACAGCAGTGCTCTCCTTTTTTGTGTCCGAGTTCAAGAGATTGGAAAAAGAAAGAAACACGGTCTATGACAACCTGATTGCAAATGGTGTACAGTGTGATATGCAGCTAATGCGAACTGAGTATCTGGAACATACTATGTCAAAAATTGGTGCTCCTACTAAGAGTAAGCTTGAGGAAGGAAGACAAATCGTTACTGTGATGGTACCAGAATTGATACGCCAATAACTTTCGGGGTGTGAGGAAAGTTCGCGCGGCGATGTACTGTTTGAGAGTTTGAGTGTTTGAGAAGGTATTATGAATGTAAAAAAGGAATTATTCGTACCATACCAACTGAAATATAGTAGATAGATGGTGAAGGTTACGCTACAGCAAAATTTGACTAAGAGTAAAATTAGTGATCCATACATATTTGTAGTGACCTTTTGATGAACCAACTGTGATTTTTAAAGTTTGCAGTATGTTTAGCCAGATTGGGGAACCAACAACCGACATATAATGTGATTGAGGATCGAATTGTCTGAAAGGCTAGGGAATCCGTTATGTAAATAGAAGATCGAATTGGCTAAAATAATAAATGATCTATAATGTGATAGAAGATCAATTTGGCTGAAGCAATAAATGATTTATAATGTATTTAGCTGAAGCAACAAATGATCTGTAATAGTAAAATGGGGTAAACCTATCGGTTATCTGCAATATTATAAATGTGTTCTATTTATAGAAATACTTGTATGAAAAAGTAGAAAAGTATTATATTGTAGGGCAACCAAACATAAGTATTTCATTGGTATAAGATCGGCGTACAAAAAATGTAAGAGATAGTAGAAGAGTATTGTATGAAATAGTTGAAAGTACTCTGATGTATGTCGATTAAACATAAGCATTTCATTAATGTAAGAACGATGTACAAAATTAGAAGAAATTATAGAATAGTACACTGTGGTAGAATATTATCTGCGATATAACTTTGATCTTCTCGTATTCCAAGGATTAGGAACTCGATCTTCATTTTCCGTGACAAGGTCGTAAGTGCCAAGTCTGCTTTATCCAACAACAATAAAAGGTATTTCCCAATTTTTTGCGAGTTTCCCAACATTGAGTTCATTTCAGTATTTTAGTATCCCTCGTAGGACGAGATCTTTAATATCAAACTCTCTATGATGAACTCGCCTGTTATATGACCTAGCTAAAGCCTAATGGTACCTTTCTAAATTTATAACTGCTCTGTCTCTTGTCTCATTAATCTAGTTCATGTTACATGCTAACTAGAATTTATTTTCTTCATCTGTCATCGTATGATCACGTAGTGGGTGATGATATTGAGAGGGATGATTGCGTTGGTAGCATATGCCAACAAGAATAATGTACATCTAGTCGACACTCGAGGTGTTGTTCGGTATGCCAATAACACGTGTGGCAATTCCTATACCCAATTACCCTACTTTTTAATCAATTACTTCTTAATCCCGTCGACTATAGTTCAGTTGGTAATTTTTGCCTGTCCATTTCCTTACGGGTAATACGAATTTAATAGAGAATGGATGATATTATGCTAGTTGAGGAAATCAATGACCTTAGAACCAACAAACTGTGGTCTATTATCGATTCTGATAAGGTGGGGGTAGCCAACCCGTATTATAATAGTTTCCCATATAAACTTGATGATTTCGTTTTCGCATGTTCGACACAAAGAAACTACTTCAACCCACTTAGTGAAGTAATTTGTTGCTACTAGGAGGTGTTTCTACTTTCCTGGTACAGTTGGGAATTCTTCCACGAGATCGAAGGCCCATCTTTTGAATGGCCAGATAATTTTGCTAGAATAGAGTTCCAATGCTGGAACTCAAATTTTGAGGCCATGTCATTGGTAGGCATATTCGATAGCTTCTGCTTTCATTTTAGAACTAAAAATTCCTTAAGTAAGAGCTCAGTTTATAAAAGATCGTCCTACTACATGGGACCCACAAATGCCTTCATGTAAATTGTTCAGAAAGGCTTAGGCCTCTTTATCAGATAAACATTAGAAATGGGGCCCTGTAACTAATTTTTTATAAAGGAGATTATTGTCAATGACGTACCATTTAGCATGGTCTTCTTTTATTAACATCCCCAGGGAGTTTTCCATCAAATTTATTTTTTGGCCCGATATTTGTGAGGAAAGGCTGTCTCTAATCATCTTCGTCTCTTTGTCGCCCCCAGTATTAATGGCGTTTGAGCTGATGATGTTAATGGTGAGGGTGGATGCTACTTTGATCTTCAGTTATCGAGCTTCTGTTCCTAGGATTCCAGCAAGATAGGTCAGGAAGTCTGAATGTCTATTTTCTCGAGGAGACAAGTGTTCGATTGTGGCCTTTTTAAATCTGCTCATTTTATCAGCTACTGCAGTGGCATAGTTGATCATCTTTCTATTTTTCTGATACTTGTCTGTATAATGGTTCATAATTAATAAAGAGTCTGTGTACACAGATAACTTAGGTACACCAATTTCAAAAGCCATATCCAGTCCGTGGATTAGTATTTTGTACTCGGCCTCATTATTGGTAGCTTCAAAGTTGAGTCAGATAGATTTCTCAATTTTATCATTAGAAGGTGTGATAAGAACAATTCTGATGTCTGACCCAGCTAGTCTGGATAAACCGTCGGTTAAAAGACATCAACCTTTCTTTGATATCCAATCTAATTTCTCTTCAAATTGTTCTTCATTTATTTCAGTAATATTTTATTTCCAATCAGGGTCATCTGCTAGAAAAGCTGCTAAGAAATTTACTACTGCTTATCTCTTTTCAGAATGCCATGGTTTGAAATTTATATCGTGCTCACCAAGAGTAACCGACCATTGCTAAACTCGTCTAGATTTCTCTCGTTTGGATAGAACTTTGCGTAAGGGGTAATTTGTTATTACTTGGACTGAATGAGCTTAGAAATACTGTTTTAACTTCTGTGATGTATAGACAAAATCTAAGAACAATTTTTCGATCTTAGTATATCGTGTTTCTAATAGAGTAAGGGTCTTGCTGAAGAAGTAAGCAGATTTTTCTCACTTCTCGTCGAGTTGAATAAGAACTGAGCTCAGTAAGTCATCGGTAATGGCGAGATATATCGTGAGATCTTCTCCTTCGTTTGGTGTACTCATTACTGGTGGTTTTCCCAAATAACGTTTAGTTCCAGAAATACTATTTCGCATTCTGCAGTCCATTCGATCTCAGGATCATTTTTAGGTTTCCCTTTCTTTATCCCTTCGCGTAGGAGGTCAAATAACCATTGACACCGATCTGAAGACTTGGAGACAAAACGATTTATTGCTGCTATCTTGTCGGTTATCTTCTGTACATCTTTAAATATTTTTGGTAAAGGCATAGATAATAAAGAACGAATTCTATCTGGGCCAGCCTTAATTCCTTTATTGCTGATCAAATATCCTAAGAATTTGCCTGATTGGCCTCTGAACTGATATTTATCAGGATTTGGTCTCATCTTGTAAGACCAAAGAATTTTGATGGTCGTGTACAAATCAGCGAGATGGGTTTCCTTCTTGAGACTTTTATACAACATATCATCAATGTAAACTTCCATGGTTTTCCCAAGATAATCTTTGAACATATGAGTCATTAGTTTTTGGTAAGTAGCTCCAGCATTCATAAGGCCAAAGGGTATAACCTTGTAATAATATAATCCATGTTCTGTGATAAAAGCTATTTTTTCTTGATCCTCGGGAAACATGGGTATCTGATTATACCCTAATGCAGCATCCATCATGGATAAGAGTTCGTGTCCCGTTGTAGAATTAAGAAAATGGTTGATAATGGGCAGGGGAAAGCTATCCTTCGGAGTATGTTTGCTGAAATCTGTAAAATCTACGCATACTCTGATTTTACCGTTCTTCTTTGGAACTACTACGATGTTCGAGATCCATTTGGGGTAATTGGCTTTTCAAATAAAACTGACTTCAATGAGTTTATCAATCTCTTTATTGACTTCTTCTCGCAGCCTTAGTGTTAAAGTTCATTGTTTTTGTTTGACTACCTCAACTTTATCTTTCAAACTAAGATTATGACAAGCCAAATTTAGATCAATGCATGGCATTTCATGAAATGTTCATACAAAGACGTCACCGTTATCTTTGAGAAACTGAATAAGAGCATTTTGATCTGTTGTGGGAAAAAGAGTCCCAATATAGGTGTTCCTCTTGTCCTTACTGATTTTGACGTATTTTGTAGTTTCTACGCTTGGCAGCTGGTTTTCTGTAGAGTTCTCTATAATGTTCTCTGTAGTGTTTTGTAATTAATATGTGAGTTATGGTGTTGGTGGCTCTATCACGATGGTAGCAATATTTTTGCAAGCTCGAGCAAGCTTCTGACTATCTTTAATTTTGAAATACCATCATTCCAATCGAATCATAGTACCAAATGATAGGTTGATGGGATAACTCATATGTTATGTAGCCAGCAGCGTCCCATGATCCTTAAATAATGCAATTTTACATTAATAACGTAAAATACTATGTTAATCGTAACTGGCCTAGTAGTAATAGGAGGTATGATCTTTCCTATACATTATTCTTTAGAGCCATTGAAACCACTGATATCAATGCCAATAGGCTATACTTTGTCAGCCAGTCCCATCTGATCAATCGTACTTTGGAAGAGTAGTTCAATACTACTACCAGTATCCACCATCATTGTATGCATTATGATATTTCTCATTATCAGCATGATTACGAGTACATCATGATGAGGAAATTTGACATGGCGAACGTCATAATCTTCAAAAGAGATCCTTATGCTTTAAGAACTAGATACGGGGAGCAACCAGGCTTCTTTATCGACCATGGATAAATCGTGGCATTGGCCGAGACGTTGTCTTTTGAATGTGATTAATCTGTTAACTGTATGAGTCTCGATAAAGTGGCTGAGAGTGATGTGGTATAAATGTTTTTCTTTTGCTGCTCCTTAAATCTATATGATCTCAGCAGTAAGCTTGTAACTCCCATTTTTGTAATCTTCAACGTCCACTATGTACTCATACATTCGTCCGTCCACAAAAATATACTCCAACAGTCACTGTAAAGTTAAGTAATGTTCCGTGTCATGATGTCGAACTTTGTGTTGTATGCAATATGGTCTACTTTCGATAGGTTGAAGATATTGGGCATTGCGGAAGAATTTATCATTTTAAAGTATGGGATATAGACTGGCTATTATGATAGACATCTTGGGAATATAGGGCTTGGGCAAATTACTACCTCTCGAGTTCGATCGTTATTAGATTTAGTCTACTTCCTGTGTCCTCCGTGATCAGTAGCTCGATTGAAATCTTATTTAATAGATTGATCTTTTGTTGTCAAGGTTGACTTCTGAGGTTTCTACCTTTTAGATACCATCCTTTCGAGATTAATATATCCATTGACCTTTTCGATCATGTTCTCCAAGGTTGTAGGTTTGTTTAGAATTAGGTATTCCTTTTCTTTTCCATCCACGAGCAAAGCGCTGATAAAAGCCGAAATAGTTATTTTATGATCAAGTTGGCCCACTTTTTTGGCCAACTCCAACAATTTCCTAGTAAATGTTTTGAGCTTCTCTCTAGGCACCTACTTAAGGCTCAATAGAGAATATAGATTCTCCTCTTTGCCTCTATTGCGCGAGTAATTCATGATAAAAAGTTCTTACAACTGTTTAAAAGTTGTAATAGACCCTTCTTGTAGTGAGTGAAACCATCACAAAGGTTCACCTTATGGGCTGGTAGGAAAAAGTCGACATAGAATGTGGTTGGATATAGAATGTTAGCCTAAAGTATCCTGGAATTCTTGAACGTGTTCCACGGGATCAGTTCCCTTGTATTTGCAGATTTTTAGGGTGTGGAAACTGGTAGAAACTGAAATATCCATATTTGGAGTTTGTTTCATTCCGTGTCTAGTTTAGATGTCAGCACAATCTTATGGTTACTCGACGTTAAAGATTGTACATGGAGCGACTACAGCTGGACTGGCACTGAATAGGTAAGTGGGTTTCTAACTCTTTGTTCTATAATATCAAGCCCTATATCTTTTACAGAGTATGAAAAAGTAATAAAAATGTCTCATTAAAGAAAACAGAAGTTCTATTCGAATAACCTTTAATGATGTTCGAATATGTTGCAACAGATAGAATTGTATTCGAATAGAATTACTTGTGTTCGAATAACTTTTAACAGATGTATTTTTATTCGAATAGATTGATTGTTGTTCGAATAACTTTCAGCAGATACATTTCTATTCGAATAGATTGACTATTTTTTGAATAACTTTCAGCAGTTACTTCTCTGCTCGAATAGAATAACTGTTATTCGAACAGAGCCCATGTTTTTTATTTTCCTATTTAAGACATACTTACTTTTTTAGATCTCATCTCTTCCAAAACCTAATTTTTTAGAGCTTGATATTTAAAGAAAGGAGAGTTTTTCTTTGAGAGATTCGAGAGAGAATTAATAACTCAAACTAGAATCAATCATTAATTAAGAAACAAAATTATGATTTGTAAAGTTTGAGAGATTTAAGCTTTAAAGCTTTGGTGTGCTATCCAAGGCGAGGTGTTGCGAGAACGAAAAAGGGTTTCGATAACGTGGAATTGATTGTGAGGAGTTCAATTAGAAAAGAGGTAACCACGGGATGTGCTTATCGAGTCTGTAAGTAATTGAATACTTGTAATTCCTTTTCAATAGTGAATTGTTTTAGCTATCGAGTGATTCGATAACGACCTGTGGGTTTTTCTCCTGAGAAAGGTTTCCCACAGGGTTAAAAATCTTTGCCTTGTCTTTAATTTATATTGTTTGCTTGACATTAGATTATTGACCAACTTGATTAAGGTTAAGCATTGACCATTTATTCAAAGGAATTAAGACCTATCGATTTAGACCTAAAACGATCAGAATTGGTTAGTCTCAAGGTGACTAGTTAATTTAGAAACTTCGCCATCCAATAGTTCCTGAGCAATCAGGCTTTTCTGTAGCCTATTACGAATGCCTAAAGCAGTTTGAACCTGAGCTTTAAATAATTTATTGATATGTTTTTAACACGTTCCTGAGTTACATACTGACGAGTTGTGATGGTCTGTCGTGGGATACGTCCTCCACGAGGATTATGGTCACCACTTCCTTCACTTAGTCGCTCACGTACTGGAATATGAACTTTTCTACTGGGTGGATCCTCTGCTCATCTAACTCTAGTAGGATCACCATCAACTTTTTGGTAGACTTCCTATATTCAGACAAGCTCAACCCCCGACTAATTATGATTAGATAGAATATCACCTCCTAGGCTATTGGCTTGAGGTCCTAGCCTGTCTCGAGCGGAAACTTGTGAGGTGGCTGGCAGCGCACCTTTGTTCATTTGGGATGCAATCTGTTGGCCTTGCAGAACTTTCAGCGCATCTTGCACACCCGCTAGTTGTTGTTCCTGGGTGGCTCTTCTTTCTACTTTGGAGTGTATAGTGGCCCATAATTCTGCTAGTACGATGTTTCCTTCTATTGGGCAAATTGGTACTGGAAGGTCTGGAAGTATCATGTTGCAAGGAGAAAGTCAGTTGTTTTTTAGAACTGTGGCTAAATAAGCTTCGTTCCCACAAACGGTGCCAAATGTAATAGTCTAATTTCGTATTCCAAACTTAGCTTTTTATACCATTGATAATCAGAACGTTAGTGAACAATGAGTAACTGCTAAAACGAAGATTGCTAGCTATTACAAAAGATATTCTGAATAGTTTTGTATAGAGTTTCTGAGTGAGGATTCATCTGTCCTTCATATGGAATTCTCTAGTCTTATTTATAGGTCTTATAATTTGACCGTTTGATGACCATTATTATTCCTAATAATGGACGTTACAATATAGACTTGATAAATCTTTAAACTGATTATGTAACGGTCTGATCTTCCTGTCATATAACAGCTTCATTAATGATGAAGTACTTGTTGATTCAAGCTGTTGATGTAGAGGTTGAGAATATATAATAAGTAAAACTATGTGGCTATTTCGTAATGTACAATAAATGTGCCACGTGTATGTTGACGAGGTCGAGTAAATGTATGATGATCAAAGATGGAGCTTGAGTTTGAGATACGGACTAAACCACTACATGAATCTTAAGGCCATATACGACCTGGTTCAGATAACATAAAAAACTATTATTCGGGCCTGTCATACCTGACCCATTATAGTACATAATCTCCACGTCTTACCCAATGTTTTTTTTCCTTTTTCCACAAATCCAGGCTGGGAACTTGATAGTATACCTCTTCTTCCCCTTTCCTTGGTAACAAGGTCCAAAACTACAGGCCTTGCTTCATCACATAATTTCCCCACTCCCCTTTTAACTTATTCTTAAATTTCAAAAAAATTATCCCTACATCTACTCCCTCTGGATATATGTAAAATGACTTATCTTTCGCCCATGTATCATCTTTCTCTACAACATTACTTATTTCACTGGGATGTCAGCTCTTATACCTACAATGACTTCCATCCTATCTACAGTCTCCTCCATATCACTGCAATCGTCCGCCCTACCTGACGCTGATATTTCCTATAAACTGGATGACACTACAAATCTACTACTGGGCTTTAGGTTTTTAGTACGCATATTGGACCTATAGGTACAAACAATCATATATTACTTTCTAAATCTTTACAATTCAGCACATACACAAACGCATGATATACCATACACACGGCAGAGACAAAACCCACATATACCCTTTTACCCAGTCAAAGTATTTTCAAAAAATAGAAAATCAATTTTAACTTTCCTTCTTCTTCTCCAAAAGCAATTTTCTCTTTCTAGATTTCTATTACCATATCTAAAGCTTTTTCAAATAGTCACTCAATACATGAAAACAATCATATTGCAGTCCCCTGTATTCTCAAATTTTACATCCCCAATCAATCAATCATATATGAAGGCGATGAACAAACAAAATCATACATAGAGTACCATTTACTACAATCAAAATAGAGGGATAAAATTTACTAACCTGTACTAGAAGACCCATAATATTCTACTTTGCCCATACCTTTCACAGAGATTGACTGCTTCTGCCATTTCTTCAACACCTCTCTCTCACCAAATGAAGCCTTCTCAATAAGATTATACTCAGAACTTAAGCATTTTCTCTCCCTAAAAATACTGGTTACACCACTTTTTTCTTTCTATATAACTATAGATAATTTATGAGGAAGAGAGAGACAAGTTTTTATACTCTCCCTCAGTTTATGAAACAACAGCTCTTTCATACAGGTGTCAGTTACCCCTACATCCCCTACAGGCACGTCTATTTGCATCACAGCATTATCATGACTTTTGTGATAATGTTTAATATTATCACGTCTGTCTCTACCTTCAGCCATTAAATAATTTAGTCCTTCTTTCCCAAGACAATCCACATGATCCATCACCTTGCTTTTATACTCAACCAATACCACAATATACGTCATTCCTAAAATAACTAAATATTCAAATTTTAAAATTATCTGCACAGCTGTTAGAATCAGACATCTATAATCCATAATATTTTCCACATAAGCAGTTTAACAAACACATCGATCCTATTTTTTCCAGCTCGCAGATTCAATTTGTATTATTCTACATTCAGCAGATAACAAAAATAGAACACTGTAAATCGATTACTTATTCATTTTGAGCTATCAAAGTTTGAGCTTGCAATCACATGTAGTTACATTTAAAGCAGCCCGGATGATTCACTTCACTACATAGAATTATTTCCCCTCCTACTGCTCTCTCATCCTCTTCTGCCAGTTTATCTCATGCGATCTATCAAACAGCTTCTTCACGCAAGGTTGCATCCAACAGCAACTCACAGAAAACATCACACTATAAATAGCGATCATACTTTGCACACCTACCTTCATCATCAAACCCACTCAACTTTAACGGCCACTCTGGTAACATATCATTATAAGGCACCAGGCAAAAGTAGCGCTTACAGAGTTTAGCCACTTTGATGTTTAACCTACCTTTCGCTGCATGACGAACACACTGAGAATGTGTCCTCACCATGATTACCTCCATTCAACCAATAAAAAACTCTTCCTGCAGAAGAAGACAAAACATAATATCAACGGATCAACATCTTATATAGACAACATGAAGATCTATTTACACCACTAATGTCGCATACCCAACAAATTTTATGCGAAAATATATTTTACGAGAACAAATTTTGGGAAACAAGAATATCAGCAGAATTTTAAGAATAATTTGATAGCTAGTACTTTGTATTCTACAAAGTATATCCTCAGATCTTATTAGCATGTTTTGTATAGATGACGCATCCGTAAAGATTGAGTTCGCACCGAATATTTAAGTACGTCCAGTAGTACAAACATATATCATTTACCTACCTACATCAAGGTATTTTCCAATCGGTTTGAAATAGCTTCTCCAGAATGTCAAGTCACCAGGATATTATAGTATGGAATACACAACCTTTTTCACCGGCAAAGGATACTTATAGCATGCCAACAACATACTTTGACCATTACAAAGGGACATAGTTCGTTGAAACTCTACCGACCTAGTCCACAGAGATTGATAGATAATAAATCCAACAAACAGTTTGACAAAACCATTATCATTTGCCTTAAGACCAACAACTCCTGCACATACCAATCTCCACCTAATCGATATGATCATACTAGCCACTTATTTGCTTGCCTTTACCATACGACTTCATTACATTTTTGAACTTCCCCTTTTCAACCTCACTTCCCAATATCTTTACTAATATACGTACCAAGTTTACTACAGTTCAATTTATTCAGGACAATTCTACCACAATTTGATGTTTGATAGCTCGCACCAACTAAACCTCTTTTAGTTCGGCACAAACATCTGTCACACTTTAACATATGTCTGCAATTCTTTTTTTCTATTCTTACGTCTTCACATTTTGATTTACCGACCGTTCGAGTTACCTTCTCAGTTCACAGTTCCCTTTACCAAACAAGGCAGTTTGCAAGTATGCTAGACATTTCAATTTCAGTTTAAACTACAATACAAAATTGAAAGAATAATTTTTTTTAGCTTGAATGTTTCTTACATCTCAGAATTTACAGAATACTTTACAGATAATAAGTCTTCCAGACATTTCTACAAATCGCTTTACAGACTACATTATATTAGTTCACAGCCCAAAACTCTTCTTCAGGAAAATGAAAATAGTAATAACAGAGCCTGAAGATGAAAAATTGAAGCATGCTTCCAATATCCATTCTCTTTTAATAATTCCTCAAGCAATCCTTCACACCATTTACTTCTTCAAGAAACTGAGGAAGCTAAGGTATCTGTACTTGAACCAACCTCCATCTCAGGCACACACATTTTAAACACTTAACACTCTAGTCAACATTCCAATCAGCCCCACGAACTACTCAAGAACGTGGATCGAGCTAATCCTGGAAAACGATATCCAGTCAAAGATACCTGTCTCCCAAAAACTTGTTAGTTATTCAGTCAACCGCCACTAACCACATTATTCAGAAAGCATACTCCAGCACGATGAAGGGCTGTGGGAAAAGCCTATATAAAGGAAAAGTTCCATAAGAGACATGGACCAGAAAAATTACATAAACTTCTTATTTACAAGATTAAAAGTATTTATATATTTAGAGATCACTTGTAATAAATATATGTGCTTCAAGCAATAAAGATACATTTATAAAAATTCTTCATATGAGGTCATGGTTTTTTACCTATTCGGAGGTTTTCCACGCTAAAAATGTTTGTTTCCATTTCTTACTTTCCATTAGAGTATTGTTACAGGTTCATTGGTGTGATAGCTAATTCTTAATCATTTTAAGCTTACGAAATTTGGCCATTACAGGGGATATAAACTAAAAATCCATTTTACTACTGGTAATTGTGTAGCAACGAAACCATAGGCATTTAATTGCATAGTATCAGGCTCAAGGAGAAGATATGTACAAGTCCGGTACATATGTAGCCAACCCACATGCTCTGATACACAAACCCACCAAAAAAGTACCATGTCGAGGCATGTATGCGGATCCAAGCTCGACAGGAACTGGGCACCTAAGCCGGTTACGCCTCTAAAAAAGCTACGTTGAGCATTACGCTAATCAACATTGAGTACTGTGCATCAGCACTAAACAAAAGTAGCAGTAGTAGGCAGATACTAAGCCTATAGGACAAGACCATCTCTAAAAGGGAAGCCAATGGGACAAGACCATGGTGTATTTCATCGATACAACTTACGATTTGTGGAGTGAGCAATTTAGGGAAAAACATAACATAACCCATTTTTTTCCTGTTAATGTTGTCATTTTGATTTCTTTGACTAAATTTTACACTCTCTTTTTCTCTTCCTGCACTTTTCTTCTTCTTTATTAAATCAGATTAAGCAATAAGCTCAAGTTTTTTTTCTCCCGACTTTATTTTATCTATATTATCCAAATGTTTATATAGTGTTCCCTGTTAAATCTTCATCATGGCAATCCGATTAAAATATATAGTAGATTTAAGTTTCACAGATCAAAGAATAAAAGAGATATACATATTAGAGATGAGACACTCAGATTTGAGAAAGGAATATGCCTCCTGGAGAACAAATTAATCCCTAAATCAAAACTCAAACACTCATCAATCACTTGTGTTGATTAACCAGTGGCAAAACCTTCATTAGGAACTATAAAATAATAACTAAGGTAACTAAAAAAGATAATCTCTAAGGTTTAATCAGATTTCTTCCCAATAAAATATAAGTTTTCTCCCATGATGAAATATACTCTTGATAGTCCATTAATATGTATGCTTCAAATCTAAAATTACGATTCTTTCGTGGACTCCATTAACGATGAGATTAGCTTCTGAGTTGCCCACGATTTTTTATGAGACGTTAAGATAGTTAGTGGGTTATGCGTTTCTTTTCAGGGAAATATTTATTTATTTATTTATGTATTGCCCTTCTTATGTCCTTCTTTCCCAATTTCCTATCAGTTGATAAATCTCCCCCAATCTTGGTTAGAAGCTCCTTTAAATTCCTCAAGAGAGTTTCATGGTTTCTATTGTAGAGAAAAAGAAAGAAAAGTAAGACTAGGGATGAGCATGGGTCGGTGGGGGTCGGTTTTGGGCTTAAACCAAAATCGAAACCAAAACATTTGGTTTACAAATTTTGAAACTGAAACCGAAACCAAACTATGGCTAAACCGAACAGATGGAAAGTCATGGAAAACAAAAACCAAAGCCAAAAATTAAAATAGAAACCGAACCGAAACCGAACCAAAAGTCAATAAAATTCAATTTGGGCTATATAATCCAGTTGGGTCCAATTACCTGTTTAAACGTTACTTCACAAAAATCATTACTTCACATAAAGTATTACTTTAAATACATCACAATTCCAAAATAAAACCAATTCAAAGAGAAAGGGAGAAAATAACCCCTTTATATAGAATGATACAATCATTAAAACATGAATAATTCAAAGGCCACTAAGAGTAAAATAAAATTATAAACACAGCATGGCCATCTGCCATACAGCAACACAGTAATCCCTTCCCCTCTCATACTTCACAACACGACAAGACCATCACCCAATTGTCCAGCCTAAGATTCAAACTTATGTCCTCCATAACACTGAGCGTAGGGCAACCTGTGAGGGTGAAATTGATATCAAAGATGTATATGAATAAAGAGAAACAATATTCCATATGGTTTTTAATATCAAAGTATTTTTAGGATTAGATCAAATGGCATTGCATGTCTTCTAGAGTACTCATTCGAATACACTATTTTTTAAGGCAATTTGGTATGTTTCATAAAAAGGAAAAAACTCACTGGACTATCAACAATACTATAGGAAGAATCAATTTCCTTATGATAATATATAGAAAAGCAGTAGTAAGAAATGGAAAGATACAGTAGCAATCAAAAAGAAAGTGAAGGTATGAACACTTGCCCTCCAGCCAGAGAGGATTCTCCTAAGAGCATAAATGGGAAATCAGGCCTTTTAAATCTGCAATGATGAAATAAGTTAATGTCAGTTACATGGTTAATGGTGTATGTAAATACCAAAATTAATGGTTAATGTAATAGCTTAATTCTGGGATTCAAACTTAGCCTTTATTCCAAATGCATTTAGAACGTTTAAGAACAATAGACAATAAACAACAAGATGATTTAGAGTAGAAAACCTTTAAATAGGTTAAAAATTATGACCTCTCCTGAGGATTTCAAGAAAGTGATGATCTTATTGAGATCGCTAGTTTATTACAATGAGCGTTCTGAGAATATAGGGTGATAGAGTAGGAACTTTTCTATGGTGAATATTTCGTCCCTCATCTGCAGTTCTCCAGGTCTCTTAATAAGTCTTTTAATATAACCGTTTGATGACCATAAAGTCCCTTAATGATGGATGTTACAAAGTGTGTGTGAGATATCTTTTAACTAGATTATGTAACGCTCTGACCTTTGCTGCTGTACAACGGCTCTATTGCTAATTGTATGCTTCGCACAGGTCAAACTGTTGGTGTAGAGGCCTAAAGTGATGTCTCAAACTGAGAAAAGTTTGGTCACATCTTTAGTAGTACTTCCTGCATCCTGATACGGTCGAGGACGAAGCTTGAGCCTGAGATACAAAATAAGCTATTACAAGACAACTCTAAACCAATAGCATGAATGTCGTTAAGGATGAGCGGTATTGGTTGAGAAATTCATGTTGTATATGTTTCTGATTATGCCACGTGCTCTGTTGTTGAGGTCAAAAGTTTGTCTATAATTCAAAGATGAGGCATGAGCTCGAGATGTGAAATAAGCCACTATAACCACCCCCTCTCAGCCAGTAGTATGAGAATTATTGTAGGTGAGTGGTATTGCTTAAGAAGTATCATTAAATGTTACAGTTATATCTGAGGTTCATTTCCAATATATATTTAAAAATATTTGTTAGTGTCTGTTGGGTTTCCTAGAACCAATAACTGTAGTCAAATATTATTGCAAGGGGAATCTTTTTGACGTTGGGAATTTTGAGAGTCTGCTTTGAATGCTGATCCGCATATAAAAGGCACTCTGAGTTAAGTGGTGGGGGTAAAAACTTTGTCTATGTCCTCTTTGTTTACTATGGTAAAAATGGTGACGGCTAGGACTCAGGCCCAAGAGTCAAGGATCCAGAAGAAGATAGAAGAATTGCGTATCAGGTACTTTGGTTATCAACCACTGCATCTGCCTACTCCAATTCTTGTTATTCCCACTTTCATCGTATATCCTATGAAGAAGTGATGGAGGCAGAGGATAACTACTTCCAAATGCTATGTTTCCATTATCTGTTTACATCTGAGGTAGAACATCGTAATGGTCTTCGACTGCTGGTGGAGGAAGTTATTACAACTGAAGATGAAGTGGCAGGCGTTCGGTCGAGCGAGTCTCGTCGATATCCTGCTAAAGAGTGGGTTTTACTGAAGAAATAAGGCCTTTCATCTATCTCTAGCATGCGGGGAGGTGATGAGGATGCAAATGATCATTTTCTTCCATGGACCATAGTTTTTTGGCCATAAAGAAGATCTTTCATCTGTTATGCCTGTTTTGGACTTCCCTGCGTCTTACAGTATGGGATCAAAGTTTGGAATCTGCTTCTTCTATTGACTGTTCATGCAGAGAAAATGATTTCAAGCTGATACTTTATATAAATTGAAATAGTCTGTAAAATTTGTGTACTCTGTTGTAAAGTATTTTGTAAGATAAACTTTCAGACTGAATGATGTATTCTGTTATGATGATACTTTATCTCAAGCTTATTTGTTTCACTTTCTGTTTGTAACATAGGCGTTGGTAATATAGATGTTTAGGTATCATGGGTATGAAGGGAAAAATGATAGTGAGAGTTGAGGTAAAATTTAGAGGAGGTTGAGAATGTGGTGAGGAGAATGACTAGATGTGAGATTTATGCGAGTTGTGAGATGGGGTAATAGTGTGTACAGCTGTTGGATTTGTTATTGTCTTGTTTATTAATATTTTGATGTGCCCGTATGAGATCGTAGGATATACGCTATGATATGGAAACAAAGAGCTGTCATACTTTTTCTGTAATTGATATTGATCTTCTGTCGCTCCACAAATATTGCTCGAATAATATATTTTTCTGCTAAATCAGTGTGGTAATATCTTCATAAATCTTTTTGGAGGTTATAAAATTAGGGATCGGGGTTGTAAGAGTTACATCTACTGCGGGGATAATCATTATTTGTAGGTAGTGCGACTAACCATGGTAAGAACTTATTCTCAGTATGTGCGGCGTGCTCAATATGCAGTAGACGGTCGATTTTAGAACAAGGTTGTTGAACTTTGTGAGCGTTATTTTTGTCACTTGCCTTATGATGTCGCACTTCTGAAATGGCCATTGAATCTTGTTGGGTTAGATGATGAAGGCAGGCGTGTAGAGCAGGATCACTTTGTTTGGTGCAACATTTTTTTGTACGCCTGTGTTAGATCCCAGGGAGCGAGAATTGATTGTTTGACAGCTCGCATATGATAAGATCGTGAAAGAGGATGCAAGGGCGACAAATGGAGAGATAATTTTGTGTGGTGAACCGAACCATCGGGGTTGGTTTAGATGTAACTAGGGAGGTCACTGAGCTCGAAGCAAGGGAGCTCGTGATAAGTATTCTATTTTTTGTTTTAGTATTCTGTGTTTGAATAAATATAAGAGGAATGATCTTGATATAATAAAGTAATGGTATGTTTCGATCTAGTTGTATAAAGTATTCTGTTATATTGATTGTGCACTGATACTGTTTATGACAGCTATAAAATTTTAACAACTGTATGAATATCTTTAAATTTTTGAAAATTGATCTATTTTAAGAATATTTGTACGATCTTAGTATAGTATAAGTAAGATGATTGGTCATTTTGGTACTGGACTGAGAAAAGATGTAGGGTTGGTAATAGTAGATAACATAGATAAACGTGATGAGGGCAAACATTATCACGGAAGTTATGATGATATTATGAAATGAAAAGATATGCTTGTAGCAACAGTGAGGATGACTTACACGTGTCAAAAGGAGCTATCATTTCATAAACTGAGGGAGGGTATAAAGACTTGTCTATCTCTTCCTCATAAATTATCTATAGTTTTGAAGAGAGAAAAAAGTGGTCAAAATATTATTGTTAAGGAGGGGAGGCGTTTGAGTGTTGATTGTGATTTGAGAAAGAGATCTTCATCGAGTGATAGGAGATTGCTGGAAAGACGACGGGAACGTTCATAGATAAAAATAAAGGATTGTTGTTCTGCAAGTACATGTTGGTGATGGAAAACTCTTGTCTGTTTAATTTGTGAGTAATCTATGTTATGTAGTAATCTGTAAACTTTAGTAATCTGTATAGTTGGTTATAAAATCTGGGCTTTGGGGATTTTGAAAATAAATATGAGAAAAGACCTGCAATGTAGGAATTATGGTATACGCTTTGATCCTGTTAGAGAGAGAAAGTACGTGTGTTGGAGAAGAAGAGGGAAATTTAAAATAATTTGATTTGGGCTTTTTCGTTTTGGGAATTAGGAAAATAGACGTGTTGACTGGGTAGAAGGTGGGTATGTTTGTACTATTTGTAATATAGCGATAATGATAAAATATGTTTTTGTATCTGTAGGTTCAGTATGCGTTCTAAACCTAGTATTCCTGCTAGTAAATTTATAGTCTCGTCCGATTCAGAGGAAACGCCATCTTCGGGGAGGTGGGAAGAGCGTAGTATAATGGAAAAGACTGTTAATAGTGTTAGGACGACCGTAGAGGTTGTTAAGCCCAGTAAAACTGATGTGGTGAGAGAGGAAAAGAGGGAGTCCTCGTCATATACCCAGAGGGGGTAGATATAGGCAAAGAATACTTAAAAAAGAAAAGGAAATGTCAAGGAGACTGGGGAGTTACGTGGAGGACCAGGGTCTCTGGTTCAGAGCCTATGTCTTTGAAAAAGGGGAGGAAGCAATGTACTATCAGGTTCCATGTTTGGACAAGTATAAGAAGGATAGAGGTATTAGTGAGGGGGTTAACCTCTCGTATTACAATGGGCTTGGGTTATCAGGCCCAAGTGGGGGGCTTTATGCTTCTTGAATCAGGTCGTATACGCCTTAGAATTCCGCTGACCTACTTTCAGAAAGGGGTTATGAATGCGTTACAGTACTGTCCTGCCCAGTTAAATGGGAATGTGTATGAGATGATGAGGGTATATAAGGCACTAAATAAAAAATGGAATAAGGAAGGGGTTGCAAAGCAGTTCATACCTGAAGATGTTTTAAAGTTTTACAAGTTAAAGTATGTGGATAGTCGGAGTAGTGGTTACCTATATAGTGATTCGGCTAGGCCGAAGTTCTTTGATTTTAAATCTGCAGGTAAACCATGGAACGACCACCTTGTATGGGTTGAGGGTAACTGTTTGCAGGTTCCAGATGAACCAGCGCTCTAGCTGAACCATAGAAATTATAATCCGAGTAAGTAATGTTAACCAACCTTCGAATAGTTGATAACTATGCTTGCATGTTGCTTAACTGATGTTTTGTCCCTTTTGATTGGCAGAACCCAAACCGTTGGCCACTCCGGATAAGACCAGTTTATTTGATCGTGTTGCTCAAGATCAGAGCAAGCTAACAGAGGTACTTAGTGAATTGATTATTCAAAGACACAAAAGGGTAGATTCGGTAGCACCCAAAATTCAACGTGCTCAGGAAAAACGAGCTATGGCTGAGGGAAAAGTTGTTGAGATCATTGCTGATGTGCTTCATCCTCCACCTCCTGCACCTCTAACTACCAAACGCATTACTCATAAGGGCCAAAAGCCAGTACAGTAGAGTACCTCAGCTGTTGGGGTCCTGCTCACAGAACAAGAGGTCGCAAAGCCTACTGTTAGTAGTGTAGAGGAAAAAGCCGAAGTGAGCGTGTCTGCTCTTAGGGAGGCTGTGAAAAGTTAGTTGAAGAGAAAATGGCATTTAGAGGAGGACAGTGACTGAACTAAACCTCTTGCTGCGGCCAAGATGAAAGAGTTGGAGAAGAAATATTGTCATATAGCCGGGACGAACTCGTAGCAGCTCGAGGATGAGTACCTCGAGTATACGTTCGCGGTATGTGGTCAAAAAATTTGACTTGATATTACCTTTGAACTTAGTAAAATTGTTGAACTGACTTTTCCTTTTTGTTTGTATTGGCAGCTCTCAACATTGATGAAGGGGGAAAGATAATGCCTGGACAAGAAGAGCCAAGAATTTGATGCTTTGACGGCAAAGTTTAAGGCTCAGTCCGCTCGTATAAAAGAGCTCGAGGCTGACCTTCTGTTAGAGAAAGAGAGGATAGTTGCAGATGCTACCGTAGCTATAGAAAAGCTTAGTGATCTGTCAAAGCATGACAAGCTCATGACTGATGCAGTTGCAGCAGCCTTAGTGGAGAGATACCGCTTTATCAATTCGTACTATATGTTTTGGATTGAGTGTTGATGATGTGGAGCTGACCCATAATGGTAGATATGCAAAAATAGAGTTCCCCGCTGAGGACGAGGAGGAAGAGGTAGCTAGTAATACTCCTAGCTTGCCTGAGAAAGTGTCAAGCCTTCCTCTAGGTAGTACAGAGCCAGTCCATGTTATTAAGCAAATAGTGAACCCTCTGGTAGAACATGCTGAAATAGTTCCCTCTCCGAGGAAGACGCTAAAATAACATTCTAAGGTAGACATTAGCAAGCACCTCTTCTGTTTTTCAGCTCCCTTGATTTGGATGAGACAGTACTCTGTATAATAGTACAATATTTTCATTTTGAGTAATATTTTTGAAATATGTTTTTCGTGAATGGTTTTATTGAGAAAAGATATCTGTAATCTGTGTAGGAGATAGAGTATTTGAGAAAAACAAACTCCAAGTTGGAGAAGTTATTGAGTAGAGTGAGGGACTTCGTGTCCCGTATTCAACGTGTTCTTAAAAAAACTGAATATGAGATAAGTCAATTTAAGTTGAATTCAGAGAAAACAATTAAAGAGTTATATGATCTGCAATGTAGATATGCTAAGATAAAAGTAGAGAGAGACGAGGTATTAAGAATAGAAGAGGAAAGGGGGATATTAGTTCAAAAACCAAAAGAATTGACTTGTTTTAACGACCCAAGTGAAAAGGTGAGGTGTCAGAGTATACTATTAGCTCTGACTTTATATTTTGAGGTCGAAGTAGATAGTGAATGAGGGTTAAAAGAGGCAAATATAGAGCTTTTGAGGGAAAAATGTCTAGTTCCAAACCCCGCTCGAGTTATGTTTTTAGCTCAAGAAGCACGCAATCGTCATAGTTTAGAGGCAAAAAAAATATTCTGCTCAAGCTGGTGTGACTATTATACGGGGTGATGTAGAACCTTTATCTGATGCGTTTAACTTTATGTAGGATCGGAAGACCATGAAAATTGGATTTTTTAGGGTAAGAAAATAGAAAATAAAGGTCCAAAAGTAATTATAGGGTGAATTAAGGAGGTTACATGACGAGCTATCACAGCACGTGGAGCAAAAAATGTCTTTAGCAACGCGGCTGCTGAAAGAAGTGGTTGTTCAAATAAAGGTAGCGGCGGATGCGAGGGCTTTAGGTGTATTACTAAAAAAACACGTGTCAGCGATTGCACAAAGCGCAAATCATACTGAAGGGGCACCTTTATCGATCACGAGCAAAAGTCATTATTCGAACAGAGCATGAACGTTACATAGATAGTGTTATCAAGTTTTATAGGGGAGAACTATCTAGAGTAGAAAACGAATTTAGGAAGTTCGTGACGGGATGTGGAAAATATTTTGAAGTGGAAAATGCCAAGCCATAAAACCTGTGATTTACCCGAGGTTAAGGATAAATTGTTAGTGAACAACCCATTCCTAGGTTGTGGGAGGAGTCATCAAAAGAGGATGAGGTCAATAATTTGATACCCCAAATGAAGTGTAAATAATGCCAACAGGAGGTTATGACCTTTACCATACCGGCAGATGTCCAGGTGTTGAATAGGAAGATGGTGAGAGACAAGCTGCAGACGTCTCATGTTCGAAAGAGTCGCAAATAAAGTACTATTATCTTCTTGTAACTAGTCCTTCGTACTATTTGATGATAAATGTAATTTATTTGTTATTAGAACAGAATAACGTATCTGACTTACTCAGATAGCACATTCTTGATGTAATCTTGTAAACTGTTATATGTACTTTGTTGTTATGAAGAACTATTATAAATGTAATCTGCTGTAATAGGTAGAACTGGCTGCTACACAAATTCAGTGCGACACATTATGTGACAAGAATGAACAAATGAGTGCTGAGCTAAGATCGAGTCAGGGTGCCCGAAAAAGTGCTACTGAAGCAGAAGAAAATTGAGGGCAGTGATGTCGGAAGAACAAAATGTAGTAACCCTCCTGAATGATACTCTTCAAGAGAAAGAGGCAGTACTGGCTGTCAGTCTCAGAAAGATAGATAGTTTAGAAGAAGAGGTAAGAGAAAAGGGTGTTGAAGTTGGAAGTAGCTCGGGACGAGCTAGTTAACAAAATGTTAAATTGATGTTTGCGCGAACGTAAATTACAGAACTGCTTGTCGTATTAATGGAGGAAGGAAATATTGTAAAGGAGTTGCAGATTCAAGCTAATATGCTCGAGGCGGAGATAAGCAATGTTCAAGCTCGTGCTCGCAAATACGAAGTATTGTGGTTGGTTATTGAGATGATGGTAAAGAAAATGGAGGAGGACTGTGCCCAACAGAGCAAAGTCATGAAAAAGGATTAGAACAAAATATGTGAGCTAGAGCAGATTGTACAAATACGGCATCTGGATATCTTAGATCACCAGTTTAAAAATGACATACTTCGAAGTGCGAATACGAAGCTGGATAAGGATCTGTTGCAGTTGGAGGTAAGTTACGACGCAAAGAAGGTAGAATGTGAAGCTAATGAATCATCAATGTCTTTGATTTACCATATGGACGAATTTATGACAGTGCTAGAATCTCAGAATTTGGATCTGTGTCGTACAAAACGATGAGTGGACGATCGCTGTGAGCGATTGGAAATTACACTAAGGGAAGTACAACATAAGCTGAGCAAACTCCTTCTTAGTAAACAGGTTAAAACTGAGGTGGGTAAAAGTCATGAGAGAGATATGGCGGCAGTAACCTCACTCTTTACAGCATAATTAAAGAGATTGGAAGCCAAAAGTAAGAGGGTGTATGATGGTTTGACTACCCAAGGTGTAGAATGTGAGATGGAGGTAATCCGATCTTAATATTTACAACCCATGATTGCCAAAATCAAATCGTTTAAACAGAGAATGGTTAGAGAGGGAAAGAAAATAATTGTGGGGAGGCTGCCAGAATTCATGAGTCGGCGGTTAGCTGGATGTGTTGTACGGGACGCAGATGGTCCTTCTAATGTGGTTAACATTTTAAGTGATAACTCTAGTGAAGAGTGAGGAATGTGATTATGTTGTATGTATACAAAACAAGAATAAGAATATAGATGTATGAAACAATAGTTAAAAATGAAATAGTTAACTGTACTAACCGTGTGAGGTACCAACGATAATATATGCAAGGTAGCGTGATATGTGATTGGTTCAGCCAAAGTGGTAAACAATCTGTGATGCATGAGACGATCAGTTTGGCCGAAGTAACAAACGGTCTGTACTGTATTTAGATTACTAGTTTGGCCGAAGCAACAAACGATCTGTAATGTATTTAGATGATCAGTTTGGCTGAAGCAACAAACGATCTGTAATATATTTACATGATCAGTATGGCCGAAGCAACAAGCAATCTGTAATGTATTTAGATGATCAATTTGGCCGAAGCAACAAACGATAAGTAATCTGTGTATAGAAGTACTTGTTAGATATATTAGAAGAAGTATTATAATATAAGGAAATCGAACACAAGTATTTCATTAGTGTAAGATTGGCATACATCAAATGTGTTAGATAGATCGGTTTGGCCGAAGCAATAAATGATTTGTAATGTATTTAGATGATTGACTTGGCCAAAGCAACAAACTATCTATAATTTGTATATAGAAGTACTAGCTGGATATATTAAAAGTATTGTAATGTAGGGCAATCGAACACAAGTATTTCATTGGTGTAAGATTGAAGTACCACAAATGTGTTAGATAGATCGGTTTGGCTGAAATAATAAACGATATGTAATGTATTTAGATGGTCGATTTGGCTAAAGCAACAAATGATCTGCAATCTGTGTATAGAAGTACTTGCTGGATATATTAGAAGAAGTACTATAATGTGGGGCGATCGAACACATACATTTCATTGATGTGAGATTGAATAAAAGAAAGTACACTGTGATAAATTTGTTATCTGCGATACAACTTCAGTTTCCTTGTGTTCCAAGGATTAGGTATATGCTCACCATGCTCAGTTGCGAGGTCGAAGGAACTGAGGCTACTTTTTTCGAAAACTACAAAAGGACCTTCCCAGTTTTTGGATAATTTCTCTGCGTTAAGCTCATTGTGATGTTTAGGAATCTCTTGGAGGACCAGATCCATGATTTTGAACTCTCTATGTCGAACGCGTTTGTTATAAGATCGGGTTAAAGCTTGGTGGTATCTTCCCAAATTTATGATTGCTCTGTCCCGAGGCTCCTCGATCAAATTCATATTACATGCCAACTGGAATTTATTTTCTTCATCGGTCATGGTATGGTCGCGAATAGGGTGATGATACTGAGTAGGAATGATTGCTTCTGTACCGTAAGCCAGGAGGAACGGCGTACATCCAGTTGAAACTTGAAGTGTAGTTTGATAAACCCATAACACATGTGGTAATTCTATGACCCAATTGCCCTTCTTTTCTGTTAAGCGTTTTTTGATCCCATCCATGATAGTGCGATTAGTGATTTCAGCCTGACCTTTCCCTTGCGGGTAATACGGATTGGAAGAAGAATGTATGATGTTGTGCTGATTGAGGAATTCGACGACTTTGGAGCCAACGAACTGAGGTCTATTATCGATTCTGATGAGATGGGGGGCAGCCGAAATGAATGATGATGTTTTCCCAAATGAACATGATGACTTTATCCTCTTGTGTACGGCACAGAGGAACAACTTCGACCCACTTAGTGAAGTAATCCATTGCGACTAGCAGATATTTTCATTTTCCTGGTGCGATGGGAAATTTGTTAACAAGGTCGAGGGCCCATCTTTTAAATGGCCATACAATATTGCTGTAATGGAGTTCCAAAGCTGGAGCTTGAATTTGGGGACCATAACATTATCAGGCATCGCATTTGCTTGCGAGTTCGATGGCTTGAGCTTTTATTTTAGGCCAGAAGTTGCCTTGGGTAAGAGTTCGGTTGGCTAGAGATTTTCTTGCTGCTTGGGAACTACAAGTACCTTCATGCAGTTCGTGTAGGAATTTTTGAGCTTCTTTGTGGGATAAGCATTCGAGATACGGCCCTATGACCGAAATCTTGCATAAGAGATTGTTTTCCACGATGTAGCATTTAGTATTATCAATTACGCGTCTTCTTTCAGTGGGGTCTTGAGAAAGTTCACCATCAAATTTGTTTTTGGTTCCAATATACTTAAGGAAATGTCGTCTTTAATCGTCCTCATCCTCTTCAACGCCCCCAGTATTAACAGAATTTGAGCTTATGATGTTAATGTTGGAGGTTGATAATACTTCGATCTTAAGATATCGAGCTTCTGAGCCAAGGCCTCCTGCGAGATATGCGAGGGAATCATAATGTATATTTTATCTGCGCGGTAAATGTTTGATAGAAATTCTCTTAAATCTTCTCATCCTGTCGGCTACTGCGGCTGCGTAATCTATCATTTTTCCATTCTTCTAGAATTTTTCTATGTAGTAGTTTACAATGAGTAAAGAATATGTGTATACGGACAGCTCAGATACTCTAATTTCAAGAGCCATATCTAGACCGAGAATCATCGCCTCATACTCGGCTGCATTGTTGGTAGTTTCGAAATTTAATCGGATTATTTTTTTGATTCTATCATTAGAAGGTATAATCAGCACGATTCTAATACCTGATCCCATGGGTCCATAAGATCCGTCAGTTAAAAGGTGTCATCCCTTTTGAGTTATCCAGTCTGCCTTTTCTTTGATCTATTCCTCATGAATTTCTATGTTGTCTTCTTCCCAATCAGGATCTTCTGCTGGGAAGTCCGCAAGGAAATCTACTACGGCCTGACCCTTTTCAAAATGTCTGGGTTCAAAACGGATGTCATGCCTGCCAAGAGTGACTGACCATTGCTAGACCCGCCAGGATTTTTGCCGTTTGGATAAGATTTCACGCGGAGGATAGTTGGTTAGTACTCGTAGTGAATGGGCTTAAAAGTACTATCTCAATTTTTGCGAGGTGTAAACGAGAGCTAAAAGTAGTTTCTTGATCTTGCTATATCAAGATTCTACTAGAGTGAGAGTTTTACTAATGAAGTATACAGGCTTCTCGATCTTTTCATCAAGTCGAATGAGAATGGAAGTTAATGATTCTTTAGTGACTGCGATATATATGGTGAGTTCTTCCCCTTCGTGAAGTACACTAATCACTAGTGGTAATCCCAAGTAAAGTTTAAGTTGCTGAAATGTTGTTTCGCACTCTGTTATCCATTCGATCTCAGGGTCCTTCTTAGGTTTCTATTTTGTTGTCCCCTCACGTAGTAAGTTGAACAACCATCGACAGCGATTGGAAGATTTTGAAACAAAATGGTTTAACGCGGCAATCTTGCCGGCTAACTTCTGGACATCTTTCTTCGTTTTTGGAGTAGGCATAGATAATAATGCGCAAATATGATTTGGATCAGCTTCAATACTGCGCTTACTGATTAAGTGGCCCAAGAATTTCCCTAATTGAACTTTGAACTGGCATTTATCAAGGTTGTGTCTCACCTTGTAGAGAGAGAGGATATCGAAGGCCGTGTGTAAATCTGTAATATGGTTTTCCTTCTTGAGACTTTTACACAACATATCGTCTATATAGACCTCCATTGTCTTTCCAAGGTGATCTTTGAACATTTGGGTCATCAATCGCTGATAAGTAGCTCCGACATTCTTGAGACCGAATGGCATGACTTTGTAGTAGTATAGGCCATGTTCTATAATGAAAGTTATTTTCTCTTGATCGTCAGGTAGCATAGGTATTTGGTTGTACCCAGACGCGGCATTCATCATAGACAGAAGCTCGTATTCTGAAGTAGAATCGAGCATATTATTTATGATAGGGAGTGGAAAACTATCATTTGGTGTATGTATGTTCAAGTCTGTGAAATCCACGCACACCCTGATCTTTTCATTCTTCTTCGATACTGCTACAATATTCGATATCCATTCTGGATAATTGGCATTTTGGATAAAACCAACTTCGATGAGTTTTTTGATCTCTTTGTTGAATTCATCTCGAAGCCTTGGTGTTAAAGTCCTCTATTTTAGTTTGACAGCTTCGGCTTTATCCTTCAAGTTGAGTTTATGGCAGGCCAGATTTGGATCAATTCCCGGCATCTCGTGAAACGTCTAAGCGAAGACATCACTATTGTCCGAAAGGAACTGGATGAGTGTGTCGCGCTCTACTACGGGCAGATGAGTGCCAATATATATCCCACGCTTGGGGCCACTAATTTTAACGTACTTTGTGGTTTTTGCGCTAGGCAAATGTTGCCCTGTAGAGTTAACTGTATAGTTCTCTGTAATGTTTCCTGTTGTCTTCTACAATTGCTATGCGAGCTGATGTTTGGAAGGTTCTGGTCTAATGACGACAGAATTTTTACATGCGCGTGCTAATTTCTGACTTCCTTTGATCTCGTATATGTTGCCTTCCCATTCAAAATGTAATGCCAAGTGATAGGTTGACGGAATAACGTGCATATTGTGTAACCAGTAACGTCCCATTATCCTCAAATAACAAGATTTCTTATTGACAATGTAAAAGGCAGCGTCGAGTGTTACTGGTCCTGTGGTGATAGGAAGTATAATCTTCCCGACATGTTCCTCCTTAGATCAATTAAAACCACAGATATCAATGTCGTTGGGTTGGACCTTATCGGCCAGAACCATTTGATCGATCGTGCTTTAAAAAAGGAGTTTGATAGTACTGCCAGTATCTATTATCATCGTATGGAGCACCATATTTCACATTTTCAACATGATCACCAAAGCATCATGGTGAGGATAGTTGGCAGACCGAATGTCGCAATCATCGAAAGAAATTCCAGTTCGTTGAGAGCTGGATATTGGAATTAGACGAGCATCTTTATCTTGCATGGATAAGTTGTGACATTGGCCGACACGTCTTCGTTTGCTCCTGTTTGATTCTTTGACGATCTGAGTCTCCATGAAATGACATAGTGGGATATGGTATAAATGCTTCTGGGCTATTGGTTCCTCGACCTATACAGCTTCTGTAGGGTTTTTATAACTCCCATTCTTATAACTCTTCACGTCCACTATGTATTCGTGCATTCGTCCATCTACAAAGATGTATTCCAACAACCGTTGTAAGGTAAAACATTGCTCTGTCTCATGATGTCGGACCTTATGGTGGATGTAGTATGGTTTGTTCTTGATCGGTTGAAGGTATTGTGCATTGCAGAAGAATATGTCATTCTGTAATATAGGATAGATGTTGGCTATGGTCACATTCATCTTTGGGAGATAAGATTTCGGCAAGTTACTCTTCTTTTGAGGTCGTTCGTCATTGGATTTGGTGCATTTCCTGTCTCTTCTCTGATCTGTTGTCTGATTAAAATCGGAATGGGTTGATTGATCTCGAGCTATCAGTGTTGATCTATGAGGTTTTTGCCTGTCAGACACCATTCATTCCAGGTTAATGTATTCGTTGACCTTTTCAATCATGTCTTCTAATGTCGTCGGTTTGTTGAGGATGAGGTACTCCTTCGCCCGACCATCGACGAGTAAAGTGTTGGTAAAAGCGGAAATAGTAATCTTCTGGTCGAGTCGATCAACTTTTCAAGCCAACTCCAAGAACTTTTTAGTAAACGTTTCGAGTTTCTATCCCAATATCTGTTTGAGGCTGAAAAGATAATATAGGTTCTCCTCTTTATCTCTGTTGTGCGAGGAATTCTTGACGAAGAGTTCGCACAACTATTCAAAAGTTGTGATGGACCCTTCAGGCAGTATGTGAAACCACCGTAGGGGTTCGCATGACAAGCTGGTAGGAAAGAGTCGGCATAGAATGTGGTTGGACGTGGAATGTAGACCTAGAGCGTCTTGGAACTCTTGAACGTGTTCCACTGGATCAGTTCATTTGTATTTTTGGATCTTCGGAGTGTGAAACCCGGCGGGGACCTCACCATCTAATAACTCATGGGCGATCGGGTTCTTCTGTAATTTATTATAGATACCCTTAGTCGGTGTATGGGCTTCGATCAGTTCTTTGATTCGCTTCTCAACATATTCCTGAGTAACATATTGTCAAGCTGCAGCGATTGGTTGAGTGACGCGTCCCTCTCCAGGATTGTGGTCACTACCCCCTTCACTTAGACCTTCCTTTGTCGGGACTTGAACTCTTCGAGGTAGATTATCAGTCTGTCTGATTCCCGCCACGCCGTCATCTATTTCTTGTTAGATCTCTTAGATCTAGATGGGCTCCACGTCATGTTGATGATGGTTAGATCGGAGTACACCCCCTGCGTGTAGGTCTTTTAGAGGCAGTCCTATTATGTCATGAACAGAAATCCACGGGCCCTCAAGTTGTACGACTTTGTTCTTCTGGGCGGCGACCTGCTCTACAGAACCTTCAATGCGTCCTGAACATTCTTGAGCTATTGTTCCAGGGATGCACATTTTTCTATTTTGGAATTCAGAGTGGCCCTCAAGTCTGTTAAAGCTGCGTTCTCTTCCATCTGGACGATCGGCGCGCTCTAACCTTGAGGTGTCATTCTAAGAGAAAATGATCAGCGGCGTTTGAGATAATGGGTTTGAGAACTTCAGTTCCCACAAACGGTGCCAAATATAATAGTCTAATTTTGGGATCCGGACTTAGCCTTTACACCAAATGCATTCAGAACGTTCAAAAACAATATACAATAAACAACAAGATGATTTAGCGTAGAAAACCTTTGAATAAGTTAAAAACCACGGCCTCTCATGAGGATTTCGAGAAAGTGATGATCTTATTGAGATTGCTAGTTTATTACAATGAGCGTTCTGAGAATATAGGGTGATAGAGTAGGAACTTTTCTATGGTAAATATTTTGTCCCTCATCTGCAGTTCTTCAGGCCTCTTTATAGGTCCTCTAATATGACCGTTTGACGACCATAAAGTCCCTTAATAATGGACGTTACAAAGTGTGTGTGAGATGTCATTTGACCAAATTATGTAACGTCCTGACCTCTGCTGATGTACAACGGCTCTATTGCTGACTGTATGCTTCGCACAGGTCGAACTATTGATGTAGAGGCTGAAAGTGATGTCTCGAACTGAGGAAAGTTTGAACACATCTTTAGTAGTACTTCTTGTATGCTGATGAGGTTGATGACGAAGCTTGAGTCCGAGATACGAAATAAGCTATTACAAGACTACTCTCAACCAATAACATGAGTGTCGTCAGCGATGAGTGGTGTTGGTTGAGAAACTCGTGTTGCATATGTTTCTGATTGTGCCACGTGCTCTATTGTTGAGGTCGAAAGTTCGTTTGTAGTTCGAAGATGAGGCATGAGCTCGAGATGCGGAATAAGCCACTACAGCTAACGGAACCGTCACAAAAGGAAAACCTAGGGAAGCATGTCATAGATTCAGAAATATCACATGCATAAACACACACTGAAGACATGACAAAGACTCAACAAGTTGCCAGTTGAGAAATTTCAGTTAAGTTTCCTTCAAATTTAAAATAGTCGGGGCATGTAACAACCCATAAAAGAAAAGTGATAACGTTTCAATCAAAAATATCAAATAATTTATTTTAAAAAAAATGTAATTCTAGTCTAAAATACACAAAACAATAGCATAAAGTCTAATGTAACACACCAAAAATAGATAGTATTTCCCTTTAATCCAGTCTATGATAAATAATAATATTTAAAACAAAAATTAAAAAGAAACATCTCAGATCTAGTATAAAATACATAAAACAATAACAAAAGTCTAATGTAATACACCAAAAAAGGGATAGTTTGTGCACTAATCAAGTCAATTTACAGGAGTCCTAACTATTTGAGATTTTTTGGTGATGTATTGATGTCAGAGCTTGCACATTTCAACTACTTGAGGCTGAGAGCAAAAATGGAATGGAAGAATGGAATCAACAAATTATACTCAATGTTGTAATATTTATAGCTGATGCAAACTGTGCAAAATATACTTTGTATAGCTTATACAAACTGATGTAAACTGTGGCAAAAACTGTATAGATGTTGCAAATTATTGCAAACTCTGGGATTATGCTCAATGTTGTAATCAACAAATTATACTCTGTATAGCTTATGCAAACTGTGCAAAATACTCTAGGTTATAATACAATCAAAAATACAATAGTCTCCAAATTAGTAAACTCAAATCACCAAACCTAAGATTAAATTAACAAACCCCTATACCCAATTCAACAAACCCAAAAGAGAGAAAAATTCATACCTTAGTGAGAACTTTTCCATCATTGGATGATGATGAATCGATGATGATAGAGTGAAACCCTTTGCAAATTAAAACAAAAGATGGGTATTGTGTTGTTTATTGGATTCGAACCCTCAACACCCATGAATTTGAAGAGATAGGTATTGTGTTGTTTTGATCTTCACAAATTAGTAGATGAGGAGAGGGTTATTTATTTTTATTTTAGAACTTGGAAGAAGAGAGTTTTTTTAATAGGCTAAAAATCGGTTCAGTTCAGTTTTGGTCCGGTTTCTCTATAGTCGAACCGAAATCGAACCGAAACTGAAACCGAACCGAAACTTCTGAAAATCTAACCAAACCGAAAAAATTGTTCGGTTTCGGTTCAATTTTTCGGTTTGATCCTCACCCCTAAAAGGCCGCTTGTTTTTTTGTTGATTCTGAACACTTATTTTGATTACTTATTATGAATTTGAAGCTTGATTGTTGAACCTGAACCGTAAAAAATATTATTTTTTTATTTTGCTGAATATGAACTCTGAACTAGTTGAAAGTTGTATAATTGTCCAAATTAGCCATTCAAAATAGTGGAATTGTTAATTGTCTCTTCCATTTCGGTCACTCCGTATTATTTGCATCTTCGTATCCATTAAGAACCACATAATGCACTTACACCTACGTATACATGGTAAGATTTTATATCTCGCTCCAAGGTTCTCCTCAAAGGATGATGCCTCAAAATATTCTCAATTACGAAAGCCCAAACCGCTATCATCCTTCATTGGGGCAAAACTGTAAGAGCTTTCCAATCCTTCATTTGAGTAAAACTATAAAGAGCTTCAATTTATTTTTTAGATTTTTGTTCCTTTTTATTTCCACAGCCATCTACTGTATTGAGCTCTTTTACATAATTTTTGTGACCCAAAACAAATTAATGTAAAAAAATTAAAACAAGTATAATGTTAAAAATAAGTTATTCAAATTATTAACTTTTTATGGAGAATTTGGAAATTGGGATTGCCCAAAGCTAAAAATCAACAATGTGTTTGGAAATAGATTAGACAACAAAAAAAGTTTTTAACTATTGAATCATCCCCCAAAACAAAACTCTTTGATACAAATTTAACATATCCTTAGGAAAAATAAAATCATCTTTTGGGGTTATATATTAAAATCTCTAAACAATGGCAAGGAGAAGGGTCGAGAACTGCAACTTCATCAATGGCCAGGAGTTGTTTGGAATACTTATATGATATTTACTTCATGGGGTATTCTACAATTTTCAAATACTAGAAAGTTCATTGGGAAGGGAGGTGTTAATGGTTGCAGATGTGTATATGTGAGAGAGAGAAAAAAAAAGATTTTAGAGAGAGAGATCCCAAATGAAAAAGAAGAAACACAGATAAAATAAGGGTATATTTCGAATTTAACATATCCTTAGGAAAAATAAAATCATCTTTTGGGGTTATATATTAAAATCTCTAAACAATGGCAAGGAGAAGAGCCGAGAACCGCAACTTCATCAATGGCCAGGAGTTGTTTGGAATACTTATATGATGTTTACTTCATGGGGTATCCTACAATTTCCAAATACTAGAAAGTTCATTGGGAAGGGAGGTCTTAATGGTTGCAGATGTGTGTGTGTGTGTGTGAGAGAAAAAAAAATGATTTTAGAGATAGAGATCCTAAATGAAAAAAAAAAAAACAAAGATAAAATAGGGGTATATTTAGGTTTTTCATATTTTACTTAAGTCACGTACTAATTACCTCCGACTTCAGTAAACTTGCTTTAGAAAAGCTATGATTTCTAACTTTTTTTAAACTCCTTATATAGGGGTGCCATTAACAATAAGTTACTTTTTTAAACAAAAAACAAACACAACTTATTTAGAATTTTAATTTAATTTGGGGCAATTAAGTTAAATAAGTTTAATAAGCTAAAAAACAAACAACCCTTAAGTGAGACTAAGAGGTTATTTGTTTTTTAGCTTATTCAACTTATTTAACTTAATTGCCTCAAATTAAGTTAAAATTCCAAATAAGTTGTGTTTGTTTTTTGTTTTAAAAAGTAACTTATTGGTAATGGCACCCCCATATAAGAAGTTTAAAATTTTTTAGAAATCCTAGCTTTTCTAAAGTAAGTTTTTCTGAAGTCAGAGGTAATTAGTTCATGACTTAAAGTAAAATATGAAAAACCCAAATATACCCCTATTTTATCTTTGCTTCATCTTTTTCATTTGGGATTTCTCTCTGTAAAATCATACCCTCTTTCTCATCTGCAACCATTAAAGATCATATTAGTTTTCCAAACAACTCCTGGAGATTTTAATATATAACCCCAAAAGATAATTTTATTTTTCCCGAGGATATGTTAAATTCGTATCAAAGAGTTTTGTTTTGGGGGATGATTCAATAATTAAAAACATTTTTTTGTCTAATCTATTTCCGAACACATTGTTGATTTTTAACTTTAGGTAATCCCAAAATTTCTAAATTCTCTCTAAAAAGTTAATATTTTGAATAACTTTTTTTTTAACATTATACTTGTTTTAATTTTTTTATATTAATTTGTTGTGGGTCACAAAAATTGTGTAAAAGAGCTCAATGCAGTAGATGATTGCGAAAATAAAAAGTAACAAAAATCCAAAATTTAAATTGAAGCTCTTTATAGTTTTACTCAAATTAAGGATTGGAAAGCTCTTCCAGTTTTACTCCAATGAAGGATGATAGTAGTTTGGGCATTCGTAATTGAGGATATTTTGAGGCATCATCCTTTGAGGAGAACCTTGGAGTGGATATAAAACCTCGCCATGTATACGTAGGCGCAAGTACATTATGTAGTTCTTAATGGATATGAAGATACAAATTATACGGAGTAACCGAAATGGAAGAGACAATTGACAATCCCACTATTTTGAATGGCTAATTTGGACAATTATACAACTTTCAACTAGTTCAGAGTTCATATTCAGCAAAATAAACAAACAAAAATTTTTCAGTTCAGGTTCAGCAATCAAACTTCAAATTCAAAATAAACAATCAGAATAAGTAATCAGAATAAGTGTTCAGAATCAGCAAAAAAGCAAACGGCCTCTAAAGAAGATAGAGGACGAAGACAAAAACAACACAAAAAATACAACACCGCAAAAAAAACAAAATTGTGCCGTTTTATTTACCAAACTAGAGGCACATTGTCATCACCCTTTCCCTTCCTCCCCATTACAGACATTGACATCGCCAGATTCAGGTATGATCCCTTTCTCTCTCTCTCTCTCATTCTCTCATTAAGTTTCGGATACTTATGAAAAGTTTTCTTCCTTTGTTAGGGTTTTGCGGCAACTAATATGTCGAGGTTTCGCGGGCTCTGGCGAGCTTCAGTAGATGCAACAAAAAGAGGTAATTTTACTATTTTTCTTCTTGAAATTATGGAAAGATGTATCCCATTATATGCGTTAGATAACATTCCAAATCATAGAACTTAAAAGGATGTAGTCAAATTGGACACCTACCAATCTAATAGGAATCGTTGAAGTCTCGGAATGTTGTTTTTTCTTTTTTTCTGCAAGCATTGTAGTTAATACGGGCAGAACAGATTATTAATTTAATACTGGTAAAATTAAAACCATCTACAAGAATAATGAGGTACCGTATCTATGAACAAAAGAGGATTTAACCATCAACATACAACGCCGTGAGGTTTATCTAGAGCATAGCTCTGTGCTTTTGAATGCACGGGATTGGAAAAGCTTAGTTCTGAACATAAAGAGCTTTTAGGGTGTTTGGAACAGTTTTCATACTCAAAATTTTGAGAAGCTACAAAAGGTAGGAAATAAAGGAACTAACAAAAAGCGCAGTAAATGCCATAATAAAGATATTGACAAATGACAAAGTCTGATGCTCCACTGCTTATTTTCATTTGTGTTAAAACGAGACCTTCTATGGTTGGAAGAAAACAAAACTTGTTTAGAAGAAAATCAGGCTGCAAGTGAACCGCCTGGGAATATAGAGAATACCCTGTAGTTGTAGATGGGGATGTGCTGTGGAACCATTAACTGTCCAGACTTTCTGCCTATTAGATAAAAATAGATGACACAAATGGTTATGTAATCGGAAGCGCCAAAGTCTATGATTGATGACAGGGAGGGAGATAGACAGGTAATGGGATTAGTGGATGCACGGACCTGGCTAGGCAAAGGGTGTAGATACGACACTCTCCTCATGTGGAATCTAGGTAGCTTCGAGTACAGCGCTATTTAAGAACCTCCTATTATACGAGTAGCAGAAGAAGCTATAGCTCCTCTATGTCTAAACTAATTCGATTTGTATACAAGGTTTTAGACTTTTAGTACTTCTCTACGGGGATTCTTCCATGCATCTCAATTGCTTCGCCTGGTCCAAGATAGCAAACACTTTCCATCTTCTGCCTGAATAAGTGCATACACTTGATTAAGAGATGGAAGGGTTTCTCTTTTGGTAATCTTTCTCTACTACATTCCATTCCTTGTTGAGACCTGCCAGAAACTCAAAGATGCAATTTCTTCCTACCGATTTCATGTATGTCACAAAATATAGAACACTCTGGTTCATACTTCTCAAAGTTAGCGCTATCCTCCCAAATACTACAGAAGTGCGTTGAGTAAAAAGAATAGGGTTCATTCTCAGAGTCTGTGCATTCTAGATGTCCTTGTTGTACGAAAAACACACACACACACATAAGTCCTCCATTAATCTCAGGTTGCATTGAGCACATAAGATTGACAAAGTCACATTTTTCATAGGTCATCTGCTGGCTCTAAGATCTTATCTTCATCGTCATATGCTAGTATTTTTTATTTATTAATATACAGCACGCCGCCCTAAGGGCGTGCAACTGTCTTTTTCACATGTCCTCCGGCTACCTATTGGTAGTTTGTCCGCGCGTCTCCCTAGCTAACATGCTAGTGTTGATGGTATTACTCTGATAATTTTCTTCTGGTGATTGTTGATTCATTATTGAGAGCCAAAGCCTGTACATATTAGTTATTGATGTTGTTTATTGCAACAAAGAATGTGTAAGACTTTTGGTACACGATCACAAAAGCTGAAAATTTTGTTGGGAAGTCCCTTAATCCCTTGTTTAAATCGCCACTCTTTTGGAAAAGGTAACACTATTGACATCTACGGCGACTCAACACTGGGCATTTCCATGTTTAAGAAAAATGAGTCTGTATGTTATGGGTTCTACCGACCTATCCCCAAATTGCATTTTCTAACCCAGAATTCATCATCTGGCCCTATTATCTCCATTCTGTAATTAATATCCTTCTTTGTAGGACTGGTATTTTCCTTCTAACAATCTTGTCTCCATAGCTTGTAAAAATTGCAATGTAATGAAAATATGGTGGCCTAAAGTCAGATTGATAATAGGGAGAGAGACGGAGTTGCACTAGTAAATTTGTACTAGTAGGGTTTTGATTTGAAACGGACCAGATTGTAAACTACATTCAACTTCGAGGATTCATATTCATTCCATGGCACTACTACTTCCACTTTCCACGGATTTTATGCTGTTGTCACCCATCACATTTACCAGAGAAAATGATAATTTACTAGATTTTATAAGTCTAACACAACAGAACTAAGTCTACAGTATTCTTATAGATAACTGATTTCACAAAAGATTCTTACTGTGGTCATGTGTTTTCCATACCAGAATATGAAGAAAGCCGCTTGCATTTGCTTTAAAAAGATTTTGTTGTGACAATTATCTACACTATCCTGACAGCCTTAAAAAAAAAAGGTGAAAGTATACGTGCGTTCAAGCTTGGCCATTGGACCTTTATCTCAATGTACCCTGGATCTGGATTGCCTGAATACTAATCTCAGTATCCCTCTTGATCCTTTACACCAGGATATGTCAGTTTTTTTGGATTGCTCTATAACTATTTGATCATGTATTTTTTGGTCTTATACCCTAAAACAACATTTTCAGAATAAAAGACTGCATATACTATTACTTGTAAAACTCCACTCTACGTAGTATTTACTCACATGATTGTTTCGTGTATTCGTTTAACTGTAGCTCTTACTTGGAACCTTGAAGATCTTGTGCCTCCTAGTGAAAAATATATATTTGCTTTCAATGCAAAAGAGGAGTTGAAAAGGTGGCATCTATATTCAGATTCGGAGTACGGAGGTATATCTATACTCTTTTAGCATTTACTTGTTCATTTTAGATCATTTTTTCTTATGTACACTTGGTCACTTTTGAAGTTTGATACTATTACGCTCATACCCATACACATCCAACTTCTAGTGCTGCCAGCCAACCATTAATCCTTCTCATGGATCTTAGTATCTGGCGATTGACAATAGGATTGAGGCATTTCAGAGAACTGAATTTTACATTGTTGAGTAAGTGGCTTTGGCGGTTTGTACATGAAGAGTATAGTCTTCAAAGGCAGATTGTGGTAGCTGAGTATGGATTATTGCACAAGGCTTGCCTTCCAAGAACGACTTCTATTCCGTACTGATTTAGCTTATGAGGAGGTATTTTTAATGCTTATTCCAATTTTCTCAAAGGCATAAAGTTGATGCCTGGCAATGGGGAGATAATTCTTTTCTGGCATGATATTTGGTGAGATGTTCTCCCGCTCGTGGAACAGTTTCCGGATATTTAGAGGCTATGTCTCCGGAAGTAGGGGTATGTCTCCGAGTTTGGTATTAATAATGGAGTAGCATTGAGTGGAATTTTCAAATTAGTAGAGAGTTAGTTAATGACTGGGAAGTAGATGATACAGTTGCTATTTTTGTAGTTATATATTCGGTGACGTTAACTAATGATTCAAATCGCTGGAAATGGAAGTGGATTAGCAACGAAAAATAATTCAGTATTTTTTTTTGCAAACAGTTGTTGTTATCAAGTTGTTACCAAGAGAGGGTGGCGGATGCAAGATTTAGGGAGTTTCCAGTCGAGATTGTATAGCACAAAGATCTCCCTTCTAAAGTATTATTTTTCTTTTAGGGAGTTGCATGGGGGATAAATCTTACAAGAGATAATTAAGAAGGAAAGATACGGATGTGTCAAACATATGTTAGTTTAATTTGTAGGGATGAAGTAGAATTCATTAACCACATTTTTCTTCATTGTTCCTTTGCGCATAACATTTGGTGTCATTTCTTATCCCAATTCGGGCGAGGTGGGTGTTCTTTCGAGATTGTGTTGACGTTTTGAAAAGTTGGAGGAATTATGCGTTTAAATGCAAAGTAGCACGAACCTTGTGGATTCTCCTTCCCTATGCTATTGGGTGGAGAATATGGAGTCAACACAAAGCAAGAGTTTTCAACAACAAAGTTACTACACACGAGGGAGTAATAATTGATATACTTGGCACTCTTTTTTATTGGGTTAGTGGAAATCCGGCTTTCCGTGGATCACACTTTGACAACTTTGTAGTTAATTGGGATGGTTTACTTTCGATGTAATCTTTGAGTGTTAGACACTTTGTGTTTTTACTTTATTCCTCGTAAATTCTCATTTAAGCTCCCGACCTTTGCTCGTTATTAATATACTATTGTACTTTTACCTCTTTAAAAAAAAAAATCGTCGGTCTCGTAATTGTGGTCCATTGCTATCTTAATCCTTAATACCTTCTTCATCTAATTCTTTTCTGCACAGCCCTCTCTACTAGACCCGACCTCCTCTCTGGATGTTGGTAATTGGAGGGGATGGAGAAGGAATATGTAGTTATGGGGGTTAAAATATGAGGTATCCCATGGGCAGAAAGGGATGCAAGGCATTTTCAAGAAATCAATACATGTGCTGACATCATATTTAGAAGAGTCTTCTATGAATTATCTTTAAAATGCAATAACTCAAAGGTCATCTTTCACCACAAGCCAACATCTCATACATTCTTTAATGACAGAGGTATGAATCCAAGTATAAAGCAACCAAAAACAATCAAATGGATTGAGTGGATGCAGGATTGGAATCAACAAATCATTTTCAATGTGGAGGAGTGTGTAAATGATGAAAGGAGGTCATTTGGGGAAATTTTTAGACTACCAAATGGTTTCCCGATTGCAGCTTTTAACAGAAACTGTGATAGTGATATTAATGTGAATCTACGAACGCAGAAGCTTAATTTATATATGATTAACACTAAGTTTGAACTAGATTTCAAATAAAGTTCTTAACTCTTTTCATAAACAAATCAACTCTACTAACTACTGAAGAACAAATAATCGAGACTTTCCCTTTTATAGAACACAAGGGGCTAATCTTAATAGAATTCTACTTAAATTGGGCAAAATTCCTCTTTAACCTTGTGTTTTGTTAAACAAGCAAATCCTTAAAATTTACTTAGCATCTCCAGCAATGGAGAGGCTTGAATCAAAATAACATAAATAAAGATAATGCGTCGACAGTGAGAACGATTATTTAGATGACGATTCACATCAGATATGGTAATTGGGGTTATTGAAGTAAAACCAATATGTGAAGGAATAGGTATTGCTGGTCTTTTGGGATTCAAAAGCCTTTGTGTGGTTTCAGATTCCACTTATGCAGTTCAAGTTCTGAAGAAAGAATGTAATCGTTCATAGGCATGCTTAAATGATCTAAGAAGAGCTAGAAAGACAATGAAAAATATGGATTCCAGTGAGTTCATCTACAAGCAGAGGCAAGGCAACAAAATGGCTGATTTCATTGTATCAACACTAGATATACATGATGAGTTTATCTTCTTTCCCTGTAGTTTCTCACCAGAACTTGTGAACTTATGTACAGTAGATGTTAGTAGGATAAAATACCCTAGATTGTAATTCCTGTAAATATCAATAAAATCTGGTGGGGTGCCTAACCCCAGCATTTTCTTTCAAAAAAAAAGTATCACATGGGAGGGATATGTGCTTAATAAGGGGATATATGTCCCAGATTAATCTGCGTGCAATACCACAAGGGTGATGTGGTCTTGCACATTTAATGTACATCAGTTAATTACTATACCGTGCCTGGTTTGTGTGGTAGAGTCGTGCGCTATCCGATATTTAAAAAATTACCATAAGGCCCTTACTCATTTGGATTCTGTTTTGTGAACCAGAAAATGCTAGGAATTCCTGGAATTTGCCCAACATCGCTTTTGAAAAACCCGAAGTATTTGAGTTACAAAGAGTTCACCAAAATCTTAGCTATTCCCGTTAGTAGTATTAAGTTTAGATTTGAAAACCTTGGTCCTTCTATATGTGAGGACTTTTAACTTTGAATTAACAGTCTATTTTTTAATACAGTCTGTTATTTGAATACAGAGTGTCTTTTATTGTCACCTGGTTGGCATCAGCAGAGTAATCCATTGGTCTTCACTAGAAGTTATTTGTATCTTTTTCTCAGGTTTGTCTTCAGCGTCCTTAGAGATCAAAGATACTGGGAATGGATCGTGTGGTAAGTTTTTCTTCGCAGAAAGAACTGTTTAAATCTCACTATGGTGCCCATTATTATTATTATCTACCGCTCTATAATCAGAATATAAAGAGAAGAACTTGACTACTTACAATATGAAAGACTAGATAATTTTGGCGGCTTCTTGAACATTCTTCCACGAACATACATGTATCTTCTTTTCTTGAGTACCTTGACTTGAGAAGCATATTGAGCCTTTGAATAGGGCATCCACATTAATTAAAAGATCCACCAGATATGGGCCTCACCTCATTATCAGTACAAACCAGACCTCATAATCTGTTAAGACAACAAATTTTGCCTTACCTTACTGATGAGCTTTATGGTAAATCACTTTAATTTAATGCTTGATTTCCACAAATTGGAACAAATTAGAACAAACTTTGGAGGACTTCTTATGCATGCACATTTAACTTATGGATAGTTTTGGCGTCTAACAAAATTTTAAGAGACTACTCTCTTTCAGAAAAATGTGGGATTTTTTTTTCAACGAATGACAAACTAGGCCATACATGAATCTAGTGATCACAACTAGAAACCTATTTTGGATGAGATTAATAAGTTTCAGATAAACAAATTAAGAGGAGAAAACACATCAGATGGACAGACATCTTTCTAATGTTTAATCAACTAATCTGCAAGTATTTATGATACCTCTGTTTACTCTTTGCTTTTGCTACTTTGTGGGGTTTATGGAGCAAGCATAACAACAAAATAGTTAGAGGCAAGGGACATACCTGGTATTCTCATAAATATGTAAGGCTCTTTGATTTGTGAAGGCCTTTCGAGGTGTTTAGAGGAAGCTTATTTTAGGAATTCAATGCTAGGTGGGAGGACATGGTTCATGAGAGTGTCTAGAATGTTGCTTGTATGTCTTTTGCTGTTTCTTTCCACTTATTGGGTGGTTTCTTATGCACTTTTTGTCTCTTGTCTTAGTTCGAGACACGTTCCTCTCAAAGGGAAAGAGAAAGTATATGGCAATGTCTGCCGGCTGTGGAAGAAAGCAGAAAAGGGATAGCTCTTTAGTACAGAGCCTGCAATAATATGATGTAAGAATGGAACACCGAGTATTATTGGATAACTTAGTTAGACCGAGGGATTACTCGGGCATATGGTGATAAATTATGACCGGATACCCTGGTCTGCAAAAAAAGGAAGAAATACTTGGTTACTAACTATATTCAGGATAATATTATTTGAACACAAAGCTAATCTCTTGGACACCCTAATATAAATTGCACAACGAGCTTCAATATGAGTTGCACAACAATTTACTAGGACTAACTGTGTATATGTGACTACTTATTACTTTTGTCATTTTTTCTTGATGAAGGAGAGCCAACGTTTTTTTTTTTGTGTGAAGTTACTGGAAATAATTCGTCGGAAGCAACAAAGTGAAGACAATATAAAAATAGTTTGAACTAACTTAAGAAAATGGAATTTATTATCAATAATAGCCTACTAACAATGGATGAGCATAGCTCTATTTGAAGGAAAGATAAAGAAATGCAGTCCTAGTCCACTTACTAAATTGGCGGGATTCCTAATTTATCTAAGCATAATATATGGAGTATACAGTGAAGAGGAAATCCGTTAGTTTACTTCCAGATTTATTGGAAATTAAATAATATTGTCACAAAAAAAAACTTCATAGAGAGAGAATTATCTTGAGAACCATGTCATGCATTTGACCCACATCAACTTTCTATTACCCCTTCTCTTATTTTTGGATCTTTTTTTACTTAGATGTGTGTTAACCTTCTATTAGCTGCTAAGTTGATTATATTACATCATTACTTATTAATCTGCAACCACATTCTTATGTTTCTGGACTTGTTTTAGGGCCGCTCTGTCTTTAATAGCTCTGATGTTCCCGTCAATATTATTGTTTTAAAGGGGTTTTCTCTGGCAATCTCTCTTCGGATGTATCAGAGGGTTCTAAGTGGAAAATCAATCGCAGCGGCTTTTGTGGAATGCGGTCGAAAAAGGTGAACCTTAATTTCAGTGTTATCCATGATCCACACCTCAAAAACAGTTCTTCCCTACATGCGGTTCTATATACCCAAACACACTTTTACTCAGGCTCATTCAATAGTTAAACTAATCTTATTCCATAACTTATTTGGTTGAGTTATCTGTAGGTAAGTAGAAATTCAGTACAACGAGGGAATTAAACCATATAAAGAATGAATTATCTACTTGACTTGTACATCAAACATAATGTTCTAATTCCTCAGTCTGGAGTTTACAGATTAGGTATCCCAATATACTGCACAGGAAACTTAGGAAATGTTTGTACTACTACTATAATGTTATCTCTTAAACGTTTATCTAGTATAAATTGTATAATCAACAAGACTCTAATCTGCATTGTAATGAAACAAATATGAGATCACTTCTTTTTATCTTGAACATCTTTCACCATAAGCTACCAATTGTTTAATCTTCGCTGCAAAAAATTAAATACAAGCCAAAACATGCACTTCTATTGTCAAACGACGGCGAACACATATTTAAACTACGAACTCAGAGGGAGTTTGTTTTTTTAAAATTAGTAAGTGTTGAATGCTGAATGTTTTAAAGTGCTGAATAAGTTATAGTGTTCTTTTTCTAACAAGTGTTGAAAGCAGGAAAATGTCTTAGGGTTATAAAAGAACACAACTTGGAGCATCACCTCAAAATTGGCAGCACCTCTCCACAATAAAGCACAATGGCACCATAAAAGTATATTTACAACTTGAATGGTTTATGTGAACTTCAAACATATAATTCAAGATTTCATAAAGAAAAGGGCAGCACTTCCCCTAAAATAAAGCTTATAACAACATAAAAGTATATTCACAACTTTAAATCAATGACAAATCTCTAAAAAGTAATGATAAACAATAAGAAAAGACAAAATAAACAAAATTAAAGATAGTCCGAAGTACAAATCTCAAGATAACACAAACCAACATAGTCCAAAATAAAATAGCAAAAAGCAATGCCTTTAAATAAAAAATATATGCCTTTAAAGAGATCATACATAAGTAAGAAGCAGTGCCTTTAAATGAATGAGATCATACAGAAGCAAGAAGCAGCCTTTAAATGACAATAAAAAAACAGTCTTAGGTACTAGATAACAAGCGATTCATACATATCATACAGAAGTAAGAAGCACATGGATATCTCAAAACCTCTGCTCCACACTCTGCCCATGTTTGGTGAATACCAGGATGCCTCCCAACAAACACTTACCCCCATGAACCTTTGACCATTTTTTATCCTATATCAAAGACAATGTGTTTATTAAACCCAATACCCCAAAGTAAAACAACAATAAACAAGACTAATGTCTTCTTCTTCTTTTTTGGAATCCGGAAGTATATAAGACTAATTCCTAAACTCCTAAAATACCCTATATCGGTCCATGCTAGAATTTTGGAATTTCATGCACTTTAAAGGGTTGAGGATTTTCATAGCAAAACTATATAACAAGCAATATATACAATAAAACATTGCAAAGCAGAAGCAACATATCAAATACAACTTGGAGAACTTTAAATATCAAAATTATACACGAAGCAGGCTATACAACAAACACAAAGCAGAAACAACATAGAAAACACACATGGTGATGCATCAAAATTATAGACATAATCTGCATAATCTACATAATTTCTACTCTAGTATGTAGACTCGGGTATTCACTAGTATACAAATAAACCTCTACATAATCTCTTTCCTAATGTTTCTTTCGAGTTTACGTCCAATCTCTCCAAAGTAACGATACCCAACGCCCAACAAGACAATTCACAACAAACCCAAACTCAAAAAACCCTCTTACCCAACTTGCAAAACATCCCCCAAAATAGCGTGCTAGAATCAAACAAAACCGTAACTCTTACAATGATCAAAACCACAAGTCGATCAACTACAAAGATTGTTCCCTAGTTTGAGCTCAAATTGCCTCAACATTTCACAAGGGGAATCACTAATCTCTAATCAAACAAATTCAATTCAAACTTTCATACCCAATTTCAATTTCAAAAACAATTTTACAATGTGCAGAGAGAGAGATATATATATTCATGGCAGAGAGAAAGAGAAGTACCATTTCGCCATTTTTCACGAATTTCTTCAAGGGGTTGGAGATGGAGAAGGAAGGGCAAAATCGGGATAAAAGAGGGGAGATATGTGTTGAAATTTTTTTAAGCATCTCTCAAGTGCTTAATCAGAAATGCTGAAAAAATGAGGTTGAATAATTTTTCAGCAACAAAAAAAACATGAAACCAGCTCCTGAATTTTTTTAAAGCAGCAATACAAACACCACCTTAGTCATCATGTTTCTTGCTCGCTTTCAAGCATTACCAAACATAATTATTCTCGATCTAAGTTTAAACGATTGTATTGGACCTAATCACCTCCCTTTTGGATAAGCAAATTGGTTTCCATCATCATCCAGGGAAGAGGGTAGCAGGATATCGGTGGACTGTGCTAAAGTTAAGTTCTAGGACGAGCACTATAGGCTTGGCTTTCAGTTTCGTCCTATAATGTATAAGTGCTGGTTCTGGTGGTTTTGTGGTCTGGTGGTTTCAGTTTCATAGTGGTAATAGGTGCTCTTTTCGACGAGCTAACCTGGGGTAGGTCGTTCTTTAGAAGCCCGGTAAGAAAGAAAATGCCAACAAGAAGAAAATCCAAGAATCACCTATGGTAGTAGTAATGTCTATTGTTCTCCTAGGGGGTTTCGCGTGTTGAGTTTGAGCTAGAAACGGGAAAGAATCCTGATTTCTTGCTACTCATAACCCAACGGCGAAAGAAAATACATTTTCTTTCTTACGACATTTTATAAGTCATTTTCTAATCCAACCCATAATTATCCATGGGAAAGGATTTACCCAAAGGTTCTTTTTCTTTTCCATGAAGGTGTGGGGTTTAGGACCAAAGGGCCTCGGTTTTATGTAAAATGATATCATACTTAATGTGTATCTTTATCCTAGACGTGATCCTAGGCGATATGGATCATGTAATATGGCACAACCATCATTTTTACTGACTAGGCACTTTTCGAGCATATCTCTCGGGAATTTATAGTCCCTTCACCTTTAAGAACGAGTCATTATTTGCTGTACTATCATTATGTATTGTTTTAAGGGTGTATACATCTATCCATTGGCTCTGTGGATATGCAACTGCTTATTCCCATGGTGAACTCACATGCCAAAAACCAATGTGAATGAAGGTCTATACCAAAACTGGATGAGTGTAACAACCTTCTCTAGACTTCAAAACCAAGAAGATTTAACATTAAATAACATTGTGGGAACAACAGGGCGTATCAGGATTTGCTTTGCTGATGAAATATATGATGCTAAACTCTTACATGTAGTTAAGAGCGGCAAAGGATAGAAAATAATTTGTACATCGAGTAGCCCTAATTATTAGTGATACAATCCTAAAATGTAGCTAGTAAACCATTAAATTAAGTAGAATTTCTAAAAAGTGTATTATTTTGTTATTTTAGATAATCAGTCTCCATATCTCATCATAATGCATATTAATATACTACAAAGTAAATGATTTTGCCAATTTTGTCTCAGTCCTTGACAGTTTGCTTGTAGTGATTATTACTTTTGTTTTATTCTCGAAAATATAAAAACATGGTAATTAATGCCTTACCACCTTTCCTCTATTATTAGTTTGTTTTTCACCAAGTTATTAACATCAAAAGCAAGTGGAATGATTCTTACTTTTGATTGCTTTGATTGATTATCTTATATGCAGCTCAATGGCTTCGTTGACCTTGATGCATATGATACAATAGCATTGAAGCTTAAAGGAGATGGAAGATGCTATATATCTACTGTGAGTATCTAACAGTCCCCTACTAGGAGTATGACTATTGTAAATATTTATGTTTGGAGTTTTATTTTCCTCTGGAAAAGAGAGAAAATAAAAAATTAAAAGGATATGCATCACTTATATGTCTTGCTTTGGATATTTGTTATAAGCTCTTGTTGACCTGTAATGAACACTTACTTTGAATGGCAGATATACACAGAAAATTGGGTAAATTCTCCCGGGCAGCAAGAAGATAATTTGTGGCAAGCGTATGTTTTTGCACCTAAAGACAACTGGTATACTACAAAGGCAAGTGCCTTGAATCCCATTCCATCTCATGTTTGAAACTGTCCATACATGAAATTTGTCACTTACTAATAATCCTGTCCAGGACTCATATAATCATATTAACATTACCATGTGAGTAAGAAGTTAAATTATTTAATAAAGCAGAAGTTGCAGTATAAAATGGTTTATCTCTTTGTAGTTTTGTCCATTTACTGATTGCTAACTGTTATAAACTACGTTTGCAGAAGCTAAATTACTATCAATTAAAACTAAGATCTCTCAATTGCATAAAATAAAAGTCAAAAGACCTAGGGTTTATGAGATTTACCCCAAACTCTACATATCTCTCTAAGGCTAAACATTTCTCTCTCCCAAAACCAATCTCCTAATAAACTAAGCTTAGGCTCTCTTTTATAGGAGAAGAGACCTAGCATAAATAGAAACTTTAATATCAATCTAATTAGGTAACTAATCTTATTATTCAAGGAATTAAATTAAATAAAAATAACTAAATAAAAAGGTGCGCGCGTGACGTACGAGACGTGCTACTCGTGGTTGTAGACGCATCCACGACCACGATTCCTATCAACTCTCCCCGTCTAAGAAGAGTTTGTGGTAAAAAATCTTTAAGTCATTAATATAAAACAAAAAATGCACATCGAAAGAAGGGGGAAGACGACCACGAGATTTGCCATAACTTGCTAATATAACCAATGGATTGGGTAACGCATCTGCTAGCAGCTTATGTTGCTTCATTGTATTACCAACTGCGGACACTCGACGTTGTACTTAAAGTCGCCAAAACGTCGAACCTACTAAGTTGAAAGAATGAACCAGAAACTCTATCCAATAAGGGTCAACGTACGGAACTATTTTCGGTACACCCGTCTATGAAAAATTACTCATTCTTGGTTCCCAAATATGTCCCTGCATATTGCCAAAACTAATTGCCTTCTCCTCAATCGTTTTGCGAATTAACCCCCCCCCCCCCGGTCGGCTCTTCTCTCTTTGTCAGTGACCCACATAACGTGAGTGCCCACCACGGTGCTCCCCGTTTTACCCGCAGGTATGGTAAAGGATCTGTCGTGATCCCCTTTTCGGGCATCACCCTCGTGCCTTCCGAATCTGCTATCGGCCCGTAGGAATCCGCAATTCCCCCGCGGTAATCTTGCCCACCCCTCCATATGAAATCGAATCGATGCCCATGAGGTCTCGCGGCGTACCAGAGTCGTTGTTGTGCGCCTACGATCCCTCTCTCTCGCTGTTCCCATGACCCGGATCGTTCAGTGTTGTAATTTGTTGCAGGGACAGCCCGTGCCTCTCAAAGGCATGCTTGTGCCATGTGTCCGCTGCACTCTGCCCCGTGCCCGTTGCACCATTCCTCGTGCTCGTTGCACCCTGCCCATGCCTTGACCGTGTTGTGGCTTGCTCGTGCCCTGCATGTTCTGCCCTTGCGGCATGCCCACGTCATCTCCTTTAAATCCCTGGTCTCTCTCACGTTCCTGATCGCGGGTTTCAGCGATCTCTGTTGTGACGGGAACCTCTCTCTCCTGAAAATCTGCCATACTAGTCACCGGCAACCCCTCTGTCATCAATGGTGATGTAATTAACCCCTCTCCGATCGTTCGTCGAATTCTAGGCAAGGGTTTTGGTTTGAGGTTGGTCTTTTTTGGTTGGGTTTTCTAATAATTGGAATTGTTGATCGTGGGAACCTTTCGCATCAATGTCGCAACCTTCTCGTCGGACTTCGACTGAAAAATTCTTCGACATGTCTCCGTCTTTTCCCACCTACGAGATCAATTGCACGGTGAACCTCTCTTTCTGTCGTCTCTTCGTGGTGTTTCATCTCCAAGCCATCTCAATCGAATTTCTTCGAATCCTCCGTCACAACTCTCGCCTCAATCTCATTAGAGTTCTCAAGCATCTCTAATGCCTCCCTTGTCAGATCTTTTTTTAAACATAAAAGCATTTACAATCCATGACGATTCGGAATCCATACTTCATTGGCTTCTCTTAAATGAATTATGTATTCGTCTTTTTCTAATCTTTGTTTTATCCAATTTTTCATGTAGTCTTCTACTTCAGAGTCTTTCCACCCAAACTTGTCCCATAATCCTTCTAAATCTTCTTGGCAAAATCACTGTAGTAAAAATCACTGTAGCAATGCAGATATCACTATAACAATGCAGATACCTAAATTACTGTAGCAACGTAAAAGTCAATGTAGCAGATGCCAAAATCACTATAGAAGCCAACAAAAAAAATTCCTCCCACATAATCTTGCTAGCTATGATACCAAGTTGTTAAAAACTATGTTTGCGGAAGCTAAATTACTCTCAATTAAAACTAAGATCTCAATTGCATAAAATAAAGGTCAAAAGACATAGGGTTTATGAGATTTACCCCAAATTCTACATATCTCTCTAAGGCTAAGCATTTTTCTCTCCCAAAACCAACTTCCCAATAAACTAAGCTTAGGCTCTCTTTTATAGGAGAAGAGACCTAGCACAAATAGAAACCCTAATACCAATCTAATTAGGAAACTAGTCCTATTATTCAAGGAATTAAATTAGATAGAAATAACTAAATAAAAAGGTGCGCATGCGATGTACGAGACGTGCTACTCGTGGTCGTGGATGCGTCCACGACCACGAATCCTATCACTAACTATTGCATTATAGTGCCACTAATCATCGAGAGTCTAATTGGCAATCTAACAACGGGCGTGTGAGCTCTAATAAACTGCGAAACTTAACTATTTTAGCGACCTAAGAAATAATATCAAAATAATGTATCTCTCGGACAGATGATATTCTTGAAGAGAATGTTTGACGAAATATCTAGGTTCAAAAGCTTGTAGATTTTCCTAGCAACATTGTTTGGAGAAAGCATATTTGATCTGCAAAGGCGTTTTCATTTTTTGGCGTGGCTTGAAAAGGAACATTGAGAAGAGTCATGCTTGGAAGAAAGAATTAAGGACCAAGGAATGATTTGCCTTATTTCAAACTTTATCAAGAGATTGAGTCTAGTCCATCGTAACCCTTGTAGTATATATAGTAAGAAATATTAGATTCATCACGATAAGGTTATATTTATTGTGAATTCACTCCCGATTTTCTGTTAGAACTGCTACAAACATTTTCATCTCCCAAGTCTCCTGTTTTCATCACTTGGTAGCTGGATCTTAACAGCTGATGACCTCATTGTGGAAATAGGTATCTAATGAATATGGGCTTCATTTGCAAAGACAATGGTTGGCCACATTCAAATCCATGCGGGATGGCAAGATTAGTGTGGTTGTTTATCTTTGAAAGGGTTGGTTTGGTTTGGGTAGGGTTACGCCGAATTCAACTTTTCCTCTTCTATGTTATTGACCCAGCCTTAGGCATTTGGCTCAAGGAAATATCTAGGAGTTGGCCCATTTTGCCATGTTATGGGAGGTTTTGCAGGTTAGATAAGGAGGAATTCACAGCGAGGGGGGGGGGGGGGGGGGGGGGGGGGGGGGGGGGGGGGCTCTGATACGGAAAAGGTAGCTCCTTTTTTCTGATGGGGGTGTTTCTGTCCTGGATTCTTATGCTCTTTATTTTTGTTATAGCAGTGGGTGTCTTGTATTCGCTCTTCTCAAAGCATGACTGTCTTCTTTGATTAATGAGATCTTTTATCTATCAAAAGATTAAATTTATTAACATAGCTTTTACTGGAGTAGGTAAAATTGCTTTAAAGAGTTTACAGATTTAGTTTAAAGGAGCCAGCTATTTAACTGGGTTATTTTACCATAGATGAAAGAGCATAGGGAACCGGGGATGTTTTAAACATCCTAATTCAACACTATCTACAACCATCAACTGAAAACATAATTTTTTGTTGCCTTTGTTAACAGTTTGAAAAATATGACTGCTCTTTTGCTGAAGGTTTGTACTTTGTTGTAACGATGACTCTTTTCTATGTTTGTCATGCACAGTTATTCGCACACAAATCGATAGAATTCCAAATGACTGAATATACCTCTATGATAATCGTTTATGTGGTAACTGACTTGACCTACTATGGAACTTTTCAGATTCCTCTTGAACAATATCTACCCACATGGAGAGGAAATGTCATAGATGCAAAGATGGAAATGAACCCATCACGTGTTGTTGGAATGTCCCTCTCTGTGAATGCAGAAGCTCATGTTGCTGGTGCTAAATCAGGACCCGGTGATTTCAAACTGGAAATTGATTGGATCAAAGCTTTAAGAACATAGTAAGTTGCTCAGGAGACAGATTGTTCACTTGCATAATTTCGCTTAGTTTGGAAATCGATGTTATCCTTTGCATATGAGATTAGAGTTGAGTGCCTAAAGTCTTAAATCTAGGGAGTTTTGGTTTTCAGTGTAGCCTGTGGCTGGGATGTTACAACTATGGAGTCCATGTATCTCAGCCAGCAAGTTGCTGTATATTTTTTATTAAAAAGATTGTATATTCTCTTCTTGAAATTGAATAAAAAGCTTGTCCCGACAATTTTGTTGTTGTTGCTAAATAAGCATTTTGTGATTTTTTATAAATGAAGAAAAAAGAAGAACATGGGTTTAGGATTTACTACTGTGGAAAGAAAGAACAAAGTTCCCTATCTAGAGAGATAATCATCATTGAATTTCATGGCATCCCAACTAGGTTGGCACCCCATGAAATTTTAAAATCATATGCTATCTCTCTAGTTACATCTGAAATCTAAAATACTCCACAAAAGGAAGTTCCAATCTAGTGATAAAGTCTGGTCTTCCTGTGTGCCAACTATAAGTTCCTGTTGGGAGGGTGCTTCCTTTTTTTGCTGCAGTGTCAGCACTGAAGTTCTGCTCTCTCCATACACAAATCACTCTTAAGAGATATAAATGTGCTCTTGATGCCATCCCATAACTGTCTCAATCTCCATGGAACCTGGTCATTATTGAAGGCTTTCACTGCTGCAGATGAATCTGATACAATCCATGCCCTCCTATGGCTAAGGAGATATGCTTTGATAAGTGCTTCTACCACTGCAGTACATTCAGCATTATAGGCTTTAGTATGTGACAAATTCATTGTTAAAACACCTAGGACCTCACAAGCATTATTTCTGAAAACAGCACCACATCCTCCTATACCTGGGTTTCCTAATGAAGATCCATCACATGCTATCTTTATTTCACCAGGGAAAGGAGGGACCCTGAAGCAGGAATTGATTTGTGGAGCATTTCTGTATTTGGCTTGCACCCCTAGTGACACGGGCCAACTTAAAATCAAGCTTGGCACGTGCGGCACTCGAGACACCTGTCCCAAGTAAGCCTAATTACTCTTCTTAATCAATTATTTAGCATCACATAATCTCAACGCATCGCATAATCTCAACGCATCACAAACACTGAACAAAGGGTCTTTGAAGGCATCATTTCATTCAAATATCAACAACTATTACAAAGCACTATTACAAGCTTAAATTCCTTCTTGGGTGTAGAAGACTAGTCCTCTACATATATATGAAAATGGAAAACAGCTAAGTTCTAAAAGGAAACATCAAAAGTGGAGACGAAGCGTACTCCCCCATTTTCCTAAGCTAACCTTTACAAAAATAAATGAAAATTTGTACAATGCTCTTTTACAACCTAAGGAACCTATATACAAAGCCTGGGCGTCACACTCTCTCCCACTCAGTTTGGAGACGCCCTCGTCGACTTTTTCTTCTGCTTCCACATCTGTCTGTTCTCTTTCCTCTCTTGCTTGGACTCAGTCTTCCTTAGTCGGACCAGGAGGGGATGAGAATCTTGGTGCTCCCAGCTGGCTTCAGTATCTGGCAGATCCTTCCACTTCACTAGGTACTCATAAACTTCCTCTTTGGTGTCCGGATCAACATGGGTGACTCGGTGATCAAGAACGCTCTCTGGAACTTCGCTAGAGCGTACTGGTTTGAGCGGAACATGAGGCCTGACGGTAGTTCTGCTGGGATCTTCTGTATCTTGGTGGTAAGGCTTTAGAGTACTGGCATGAAACACTGGATGGATGAAGCGAAGGTGGGAAGGTAATTGAAGCTTGTAGGAAACCTTCCCAACTTTACCAATGATTTGCATCGGACCAATGTACTTGGATACTAGCCCTTGGTGTATTCTGTCACCTCGCTGCTTGAGGTGGGATCTCTTGATCAGAACAAGGTCCCCAACTTGAAAAGAATCTGGTCGTCTCTTCTGGTCGGCCCACTTCTTCATTCTGGCTGACGCTTTCTCTAGAGAGGCCCGGGCAATATCTGTATTTCTCTGCCATTCTTTTGCAAACTGGTAGGCCCTCGGAACACTTCCCTTGTAATCGGCGGTCACCGTGTGCGGCGCGAGGGGCTGCTGTCCTAACAGTATCTCGGAAGGACTCTTGTTGGTGGAGGAACTCTTCTGCAGATTAAAGCAAAACTGTGCTACATCCAAAAGTTCGGCCCAGTCCTTCTTGTTCACCCTGACAAAGTGTCGGAGGTACTCTTCTAACATTGCATTGAAGCGTTCTGTCTGACCATCTGACTGTGGATGGTAACTGGTTGAGAAGTTGAGAGTGGATCCCAGTAATCTAAATACTTCCCTCCAAAACTTCCCAGTAAATCTCGGATCTCTATCACTGACAATGTCCTTTGGCACGCCCCAATACTTCACAACATGCTTCACAAAGAGACGCGCGGTTTTCTCTGCCGTACAAACAATTGGAGTCGGAATGAATGTTGCATACTTAGAGAACCGGTCGATGATCACGAGTATGGAACCATACCCTTTCGTCTTGGGTAACCCAGAGATAAAGTCCATTGAGACGCTTTCCCAAGGTCTAGTCGGCACGGGAAGTGGTTCCAGCAATCCAAGTGGTAAATCCCGGTCAACTTTGTCTTGCTGGCAAATGTGACAAGTCCGCGTATAATCCATCACTTCATTCTGATCATTTGGCCAATAGTACCCCCTGTGTAGCAAGGATAGTGTTCTCCGCCAGCCCGGATGGCCTGCCCAAAGAGTATCATGGCACTCCTTGATTAGCTCCCGCCTTAATCCTGCGAACCGAGGAACATAAAGTCGTTGTCCCTTCGTGTATAAAAGACCATCTTCCACCCAGAACCGTCTTGTCTTCCCCTGTTTCACCAAGTTAATCATGGCCTGGGTCTGAGGATCCGCCGCTAATCCTTCGCGGATCCTATCATGGAGGGCACTGGTAACATAAGAGTGAGACTGTTCGGCAGCTGTAGAGGTGGCCGCAAGTTCAGCCTTACGGCTTAATGCATCCGGCACATTGTTCATCCTCCCTGGCTTGTGCTCGAGATCTAAATCAAACTCAGCTAGAAACTCTTGCCAACGGGCCTGCATCGAGGTCAACTTCTTCTGTGTAAGGAAATGGCTTGCCGCACGGTTATCGGTCTTAACCAAAACCTTCATTCCCAACAAATAGTGTCGCCATACTCGTAGGCAATGCACAATAGCAAGGAGTTCCTTCTGCTGGGATGAATACCTCCTCTCGGTATCGTTCAGCTTCCTGCTTTCGTATGCCACGGGATGTCCCTCTTGTAACAATACCCCACCGATAGCAAAATCAGACGCATCCGTATGTACCTCAAACGGCTTGGTAATATCTGGCAAGGCTAAGACCGGATTGCTAATCACCGCATGCTTCAGATCGTCAAATGCTGCTTGACACTCCTCGGACCAAGACCAAGAGAAGTCTTTTTTGAGAAGATCCGTAAGGGGTGCCGCGCGTTTCGAATACCCTTCAACGAACTTGCGGTAGTAGTTCACAAGGCCAAGAAAGGAACGCACTTCTGTAACCTCCGTAGGAGCTCTCCACTCCTCAATAGCGCGGACCTTTTCCATATCCATCCGGATCTGTCCTCCGCCAATGACATGTCCAAGAAACATAACTTGTTCCTGCGCGAACGAGCATTTCTCCAACTTGACATATAACTGGTTCAGTCGCAAGACTTGGAATACAAGGCGAAGATGTTCAAGGTGCTCTTCCATAGTGCGGCTGTATATGACAATATCATCCAGGTACACCACCACAAACTTGTCGATATATTTCCGGAAGAGCTCATTCATAAGAGTACAGAAAGTTGCAGGAGCATTGGTCAGGCCGAATGGCATGACAAGAAATTCATATGCCCCATACCGAGTGGAACAAGTCGTCTTTGGTTCATCTCCGGCAACGATCCTGACTTGATAGTAACCCGATCTCAAATCAAGTTTAGAGAAGTACTTCGCAGACGTAAGCTGGTCAAATAAGTCGGCAATGAGCGGTATGGGATACTTATTCTTCACCGTTACCTTGTTCAGGGCTCGATAGTCGACACACAATCGCAAGCTTCCATCTTGTTTCTTCTGAAATAAGACCGGGGCACCGTATGGCGCCTTTGAGGGGCGAATAAAGCCCGATTCCAATAGTCCATCAAGCTGTCTCCGTAGCTCTGCTAGTTCAGGCGGACTCATTCTATATGGCCCTTTCGCAGGAGGCTTGGTTCCAGGGACTAACTCAATCTGATGATCGATAGGCCTTCGTGGAGGTAACACCTTTGGTAATTCTTTCGGCATCACATCCTTGAATTCTGTAAGTACCCGGGAGACTTCCGCCGGCAAGGCATCATGATCCTGATCATCTGGCTTTAACCTTAAGGTTGCAAGGTAAGTCAGCTCCCCTCGCCTCAGTCCCTTCTCCAACTGAAGCGCTGATAATAGTCTGCCCTCATCTTTCTGCGTGGACATCTGAATGATTGAGGGATTGTCACCAAAAATCCCTAAGGAGTTAACGAACGGCATTGGCACTGCCTTGTGGTAACGGAGAAAGTCCATTCCCAATATAATCTTAAAATCATCCAACGTCACAGCGAGAAGGTTAACCTTTCCACTCCACTGTCCCATCTTAACTGGAACCAACTTGGCAACACCATGTATCGGCATTGCGGCAGAGTTTACAGCCTTCATCCGGCTAGAATCTTTCACCAAACACAGTCCCAGACGATTCGCCTCCTGAATGGCAATAAAGCTGTGGGTAGCACCGGTATCAACCATCGCCAAAGTACTCTGGCCATTAATACTAAGGTCCACATACATGAGTCCCTTCTTCGGCTTGACCTCTGGCAACTGAGTGGTCACGGCATTGAGCAAGTAAAGAGAACCCATATGAGTTTCACCACCATCATTTTCCTGAGTGGTGTCATCGGCTTGGCCCCCGTGCGATGCCATTAGCGCATTCAGGGCCGTCTTCTGAGGACACTGATAGGCTTTGTGATTCCCTCCACAAAGGAAACACTTCAAGTTCCCGGGACGTCCTTGAAACCTGGACGAAGAGGAAGCGCCGCCATTGTTACGCGGCCTGTGGTACTCCCTCCCAGAATTGGAACTCGAGGCACCACCTGCACTTGCTCCCCCACTTCTGTTCTGGCCATGACCTTGGTCTCCACCACTTCTAGCTTGGTACCCTCCATTCTTTCCCTTATTGTAATTATTGGAGGATCCCGCTCTTTGTTGCGACTGGGAACTTGACTGAGACGGAGCCGGTCGACGCTCACCCAACATGGGGGTGTAGTCGTTGATACGCTCAGCGGAGGCCATTGCGGAAGTCAAATCTTGAACCCGTTGCCTCTGTAATTCATTTTGGATCCATGGCTTCAGACCTTCTAAGAAACAAAACAACTTATCCTTTTCAGACATGTCGCGGATATCTAACATCAAGGCTGAGAACCGCTTCACATACTCCCGGATGTTGCCTGTCTGCTTCAGTTGCCTCAAACTCCTCCGAGCAATGAACTCAACATTCTCGGGTAAGAACTGATTCTTCAGCTCTCTCTTCAAGTCATCCCACGTTCCAATAGTACAGTGACCGCTCTGGATCTCAGCATATTTGGTGCGCCACCATAGTTTAGCATCACTGGCGAGGTACATGGTTGCCATCGACACCTTTGAACCTTCGCTATCAGGCCTAACCACATTGAAGTACGCCTCCATATCAAAAAGGAAGTTCTCTACCTCCTTGGCGTCCCTCGCTCCCTCATACGCCTTGGGCTCGGGGACCTTGATCCTGGGCCGGTCTATACCGCCGCCCGAAGGTGCTGGATCTCCATTTCCAACAACCTTTACTAGGAGATTTACTTTTGAGGAAAGTTCAGCCACCTGATCCAGAAGAGTAGCCATATTCCCTTCAACCACTCCCTCCAACGTAACAAGACGTTCGCCCATATGGGCCTGATCGTCTGAGAAACCGTCCAATCGTTCCTCCAGAGTCGTCACTTGATCTATAATCCCACTTAGAGCTAGCATCTTATCCTCTAACTGGTCCAACCGCGTTCGGGTATTCAAGGGCCGGGGATTAATAGATGGTCCTCCCACCTGCTGGGCAAGGACCTGGGCGGGGTCAGTAGCATTCGGACCCTCCGCCATCGCAACTAGATCGCTTTCAACTAGATCGCTCTGATACCAACTGACACGGACCAACTTAAAATCAAGCTTGGCACGTGCGGCACTCGAGACACCTGTCCCAAGTAAGCCTAATTACTCTTCTTAATCAATTATTTAGCATCACATAATCTCAACGCATCGCATAATCTCAACGCATCACAAACACTGAACAAAGGGTCTTTGAAGGCATCATTTCATTCAAATATCAACAACTATTACAAAGCACTATTACAAGCTTAAATTCCTTCTTGGGTGTAGAAGACTAGTCCTCTACATATATATGAAAATGGAAAACAGCTAAGTTCTAAAAGGAAACATCAAAAGTGGAGACGAAGCGTACTCCCCCATTTTCCTAAGCTAACCTTTACAAAAATAAATGAAAATTTGTACAATGCTCTTTTACAACCTAAGGAACCTATATACAAAGCCTGGGCGTCACACCTAGCCTTCTTACAATTTGGAAATCACTCACTGTATTGTGGAGACTATGCTTTGAAAAGGTGGAGCAGTTTCTAACTTCAGTTGTGATCCTTGTTTTGAGCCTTGAGTAAGTAAATGCAGTACTGTCAAAAACCATTTCATTTCTTGTTTTCCAGATATAGTATATAGAAATAAAAGTGAAAGCTTTCCATAGGGCTGCAGTGGCTGACCTGTTTAGTGACCTCATTGAAATTTGTGGCTTGTGTGTTGAGATTGAATGTCATTTCCCCAGCCCTTATATGTGTAGCTATGTGACATTCCCAGAAAAGATGATGTATAGATTCTTCTTGTGATCCACAGAAGTACCATCTAGAGGTAATTGGGAGTCCTCTTTTCTTAAGTTCTGTTTCTACTGGAAGAGCACTATGCAGCAATCTCCATCCAAAATTGAATATCTCAGGCTGTGCTGTTGGTCCACACCCACCTGTACCACCATACCTTTGGTCTTCTTTCCCTGAATTGATCGAATACTGATTTGGCAGTGAATGCACCTATTATGTCTAGTTTCCATATGCAGTGGTCTTCCTTGTTGCTGTCTGTGAGAACACTATGAATATTTATGTTAGCACTGATAAGTTCATTAGTAAGTTCATCACAAATAACCCATCTAACCAAGAGTTGGTTGACAGTGTGGATATTAAATCTTCTATAGTTGTTAACCACCTCACATAATGGCTTGTCTGCAATCCAGTAATCCCTCCACACATGGATTTTGTTGCCCTTGCCTACTACCCAGAAAACCTCATTTAACATTTTCTCAATTGCTGCTTTCACTCCAGCCCAGATAGATGATTTCTTATAGCAAGTAATAAGTTGGCCCTTTGTTGTGTAGAATTTGGCTCTCATGAATCTTCCCCATTGTGAGCTGCCTTGTATGATATCCCAACCAAATTTCATCAGCAGTGAGGTGTTCATCTCTTTAAGTCTTCTTACCCCAAGTCCTCCTTCCTCCAATGGCTTGCATACTTTTTTCCATCCCACTGTTATGCATTTTCTTTTGTCTGGATCCCCAGTCCAAATAAAGTTCCTTATTATACATTCACATTCTTTTATGATATATGCAGGCCATCTGTAAATGGACATATTGTAGATTGGTATGCTGGATAGAATGGATTTGGCCAAAACCAACCTGCCTTGATATGATAGAAGTCTCCCAGCCCCACCTGCAGTTCTTATTTTTATCTTATCCACCATTGATCTCATATTTGCTGCTTTAACTTGTCCCTTCATAATAGGTACCCCAAGGTAGGTTTCTGGAAGTTGCCCTTCTTTAATGTCAAATAGTCCACTACCCTCCTTCTAGCTATGTTCAGTGACCCCATAAAGATTTTGCTCTTGTCTTGGTTTATCCATTGTCCAGATGATTTTTGGTAGCTCTCCCACATCTTGAACAGTTTTTTAAGTCCTGTAATATGAGCATTTGCAAACACAAAGACATATCTGCAAATAAGAGATGTGAAGGTCCAGAAATACCTTTAGTTGTAACCATAGGTTGAACCTGATTATTATCTCTTAGATGGTTTATTCCCCTACTAAGCAGATCTTCAGCAAATGCAAAGAGTAGAGGAGAGAGCGGATCGCCTTGTTTCAGTCCCCTAGTAACCCCAAAGTAGCCACATGGCTCACCATTGATCAACACTGATATTCTTGCACTTTGTAGAGCTGTAAGGATCCAGTTGCAAAGAGTATGACTGAAACCAAATCTTTTAAGAACCTCCATAAGAAAATCCCAACTGAGTGTGTCAAAAGCTTGAGTTATGTCGATTTTAATACCCATGTTGCCCCCTCTTCTCTTTGTATCCAGTTCATTGATCATCTCAGATGCCAGACCAATACTGTTTTGAATGTGTCTACCTGGTATGAATGCTCCCTGCTCCACACTGATTATTCTATCTGCAATCTTCTTCAATCTGATTGCAATAATTTTTGTAATTATCTTAAAAGAGAAGTTACTAAGACAGATTGGCCTATAGTTTTTCAATCTTCTTGGTCTTTTCTCTTTAGGGATAAGAACAATAAAGTTGGAATTGCAACCCCTTGGTAGTGAGTTGTCAATGAAGAAAGACTTAGTAGCATGGATAACATCATCACCTATGATCTCCCAGTATGCGTGATAAAAGATTCCCCCAAATCCATCAGGTCCAGGTGAGCTGCTGGCATCAAGATTAAAAACAGCTTGCTTGATTTCATTGTCATCTGGAATGGCAGTCAGACTATTATATTCTTCTTCTGAGACCATATCAGGGATTAGCTGCATTAACTCTTCTGACATTTGGACTTGAGCGACTTGAAATTTGTTTGTGTAAGCATTCACAACATATTCTTGAATATCTGTCACCTTTTCAATGCAGACTCCTTCTGTTATTTGATTTTTGACTAGCTTCATTCTGCTCATAGTATGGAAGTATCTTGAATTTCTATCTCTTTCTGCCATCCATTTAACCCTGGATTTTTGTTTCCACAAGGTTTCCTTTGCTGTATAACTGCATTGAGTTGTTTCACAGTGTTGTCTATGGCTGCAGCAATTGCATCATTGTTAATGTCCTCCTCCAGTCGTACTTGTAATTGTTCAAGTTCATTGTTCAAAGTGTCTATCCAGTAAACTATTAACTTTAGCCTTACCCTTCTGATTGTTTGTCCAGCTATATTTCATCCCCACTCTATTACTTTCCATCAGACCACAAGCATCTACAGTCTCAGAGAAGTCTTGCACAACCCTTATGTTAGTACCCCTTCCACCTGATTTTCCCCCCATCTTTATATTGCAGTTAAAGTCTCCAATTACTAACCATGGAAATGGAAATTGATTACTAAGCTTCATGCAATCCCATAAGGCCACTCTTTGACTTCTAAGAATACTAGCATGAACCACAGTGAACAGATTATCCTCAAAAATAAAGTTTAAGAATTGAGAAGATTTTACTAACCATATCTGGAGGTTCATAGCAAGACTTCCACAACACCCATATGTTTCCCAGTCTCTCACCAGTGTCATTATGTAGAATACTGCCAGACATATCTTGTAATCCCAGTTTATTAATAGCTTCCAAGGTTGGCTTGATCTTTAGGTTCAGTTATGCACACAAGATCAGGTTTATTAGCTTGTACCATACTCTTCAGATAGGAGATAGACTTGTTGTTGGCCATACCCCTAGCATTCCAATATATGGCACTCATTAAATAACTATTATTTGTTGTTCTTGTTTACTCTTGCTTTTGTCTGGTGGTGGGGAACCAAACTGTTGAACCATTGTAGCTGTCTTATTTTTGGTGTACTTTCTTTTAGGTGTCTGCTAGGGCTCTCCTGCATTGAGATGATCATCTTGCACAACTATATTGCTCCTCTTGTCACCTTCAGCATCTCCCCTTTTATCCATTTCCACAAGGTCATACCACATATTGTGTAATTGAATGCTATTATGAGTTCCCTGAGCCAAGATCTGATTCTGCCTTCCATTTTCCAAGGTTCTAGCACTGCTGTTTTTGCCTCTACCATATCCTGGCCCACTAGAATCTGCACTTCCCACAAAATATTTCTAGTATTTTCTCGTGTTCACCACTTGTTGTAAAGCCCTTGTACTGTGATCTTGCAGTTGGTGTAGTGTATCCTTCCTTGTTGCTCTCTAGTTCATCACTTTGTTTTTGGCTTTGCAGTTGGTGTAGTGTATCCTTCCTTGTTTACTACCTGCAGTTTTGTATTACTATCTTCATCTGGACATTCAGCATTGCCTCCATTATTTGTAACCATCATTTGATATTGATCATGCAGTTCTTTGAATTGTTTCCCAAAATCTGGGTATTTTGCAGCTAGGTGTTCCATGCCTTTAAAAATAATTAAGGGGGATAATTCATCTTCCTCTGTATTGTCCATTGCAGTTGCTACCCTTTCTTGCTCTTCATTGCTTCCCATTGGCTCTTTTGAAGTAAGTTTCATAGGAGCTTTTGTTATCTCTCTTACCCTTAGCATACCATTTTGCATCTGAACATCCACCTTAATTAGGGCATCTTTTGGTTTCTTCTCCTGTCTGACAACATTCTTCACCTGTTTGAAGGTTTGTTGGATTATTCTGCATTCACTCAATTAGTGACCAACCATCTTGCAATGATTACAGTATTTAGGGAATTTTCTAATTAGTACCTCCTGCCAAAATTCATACCCTCCTGCTTTAACCAAGATCTGATCTGGGATAGGTTGTGTCATATCTATATCTATTAGGGCACTTGCTAAAAAACCATATACAAGTTCTCTAGTTGCACTGACTATAGTGACTGGAGTACCCAGAGCTTTTCCCATAGACATCAATGTTTGTAGATCCCAGTACTCAGTGCTCAAGCCTGGGAATCTCACCCAAACTAGGGCATTGCTACTTTTTTGACTATCTGGACAGAAATTGGATGTCCAAGGTATTAGCCTAATTGTAAAACCCGTCTATCACCTAAGGTCCCCCGCTCCAAATGTAGATTTCATCTTGCTCCTGTGATAATTTTACAGTAAAGTAGCCCTTACCTATGAGGATAATTGAAACAGTACCTTGTAGTTTTCATAGCTTTGGTGCTCCTCATTTTTCACATCTGAGTAAGTTAGGTTCCGAAGATCGATCCTCCCAATCAGACATAGTCTGTAAGACTCAATTCCCCTTTCCACTGCTGTAATTGGGATCTCAATCGTTGGATAATCACCACTTTTACCAGGATTAGGGAGATCACTGATGTTGAATTGTGGCTGTTGAATTCCTGTTTTGAGTTTGTTTGCAGCTTTGGTTCTTAGTTGGTGTAGTTGTTGGATTATCCTAACCTAAAGATTTCCTCATCCTTCTTACAGTTTCGGATAATTCCTCTTCTTCTTTTTCTTGTACTCCTTCAATTTGATGATGTTCACCATTATTGTTTGCTTGGTTTTCCATCCTTGGTCCTCCCTGCAACGTTCTCAGAAATCGATTTTGTCTCCCAAGAATCGATCAATTGGGAGTGATCTTCAATTTCATCATTGATCTTCTCCTTGGTGAGATTAAGATCCCTAATCCCACTTCCAAACTCCAGATTAAACAGATCTAGGGCGGCAAAATTCATTGATTTGAATAATATTAAAAAATCAGAGAGAAATCATTGCAAATTCAAAAAATTCTTCCCTACTAGATGTATCCAGTAAAGTAGTGTTTTCATTTCCTTCACGCTAGATGTTTGCTCAGATCTTTCCCTTCAATTTTTTTTTGCTCGCAAGTTTACATGTAAGTACAGTCGTTAAGACATTACAGTAATTACAAGATGGATTTGCTTCAAAAAACATTAAATGCAAAAGAAGAGCTAATTGACGAGTTCGACTTGGTTGCCCAACTGTTTAGGTGGGTGTTTTGTTTTCTAGGCAATCTAACCACTCCTGTGATCCCCACTCGTGCAATCACCATCACCTCTAGTACCACGACTAAGATGAAGGTCCGTGAAGATGAGAATGGCAGCGTGGTTTACTGCTGGAGGTGTTGAAGTCACGTACATTAGGCTTTTAAATTATACCTGGAAGGCCTCGTATACACATACATTCAGTAGGTTTTGATTTGAAGAGGTAAAAAATGGCATCCCAATTCTGCACGCATGGGTTGTATATTGGCATTAATAACTTCAACAAGAAGGCAGTTTTGTTGGAGTTGCAAATTGACTTCTGGTTGATCATGTAAATTAGCAATTTGCATAGAAAATATCCTGATCAAACACTTCTTTAACTCAGCTCCCCTAGAATGCGTTCCTGGATACGCCCCCTGGTCCTGTTCAGTGTTTTTGAATCTTTGAACTTAAAATAGCCCTTAAATGGACATTTTATTTGTAAACCACTTGAAAGTAATTTTGACGGTGCTATATATGAAGTATTTTTATCCCTGATTGGGAGAGGCGACAAGTATTCTGCCTAATGATGAAGCCTGATATCAACCTTGAGAGTAAAAATTTCTGCATATTTCAATTCAAGGTAAGCCCAAGTTTGTTACGAAACTGTGTTTGACGAATTTTTTCTCCTTTTGTTGCCTTTGATCTGTCAGAAACTAAACACCCATGATCTTAGGAAAATTGCACAATGAGTACACATGAACATTTAGGAGGCCAAGAACAATAATCAATAGATCAAACAGCAGTGTATCATCGAGGAAAATAGTAACTTATATTCAGGTTAGAACGCAAAACAAATGTATATCTTAAAGCTTTTATCTATGAAATACAATAAGAAAACTGGGGGCAACTGCCCACGGGAGTTGCAACGAACAAATTGTTATAGGTGATGATGAACTTCTCATGAATGGTTTCTTCATGGTTGAGATATTCTACATGCATGAAGGCCCGAATACAAGAGGTGACACAGATCCCATCAGAATTACTTTGCAATAAGATATGATGCTACTAGAAAATCAAATTCCTTTCAATGTTTTAGAGACTGTTTAACTTCAGTCGTGACCTCATAAAAGTATGCCACCACTCTCCCCAACCTCGTGTTTTTTTTCTTTAAATTGCCTCCTGTGCATCAACAAGATTAGAGTCTGGAATGGAAGTCAAACATATCCTGGGCATGTTATGCAGAACCCAACTAGTGTCGCTTTATTCCGTATCTTTATTTTGAAGGCAAGATTTACCCTAGCTGGGAACCTGAAAACTGCACTTCATTCCAGAAGCAGTGCTACAGAGCTCAGTGACTTTGGAGTAACTTTCAAGATAAATAAAGCAGAAGCTTTCCGGGTTTCACATTATTTGATTCAAATGGGGTGCTTCACATTCCTCCATTCATTTTTTTTTTCTTTCTGAAAATTATGAATCATCACCCCGAAATCTGTCAGATTTTGTTAACATGCAGCAAAATATTGCAGTCACAAAGTACATAAAAGTATAATCTGCATTCCACTGGCATGTTTTCGCCATTGATGATGTCAAGCAAAAGAAAAATATATCCTACAAAAAGAGAGAAACAGTGAAAATTTTCTAAATTTCTTTTTCTGAAAACTATTTATATACCTCTTTTTCACTTATTCAAATCGCGCCTCCTTTCCCTATTCATATTCTTTATAGGAAAATGAAGCAAATTAGAATTGAATGGTGATTATCTATGACCCTAGGTCGAAGATCTCAATATTGAAGACGTAGACGTTCCACTTGTCAACCTCTGTCAATGAAAAAACATAAACGAAACTCTAAATAAGGATTGATTGTTGTATTTTGATAAATGAAAATACGAGATGCTTGTAAACCTGATCAAAGACAAGTAAATCAGAGGTACCTGTGGATGCTCGGAAATGTACTATAACAAGATTTTTTACTTGTCCCCACATGTTCAGCTCCCAATATATATAATTCACAGAAAAAATCAGACCAAAAGAAATACAAAGTGCGGTCCCTAGCATTATTGAATTCCCTGCTAAATAAAAATCTGATGGCCTTCAATTGCTATTATCTTCATTCGAACTCACAGACCAAAGCATGAATAAGAGAAACTGTCAGAAAGAAGAAAGCCCTGAAATATGTCGGAACTTCTCATAAGAAACCCAAAATACAAACTGCCAAGGTCCAAGCCTCGCCCATGTAGGAAAGAACCCTTTCCATAGTGCTCTTACACCTTCAACTCTCACAGTCTTCACCAGACAATCATAAGAGTTCCTGTAAAATGTTTGACCCCCTTCTTTATGGTTAGCCTGGTTCATCATTCTTGTTTTCACCCAGTCAGCTGGACAACTCAAAGTTGTTGCCGCTAGACCCGACATTATAGATGCTAATGTGTGAGCAAATATATTATCCTCGCAAACTTGCTTTCGGATTAGAAAACGCTTTGCATGATCATAACAAGCTAACTCTCCCATATTTACCAAAAATGCCCTCTGGACGTTGGGTACAACACCTTGCCAAAGTCCCTTAAGACCTTCTGCCCTCGCAATCTTGTTCAAAGCATCAAATGATCCCGTGTATCTAGGCTTCAGCCCTTGGTTTAACAGTCGACCATCTGCTTGCATTCTCACCTTTACGAGATCGGTTGGGCTTGCTATAACCTATATGTACAAGGTAGTCATAAAGTTAAAATGTGGAATACAGGATCCCACTTCTGATATTTGTAAGAAAATATATAAAGCATAGAAGAAACTTCAAGGAATAAAAAGAGATAACATCAAACTTATATACCACTAATTATTTGGTTATAAGAAGATGATGCTTATCATTGATTCCAGACTACCATGGAGGCTAGAAGTAGAAAATATACTGAGATACTACAAATCTTGAGCGCTCCATTTGGATGTAATTGTCAGGCTTCAAGTTGTGATATTAAAGGTTTATCTTCCTCTATTTATCCATGCTCTGCTTGTTACATCAAAAATATTTTTGGGGAATTGGTCATTGCTGAACATTGGGTTAGCCAAGCTTTCCTCTCATACATGAATTTAATGGTTAGCATTTGGCAAATTGCCGTAAATATTTTCGGTATAGCTTAAATAGAGTTAATTAGGATCGGAAAAACAATTATCTTCCTCCAGGTTTACCTATATCGCTCTCTACAGATGTTTCTTTCTCCAATTTTTTCCATCTTCTGAGCTTTGAGAACTTTTTATGGTGAAAGTTTGTGATAAGGGTTTGGAAGAGCGAATGGAAAATCATATCCCAGGTCAGGATTTTCCACTTGTAGAGAAATATGGAAAACATACTTCCTTTACCTAATTTGAAATCAAGAAGGAGCTCTAACTCACTACTAGCAATTAGGGTCTACCAGGGCAATAAAATTACTAATAGGAGTTGATCGGCAAAGAGACTATACAATACTTCAAAAGATTTAGGACTAACAACTTTTCTATGAATGCAGGTTCTATCGGTAGCCTGAACTTCAAAATAGAGTTCCAAATTCAGAGAATGCTTCTCTTATTAAAGATGTTGACGGGGAGGAGATCAGACTGACCCTCTTCAACATTGAAAACTTAAAAGCATTGGATGTGGCAAAAGAAATTTTACTATAATTGTCCAAAATTTCTTCGGAAGTGGAAAGCTTTTATCTCAGGTCAATGCTACTATTGTGGGCTTAGTTCTAAGGTGAGGGATCCTTCTAATCTAGGAGAGTATAGCCCAAATTTCTTGATGCTAGGGGCAGATTAAGGGGGGGAGGGGGAGACCACAAAAAATTTGCTGAAAAATGCTTTAATAAGTGTAAGATTAAAATTTTAAATTTAAATATAGTCATTGTTTTCTTTATCTCAACAGCATCAAGGAAAGTTGGCTCAATTAAGTGTGGAGCACTTAATACCAAAGTCAAGGGTTCAATTCTTGTCACCAAATTATGGTCTCATTTTGATTTATTTTTTTCTTCTCAATAGTTGAACATTTATATTTCAGCTTTGCGTTAAAAAAAAAAAACAAAGCTGAGATTTTATTATTGACAAGAGAGGAATAGGAATAGAACCTCAACAAGGGTCATAATACCAAGGCGACCCAAATAGGATGATAACCCCACTCCCAAGAGATCTCTACAGCCCCAGCTAACCTCTTTTAGATTTTTTAAAAACCACCCTAAAGGCATCAAGTTATCAATAGATTGTAGGATCAAATCATTTGTGGGTCAATATGATGTATATGATGCTAGTAGAAGATGTACTTATATGACAAGATACAGTGTGATACTATTTTCCTACAATAGAAGTGCATAGAAGAATGTCTAAGTACACCAACATACTCCATATAAGCTAATGGATACTTTGAGGGGTACTTTAAGGGCAAGAGGGGTCTTAAGGAAGGGGCCCCATATTCTCTTATCCTATTTGTGCTGGTGATGGAGATCTTGTGAGTGCTATTAGAGAGCAAGGTGAAAGACACAACTCTCAGATTACACCCTAAATGCAAGAGGCCAAGATTGACACACTTGACATTTGGAGATAATATCCTAGTTTTTTTGGTGGACTTCATTTCAGCTACAGTTATGTTATCAGAGAGTTTGGAGGCAGCGTTCCCGATTTTATTATTGTTAAGAATTCCAGGGTCATAAGCACAATTAATGTTTAGAGGGAAAATATAATACTTGAAATGTCAAATGTCAAGCACAATCAATATACCATAATTTAATCCACAATTGCAACAAATATGACACAAATTCACGAATCAATGAAAAAAACGTGTCCGATAAACAAATCAAGGATAGTATTGCCCTAAACATTAATAGTGATTATGATTTACAATTCTTCATTTGTGTTAGTATTGCCCTAAAGACTTAGAATTTTCGTAAACTGAGCGATTACTCCAGAAACCCCACCGATAACCCTTTCCCCGGGAGTGAAAGTGACTCACCATGACCAAGTAATCCTTGGGTCTTGATAATGTTAGAAGCGACTCGGAAAGCGTTAGTAGATAGAGAGTAGAGGTTTTCGCTTTCTTGGAGTCACATTTTAGGGCATTGGAGATGTTTTCTGGCGTCACAGTCAAAATAAGAAAGAGAACACCATTGGAGATGCTCTCTTTTTTATCTGACTAATCCTTGGGGCACATTCAAGAAGAGATTTGGGTTCAGGTGCTATTGTTCGATCAGAATCTGCAGTACAAGTACTCGGGTTGGAGAAGGCTGGATGGGGCTCGGTGATCAAGAGTATTATGTTGCAACGGAGTGATCCCTCCATGGTTGCCAGAAGAAGAAAGAGGATCAAGGTTGGAGTGAAACCTGTTCCCCAATTAAGGCAACTTCTGAATCTAACGGCTGAGATTAAAACTGGGTGTAACAACTCATCTGCTATCATACACCAACTTACAAAATCATAAATAATGCTAACATGCGAATGATATACTGGTTTATAAAGTTATGAATTGTGTTGTTTATGCCCATTCTTTTTTAAGTTATTTGATATAATGAAAAGCTTAATACTCGGCATAAAAGTGTTTTTGTGCCTATTGTATGGTGTAATTGTGTTGAATGATGATTGTTATACAGGTTTATGAATGATTTGTAGGTGGTTTATTGTCTATAAATCAGGGAAGTGCTGCCCAATTTTTTTTTATTGTTATACAGGTTTATGAATTACAAATTTTTCAGTTGGTTTAAAAGTCTTTTTTGGGTAGTGCCGTCGGCACGCAAAGTAAAGAGATGTAATGCCAAAGGCACGCTATCTTGCCTTTAAAAAATGTCACATCGGTCTCCCAACCGTTTAGCGGTAGTACTAGTACTTTTCAACACTTTTATTTCTCCAGGGAGGTTTAAAGTTGGTTGTAAGCAGAGCATGCTTGTTGTCAGTGTTAACTATTATGTCAGTTGTTTCTACCAAGCTGCAAACCACTTTGAGCACCTTGCAACTCATGAGTGAGCACTGTCTCTGGCCTCCCTTTCCATGCACATGCTCCAAGAGCTGTTCCCAAATGGTCTCTTAAAATTGCACCAAAGTGTGGGACTATTTGAACATAAACTGTTAACAGTCGTTCGAACGAGATTCCTTGTCGTTCGAACGAAATTGGGTCTGTTCGAACAAAAAATGTTTATGTTCGAATATACCACACCGAACACTTTTTGTTCGAATAGAAATGGGGTATGTTCGAATAGACTTCGAAAAAACTTAATTTTGAGATTTGTTTGGAACCCTTGCCTTGCCTCGAGATCTGAGCGATTGTAAATAGTTCCCCTAGTATATAAAGGGGGACTTAGATTCTTTTATAGCCAATCCTTTGGTGAGATCAAATTGGGGAGGATTCTCTAGAGTGAGAACCTCTAATTGGTTTTGAGTGATTGTAACCGGGATCTTAAATAAACTCTCTCTCTCACACACACACACACACACACGGTGGATGTATGCAATTTGCCAAACCACCTTAAACTTGGTGTATTATGTATTTCTTTGATTGTTGTTTGTTCATTGTTAACTAAATTGGGTTGGAGTTTCGGCTTCCGGGCTTGCAACTCAACAATTGGTGTCAGAGCGAGCGAGGTCGATTCTTCGGTGGTGCGCGAATTTGAGGTAACTTGGGGTTTCTCAATTTCAATTTGGTTTTAGGATTTGGTTAATTCATAAAAATTAAGGGAAACATGAGAAATGCAGTTAAATTTAGTTTTTCGGCCCCGAAAAAGAAAATAACGGTGATGTTCAACAATGCAAAGATAAAAGTTGAGAAATTCAGCGGCACCAATAACTTCGGCATGTGGCGATGCGAGGTTATTGATGCGCTAAGTCAATTGGACTTAGATGAGGTATTAGAGGACAAGCCGGATGAAGTAGATGAGAGTGTTTGGAAGAAGATGAACAAGAGAGTTTGTGGTCAAATTTGTTCTTATTTATCTCAAGACATCAAATACCTTATAATGAATTAAACATTGGCAAAGGAAATTTGGAGGATTCTAGATGAAAAGTATTTGGTGAAGAACGTCCAAAATTGACTCCATTTGAAGATGAAGCTTTATCGTTTTACTATGAGGCAAGGGAGTAGTATGTCGGAGCACTTGAATGATTTTACCAAGTTATTAGCCGACTTGACGAATCTAGAGGAAGTGGTTGGCGATGAAGACAAAACACTATTGTTCTTGAACTAGCTTCCCGAAGAGTACGAGCATTTCGTTACGATGATAACGTACGGGAAGAGTTTATTACAATACTCAGATGTTACTACGGCAGTTGTAAACCAAGAGTACCGGAGGAAGGAAAAACATGAGTTTGAGGAGTCGACATCCGAAGTATTGATGACTAGAGGAAGATCTTCGGACCAAAAGAAGTCGAGTAGTAACAACCTTCGATCGAAGTCGAAAGGTTGCGGTTTAAATAGCAATAAATTGAGTAAGGACCAATGCGCGTTTTGCAAGGAAACAGGTCATTGGAAAAACGAATGTCCCGCGCTTCTTAAGAAGAAGAAAGGGGAAAAAACAAGTTCTTCTGTGAATGTGGCTCAGGACACGGAAACGGGAGGTAATGATTCTGATTTCCCTTTTATTATAACATCTAGTGCATGTGTTATTGATACAAAAGAATATATTTTAGATTCGGGTACTACTTATCACATTTGTCCCGAAAAGGGTTATTTTTCTAGTTTGAAAATGCTAGAAGATGGAGCGGTGTTGATGGGAAACGATAATCATTGTCGTATCATGGGGATAGGTACAATTCGTCTAAAGTTGCACAATGGGTTGGTTAAAGATATTAATGAGGTTCGGTATATTCCGACAATGAGTAAGAACATTATCTTGACGGGGTCACTTGAAGCGAAAGGCTGCAAGGTTGTGTCTGAGAATGGGGTAAAGAGGGTTCTTAAAGGAGCCATGGTGATATTGAAGGGTCACAGAAGAAGTAACAACTTGTACTATTTGGATGGTACAACTGTTTTTGGTGAGGTTGCTACCGCGGGAAGGGAGGATACCACTTCCATATATACCACTCGGCTATGGCACATGCTGGGGAAAAGTCTTTGAGAGTTCTCGTGAACCAGGGGCTATTGAAGGGTGCCAAGGTGTCCAATTTAGAATTTTGTGAACATTGTATTCCTGGCAAGCAGACAAGGGTAAAGTTCAGCACCGCTATCCACAGTACTCGATGAACCTTGATTATGTTCACTCTGATGTTTGGGGACCCTCCAAGAATGCATCGTTATGGGGGAAACATTACTTTGTGTCTTTTGTGGATGACTTTTCTAGTCATTTATGGGTGTACACCATGAGGAGGAAGGATGAATTCCTAAAAAATTTCATGACGTGGAAGAAGTTGATTGAAACTCAGACCGTCAAAAAGATCAAGTCGCTCTATTCGGATAATGGTGGGGAGTACACTAGTTATCCATTCTTGCAAGTATGTCAGGATGAGGGGATAGTTTGACACTTCACGGTTAGAGAAACACCGCAATAAAACGGGATAGCCAAGCGCATGAACTGTACTTTGCTGAAGAAGGTACGGTGTATGTTGTCCAATTCTGGGTTGGGCAAGGCGTTTTCGGCTGAGGCTTTGACATATGCATGCTATCTCGTTAATAGGTTGTCTTCGGCTGCAATTGAGGGTAAAATACCAATGGAAGCTTGGTCGGGAGAACCTGCTATATTATGATACTCTTTGTATATTTGGGTGTCCGGCATACTATCATGTTAAAGATGGTAAGATGGATCCACGAGCAAGGAATGTCATTTTCTGGGTAAGAAGAAGGGTGTGAAAGGCTACAAGTTGCAGAATACGAGAGACCGAAAGATCATTCTGAGCAGAGATGTCACTTTTGATGAGACTTCTATGATGAAGTCACATGGCTATGAGCACACAGAGGAGACAACCAGCAGGGTATTACAGCGGGTAGAGATTGATGCGTCTTCACATTGACCAGAGAGTTGCATAATAAAGGGGGTGTCATCTATCGGTGTGACAACAGGTGATGAGCCATTAGTTCATGTTCCAAATGATGAAGACACGGATGATGGTGGAGCATTTGGTAGTACGGATGAGGAGACTCCGGTTGTGGAGTCAATTGCAACTAGTAAACCAAAGAGGAATATGGGTAAGCTGGAATGGCTTACAAAGGACATGGTACTTCCAAAGACGAAGGCCGTGGTAGCCTATGCACTACCGATTGTTGAAGGTGTTCCTTCCACGGCTAAACATTGGGATGAAGCAAGGATGGACGAGATGTATTCTCTTCGCAAGAATGAAACTTGGCAACTTTCAAAGTTGACTAAGGAAAAGAGGGTGATTGGTGGTAAATGAGTCTACAAAAGGAAACAAAGATCTCAAGATGGTGTTACGCTTCAAGGCAAGTCTAGTAGTAAAACACTTTTCAATTCGTATCCTATTGGTCTTGGTAGCGCATTTGAATTGGAGTTGCAACAACTCGATGTTAAGGCGGTGTTCTTGCATGGGAAGTTGAAGGAAAATATCAATATAACTCAGCCAAGTGGGCTTATTGTTGCTAGAGAGGACTATGTGTGTCAATTGATAAAGAGATCGTTGTACGGTTTGAAGAGGTCACCAAAATAACAGTGCAAACGGACTCTTGATATGAAAATTCATAGAGATAAAGAGAAGATAACGGTGCGTCTCTTTCCTATGGATTAATTTAGCCCCTCACGAGGATTTATGTGAATTACGGGCGACTTGATCCACGGTACGTAGGCAACCATTGATTTGGCGCAATCGATTTTGGTTCCTTGGAACGCTTGGTTTCGATTTTGGTCATTTGGGATGCTTGGTTTCGATTTGGGTTCCTTGGGACATTTGGTCGATTTGGGTTCCTTGGGACATTTGGTCAATTTTAATTCTTTGGGACGCTTGGTTCGATTTGGTCCTTTGGGACATTTGGTTTGATTGATTCCTTGGAACGCTTGGTTTGGATTTGATTCTTTGGAACGCTTGGTTTGTTTGGGTCCTTTGGGACACTTGGTTTGGATTTGGTCATTTGGGACGCTTGTTTGTTTGGTTTTCTTGGGTCGTTTGTGTACTTGGGTCCTTGGGGACATTTAGTAGCGGAGAGGGTTCCTTCCGAATCGTTTGAATGGTTATTATGTTCGGCTTAGATTTCGATTCGTTTGGTTGAGGAAAATCTTCATCGAGGTATAAAATTGTAAGACTATTTGAACATTTGAACATAAACTGTTAACAGTCGTTCGAACAAGATTCATTGTCTTTCGAACACAATTGGGTCTGTTCAAACAGAAAATGTTTATGTTCGAATAGACCACACCGAACACTTTTTGTTCGAATAGAAATGGGGTATGTTCGAATTGATTTCGGAAAAACTCAATTTTGATATTTGTTTGGAACCCTTGCCTTGCCTCGAGATCTGAACGATCGTAAATAGTTTTCCCTAGTATATAAAGGGAGACTTAGAGATCAAATTGGGAAGGATTCTCTAGAGTGAGAATCTCTAATTGGTTTTGAGTGATTGTAACCGGGATCTTGAATAAACTCTCTATCTCTTTCTCGCACAGTGGACGTAGGCAATTTGCCGAACCACCTTAAACTTTGTATTGTGTATTTTTTTGATTGTTGTTTGTTCATTGCTAACCAAATCGAGTTGGAGTTTTGGCTTCCAGGCTTGCGACTCAACACAAAGTTCCCCACCTCAGTTAGGGAACCATCAAAATTAAGAGCCACTGTTTGAATAGGTGGCTTATCCCCATCTGCAAGCTAAAGCAGCCATCATCTTCCACTTCATATAAATGTTCCAATTGTAAGTGTCATCCCTATTGAATCTAGTATCTTCAGCTTCAATATTTGCACTGGTAAGCTTCATTCTCGCATCAGCAATAATTGTTTGTAAAACCACTCTAGCTAATCTACTTTCACTCTTAAAAACTCTAGACTTTCTTTATTTCCAAATGTGATAAATAAAGGCACATAATACAAGTCTTCTGATCCTGTTTGGTATAGAATTGCCTCTGAAGTGAGCATAGCACCAATCTTGAACTTCCACCCAATTGGTATTATTCCAATTAATGTTCAGCTTCTCTAGTAATCCTACCCAAAACATATTTGACTACTCCACAAAACCCCATTGCAACAACTTGTCTTGTGTTTTAAGAGCTCCTTTCAAAGCTAACCAAGATATAAAGTTATGTTTAGCAATGTTGCATTCAAACCACACCAAATCAGCATACTTCCAAACAGGCTTAACACTCCTTATTTTGTTGTAGGTATCTTTGATATTGAAATCCCCATCATAAGCAGCAGTCCAAACAATGGTATCTCCCTGAGTAAAGTCAAACTCCACCTCTTGTAAATCTTGCCAAATCTCACTAAGCTAATTTCTCACATTCCCTGGCAATTACCATCCTTAACTGCCTAAAATTGAACTCACACTGGCATTCAGGTTAAGATTTGAATTATACCTTAAAGATTGAAGAAACAGATCCAACAAAATTGCCTTAGTTCTTGCCACAAGAGAGTGCCAGTACCATCTCCAATTTGGTGTAGGGCAATAGTAGAAGCAATCTTCCTGCACTTAAGAATGTGACTCCACACCCAAGATCACTCAACTGGTGCCTTCAAAATCCAAAAATGTTTCTCTTTAGTAAGATTACTTCTAGCCCAATTTTGCCCAAATGTGGTAGTAGCTTGATTCACTGTTGCCACATCTCTAATTTGGAGGCCCCCTTCTTCATAAGGATGACGACACTTTCCCAGCTGATAAGAGGAGACTTGTAATCCAGATCCGTTCCTCCCCACAAGAAGTTCCTGCGGTGCCAGAACTTAAGCTGAAGTTATTGTGAATACAGAAAACTAGAATTCAAATTTTATATCTAATTTCGGACAAATTTTATTCCGGCATTGTCATCTTGACAGCGAGAAGAAACTAGGGCAACCAAGTTGCTGCTATATATATCTTGGAGGGGTAAAATACCATCAGAATCAACATTTATTGGCTTGCACCACAATTTCTGGCCTGGGCATTGGGGGTCAAAATCAATACATACCGAGCAACAGCATCTCCCAATCAAAGTCAAATTAACCTTATGGTAGAAGAATGAAAAATGAAAAAGACGGTAATTTCAAATCCAATCGTGCAAAACATAAATTTTATGAAAATTGTGAAGTCAAAATCTGTTTACATTGTATCACGAGTAGAGAAATTAATAGAACTATTACAATTAAGAATGATATCAATGAATGGATTTTATCTTATGGCTCCACCGGAAATAGATGAGACTTTGCAAACACCTCCTGAAGTGGTGAAGGGCACACCTTTGTAGCAGGCGACAAGCTCTGTGTTGGTACGGAGGTCCGCTTGCACTGTATCCAAAACCTTCTTATTAAGAACTGCCTTGGGTTCGCCCTGGAACCCAGGAAACGTGACAACCTTTCCTGCTGGAGTGGACGCGGGTGGTTCAACCAATTCAACCTGAAACAGTCATATACACTTCAGTATCCTTAATGGCTTAGAATGAAACAAACTTGTGATACTTCCATTATATATAACTCAAAATTGCTTACTTTGGTACCATCGTCGCTAGAAGCACAAAGAACCATTGCATGAGACTTAATTCCCCGCATTGCCACCGGTTTCATGTTGCAGACAACACAAACTTTCCGATTCTGCAGATGGATAATCGTAAACATTGTCAATAGCCAAGTCTAATTATCAGGAAGTATCGTGACAAGTTGAAGAAAGTGGACTGTAACAAAAGAAAACAAATTACCTGCATTTCTTCAAGAGGGATAAATTTGACAAGGCCGCTAACAACAGTCCGTGGTAATCCTTCACCCACGTCTATCTCTTCCACATAAAGAGAATCTGCATCAGGATGCTTTTCAACTTTTGTAATAAGGCCAACCCGAATGTCCAGACTAGTAACATCAGCTTCAGCATTAACCTTGGTTTTAGATCCAGAAGCAGATTTAGTTGATTTTTGTTTTTTTCCAATTCCGTCTGCTAAAAAGTTGTAAAATCCACATAAGCCAAATACAGCAAATCTAGTTTACGAACTAAAGAAAGAAGAAACAATTAGAAAATAACATGCAATTCCGATCATAAAAATAGAATATGACTTTCTCATGCTACTTCATCACCCTGTTCCCCCATCTAGCGAGCGACAAATGCCTGAAAGACACCTCTAAAGACTTCAAATATTCTGTTCCGCGAGATAAGAAAGCCTTGATATCCACAATTGAAGCATGAAGATTATGATCTCTATCCCACGCAATCCTATAATTTCTTGTGGCCCAAATATAGGACATGAATGCAAATGGGACCGTCCTTCACAGTAAATCACGTTGGAAGACACAGTACGCCTGGAATAGTAACAGAGTAACTGAGAGACTGAAGCTGAGCATTAAACATCTTGCCTTATTGTAATGAAAGCAAATGATGGATTTATTTCCCCCTCATTTTACTCATGTAGCACATATTTACTAAGAACCCTCACGTTGGAAGACACGGTACACCTGGGATAGTAACAGAGTAACTGAGAGACTGAAGCTGGCGGCTCCCAATTGACGTTAAACACTTCAAGGAAGAAGCATTAAACATCTTGCCCTATGTAATGAAAGCAAATGATGGATTTATTTCCCCGTCATTTTACACATGTAGCACGTATTTACTAAGAACCCCTACTTTCAATTAAATCATCAGCCCTAAGGATTTTGCTAGAGCTGCTGAGTGAAGAGGGCCTTCTACTTAGATGAAGGATGATGGTTCTCTCCACTTTGATGTCAGTGAGTCCCGAGTGGCTTGATCTGTGTTTGCAGTGGGTTTCTTGCATCCAGAATGAAATATTTCTGCCCTGGAAAGTTCCTATCAAGTGTTCAATAGAAAATCACACAGTACAGAAGGCAACCTGTTGAAGATCACTGGATGTTCCTCTTAACAGAAATTGGAGTTATCAGCAGATGTCTTCCACACAAAAATAGACTTAAAAAGATTAACACAGCCTGTAATATGATAAAGAATGGCCATCATTTACCATATGTAGCAAGTTTGCAAGTGCTTAACTTGTCAATATAGACTTAGATCTAGAGAAAACCTAGGTAACAACGACACTTCACTTAACAAAAATAAAACGTGTCCAACGCTATTTACAAGGTACTTTTATATTTTCTGCTGTTTTCGACACCCTATACCCGTGTCGGACACCGACACCCATATCCATGTCGTTGTTACCTTGGAGAAAACTCATTCGAAATCCCAAACCACAAATTTCTATTCACCCCATTCTTGTAGAACGTACCCATCAAGTTACCGATGTGGCAAGAGCAATGAATTTTGATTGATTTTGATTACATAGTGTCCACTTCTATCGAATCAAATTGCGAAAGAAAATGATAAACTGATCTCTAAAGTGGGATTACAACGTCACTTCAGTATCATCTATTTCTTAATAAGGCCAAATTGAAGGTGCTTAAATTACTGAAATATCTTTGGACGGTCCGCGTAGTAGTGACTAGTGAGCATACTCTTCCCCACTGAATAGGAGCCATTCCTTCACCTCTCAGAGTTCAAACATGTCATAGAAGCTTCGAAGTTCCTTATGGAAAAGCATTTACAGACATAAGACAGGCCGAGTTCGAGTTCGAGTTGAACATCAACTACCACCAACAGATAAAAAATTGTCTCAACCGGACTTTAATAACCTCTTTGCTTGATCCGTGTGGTGACTGGTGCGCTATACTCTTCCCCACTGGATAGGAGCCAAGTGATTCCCTCTCAGAGATCCGACAGGCGGTAGAAGCAAGTAACTTTGTTGTAGAAAGGCAATTGGGATATAGAAACAAAACAGGCCTGGTTCATATTCGTCAACAACTAGCATCAACAGATAAAAAAGTTTGTCTTAACTGGACTCCAAGAACCTTAGGTCTCGGAGGGCTGGAACTTGAATTGTAACAACAGATACTTGTATCTAGAGAATGAATCCATATTTTAAGTATCCACTGAAAGAAACTTCTACGGCTTTAAAAATATATTTCTTAGTGAGGGCCAAAGTCGCCAAACTACTGTAGTAAATTAGTTTTTCAATTGAATAGAACTCAAACAGTGACTGACATCAACTACCAACAACAAATGCAAAAAGATTGTCTGAACCAGACTTTGATAACAGTTATGGTCTCAGGAGGCTGGGTATTAACTTGTAACAACAGATTACTCTTTTCTTTTTCCTTTTTACTTATCAGATTTTATTGTCCTTGGTACCTCATCCGGAAGATCATTGGCATTGTTAATGTCTAATTAAGCAACAGAAAGCTGAGTGACGATCTGAGACTCAGCTCAGGACACAAGGTCTTCCGTGAAAAGCTGGGCGAAGCGTGAAAAGATTGATACTCAGTAATGACCATTGTTAGAATCAAGATTATTCCCTATTTCATACTAGCTTGCAAGACAGTGAATAACAATTTTTCAAGGACAATACAAACCCTTTTTGCCACCTCAAACAGCCAGTCATTCTGTTGATAGAACGACTTCTAGTTGCACAATTTCATTTGTTGAAGTCAATAAAACAAAGTTTTCCCCTTCATAAGAACATAACCAAAACCTCTGAATGTCTGAGCAGTATCAGATATCTCTAAATGCGTTGCTATATGAACTTTACATGCTCGACGTCAACTAAATATTTGCATATAAATTCATTAAAAGGGACAATAATAGAAAAGACGTGATCGAACCTAACCTGAAACTTGAGTTTTTTTCAGTTGCTCAACAACCTCTTTTGTTTCAGTTTCTGCCTTCAGTATTCTATCCGCTTGGCTCCCTGCAAACTTGTCCTTGAAAGACAACACATCTTCATCTGTCTGTGGTAAGAACAAGCTTTGTTAAATGAGAGAAAAACAGGAAAAAGGGAAAAAAACATAAAACTGTCTTTACAAGAAGGAAAACAAATTAATACCAGCTTCTCAAAGAGCGGCTCTGGTATTCCTATCCTGTGGCCAGATGGTACAAGCTCCCAAGGTCTTCTTGCTTTTTCATCGTCTTCATTCAACAGTGAAAGTTTTGATGCAGGTAGATTAAGTTGTTTCAGTACCTTTAGATGGACCGAAAGAAGAAAAATAAAACATTGAATCAGAATGCCTAGAAGGTTCTAAAACTGGCACAAACTGTAAAAAACATGTGGGAGGTACAAAGAGAGTATTTCGTATGTTTACCTTAAGGGAAAAAGATGGCATAAAGGGTTCCAAAAGAGATGCAAGAAGATATACTATCCCAACTGAAGTTCTCATAACAATCGAACAGGAATCTAGATCGTTCTTGTAAAGATTCCAGAAATCGTTCTCCTATATGACACATTATAAAATTCAGTTACAATCGTGATGGTGAATAGTAAGCTTCAAATCAGAAGAAGAAATTGCAGGTCACGGGCTTACTTGTAGATATCCATTTCCCTCGGTAGAGATACTCATCGCAATTTTAAGTCCCTGTTTTAGTTTTACCTGCCACGTCATACAAATAAAACTTACAAAAAATTAAGAAAGAAAATTCAACACACAAAATTCCAAGCCAAATATACAAGCAAGCTGCACGTAAGTTGCTAAAACAAGATAACCAAATTAGACAAGCTGCATCAAATCACCTTTTCCATGGCTTCTATATATTGCTCAACATAATTACCCACTTTCTCTGCCAATATTGTTGTCTTTTCATGTGATTCTACACCTGGAGCATTAGGAATAATAGAACCATATCCTTTTCCTGTAAAAGTGAAAATTTCAGTTAAAAATGCAGAATAGAACTCGGTGCATACATAAGTATGCGGTAATCAAGCACGGAAAGAAATTTTTGAGGTGTTAGAAAAGTCGTGGAAAACGTGAAAAATAGAAAGCCCTATCTATCAATCAAGAAATAGGATTTTAGTATATTGTAATTAAGGTTGTCAATGTTGCACAACCTAATATTTAACAGTGTAGTTATATATACATATTAGTGAATAAAAGATGCATCATAGTACTTAAATCGAATCAATACATAGAAGTGGCTGAATTTATGGCTCTGATTAGAGGAATAGGTGGCAAAAATTGATTGACGTAGCAAAATCTTCTCCTAATATTTGAAAACCAAATCCTCTTAATTCGCAAAGATCCTCTCTCTCATCAAACTCGGTTACCTCTCTCGACTAAAAACGATTATCTCAACATCAACAACGATTCTCTCTCACACACACTCATTCACGGCTTCCATTGAAGAACACAACCAGCCCTCACTATAATGCAAATATCAACCTGAGTAAATCGATGTTGAGACAATTTGTTGGCTTGCTTAATTTCCTGTATAAATCAAGTAACTTTCGACCATTTTTGACCTAAAATTGGAGCATTTCACCAAATTGAGTGTTAATTTGACCTAATTTAACATAATTTCTTATGAAAATGTTTTCTAGGGTTAATACACCCAATTACTTATTTTTGTTTTCAATTATGCATACCCTGTTCAATGATTTTGTTTGAACTCTTGTTGTAGTAATGTCCCAAAAAAAAAAATTTGTTTTTCGACTTGGTTGTTAAGATTTACTCCATGTGATTGTGAGGAAATTGTTTATTGTGTTTCAATTTTTTTTACCAAGATTGTAGCATCATAGTTTACAAAATGGGTTGACAATATTTGATTTTCAATCAACGAAAATCATCCGACAATTTCAAGTACTATAAATGTCGAAATTTTCATCAATCGACAATTTCCAGTGACTTGAACCCAGTTATCATTGTTTAACTTGAAAATTGTTGTCATGGTGACTATCACACAGGTGTAACATGGGAAAGAGGTTGCCTCCTACAGCCTCCTTGATGAAAACAAGCTGCGGAGAGAGAAGATATGTCTCATCTAAATTATGACAACCCTCCACGAGTACCAAAAAAGAGGACTACCACTAATAAAGGCATAGGGGTTTCTAAATCAGAGCATAGGGGTTTCTAAATCAACTGGGCCTCAGTCGGCCAACTAGCCAACTGAGGAGGTAGAACATGAGATCTTAGTTCACAATGTTGGAGATGATGTCTACCCCAAAAACATAGATTATTTATATATGACTTCTGAAGGAAATAATTCTGATGATAAAGATGCAGACGAAACAATAGAAAATGAAGATGACCCCAACAACCTGCTTAGGTTAGGATGGCTGTTATGACATGATGCATTTTTTATATGCTTTGCCCTTTATATTTTTTTACCTGTCTAGACTATTTCATTGTACGATCTTCATTTTTAGATTTGTCTATGCTATAAATGAACCCAAGATTTTTTGGATTAAATGTAATTACATACAGCATTTTGTTTATTCTATGCTCCTATTTTTTTCTTAAACTGTCCAAATTATTTGATTTGGCAGGCTGCAATTTTAAGATTGTCGATTCCTCCTGTCATCAACAATTAAGTTGCAGGTCCATACGCATACATATTATATGAAGCAAATTGTCGATTATGAGTTAAATCGGCAATTACCTTACTGGGAAATTGTCAATTATTAATCTGTCAATAATTTCACATTCATCTTATAGGCATATGTAGCTAATAATTGTACATGACTTGAGATATTCGACAATTTCTGGTCAGACTAATTGTTGAGTACCTGTATAGTCAACAATTTCTGGTATGTGAAATTGATTTAAACCAAGGATACCCGTTGTTGTTATATGCAGTTCTTGAAAGAATGAGAAAGAATAGTGTCAACAAATCATAGATCTGAGTATATCTAATCCACATAAATAGTAATTGAAAATATTGGAAATCTACACAAGCAAAAAAAATCAACCAATAGATTCATATTCATTCAACATTGTCTCATATATGTTGCTTCCATGAAACCACTTTATTAAAGAAGAAAAATGTATCTTATCTGTCAGATGCAAAGACAAACCATACAACGGTGCCGAATTATACAATGGTCGATTAGCAAGCAATACAAAGAATAAAATAAAAAAATTTATAATGTCGAATACTACTATAATCAGTCATTGACATGTTACAAATAATTGATTTACAACTGTTTTATAATTGAATTTTCGATTAGTGCGTCCAAAATTTTTTGATATACAGGTGTTTGATAGTGAACTTGTCGATCATTGCTTCAAAATTATGGAGACTTAGTTTTTCTATAACAAAATTGTCGATTATAGCAATAATCGACAATATGGTTTCCTGTTTTATCGACATGCCACAATGTTCATTATACACACTGCATCCATATTGTCGGGTCAAGGCTAAATCGACAATTACTCAGACAACAACGATCTGGTTTTGTTAACCGTGTGAAGTATGCTATCTATTATGTCAATAACATAGTTCTCACGGTTCTTCGAATACGTTGCTTATTGAATTGATGGAATCGTTACTAAGTTCACAGTCAAGATTAAACTTTGCGGATCGATTTGATACTATGGCTATGATCTTCTTCCGTGACTAAGGTAGACAGAGAAAAACTGCGACGTGTTAGCTTTGTTTCTTCATCTCTAGAGAGAGAGACTTCATTACACCATTATCACCATTGTAGCAATAACTGATTCTCGAGAGCAGAGAGATGGAGAATAATTCGCTTCTGCAAGGGTTGTTTTCGGATCGGACCGGATCGAAAATGTGGGGCATGGAAAATTTTCCGATTTTTTTCGGATTCCAAAATTCGATTCTGATCCAATTTTTTTAGAAAATCCGAAAATAATTCCGAAATCGGAAAATTCGGATAAAAACTTGGAAATAGAGAATTTTTGGGGTTTTCATATGAAAAATCAACCTTAATATTTTCAAATCATTATATTCACCATTATTCATACTCTAGATTTTATGTTATCATCACCACATTTCAATCTAACAAATATAAGCCATTAAATTATAAAGAAAATGTTAAAATATGAATATAAATATTCGGAAAAACCGGATGGTGCAAAGTTCGGAAAATTTAGATTGGAAAAATTGGAAAATCAGAATCACAAAACCACATTCGATTCTGATCCGATTATTTTCGGGAAAAAATCGGAAATCGGAAAATCAATATAACGATCCAAAATCGAAAAAAATTGGATCAGATTTCGGAAAATTCGGAAGTTCGGAAAAAAGTTGCAGACCTAGCTTCTGTATAGAGTCGCGAGTGGGGGAGAGATGAGAGAGATACAGAGAGAGAAATCTCTCTACGAAATCTAATGAAGAGAGAGAACGTGTCTATTTGACACCTCATTTCCACTTATTACTAATTTCTTTATTATCCACCTCTTTTATTATGAGAACCACTCATCTTTAGAGATTAGTGGTTAAGAATTAATATCTATACAGTGTCCCATATCTGAGTGTCCACGAATCCGCTCCCTGTATATATATAACAGAACCACATTCCACACAATTCCATACAAATACAAACTACAACTCAAAATACAAAATCGTACCATAGTACAATCAACTCGACCGGAGTTATTGATAGCATAATATAATAACCCTGGATCACTAGATGAATACAGAACATCACCAACAACTTTCCTATTATCCCTTATGTGCCCACAAAGACGGATAAGATTGTGTGGAAACCAGCATTGGATGGGAATTATACAGTATCTTCAACTACAGAGTATAAGGAAGTGAGAACCAAAAGTTAGCTGGTATAAAGCATGTTGGAGCAGCTGTAACACTCACAAGTACAGTTTGTTGTCTGGCCTGCAGCTTGTGGGCTGATGACAACTCAAGACAAATTGGTCCAGAGACAGGTCCTCTCCCAATCAATAGCTACCCTGGGTGGAGCCTCCAATGCAAGTGCTAACCACTTGTTTATTGACTGCATACTTGCAAGTGAGATATGGCAATCCCTAATAAAAAGATAACACAGAACTGTTCAGCAACAAACCTTCTTAGAAAGGCTGGAATGGATCTCTTCCATAAACCCTGAGGCAGTGCTTAAAAAAATGCTTGTTTTCTGATGTATGGTCTACCATATATTAAGGGTCAGAAACAACATTAAGCCTAGAATGTTATTCCAAGTGAGATTGTTAGGGATAGTCAGATCAGGGTGCAGTGCTATATTAACTCCTTGGTGGATAGTCAAGCAAACAGGGATGACTATCAAAATGTGCAAGTAGGCCCTTCCTCTCTCTGACTAGCTGCTCAACAGTGATAGTGCATATACAACAACTAGAGCTGGATATGAAGGGTTAATCAGAATTAGTGTTGGCAAATATGTGGCTGGATTTAAAGGTAGCTCAGTTCCTATAAGTATTACTTATCATGAGATGCAGGCTATCCAGGCAGGTATGGGAATTACTCTTACTAGAGGCATTACAAAACTTAGAGGGGCCACTGATTCCAAGGCAATGGTGTACTTTATCAAACATTGGAAGCTCCCTCCCTGGCAGTTTTTTTCAGCTCCAAGATATCAGAAGAATGATGAAGCTGTTTGAATTGTTTGAAATATATCATGCATATAAAAAGGCTTAGATGTGCTGACCACTTAGCCTCCTATCTTGAAGTTTTTAAAAAAATTGTCCCCTATCACCTTCCCTCCTAATTTCTGTATTAAATTGGATGAGGATGCCAGGAGTAAGTAATTCATTACATTGTAAACTCTATTACATTAATACACGCCTGGTTCTGGGATCTTGCGCCTAACCCCACTTTGCCTAGCAGAAAATATATATATATATATTCAAGTATATCTCAATTTAAGAAATCTAGGTTTTAGGCATTAAAGTAGGCTCAATATTATAATGTGAATATGTGCGGAAGCATGCAAGTTTTTTTAGAGGAATTAGTGGGTGGGATCATTTTAAAGCTATTCAATTGTGTGTGGTGCTCATGCCACGGGCGAAGGCTCAAACCTCTTAGCACCCATACTAGAACAAGGTGTGCATTCCCAAGATGAACTTAAAAAGCTTTCTGCTCTAGTTAATGAGCCTCAGGTGCAGGAAATGTTAAGTTAAATTAATCAAGATGTGAAGAAAATAACAAGTGTCCAGGTCCTACTTGCCAATTCTGACTCAACTCGTAAGAACTCTGGCGATCTGGACAAGTTTACCATCGAGAACGGATATGCTGTGATGACAGATTTTTGCCACAGAGGGACGGACTCGGCTTATCTTTATTCCATTTAGGCAGATCTTATTCGGTCCAACTTTCAACATGCCAGAACAGAACCCTGTGGCTGTATCAAATTTATATAATAAATGCGTTCTTATATAATTCTTTTTTAGGAAGTATCCATGGATCAACTTCCAGAACTCCACACGTAGTAATGTCTACTCTTATTTGTCGATAGCGAAAAGACCTTAATGGTTTAAAGTGTTCAGCTTGTGCCTTATTAGTGAAATTTGTAGTGTGTTGAAATTATCTTAGTAGTGCAAATTTTCGGGATTACATACGGATTGCATTGTATGAGGTATACCTCAGAAAGATTTAATTAAGAAAGACTAAACCCAAATTCTCACTCTAAAAGGAACTTAAGAACGATATGGGGACTATAGGGATAGACAAGAGGTACTATATTCTAAATAAAGGATAAAAAATATACAACCAAACATTTGGGGTAATAATAAAACGGCACAAATATAAATAGCCAATATTAAACAAGCACTTCATAAAAACACCCAGCAGACTAGATATGCTGTCACAGTAAAATTAAATGCAAGCGGACTAGTTCATCTCTGAGAGATTAGGGAAATACACTATTAAAGTATGCAGAAGTCACTAACCTGGAGGTTTAGCTATGAAGACCAAGACTCTGTTGATATAATTACCCAAGTTATTTAACAGCTCGCTGTTAAGTTTTGCTTGTAAGTCAACCCACGTAAACAATGTATCTGATACCTAATTCAGAAAAATGCATAAATATTTGCAGCTAAGAAATGCATAGAACAAGTATATCCCCTATTAGGGTACAATATCCTACTAAAAAAAACAGATATAATGACTTTCCCAATAGCACTTTTTGGTTGTTTGACAACCATACAAAACCGATACACTTTATAATTATGCAGAAGATGGTCTTACGGTGTTTACTTATAATTCAAGACAGCTTAGTTTCTATATAGAAGTTTTTTTTTATGTACCATTCCTTTTACCATCCATTTGGAAATCTTGATCAAATGAGTAATATATATTATAGGCGTCAATTAGGAGCAATGAACTACCTTTTAAAATATATGTAGCAAGAGTCGACATAAAATAATTTCACTTTGAGCATTTTTCTGCTAAAAGCACTAGTTTAGATTTGCTAAACCTCAAATAAATCAACGAGTGCTTAAATAAGCTGGCATATTACATTTCTGAAGCTTTTATGCTACAAAATGAATTCCAAAAGCGCACTGATAGTGGCTAAAGCTGAAAAGGATAACAATAAAAGTTACCTCTGGCCTATTGGTTAACAAATAATATCTCCAAACTTCTGGAGGAATCTTCGTATCTTTGGCATCATTTCCAAAAACTCCTATACCTTTGCTTTTGGAGAACTTCCCTGCAGATAACATGCAGGCATTAATATTATAATGTCATCAAAGGATCAATTGTGGTACTATAAGCTGAGGCATACAATTCTAATCATCATAAGCAATGAAAATTGCAAACAAAAAGCTAAGCACACACCTGCTTCATAGTTCAAATATTCAGTAACACTGATAGTTTTCATCAACGTCCAGTTTTCACCAGTTCCAAGAAGTGTTGAAGGAAACATTACCTGAAATCAAAACATCAACAATTTATGTGTAAAATAACTTTTATGTTCCAAACAATAATAAATAAATACCTGTCCATAATAAGCGAAAAAGAAAAGCGAATAAGAGAAAAGATAAAAAGACGTACCCCAACTGTTGTGATATATACAGTTATCTAATGACTTCTCATAAGAATCTCAAATTTTCGCATTACTCTAATAGTAGTGAACTTTTTATAAATTTAATTTTAGTACTATTATCAGTTCCACCGGTCTGTCTCAGGGATCTCCAGATTAAATGGATATATGTAACTAGGCAGCAAATTCTTGATTATGTGTTGAATGATAAGAGTCGAACGACTCGAGGTTGTTTTAGAGGAATCTGGGTGCTGCTTATAAGATGAACTCAGGAAAAGCGCATAATGCGAGCTGGAATTCCCTATTATAGAGAGGATGGGGTTTGACGAGAAGTTGAGAAATGGGTTTGTGTGAGTTTCTTCGCTGTTCATCTCTATGTATTGGTTGAATGTGCTAGACAGGATTCTCTACTAGTATCAAGCAGGGAGACCCTCTTTTCCCGTCTTATTTATAGTGGCGGAAGAGAGGCTTAGTAGATTGACTTGTTTCAATTTTAGAGTGTGAGACTTGCCAATTAGGTAAGCATCATCATACTTTTTTTCCTTCTAGGGTTGAGCATCGTTGTTTGAAAGCTTTTGATGCAACCCAAACAAATGTATGTTTTGGGCCCTTCTAGAATAAAAAGTATTTTGGGGTTTATTTACTTTGCAGTCTTTGTTGATGATTTTTCATAATGACTTTGTTATATTTAATGAAGGATTGTACTGAAATTGTCGCATTTTTAATAATGACTTTTACACAAAACGAGGTATTATTCATCAACGGGCATTCCCCCACACTTCTCAACAAAATGGAGTCGTTGAAAGAAAACATTGTCATCTTCATAATGTTACCCAAACACTCATGTTTAAAACGGGCGTTCCCAACTCTATTTCTCACTGCTTGTCACTTAATCAACATAATGCCTTCGTCTGTACTTAACAATCAGGTTCCTTTCTCTATTCTCTATCCCAATGTTAAAGCATTTAATCTTCCCCCGTGTGTTTGGTTCCTTTGTCTTTGTCCATATTTTGGAACCCAGTCTCAACAAGTTGTATCCTCGATCAATAATATGTACTTTTCTTGAAAATTCTCTCGATCATAAAGATATCGTTGTTGGTCTCCTATCACTCAATGCTATTTTATGAGTGTTGAAGTTACATTTTTTACATCTACAACTTGTTATTCTTCGCAAGGGTAAACGTTTGATATTTATATCGTTTCTTCTAATAAGGGAAAGTTCACCGATTTTACATCCTCCTATTTCTTCTATTACACCACCTCTTACATCAAGTGGTTCTTATACTCACTTCACTTCCTTTGGCTGGTGTCTCTCCATTGCATGATCATTATCCAGAAGTAACTACGACATCTTCTGATTTGGCAACTTCACCTTCTAATGATTTACCTATTGCTCAGCTACTAGTATATGTATCCTTCCTAACGTTCCAACTACAAATCATTCAATCTCTAACTTTGTTTCTTAGATCGTACGTTTACGATTTTTCTCTCTTTCTTTGTCTAATGTTTTTATTCCAACCTCTTATAAGCAGGAAAGCTTTAAAATCACCTGGTTGGAAGCTAGCTATGGAAGAAAAGATGAGTGCTCTTCGTCAAAATCATAAATGGGATTTCGTATCACTTCCGACAGGAAGAAGACTGTTAGATGTCGTTGTGTATTTACGGTTAAACATCAACCTGATGGTTTTGTTAAGCGTTTCATGGCGTGTTTTGTAGCCAAAGGTTATACACAGATGTAAACTTTAGCTAATTCAGACCCATAATCATAAAGTCAATGAAGCCTATTGAAAATAATGGAGATGGAAGTATGCTTAGATGCTTACAGTGTGGAACGGCACATTATCCTTTCCCATAAACTGATAGAGCTCCACATTTTCAGGATTTTTCCACCATTTCTCCCAATCAGGAGTATAACATGCAGTAATTGAAATGTAACCAATGGGTGCATCAAACCACACATAAAAAACCTATAGATGTTGAAAAGAATACCAAAGTCATTTAAAATCACGAAATTATTTCACAATATAATAACATTAGAAAGTTATATTTAAAAAAAGTACAAAAATTGATTGGCTATATCTACCTTGTCTTTAAACTTCTCGTGTGGAACAGGAACTCCCCACTTAAGATCCCTTGTAATACATCGCGATTTCAGCCCTTCTTTTAGCCAAGCATTTGTAGTTTGAATAGCATTTTGGCTCCAGGATCCAGCCACTGACATGTTGGTGATATACTCTTCTAACTTATTCTTCAGCTCAGGGAGCTCAAGAAACAAGTGGTCTGTATCACGAATGCATGGAGTAGTCCCACACACCTGTACAAAATACGAATATAGCTATGACAGATAATTGCAGCATTTAAGTGAAAACCACGTAACAAGAAAAGAAAGAAAAGTAACGAATGGTATGACAAACCTTGCATTTTGGGTCAATAAGCTCCGTAGGATTCAAAAGCTTTCTACACGAATCACACTGATCCCCTCGAGCAGACTTGTCATTACAGCCTGGTGTAGGGCAGGTGCCTTCCACAAGCCGATCAGCTAAGAAACGTTTGCATGTGTCACAGTAAAGCTGTGGGATAATTTGCAATAAAAGTAAATTGAAATCAATAATGATTATGGAGAAAAGCTACTCAAAGACCAAAGTGTAAACCAACTATGAAAACAATAAAAGGAAAGAAAAGGAAAGAGTAAGAAAATCTGGAAGTTCAGGTTCAAATCAGAAGGAAAAATGGATTTTAAAACATTAAGATAACTAGAGACCTGCTGCATTGTGTTTTCGGAGAGCCACTTGTTCTCCATCAATTTATCAAAAATCGCATGGCAAGCTTCAGTCTGCTGTGAAGTTGATGTCCGTCCAAACTCATCAAAACTTATGTCAAACCATTCGTAGACCTCCTTGTGAATTGCATGGTACCTACACAAGCAGCAAAACACAGATTCTTGCTATAAATTTGTGATTTAGTCCTAGAATCTTAATGTGCAATAAATACTAGGTCCATTTTCTAAGGATTAAAAATAGCTAATTATGGAAACTTCATTAGAAGAGGACTGCAGAAAATAACGTAATGCATACTCTTAAACCAAATAACATAAATCTAATAATGGAGATACAGAAGTGAAACAAATTACTGCATTGAACTGAAAATACCTAATTCGTATTACAGTATGTATTGCAGTCATAGACCGTTACACACGATATAACTGGTAACATAAGGTTTGCTATACTTATAAAGCCGAATTTTTTCCTCTTGTATTTTTTTTTCTAAATAAAAATTACATACATGAGAACAAAGTACTAACTTTATCACTTCTCCCGAAACACTCTACAGTTTTTATCTGTGTCTGTTATTTTCCTGATATCTACATATACAGAAGCAAGGCATAATACCAACAAGACTCCGTCATTATGAGAGGGAGATGAGTTCAGGACGGAGAACGAACTATTGACGTAAAAAAATGAGGTGCTATGAGACTCTATTAAGGGAGCAAAGATAAACTAACCTAAATGAATTGAATTCTAGTTAACTTAGAGGGAAACAAATCCTAGTTGGAGTGACCCGTTGGATGAGGAAAAGATCTAACAAAATTAAGTTAAGGGGAATAACCGGGATCAACGCCCAGGATCCGAAGATTATACAAAGACATTCTGAGGCATGTTCTGACATGGTTTTGAATAGAACATCATAAAGGTAATGAAGGATTTTTCATAGAACAATTCGTGGACTGCCAATGAAAATTTACCTACATAGCTCTAAACTATGAGCTAGGAAATTAAGGCCATCAACTGATTGCAGATGCAGTATATGAACAAAATGTAATTAAAGCTATATAGAGTGACAATGGTTATTATTTTCTTATATAAATGAAGTGAAAATGATTCTTCTGAATTTATTTTACTGAAAACATGGCATTTTCTTCAGCAACAAAAAAAGGAAATCACGGACAGCATTCAAATAAATAAAAATGAGCAATTTATCCAAGGAAGATATCACAAGGGCAGAGTTACTTTCATGGTAATATTAATATGAAAATAATTACGGGACCTAAACTTTGAAGGTCCTGGCATTTGTTAGGAAAGATGAGTCGGAAGATATGGCAGAATATGTGTAATGATGGCGCGTCTTATCCCCCTTTTATGAATGCATTTTCTCGTAAGTTCTTCTAAGATTTGAGGGAAATCAGATAGTGATTGAAAGGATTCTCATTTACAGCTTGTGGCAGTGGACCATCATGAAATGGTCCTTCTTAGTTAAATAAATTCACTGGTTCTAAATTCATCTCCCTCTTCACTGGTCTGTATCTCAAAAAAAATCAATTTTCTTCATCCCCCTCAAGTGCAACTCCTAATAAAACCCTTCACGTACTTATCACAAACCTCTCAGTAGCATACCATGAAATGGTGGTGACCTCAATTCAAAGTCACAAACCTCCCGCCTTCAACAATGACAGAAAAAAGAGAATCTAAAGAGAGTAATGGATGAGAGAGTGATGTAGGGGCTCATTATGTGTTAGGAGAAAATGGATTAATCAAGCAAGCCCGAGCACAATCCCGATCGACCGGAATATCAAGAGCCTTGGAAGTTAAAAAGTATAGTAACTTCAAATAATAATGGTTTAGTGGTATTTAATTTAAGTAGTGATAGTTAATGAGGAATATGAAGAGTTTTATAACTCTTTAGTTAATGCTCTTTAATGTAATTTATGGTTGTAAGCCTATAAAAGGCTAAGCTCTGCATTGTAAGATAATCATTCAACCATTATTCATCAATCAAACTATCAAGTTTATAATTTATTTCTTGTATTTCTCCTTTGTTAAACCAACAAAGCTTTTATTTTCCTCGTGGATTCGAAGTTTCGTTTACTTCCGCTTCGTCTCATTGTTAGAGAGAAAGAGATGTTGGACAGGGAAACACAACCAGATCCTACCACAGTTAAGATAGAGAAGAAGGCATGAGTTGAACTTCAATTTCAGGCTTGCAGCGAGGGTTTGATTCAACACCATTAACGGCGGAGAAGCAAGAATAAATTTTTGGTCTTTGGAGCAAGTCACGGACACAATTAAACTTTCCCAAGATTGGAACAGAGAAAACCTTCGGTTTCTCTTCGGTCCGATGAACAACTATATGTAAGCTTAGTGTAGAGTATCCCGATTATCTCCTAATTCATTTTCTAATCCAGCCCAGTGTCGATTACCTTTCAATTTTAAGTAACGTAACTTTACCCGGTTCCTAGGAATTTATCAACCGCCTACTCAAATTTAGCCATAACAAATACCATCCGAGAAAGGAGTCACTCTATATATCTATAACCATGCAATTGTAATTTTTCTATGTTTGATTTATTTCATGGGTTTCTCTTACTCTGCAATTCCATAACAAAATCAACTAAAACGTAAACTACTTAAGAAACTCACTTACTTGTCACAAATCTCTTTGGGCGAGCACTTCTCCTCCAAAGCTTTCGTCTCCGTCGCCGTCCCATACTCGTCCGTCCCACAAATATAAATTGCATTATACCCTCTAAGCCGACAATACCGCGCAAAAACATCCGCACTTAATACACCTAAAATCAATCCCACAAAAAATCAAAACTACAGTCAAAACCGAATTCTCCTTCACAATATCAAATTCAACAAAAGGGATTGACAGAGTTACATACATCCGATGATGTTTCCGAGGTGCGGGACGTTGTTTACGTACGGTAGCGCGCTCGTAATCAAGACGTTTCGGCGACCCGGTATGGGTAGTTTTGGGACCTTCTTTGCATCTACTTCTTCTCCCATCGTGACCTTTAGGGTTTATGATTCTATATTTGAAACCCAAGTAAATTTTTATCTAAAATGAAACTTTGTAATGAAATTGAGAGCGAAATTAGGGTTTAATTGTACCTGATTAAAGCTAGAATCGGAGTTTCTTTGAAGGAATCAAATCCTTGTAAACCTTCTTCTTGCTAGAGAGAGAGAGAGAGAGAGAGAGAGGCGCAGTTTAGTAGTGGGAGATAAAGAAAGGTAGCGTTTGTGTTTTGGGATTCCAATACTTTGCAAAAGTACAGAGAACATTTCCAACAATGAACAGTCCCTAGTATACTTGTGTATGAAACTCGTGTGGAAGGACGAATGAGCTCCGATAGTGTCTCTGAGCAGAGTGGAGTCAGAGATCGTCTTATGAGTTGGAAAAAACAATCATAAGCGTGTTTTAAGGAAAAGGTATGCATGAGAGTTTGTGAAATAGTGGGTGAAACTGCGTCAAGGAATAAGGGACAATTAAAGTGATCTCACGTGAATGTTGATAGGTCGTTTATTGGGGGTTATGTTAATAATTCCACTATGGGAATATGATGTGGAATATTGAAAGTGGGGATTGAACACGGGGAGGAAAAAGAGTTTCAACTTTTAAGGTTGAGTAATTTGGGTTTGAGTTTACTTTAAACTATCTAAACTAAGTGGCCTGACCTATGAGAGATACCTAATTGTTGCACATCTTATACAGGTTTTGAAGTGTTTAAACTATACTCGAACTCTGTGTTCAAGTAGTTTGAGCATCTAGGACTCTATTTTACAATATTTTTCTTTTACTTGCAAAATAAGGGACTTTGACATAATCAGTTGAAATATGGACCCTAAGAGGCAAGGGGACTTTACTACTGCCTTGGTAGGGTCAGAACTTGAGATTTACCCTTAAAGGACCTTGGTGAACACAAAAATTATCATGTTTCCCGCCACTATAATCCGAAGCTCTCCATGATTTACAAAATCTCTCTCACACACATTCTCTCCAATTGATTGGAGTTTTCTTAAGTGTTTCCCTCATACAATGAGTAACGTCAAAGTATTTTATAAGCTGTAAAAAGTTAATTACACAATGAAGTTCGGTTTGATTATAGAAATTAGCCTTTTTTTTAGCACAATCACATGGTACTTTACTTATCTTCTCTCACTCCTTGTTAAATGTGTATTTTGCCACTGATGCCCCAACAGTTTGCTCCTTATCCTCCCTTTCTTTAACAAATTGAGGCATATGGGGGTTTTTACTACAACTACTCAATTAAATAAGGTACATCTCCCTTTTTGTCACTACTAAGCTTGATTTATGTATCTCCCTAACTAATTTGGAGAGCAATTTGAGCAAAAGTACCATCAAAACTTAAAGAAATTGAAGGAGGCAAGGTATTTATATGTTTTATTTTTTTAGTTCTTCAACTTGTTTGATTGCATTGTTCCTTTCGTGATTTTTATTTGATCTGACACCCTTCCGCTTGTCCCCGATTTGAACCACCTATCGTAATGTTTTCACCGGATTATTACAATTTGTAGTGAAGCGATACATATATTATCACGTGTGCTTGTAGTAGCTTAAATTCATCGTCTATGCATGTGAAGTTATATGTTTTTCCCATTCTAATTTAAGTACGAGGTTTTATAGTAATTAGCACATGAGTTGTGGTTAGCTAATCATTAAAGAACAAGTCCCAAAAGAATGTAAATCCTACACCATAAAAATAACATAAGAAATGAGCACGAATGCAAATTTAAAAGTATAAATATGTCGTTAAATTCAAAATTCAAAACAAATTTTTTGAACATGATGAACCTACATCAAAGGATATTGATGTAATAAAATTTCTACTTCAATAAATTTCCGCTACTGTTATAGTATGTCGGTAAGTGGGGTCGAACCACACTAGGGATCGATGTCGGTTCTTCGGTTTGTGAACGAGGGTTTTTAGTTGTTTGCTATAGCTGGTTGAAGATTACTTTGAGATGAGAGGAATATTCTAGAAAAGAAACTATGACTTCAGGATTTTGTGTCCCCTACTTGAGTTTTTCTTATATGGATCTACCTGTGGAGTTGCCTTCCCAAGGCTTTCTTTTAGTACCCTTCTAAGGGGTCACTACTCGCGATTGTCTTGAGCTGGCACCCTCCTTACTTAGGACAAAGTCTGAACCTTCTTTTTTAGGGGCAATACCTCACCGTCAGTAGTCGGTCTAGAGAGAAAGGGACAACTCAGTCCTAAACTTATTAGGCTCCAGGACCTTGTTGTACTCCCCTATTAGGTATTATCAGGGTCCTGCTACTCTTAAGGCTTTTGACCCTTCTTACAACCCACCTAAATCCTCGGATGTGATCCTAATAAGGACTCACGCCACTACATGTCAACTAAGTGAGCTAGGACATGACTGGTTTACAAAGAGTACCACCTGCCCCAGTCACTACCTCATAAGAGGTTGAGGTCCAACTAATCATCCAAGTACACTCTCTTTGAGAGGAGTACTCTTGTCCATCATTAGTCATTAAAAGGGGGGTAGGAATAGGGGACTAGTCTCACTCAAGAATGTTAATCATCCTTATCCCCCCCCCCCCTTCGGACCTCTGAGGATGAGGACTTTTTAGGTCTCTGAAGTCTTAAGGAATGACACTAGGAATATGGGTTGTACTCACTTAAGAGCGTTAACCCTCTTAGACCCTCCCTCAAATCGTTAATGGGAAGACCCGAAGGCGACCCAACAACTTGACTCATGTAGGCTAGCTTCATCCCTAATCATATAGCAAAGGAGTTTAGCCGACCATACCTAGGTTGAAACATCCATATTTGGTATTGGTTTCATTTCATGTCTAGAATAGGTGTCAACACCATCTCATGGTTATTCATCGTCATAGAGTGCACGTGGAGCGACTACAGCTAGACTGATGCTGAACATGTATGTTAAATTTGTACTTCTTCGCTCAAAGACTCTAGCCTAATAGTATTTTACAAAAGTAAAAAAAGAATGATGTTTTTTTGATGAAAATAAGTTTTTGTTCAAACAATCTTTTTATTTTGTTCGAATAGACCAGGCAGAATCATGTTTGTTCAAATAAACTCTTTGTTATGTTCGAATAGACTAAGCATAACCATTTATGTTCGAACAGACTATTGTTCTGTTCGAACAGAGTATGGGATTTCAGTTTTCTAATAAAATGCATATTTTCTTTTTTTGAACTTTACCTTTTCCAAAACCAATTTTTATAAGGCTTGAGATTTTTGAGATGAGAGAATCCAACGAGAATTAAACCTCAAGTTAAATTAATCTTAGAATTCCTAAAGCATAATCTTAATTTGAAAAGCTTTTGAGTTTCAAACTTGAATGCTTTGACAAAAGATTGAAGCAAGGCGTTGCGAGAATGAGGAATTGATTGCAAAAAGTTAAATTAGAAGATAGGAAACCATAGGATGCGTTTATCGAGTATGTAAGTGATTGAACCCTTATAATTTATTTTCAATAGTAGATTTTTAGCTGTTGGACAATTCGACAATGACCTGTGAGTTTTTTTCTTGAGAAAGGTTTCCCAGAGGGTTAAAATTGTTTGTCTTTGTGTGTTTGATTGTTTGTTGCTAACACTAGATTGTCATATCAACTTGAGTTAGGTTATAATTAGACAACTAGGTTCAAGGATTATACCAAAGCAAGTCCAAACTAAAACACTCAACTCTTAAACAAATAGCTTTATCTTAAATTTTATTCCTTTGAGAAATGAAGATTACAATTGAGGGAAGGTTTCTTTTATAGCTGAAGAAACCAATGCCCTTTTATTACATAAGCAATGTGGGACTAAACAAAACTAAATTTATCTTCATTTTATTTTGCTTCTGACGTACAAAGGGTATCACAGACATTTGGTTAAAACTTGGGGATCAAGCCACTAAAATAACCGGTGAAAACCGATCTCCCAAAGCCTGTGGACCCGCGCGCGATCGTGAGTCTGTTGTGGCCTCTGGACTTGATCTTCTGATAGTCTTCCTTTGGGCCTCTTTTGGGTGTAGAAATATGTTTAGATCGGGCCTTGTCATCCTGAAATGTGCATAATTTATATTGGTCACTTCTTAAAGACTTGGGAATTATCATAACTATTGGAGCTTGTCCCTGACACTTGGTATAGCTTATAGCTGGATCTACTATGCTTTAACAGTGCTTTGGCTCTTCTGATTGCCTCTGGAATAAGGAGTGCATAGGCTTTTTAAAGTTTTGAACTCTTCTTTTGCTTCAAGTTATCTTAGAAGGGTATAAAATCCTGAAAATAGATAATATAGGCATTAGTCACACTTACTAACAATTCAGGACACCCAAAATGACTTGGTTTAGATGTTTTCAAATGTAAGATTTCAACACTTCTCATATATCAAATAACTCGAATATTATGAAGTTTTATTCTCAATCTGCAATAAACACGGGGGGGGGATGGGTGACCTATTCTGCTTGCTCGATCTCCAACATATATATCGAAACCACCCAAAACTTCCAATATAAACTCGATTACATTACTCTCGAGGACAAGATTGTAGTTAAAACATTATTTGGTCAGCGAAAACGAGATCACAGACGAGATGCATGCGCTACAACTTCAATGCAATCTAAACATAAGATAACAATCACAAACAACAATGATCGTGGAGGAGCTCTTAACGCCTAAATTTAAATTATAGTCGTTAATAGCTCATAACCACCTAACGATTTGTCAAACCTATAAATATAGGTGAACACCCCCTTTAAAAGGGGTTTACATTTGATCACATGTACTTGTGTAAAAGCGCTAATGATTGTAATCCACTTCTAAGATTAATGAAGTTTTTCTTGAAATTCTTCAATTGAAGTTGTGGCATTTAATCCATTTAAGGGTTTCCTCTTTTTTTTAGCTATAACAAAATATATAGATTAGGCACCCCGCGCAGAAAGGGCACAAACCCCAAAATTAATTAAGGGACCTAGTAATGTACTCGAAGCGAAAATAAACAAATTTTACCGCAAAGCTTAATAAATATGGAGCAAGTGTGAGAACTTTGTTGGCTCATTTTCTAGGGTCTATCAATAATCTCACTTATAAAGATATTATAATGTAGTATAGGTAAGTGGGGTCTCAAACACATGGAGGTGCGAGATCGTCAAGCTGATCTAGGACTCTAAGGGGAATATGGGGTTTTGATTGCAATTATATATAACTATAGGGAAATAAATATAAACTAAAGCAGCTTAGCCCAGAGTAGGCACCTACGATATACATATCCGGAGTTTCAATGTTCTTGGTCTCTCCATTGAAAGTCTATGATCAAGTACTTTGAGTGATTAAGGTCTTTAATTCCCTCTACTTTTGAAGCATCCACAAACAAGGTAGCCATAATTACCTTTATTGGTTGTGGTGGCAGTGTATATTGCCTATTATGATGTGGATGCTCTTATTTTAAGCTTTTACTTTCTTTTTTTAAAGCTAATGTTTCTATCCTGTGCTCTGCATAATTGTGTATCATAATCTTTTATACGTGTATAAGATGAAATATTTGTATAACTTTCGTGAGCTAGCTAGTAAAGATAAAAAATGTTACCATGATTATAAATGTTTCATAACCAAAGGGAGTTAGTCTATCATATAAATAATTGTGGAATAGAGTGTCATTTGAAAAAAAAAAAAATTAATAAAAAAAGAAGATATATTATCATGAACATGTTGAGCCTGACATATAAGTGATACATGTGTAAATATAGGCTAAGTAATTGTGGAGTACGTAAGTTAAATTTTTATGTCACTTACGCTAGATGTTTGGTTTTTTGAATTGTTGGTAGATTATGAAGTAAGTTGCTTCTCACTAAACTTTTATCATCTCCATAGTTGTGGTGAACTTGAATCAACGTCATTATTACATTTGATTGCGTGAACTTAATTTATAAGACCATGTGATATTTTAACCATATATGTTCCTTGATGCCTTTAATAGTACTATGAATTATGCATGGAGGAATACTTACCTTATTAACAATTATCATAAGTTAACCCATACTCTAAATGGGGAACTTTGAGTACCTAGTTGACGTGTATAACTACAAAATGCTTAGGCTTCATCAATTAGCTTATTTGACAGTTCTGCCCTAACCAAAAATGTTCTTTGATTTGGTTGATTTCCATCTCAAAGGAGAGTAATTCTATGTAATCAAAGGGTATGCGCGTATAAGCTATAAATTCACATGTAAGAGCAAATGAATTAGTATTAGGGATCCCTTTCTTAAAAGTAATATCCATAATAATCAAAATGAAAATGAGACCTAACATTTTGGTTGGGTAGTAGCCGTTTGATTTTATCGATGCAAACAACGAGGTGAGTTTGGATGGTCTTCATAGAGTTTAGGTGGGTTTTGTTACATTGAAATGATCTAGTCTGTTAAAACCTCCTTTAGGCTTCCTCCATCTCCAACACATCAAATGGTCATCTTCAACTCTCTAAACAAACCCTCTCTTCAACTTTTTATACCCATCAAAAGTTCTTAGGCGATTTTGAGTATACCCCGTCAAATATAATTTTGCCCCCTAGAGCTAGCAAATATTGTGGTCAACCCCCCATTTGATGTATTCCCGTCCGGTTCAGTGGGTTGACTTAACTTGACCAGTCTAAATTTAAAATAATGCCTACAATACCCCCAAACTCTAATTTCTCACTTCAAGAAACTTTATTCTCTTCACCATTGTTAACCATTTATCATCCTCCAGAATTGTCAAATCCTAGATACCCCAAATAGATAATAAGAAATCAAAACATAAACAATTAGTTGATTTTCAAAACTTCTTCCAAAGCTTCAATGATTTAATCATCGGCCAACACCCACAATTATCACCAATTGTACAAGATTGCATATTCATCGAATTAAACGTAATTTAAATATCTTCGTCCACAACAAATTATTTTTATAAAACTCTAATTTACAAAACCCTATTTTTATAACCCAAATACCACCACCGCAATCCTCATTAATGAAAATGGAGATTCAACTCCTACGAAATCATTCCAACAATCATGTCTCCAATGTGTACGTCCTCGCCATCTGATTTAGCACATCCTCAATTCTACTTTGAATCCTCGACCCTAGTTCGTCTTCGCGGCCCAATCGTTGATCCCAATTTTAAAAATTGCAGAATCCCTCTTCGAGGAAATTTATATTGTAGAGTGGACAATGAGAAGAGGTAAAGATGAGATAAGGGATGCTCATGTTGAGAGAACCAGTAGATAGAAGAAGAGACTAGAGAGAAAAAATGATAGTAGGGTTATAATAGACACTTCTTCTAAATTGTTTATGTCAAGCATAGTAAATTCTTTGAACCGGGAGAACAAACGTGATTTGGGAGGTGAACCATAATATTTGTCGACTTAGGGGGGCAAGATTAAATTTGACTAAATAAATGGGGGGTAAAATCTAAATCGGCCAAAATTATTTTTTCTTCAACTTTCTAAATACATCAAAGGTATTTTCCTAACTTCATATGTTTTGTTCACCAAGATAGAAACCAACAAGGATTCTCTTTAGTAGTAGCATATTTCCCAGATTCAATAAGAAGAAACCAGAAGAATTTAGTCGAAGATATTCTATTATTCGAAAAGATCTCACATCTGCGACTACAGAGCTCGACCCACTAAAGTAGTCGTTATGTTTGGTCAAATAGAGTCGTTGCATGGAGATCCGCGAAGTTCGCCCACTACCCCTTAAAATAAGAAACTGTTTTATTTTTGTAACTGCATGTATCTACTATAAATACAGGCAGATAATAGATTAATTGGATCTGTAACTCTACTAATTAGACATTCTTACGTCCTTACCAAACAACAATTGTAATAAATGTTAAATTATTGGATTTTGCACCAAAAGCCTCATCGAGGTTGTGGTTTTTCTCATACTTTACTGAGTTTCCACGTAAAATATTGTGTGCTTAAGGTTATAATTGCATAATCATAACTAAAGTATTGGCGAAGACTATCCTCTCATAAAATATGCGATTACAATTGGTGCCGTTTGTGGGAATATCACACTTTTTCTTTACCACCTGTGATCCTAGACAATCCGATGATAAGCATGAATCTTCGAAGTGCCTCCAGTATACAAAAGAACCACGAGATCTCAACTCCATACCAGAAACAGTTGATCTGTATAATGTCGTGATTGAACTTCAAAAACAAATGGAGTCTGACCGGGTCCAGAGGCTTGAAGATCAGCAAATTCATGCCTTAACTCTTCAAGTCGAAAGAGACAAGAGGAGAAAGTCCTTGGATCAACAGAGTCAGACGCATCATAAAGAGATAAATAATTTATGAAGACATCAAGACCAGCTCACTGGCCGTCAAATGTTACCTCCCCAAGCTCAGAGTAATCATCGCTTCAGGGCAACCTAGAAAGAGAACCTACCAAGAGAAGAACGAGTTTGAAGTTCTTGATCGAGATCAAGGAATCCAGATAGAGCTTCTTAAAATTTTGGACTCACATCCTCAGTATCGATAACTCAAGGAAGTCGACGCATATGCCACCGAACTCTCCTACCACCGGTGAGACGACCCGTGAGAAATAGGTTAGGACCTGAAGGACAGGGTGACTTTGATCCTCAAGTTGAAGCTGCACCAAATACTCTACAGCAATTTATTACCTTGGATGATTTAAACAATAAGATCCAAGCCATACACTCTAACAATCCAGGCCGAAGATCGGTTCTCAATAAAATTAAGGCAAATCCTATTTCTCCCCATCTCGAAGTCATGCCCATCCCAGATCATGCCAAAGTTTTATCAATATGTAGGCCTCACTGACCCTCTCACCCACGCCCGACACTTCAAAGCAGCAGTTGGATTATACTCTAAACTTGATCGTATGTTTTGCCGGTAGTTTAACATGAGCCTTAATGAAGAACCTCTCAAATGGTTTCTGATAGACATAGAAATGCGTATGATTAATATGCATAAAAGTATCATTTTGTTAATCCCAATTTATTATTTTCTAATGTTAGTAACATTTTCTTATTTTCAGGCATTTATCACTATTACAGCTAATAAGTAGAAAAAGACATCTAATAGAATGTATAAAGAGTTGAAGCATCTCCAGTAGTCTCTCAAGTACAAGGAAGATGTCTACATTCAATGTATTTGTAGATTTTCTCCATGGAATAAAGATGATGGACTCTATAATGATTAATATAATATATGATTTATTTGATAAAGTTTCAGAATTGTAAATAAGTCTCTTTTATCTCCTATAAATAGGAGAGCGATTCTATGTATTTTTAACATCTCAATCTCAGGAAGGAATAAAACTTACAGTTTTCAGTATCTCTATCTTTTTTTTTGTGTTTAATTTATGCTGTGATCAACACCATTAATGAAGAACTAATATCCTTAACTTAGGCTAAGGATTGAACCTCCGGTGAAGTGAGCTAAATTAATGTTAATAGTAGTTTAGATCTAGAATTAATATTAAATTATTTGATTTGTAGTTACGAAGAGTAGATCTAGCCATGACAACTCTAAGTTACTACGGATATGAGGAAAATACTGAATTAGCCATATTCGATTATTTTCACGCTCAAAGAGAATTCTAGATCACTAGAGTTAATACTCTCCACCTAGCCATGAAAAAGAGTTAATAAACTCTAGATCTGATTGTCCATGAACAATGAAGTTCTTACCTAGGGTTTTAGCCAATAACCTTAGATCTTAGACCCGAATAGACCTAGCCATGGCTATTACGTGCGGATAGAAGCTACCGTTTTCATATCGTTTTAGTAAATTAAGTCGGAGGTGATCCAAAGCCTAGGTTCTTTTCATTATAATTGTACCGAAAGTTAGTAATTTAGGTTTATGTTTTAGTCTAAAACATTTTTTTATCAAAATTAGTTTATTAGTTAATTAGGAAAACATATTTTTAATACGTTTACTCCCCGTGGATTCGACCCCCGTTTACTCTTATTATATTACGACACCCATAGCTTTGAGCGGGGTATTTAAAGACTGAGTTTTTCCTCCATCAGTTTCATATTATTCCTGAAGGTTTTATCACTGCATTCAGCTAGTTACAGTGCTTCTTCGAGTCAAACTATGTTCATGATAAGGAACGAGAAGTAATAGTGAATTATTTGTTCTTTTTCTAGCAAGGAGCGAAAGAGACCTTGACAAGTTTTTACAAGCATTTTCTGTAAGAAATAGAAAAAATTAAGAATTCAGATCCCAAAATTGTCGTTCCAGCATTCACCTCCGCACTCTACATCGATTCCAAAGTTCGAGAAGAGCTTACCTTGCACAACCCCAAAATAGTGACACAAATTATCGATGTTGTTAATAACTACATCGAATTGGAACGGTCTAAAAAGGACAAGATGAAAAACTCATCAGTAATCCACTCCAACGAAGTATTTTTATTTCCACCTCTGAAGTCAGCAAGTAATAGGATTCCCAGACAGCGTAAAAGGAACGTCGACAACATCTAGAAGGGAGATGGAAAACTAGACAGACCCGTCCCAGTTTTGCCTCCTATGACAATCATACTCTCCGCTATCTTGCCGACGATAAATGGAGACGAGTTGTTTCGAGAAGCACAGGCAATTCTTAATGTACCAAACAAACCCTTATGCCAATATCATAATGTGCATAGTTACAAGATTGGTAACTGTTACTTTTTAATATGAATTTTTCACCGCATTCTACTCACAAGACAACTTCACGAGTATGTAGTCGACGACCAGAAGTTCCTCAAGGAAGAGACTAAAAGAAAAAAAGTCGAACATGAGTAATGACAGTGCCAAGCTCGCCATCTTTACATGATCAAAATTGAGAAAGGAAAGAAGATAAAGAAATACGATAAAATTATATCTTGCTGCAAGATGACATCATCGAACAAATCAGCAAAACTTCTCCCCAGCTTCAGCAAGGCTAAACGTCCATATCATATTTATTTTGAAGACTACGACGCCAGCCATGTCAAGAACCATCATGATGACCCACTAGTCATAATGCTCAAAGTAAGCCATGGCTACCTACACACACTTCTTATTGATACATGAAACACAACATACATTTTGTTTAAGAGAGCTATTGATGTTCTAGGCCTCAAAGATTCAGTTAAAGCTTCGACAACAACTATACAGGGTTTAACGGTTCCAAAGAATATGCCTTATGAGAAATCACACTGCATGTTCAAGCGGGACCAGAAACTACTTTCGTCAATTTCATTGTCATCGATGCTGAATTGAAGTATATGGGAATCTTATGTTAAAGTTGGTTATATTCTATTAAGGCAGTACCTTCGACATATCATTTGGCCTTGCAATTTTTAATAGATCACGGAGTCTATGAGATCAAAGAAGTTGAGTTGTGACACAAATATACGAAAATACCACTACCAACTCTTACACGACAAAACTTCTGAAAGCATAACAATTACAGCAGGAACCACCCCCAATATTTGAGCAACATGATACTGAGGCGGTTGACTCCATTGAACTCGACAGGCTCAGACAAAATACCTTTATTGGCTCGAAACTGTCATCCGATGAAAAAGGAACCATAATGCAACTTCTAAAGGAAAACGTCGACATCTTTGCATGGTCTTTTCAAGAAATGTCTGACATTGATCCTTCGATAGCATGCCACAAGCTCAACCTCTTTCTCGACAGTAAAGCAGTTGTGCATAAACGCTGTAATTTAGCCCCTCGCCTTCGAGAGGCAGTTAATGAAGAAATAAATAAACTCTTTCGTGTCAGATTCATTCGATAAGTAAAATATCCTAAATGGGTCTCTAATATAGTGGCTGTACCAAAGAAGAACGTGAAGATCAGAGTCTGTGTAGACTTTATAGAGCCCAACAAATTCATACCAAAAGATAACTTTACTCTCTCGTTAATCCATCAACTCCTCGATTCTGTAGCTGGCCATAAACTTATTTCAATGATGGATGCAGCTTCATGTTACAATCAGGTCCTTTTTGCTGAGGAAGACCAAGAATAAACAATATTTGTTATAAAAAGAGGTCTATACTGTTACATAGTTATGCCATTTGGGTTAAAGAATGCAGGAGCCACTTATCAATGACTTGTCACTCAAATGTTCAAAGATTATTTAGACAAAATCATTAAAGTATACATCAACGATATGATCTGCAAAAGCCTACGGCGAGAATATCATTGCAATAGTTTACAGACCATCTTCGACATCCTTCGTACTTACCAAATGAAACTCAACCCAAAAAATGCCAATTTGGTGTTGCATCGGGTAAATTTCTGGGTCATTTGGTTACTAAGAGGGGAATATAAATCAATCCAGTGCAAATCAAAGTACTCATGGCAATGTCATCTTCTTGAACCAAAAAATATGTACAAAAGCTTGCTAGCAAGATTGCAGCTCTTCATATGTTCATTTCCAAGTCATCTGGCTGATGCTAACTTTTTTACCTTCTTCTCCGTAGAAATCTAGCTCCAATGTCCAAAAAATAGCCCAATGAAATCATTTGGACCCCCGATTGTGAATTAGCTTTCTAAGATTTAAAAATATATTTGGGGCGTCCTCCCATAACGAGTACTCCTATTGATGGCAAAATGTTCACAATGTACTTATCGACCACAGATGGCTCCATTAGTTTCGTCCTTATTCGAGAAGACGATGGTGTGGAAAAACCAATATACTTCATCAGGAAAACTTTCATGTCTGCTGAGAAAAGATATACAACAACTAAAAAGTAGATACTCGCCTTGGTCTACAACTCACATAAACTTTAACCTTATTTCCAAGCACATCCCATTAAAGTCATTACCAAGTTTCCCCTCAAACTTATACTATTTAAAAAGGAAAAGTCTCAGAAGGTTCAACAATGGTCTATATTCCTAGGCAAATATGACATCTCCTTCGAGCCTCAGATATCAATCAAAGGACAAACAGTAACTGACTTTTTAGCAAATTTTCCAGTTGAAGAACCCGAATTGGAAGAACTCAAAGAAGTACGTACGGCTGATAATTTCATAGCATAACCAAATGCATGGTCACGCAGTACAGGGATGTCGACTTTTTACTGACGGATCTACTGAACCATAAGAATCAGGGATCGGCATCGTCCTCGTTACACCGTCCATCCATTGAATTAAAAAAGCTATCAAACTCAAATTCTATGCGACCAACAATAAAATAGAGTATGAAGCTAGATCTCGCTATAGAACTAAGAGCAAAATAAATAGCTGTTTACGTCGATTCCTTACTCGTAGCCAACCATTACAACAAAATATTCAAAATATCAGGCAAGATGGTTGATTATGCAGCTCTGGTCGAAGAAAAAATTAATAAATTCAAAGCAACAACAATCTCCTATCTCCCTCGAGACAAAAATCGCCACGCTGACGCATTAACATACATTGTTGTAATGCTCGAAGATAGTAAAAAATAAACTTTGGACATCGAGGTCATCGAAAATTCAAGTCTTAACATCAGCTACACAATACAGATCAATGTTACCAAAGATGAAGATCTTGAAGATTGGAGAAGACCATTTTATGAATACCTCAATTCTAATATCCTCCCAAACAACAAGGAAGAAGCCCGATCAATCTTAGCAAAATGTCCTCGATTCAAAGTTCAGGATAAAGTCTTGTATTGAATCACTGAAGGATGACCGCATATCGAATGCATCTCACAAAAATAAGCCCAAGTTAAAATCAGAGAACTTTACGAAGGAATCTGCGCATCTCACATCTCGGGAATGTCATTAGCACAACGGGCATTCACTCAGGGGTTATACTAGCCAAATATGCGACAAGACTGGGAAGACTTTGTCCAAAAATGCTATAAGTGCCAAATTCATGCTCAATACACATTAGTAATGTCCTCTAACCATTCAAGAGATAGGCGATCGATATCATTGGACCTTTCCATCTAACATCAGGTAACTAGAAATTCGCTTTTGTGGTAACATACTACTTTACCAAGTGGACCTCGATCTACCAAGTACTCGAAGAAGAATCACAGATAAAGAAAATTTACTTGGACTCCTCTGCAACCTCAATTGGATGGAAGAAACCCGAGACTAGGCCATTGCAAACTTGAGGCGATACCATGACACTCTCAAGAAGGCTTATAATAAGAAAGTCCGCAAATGTACGTTAGACATTGGTGACCTTGTCCTTTGACGAATCCAAGATAATACTTGAACCAAGAACTCATGCAAATTATCCAAAATATGGGAATGACTATATATTATAAGCAACAAGAATGGCAGTGGAAGTTACTGGCTGATGACTGAAGACGAAGTCCAACTTGAATATCCATGGAATACAACCCATCTGAAATTGTTCTACAGATAATTGTTGTAATCTCTTTCGACTACTTCAAATAAAAACATCTTTATCATTATATCACACTATGATGTGAACTCTAATCTTGTATTAGTATTGATATTCAGGTTTATGTTTTTTGATGGCAGGTTTAACAAAAGTTTGGGGCTATATGTATGTTTAGTATTGTTTTTGTTTTTGTTTAACAAAGGTACCTTCCTCTCTTATTTTCTCTTTGGTTGGTAGCCTTAATAAAAATTAAGTAAAATGTCAAAAAATTAAACTCAACCCCAACTTTATCATCAAAAGTAACGCGTTTGCGCGCGCGATAGTGCGTGCATAATTGCCTGTTATCATAGATTCGTAGCATCAAAAATATATTCACACATTATAATATTGCTTAAATAGTGTTGCAGATTTTTGCAATAAAAGATGTCCATTTTGTAACATATTACAATCCCTAGAACAAAGAAAAACTAGGATTTGTAAGCATCATTGATTATAATATATAAAAAATTAAGGAATACCTATGTGGGCATTACTAATAAGAACACAAATAAAATTAGCAATGTTTTAATTTGTAGAGAGTAACTTACCTCGACACTCCAATTAACTTTAAGAAATTAGATATTGAAATCCACCATTAAACTCAACTCGGGTGATGGAACCAAACATAAGGGGATATACCATGAAAACATGAGGGTTTTATGTGAGAAAATTATAAGAAGATAGGAAGTTTAAATACTTTGGGAAGTTATTGCATGTTAATTGCTGTAATAGCCTATTTTCGTATTGCACGAAGATAACGTTTTACACATTCGAAATCTAGTATGTTTAGTTATGAACTGGAAATAAACAACACTAGATTTAGCGTGAAAAACCCTTAAATGGGTTAAAAACCATGACCTCTCATGAGGATTTTGGAAAGAGAGAGAAATATATTTAAACAGCTAGCTAAGAGAGAGAGAGATGTAGAAATGATCTCTTAGAGGTTCTCATAACAGCCTCTCTAATTCGTAGCTATCTAGTCTTATTTATAGGTCTTATAATATGATCGTTGGTTACATTAATGAGGAACGTTACAATATCGGGTTTTGATGAGTCTTCATGGTGGACTTTTGTAAGGTCTTGATACTTGTTGATCTGTAACGGATCTATTAACATTTTTTAGTTGTGGCTTCAGACCGTTGGGAAGATACGATCTCCTGCGATGCTCGCGTGCATACGACCTGTTGACAAGTGGAGGAGTATCTTCTGTAGCGCGAAGTCACAGGGTGCTTTGATATCTCCAAACTGTTGATGAAGATACGATCTCTAATAGTATTCGCGTGTATTCGAACTGTTGATAGATAACTGAGTATTTTCTGCAGTGCGATGTTATTGGATGCTTTGTCATCCCCGAGCTGTAAATGAGGAAGTATGTATTACGATCTCCTTGCTTTTAGTCCTTGATTGGTTATCAGTATATTTACTCAATTTATGTGAGTTTGAATATCAGACCCAGTACGGGGATTAGAAATAAGCCCTCACAACAGCCCCCTCTGAGCCAATAGCAGGATAAACGTATGTTGCGAGTGGTGTTGGTTGAGAAGTCCAGTCGTCTAAATTGAATGTTGTATTGATGACCTCTATTTTATCTTGGAAGAATACTAGTTTCGACTTTTGGGTCTCCCAAAAATTCCTCTTGAGACGTGCACTTGTGATGAATACCTTATTGGAAGTTGTGGAGTGCATTAAATGCAGCTAGTATAAAATATGGTGAATAGTTGCTATCACTGTTCACTCTGGTTAGCGTTGTCAATTATTCAGGTTGGGTAGAGTAGTAGTGATGGTGACAACTCGACGCCAAGCATATGAAGTTAGAGTTTAAACAAAAATGGCAAGTCTGCAAACTCGCTATTTTGGCACCCAAAGTCTTTCTCTGCCGACTCCAATCCATGTTCCTCCAAATTTTTATGGGATGTCGTGGGAAGAAGTAGAAGAGGCAGATGATGATTTTTATCAACTGTGGCAGTTCTATTATGTGGTTTTGTTTGCTGCTCACCGTCGGTCCTGTCTGCGGATGCTTGCAGAAGATGCGGTGTTGGCGGAAGACGAGAAGGCGGGGAAGTCGTCTAGGAAGTATTGTCGATACCCTACGAAAGATTGGGTATTGTAATGGTGGAGGAGGTCCTTCGTTGGAAGCAGAGGTGGGGGTTATGGAGGAGTGGTGGGATTAATTTTGTCATCTGCTTCATTCTAATTCCTATATTTGGGCTTTGAGTTTTTTTGCTAGGCCCGCCATTGTTTCTTTTCAAGTGTTGCACTGTCATCTGCAACGTAGGCTATTCTTTGTAAAAGACAAAGTTTTATGTAGAACTTGTAATCTTTATCTCCGAACTGGTTGAAGTGTTCGTTCTTGTAACTTGTCTTTCTTGAATAATAAATTCGAACTTTATTATCTTGTCTTGTAAGTGCTTGAAGCTGTTTTTAGAACTGTTGTAAGACACTATTGAACAAATATCGAACTAGTCACCGATGACATAGGTCAAAAATATGTAGGTCGTAGTGTTGATATATATGAATTGTGTAGGTCGCTCTTATATATGTATCGCCTTATTAAGATATAATGTTGTTATGTCTGTGGAGATGACAGGGTCGTAATTCCTTTCGTGCCATGAGTTCTTTAAAGCCATGCCGTTGTCAACTTTAATACTTGCTATCATCGGTGGAACTTGGTCGGAGCCTTTAAAAACGCGCTGGATAAACTTACTAAAGAGGTTGTGAGAGTTGTTGATATTAAAACCATTCCACGTGGTGAAGAGAGTTATCCGTTCTGTAATTGTATGTAAAGTCAGATGATTGATCATAATAAATTTATTTGTTTGTGTTGAGGTCGACTCATCATTGCTTTCTGTATCTATGATAATTTTAGACTGAAATGGAACTGAAGCAAGATTTATTGCTATTTTTTGTTTTTGTTAAGCCGATATTGCAGTAAGTGACAGCTGTAATAGTTGTACTAAGGTTTTTGAACTGGAACCATGCTATAAAAAAACGTAGCAGGATCGTGCAGCCGTAGAAGGTTATTGCTGTAAGTAATTGTACTGTAAGATCTGTATAAATCTTCTTGGGTAGTGAGTCCTTAATAATGGCATAGGAGAGTGACATACGTGATAATAGAACACGTTACACCAAAAACTATTATGTGGGCAAATGAAAAGACGTGCCTGTTAGGAAAGACGACGTGGACACGTGTCCCGAAGAGCCGTCGTTTCAGATACCGAGGGATAATATAAAAGCTTTTCTTCCCTCTTCTCTTAAACCACAATCAGTTGCAGACAGAGGCAGAAGTATTTATAAAGAGAAAAAATCTTTGAATTTTGAACGCAGTCCTCCAGTGTTGTGTGATATTACTAAGAAGGATAGTTTTGTCGTCTAAGGTGCGAACGGTGACCGAAGTCGATGACTGTTGCTCTTCTAGTACAGGTTAGTGTCTCTGCTTCCATATTTTATGCTATTGTATTAGTTTTTTGGAAAACTGGTAGGTTGTATTTGTGAACTTTTTGGGTAGATTAATAACGTGTTGGGTATGGCTGAGGGAGGAGGCCTGTTTTATTAATAAAAACTCTGAATAAATTTTTCCTTTATGTGTGGTAAATGCGCTCAAAAAACTTGAAACCTAGTAGTAAATTTGTTGTATCTGCCAGTAGTGAGGAATCATCATCGTCTGATAGGACTATGGATGAATTTGTGGTAATTGGTACTGTGACTGCTGATAATCTGTCTGTTTCTTTTGGGAGGGATGTGGGATTGTATGCGGGGGATAAAACTGGGCAATTTTTTAAGTATCCCGAGAATGTAGACGTGCGGAAGAAATTTTTACAGTATAAAAAGAGTTTAGATGGAGAATGGGGGAATTAAGTGATGAATGCAGGGTTGTGGTTTAGAACCCTGGTGAGACCGAGTGGTAATGTAGAGCATTATCAGGTGCCTTCTCTGGATCGCTGGAAGAGAAGTATGGATATAGGAAATGATATAAATATTGTTTATTATAATGGAACTGGATCAGAGGTCGTAGAGGAAGGATTTCTCTGCTATTTGAACCAGGTCGCATATAGGTTGAGTATTCCCCTAACCTTTTTCCAAAAAGGGGTAATGAATGGACCAAAGAGTTGCCTTGGTCAATTAAATGGTAACATCTTTGAGATGATGAGAGTCTGTAAAGTCCTTAATCAGGAGTGGAGAGATGGTGGTATTGCAAGACAGTTCGTTGCGGACGATGTCTTGAAATAATATAAGTTTAAGTATGTGAAAGATCAGAAGAGCGGATACTTGTTTAGTGATTCGGCGAGGCCAAAATTCTTTGATTTTGAGTCTTCTGGGAGGCCATGGTACGACCATCTTGTGATGGTGAGGGGTAATTGTATACAAGTGCCTGGGGAACCCGCGCTCGAGCTGATATATAAGAATTTTAACGAGAGTAAGTGTCTTCATTCTGCCTGTAGTTTGTCTCTTAACTTATTGTGAGCTGCTAACATAGTTTGTTACTATTTTGGCAGAGCCTAATCCAAAAGTTGTTGCTGATACATCGAGTTTGTTCGACATTGTTAGTCGAGAAGGGAGCGAACTGAACAAAGTTCTTGGAGAACTAGGAATTCGCAGAGAGAAGAGGCTTAACTTTTTAGTTAAAAAAGTGCAACGAGCTCATAAAAAATAAGTTATGGCTGCATCTGGCTCTACTTATGCTGATGTTATGAAGATTCCAGCCTGTGCTGTGGGTACTTCGAGCTCCTTAATTCGGCGACCAAGAATGAAAAAGACGGTGCCACCTTCTGAACAAACAACGCCTGTACAGATACCGCCGGTGAGAACTGAGGGGATGGTTGCTAATGTGAATATGGATCCTCCTCTGAAGAATCAGAAAAAAGAATCTGGTAAAAATATTTGAGCTTCTTCGAAGGGTGTCGACCTCGAAGCCGTGGAGCAGGAGGCATTGAACTTGGCTACGCGTGATCCCATCCGCTTAGATACTCAAATTCGATCCAGCATCTCTCAGGTATGCAATGTGTTATTTGATTAAATCTTTTCCAGTAATGATCCTATCTTGTAATACTGTTTTGTTGTATTTGTGGTACAGCTTTATGTTGCTTGGAAGTCGGTCGTAGAGGTGTTGAAGCTAGCTACTGCGGATTATGGCGAACTTATTCGGCAACCTGATGCAGAGAAAGCTGCTCTGCAAGAACAGTTTGAGCAGGAAAAGGTACTGCAGAGGGAGCAGTTCGAGAAGGTGAAGGTGCTGCAGAGGGAGCAATTCGAGAAGGAAGCTGCCGCTACAAAGCAGGAGGTTGAAGAGATGAGGCGAAGAAGGCTATTGATATTGTGGTGGCTTACCTAAATTAGCTTATTCAAGCCTTCTACTTCTGGGGTTTGAGCAGAGAGGATGTCGACCTTGCTCTTGCAGGGAAGTATGGCGAGATCGTCTTCCCAGGGGATGATGCTTCTCTAGTGGCTGAGCAGACCCCGGCTCCTCCAGTGGCTAATGATCCGACCAAGGAGGTAGCAGAATTTAAATCTTGATTCTTAGTTGTAGCATAGTTATTGAGACTTAGCCGAACTTTGTCCTTTGTATTGGTGGTAGAACTGTTTTTGACGAGGTTTTGAAATTTATGTGGTTGTTGCTCATATATGTTGTTTTGATGTGAATGTATGATTTGTATGTAGAAGGTAGTTCATTTGAGGGGAAAGTGATCGAGATGGAGAAGGCCTTGAGTCGAGCAAGGGATTCTATCAATCGTACTCAACAGGTACACAATAAACTTGAATATGAGAGACGCCTTCATAAGTCAAATTTTGATAAAACCTTTAAGGAGTTATTCGAACTTCAATGTAGATATGGGAAGATAAAAATTGAAAGGGATGAGGTTTTGCAAAATGAGATCGATAGGTTCGTTTTACTCCAAAAATCCCTTGAGGATAAACGATTCATAAATGATAGCAATAAGCTACAGTGTCAAAGGTCATTATTGTCTTTGACACTGTATTTTGAGGCTGAAGTTGATAGTGAGCAGGGTTTGAAGGAGGCCTATTTAGAACTGTTAACTGAGAGAGACATAGTGCCGGACCCAGCTCGAGTGAAATTCCTAGCGCAAGAAGCGCGCAACCGCCATAGTAGAGAGGTGCAAAGATGCTCAGCTCGGGTTGGAGTATCCATCATATGGGGTGGTGTAGGTTCATTGCATGATGAGCTTGACTTTTGTAGGGGCAAAGAACAATGATGATCATTTTCTTCAACATAAAAAAGGAGGATAGAAAGATCCACGCACAATTAGAAATCGATATGAGGCATGCTTGTGATGAACTGGAGCGGTGCAAGGGTCATAATACATATCTGGAGAGGGAAATGGTGGAGTGTGCTAGGCTATTGTAGAACTCTGAGAAGAGAGTGACATTGTTAGAAGCGCATTTACTAGATACGCAGCAACGCCTGCAAGTATCCTGATCACGCTTGAAGAAGAAAATTACTCCAAAGCGGGGGAAACGTGCTACCAATACGGACCACGAACGTCAGATGGCCGATGTGATCGCATTTTATGGGGGCGAGCTCGAGAAAGTAGAAAATGATAAGGTTAAAAATATGTGGTTTGCAAAAGAGGATGAGGGTGGGGGAGCTTCAACCTCAAAACCACGAGCTGAAGAGTCTGAGGAGAAAGAGATCGAAGATCTATTGCCTCACACAAGGTATAAGACCCGTCTGCAAGAGGTTGTAATCTTTAATGAGCCTTTGCAAGTAGATGCTAGTAGTAGTATGGTGCGATCACAAGCCAGCTAGATTGTGGCATTTGATTGTACGTTGTATAATGTAGTTGATTCGTGTATCATAGCTTGATGTTATAATAAATGTTGTAGAATGATATGTCTTGTAGGAATGAATATCTGTTGATAGGTATATTGTCTCTTATATGATTTGCTCTTCTAGGTTGAAGACAAAAAAATAACAAATTGGTTGCCTTATCCGCATCAAATAAAAAATTGTCTGCCAAGTTACAGCAATGTTCATTGGCGGTTGAAAGAACGACTTTGTTGAATTCAAAGCTAGAATTTGAGATGTTGGAGCTACAGAGTCGGCTAAATGTTGTGATTGTAGAGTTGTCATGTAAGGATGCCGAGATATTGACTGCTAATAACAAATCTGAACAGTGGAAAGAATCTCTGAAGAAGAAAAAGTCGGAGACTATGGCTGCGAATCAACAAGTGCTAGATATGTTAAGTACGATTGAAAAACAGAAGAATGATTTGTTGTATCATCAGTCGGTGATAGCAAATAATACTGATCTCTTAAAGAAGCAGGATTCTGAAATCTGTTATATGCGCGAGCTCCTGAAAAAGCTGAACTGGGATTTGCGTGAGGCTCGAGATTCATGTTAGAGAAAAACGACTGTGCCAAAACTCACGAGGAGGCATGTTTCAAGTGAGATCGAGAGCTTAATGAGATCATCAATAAGTATAATTTGCGGATCGCTGATCTTTATCGGGACAAATAAGCTTTGGTACAGGAGTGCATTCAAGGTAATGAAGTTTTTGAGGAACTTCATGCTAAGTATAAAGAGTCGCAGAGGATGATGGACGCAGCTGAAGCCGAGATCAATTATTCGAGGGAGGTAGATAACGTACAAGTTGCACCGTCTGAAGTAGAACTGGCAAAGTGACCCGCAACCCTTCAACCCAACCCAACCCGGTTTTAAGAGGGTTTGGGTTTTGCTTTAATGGGTCGCGGGTCAAATGACCCGCGACCCCCGCCTATGACCCGCGACCCGCCTAACCAGTTTAATAAAGAGGTCGGGTTAGGGTTTACCCTAAACAGTTTGGGTTGACCCGTGACCTGTTTAATATATTTGGGCTTATTGTAAATATCAGATCTATGGGTACCCTTTTCAGTCAAATAACAAACCTCAAACAAACCTAATTTAATGACCTGGCAGCAGCCTCTCTTCACTCTTTAGTTTTCATTCTTCACTCAGCCTCTTAGCCGACTTCAATCTCGCAAACAAACCTAACCCGCCAACATCTTCAACATCTTCAATCTTCAACATTCTTCAGTCTTTATTTCACTAAGCAGTCTTCACTTCACTTACATCTTCAATCAGTCTCCAACTCTCAGAGTCATTCTTCAATCAAGCAGACTCAATCTTCAATCTTCATTCTTCAAAGTTGAGTAATAAGCCATGGATGACTCAGCTTGTTGTTGTTGCTTGTTTATCTCTAGCTGCCAAAGTTGAGGAAACCCAAGTTCCTCTTTTGTTGGATCTTCAAGGAAGTAGTATTATCAACTTCAAATGTTGCAAGATTAAGTGAAATGGGGTTGTTTGAATTGTGTTTGATTGATTTCATTTGATGTTGTTATTTTAGGTGGAGGAGACTAAGTATGTGTTTGAGGCAAAAACCATTCAAAGAATGAAGCTTTTTGTGTTGTTTAAACTACATTGGAAGATGAATCCTGTAACCCCACTTTCATTTGTGGATTACATTATAAGGAGGCTTGGATTGAAGACTCATCACCATTGGGAGTTTCTGAATAAGTATGAGGATCTTCTCGTATGTGTTCTTGCAGGTATGTTTTATCAATGATTTAAACACTTTAAACTTCAATCCTAGATGAGATTTTGATTACTACATTGTGTAGGTAGTGATAAAAGTTTGTATTTTGATTACAGATTATAGATTTGTTGGTTATCTACCTTCTGTATTAGCTACTGCTATAATGCTGCACATTATCAACCAGATTGAGCCATGTAATCTACTTGAGTACCAAAACTAGCTCATGAGTGTCCTCATTATCAACAAGGTTTGTTTTTTATTGTATCTTACTGGACTTGATTATATCAAAATTAAAAATTTGGAATCCATCTTGGGATTTTGAACTTTGGTGAGTTCATTGACTTCAATCTTGCCTGAGCCTTTGTTCAAGAAGAGAAGAATCCAAGTTCAACAGATGTAATTGCCTTTATTCAGTCGAACTTTCGCAGTGGACGTTCTCACCAGCTCGCGTTAGAACTCTTTAATTAACCCTTTTGTTATCTCTTAATCTACTTTATACATCTACCTGTTATGGAATATGCTTTAAAACTAAATTGCTTATCATCTCTACATTTGTAAGTCACACCCATAAGAGAAGATCAACGAAATGATCTCTTGCTCTTGGAGAAGATTGAAAGGTAGAGATGACTGGCATTTTATCTAGAAAACAATTATTTCTGAGTGAGATATGCATTGAAGAGTACTTCTATTATGGTTATTGAATTCCAACTTCAGTTATATTTATCATGTGCAAATGTTTTTATCTTACACAAGTACATTGTCGGTTAACTATGTTTGGATTTTGAATTTAATCTCCCTTCGATCAAATTAGATAGATAGAGAGATAGTTGGGTTTGGGGGATTGTATGGGCATGCGAAGTGGAGAACAAGTTGTCTGCCATTGCACGGTATCCACTAGGGGGTTTTAGGGTTTAAGGCCCTAAATTAGATTTTTATTTAGAATTGACCTCATTAGAGGAGCCTTTAAGTCTTTAACCACTCCCTTTAAAATACCCAATCAAAAGCTCATTAATTTTGAATCTCATCCTCCCTTTATTAATCCCGCTCTGAGTCCTCTGACCTTCTGAGGGTCTTCTTCACTAAGTAAAATATAAATGAGACCAAAAGGGCAGGGATAGCTGAACAAGGAGCTAACCAACATCAAGAAAATCGCATGCATGTGCTTTCTTCTATTTTTAACTAATTAGGAATCATGATCATGTTTGTGTTACACATAAATGTTTGTTTATATATGTCTTTCTTAAGGAGATTAGATTTAATTTTGCATTTTGATTCATAAACTAAGTATATTCTGTCATTGAGTTCAGTGGGATATCTAAGTTACTTGCAATTGCAAATTAAAGATAATGACAGTACTAGAAATTTAATATACCTAAGTATATTCTATATAGTGTTGTTGGAACTGCTGTTATTTGAAACTGCTGTTAGGTGATTGCTGTTGTTATTTGATATTGGAACTGCTGTTATATTGGAACTGTTGTTATTTGATGTTAGGTGATTGCTGATTGCTGCAATGCTGTTGTTAGGTGATTACTGATTGCCGATTGCTTTGATGTTAGGTGATTGCTGAATGTTGTAATGTTGATTCCTGTAATGCTGTTATTTGATCTATGTAATGCTGTAATGTTGAACTGTTAAACTGTAATGTTGAACTGTAATGCCGATTTCGTTGTAACGGATTTTTCTGTAAGCCTGTAACTGATTTTTCTATAATGCTATTTTTGAACAGCTGTTATTTTATGCTCTAATACTGTTTTTGAACTGTTATTTTATGCTATTTTTGAGCTGATAATTATGTTTTGTTGATGTTCGGGTTAAACCTGACCCAAACCCGACCCGTTTAGTTAAACAGGTCGGGTCGGGTTGACCCGTTTAAATCAGGGTCGGGTTTGGGTTTGATTATCCGACCCGTTTAGTTAAATATGTTGGGTTAAGGTTTGCCTATCTGACCCGCGAACCTGTTTTGACCCGACCCGTGTAACCCAAACCCGACCCGTTTACCACCTCTAGTCTGAAGCAGGAGATGGAGCACAGTGTACAGATAACGAATCAATATAAAGGCTCGTTGCTGCAGGAGAAAAAATCTCTAAAAGCTCGATGTAAAGATCTTGACGATGAACTAAACAAGGTGAAAACCGAATTCTATGAAGCTACCTTGTTGACTGCGGAAAATGTTACGCTGCGTGCTATGGCTATGTTGCAAGCTGATGTAGAGAAATTTCAAGCAGAGCGTGAGTCGATCTTGGCTGCCACAACTGAATATGTTATGGAATATGATTTGCAGCTAGCACGATTATCCTATATAGATAATTTGATACCGAGAGTTATGGAATTGTTGAATGCACCTTCTACTGTAGTGAATGCGGCTATTCTGTCCCCTGTCTTACTTTCATCTGGGCCTGGGGAGAGTTCGAATGTTGTACGCCCAAAGCGCGAGCAATAGTTTCATTGTTTATATTGTAATAAGATAGAGTGTAAGTATGTCTTTGCTGTAGAAAAATGTCAAATGTTGAGTAGATAAAAAAGTTTGTTGTTATCTCTATGTATAATCAAATTTGATGATCCAACGAACGATCATATAGAGATATAGTGATGCGGTATTGTAACGTGTATAAGTCAATTTGAACAAATCAATAAAGAACGTAATGCGATATTTGAAGGGCGCGTTACTGCCAGGTCAAATTGATTATCTCAATTAGCGACCCTCGGGGCAACGCGTATGTAGATCCCTGTTATAGGTTGAGTTGAGCGACCGTGAGGGGACATGTATTGAATATTGCATGACTGAATGACGTCTTTGCTAGATCGAATTGATTGACTCAATAAGCGATCCTCGGAAAGCGTGAAAGGGTTGAAGAACTATGAAGTAGATCACGGTTATAGGTCGATCTGAACGGCCATAATGGGACATGTATTAAATATTGCATAGCTGAATGGCGTCTCTGCCAGATCGAATTGATTGACTTAATAAACGATCCTTGGTGAGCGTGTATATATTTGAATAGCTATGAAGCAGATTCCGGTTATAGGTCGAGCTAAGCGACCGTGATAGGACTTGTGTTGAATATTGCATAGCTGAATGGCGTCTCCTCATTGACTTTGAATTCTCGATGTCGAACGCGCTTGGTATAAGACCGTGATAAAGCAAGTTGATATCTTCCCAGATTGACAATGGCTCTTTCGCGTGTTTCTTTGATCATATTCAGGTTACATGCGATCTGAAATTTATTTTCTTCATCTGTCATCTCGTGATCGTGTATTGGGTGGTGATACTGAGTGGGTATTATGGCTTTTATCCCATAGGCCAGTAAGGAATGGAGTACAACCTATTGTTGTTCTTGGAGTTGTTCGATATGCTCAAAGTATGTGTGGTAACTCGTTCACCCAATTCCATTTTTCTTTTCTTTTTTCATCTAAACGCTTTTTGAGTCTGTCCACAATCGTTCGATTAGTAATTTCAACTTGTCCATTTCCTTGAGGATAGTAAGGGTTTGATGAGGAGTGAATGATATTGTGCTCATTGAGGAATGCGACGACTTTGGAGCCAACGAACTGTGGTCCATTATCGATTCTGATAAGATGCGGTCTGCCGAACCGAATGATAATGTGTTCCCAGATGAATCTGATGACTTCTTCTTCTCGTGTTCGACACAAAGGGACTGCCTCTACCCATTTAGTGAAGTAGTCTGTATCGACCAACAAATGTTTTTTTTTCCTGGTGCTGTAGGAAATTCTCCTACGAGATCGAGAGCCCATCGTCTGAATGGCCAGGTGACTTGGCTTGAGTGTAGTTCAAGTGCTGGGGCTCGTATCTTCGGACCATGACGTTGGCAAGCATCACATTTGTGAGCGTACTCGATTGCTTGTACTTTCATCTTAGGCCAGAACATTCCTTGCGTTAAAGCTCTGTTTGAAAGAGATCGTCCTGCGACATGGGACCCGCATGTGCCTTCGTGTAGATCGTGCAAGAATTGTTGTACTTCTTTTTTAGATAGGCAGAGGAGGTATAGACCAGTGACTGATATTTTGTAGAGGAGGTTGTCCCAGACAATATATCTACGGGCATTGTCGATTAATCTCCGCCGTTTTGTAGGATCCTCCAGAAGTGGGTCATCGAATTTGTTGTGAGGTCTAATATATCTGATGAATGGCTGTCTCCAATCACTTTCGATCTCCTCGCTTCCCCCAGTATTAATGGTGTTGGACACGGTGGCATTAATGCTGGAGTTAGAAATGACGTCGATTTTTAAATAGCGAGCTTCTGATCCAAGGACCCCAACAAGGTAAGAGAGTGCATCTGAATGTCTATTTTCTCCCCTTGGCAAATGTTCCATAAAAATTGTCTAAAATTTGTTCATTCGTTCGACCACTACAGCAGCATAGTCAATCATTTTCCCATGGGCCTGATAGATTCCCGCATGATGATTGACGATCAGTAATGAATCGGTGTAGACAGAGAGCTCTGCTACACCCAGTGTGAGTGCCATGTCCAAGCCATGAATTGGTGCCTCATATTCTACTACATTGTTGGTTACTTCAAAATTAAGGTAAATGGATTTTTCGAGCTGATCATTGGAAGAAGTAATAAGAACATTCCCCACTCCTGATCTGGCTGGTCCGACGGAGCCGCCCGTCAAAAGTCGCCAACCTTTATTTGTTACCCAATCAGACTTCTCTTCAGACTGTATTATGGGTGGTTCATCTTTATCATCGACGTCTTCTCCCCAATCAGGATCGTCTACTGGAAAATCAACCAGAAAATTAGCTATGGCCTGACCTTTTTCCGAGTGGTGTGGCCCAAAATGTATGTCGTGTTCTCTGAGTGCTATTGACCATTGCTGAATACGTCAAGATTTTTGTGTTTAGATAAGATTTCCCAGAGTGAATAGTTCGTCAGGACACGAACAACATGGGTTTGGAAATACTATTTCAATTTATGCGATGTATAGACGAGAGCTAAAAGAAGCTTCTCGATCTTGGTGTATCTTGTTTTAGTGAGGGTCAGAGTCTTGCTGATAAAATAGACTAGTTTCTCGGTCTTTTCGTCGAGTCAGAGGAGAACGGAGATGAGAGAAGTATCTGTGACGGCTAGGTATACTGTTAGTTCTTCTCCATCTGCTGGTGTGCTCATAACTGGTGGTTTACCCAAATGTTGTTTGAGTTCAAGGAAAGCAGCTTCGCATTTATCTGTCCACTCGATCTCGGGATCCTTCTTTGATTTTCCCCGCGATGTACCTTGCTTTTGCAGATCGAATAGAGGTCGGCAGCTGTCTGATGATTTGGATACAAATCTGTTAAATGTTGCGATCTTCCCGACTAGTTTCTGAACATCCTTTTTTGTCTTTGGTGAAGGCATAGCCAAGAGAGCTCGTATGCGTGATGGATCAGCTTTAATTCCTCGTTTGCTGATTAGGTGGCCCAAGATTTTTTTGGATTGTACTCCGAACTGGCATTTTTTTAGGATTCAAGCGCATTTTGTAAGCTCGCAAAATCTCAAAAGTTGTTCATAAATCTGCCAGATGGTCTTCTTTCTTGAGACTCTTGCAAAGTATGTCGTCGATGTAAACCTCAATTGTTTTACCGAGTTGATCTTTGAACATTTACGTCATCAATCTCTCATAGGTAGCGCCGACATTTTTTAGACCAAAAGGCATGACCTTATAGCAATACAGGTCTTGTTCGGTGATGAATGCAGTCTTGTCTTGATCTTCAGATAAAAGTAGTATCTGATTATATCCTGATGCAGCATCCATTATAGAGAGGAGTTCGTGCCCTGCTATTGAATCGAGCAGATGGTTGATGATTGGAAGTGGAAAGCTATCTTTTGGAGTGTGTCGATTGATATTCGTGAAATTGACGTAAATTATGATCTTGCCATTTTTCTTTGGGACTGCGACAATGTTCGAGATCCAGTCCGGGTAAATAGCTTTGCGGATAAAACCGACCTCAATCAATTTGTCGATCTCTTTGTTTACTTCGTCTCGTATTTTTGGTGCTAGAGTTCGTTGCTTCTGTTTAACCAGTTTTGCCTTCTCTTTCAACTCTAGCTTGTGGCACGCCATGGCTGGATCGATCCCTAGCATTTCGTGGAACGTCCACGTAAAAACATCGTGGTTATCCAAAAGGAATTGTATGAGACTTGAACGTTCCTCCGTGCTCAAGAGGGTCCCGATGTGAGTTCCTTTTTGTGAGCCGTTTATCTCAATATATTCTGTTGGTTCGGCGCTTGGCAGCTGATGTTCTGCTGGTACTGAATGCTATAATTACTATGTTGTAGCTGGCTCAGCTTTAATTGTATTATTGCAAGCTCGGGTTAATTTTTAACTGCCTTTAATTTCGTTGATCTCTCATTTCCAGTCGAACCGTAGTGTTTGATGATATGTGGAGAGAATAGCTTTCATGTTATGCAACCATGGTCGTCCCAGGATGCCCAGGTAAGGGGATTTTATATTGATGACGTAAAAAACTACGTCAAGTGTGACTGGTTCTGCCGTGATGGGAAGTGCAATTTTTCCCACGCGTTCTTCCTTGGAACCATTGAATCCAGAGACGTTGATGTCACTTGGCTCGACCCTGTCCGCTAAACCCATTTGGTCGATAGTGCTCTGGAATAGTAGTTCGATGCTGCTGCCGGTGTCTACCATCATTGTATGTAGAACTATGTTCTTCATTTTTAACATGATGACGAGAGCATCGTGATGCGGGAAGTTGACGTGACGTACGTCACAGTCTTCGAAAGAAATCTCAGATCGTCGATTGTTGGATTCTGGCAACAAACGAGCTTCTTTATCTACCATTGTCAGGTCATAGCATTGTCCAATACGCCTGCGTTTAGATCTGTTGGAGTGGCTGACTATCTGAGTCTCGATGAAGTACATATGTTTTTCCTCATTCGCTTCATTAGTATGGACGACAGTGATTTAAGTTTTGTAGCTGCCATCTTTGTAACTTTATACGTCCACAATATATTCGAGCATCCGACCATGCGAAAATATACTTAAGAGGAGAAATTTCAGCACGAAATATTGTTCCGTGTCATGATGGTAGATCTTGTGGTGAATGCAGTACGGCTTTCCTGGTATGGGTTGAAGAGTATTGGCATTTTTGAAGAGTTCATCCTTTTGCAGTAGCGGATATATGTTTGCAATAGTAGTTGTCAACTGTGGTAAGCGCGGAACTGGTCTCTTTTGTCCTTGGCGTGTTCGATCATCATATAACTTGAAACGTTTCTTATCACCTCTGTAGTCTTTACTGCTGTTGGGAGTATGTTCTTCGGTATGATCGTTGGTGGATAGAGCGATGCGCTGAGGTTTTTGTTTCTCAGTCGTCAGTCTTTCAAGGTTAATAAAATTGTTGACCTTTTCCATTATATCCTTTGATGTTAGCGGCTTGTTGAGGATCAGATGTTCCTTGACTCGTCCATCTATGAGTAACGCATTGGTGAAAGCGGAGATCGTGATCTTTTTGTCGAGGTTATCGAGCTAGCCTAAATTTTTATCTGGTAAATGTCTCAAATCTTTCCCTGACGGATGTTTGAGACTAAACAAATAGTAAAGACTTTCCTCTTTGTCTTTATTATGTGAATAGTTCTTGACGAACAGTTCGTGAAGTTGCTCGAAGGTGAGGATAGATCCTTTATCGAGTGTGTGAAGCCATCATAGAGGCTCACCTTTTAAGCTGGCCGGGAATAGACGGTAGAGGATGTGGTTGGAGGAGGAATACAGTCCCAAGGAATCTTAAAATTCTTGGACGTGTTCCACAGGATCCCCCCCTTCGTATTTATGAATCGTTAGAGTACAAAAACTGGTTGGTACTTCTTCGTCTAGCAACTCCTGTGCGAACGGACTCTTCTGTAACCTTGCATAGTTGCTCCTTCCAGTGAGTATTTGAGCGTCTAAGAGCTCTTTGATGCGTTTGCCCACCTGTTCTGGAGTGAGATGTTGTTGAGACGTGACAGCTCGTCTCGTTGTTAGTCCTCTCGCAGGATTGTGCTCTCCTGTTGCTTCTCTCATGCGGTCATATACTGAAACTCAAGGTTTTTCTCTGTTTTGCTCGTCTTGTGGCTGTAGATCTATTACCGCTCCAGCGGGTAATGGTGGATTGATGTGACTCTGAGGTAGGACAGGTTCTTGCTAAATTTGAGGAAGCGCGGTATTTCTGCCTCGATGTCCAAGGCGATCATGTACTGATATCCTCTAGGCGGCGGGCAAAGCGTTATGCTGTCTCGAATTTGCCGTTATTTGAGCTTGGAGTGCCCTGATCGTATCCTGCATGCTGGCGAGTTGTTTCTCCTGCTCCATTCGTCGCTCAATTTCTGCCTGCACAGTTGCTCGCAAATCCGTCACTCCTTCAGCAGCATCAGGCAGGGCGTGGTGTGATTTGTCTAAATTCGCCATCTTTCAAAGATAAATGCGGTGAAAAACTGGATTGAAGAACGCTGAGTGTAATCTTTGTTCTCATAGACGGTGCCAAATGTAATAGCCTATTTTTGTATTGCACGAAGATAACGCTTTACACCTTCGAAATCTAGTATGTTTAGTTATGAACAGGAAACAAACAATACTAAATTTACCATGGAAAACTCTTGAATGCGTTAAAAACCATGACCTCTCATGAGGATTTTAGAAAGAGAAAGAAATATATTTAGACTGCTAGCTATTACAAGAGAGAGAGATAGATGAAGAAATGACATCTTAGAGGTTCTCATAGCAGCCTCTCTAATTCGTAGCTATCTAGTCTTATTTATAGGTCTTATAATATGACCGTTGTTTACATTGATGATGAACGTTACAATATCGGGTTTTGATGAGTCTTCATGGTGGATTTTTGTAACGTCTTGATACTTGTTGATCTGTAACAAATCTATTAACATTCTTTAGTTGCAACTTCAGACCGTTGGGAAGATACGATCTCATGGGATGCTCGCGTGCATACGACCTGTTGACAAGTGGAGGAGTATCTTCTGTAGCGCGAAGTCACAGGGTGCTTTGATATCTCCAAACTGTTGATGAAGATATGATCTCTAACAGTGTTCGCGTGTATTCGAACTGTTGATAGATATCTGAGTATTTTCTGCAGTGCGATGTTATTGGATGCTTTGTCATCCCCGAGCAGTAGATGAGGAAGTATGTATTACGATCTCCTTGCTTTTAGTCTTTTATTGGTTATCAGTATGTTTACTCGAGTTATGTGAGTTTGAATATCGGACTCTCTATGGGGATTATAAATAAGCCCTCACAATTGTCATCTACTAAATGGAGATAAATTATATTGACGAAATTGTATTTATTTTTCAAGAAAATTACTTTTTAGCTACCTAAAATGAGAATGTCACGTGGGGTTCGAACTTACGAGAGATCTGTGAGAAGAGTGAAGAGCTCATCATCCTCCAAATTCCTTGCATTTCTTATAGAGAGTATATATATGGTTGGCTCCTGCTCGAGCGTTGGACATGGTGCCTAAGAGCATGGGCAGGCAGGATAGCTATCCAAATTCTTTGAATTTTGGTTTTCCAGACTAGCTATCGTTCAAATTTTCCAAATTTCAAAAAATTCAGTAGCTATTTGTGCGACCTGTTTTCATGTCAAGTGTTAGTGGCCCACGTAAACAAACTATTATTAAATATTTTAAAAAATTATTTTTATTTTTTTAATATATTACATACGTCAATTGAATTGGCGCACAATTATTTTTTATTAAAATATATATATATATATATATATAAAATAAATAAAAAACTAAAAAAAAAACTGACATCATCCCCACCCTGGAAAAAAACACTTTTTTTAGCTCTAGCTACATGTCATATTTTTACTGAATTTGTGCCTACGTGGCTCGCTAACTTAGCGAGGCTGCTGCCCATGCTCTAAGAGCATCTCCTAAAGTACCTGACTGCCTTGGATACAAAAAAGCCAAATCCAAGGTAGTCAAACTCAATTTCCTCAAAGAGTACCTGACTTAGATTTTAAACTAATTCAAACAGGCGCATAACACTTGGGCGCCCAATTTGATTTTTTTTTTATAAAATTGGGCGCCTAAATCTTAGGCGCTCGATTGATTTTAAAAAAACAATAATTGGACGCCTAAGTCTTAGGCGCCTGTTTAAAAACAGAACAGACACCCAACACTTTGGCGCCCAATCGCGTCTTAAAAATTCAAGACCGAGTCTTGGATTCCAAGGCTGAGACTTGGATTTTGAGGCTCAAATCGAAGTCAGTCAGATACTGTTGGAGGACGATAATTTGATGTGACAGCTTAAAATCCAAGGTAGTGAGGCACTTTAGGAGTGGCTCTAACTGCTGGTGAGTGAAGCACCAACTTAGTGACACTAGTAATGATGTCCTAATTGCTCATTAGGTGCCCAATTTTAATTTGTATTTCGAGCTACGAGAGATACCCGTAGTCCAGTACTCGCATTTAAACCCTACTTCCCGCCATTGTTATCCCAAATAGAGACCTCTCTCACTCCAATTCAAATAAAAAGCTATCTTCAAACCTAATTTCGCCAAGATCTTTGGTTTGATTGAAGAAATTGGACTGTTTGTGGTCTCAATCACATGGTACTTTTACTCATTTCTATGATAATTGTTTCGATTTCATTAGTATTGGCAGAATTCTAGGGTTCTCACTTCGTTTACCCCCAATTCATACATGCAATTAGGGTTCTTAACTGTTTGTTTCACTGATTTCTGCAATTAGGGTTACCTTCTTATTTGGGTTTCTTTAACCCCTTTAGCCAAGTAGATCTACGAATAAAGTGTATTTGTTCATGTGATTTTCAGTGGTTTCGAAGATGATTTGGTGTTGGTGATTTGAGTTATTTGTTTTCAAGAGAAGTTTTGGATTAGGGGGTACTTGTATAACAATGGAACTCGCGTCAACATTGACTTATACTCTAGGGATTTTGGATACAATTGGTGATGACTCAATCGACGATATTTTGGAGAGTTGGAACAGTTTCTGTATGTACACTAATACTCTTCTGAATGATAAAGGGGATCTTTCGGTTGGGGCAGATTTTGCTTTTTGTGTACATGTTCTTTGTAAATATGGACTCGAATCTCTTGTTTATGATCATTTTATGGGGGCACTACAGGTAAATTAGTTATATTTCTTACAGTTAATTTAACTAAATAAAATTTATTGGTATAATGTGCAAGCGTTTTTGCGTGTTATATTATTGCAGGAAACATTTGAGAGAAATGGGGTGTCCAAATTTTGGAGGTATTTTGATGATTATAAAGATGTTGTCTCAAGGAAAAAAATGGACGAATCTCATGTATGTAAGCATTTTTGTTTGTGTCTATTCCTTTGGGTGAGGTGAAATTTATAAGTGAAGAAAAAGAGTAATCCTAAATTTCAAAGGAAAAATTTATGAAGTCATTATAGCTATTAGGGGCTAGTAACGAAACTATTGTTGATACTTGATACTCGTTCTCACGTTTTAAGATAGTTGTCTAGCTTCGTAATATCCCTAGCTTGGCAATGGAAACTAAACTCATCAAAATGGAGGCGGTTTCACACTGTGATTGTAAAATGTTATCCGCGCATATAAGAGTCGAAAAGCGACAACAGATATGTCGTCGACTCACTAAACCAAGATGAAATTATATACTACCAATCTTGACATTTTTTCTTGGTTCATAATATTAGGCCTTCCGACTTCCAATCCCAACTCCTTGGTGCTTACAATACCGAATCATAAAACTAAAAAAAGTATGTCAACGGTCAAGACTAAAGTAACTTAGAAGTTTACAACTCCGTGGTGCTTATTATCATGTTGTTTCTCATTGAACGCATCCATTTCCTCTCAATTTTGTGTGGGGGATCCAATGAGGATGGTACTGGAACTTTGTTAGGTCGAAAATAGATGCAGTAATGATGCTTGGCCGATACCCCTAAGCCTAAGGGACAAGCAACTGCTATAATAATAGAAAAAATTCTATTACACTTAACAAAATGGTAATATAAATTTCAAAATGCAAAACTTCCCCTCCTTGATGTTTATTGACGGACTATATATCCGTGCGGAATGTATTTGAGCTTGGACCAATCCATATGCTTGTCTTTGGCGGCTTAGATCAGGTATGTAATGAAAGTGCAAATTCATACCCTTAAACGGGCCTTCATCCTGGTAGGCAATTATGTGTTTATCCAGTTTGCACGTACATTATGCACAGAAACGGATGAAATAACTAACAGACTTGTCCCCTTCTTTCTAGCATAAGATTTTTTTAACCTTTAATTGTTGAAGACCTCAAATAGTTACTTAAGAAGAGCCCTTGAGTTGTATTATACTTGATTTTCAAACCCTTATGGGTTTCTTCTCGGCCCAACTTATCCCTCTAAAGAATAAGTGAGGTCTTGAATATTAAAATCCGCGCCTCGAAGATGTGATAGGCATCAACAGGTTGCATTGAGGATAGACTCCAAAGATTTTCCTAAAAGAAGAAAAGAAACATTGGAAGTTAGAAAAGCCACTAAAATATGCACATCTTTAGGATTAGTTATTAGCTATGTATCATTGATAAAGGTACATTTGTCTGTGTCTAGTATGGGTAAGGGGTGTCCGCAACTGCGAGAAAAAAAAAGTATCTTGAGAATATGTCGGATATGTGTGTCCCCGTATCGGTGTTGAATACATGTTACCACGAATTCTTTTGCAAATAAGCGGTGTCCATGTTACATATGTTATCCGTTACAAACAATTCTTTGAAAGGAGCAAGAAGCTTATGTGACATTTTAAGATTTGTTTGAAGAACTTCAGTTATAAACCTAGTCATTGTAACGGATGTTATAATGAGCTGATGCCTCAAAAAAGTGGTCATCTCAGTCACAACAACAACCATATGGGCTTGTTGGCGAGGATGGTGATGACTCTGTTGCGAGGATGGAGTTGATTTCAATGACGTCAGCCGAACATCTTGAGAGGCTATGGCGAGGTGTATATTTTTTGGGGAATGGCTAGTTGAGAGCGAGGAGGGATTTGTAGACTTGTAGCACATCTCTGCACCTTTTTGACGTTGACATTTGAGTGTCAAGATGAATATATGGGCATTTTGAGTTTGTTTATGGTTCAAACCTCTTAGTTTTTGCTTTCATTATAACGAAAATGAAATTTTATCCATTTGAAAGCATTTATGGTTTTTTTTGAGTGGAAGGTAAGATTTTTTTGACAGTGAAACCAAATATGTACAAGAGGACTTGAAGCCTGGCCCTAAATAAAAATAAGAAATACAATCATTTCTCTCTAATATGAGCAAAAATTCCAATCTCATCAAGGATCAGAGCCGATCTAACATTTATAGAAGTCAACTACTGTCTAGAAAACCATATTCTGTTAACCACTGCCTAGTTTAGTCAATAAGTTTGCTACCTGATTACCTCTCTGAAAATATGGGGTAGGCATATATGTATTCAAGTAGCAAATGATAAAATCTTCTTCCATAGGTGGTGAATCTTCTTGGGACAGTTGAAGGCTTGTAGAACCAATTTGCAAGCAAGACAGAGTTTACTTCCACCACATCAGGTTGCATGTTATACTGCGCATCGTAATGTAGACCAAAAAATAAGCCAAAAAGTTCAGCTGTATTGTTGGTAGTTGGTACCAGGACCTAGTCCAACAGAGTAATCAAACACTAAATGACCAAGACGACCTCTCAAAAGCATTTATGGATTATATAAGCTGTAAATGATTGTTTCTTCAGCTTTGCCTTGGCGAACTGAGGTGGTCCAGCGAATATACTCTGTGTTCCATTTATGCATGTTAAAGTTAACTATTTATTAGGAGTCAGTGACATATAAAGCCTATGAATATGATATATTACTCAAAATGAAGGTAATAATGAGGTAACAACAAAATGGAGGATTTCCAAGCTTTAGAATGTTATATTTTATTTCAAATCAAGAAGCTCTATGGACCGAAACTATTAAATTCCATTGGAGATTCAGAGTTATGGCAATTTGAAGTTCTGAGTAAAAAAAATAAATGAAAAAAACAAATTGCACTCTCATCGCAATTTGTGCAGAATACAGAAGTGGGTCGGATTCCATTTGGCCTTTGTGGTGTTTACCTCTACCTGCCTATGACTTCTATTTATACGCTCCTAAATAATCTTAACTCCCTACTTTGTGGTGTCACTGTATGTCGATGTAGTGACATGAATACGAAATCTATTTAGGGAGATTGTATAAAGATAGAGGTATAGGGTTAGAAAACCCTCATATGTTTCGTGGATACCTTTATATAACTATTTTCTTAGTTGAAGGATTAAGATCTATTCAATACCGTCATGGCTGAACTCGTGATGGCATATTTACATAGTTCTACTGTAGTTACCTTTCACAATCTTACATCATTTACTGAGTAAGTTTTATCTAAGAGCTTTAATTTTGAAGTTGTAATTACAGAATCGTGATGGCTGGACTCAACAACTACTGTGTAATGCGTTGGAAGAGATATGTTCAGAAAAATATTATCAGGAGAAATGCTTGTTAATTCTGGTCCATGCTTTACAATCATACCATGATAGCTTATCAGAGGAATGGCGTAGTACAGATGTGGAAAAACATCGTCTACTTGCTAGCTACCGGCTGGTGGTGTCTTCTGTTCTTATGGCTTCCCTTCCTTCCCATTTTCATGGTGTGTTCTCCTTAGTTATTTATTTGTGCATAAATAATTTTGCGTGCAAATTTGCTGACCTTATGTTATATTTTTCGTTTCCCAATTTTTTCTCCGACTTTTTGTGAAGTTTAAAAGGTTCAAACACAGTTAAAAAATACCACGAGAATAAAAGATGAAAAATAATAGAGAAGCATAAAGATACCACAAGACGAGGCGATAGAGAAACCTTTAATAAAGGAGAAAAATACCACAGGGGAAAGATGATTAGAAGTTTCACTATGAAGTAAAATGAGATTACAGAAGCTCCTAACAAAACACCTAATAGCAAAGAAAACTGCATAATCACTTATTTATATCACTGAAAAGGTAATTAGGTGACATTAGAAGTAAATTTACCAATTATAATCCAACTTGGAGCCTTCAAATACTAACCAAAACCGTCGTATGGCCGATCTTGCAGACAACAAACTAAAGCCTGTAGATTTGTCGTTTAATCGTACATCATAATATTTGTTTTGCTGTATATCTAGATTCTACTCCATAGTTCTTAGTTTTGATGCTCATACTTCCATTTAGTTCATATGCAACAAATGTGGGATCTATACGCAAACATTCTTCCTCTATTCAAATCTATCTTGATTATTGTTTTTGTCTCTTTTCCAAAAGTGGCAGATGCTGATAATTCTAAATGATATTTTAAGCTCAAAACACCCTAAATTATGTACACAACGAATTGATGTAATCTGTAACCGCGGAAGATAAAATAAAGAAAAATACCAATTAGTATCAAATTTATGGCTCGTACCTCTGAAATATAAATTGAAAGCATAGTTTTTTCTCTCTTAATATCAATTACTAAATCAAAGTCAAACTCACATAAATAAGTACCTAATGCTAGAGGATATGAAGCAATTTAAAGTTTAAAAGGATTTTCAGAGGATGTTAAAAGAGATCTCTGTACGTACTGATCTAAATATTAAGCAAAGTTATAGATTAAGAGGATGTTGGAGAACTCTCTTTTTAAATAAGCATCTGCTAAAGATGTTCAACGCCACAATCTTTCTTCTTCTCCCTTCTACTCGGTTCTTCTTCTAACACAAACTATTTACTTTTATTCACTCAACCAAGCACAAAAAATCCTTACCATTTGAGTTGCTCCAGTTTAACTCGTACCTCATTGTCGCCATCTACATCTTTATAGTCTCTGGTTGGTCTCCATCTACATTTATGTTTTAGTTTCTCCAATCGTCAGGTCGAAACTTTTTGCCCATTGTTACATTGACTTTCTATTTGCCTTTGGAAATTTCTATGTCTCGTTATTTAGATTTTGTATTTTATTAGTGAATGTTCAATGTCTGCAACTTAGGTATCGAGTCACCACCAAGAACTCAATAGCAATAGAAATAAGTAAACCATCGATACAAAACTTAAAATTTAAATGAAGTATTAGAGTTGTGTGGGAGAAAAGTTTATTTACACCGTTCTTTTTGACAATCGGTGTTGGGCCAACTCCTTATGGATCCTATATACTAGACGAACAAGTCTTTACTCAAAATGTTGAATAAGTGTTGTGTTGAAAACCTTTTCGAAAATTTCTCAAATTTATCAAAACAATACTTAAGGCAGTTAAAACAGTTACCTAGTCTAGAGGAAATCATATTAATCATCAAAGAATTACAAGATTTTATTGAATCATGTATTTCTGAAATAAGAGATGAGCTTTCTGAACTCAATGATGATCCTAAAGTTCAAAAAGTTGCAACTGAGTTGTTTTAAAATTATAAGTTATGCTTATCTTTGGGTTCAAAAAGTAAATTTTAAACAAGTCAATCACCACTTTTTGAAATTTATGATCATCATTAAGTTCAGAAAGCTTGTCTCATATGTGAGAAACAACAATTACTCAACATATCGAGTAGAGACTTGCTTGTCTAGTATATATGAGCCATAGGGAGTTGGCCCAACACCAATTATCAAGAAAAAAAAAAAAATTCTAAATGAACATTTTTTTCCACACAACTCTAAAACTTCATTTGAATATTTGGATTTTGTTATTTTTGGTTTACTTCTTTATATTAGTGTTTAGTTCTTTGTTTGGACTTAATGTCCAAGTTGCACACATTGAACCTTTGCCAATGATAGAAAAATATAGAATCTCGATAACGAGACAATGAGAAATCTAGAGAGGAAAATTGAAAGTTTTTGTATAAATGGACCAAACTTTTCGAGCTAAGAAAGTTTCAACGTAATGATTGGAGAAAATAAATAAAAATTGTAGATGGAGATTGGAGGCAACAAAGGTGATACCGATGTATATGGATACGAGGAGGGTCGGAACTACGGGTTATTGGAACACCTCCAATGCTAGGAACTTTTTGTGTTTGGTTGGGTGAAAAAAAGTTTGAAAAATTTGTATAAGAAGAACAAAGTAGAAGGGAGAAGTAGAAAGATTGAGGGAGTTTTTTTAACATGTACTGCAGGCATTTATCTAAAGAATAAGGGAATTTCTAGATTAAGAGGATTTTAATTACCTATCTCAAAAGATCTCTCATAATTTAGGAAATAAATGTTTTTCTAAATCTCTAAATGCAGAAAATGACTAAGCAAATTGGAGGCAGCTTATGCAGAAGAAAAAAAGAGAGAGAAAAATGTAGCCTAGGGATATATGTTTCCACACTACCAACTTTTTCCAATTCCACGAGAATTGTTTCTTTCCGAATTGCTAATGGAAATTGAAGCCATGTCACTTACCAATAAAACGACTCGTTTCTGTTTGAGAGGTCTTCACTTCATTGTTGCCACACCACCTCTCTCGAGTGTTTCACTACCTCTTTGTGTCAATTTTTTTTTTCATTAATGAAATTTTGTTGACATGGGAGCAATGTATATTATCCACATTTTCGTGCATTACTATTAGGGCTGTATGAGCTTCTACAAGTTTGTATAAAGTATAATCCGTCCTTTGTCTTCCTATTTTTCTTTTAGAGATACTCCACTTGTATTTCAAGGAAAGATTGGAAGATTTAAGTACAATTGTGGCTAGAGAGTATGAAGACGCTAGTGGGCCTCAAGTTAAAAATGACATGGATTTGGATGAAAGAATCGATTTGGCTACTCACAGGATAAAATTTTCTGAGAACCACAAATTGGTGAAAAACATTGGTAAGGTTGTCCGTGATCTCAGAAGTCTGGGATTCACGTCTATGACTGAAGATGCGTACGCCTCTGCTATATTTTTGCTTCTGAAGGTATATCACTTATGTAGTGAAAAAACTTTGCTTCTTCTGTAATTCTCACTCCATGTGCTATCTATATAATTCATACATGTTACTAAAATCAATTTTTTGTTTGTGTATCAGACTAAAGTTCATGATCTGGCTGGCGATGATTACAGGAGTTCCATTTTGGAGTCTATCAAAGAGTGGATTCATGTAAGTGTTTGGTTTCTGTAACTATTCTAATCCTCTCACCCCTTCTTATTTTTGTAAGAGAAACTTAATTCAATGAGATTTTGGGCCATAACACTCTTAGTCATAGTAAACTACAATAAATAATGTGGACAACCTATGTTGCAGAGTGCATAGTAAAGTAAGAAAAGAAAGGCTAATAATTCTAACAAGGTTTCCTCACGTTGAAAATAGTATTTGTTTGTTAAACTGTAGACTCTATAGTCCTTTAGCATTCCCTATTGTAACAGCTGTACCACTAATCTTTGTAACAGCTGTTACAGTTACAGTCTTATATGTACTTAATCTCGGTAACAGTCCCATGAGTAACTGATGTAATAACTTACTGATATAACTTATGTAACAGTTGCCTTGTAATGTCTATATAAACTCCTCAAGAGAGAAGAATAAAGTATCTAAAATATTCAGAAATCTTACATGGTATCAGAGCGTCTCACGACCACTGAATCATAGCCACAGCCGCCTCTGCGATTCTCCTTTTAGCCGCTACTTCTGCTAGTTCTTCTCTGTCTTCTTCAAACTTCCGCCTTTCTTTTAAATCTCTGTAATTGTTCGTGCAATCATGTCCACCGATTTAATTCACGATTCCACCACCATTGGCTCGTCTTCTTCGAGCACTGCTGGTTCTTTCTCTTTGGATGTTGCTTCTTCTTACATGGGTTCCATTTTGTCGGTCCAGAATATCTCCCATTTGGTGACAGTAAAGCTAACTGACACGAACTACCTTCTCTAGTGCAAACAGATGCGTCTTTTTCTCGTTGGGCAGAACCTATGGCGATTCATTGATGGAAGTTTTTCTCCACTAGATGGATTCCTTCCCGTTGTTGATGGCGAATCTCCAGGATCGAATCCCGTATTGATCAGTTTTTGGTCAGCCTCATCAATGCGGCCCTATTGGAACCAATCCTGGCCATGGTTGTTGGTTTTGATACTTCCCGTGAGACTTAGTTATGCCTCCAACAACACTTCTCGCAACAATCAGTTGCGAATGCTACCCTGATCCGATTCCAGCTCATGAACATTCCGAAAGGTCGTTCCATCTCTGATTACCTTCAATATGCCAAAGGGTTAGCTGACTCTCTTGCTTCCATCAATCAGCCCGTGTCAACCAATGATTTGGTCACATCTATCCTTCAAGGACTTGGACCAGATTATCATATGATTGTAACAGCAACTCTGCACTTTCCTTCGCTTACATCATTCTCCGATCTGCGTGCTCATCTTTTATCCTATGAAGCACAGATTGGTACTCCCTCTCCAGTTCCTCTTACTGCACTTATGGCTTCTCAAAACCATAGGAATTCTGGCTATTCAAATGGTAATCGTGGCTCTAGTCCTGGTAACAACAATGCGGGCAATTATCGCAACCGCAGCAATAACCGTAACCGTAACAATAATAATCGTGGTTCTGGTCATCGCTCAGTTGACGCTGGCCTTCCTGGTGCCGCTCCTGGTCCTTTATGGCAACAATCCACCAATGGTGGGCATCTTAACCCAAATTTTGCTCAGTTGCATCAATGAAACTTGCACCCACCTTCAGTTGCTGACAACTTGCACGCTGCATTTGCGGGCTTGCAAGTCTTTCATCCAGGTTATCAGTCTCCATATGCCGTTGATCCTAATTGGTATCCAGATACGGGTGCAAGACACCATATGACCGGCGATCCTCGTCCTATGCATAACCTAACTCCTTACACTGGACATGATAACGTGCTTCTTGGCAATGGTTCTGATCTCCCTATCAAGCACACTGGTAACATCCCTCTTACTCTTGCCTCTTCTTCCTTTCAGTTGCTGGATGTTTACCATATTCCCGCCATGCGTAAAAATTTGCTTTCCGTTGCACGGTTCACTACAAATAAAAATGTAGCATGCACTTTTCATTCTCATGGTTTTCTGATCTCTGACTTTAAAACTGGCGTTCCAATGTTTCAGGGCCAATGTAGAGATGGCCTTTATCCTTTGTCTTCAGTTCGTCCAGTTCCACATGCTTTAACTGCTTCCACTCAGTCTTCATCTTTGTGGCACAGCCGTTTGGGTCACCCATCTAGTAAAATGCTGTCTTTTCTTAGGTCTAATGACATGCTTGATTCCAATTTTCGTTTTAGAAAGTCCTTTTGTAAAGGATGTGTGTTGGGTAAGTTCACACATCTTCCATTTTTGACTAATAATGTAAGTGCCAATGTTCCTTTTTCCTTAGTGCCGATGCCTCCACACTTCGCAACAAAACGGTCTTCCAGAACACAAGCATCGTCATATTTCTAAAATGACTCAAACCCTTCTTGTGACTGGTAGTGTTCCACTCCATCTTTGGGTCGAAGCGGTTCCCACTGCAGTATACCTTATTAACCGTCTTCCCACTCTTCTCCTTGAGTGGGCCTCTCCGTTTTCTCGTTTGTATGGCTACACTCCCTCTTATAGTGATCTTCGCACTTTTGGTTGTGCTTGTTACTCTCACTTGGGTGCTTATTTTACTAACAAACTGTTGCCAAGAACTATTGAGTGTGTTTTCCTTGGTTATAGCTCGCAACACAAGGGGTACAAATGTATTGATCCAACAACTAACTGGGTCTACATTTCTCGCCATGTACGCTTTGATGAGTTGTCATTCCCATAATGACGCCGACATCCCTCTATCGTGTCACAAGAGATTACCAACATGGCATTTGTACCGGTTATCATTCCGGTGTTGCCCTCATCGCTGATTGTTGCTGCACCAGCACCGCAACTTGATCCTATGTTTGATCGTCAATACCAACACCACCTTTCGTCTTCAACTGAGCCTCCATCCGTAGCTCCTTCGATCCCCAACTTAGGTTTTGACAAATATGTCCGACTCTTTGCCTCAGACAACCTCGGCTTCCTCGCAACCACCTGCCACATCAGTTGCTCCAGCTAGCTCATCACTGGTTACACGCCTCCGTAATAGGATCCAATGATCAGTGACGCGTACTGATGCTACAATACGTTATCCATTGTCTCGTGCTTTGACGGCCCAAATCATTGCTTCTAGCAAGGATCCAACCTGCTATTCTCAGGCTGCCCGTTACCCTGAATGGCGAGCTGCTATGGCAGATGAGTTGAATGCACTACTTAAGAATCATACTTGGATGTTGGTTCCTCCTTATCGGCATCAGCATACAGTTGGTTGTAAGTGGGGTTTAAGCTTAAGAGATTGGCCGATGGGTCTATTGAACGCCATAAAGCTCATTTAGTGGCCAAGGGATTTCACCAACAACATAGCCTTGATTACGATGAGACATTACGGCAATTAGCCGTCAAGAATGCCTTCTTGCACGGTTTTGTTAATGAAACTGTCTTTATGACCCAACCATCACCTGGTTTTGTTGATTCTTGTCATCCTAATCATGCTTGTAGGCTCAATAAAGCTATTTATGGTTTGAAGCAGGCCCCCCGAGCATGGTTCCAACGGTTTAGCAGTTTCATAGTGCAGTATGGCTTCATCTAGAGCAGAGTCGATCACTCCATGTTCGTTTTTCGGCGTTCTTCTCATATCATGGTTTTTCTTCTATATGTGGATAATATTGTGCTCACTGGTAACACATCTTCTCTACCATCCTCTTTCATTTCTACTTTAAGCAAAAAGTTTGAGATTAAGGATCTCGGCCCACTTCACTACTTTCTCCAACTTGAGGTGTCTTTTCTACATTCTGGCTTACATCTTTGTCAGACCAAGTACACAGTTGACCTACTACATTGTAGCAACATGACTGATTGTAAGTCTTGCAATACTCCATTGAGTGCTAAATCTCAACTCTCGGCTCTTGATGGTGATCCCGTTTCTGATGTCACAGAGTTTCGTCATTTGGTTGGATCTCTAGTCTGTACAGTATTTGACTCTTACTAGGCCTGATATTGTCTTCACGGTGCACCATGTTGCTCAATTTATGAGCGCCCCAAGAACAACACATCTCGCTGTCAAGCGCATTTTGCGTTATTTGAAAGGTACCGTGGATTATGGTTTATATTTTTGACCATCTTCTGGTACCTTAGCTCTCTATGTGTTTTCTGATGCTGACTGGGCTGGCTGCCCTGATACGAGACGTTCAACTTCAGGATTTTGTGTGTTTCTAGGTCCTAATCTCATATCATGGAGTGCCAAGAAACAACCTACATCTCATGCTCCAGTGCTAAGTCAGGATATCGTTCACTTGCTCAAGTGTGTGCTGGCAGGGGCGGAGCCCCCAAATTTTTTTTTCCACCCCAAAAAAAAAAATTCAAGCGGTTAATGGATCTTTTATTGATTTTGCTTACGAAGTTAGACAAAGAAAAAGAGTAAAGTGAAAAAATAGAGAGAGAGGGAGAAGTAGTGAGAAAATTTAGGCTTAAAAATCAATTAGAATGGCCTTGGAGGGATGCCAAACCCCATTGTTTAAACTGTAGACTCTATAGTCCTTTAGCATTCCCTATGGTAACAGCTGTACCAGTAATCTCTGTAACAGCTGTTACAGTTACAGTCTTATATGTACTTAATCTCTGTAACAGTCTCATGAGTAACTGATGTAATAACTTACTAATATAACTTATGTAACAGCTGCCTTGTAAAGAGAAGAATAAAGTATCTAAAATATTCAGAAATCTTACAGTGTTCATTGAGCTCTGTATTTAATTTTCAAGATATAAAATTGTTGATCACCTTTGATGCCATCACGAAATGTGCACTTAGAGAGTTGACCCATTTTTTTTCCCCCCACAAAACCAAGCTGGCATTTAGGCCAACCTTAACCAGAATCTTTCAATCACAAGATTCACAACAGATTAGGTTTTAGTGTATAAGGCCTCACTTGAATCCTAATACATAAGGTTATCCAGTATTCAGTAAAAGGCCCCAAAAAGATAAAATGAGCTACTCTTTCCAGAACAGCTAAATAGTGAGCACCTTGTTCTGTTTAATATGCTTAACGATAAAGTTATCAACTCCTCCATCAACTCCTTAATTTTAGCCACATCATGTCTAAATCTCTAAGTTGGCTTAATGGTTCTTTGAATCATTTAGGGAGCGAACTTCGAATCAATACCAGCTTGAAGCTTCTTGAATCTGAATCCCATTTATTTGCGTACTTGGAGACCTTTCAGGATAGCATGGACTGCCCACTTGAACTAGCAAAGAAGGCTGCAATGCCTCTTCCTTGGGTACTTCTCAGCCAGCCCCCTCTCCCCTTTCCCGGCACAGAATGCTCATAAATCAAGTTACCATCTGTATTATGCATTATCTAGTCTTCTAAAGGCATTTTCCATTGGCAAGTCTTTGTCTTCCTCTGTTGAGTATTTAAACATTACCAAATCTTGTTGTAACTCTTCTACTTTGTTCATCAACTCCACTCTTCCAGGTTTTGGCAACCCATTTCTCTACCGGGTCTTTCATGATCCATCTGCTCATCACCTCAGGGGAGAAATCTCTTCTGAGAAGTTTCCATTATTCATTTCGTCCCAGATCTAGTAAACTGTAGCACAAACTGCATCTTAAAGCACCCTCACTCTAAAACTTGAACCTTAAGTGTATCTCTCTATCCATTTCCACTCCCTGATGAAAGGAAGAACCCTTCCATTGAATCCCAAATTGTTGAGAGTTGTCGTCTAAACTCTTTTAGAGAAGTAGCAATCGAAAAAAAAAACAGCAGCCATTCTCATTAATGCAGGGTCGCTATTACTATCCCCATCATGAACAAGATATCTTATGATGGCAATTTTGTTGGGAATGCAGATAGGAGGTGTATCATACCACCTCCGAGTATGAGTTTGGCCCTGACCAATGGATCCTGTAGGGTATGAAGTCTGCTACTTGCCATTGTCAGCTTAACCTTTTATTTTTATATTATTCCTTTTGAACCCATCCCCCCAAATTACATAAAACACTGTTGGGTCAAGGAAGAACAGCTCACTGAACCATCTTATTTTGCGTGGTCACCACTTTCTTCATAACCAGCCAAATGATCTAGTTATGCTTGGGAATATAGCTTTTAGACCATACTGCCTTCACCCAGCTCTACTTTGGATGCCCTTTTCTCAACACCGCATAAGCAGAAGGCATGGTGAGCAGTTAGACCCTTTCTAAAAGTGTTATTTTACACTTAGTAAATACAGAAAATGTAACTGATGTTAGAAATGGTTTCAAATGCACATATAAGGCTAAGGGCATGCATAACTAGTGAACCATTGCTAATAGTTCAGAGCTATAAAACATGAAAGGGATGCTAGAGAAACCGTAGACCAAAGGATAGAGAAATGGTATTTTATAAATATTAATTAAGGTCAAAGGGTTATTGATGTGAAGCAATTCGCAGAAGCTTGAAATGTTGAGGACAACTAATCGAAATTGTGATTTCACGGGATAAGGCGGAATTATTTTGAAAAAGAGTCAGTAAATCAACATTCACGGACCTATGTATGCATAATCGATTTTTATCACAAGTTTTGGACAATGTTGTAATCAACTTCAAATTACTTCTATTCTGATATATATGTTGTTTATTGTAATTATAGCTCAACAGTGAGGAAGTACTGACTTTAGACGTGACCAAGTCTGAATTTTTTGTATGCTAGAAAAGAAAAAATATCTGCAATGCCAAGTTATATTTGCAGGGTTCTAATATTCTGATGTATTTCTACATACAGGTTGTTCCTCTCCAGTTCTTGTATGCTCTTCTAGCTTATCTTGGCGACTCAGTCAGTTATGATAGCCCTTCATCTGGTTTCAAATCTCCATTGGCTTTGCGTCCTTCTTCATGCTACTCCGGGATCGATACTCCTTCCGAAGGACTTGTTAGATGGCAATTGCGCCTGGAGTATTTTGCTTATGAAACATTGCAAGATTTAAGAATAGCCAAGCTCTTTGAGATTATTGTGGACTATCCTGACAGGTATGAACTCACTTAATGTAGACCAGTTTTCTAGATTCTTAACTTAGAAGTGTACATGGTAGTTCAAGTAACTAAGGTACTATGCCCATACGCCTTTTGTTATACTGCTTTCTGTAGTCAAGAGGATTGTGGAGTTTGCTATAATTTGTAGCACATTGCGAAGCTGATGCTTGTAATTTTTCCAAGAAATTCAGCCGTGTCTATATTTTTTATTTACCATTCAAGAGTATTTGGTTTATCTACACAAGGTCAAGCGAGTTGTTATACATCTATATGGCTTTATTAAGGGAGTTGTGGTGTCCACTATTGGCCCATAACTAATTAGGGTTCTGCATCTTATGATTATGTTTTTGTGTGTGTGGGAGGTATTAGGGTTACTACCCTATGGTCTCTAATTGTTTTAGTTGTTCATCAATAATTATTTTTTATCTTCTCTAATTGTTTGTGCTTCAACCTACCCAGTTATCCTATTTTGTTGTTTAGGTAGTTGACACAGAGGCTTGCGTAATAGTTTAGAAACAAGTTAAGTTGCAATCAATCTTCTCTTACTTCTTTCTTGAATCTTTTTTCTCGCTTGGATGACGTTCAGCTTGGTGTCAGGATTTTCTAGGACGATTCACTCTCCCACCTAGGGGTTTCTCTATACATAACTATCTCTCCCCAGGGATTGTTTCTGCTTAAAAATATATTTTTTTGTGCTAAATTTCTGCATAAAGATCCCAATTCTTTGATTTTCGAAACCGTGCAGAGGTATTTATTTACTACTACTACTACTACTACTATTATTATTTTGCAAAAAGATAAGCATTTGTATTAAATATAAATCAAAGATTACATACCATTTGCAAGCTGTAGAGAGTCTACAGTAAAGCCCAGAGTTTAAACCACTTAAATGAAAGCTATTTGTAGGCACCTCCTACAATCAAGCAAGAAATACACACTTCCCTTAGTAAAATCTAAAGTAGACCTGGTGAGGACTCTCCACCTTCTTTGAAAATTGTGGCATGCAAGTATACTACTCTATAGTGTTGGAAGAAAACTTGCTCGGTTAGCACATGTCTCAGCACTAAAGTTCACCTCCCCCCATGAATGAGTTAGTCTTATGTTCATTCTTTCCTTGAGGCGACCCCATTGTGCTTCAAACTGTCATGAAATATTCAGATTTTTGTAAGCTTCAACTGCTGCCATAGAGTCTGAAGTGGTACATATTTAACTATCCACAATCAAAAGAGATCTGGGCTGCATGGAGGATTCCTGCACATTCTACCATACTATGATGTAGTAACTCCAATGTTTTGCACAAAAACCCCTCAAAACTCACCATTGTGATCTCTGAAAACCAGACCAAACCCTCCAACGCCAGGGTTTCCCTTGCTAGACCCATCACTATTATTTTAATTTCCCTTGAATTTGGCAAATCCCAAGAACAACTTCTGATATTGGGAGGTTTCCTTTGTTTAGAACTAATCTCTTAAGCCTTGATGATATAGAGATCCTGCATGTTGTTATTCATAACCTCCCTTGTGTCAAGGGCAACCTCTCTTATGCTTTGGAAAATAAATATTTTTGAAGCTGTAGCGGTTGGTTGAGCTTCATTATGCACTATTTGATTTCTAAAGTACCAAACACAACTTAATACGGCTAGGGCAGTATTAATCCGCAGCTCTTTGATGTAAGAACTTCTCCCGGCTAGTTTGAATAGGTTCTGAAAAGTCCAGTCAGTTATATTGAACATAAGCAAGTGATGAGCATCTTCACAATAGTACTTACAGTGGGGACACCTTGAAGCAAGCTGAATCTGCTGCCGTTGTATTCTGTCATCACTGGGGACAACCTTGTTAAAAACTCTCCATGCAAGGTTGCATTATCTCGGGGATGAGTTAGGTTTCCACAAGAAGCTACTCTATTGTTGTTGTCTGTAGCTCCACCCAATTGTTTCGAATCATCTTTGGGTATGTTTAGAGCTTTAATACCAGTTGAACACTCGATTTCAAGCAGATTTAGGGTGGCTAAATCCATTAGAACAGCCAATAATTTGTTCCATGCTCTGTAGTAAGTTTTAATCCACGGGTAGTTTATGTAAGCATGTAAGCGAAAGGTAAAGAACTGGAGAGAAGAGAAAATGGGAGGAAAGAGACGTCCGCACTCTTTATGGCCTTTTCTGATCTGTATATAATGAAAGGGTTGATAGTATCTATGTCTAAACGTGTCGGATAGTCTGACACTAGCTTTGTCACACCAATGGGTACTCTTGCTTAGATCATTAATTTTTGACAAATCTCTTTAAGTTTCTAATTCTGTACATGTTATTGAATCCTACTAAGTTCTATATTGAATTTATGTTTGTCATTAGCTGTAAATCAACTTAATTTCATCCAGTATTTGTGTTTATAACAATTTAGCAGAAAAAATAGGATCATATATGCTGATAATCAGAATATATGCCAGAATTAGAAAAGTGAAACAATATCTTTTCAAGTATAAGGCCGCGTCTGCGTTTTTATTTATTTTAAAGCTGCCGTGTCCATCACCTCGTACTCGTGTTGGACACCGAGATGTGTACCCGTGTCATTGGTAGATAGTTTTTCTCACTGCTTTTTCTTTCATGTAAGTTAGATAACTATGTTTTACCTTTCCTGTTTAGAATAAACGATAATGCACTAGATCATTATCAAGTATAATCTTTTCAAATTAATGTACAGTTTTTTTATTGAACCTGCATTTGTTTCTGTGATGGTTACGACTATTGTAGCTCTCCTGCAATTGAAGATTTAAGGCAGTGTCTACAACATACTGGGCAACATTCAAAGCTTGTCGATTCCTTTACTTCTGCTCTGCAATATCGTTTGCTTACTGCTGGTGCCTCAACCAATGACATATTGCATCAATATGTTTCAACTATCAAGGCACTCCGAATAATAGATCCCACTGGTGTTTTTCTTGAAGCAGTAGGTGAACCAATAAGGGAGTATTTAAGGGGTAGAAAAGATACTGTAAAGTGTGTTGTGACCATGCTTACTGATGGACCTGGTGGAAATCCAAATGGGATTGGAAATACTGGGGACAGCCTTCTTGAGGAACTAAATAAAGATGACGAAAATCAAGATACTGCTGGTTGTGACGATGAATTTAACTCTGATGACAAGGAAGTATGGATAAAAGCTGAATGGTACGTTAGAATATGCTAGAGAACTTTTGGCATTTGCTTAAAAGTGATACGCCATCTTAGCACGCTTATAAGCACTTGGTAATTTTTTGGAGCATTTGGCTAGGTAAGCATTTTTGTTTTTTTAATAAAAAGTGGAAGGTATAGGGAGGAATAAAATATGCATCATTAGGAATAAAATATGACATTCCAACTAGGTTGGCACCCCACACTTCCCTTAAATCATGTGCATGGCTAACAACCCAAAATCCAAAAATTACATACTAAATCTAAAATATTCTGTGAAGGGCATCTCCGCTCTTGTGATAAAGTCAGGGTTCCCTTCATGCCATTCATAAGTGTCTTGTGGTAGTGTACTGCCTCTCTTGGCTGCTTCATCTGAACTGAAGGTGCTTTCTTTCCATACTTGTGTAAATCTTATACTGCCGAACTTTGTTTTGAGCCAGTCCCACAGTGGTCTGTATCTCCATTGTATTTTATCCTCTTTAAATGTCTTGATTGCAGCAGACAAATTTGATGTAAGCCACACCTTTATATGTCCCTTGTCAACAGTTCTACCCAATCCCTCTATACATGTAATTGAAGTGCATTCTGCAAGTAAGAGGTTGTAAAAGGAATCTGCAAACATATCACTCCAAGAACTGAGCATGTGCTGTCTCTAAATACCACTCCAGCTCCCCCCATGACCTGGATTACCCAATGCTGCATCATCACAACAAATCTTTACTTCATCTGGCGGAGGGGGCACCCAAAGGCATGACTTGGTTGTAGGGGCATTTCTGAGTCTTGTTCTTCCTGAAAATGATTTCAGAACTTGCAGATCATAGGCAGTGTTGTGCATGACTTTCTTAGAGATGATACTGGAGTTCTCCATTTCTGTGAGTACCTGTTTTTTTTAAGTATTGAACTGCACCTGGAGATCATTAAATAGGAAATCATTTCTGAAAGTCCAAATGTAATACAGAGAGATTAGAAGAAAGGACCACCACATGTCTTTGATTAGAGGGCTGCAATTAGTCACCAATTTGATTTGGTCTTGAAAGCACTTCACACTGCCCGTGAGATTGAAGAGGCCCATTCCCCATTCTTTAACCTTGGTAGCATAGCAGTAGATGATAGATTGATTCTTCATTTTTGCCACACATATAGCAGTAGGGCACCATAGTCATACCTCTTATCTGTAACTCAGTCTCAGTAGGGATCTTCCTGTTCATCAGTCTCCAACCAAAGTTGGATATTTTGGGCTGGACCGGGCTTTTCCATACCCACCGGTACCACCATTCTTCAGGTCTTTTGTCTCTCCAGAATTCAAATCCTTCTTTCACACTGTATTTTCCTTTGCAAGTCATTTTTCCATACACATGTCTTCCCTGTCAGAATTGGTTATCACAGAATTGACATTGATATTTGAGTTATTGAAAACCACTTGAAATTCTGGAGGCAAGTTTCATCTGTTGTTTACTATCAGTTCATTCACTGTTTTCAGATTACGCCTTTGATCTGTAGGCACCATGTCTTGCAGAGTGTTGTTTGTAATCCAGTGGTCACCCCATATTTTGATTTTGTTTCCCTTCCCTGTCACCCAGTGTATCTGATCTTTTATGTATATCAAAGCTTCCTTCTGCCCATGCCACATTGATGATTTCCTGTAGTACTTTATCATGTCCCCATTATCCTTGTAAAATTTTGTTTTCATGAGTTGAGCTCATTGTTTTTTGCCTTGTAGTATCTCCCGTGCCAGTTTCATTAGTAAAGCCTTGGTCATTTACTTCAACCTTCTAAACCCAAGTCCTTCTAGTGGCTTGCAGACCCTTTTCCATGCAACTGTGACTAGTTTTCTTTTTTCTATGTTCCCGCTCCATAATAAATTTCTTAAGACTGATTCACATCTTTGATGATGACAGCATTTTACCTGTCCAACAAGAGGCTCTTCTTTTAACTTTTTCAACCAATGTTTTCAGTTGAACAGTCTTTACTCTCCCCTCCATCAAAGGAACCCCTAGATAGGCCTCAGGCAGATGCCTTCTTTGATATTGAACAAATCACAGATTCTTTGTTTCCGTGTGTTGTTCATTTGGCTAGTTTAAGTGCTTTCTATTAGTTTGTTTACCCGATTTGTTTTATTCTGACTGAAGACGCTTTTTTTGAACATCTTCTGCTAATTTCTTCGTCAAAAATCAGTCCCGTTTCCCTAATTTAACTCTTTTCATCAAGAATTAGCAAACTGCCTAGCAAAAGTCAGATTTTTTGAAAATTGAAACTGTTTTTCTTGCAGGATTAGCAAAGAACTATAGCACTTTATAATGTGTTTTTTTGGAAAAAAGTGCTAAAGGGAAATAAATTATAGCCATTATGCTAAACGAGGGTATAATCTATTATATTTTGTTTTAGAGATTGTAGGTATCATAGCTATTTAAATATGGATATTTTCTTATATGAATTTTATTTCTTTTCAGTTGGGAACCCGACCCCGTAGAGGCGGATCCATTGAAGGATAGCAGAAGCAGGCGGAAGATTGACATACTTGGCATGATTGTTGGCATAATTGGTTCAAAAGACCAGCTAGTCAATGAATACCGTGTTATGCTAGCAGAAAAGCTTCTCAACAAATCTGACTATGACATTGACTCCGAAATACGTACTTTAGAGCTGCTTATGGTAGGTTCTGTGTCTATAAAATGTTGATGAGACATCTCTTGATTTGTATTACTTTTTCTGGTTGCATTAATTGTTTTTATTACTATGTTAAGTATTTACTTGACTTTGACTTGAATGTTTGGTGCTCATAGCTGCTGTTTTCATGTGTCAGTTACACTTTGGAGAGAGCAGTATGCAAAAGTGTGAAATTATGCTTAATGATCTCATTAATTCCAAGAGGACAAATACAAATATAAAAGCAACTATAACTCATTCATCTCAAGGAGGTACTTTTCTGAAGATATATCTGTTCATTTTGTTGCACCTTTGGCACATTTTGAAAGTTGGCCATTATGATCCCTTCAATGTTTTCGTTGAAGGACTTTGTTTATAATATGCAGTATAGTGGGAGCCAGACTTAGCTAACTTGACTTCTCTCTTTTCTATTCTTTTATTATCCACTTCTACAATCTTTAAGGTGCCGAGCAAGGACAGACTGGAATGTCACTAGATCTTCTTGACGCTACTATAATATCGGCAAACTTTTGGCCACCCATACAGGTAATTTAGGAGATCAATTTTTATTTCTGCAGTATCCACTAATACAACTTTATCCCTGTCAAATAAAATTATTTTTTGGATCAGAAATTTGAATATGCTCTGAAATGAAGGATTTATTTCGACGATCATACTGAGGGAACAATGTATACCTACAGTAATATTGTAATCTTAGAAACCCTTAAAATGAGAACGTCGTCAACTGCCATTGACAATATTTGGGTGTATACACTCGTCCATATATCTACAACAATATATTAACACGTCGAGCAATAATATTCCTCTACAGTTTTATGCATCTCTTTCTGACGCCCTTTTATCTAAAACTTCGCTTTTACATTTTCTCAAAGCCAAGCAAGAATTTTCTTGTACTGACCATGTAGAAAAATGGCAGGACGAATCCCTTAACATACCTAGAGATGTGGAGCAGCTACTATCTGATTATGGAAAAAGGTATAATGAAATCAAGACCCCCCGCAAGCTATTGTGGAAGAAAAATCTTGGTACAGTCAAGGTTAGTCACTTGTGAAATTTAATGGTAATTATCTAGTTCCATTTTGGTAATTTCATTCTCAAATAGTGATGGCTTTCATGTATTGCAATTGTTCGTTATTTTAGTTGGAGTTGCAATTTGAAGGTCGGTCAGTCCCGTTCACAGTGTCCCCGGTGCTTGCAGCAATCATAATGCAGTTCCAAGACTGCCCAAGGTAAACCTCAATAGATGTCCTTTGTCATTGTTAGGTGGTTGTATCTTCTAGGATCTAACAGAATTTTCCTAGTGTACTTTCAGTTGGACGTCTAAGAATCTTGCAACTGCCATTGGAATACCCGTGGATTCGCTTAATAGGAAGATAAACTTCTGGATCAGTAAAGTATGTAGATTCTTAAGAATTAATTTGCTTAGGCTTCAATTGTTCAAGAACTTACTGGTTCATACTCAGTGACAGACATCGATCAATTAGAATTCGCCATAGGTCAAGAAAACAGCAAATTGGGCTAGTTTACTTGGTCGAACACTTGAACTAGGTACTAGATCCTATTTGGCTAGACATGCAACATTGTAAATAAAGTAGGATGGAAACATATAGATTGTGATACAAAGACATATTTGTGAATGTATACAATATTAGGTGGGGGTCTGCCTAACCCCAACTTTCTTCTAAAAAAAATGATCCTATTTGGTGATCAATGTCCACTTTGTTGTCGAACAAAAAGTGTCTTTTACTAATAAGAAATGTCATTGGTTAAGAAATAATATTTTTCTTTTTGCGAAATTAGGAAAGACTGCTATCCTGGACATTATCATTTTTATCTTGCTGCGCTTATTTTTGATTTCTTATATACTAGCCCAACTGTAAATCTGTACTCTTCCCGTTTAAAACTTTGTCAGAATAAAATAATCTCTCCCCTAATTTTTGAAGTAAGCTTAAAGGTCTTACAATATATTAGGCTTAACAATAAGAGTATTGCTCCTTGGAGATACTTAAACACCTTAAATGAAGTTGTCAAGATTGGAATGCAGACGATAAGAGGAGTAGCCCCATGATCTTATAATTTGAGGTGCAAGGCTTGATTTGCCCGATGTGCAACTATGTATCTCAGCACGCCCCCTAACGTGTGGAGTAATTTTGAGCTCAACACATGGACACATATTTGGGTGACGTAGAGCACGTGGAGTCGTTGGTCACACAACACGTGAAAGAAAATGCTTGCTTCGATACCATATCAGAACTCGAGGTTTCTACCCAAAACCAATTGATGATAAGAGGAGTAGTCCCAGGATTTTATATTTTGAGGTGCAAGGTTTGATTTGCCCGATTTGCAACTATATATCTCAGCACTTCCAAAGAGGATACTTAACCATCTGATAGTTTGTCCAAGTTAGGAGCTTCTCATGCATCTCATTTCTTTAGCAATACCAGGGACGTCTACAGAAGTGAGTTTCTGTAAACATGGAAAAATTTGGAGTGCATTATCTTAGATTATGATTTTTTTGTGCTATTTTTCAGGCAAGTAGCAACAACGCAGAAGCAAGTCGTTTGCAAAACTACGATTAGTGAAACTCAAAAACTACTTTTATTTAAATCTCATAAACTAAGAACAACCTTTTCACTTATCAACTTAATAGAAGACCTAGAATAAGCTCTTTTTAAATAGGAGATAGAAACTTATCACAACAATAGAAGCTTTTCTTTGTGAGTCCTCGCCCAGGAGGCTCGGCCAAGCCACAACCTTTAAGGTTCCCACCCAATAAGGGGACCTAACCAACTCACTCACTACAAAAATAGCTCCTAACGCGAATTTAGCAAACTAATTAGACTCCTAATTGATAAGGAAAGCCTAAACAAAATACTAATTGGAAAAGGAATTCTGAAAGTCTGAAAACTTACTAAATAAGATGAAAGAGATTTTCTAGAAGTGGAGATAGAAAGTCAAGATTGACTAGGAATTGGGTGGGCACACACGTCCCTTACAACGGTGGGTAAACATCAAAGACATATCACAAGGTCTAGTCTCTTTTCTTGTAATTTTTTCACCAATCAGTAAGGCTATCACTTTATCTATGGGAAAAAGATAGTCTATTATCAATCTCAGACAATCTTATCTTAAATTGGAGTGTTTTATTGTTATAATTCTAGGCAATGTGTGTATTCTACCTTTTGATAGATTTGAATTCCTTCCAAGATTATTGTTGAGTGATTAAAATCACATTTTATGAGCTTGCACGAAAACCCTTATACCGTTTAGGAATAGTGTACTACTCACTTATTAAAAGAAAGTGCTGCCTATGATTCTACCCAGTGTCGAGTGAAAAAAGTACAGCTGGCAGCCATAGAAAACCTTTTCTTGTTCACATGCAGACCATTGTCGCTTCTTTTTCTTGATTCAATTTAAGTCACAATGAGCACTAGAATTGATTTAAACTAACTACGAAAGACATCCTAATGTGATTTTAATTTTTTCTTGTCAGGGAATCATTTCAGAGTCAATAGGGGCGGAGTCTGACAGTCAAATATTTACCCTTGTTGACGGAATGACTAGTGGGAATGGCGTTAATAGTGAAAGCTGTGAAGACCTTCTTGCAGCAGACGAGGAGGGAGCTGTGGCCTCTATCGAGGAGCAACTACTGAAAGAGATGACTATTTATACGGTGCGTTAATACATGGTCTTAGCTTATATACCATTTCGTGATATAATAAGTATGTACACGTTCAATGAAATCTTGTACCCATGGGATAATTAGGGTACAAGGCAAGGACATCCAAGAGGAGCATTCCCCGAGGAATGCATTTCTAAAATGACATTTATTCTGCATGCCCCTCCTTGTGTCTTGATTAATTAATTAAACATTTTAAATAACTTGAATCATACATTAACAATAAAAGGTAATGTGTGATTTCTCATATGTTGGAATATAGCAGGTAGGGGTCTTGTCTAACCCTAGATTACCCTCCCAAAACAATTACACACCAATAATTCGTCTGAAGTAAGAACATAATGTTCTATTATTTCATTAGGTTAACCAACTTGCTTTATCATATCATCAATGTTCCATTCTTATTGTTTTTTGAAGAAGCTGCCACCAGTTTTTCCACTCGTTTGTGACACCCATTTCACCAGATTTTCCTTAAAATTCAAAACTGAAGAAATTTTCCATATGCCTGCCTCACCATTATCAAAACACACCACTTCTAGTGGCTTTATCCAAAACTCATCAGTGATGCAGAGTGTATTACTCTAGATTAATTTTTGAGTATGTTAAGAAAAAGAAAGTGAAGAACCTCCTACTATTCAAAACCAGCGCAAAGACTTAGCCGACTCAGTTTGATGTAGTGGGACAAAACCTGCACCAAAGAAATAGTACAGCTCAACTTTCATGTTACCATTGGATGCGCTTACCTCATCAAAATCTTATTAGGAAAACCAATAACCCAGTTAGAAAATCCAAAGCGAAGGGAAGAGAGTACAATCCACATAGAACCCTAGCTGGCCACTTATAGATCCCCATGTTGCAGATAGAAAGGTTGGATAAGATTGACTTAATTAGCGCTTCTCTGCCCTGTAAGGAAAGTAAACTGCCTGTCCAACTATTTGCTATTTTCTTGATTTTTTCAAGTGGATAAATTATTGTGAACTTCTTAAGTCTCCCCTGAATAAGGGGTATACCCAGATATCTTTCAGGAAGTGATCTTCCAAGGAATCCAAACAGATCCTTAATCTTTTACCTTTTGCCATTGTTCATAGCCCCCCATAAATAACTTACTTTATTCTTTACTGAGAATTAGCCTTGAAGCTTCTTGGTATCTTTCTAACCATCTCTAAATAGTTTTAAGACCTTTAATATAACCATTGGAGAAAACATAAATATCAGCTGCAAAAGGTAGATGAGATGGAGCATACACATACCTTTATTAGTTAACATAGGGAACCCTTCCCATATGTTTGCGAGCATTGATCCTTTACTAAGCACATCTTCAGCCAAAGTAAACAAGGTTGGAGAAAGGGGGTCTCCTTGCTCGAGACCCCTACCTGTCAGAAAAAAGCCACATGGACCATCATTTACCATGATAGATATGTAGTCAGTTTTTAAAATTATTTGTAACTAGTTCCCTATTTTGTTAGCAGACCCTATTTTCCTGAGAACCAAAAAAAGGAATTTTCAGCTCATTGTGTCATATGCTTGGGCAATTTCAAGTTTTATGCTTACATTTCCACCATTCTTTGCTTATTAAGTTCATTTACCATCTCTGAGGCCAATCCCGCATTGCTGTGAATATTTCTTCCTTGAAAGAAAGCACATTGTTTTGAAACGGCCCTCTTAATTGTTTCACTTAACCTTGAAGCAATAATCTTAGAAATAATTTTTACTGCAAAATTACGTATGCAGATAGGTCTTTAGTCTTTTGGGCAGGAAGCAACTTTTGTTTTGGGAGCCAACACAATGAAATTAGAGTTGAAATGTCTTGGTATAGTAAAATCAACAAAATAAGGACTTCACTGCTTTTGTAACATCTTTTCCAATCACACTCCAGCAGTGTTGAAAGAACCCCTCACACCCAAAAAATTTTAAAAAAAAAAAATCAGGTCCCGAGGAACTGTTGGCATTGAGGCAAAATATAGTGCTTTTGATCTCCTCATCATCTGAGATAGTAGTAAAAGTACTTTTTTTCTTCTCATCTTTAATCGCCATGGGAACCAATTCCATGATATTTTCATCCACAACAGTCTGTCTGGGAGCAATTTTATTATTATAGAGTCCAACAATATTGTTTTTAATGCCATCCCGAGTTTCAAGAATCACTCCCTCATCAGTAGTGATAGAATCAATCAAACTTTTATTTCTTTTGATTCTAGTAAGAACATGGAAGTATGTTGTGTTCATGTCTCCACTTTCCAGCCAATTCACTATGGATTTCTGCATCCATAAGTCTTCTTCATCTCTTTGAGTTTTTCTCATTTGGTCACAGGTCTGAGACATCTCCATAGCAATATAATAATTACAAAATCAAGGGTATTTTGGAGCTGCACAATTTTATTGTGTCCGATGTGGGACTATATATCTCAACAGGAGTGATCTTCGTACCACTGTAACCAAATATTTGGTTGTTCCATTCTTTAAGCTCCACTTTCAGTCTTTTACTTAGTCCAATTAAAACTCCATGAAACTTACAGGCAGAGTCAAAGGGCATATTTGCTGATTTCGGGATACCTTTATCCCACCTAAAAAGAGGCTCATGATCACTCTGTAGTTTCAACAATTGTAAGCATCCACCCACTTTTATTCACCAACGTTCTATCAAGCTTGCAGATAATCCTGTTGTTGCCCATCTGACCATTATTCCAAGTAATCTCAGCCCCACAAAACCACTCTCCATCAGCATGTTTTTATATACGAATTCTTGAAACTCAGCAGCAACATTCCTTCTCATACACCTGCCCCCCTTTCTTTTCCTCACTTCTCAAGAGTACATTGAAATCCCCAGTCAGTAGCCAAGGCAAATTTGTAGTACTTATTACAGTTAATTCCTCCTACAAATTTCTTCTAATAATATAAAAGCAATGGTTATGCACCACACAAAAGTTATAATTGCATTACCATATAATATATTGATATGTTGGGAGGACATAGCTATAATAGTAAAGCTTATCCTTGTTTTTACCCACAAAAAAAATCCAAATATGGTTTCATTACCATTTCAAAGAAAATGGCATCACACATACCTTAGGCTCAATGTGACGTAAACTCTCAATGCGGAAGTTAAATCGAGAAGTCTTTTACCCTAAAATCAACCTAAAAATTAAATTAGGGCTAAACCTTAAACTTTATTCAATCACAACTAAGAAATAAACTTAGAACACCCTCTTCTTATATAGGCCTCAACCCTAATCCTCCTACAATTGCAAGTCCCCTACCTTTCCAAATCAGAATCTAATTAAACATTAAAATAAAAGCAACTCCAATAGTTAAGCCCCTAATCTAATAAACTAAAATAAAAAGAGATCGTCAACGAGTGGACGACGTGCACAAGGAGCTGTTCACATCAAATCCCTCCTTCAAAAAATTTCGACTACGAAATCAAACTGGGCGTGCTCCTGACGAAGCTCGTGCCACCTTGGTAACACCTTCAAAATCATCAAACTCGTCTTCATCTTCTTCCCGTAATACTTGTTGTACTGTGGCAATCACGTGTGCTTTCATACCATCAATGACTAACCCAACTCGTTTGGCAACTTGTGTGGGCAATCCTTTTTCTGGTGACTTGATTTTCCACAACCAAAAAAATTACCATAAACGAAAGTACGTGGAACTGTAGATGTTGAATTAGCTTGAACAATAGAAGTTGAAGTCGTACTTGAGTTGGTAGTTGGTGTGTATAACTCTTATGACTTTAAAGCATATTTTACCGCATCTGCCATCACAAAATGGTCTTTGAATACGAGATCCTTCTGAATGATGTTTTGTAAACCGTTTACATACTACCTTTTGTTCCTCAGTTATACACAAATTAGCGCGAGCGCTCAATAAAAAAAATTCATTTGTATACTCGGTCACATTGAACTTACTTTGACATAGGTTTTGTAGTCGCATAAAAATATCACGCTTATAATTGATTGGGATAAACTGTTTTACAAAATCCCGATGCATCCATCCCCATTCCCAATCAGTAATTGGCGGATACCTCTGTTGAATATGACCAGTTTGCACACTATTCTACCATGTAAATGCATAACCCAAGAGCTTTGTCTCGTTAATCATTACTCGATTGGGACCCCCATACTTTTTATATGCAATTTTTTTGTCAACTCGGGTAATCCAATCCATTAAGGCATTTGGATCAAGTTTCCTGTCAAACTCCACAATATTAAGCTTCACCTCGTGTTGAAGAGAAGTAACAATGCGAGTAAAAACAGAGAGATCGTTACCTTCCGATGATTGTTGTTGATAGCGAGGAGGTGGAGGTGCTTGATTAGGATTGCCTCCATAGGGTTGTCATTGTTTCAGCCTCTTTCTCGATCAACCCCGTGATTAATGTCCCTTCCCCCAAATTGTTTGTGCGACCCATTTTCACGACCTTGTCCCAGTGAGTAGTTGTTTGAGGATGACGTGGTGGTAGTACATAATGAGTATCCTCATGGGAATGATTAAAAAACAAGTCCTCAGCTAATGGTTTAAAATGCTCTTTGTCATCATCATAAACCGGTTCTTTTGATTGTTGCTCATCGATTACCTCTGAATTTTTTGCACTCGTAGCCGCTTCTCTGGTAGTGTTTGACATCTTATTTTGGGCAACAATAAAAGCCCGAAACATCTCTTGCATCTTGGACATCCCATCTTTCATCTCATCGATCGACCCCTTAATACGATCAACACGTGTGTCAAGACTAGGTGGTCTCCCCACCGGTCTCTTACTCACCATTGAAAAAAATTCATGATTGAAGATGGAACGAACAAAAGAAAAAGATCTCTGTTTTTACCAGAAATTATTGTAGCAAATCACTGTAGCACTTTAGAAACTATTGTAGCAAACACAGAAAACACTGTAGCAGTTGAAGAAAAAAATAATCCCGATCTTCAGAATTATTTCCTAAAATTTCAAATCACGAATTAAGAGAGAATCGCCATAAGAAACACCGTGAAAACCCAAGAATTAATCTCGCTCTGATGTCATTTGACGTAAACTTTCACCGCGAAAGCTAAATCGAGAAGTCTTTTACGCTAAAATCAATCTAAAAAGCTAAATTAGGGCCAAACCTTGAACTTTATTCAATCACAACTAAGAAATAAACTTACACTACCCTCTCCTTATATAAGTCTCAACCATAATTCTTCTACAATAGCAAATCCCCTACATCTCCAAATTAGAATCTAATTAGACATTAAAATAAAATCAACTCCAATAGTTAAGCCCCTAATCTAATAAGCTAAAATAAAAAGAGACCGTTAACGAGTGGACGACGTGCACTAAGAGCTGTTCACATCACAATGATACAAAATAACTCAAGTTTGTATTTCTTAATCATACCTTTTAAGGTGCTGCTGATAATTATGTTGCCTATAAGGCTTATTGAGCTTGACAGTCTTTGAGTTCCTCATTGTCTTCCATTATTCTTCGAGGTTATAAAAAGTGGGGTTAATCCCTTCCATAATTTCCTACCTTTTATCAGATAACTCAAATTCAGTTTCTTTATCTTCAGAGCCATCATGAATTTCTTCAATTTCTACTCCTATGTTGATGTTTTCCGGTGTTTGTCCACCATGTCAGCCCATGCTTCTTTAACTATACTAGTCCCCTTTTCAATTATCTCCTCCCCCCAATAGCGGATTTATCTATTTTCCTCGAATTTACTCTTTAGAGCTTCCAGCGGGCTCTAAGTTATAAATTTGGTTTATCCCCAGTCTCATTCTAAACTTCCACCCTTTCTCTCTGTGGTTTCCCCCCATAATATTGCTGGTAGATGGGGTTTTATCAACCATGATTTCATGTATCTCACCATTGTTGTTGCCATCCTTCTTTCCCATAGGCTCTCCCTCTCCCTTGTTTCCCTCTTTATTTTTCTTCTTCCATTTTTTTTTTGTTCTCCCTCCCTCCTTTGTTGCAATCTTCTCTTCTTGTATCTCTTTTCTCACATCTATGTATTCAGCCATTAAATGTCCTAGGTGAAAGCATATTTTAGGAGCTCTTCCCAGTTGGACTTCTTGACAAAATTCAAATCCTTCCCTATCTCCATTATTTTGTTAGGAATTGTTTTAGAGAAGTCCACACCTACTAATACACTCACGTAAATCCCACTGTTCCTCTTTAAAGTGCTCATATCAACTTGAACAAGATTCCCAAAGTATGCCTTCTTTCTGGTACAGTCATACGCAATACACCATAGCATTGGAGTTTTTGTGCTTCTGTACATCAAAATCTGGGGACCAAGGTATTAGCCTCAGCAACTGGTTATAAATGCGCCAAAGGTCTCCTCCCCATTCCCTTAGTTTATATTCTTCATTATCAAAAGCACAATAGTGAAATACCCTTTTCCTATAGGTATGAATTGACATATACCTTTAATCTTCCATTGCAGCATAGCTTTTGACCTGGCCAGTGCAAGCTTTGTTTTCATTAAATCAAGTCTGGTAATAAGACTAAATTTGTATCTCTCTATCGAAGAAGATCTTCCTTATTGTGAGCTCTCACCACAGATCCATCGATTGAATGTGTTTTGACCCACAAAAGTTGCACAAAATGGAAACTTTGGCCCAGTCAAAGCAGATTGACCAGTCTTTCCCACCAAAACTTTCCAAATAAGGCAACCTTATCTTTCATATCTTTAGAAGCCTACATCAGGTCAACCAGTTTCCTACCAAGAAATATTAATTTTTCAAAACTATGTTGGCGTTGTCTTTCTCTTTAGACTCAGCAGGAATCGTTAGACTAGTAATCTATTTTCATACGCATGGATCAAATGGTTATATAGTAGATGATTTTTTCTATGGTTGCTTAATAAAGCACCACAAAAACATTTATGCGGTTAAAACTTTTTAGTTATTGCATGTGTCATATAAAAGATGAATTGCGTGATGCAATGCAACTCTTTAAAGAATTGATTCTTAGCATTCCTGATAACTTAATATCATATTGTTTTCTGTTGATATAAAGAGGTTCATTGTTGAGTTTGGAGTTGTTTATATATATAATACATACACTTATCTGATATTTTTGTTTCAGAACTACATAATGGGAATGCTTACTGCTTGTGGAAGCTTGTCATTGGATAGGATTCATAATTCTCTCAAGGTAGACCATGCTTTTCTAGTATGCGACAATAGTACTGCTTTGGATAAAAAATCCCGGGAAAAATTATTTAGTTTCTTAAATGTGTCGAACTTTACTAAGACAAGCTTTTATGGCAGATGTTTTGTACTTCTGATCCTACCTACGACAAATCACTCCAACAGCTATATAGCTTCTTGTCTGGACTCGTATCAGAAGAGAAGTTAGAATTGAGAGATGGGTTATACATGAGGAAAAAGTGAAAAAAACATGGATTCAATTTGAACTGAAGTTGATCTGTTCTTCATACCGATTAAGTCAGGGTTCCCCTATTCAGAAGCCTTGGTACTGTATATATTCATCAGAAGCCTTGGTATTAATTGTTAAGGAAATGTAAGTTTATCTTTCTTTTGTTGTAAAATTTCATTATTCCTACTCAATTTCCCCCCCTGCCATGCATGTATGCATGTACATCAGAAGATTCCTGCAACACTTTGTATCAGAATTTATCAGAAGGAAACACTTGATGTGAACACATCGAATAATGGAAAAAGCTGTTATCAGACACTGAATTCACCTATTGCTCCTTTATCCCAACTGTTACGACAAACAATCTGCGACACATCATACTTTCTATCAATATGTTTAGGTTCTCCTGTGTCAACAATTGAGTAGTCTCAACATTCGATGAGTTCACCCAACTATTTAAATAGCGAGCCGTCCGGCTCACAGACGTATGTTACCAGTTCGAGAATACAGCTTGAGCTGGGTGTTTGGCCTTTGATGATTGTTCTCATCTTTGAGGGAAATGAAACTTGCTTATGGTTATGAAAGCGGATAAATACGTTCCAAGTAATAAGTTCACACTTCATTTTCCAACATTTCTGCATAATTTTTGTAGAATGTTCTAAATGTATTAGATTAATTTCAGAATCTCGGGTTGCGGCCAGCATAAGTCAGGCCTGCATACTCGTCAGAACGATGATCTCATTTAGTAACACGAAACTCGAGGCAAGTTAATGGTGGGATGTGAGGCCTTATGAAGATGAGTATAGGGCGGGTCTTATATTAGTGGGATTGCCGAAATTCCTAAAATAAATAACAAACCCGATATAGCCGTTGCTATTACAAACCAATCCCTGCAAATCCGACCGTTACACTCAAAATATTCAAATATATAACTAACTCTCTCAGTCAAGATTCACTGTTTTGCCCCCAGAGAGAGAGAGAGAGAGAGAGAGAGAGAGAGAGAACTGTTTAAGATGAAAGAAGAGAATCAACATGTAAAGATGGAAGAAGAGATGATGAATCAGCTAAGATCAAAAGCGACAGAGCTTCTTCTACGAGAAGAATGGAAAGACTCCATTGAACTTTACTCTCACTTCATCTCTCTCTCTCAAAATCAGCTCTTAAACTCCACTGACCAAACCCAAATCTCCAAAATCAAGAAACCCCTTTGCTTAGCTCTATCGAATCGAGCTGAAGCGCTGTCCCGACTCAAAGATTTCTCCGAGGCAATTAAAGATTGTGATGAAGCATTAGAAATAGATAGTACCCATTTCAAGACAATCATTTGCAAGGGTAAAATCTTGCTTAATCTTAATAGGTACTCTATGGCTTTGAATTGCTTTAAGTTAGCTATTTCTGATGTTCAAACCAATGGGAACTCTGAAATTCTCAATGGGTATTTGGAGAAATGCAAGAAACTTGAGTTTCAGTCGAGGACGGGTGCTTTCGATTTGTCAGATTGGATTGTAAATGGGTTTCGAGATAAATCGCCAGAACTAGCAGAATACTTAGGTTCAGTCAAGATTGGAAAATCAGGGTATAGTGGCCGAGGCCTATTTGCGACAAAGGAGATTGAAGCTGGGACTGTGTTGGTAGTCACCAAAGCAGTTGCGACGGGTCGGGGCATATTGCCTGATTCAAGTGAAGTTTCAGTCGAGAGTGCTAGATTAGTCATGTGGAAGGACTTTGTAGATAAAGTGGTCGAGGCTATCACGAAATGCAGCAAAACCCGCAGTTTGATTTGCACATTAGCATCGGGAGAATGTGAAGAGGTTCTTGAAGTTCTAGATACAAGTCTCTTTAGGCCTGGAACGGAGGAGGGGCTTACAGTGACGGAGAAAATTGAGATGGATAAAATTTTGGATATTTTGGATGTAAATTCTCTAACTGAAGATGCTATTTCAGCTAAAGTTCTTGGAAAGAACAGTGACTATTATGGTGTTGGGTTATGGGTATTAGCTTCTTTTATAAATCACTCCTGCAATCCTAATGCGAGACGTTTGCATGTTGGTGATCATGTGATAGTTCACACATCTAGAGATGTGAAGGCAGGCGAAGAGATCACATTTGCCTACTTTGACGTCCTCTCACCACTGAAGAAACGAAGAGAATTGTCCAAGGAATGGGGATTTCCTTGTAACTGTCAGAGATGCAAATTTGAGGAGGAATTAAGTTGTAGTGACGATTTAAGAGAAATTGAGGTGGCTTTTGAGTTCGGGTCAGATATGGGCGCTATGATAATCAAGTTGGAGAAGGGAATGAGAAAAGCGAAGATGAAAGGAAAGGAGAAAGGGTACTTGAGAGCCTCATATTGGACTGCATTTTTGAAAGTTTATAAATTGGAGAAATTGGTAAAGAAGTGGGGTAGACGGATTCCGACCGCAGAGGCTATAGCGGAAAGCATTGCCGAGGCTGTGGGTGGTGATGAGAGAGTACTAAAAGTAGTGGTCCAGGGGTTGAAAAAATATGCCATTGGAGCTCTTGAAATGGAGAAGGTCATGAAGTTAGGGAGAGGCGTTTATGGGAAAGTATTGAAAAAAAAGGCGGTGAGAGCTCTCCTTGAGCTTAGTGTATGATTTATGACCAAAGCCATTAGAACTAACATCAGGAGGCTCCTTTAGATTTAGAATAAGATGTTAACTATGATATATTCAAACTCTATTGATCACGATTTTTACTTTGAATTTTTTGAATAAAAAGAAGCTATAGTTATGATAATGCACATTATTACTAGCTTTTAAGTTCTCTTGAAATCATTGTTACAATCTCCTGTTATCGAATCTCTTTTATTGGTACACGAAATTTTGCAGTTGAGGTTGGAAATCCAATTAAGGACTTGGCTTTTTGGATGGTAACCCGGACCCTTTCTGTCATATCGTTTAAGGCATATGCAGAAAATTCCCAGTCAAAAGCATGAAGCATTGATGCTACCTATGCTACAACATACTGATGCAAACATCTCCTAGTGCCCGTCGTCCACTCGTTGACGGTCTTCTTATTTTAGTTTATTAAGATTAAGGGCTTAACTATTGGAGATGCTTTTATTTGGAGAGGTAGGGACTTGCTATTGTAGGAGGATTAGGGTTGAGGCTTATATTAGGAGAGGGTGGTGTCAGTTTATTTCTTAGTTGTGATTGAATAAAGTTCAAGGTTTAGCCCTAATTTAGTTTTAGGTTGACTTTAGCGTAAAAGACTTCTCGATTTAGCTTTCGCGTTGAGAGTTTATGTCAAATTGGCATCAAAACGAGATTAATTATTAGGTTTTCACAGTGTTTCTTAGAGCGATTCTCTTGATTCATGATTTGAAATTCTAGGAAACAGTTCTGAAGATTGGGATTTTGTTTTTCTGCACTGCTACAGTGATTCGCCACAATGTTCCTGCGTCTGCTACAGTATTATGTGATTGCTACAGTGATTTTGGTGTTTGCTACAATATTTTTAACAACTGTTACAGTGATTTATGTACTTCTACAGTAATTTTTGTGTTTTTGGTAAAAAAAGAAGGATCTTTTTTATTCTTTTGTTCTTTTCATGTTCAATCATATTTTTTTTCCCTCTTCTCTATGGCAAGCACGATCCCAATAAGAAGAGCACCTAGTCTTGAAGCACGTGTTGAGCGTATCGAAGCGTCGGTAGAAAGAATTAAAAGAATGTTCCAAAAGGTGGAAGTGACGGTCAATAAAATTTTCTTTCTTTTTAGTTACGAGGTAAAAATTCTTTCTCCGATATTTGATGTTGTTTGTGACGCTCATCAACCATGTTTTGATGATGGAGGATTACCCCCAATATATGATGAGTACTCGGATGACTACGAGTACTTGAGACCTTTAACTGATAAGAGGTGGGATTACAACAACTTTTTAGAAGAAGAAAGATTATAATTTATAGATTTATCGGCGTTTATTGATCCAACTTGGGAGAAATTTGAAGCTCGTTATGCAAGTCAAGCGACACAAAAATTACATCAATTACAAGTAATTTTTGGAGCACGTCGTTTGCTAGGTTTTGGTTTAAGGAGAAATTGTGAAAATACTGTCGCAACATCAATTGGTACATCGGCTGGATATGGCAAGTTTCGAGGTAGGATCCGAGAGTCAAAACTTAAGGTGCATGGAATCGTTAATTTTGACATGCAAGACGAGTTTGATGATATTGAAGGTGTTACCAAGGTGGCACGAGCTTCGTCAAGTGCACGCCCAGTTTAATTTTGTGGTCAAAATTTTCTTAAGACGGAGGGTTTAATGTAAACATTTCATAGTCCCCATCGTCCACTCATTGACGGTCTTCTTATTTTAGTTTATTAAGATTAAGGGCTTAACTATTGGAGATATTTTTATTTTAAATTATAATTTGGAGAGGTAAGGGACTTGCTATTGTAGGAGGATTATGGTTGAAGCCTATATAAGGAGAGGGTGGTGTAAGTTTATTTCTTAGTTGTGATTGAATAAAGTTCAAGGTTTAACCCTAATTTAGTTTTAGGCTGATTTTAGCGTAAAAGACTTTTCGATTTAGCTTCCGCGTTGAGAGTTTACGTCACATACCTTCCCAGAGGCATTCCGAAGCAAGAACTTCTTCTTGCACCAAAAGGCAAGAACTCAAAATCTTGACCCTTCACGCCAATATATATCCCTAGGAACCTTTCAGGTTTGAACTCATTTGGTTCGGCCCATATGTTTGGGTCCTTACTTATTCCCCAAACATTAACAAATACAATGACGTCTTTAGGTACATGGTAGCCATAAATCTCACATGCTTTGTCCACACGGCGAGGGATTAGGACGGGGAGTCCTTGGTGTAGTCAAAATACTTCTTTAATGGCAGTTTAGGGTATATGAGTTTAGGGATGTCAGTTTCATTGGCGAATTTGTTTGTTCCAACTGAAAGGTTTTGGTTTGTCTCATTTCGTGTATGTAAAGGTCCGTGGTTATCTCAGTCGAAGACAGTGACAGGATGAAGACCTTCGTACAATCTTCTATTAACTAACGACCAAAAAGATAAGTTGGTTAAGTAGAACTTTGATAAAGGAAGCCAAAAATGTTATTTTAATTTTTTTAAACTTTTTTGAGAAACTCGTTCGAACGACCTAAGATCTCGTTCAAACGAATTCTCGTTCGAACGACCTGGGATCCTAGGCCAAAATTCCAGAGGGTTGTCAAAAGGTCGCTCAAACGACCTTAGGTTTCGTTCGAACGAGTCTCAAGAAAAGCTGAAACACTATTTAAGCGAACATTGCTTCTTTTTTTCCCTCTTTCTTTGGCAAAAAGTTATTTTTGAAAGAGCTCAATATCCTTTATCAGATTGACAATTTGACATCAATCAAAACCTAAAAATCTTGAGGTTGATGTTGAATTAGTGTCCTACTTCCCACAAACTATTCTAGAGTGATTCAAGAAGGGTGATACTTGGTGTGAGATCAATGAGCGTCATTGCGAGAACGAAGGGGATAAAGCGTGAAGCTTAGATCAAAAGAGAGATAATCACGAGACGAGGTTATCAAGTCTATAAGTGTAATTCAGATTAAACTCTTTTTGATTAGTGGATTTTTGGTTGTCGTGTTCATTGACAACATGCAGTTTTTCTCCCGAGTAAGGAGTTTCCACATGGTGAACAATTGTTTGTGTCATTTAATTCCTTGTCTTTATCATTGATTGTTTCTGTTTAATCCTAGATCATTGATTGATAAAATTAGGTCTGACTTATTTCTCGAAATACATTAAATACCAAGCACATAAAATTTTACCAACTACTTCATCAAGCTTTGCTATTACTTTTTTGTGAGTTTCTGGATGTCTAAGGATTTCTGCCATTCCCCATTCAATAGTGCTTGGAGTAGTATCGGTGCCTGCCATAAACATATCCTGCAAAACAATCAGAACAACGAAGTTTCTTTTGTAAATAATTTAGCAATATCGTGAATATTTTAGATTTTTCAAGTGTGGTCAAGTTTAATACCTTGAACCTTGATCCTGAAAAAGTCCTTGATGTCAATCCTGGAGAGCTCTTTCGACACATCCTCCTCCTTATTGCTCTTATAGTCCAACAACACATCCAATAGGTCCGAATTCCTATTTTTATTTTTATCTCCACATAGTTTTTCCACTCCTCGAGTCTGTCATCGACCAACTTCTCAAAGAAACTATCAAATTTATTCACAAGATTTAAAATTTTCCTTTTCAACTTTTGTGGTTCTAGTGGTTTCAAACAGGGAATTTTTGGGCAGCAAGCCTGGAAGCTACAAACTCCAAGTTGATTTGAGTTAGTCACAAACAAACACAAACAAAGAAACACACAATACCAAGTTTATAGTGGTTCAAAAAATTGCTTACATCCACTTTCAAGAGAGTGAAAAAGTTTATTCAAAGTCCCAATTACAATCACTCAAGCCCAATTTTGGATTTCTCACTCAAGAAATCCCCTAAAGTTTCTCACCAAAGGATTGTCAAAGGGTTACCCACAAATGACTTAGATTTCTCTTTATATACTGGGGAAAACCTTTTATAATCGCTCAAATCTTGAGGCAAACAAGAGGTTCGAAAACAATAAAAAAAACCAAGTTACCAGATTTCGTTCGAACGGAATAGGGGGTCGTTCGAACGAAAAATGCGTCTGGGCCAAAATTCTAGAGGGATTCAGGGGTCGTTCGAACGACTTGGCCCAAACCCAAAAAAGACATAATTTCTCCACAATTCTCCACCCCGGTGAAGATTTCCCAAACTAAACGAACCAAAATCTGAGCCGAACATAGAAACCAACCAAACAGACCAAAACAAACACTTTCTACCATCAAATGTCCCCAAATACCTAAACATACAAACGACCCAAGGAAACCAACGAAAACCAAACGTCCTCAAAAGGACCAAATCCAAACCAAGCATCCCAAAGGACCAAGAAGCAAACCAAATATCCAAATAAAACAAAATTGACTGTACTAAATCAATGGTTGCCTACGTACCTCCGTGGATCAAGTCGCTCATAGTTTGCACAATCCCCTTGAGGGGCCAAATCAATCCATAAGAAAAAGATCCTTCTCTCTGTCTCTATGAATCCCCATATCAAGAGTCTGTTTGTACCGTTGTCTTGGAGACCACTTCAAACCGTATAATGATCTCTTTATCAATTGACACACATCTTCCTATATAGCAATAGTAAACCCACTCGACTGAGTCATATTGATCTCTTCCTTCAACTTCTCATGTAAGAGCTCCATCTTAACATCGGGATGTTGTGATTTCAATTCAAATGCGCTACCAAGGCCAATAGGATACGAATGGAGAAGTATTTTACCACTAAGCTTGCCTTGAAGCATAACACCATCTTGAGATCCTTTTTCCTATTATAAACCCACTTACCACCAATCGCCCTCTTTTCCTTAGGCAACTTTAAAAATTGCCAAGTTTTATTCTTGTGAAGAGAATACATCTCTTCCATCTTTGCTCCCTCCCAATGTTTAGCCGTGGAAGGAACACCTTTAACAATCGGTAGTACATAAGCTACCATGGCCTTCGCCTTTGGAAGCCATTTTGGCTTACCCATCTTCCTCTTTGGTTTACTAGTTGTAATTGACTCCACAGCCGGAGTCTCCTCATCCGTACTACCAAATACTCCACCATCGTCTGTGTCTTCATCACTTGGGGAATAAACTAATGGCTCATCACCCATTGTCACACCGGTAGATGACACCCCCTTTAGTATGGACTTCTCTGGCCAATGTGAAGGCACATCATTCTCCACCTTCTGTAATACCTCGCTGGTCATCTTCTTTGTGTGCTCAGAGCCATTTGACTTCATCATAGAAGCCTCATCAAAAGTGATATCTCTGCTCAGAATGATCTTTCGATTTTTCGTATCCCACAAATTGTAGCCTTTAGCACAATTTTTCTTACCCAGAAAAATTGCCTTCCTTGCTCGTAGATTCAACTTACCATCCTTAACATGATAGCATGTCGGACACCCAATATACGAACAGTATCATAATCTGTAGCAGGTTCTCTCGACCAAGCTTTCATTGGTGTTTTACTCTCAATTGCAGCCGAAGGCAACCTATTAACAAGGTAACATGCATATGTCAAAGCCTCAACCCAAAATGCCTTGCCCAACCCAGAATTGGACAACATACACCGAACCTTCTCCAGCAAAGTACGGTTCATGCGCTTGGCTACCCCGTTTTGTTGCGGTGTTTCTATAACCGTGAAGTGTTAAACTATCCCCTCATCCTGACATACTTGCAAGAATGGATCACTAGTGTACTCCCGACCATTATCAGAACGGAGCATTTTGATATTTCTGCCAGTCTGAGTCTCAACCAACTTCTTCCACGTCATGAAAATTTCTAGGACTTCATCCTTCTTCCTCATGGTATATACCCATACCCGCCTAAAAAAGTCATCCACAAAAGACACAAAATAATGCTTTCCCCTTGGCTATGTATTCTTGGAGGGTCCCCAAACATCAAAGTGAACATAATCAAGGGTTCCACGAGTACTGTGGATAACAACACCGAACTCTACCCTTGTCTGCTTGCCCAAAATACCGTGTTCACCAAATTCCAATTTGCACACCTTTGCACCTTCTAATAGCCCCTGGTTTACGAGAACTTTCAAGGACTTTTCCCCAACATGCGCCAAATGCATGTACCATAGCCGTGTGGTATCTATGGAAGTGGTCTCATCCCTTCCCACGGTAGCAACCTCACCAAGAACAACTGTACCATTCAAATAGTACAAATTGTTACTTCTTTTGTGGCCCTTTTCACCCCATTCTCAGACACAACCTTGTAACCATTCGCTTCAAGTAAACCCGTCGAGATAATATTCTTCCTCATCATCGGAATATACCGAACCTCATCAATCTCTTTAACTATCCCATTGTACAATTTTAGTCGAATGATACCTATCCTCATGATGTGACAAGGACCATCATCCCCCATTAACACCGCTCCACCTTCTAGCTTCTTCAAACTAGAAAATAAACCCCTTTCGGGACAACTATGATAAGTAGCACCCGAATCTAAAATCTATTCTTTAGTATCACTAACATATGCACTAGAAGTTATAGTAAAAGAGTAATTCGAATCATTACCTTCCGTTCCCGTGTCCTGAGCCAAATTCACAAAAGAGCCCAATTTTCCCGCTTTCTCCTTCTTAAGTGCTGAACAATCAATTTTCCAATGTCCCGTTTCCTTGTAAAATGCGCATTGGTTCTTACTCAATTTGTTGCTATTTAAACTGTAACCTTTCGACTTCGATCGAAGGTTGTTACCACTCGACTTCTTTCGGTCCGAAGACCTCCCTCTAGTCACCAATACCTCGGATGTCGACTCCTCAGACTCATGTTTTTTTTTCCTCCGGTCCTCTTGATTTACAACTGGCGTAGTCACATCCACGTATTACAACGAACTCTTCCCGTACGTTATCGTCGTAACCAAATGCTCGTACTCTTCAGGAAACGAGTTCAAGAACAATAGTGCTTTGTCTTCATCGTCAACCTTTTCTTCTAGATTCGCCGAGTCGGCAATAACTTGGTAAAATCGTTCAAGTGCTCCGACAAACTAATTTCTTGTCTCATTTTAAAGCGATAAAGCTTCCTCTTCAAATAGAGTCAATTTTGGATGTTCTTCACCAAATACTTCTCCTCTAGAATCTTCCAAATTTCCTTTGCCGAGGTTTCATTAATTACAAGGTATTTAATGTCTCGAGCCAAACACGAGTGAATTTGACCACAAGCTCTCTTGTTCATCTTCTTCCAAAAACTCTCCTCTACCTCATATGACTTGTCTTCCAATACTTCATCTAAGTCCAATTGACTTAGCGCATCAATAACCTCGCATCGCTACATACCAAAGTAATTGGTGCCGTTGAATTTCTCAACATCAATCTTTTCATTGTTGAATATCACCATTGTATTTCTTTTTAGGGCCAAAGAACTCGATTCAACATCGTCTCCCATGTTTCCCCCAATATTATGAACTAACCAAATCAAAACCAAATTAAAATTAAAAAACCCTAAGTAACCTTAAAATCGTGCACAACCGAGGAATCGACCTCTTTCTAATACCAATTGTTGGGCCGCAAGCCCGGAAGCCGCAAACTCCAAGTTGATTTGAGTTAGTCACAAACAAGCACAAATAAAAAAACACACAACACCAAGTTTATAGTGGTTCGGCAAATTGCCTACATCCACTTTCAAGAGAGAGAGAGAGTTTATTCAAGGTCCCAATTACAATCACTCAGGCCCAATTTTGAATTTCTCACTCAAGAAATCCCTCAAAGTTTCTCTCCAAAGGATTGTCAAAGAGTTACCCACAAATGACTTAGGTTTCCCTTTATATATTAGGGAAAACCTTTTACAATCGCTTAAATCTCGAGGCAAACAAGATGCTCGAAAACCATCAAAAAAACCAAGTTACCAGATTTTGTTCGAACGAAATAGGGGGTCGTTCGAACAAAAAATGCGTCTGGGCCTAAATTCTAGAGGGATTCAAGGGTTGTTCGAACGACTTGGCCCAAACCCAATAAAGGCATAATTTCTCAAGATGAATAAGGTCCGTGAGGTTTGGCATGGCTATAATTTCAAGAATCTCAGAAAACATTGTTTTTAGTTCTTTTTTTTGTTTTTTGTTTTTTTTTGTTTTTTGTTTTTGAATAAGCTCTTACAGCATACAAGGTTACTGATGATATTGGCTGCGTGAATGAACATATTATCGCTATGTTTACTGTGGTTTTGTTTGCTCTTCAAAGCGAGTATAGAGTTCTTAACAATTCTTTTACCTTATTACAAAATAGAAATTTTAATCTACTGAAAACCTTATCATTCTTTTTGTAACACAACATTTAGGGTGTGTTTGGTAACCCAAATTTTTTTCTCGAGAAACTGTTTCCCATTTTTAAATTTTCTTATTATTTCCCATTTAAGATTTCTCAGTGTTTCCACCATTTGGTTGCCAAGTAAAAAATAATATAACTATTTTTTTTTTCTCACATTTTCTTTACAGTAGTGTTTGGTCATCCATTTCCCACTTCGTAAAAAAACATAAATACGAAAAACAAACATAAATATTATTCTAAAATGTAATTCAAGCGAACATTATTAAAAAAACAAAGTACGTATTATTCAACCAAAGATCCTAAAACCAAACCAAAAAATACAATACGAACCTCAACAATTGATTCTACAACCGCACAAACTGCAACTACTACACCTTCAATTTCTTTCCACTTGGCATCTGAGGAGTCAGAGTTGTATTCATTATTCACATCTTCCATCTTCCTATTTTACTGTAGCATAGAGATAATAAATATTTTATCAAAGACAAAAGTAAAGTTTAACTCCATTATAGTTGTAACCTATTAACTACGTGTACAATTTAAACTTAAAATATGTACTAGTAAAGTTTAACTCCATTATTATAAGTACTAAATTCAAGATGATAAAAGAGACAAAAGTGAAGATAACATCAATCATTTAATATAGTTATCTTTTTTGTGATTATCAATGATAGAAATGACAAATAATAAAAGTAAAAAGCAAAAAGTGAGAAGAAGCATACCCGATGAAGGCTTCTTTGTTTGTGTGAGAGAGATATAGGGTTTTTTCATACAAGATAAGGTAAATATAGAGGGTCTTTTGGTGGGAAAATCAACTTGTGTGTTTCTTTTGGCGGGATGAGAAGAATCATAGATAATATCTCATATTTAGATTTCCATAAAAAATTGATGGGAAAATCTAACATAGGTCCCACTAATTTCTATGTGGGAAACATATTTTCTAAGGGGGAGAGAGTGGAAATTGTTTTCCGCTTTTAGAGCTATTAATTTTCTCATGGAAATTATGTTTCCCATATTTTTTGGACTACCAAACACCCAAGTAAGGAAAAAAATAATTTAAGTTGGTATTTTCCCACTCCGTTTCTCAATTTTGCTACTAAACACACCCTTAGAGTAAAAACAAGGGAAACAAATAAATCATGGTATACCTTTCTAACATTATTAACCCGTCAACAAAAGTACAAGGGTAAATCTACATGCATCTTTCTTCTTAAATTAGAGATTGCGTAGTTTGCGTTGGGTTAATGGAGAGTGTTTCAAATGACCTTTATCATGTTTACTTTGCTTCAAAAACCAAAGAATAAAAATATGAGATTAAAGGAGGGTAATGACTTTTTACTACGAGTACGAATTTTTTTGGTACTACGAGTACAAAGGATGTTGATACTACATACGAGTACAAAGGATTTTGATACTACGAGAATTATTGCAAAGTAGTATATAATGTGTTCCCAAAATAACTTCAAATTGTTGAGAACAAAAGCGATCTTCTAGTCTATCTAACTATGTACACACATAAACATAGATATATAGAGAGAGAAGGGAAGCTTTCACTAATGTCTATGTAAAGAGGTTTGTTACACAATAACCCTAATAGAGCTATATATATAAAGCTTCTAAAACTGTTCTGGGGTTAGGAGTCGATAGGTCCACCCAAACCCAGTTCGAGTGGGACCCAACTGAATGGTTCCTAACACTCCCCCTTTGGGGTGTCCCACATCTAGACGACTTGCCTCATTAAAACCTCCGCCTAGCAAAACCCTGTGGGTAAAAAGTTAAGCGAGGAAAGAGTACAATCCTATCTCACAGATGGGTGGTGGGCATGCATAACGTTGCCTCATAAAAACCTCGAGCTAGTAAAATCCTTAGTCCCCCAGGGATAGAAACTATGCTATCAAGAAAAAGAGTACAACACGTATATGCCCACGTCAAGTAGAGCCTACTCCCCTTAACGTTTGTCTCACATAGATGTGTCTTCCAGAGATGTCAAAGAATACAAACTTCGTATTTCTATTCCTTGTACCAATATCTTGAACATAGGCGGTGTAAGAATTTTCATGAATAAATCTTCTAAGTTGTCTGCTGAATGGTCTTGAACAAAATTAATTTCATTCTCCTTCTATAATTCGTGAGTATGAAAGAACTTTGGTAAAATATGTATAGTTATGTCGTTTTGGATACATCCTTCTCTGTCTTGAACCATGCATGTAACATTGTCTTTATAGAGAGTTGTGAGTTTCTTCTGGATAGAACTTAGTCCACAAGTTCCGTTGATGTAATTAATCATAGAGCGTAACCAAAAACATTTTCTGCCAGCTTCTTGAAGTGCAAGAATCTCCGTGTGGTTCAAGAATGTAGCGACCACCGTATGATTCACTAATATCTATGAAATTGCCGTATGCCCATACATAAGCACATAGCCCATCTGATAATGAACTCTATGTGGATCAGACAAGTATCTTGCCTCGGCATACCCTATATATAATTTTACGTTTACAATTTATCGGGTAGAATAAACTCAAGTCTATTGTGCCAGTTTTAGGTACTGTAGAATGTGCTTAATCCCATTCCAATGGCTTTGGGTAGGAACAGAACTGTGGCAAACCAAACAATTCATTACAGATGAGATATCGCTCTGGTACACCTGACTAAGTAAAATGAAACAGTGATTACTCCTATATTTGGCACGCCCTTCCTAAGAGTTTGACCTTATCAGGAGGGTGAAAGATGTCCTTGTCCACCTTCAAGATACGGACTATCATAGGCGTGTTCAAGCTATAAGCTACATCTATATTGCCTATTAAACAAGTATGCCACTACCAAGATGTATGATCTGCAAATTGTTACAATACTTGGTTTCCCAAGGTCTTTCATTTCGTATTCCTTTCCCAAAAGTATTCGGCGGCTCTCGTGATGTCCCTCGGAGTTCCGATGATATTCAGATCATCTAGTACACTGTTATGATGACTAAGCAAGTATTTATGTTCTTAATGAGAATGTATGGGCATATAAGACTATTTGCAAAGTCCCTGACTTTCAAATACTCAGTCAGCTTACTGTGCCACATGAGCCCTGATTGTTTTAAACCAACAATGACTTATCCAATTTTATTATGTGCGTACTTCGTACGTTGGGCTTAATTACTTCTGGAAGCTTACACCTCTTAGGTAGCTTCTTGCAGATGTCCGTATCTAATTTCCCGTATTGATACGTATTACTTATATATGACACATGCCTAGCTTGTCCTAGGCAACTGACAGATTGATCCAGTACTGAAAAGTTATAGCGTTCATGAATGGAGAATAGGTTGCATCGTAATCAATGCCAGGTCTCTTAAGAAAATACCTGGGAAACTAGTCTTGCCTTGACCTAATGACCTCTCTGAGTTTATTATGTTTCCATACGAATTCCCATTTGTATCTGACATTCTTTATGACACCACATCGCATTTTGCTAACGAGTTGGGCTCAGTTTGGATTCCAAACACCCATTTTGGCCAATATACAATAACATACAGTCATTTACAATAAGTGGTTCAGAATCCTCATCCTCGATGGCGAGCGCAACAGTGAGGGTGAATGCATTTTTGAAGATCACTATTAAACGATCATGCATTGTACCATTACAGACATAATAAATTAAGATCTCTTTATTAATGTACATGTGCCTCCCCGGGCTTGTCTCGCTATGCATCAACTAGTCGCGTAATTATTATTGCCTGGTCAATGGGTGGTTTCATCCTCGATGAACCGGCTACACCATAAGCCATATTTTGTCTCTTATTTTGTTGCTCATCGACTCAAAATACTTTCTTCCAATGGTGCTTTATGCGTAGCGTGAGTCTTAGATTCATTTGTGGGAAGCACGCTAGTTCCTCAGAACGTTGGTTGTGCAGGTGCATTACTTGTAAATAGATGCACCTTGGTCACTTTAGCAGTATCGCTGAATGCATATAAACAATTTATTTGTGTCCTATTGCAAGTGAAGAATTTGATGGACCTTATTGCCACTCTATTATGTAAAGGGATCCAGATGAGATAACAATGGTATCTCCCAATAAATCTTGGGACTCTTCCATGGTATTATCTATCATATCTCCCCCTAATGGTAGGAGTCATCGTCTCATAAATGTGATAATCTTCTCTGTAGTATATACGTCGTCAGTGGGTTTTAAATATTTAAAGATAGATGATGAATTGTAACCCACATAAATACTATGCTGACGTTGGGTACCCAACTTCGTGCATTGCGGAGGTATCCTCAACACTTGTATGATACATTAAGATGTACACAGAAGGGTGAGACTGGGTTCCAACTTAGTTACTAGTTGCTTTGGGAAAAGCTGATGATTCGCTAATGGATGAACAATAATAAGTGTTGTGGGGAGCAAAAATGCATGACCCACATATTAGCCCAAAGTAGTAACTATAATAACAGTGGCCTAACGATTAGATCTAATCGTTGGATTAGGTTCTTTGCTAGCCCAAACTGGGTATGGAAATGGGGTACTCTCGATGCTTAATCATCTATCATCATAAGTATGAGAGGTAAACTCACCAGTTCTGTAAGTCATATCGACTTGATTGGTCGATCTACGAATTGAGCCTGCAATCTAATGATCTTAGTGGGAAGTCATGCCAACGTTGCATTCCTAGTTGTTAATAATAGGTAAACATAAGAGCATTTCCAAGATGTTTCTATTGTGATCATAAATACTCATGATTGGCCCACATGTATCTCCATGGATGCATTGGAGAAAAGATTGAAGATGTTACTCCACCTTGGTCATACTAGGATGAACAATAGACTATCCTTGAAAAAAAATTATTACATGGACACTCTTTAGATCTTCTCCCCTTTAAAGGAAAGTTGAAAAGTATTCCCGATAATTCTCCTCATAATCCTAGCCCAGAGGAGTGCATTGGAATCGGTTCCAGTATTATTGTCTAATCTTTAAATGTGGATGTAATGCACAAAACCTGGCTGTTATTTTCTCCTATCATATTCTACTTGATAACCATTATCATATATGTCCCTAAAGCTTAGCCAATCACCATTGGAGTTATTAGCATATAAAGTGGATATGATACCTAGTACCGTATCGTTAGGGAGTAATAGCGTGATACCTCAAGTGCCTTCTATCACATTGGCCGAGCCAGTATAGTGGTGACATCCTAGATGCACAAGGTCAAAGAAAAACAATATTGTATATTTCAAAAAGGGATAAAGTGTGTAGTACTACTATCTTTGAGACATGTGTTGACAATCATTCGATTATTGGTAAATACTCTTTAAGCAGATAATGCTTTATAAGCAGAGAAATCTTTTGGGCAAGTTGTATGTAGTAGATCAACTATAATACATGGAATTTAACTACTTCTGAAGTAATAAATTCAAACTTAATCACAAAAAAAAATGGGATCTTATAGATGTGGTACCTAATGCATGTCACGAGCATTTGAAGAAGCTAACCAGTGAAGGGTTTCAACTCAATCAAAGGTAGTTGTACTAAAGGTAGTACTAATGAAGTATAACTACTACTCATAACAAGCAAAGTTACTACTTTGGCTTTCTAAGTGACATCACTTATCTATTGAGATTTTGCTACTGATCATTCTTGGACATGATCCAAAACTGCGTAGGTATCTTAGAAGAAATGTGGCTTTTAAATCTGCAGTTGCAATGTTTGCCCTAGCCATGGTCACGTGATAAGGTCGGGGCTAGTTACTGGTGGTTGGATTATAAATCTTGCCAATAGTACCACCTCTTGCCTGTCCATGGCTGCGATCTTGTCTACAACCTTGTCACCATACCTAACATTGTGTGACATAGGCACATGCGTATGCTTAGAAAGCACAAGCTTGTGGTTTTGAACCAACAACTATTGTTTTGCTCATAAAATGAGTAAAAACTTAAATCAGGTAGTGAGATATCGAATAATTGCTCTGAAGAACAATATTTAAAGCATGGAAAGTTAATAGAATATTTTGAATATTGCTATCTTCCTAAACTATTTCTCCACATAACATTATAATGGAGATGCACTACTGAAACGTAGTGATATAATACTAAAATTAGAGGGTAATCTATTATCAGGTCCTCCTGAGTATGAGGTGAGGGTATAATCAGAGTGTAGGTTTTGTTATAGACTAATGACTCATTGTTCTAAACAATAGTCTTGTCCAGATTTGCAGGCTAGATGGATCTAAGAATCAAAATAGGTCAAGTTTGTTGGTATCAAACGTAGTTGAAGTATGGGAGGTTCTCAATGTTCTGAGTGACCCCAATATCTATTATGCATGTAGATTAATACTAGTAGTAGTACTTGATAAATATCTCTGGCATAAATACATTTTAGAGTATTTAAGGTAATGATTTGCATTCATTACTTGTAGGTGAATCTTATTCATGTCTTATTACTCAAGAAATCCTATTAAGTACATGATTCTAAATTATTACTTGTGGTTTATAGTATATTGCGCAATGAAGTAAATGGTTCCTAATCATTACTTGCAAGTGAACATGGCGTTATACTCATGATATCCTATTAAGTGTTAAATCCTATATTTACTGCATAAATGAGTAATTTTACCTTAAAGTGCATTTTAATAGAGTCTTATCTAAGACTGCTATTCAAAACCACCCGATGTTGGGATCCTTATCTAATCATTGAGGGTGTTCTAAACCCCAAGGTTTTGTATAAGGATTATATATTCTAGCCAATTGACCCATTTCCTACGAATATGTAGGGATATTAGATGTTTAGTAGATGAGTGGTTTTATCCCCAAATTCTTTTGAGTTCCCCAGATAGGTAGATTAATCTTATCTTAGAACTAATGATCTAGGAGTATATCAGGGTGCTATAATAAACTATACACTTATAGATGTTATCAGGTAACATCTAATTATATCTAGATATGAAAAACTGGTGCCTAAGAAGCCATATTTTTAGGAACAAGACTAGGTCAATCAACGATGGAGTGCTCAATAATATCCTAGACATTAGAGTGTATTAAAAAATTACTTTAAGCCATATCTGAATTAGTCATTTTTCGTGTTATCTCTAACCTGCGGTTAAAATAACTAGTATCTAGGGGCATACCGTGTTTTAGAACTCTACTAGTTCTCGTAAGAGACTATGTAGATTAAAATATTTATTTATATCCAATATAAAAAGGGTCGTTGTAATTAAAAACTATAATATGCTAACCCTATAGTGTTATTTTTCTAAAAAAATCAAAAATAGGGTCCTCCTAGAGGTCAAAGTAGGAATAGAAAAAATAATAAAATATCTAATTTTTTTATTAAAAAATTGAGGTTTGAATCGGCCTGAAACGAATTCAGAACCAAAAATTGGGTTTGACCGAGTCAGATTAAGTCTGAACTTGCTTGGTTTGGTTAGACCGAGTTCTGGGTAGGTTCGGAGTTGGACCGGGTCTGGACCGAGTGATGTGTCACCATTTATCTTAGACACGTGGCATGTCTAGATCAAGATACGTGGCAACACGTGATCTTGATACGTAGCCTGACATGTCAGTTTTGTGGACCCCAGGTTCCCTGTCAGCATGACATGTGACAGGTGCTATGTCAGCAATGTGGGACCCTCGGTACCACATCATCGATGATGTAGTGCCTACTCGCAGCCTTCGAGGACAAACTCGATACTCGAAGACTACTGACAAGCTCGAAGCCTAATGTACTTACAAATCTATCAAAACCATGGCAAGTCTACCCTTGAATCCACCAAAGCTTCGACCACCGCTTCAGTCCAGCTCAGCACCAAGTCGAAGGCGGGCAACTCTGACAGAGAAACCTTGGTACAAAATAGCTGTAAAAAAGGATGTAATTGTAGTTTAACTTCTCTATAGTAACGTCACCTTTCCCATCCTCTATAAATAGGAAATGAGGGCCACCATAGAGAGGTTAAGACTTTCTCCCACACAGACCCTTGAAAAGCTCCAACTATCTTTGAGCGTTCTCTGGAAGCTTAGAGATTTAGTCTACTCGAGCTCAATACCTGTAATCTCATCCATTTATACAATTTCATCTTAAAATCCTTACTAAAGAACGTGGAGGAATTCCATTCTAGGATTCCGTACAAGCGTGCCTATTAGAATCTTTATATTTATATTAAGTATGCATACTAGAACCCTAGTCGAGTATTAATTATATGATGTAAGAGTGCAATCTCCCATCTACGAGATTAGGCCCTTGTGTTTGGTACTGTCTATGCTATTACCCTCACTTTCAACCACTTTACCAAACTGGATACATTGGCAATGGCTCCTAACCTTCGTCCGACTTTCGTCATAGCCGCACAACTCGCCCTAATGCGCAAATAATTTGCCCAGGCCAAAGAGAAACATACCAACCAGCTTCGACATGAGCACGAAGCCCGGAGACAAGAACTTAAAAATGAATGTCAACGCTGCATTGAGGAAATGGATAGACACAACCGTGACTTCGAAGAGCTTCTCAACTCTATTCGTGGTCAACAGCAAGTACGACCACAAGACGCTCTTGCTTGGTCTAGAGACCCCGAACCTTCGTAGATCTTTGCTCAAAACCCTCAAACAGAGGTATCCCCAGTCCACCTTGTTGCCGATGGTATCAACCATCCTATACCCGAAGGCTCTATACACTTGGGTGTTCCTGCTTGTGAAGATTCGAGTGATTCAACCCTGTAAACGACCATACCTCCTAACTGCCGATAATCCCAAGAACGGTTGGGTGAGCAAAGTGAAGAAAATATCCCCAGATTGAAACCACATCTAATCAGAACAGATCGATCTCCCCCTGACTAGCTTGTGTAACAAAATAGGTGCTCGTTCAATAGATCAAAGTTGCTATTCAAGTCAGCTTGAGCCCAACTCCCAATACCTGGAGCAGGCTTAACAAATCACTCTGCCTGGAGCTGTTAGCCATCGACATCCCATTAAGTTTTCATACCCCCAAAATCTGTAAATACAGAAACAAAATCTCACATCCTCGAGTTCCAGAACTCATTAAGCCTTTATTCCTCAGCCGACCAGCAGTTACGCCAACCCCCGCATATATCTCCTCAACCTTATCTTCTGTAAGGATGCGAAGACACCTCCAGCGTTGCTCGCCTGTTAGGACAACGTGAGCCTCTTCATCTTCCGACATACCTTGATATGTCAGTGGAATGAGAACGGGAGTAGGCATCTTCAGGGACTGATCTCCAAAATATCTCAACTTTAATTTCTGCATCTCAACATAAATTCTTTCTTCATGAACCATTCTTCGGGTCTTCACCATCGTCAATCAGACTTTTAAAGAATTTTGTAACAAACAACGTACTTTTCCATAATCCTCGGCACATGTTCTATTTATATTAACCTCATATTTAATGTGTAGGTATATTTCCCCAGCATCATCATTCAAAACAAACGAAACTCACAACCCTAATCGTCGTGTACATTAATATTCCCATCAACATTCAATGGATAAACGTTCCCTCATAAAAATATATATTTTTCCATACAGTCAAATCCACATAAATACTTCTTTCATTTTCAAACTTTCGAAGCCCATATACCTGTATACCCGCAAATTCTTTCTCAACCAAAGCTACTCGTGACTTCGGCTATGAGGGGACGATTGTAGGGGCCTATCCTCTGATCTAATCCAATTCAAGTTATTTCTAGTTCGAACTACCTCCATATCAGACTCACGCATTCCACATATGACATAAACAATTAGTATTGACACCTACGCCACGAATTGATGAAGAACGTGGGTCGAGCTCAACAGAAAAACATGAGCAAGTCAAAGACACCTATCTGTCACGAACTTAATAGCTTCTCAGTCAACTGCCACTTGCCACATTGTTTGGAAAATGTGCTTCAACACGATGAAGAACTACGGAGAAGGCCTATTTAAAGAAAAAGTTTCAGAAGAGACAGGGACCAGAAAAAGATACCAAAAATCCCCAAGAAAACTATATTTTTTAGATTCTTAAATAATCAAACTTCTTATCTACATGATCAAACATTTCTAGTTCGAGAGATCACTTGCAATAAGATCAGCCTCAAACAATAAAAGTTACTATTACAAAAACCCTCAACTCGAGGTCGTATTTTTTTTACCTATTTAGAGCTTTTCCATGCTAAATTACCTATGTCATTTCTTATTTCATATTAGTTTTTGTCACAGGAACATTGGTGTAAGAGCTAATTCCTAGCCATCTCGAGCTTACAGAATTAGGCCATTACATTAACTATTCATTCTTAGGGTTTCCTATTTCTAGGCATCTTATTGGGAATATTTAGTATGAATTTTTAGCAACCAAATATATGTACTTTCTATATGTTAAAATATTTTCTTCCTACTTAAGAAATATATGCTTTTAGAAAATATTTTAGATTCTTGAGGATTAGGAGACTTACTATTTTAGTACAATAATCTAGATCTCAAATATTATCCTATAATCTAATTATAGGATATGTACATTATCTTTTTCTCGAGATCCGTGCCCTTTTTGAAGCTTTTTTCCTTTTTACTTTTTCTTTATCTCATGTTCCTTCCATACTGTAAAAGAAAATTAAAATCCTATACTAAATTCAGGCTTAACTAACTTTGGGGAAGAGAACTGCGAAATCTCAGCACTCTGGGACCTACTAGATCCGTGATAGCAAGTCTCAAAGGTACATGTCACTAGCGTTTGCGATTTGGTTAGTTCCTAAGTGTATGATTTTTTTCCTGTCACTTCCCCTGACCTTCAGAACCTCAGTTCTGCAAGAAAATTTTGGCTGAAGAATCTCTGTAGACTGGTTTTGATCAAGGTGAAAAACAAAATTTGTGATATTAAGATATGAAGACAAAAATCTTATAATATTCAAAGATTAACCTATAGATTATATAAAAAAATAAAGTTTTTGGCGTATTTTCCTAAAGGTTGTCCACCCCGACAACAACGCCAATTGATGAGGTGGGATTTTTGTCCTATCTCGAATCAATACCCAATTTTGTATGCTCAACTCATTGACCAAGACATACGGTAAGGGGTGGAATCCTCAAGGAAGACACTTGAGTTTCTTTATTAATACGCTTATTTTCTTACTCTTGATAAATTAACTAGGTTTTTAGGCAATTTATTAAGTCCTTACTCTTAGGGTATTTCCAAAGATAAAGTATAATCCTTTTTGGTACAAACTATAGTAGAAAGGGGATTAACTATTGAATAATTTAATCTCTTTCTAATATTGTTCTTTCCCTTTTTTAGAAATCTCTATGAAAGAGGATATCTTTTTAACTCCTTAGTTGACTTGTTTGTGTTCTAGAAATATAATAACCTAAATAATCTACTTATTACAAAAAGAAGAGAGAAATACCAATCCTAAGAGGAGCTACTTGGTTCGAAGTCAGGCCTACTTAAGTGTAGACACCACATTTCTTTATTGCCAAGATCCTTGCCCTAACTTGAAGAACTTAGAACTTACATTTAAAGAAGAAAGATAGGGGAGAAGAAGAATCTACAAAGCTAAAAAATTTCATCCTTTATTCCTTAAGATGAGTCTCTTCTCCAAGATGCATTTACATTGAGGACCAAGGTTCCTTTTATAGAAGAAGGAGGCCTTGGGGTTTCCTTTTTCGTGACAGTATTATTGTAGTTTAGCCCTCCTATTTGAGCGACTTAAGAAATCAAGCGGCTAATTAAATCTTTATTCATCCTGAGGCACCGACACTGAAAAGTGGGACCTAGGAGGCCACCGCCAGCCCGTAAATGCTAGCTGGTTAGGCATATCAGACCTGTAATTGTGGGTCTATGGAAACCTCTTGGGTCATGCTTTGACTGGGCTTTTCCTGATGTCCTCTCTTGATATAATGTTTGACTGGATCTTTAGTGGCTCTTCTCCAGCAGCTTTCTTAGTCAAATGACATTTAACTTGTACTTTTTTGTGCTCTGTTATACTGAAGTTGGATTGTACTTAGTCATGGCCTGATATGGACTTAAGATTTTTAACTATCTATAGCAATGAAAAGATGTTTGAGCTCGCTTTTCAAAGTATTGGTGAAGGAGTCCCTTTTAGGTCCATTTTGATGTCTTTTTATTATGTGTTTCACTTTTGGACCTGTGATCTAGAAAAAAACAATACTCTTGGCATACAATCATTAGTTAAGGTAATTTGGAATACAAAATGACTATGTTTTAGGGATACAAAATGTAAGATTCTAGTGCATATTACCTACCATAAACTGACTCTGAAGGACAAGGCAACTGGGGTCAAACATAAGCTGAGAACGTTGGCTAAACCTTCAAGATGAGGTGAATAAGGGAATCAATAAATTTATTAAGGTGGGATTCATAAGAAATGCAATATACCCCGAATGGATTTCAAATATTGTGACAGTCCCAAAGAAAAAGAAAAAAATCAAAGTCTGCGTGGGTTTTACCGATCTAAACCAAACATACCCCGAAGGACAGTTTCCCATTTTTAATAGTTAAATTCTACCGCGGAGCATGAACTGCTATCAATGATGGATGTGGCCACATGATACAGTCATATACCCCTCTTACTTGAAGACCAAGAGAAAACATCATTCATCACAGAAAGTGATTTGCATTGTTACAAGGTTATACCATTCGTACTCACGAATGTGGGTACAATGTATCAAAACTTGTGACATAAATGTATAAAAATCATCTTGGAAAAATAGTGGAGGTTTACATCGATGACATACTTTAAGAGCCTAAAAAAAGGATCACACTACAAACCTCAGTACATTTTTTGATATTCTTTGATCATACAGGATGAAACTTAATCCAGACAAATATCAGTTTGGAGTTCAATCAAGAAATTTATTGGGACATCTAATTAGTAAAAAAGGCATAGAAGCTGATCCAGATCAAATTCGGGCTCTCTTATCTAAGCCATCCTCAATAACTAAGAAAGACGTGCAGAAGTTAGCTAGGAAAATTACGGCAATCGACAAAATTGTCTTCAAGTCATCATATCAATATAGGTAGTCATTTAATCTATTGTGAGGAGCAACGTCCAGAGGACAAAGTTAAAAGAATGATGAAATCGAATAGAGCGAAGAATGTGAGGCAGTATTTCAAGAACTCAAAAAGTATTTTGGAAAACTGCCCATCATAAGTACCTCCTTAGAAGGAGAAGAACTCACAGTATACCTTGCAGTTACGGACAACTCCCTCAGTTTTGTTTTTATTTGAATTGAGGATAAGATCGAGAAATTTGTGTATTTCATTAGTAAAACTCTGACCTCAGCTAAAACTAGATATTCAAAAATCAAAAATCTCCTCCTCACTCTCGTCTATACTTCACAAAATCTTAAACAATATTTTCAATCCCATTCATTTTTAGTAATGACAAATTACCTACTTCGGGAGGTCTTATCAAAGAAAGAAAAATCTCATCGAGTCCAGCAGTTTGGGGGAGCACGATATACGTTTTGAATAATGAACTTGAAAAAGGGACAAGTAGTAGCCGACTTCCTGGTGAATTTCCCAGTGGAGGATCCCAATTGGGAGGAACACGGTCCAGAATTGCTATAAGAGTAGGTCAAAAATTTCGAAGAAAAGTCGAATTAAATTTTAAAGAAAGGTTGGCTGCTACAAACTGATGGGTCAACCGGACCAACCATGCCATGAATATGAATCTTTATGATTACTCCTTCCAATGACTGGATTAAAAATCTATCATATTATATTTTAAGGCACTTAACAATGTGATAGGGTACGAAGCTATCATTTATGGGCTGTATAGGGACCTATCCCTCAACCTAACTTTAATTCGAACTATCTTCATATCAGACTCGTGTATTTTACACGTGACGTGAACGATTAACATTAACACCTAGACCACGAGCTGGCAAAGAACGTTGATCGAGCATAATAGAAGAATATGAACAAGTCAAAAACACCTGTCTCCCACAAACTAAACAGTTACTCAGTCAAACACCACTTACCTCATTATTTGGAGAAAGTGCTTCAGCACAATAATGAGCTGCGGGTAAGGTCTATATAAAGAAAAAGTTCCTGAAGAGATAGGAACCAAGAAAAACTAGATTTTCTAGATTCTAACACAGGAATCTCTAGATTTTGAATACCACAAAACTTCTTACTTACAAGATTAAGTATTTCTAGTTTGAGAAATCACTTGTAATAAGATATCAGCCTCAAGCAATAAAAGTTACTATTACTAAAACCCTGTGTCGTAGTTTTTTACCTATTCAATGGTTTTCCACGCTAAATTACCTGTGCCATTTTTTTCTTTGCATTAGTTTTTATCACAGGTATACTAGTATAAGAGCTAATTCTGAGCCCTTTTGAGCTACGGAATTAGGCCACTACAGGTTAGATATGGCATTAGAGGTTGGAGTACCTGAGATTTTTGTATACACTGACTTAATTATGGTGGTTTGTCATTACTTTTAATGATATAAGAACAATGGAAAAGTGGTTAATTACGTGACACTTTTAGTCGAGAGGATGAACAAATTTCAAAAGTCTACTTTGGAGTACTTATCATGAGGGGAAAACAGACATGTTGACTCACTAGCTTACCTTGAAGATGTTCTCGACATATAGGCTAGATACCTGAGGATTGAAGTCATTTATGCCCCCAGTATCAATCTAGTTGATGTAAACACGATAAATATTGGGGGCGATGTGCCCGTGGAAGATGATTGGAGAGTGCCTTTTCTAAAATACATTGGTCCATGGAATGATTGTCAAGGCAAGCTACTAGAGGACATCAATGAAAGATGAAGAATAATTGATAATTTGAAATGCTATATCGTGATTAATTGCAAGTTGTACAAAAGATCAGTCACAGGACCATACTTGAAATGTCTCTCAGAAAACAAAGCTAATGACATGTTAAAAGAATTGCATGAAATGACATGTGGATCACACGCTGCCGAATGATCACTCGCAAATAGGGCAATCACTCAAGGCTTATTCTAGCCTAAGATGAGAGCTCAAGCTGAAAATGCGAAGAAGTGTGATGCATGCCAAAGACACAGACACCATATTCGAGCTCCAGCTCTAGATCTTTATGCCAGCAAAGTATATTGGTCCTTAAAAAGACGGGGAATCGATCTTGTGGGAGAGTTTCCAAATACACCTGAAAGAGGAAAATTTTCTTAGTAGCAACTGATTATTTTGCGAAGTGGTAGAAGCAGTGTCATTGTGTCGAACAAGAGAAGAGGAAGTCATAAAATTCATATGGGAAAATGTTATCACTAGGTTTGGTTGCTCGCACATATTTCGGATCGATAATGGATTGCCGTCCGTAGGGGAAAAGGTGGTCGAATTTCTAAGTAGGCACAATATCATTCACTCACCATATAATCTTTACTACCCCGAAGAAATGGGCAAGCAAAAATTACCAACAAAACAATCATTGACGGGATAAAAAAACGCCTTAAAGAAAAGAAAGGAAACTAGATTAAGGAGTTACCACACGTCTTCCGGGCATACATAACCGTCCCTTGAGTATCTGCAGGATGTACATTATTTTTACTTGCCTCTGGGATAGGGGCACTCCTTGAATAGGAGATGAGGTGTTTCCATCCTTGGTATCACTTACTTAAGTCTTCTTTGGCTCAGGAGTTGTATCCTCAGCACAAACCAATTTTTCCGGTGCTAAAGAACGTAAATATTCTACCTTTACAATCTCCTGATCATAGTCTAACCCCGCCTCAGTCACAAACTTATGAATTGCATCTCATTCACCCTCTACTTTCTTTAATTCCCCTCCATAAAAAGTGATCTCTGCTTCAACGTGCAACTTGTGAGAATCTTTGGCAGCCACTTTCTCAGCGTTCGACTGCAGGATATCCTTTAATTGCTCGTGTAACTTCTATAGTTTATGAGTTATCTTCTTCATCACCTCGGCCTTTTTCTTCATTTCTTCAGTTTTCCGCAATATCTCTCGTTCACTACTTGCATTTCATACTGTATATATTCAACTCGATATAATGATTTAGAGCCTCTTAAGTCATTCTCAATTCGTTCTGCAGTTCAGAATGAACTCTCCTACTGTCTTTGGTTGTATTAAAAAAACAAGATCCTTATAGATCGACGCCCCTACAGATGGATAGAACATCTACATTTAACATCTAGTACATAAAACTACACATATACACCAGCTCGAGCAGAATACTCTTTTTCCTTAAGGCTATGGAGGTTCCTTGTTGCAGTGGCTAGTGCTTGGATTCGAGTTGGATCCATTCTAAATCCCCTATCTTCTAATATTTGCATATATGCATCTGTTAAACCTCTTTCACTATTGACTACAACTTTGAAATAGAGTATTAAGGTTAACAAAGCCCTCACGCACTCATCTTTTAGAGGAAGTTCACGAATAACATTTTTTGGGTTTTACAAAATCTATCATGATCTTTCCTAACAGCCTTATCTCTCTCTATTCTAGTCATGACACGCCTTAACTGTGTGTCATACAAATCTTTTTAATATCTCTCAGAATGGGATTTATGATACCTTGCTATACAAGTTATAAATTCTATATTACTCACAATCTACTAAGAGCAAACATATTTCTTACTAATCAAAAACATTAGTTCATCAAATAACTAGTGTTACTTCAAGAAAATAGAGAACAAAATTTAGAAACAAAAGTTATGATGTTACAAGCCTTATAGCCATCTAAGTCTCTACCTCTGTAGGAGAAGTCTTTTTCGCAGGAATATTCGTTGGTGTGGCAGCATAAACATCCACCACCTTTTCGAAATGAGCATTCAATTGTTACCCTTCCACTGCAGGAATATCTGCAGCATCAAAGGGAGCAACAATATCATCGAAACGACCTTCTAAACCAGCAGCAATGTCGACCTCAGAAAAGCAAAGATATCGATAATACTCGATCATATAATTGCATCCTTCCATGATACTAGCCGCAGTTTTTTTCAGCCTCTCTTGGTACTCTTTGACTCGTAATCGACCATTATATTCCTAAGATGGGTTTTCAGCTCTTCATTCTTGGAGTGCAAAGAGGAATTAGCTTGAGAGCTAACCTTCAGCTGTTCCTTTAGTTTTGTTACCTAAAGCAATTCCTTCTTCCTTTTCTCCAGGCTTCGAACACAGCCTTTCATCACCATTATCAGTTGCAAAAGCTACAAAAAGTTAAAAAATATACAATAGAAGATTTTATCAAGAAACATTTAAAGAAAAATCCATTATACCTTCGCAACTTGCGACCTTAGCATGTCCACGAGTTTTTCATGTTCTGTGAGAGCCAAGTCATAACACTGCTGCTCCACCTCTCGAAACTCCGTCACAACTACCGTACCAGTACGATTACTACCCTCAACCTGATTAAATTTATGCTTTTCCAGAGGGACGTTGTCATCACCGTCGCTCTTCGCAGAATCCTCACCTTCGCGGGTTTTTCACTTCTTTTCCTTCAACAGCTTTGTTGGCCCGGTCAGCTTAGAAGTTATTTTTTCCACGACTTCGGTAACAGAAGCAGTTGTATGCCTTCTTTGTAGATAGCAGCTTTTTATTAACCCTCCGAAGCATGACACTCTTTAGTGTTCTATCAAAAGACGCAATTGTTGGAAAATACAAAGAGAGTTTGGTTTTCTTTTTGTTTGAATGTTAGAACTAATTGTCTTTATTCTATATTGGATATGAAGGAAGCTCAACTCTACTATATAAGTAAGTCTAATACTTAACTTATTATGGTGTATATGAGAGTTGGTGGGTCACACACGCATGTGCAATCCATATGTGCAAACTAGCTTGGGTGCATGGGCTACCCATGGGCTTGCCGACCTAGGAAACCTGCTTATTATTATAGGTCTATGATTCGGCCTTGGGGCCTTGGGGCCTTGGGTCATGGGCTCATGGGGATTCCTTGGAACACTTAGTAGTCAATTTTTTTTTTTTTTTTGGGTTTGAGGTGCAAGTTGGGTTGTCTCCAACAGACACAACTTAAAGTGTGACATTTGGTGAAGAGGCACTAACTTAAGGTGTGACCCTTAGTAAAGAGTCACCTATACTCTATATAACCCAACTTCATTTTTCATTAATTTTTAATTAGTTTTCAGAGTTTTCTTGAGTCATTTTTTCAAGAGAGAAACCATACACAATCAATGTTCATTTGGCAGAGAGATAGAAGTACTTTCTTCTCTTTGCGACTAATCATTATATCCTGGGAGACAGGGGCCTACATTCCTATAAAGCACTGTGGCAGGGGTGAATCTGTCTTAAGAAAATAGTATGCATACACTAGATTTGATCATCTCCTTAAGAGGTGTTGTTTATTCACGCAGATTATATTACAAAGTTAGAAAATATACAAGATCAGATTTTATCAAGAAACATTCAAAGAAAAATTCATTATACCTTCGAAACTTGCAATCTTAGCATGTCCATGAGCTTTTCAGGTTCCCTGAGAGCCAGATCATATTACTGCTGCTCTATCTCTCGAAACTCCATCACAACTACGGTACGAGTATGATTACTACTTTCGACCTGATTAAATTTACGCCTGTTCAGAAGGACATTGTCATCATCGTTGCTCTCCACAGAATACTCACCTTCACAGGTTTTTCACTTCTTTTCCTTCCCCAGCTTTGATGGCCCGGCCAGCTCAGAAGTTATTTTGTCCACGACTTTGATAACAGAAGCAGTTGCCTTCTTCGTAGCTGGCAGCTCTTTATTAACCCTCTGAAGCGTGACCCTCTTTCGTGCTCTATTAGTAGATGCAACATTCTTCTCTAGAGGTGGGGGAATGTCGACAGACAGGGTAGTTTACAGAAGATCGAATCCATCTACAGTAATAGAAGATGAGCCAATCTAATGATTAATCTCCTATTAACCAGCCATTGCTCGCCTCTTATTTACAAATATAACTTTGGGAGCTACTATTTTATTCTATTTATCCTACTGAATTTTCAATTATTGCAGAACCTATTTCAGTTTGGAAATTTTGAGAATAAATACTAGTTTTTGCCATCTTTGCAAAATCGATACTTTGGCAAGCCTCTTCCAAAATCTATACTAAAATTAACAAATCGATAATGGTCCCACCTACTACCCTCTAGCTGCCACCCTATTCTCTAACATTAAATGTTGATGGGTAGTCTATTCTGCTCCAAATATAAAACTACCAACTCACAAAGATTACTCAACAAATGACAAAGTTATACCAAAACAATTACAAAGATATACGCATAAAATGACAGAGTTCTCGCATAACAAATGTTAAATAATGCAGAAAAAATGAGAAACTATCCCACTGGAGTTGTTGAGTAGTCTAATCTGCTATAGTAATCAGAATAGTAATAAGAGGGAAGATTCCCCCCTAAATACACTACCAACCTTAAAAATCAAAGCTTCTTCTTCTTCTTCAACAACAAAGCTGCTACAAAAATCAAAACATGTTCTTCTTGATATACTGTTTATCTCCTTCATGTGCCAAGTCTTCCAGCTATCGTTCTGCATTCGATAAAGTCCTCACACAGAGGTCATTGGGAGGAAAAGATTGCTGCTATCATATGTTATTCTCGTTGCCAAAGACAGTTGTTATCCTTCTCTCCGATCGTTAAAATAATCATTTCAGTAAATATTTTTTCTAACTCTGTATCAATCATCTCTAACTGTGTATCGGCATCACGATTTTTCCTATTTATCTTAAGAAAAGATGTTATGCAAGATGATACAACTCGTACATAATCATTTTTCTTCGAATTTTTAATCATCTGTCTTCTGCTACTATATCACCAGAATTGTTCATTGATATCATTTCTTTCAGGATTCCTATCATTTGTTTGAGGGATTGCTGGAGTTCAGTTTTATAACATTTTTCTCATTTGTTTTTTATTACTTTATCACCGGAATTGTTTATTTATATCATTTGTTTCAGGGATGAATGGAGTTCAGCTTTATACCAATGTTCATTTTGGTGGGGATATCGTACGTCCAAAGATCAGATCAATTATTACTTATGTTGGAGGAAGTACAAAACTTACCTCACTAAGAGCGCACTCGTCATACGAAGATTTTGTTACACTCCTTGAAGAAACAAGTGAAATCCGTCGTGAGGACTGTAAGCTGTACAACTTCGTCCATGGTTGTGCATGCATAATTTTATCAGTCCAGGACTTTACCGTAATGATCAATATGCATAAAACCAATCCCGGCACACCCTTTCACATATGGATTGTTAATGACCTTAGGGTACCTTCCCAGAACTCCCATAATTTTATTTCTGATTTTTGTTCTTCGAGTAAAGGGTTGTCCACCTCCAAAGATACTGGTTCAGGTAGAGGCTTGTCCACCACCAAAGCGGGGGGACCTTTGTCGCATAACTCATTTCCTGATCCTGAACCAGAATACAGGGGTTACCCTGAAATAAACGACAGAGGGCTTGATCCACGCAGGTTTGGATCCTTTGTGGATGATGAAAATGATTCTTTCAAAACTATCCGTACTGATGTTCCTCCCTCAAATGAACCTAGTATTCCTCAATTAAATGTTCATCTCTCAAATGTACCTGTGTTAGCTAATGTTCCTCAATCAAATAAGCCTTTTCAAACTATCTCTACTAATGTTCCCCTCTCAAATGAACCTTCTATTCCTTAATCAAGTATTCATCTCTCAAATGAACCTGTGTTAACTAATGTTCCTCCTTCAAATGAACCTACGTTAACTAATGTTCCTCTTTCAATTGAACCCGGACCTATCATTGGATAAAGTAAAACTTCAGGTAAGTTCACAGAATTTGCCATTTGTGTTCTCTGTTTTATCATTTCTTATTCAATTTCTATCATGCTAAGTAGAATATTTCTCATTTCTTCAGCTGAGTTTTAGTTTGAGCCACAGCCCGAACAGGTGAAAGATCTTATAGATTTTCGATTCAAATCTGCTGCGTACACGGAGGATCCCTATGACTTCAGTAAAGAGTTTAACATTAGTGATCTATATCGAGATAAGATTAAACTCAAGAATCACATAAGAGTTTATGCAGTTGCAAACAAGTTCAATCTCAAGCACGTTCTGAGCAACGAATATAAAATCGTGGTACATTGCAAAGGTCATAAATGCTCTTGGTGGATTTATGCGACAAGGTTGGTCAGTTCTGCCATATTTTGAGTAAGTACTTATTGCTTTGTGCATACTTGCATATGAGTAGAAACTGAAGGTGGGAACGCGTATAAGGCAACGTCTAGTAGATGGGTTGCTTCTATAATCAAGCAAAACTACAAAAAGACCCAAACTACAAACCTTCCAGAATTATTGATGATATGCAAATTCATCACAATATTGATGTAACATACAATCTTGCCTGGCGTGGGAAAGACAATGCCCACGCTGAGGTATCATCACTTTATATGTCATTTGTTCCCCCATACAATTCATTTGTACAATATTGTTTATCATTTTTGCTCATATTATTTGGTTGACTCACTGTGTCATTTGTACTTGCCATACAAGTCATTTGTAAAACACTGTTTATCATTTGTCTTCTCCATAATTTCATTTGATCTACGTAATTATTTCAGATGTGAGACAGCTTTGATCACGTATACCAACTACTTATGAGCTACTTTGCAGAAGTGAGGTTGGTTGACCTGGATTTTGTATTTGACATTCAAACTACGAGTTGTAAGGATAAGAGATTCACAAGGTATTTTTGGTATTTTGGTCCCCCCCAAAAAAACTTATAAACTATTGAGACCAGTTGTCGTGATTGACGAAACTTTTTTAAAAGGGAGATATCGTGGGACTCTGCTAACAACCATTTCCATTGTCCCAAGTAATCACATTTTTCTACTTGTATTTTCGATGACATACTCGGAGACCACCAAAAGTTGGACATACTTCCTGGAGATGTTTGGATCTAATTTTCACGGTTATGACACTAGATTCCTCGTCATCTCTGATAGGAACCCCAAAATTATTAATGCTGTACCTAAGGTGTTTCCATTTACAATCCATAGGTTTTGCACCTTCCACATATCTAACAACATTAAAACTACCCTCAAAAGCACGATGATCGCATTTAGGATGGCAGTAGAGGCCTTAACCAGTGTTGATTTTAATAAACACATGAATGCTATCCAGAATACAGATCCAGTGGGTCTTCAATACATACTAGGTATTCCCAAGGATACATGGTCTAATCTATACATTCCAATGAGTAGGTGCGTACGTTGTTACTCTATATTGCTCAGCTAATCATTTGTTATATGAACAATATTCATTGTAACTCTATTTATATTCTTATTTGTCATTTTTTTGCCATAATTTTTCATTATTTCTTTAATATTCCTTTTACAGCTGTATAATCTCATTTGTTATCAGTTTACACTCATTTAGCATTTGACTTCAATGGTTTGTTAATTTTTTAGATACAGAGTCACTTACATAAATCATGTCGAGAGTTAAAATAACGTTATTTTGAAAGTAGATCTCCCTATCCATGCGTTTATTGAAGAATTACGTAGAATTTATTTGGAAATGTCTTAAACGTATAGGGAGGAAGCTAAGAAGAGTCAAGCTCGCTTAACGCCATGGGCTACAGATCACTGTGAGAGCAAAAAATTTGTTGTGGATTTACTAACCTGGAGGGTTCGTACATCACGTCACTATTTTCAGATGACTAGTTATGGTAGAACCGATTCTGTAAATATTGAAGATGGTACTTGTTCTTGTCATTTGCGGCAAACGATGGGTATACCTTGTGAACACGAAGTACGCGTTCTGGGTCTTGCTAATGTTGATCCAACTACACGTGTCTCTGAGTACTACACAAATAATACATACAAGACTGTTTATGAACCTATAAGAGGAATTGAGTAGTGGATTTTAAAATTTGATCCACGTATTTGTGCTCCTATTGTAACAGTTCGAGCTAGTCGTCCTCGCAGGCAAAGGAAGATGAGGGAAAAAAATGCCTGGTCTTGTTACCAAACTAAGATTTTGCAGTAGGTGTCGAAAAAATGGACACAATCGTCATTCTTGTAAGCTTCTGCCAATCCCATCTGATGATAATACACGTCCGACAATGGTACCATCTTTTATGATGAACACTGAGCCACCTATCATCCCAGATAAAGATGTCACAATCAGTTTGCACTGATGATTTTGGGCACTCTATGTATCATTTATTTGTATGATCTTTATCGCCAGTGCTTGAAAATTCATCATTTGTCTAAATGTAACTGTCATTTCTTAAAAAAGAAATTCTCATTTGTCTGTTTCCATTATATAATTATTTAGCACCGAACTGTCATTTGTGCATTGAGAATATATTATTAGTTTGGTTGTATGACCTCATTGTTTGCTTATGAAGTGTCATTTGAGGATGAATACTTTCTCATTTGTTTGTTTCCATGATATCATTGTTTTATTAAGAACTGTCATTTGTTCTCAAAGATTTTCCCATTTGTTGGTTTCTATTATATCATTGTGCGCCAAGAATTTTTCATTGTCTGTTGAATTTTTATCTTCAGTTTTGTTAAGTTCATCATTAAACTTGACCGCCCTATATCATAATTATTTTCTTATAGAACTGTGATTATTTTGTTTGCCACATACCAATTGGAAACCACTACTTAACAACAAAAAACAAACGAAATAGTACCAAATAAAATATCTTTTCATTCATAAAAAGGCAAAATACAAGTTACCACAAAAAATGAACAAACGAAATACCAAAAAAAAAAAAAAATGTTCACAATTCTTCCTGATCACGTTCCGCACATTCCAGATCGTGCTTCAAAGCCTGGATCTTCTGCTCGAGACAACTAATCTTAGAAGCCGACTCTTCGTACAGTTTCTTGTCCTCGTCCTGGTCCAACTTTACGACGCAAAGTTGATCTTCCAAAAAGCGCATATGGAACTTGAACTCTTCAAAATGCTGATCTCTCTTTGCTATAGTTTGATGTAGTTCATCCTAGATATAATCGGACGCTCCTAATTTCTCTCTGAAGTCTTCATAATGCTCTTTCAGCATTTGTGCCTTCTCACCGGAAAATCCTTCTCCATTAGACATAGTCTATTCAATTTGTAGAGACGTTGGTCACCCTGATCTTCCTGCGTCCCTACCGACTCAAACCAATCATATGGAGTATTCAAAGATACATGGAAAACTCGAGTGGAATGCGACATTTTTCTTTAAAAGTTGAAAAGAGTTTAGATTTTAGGGTTTGAATAGTTAAAGAGTAGAGAATAGTTTATTTGAACTTAAAACCTTTATTAGGGGAGTTTAATGCATTGGGAAGAGTAGAGAATATGGTAAAAGTTATTATTACTTGGTTCGGCGCCGTCGTTTCTTGTTCTACACGTAAGTAATATGAATATTTAAACTGAGTTGTCTATTAAATTATCATTTCTTGTCATATCGATTTGTCATATGCTGAAGATAAGTTCGCATTTGTTGTTAAGTTATATATTATTATATCTTTCCAGACCTGCCATTTTTAGCCATAATTTATCATTTCTCTATTCATGTTTTATCACCAGTTTTGTTAAGTTCAACATTTATCTACCATTGTTGATGGAATCTTTATCATTGGTTTGGTTCCCTTATATCATTTAGATATGATGGATCTTCCCTAGCGAAAAACCGAAACGAAACAAAAGAAATGTTCATATAAGGGAAACATTCGAACAATAATAACAAAAAAAAAGAAAACTAGAAACAACCCAAATGTTCACAACTCCTAACTTGAGGAATTCTGATCACGTTCCATAACCACGATCTTCTGCTCGAGACAACTAATTTTACAGGCTTACTCATCCTACAATTTTTGTGCTCATTTCGGTCTAACTTTAGGGCGCAGAGTTGATCTTCCAAGAAGCGGATATGGAACATGAACCCTTCAGAACGTTCTTTTTTCTTTTTTATAATTTTATCTAGTTCTTTATCTATTTCATAGAGTTCTCCTAATTTTTCCTTGAACTCTTTCTAATGCTGTTTCGGCAGTTGCACCTTCTCACCGGTGACATCCTTCTCCATTAGGCAAATTTTATTCAACGTGAATAGACATTCGTCAACTTGATCTTCCTTAATCTCTACCGCCTCAAACCAATCTTGAGGGGTACTGGAAGAGGCACGGCTAAATCGAGTGGAGTGGGAGTGCGACATTTCTTGAGAAGTTTTAAAGAGTTGAAGGTTAGAGCTTTAGTTTTGGGTTTTTTTTCATTTTTTATACTTGGGAGAATTAGGACTTTGAATCACGCGTAACAGGGTTTAGGGTTTAGGGTTTAGTGTTTAGAGTGGCGGGAACCATGTGGATGTTTTGGTTAGATAACTTGTTGAAAACGTAATCAAAGTTGACTTTAAGAATGACTTGTCATATCTTCTGTAAAGGCAAGAATCTGTCGGCTTTAAAGATGGAGATATGGCATTTGTTGTGACCAAGGGTATCATCGTGATGTGCTAATTTTCATTTCTTTAAAAATAGCTTGTCATAACCTTATACTACATAACCTGCACACTTGCTTATAGTTCTCAAGCATTACATACTTTCCTACCAACGATGCATTCCCTTATTTGCTGGTGCGGTGAAAATTGTGATCTTTGTCTCTCACACACAAGCCTCTGCCCTAACCATTGGTTCTGTCAATGCGCTCACAAAATTGATGGGTGTAGTTTATGGGCGTGGGTAGATGAGGTAAAAAGGTGCGATTGTGGTCTCATTTGCAGAGTCTCTAAACTTCATGGTATAAGATTCTACCATTGCCCACAATACCATTGTCAGTTCAAAACTTGAGAGTCCTCAACGCCTGATGATTCTAAAAGGTCGCAGTTATCAACGGCGGAAGATGTCACAAATTCTAGCCAAAGGAGCAATCAGAACCTCGATACTATTACATCTGAAACTTACACTCAACTAAGGATCTCGAAGGTCAGAACGGAGATGCTGCAAGATTTTTTGTCGAAGTTAAAATCTCTAGATCTTAACAAGTAGAGAAATATGTAGGAGTGAAGTATAATATGCCTCATTTTTAGTGACGTTAATTTATGGTATTAGAATGTTAAGCTCTTAAGAATCAAATGGTAAATCATATATTACAAATGACAGCATTTTAATAATACCATGCAATTTATGGATTATAAATGACAAATACCATAAAACAAATGACAAATGGCTTATTGTTGGATGACATATATTTTATTAAATAAAAAATACTTTTCCAATGTTCCTTCATCATTTCAAATGGGCTTCGTCTGTATTAAATACTACTGTGTTAAATTATATCTGACATTGGGATTTGACTTAGCATTAAATACTAATGTGGTTTATTCGGCAAGTACTTCTTTATTCCTTATTTAATCTTATTCGGCAAGTACACTGTGAAGAAGATGGTGACCACCAGATGCCAAACATACGAGGCTAGGGTTCTTGCCAAGATGCAAGAGCTGCGGCTTTGATACTTTGGGACTCATTCCCTTGAACTTCCTACTCCCATTCCAGTGCGTCCTACCTTCCATGGGATGACGTATGAACAGGTGGAAGAGGAGGATGATGATTATTATCAAATGCAACACTTTCACTATATGGTAATGTCAGTGTAGGGAGGAGAATTGGTCTGTGTCTTCTGGCAGAGGACGCTGTTACAGCGGCGGATGAAGTAGCTGGTATGCGCCTGATGATGTCTAGCCGATACCCTGAGTAAGAATAGAGGAAGAGATTGTGGGGTGGTGAGGGTTACGGTGGAGGAGATGCTGGTGGTGGTAGGGGAGACCTACCACCGCCACCACCTCCGAGTGCATAAACTGATATAAATTGATGTAATGTAAATTGAAAGTTGTACAATATTCGAGCTAATAAAAGTTTCTTATTTTTTTTGTGAGCAAATGAGTTCTGGGAAGGTACCCTAAGTTAGACACAATTAATATCATTAATTTATATAATCTTTCTCATTTGTTAGTCCTTCTTTGTCATTCGTATAGTACATATTTGTTAGAATGGCTAGTCTGTATAGTTGGATTGTAATTAATTTTTTATTTTTTATTTATGATTTGGCATTTGTTATCATAGAATTGTCATTTGTTAAATATGATTTGGCATTTGTTATCAGAAATTTGTTGTCATTTGTTATAAGAGATTTGTTGTCAATAATTTGTCATTTGTTAATCATGATTTGACTTTTTCTATACAGGGTTTTTTATTTGTTATAAATGATTTGGCTATGTGTCTAGAGTGGTTATTAGGGGAAGAGAGGGAGAGGCGCATCGATTGATGTTTATCAGATTGAAAACATAAAAACGTGTAACCCCAAGTCTTAACATTCCAACCTCTCCATCTTCTTCCATCATTTCTTTCTCACTCTCTCAAGTCTCAAGACTCTAAAAAATGTTGGATTTCCTTCCATTAACTCCCCCAACAACAGACTATAGTGATAGTGATAAGGGGGAACAACCAGCTGACTACACCTTGGGCGAATATCCCGAAGAGGACTTCGACGTCGAGGAAGACCGGCAGTTGTTGGAGGGTGGTGGTGGTGATGATGATGAGGAAGATGATGATGATGGTGATGATGCGGATGATGGTGATGATGCGGACGATGAAGATGAAGATGATGAACCTCCTCCTCAGAAGATGATGAGATTCTATTAGGTTTTTTTAGTGGCTCGCTTTTTGGAGGGATTTTTTATGGGAAGAGTCCTTGAAACAAACATTTTTAGGGTTTTTATGATGATGAATGTTGATGAATGATAATGTTGAATGTAATTTACTTAGTTTTGAATCTTTTGATTTATGTTTTGTTTCGATATATTTTTTAGTTGATAATGATTTGTATGATAGTAGACAACATTTGCCATGATGTATCATTTGTTATCTATGATATACCATTGGTTATATATGATTTGGCATTTGTAATCAGAGATTTGCCATTTGTTATGCATGATATATCATTCGTTATATATGATTAGTCATTTGTTATGAGAGATTTGTCATTTCTTATCTATGATATATCATTCGTTATATATTATTTGGCATTTATTATCAGGTATTTGTCATTTGTTATCTTAAAAACAATTATTCATTATATATTATTTGTTTTGTAGATAGGCAACATTTGATATAAGTGAATAGTCGATTTGGTTCATTGAACATTAGTATCGTATCTATATGATTGTAGACTTCATTTGAAGTTAAAAAAATTAGTTATCAAAAATTTATCATTTGTTAGCCATGATTTGTCATTTGTTTGCTATGATTTGTCATTTATTAACAATCTATGGTCGATTTGGTTATTTAAACATTTGTATCGTGCCTGTATGATAGTAGACTTCATTTGAAGTTAAAAAAATAGTTATCAAAAATTTGTCATTTGTTAGCAATAATTTGTTATTTGTTAGCCATTATTTGTCATTTGTTAATAATCTATGGTCGATTTGGTTCTTTGAACATTTGTATCGTCTCAGTATGATAGTAGACTTCATTTAAAGTTAAAAAAATTAGTTATCAATAATTTATTATTTGTTGACGATAATTTGTCATTTGTTAACAAATGATAAATAATGGCTAACAAATGACAAATTATTGCTAACAAATGACAAATTTTTGATAACTAATTTTTTTAACTTCAAATGAAGTCTACTATTATACAGACACAATACAAATGTTCAAAGAACCAAATCGACCATAGATTGTTAACAAATGACAAATAATGGCTAACAAATGACAAATATTTGATAACTAATTTTTTTAACTTTAAATAAAGTCTACTATCGTACAGACACGATACAAATGCTCAAAGAACTAAATTGACCATAGATTGTTAACAAATGACAAATAATGGCTAACAAATGACAAATTTTTGATAACTAATTTTTTTAACATCAAATGAAGTCTACAATCATACAGACATGATACTAATGTTCAATGAAACAAATGGACTATTCACTAACATCAAATGCTGTCTATCTACAAAACAAATATTATATAATGAATGATTGTTTTTAAGATAACAAATGACAAATCTCAAATTACAAATGCCAAATAAAATATAACGAATGATATATCATAGATAACAAATGACAGATCTCTCATAACAAATGCCTAATTATATATATCGAATGATTTATCATTGATAACAAATGACAAATCTCAAATTACAAATGCTAAATCAAATATAACGAATGATATTTTATAGATAACAAATGACAAATCTCTCATAACAAATGCCTAATAATATATAACGAATGATATATCATGGATAACAAATGATAAATCTCTTATTACAAATGCCAAATCATACATAAGAAATGAAAAATCAATAATAATCCAACTATACTGACTATCCACTCTAACAAATATGTAACATACGAATGACAAAGAAGATATAGCAAATGAGAAATATTTTATAAATGAATGATATTACTTGTTATAACTTCAGATAGATAACTTTACAAAATTACAAAAATTATACATACAACAAAATTGATGTTAAAGTTTCAAAATCAAATCTCCTCCGGCTGAACTTATAGCCCTAATTTATCATAAGCAATTATGTAACGATATTCATTATTTGTCCATAAAGACAAACATATAGACCCCGCAGTCATTACCATTTGGTTGTATTGGACATTTCCCAAAATGAGTTGTCCATTTGGAGTTTAGGCCATAATTCTTTACCTCTGAACCAGTAGGTAGCCTACAATGGTGAGTAAAATCTCTCCATATCAACATTTTGGGAGGATCGTTGATATCTGATCTTTAATAAGCTGGTGTCCAGGAGATAACTTCTTCTTCTTCCATGCATTTACAATTTTTGAATCTACCATTGAATCGTAGATGCATATTTTTCTTGCCTTACAGGACACAACACAAAGGACCCAATGGTTGTCATTGATATTATAAGGAATGAGTATTAATTTTGAATTGAACACTTTTAAATATCCTCGATGGATGGAATTAAAAAATGTACGATCCCATTGCATAGATGTAATTTGTTCCTAAATTGATTTCTTCTTCAGTTCTACACCTTCTGGAGAGGACATATTACGAGTCAGTACATTGAAAGCCCTGACAATATATTGATAAGCAAAGATATCCGCCAACACAATCCTTTCATTTTCTGGGCGGGCACAATGTTGTGTGTCAAAATATTAAATCCAGGCTTTAATGTACACATCAATGATCTGAACAAGAAAAAAAAAACAAATTAGATAACAAAAATGATAATGTTCAATATTACAAATGACAACGAAGGCAAAACTAATGATAAAGTACAATCGAATAACGGACGAAAAATTTGAAAACAAATGGTAAAGACTCTTGTACAAATGACAGAGGAAATGAAATAAATGATATAAATACCTCATTGTCCAACCATTGATTTGGATATAAGGTGTAGAGAGCGTTAAGCTAAATAGTTTCTTCACCTATTATCATATAGGTACTCCTGTTGCCCTTCTTAGCTTTAGTAACACTCCCAGAAGAAGCTCGTCAAGGTGAGCATGCAATCGATTCATTTGACAAGCCATTTTGATGGCTCTTTCATTAATTTCTTCCTCATTTAGTGCATGCCTCTTCTTTAAGGTGACATCCACTTCCGACTCTATTAAAACAAGCTAAAATAGAGTTGTCGAAATAAGAAAATGAAATATAAATACGCTTATTACATGAGAATGAGTAATAAACCATTTGTTTGGTTTAAAAGTACTTCATACATTGGTCTGGTCAACAACCATTTGTTTTATTACTTACTCAGGGTCTAGTTTATTTTATTAATTTCCGTCATCATCATCCTTGCCTTTAAATACCTCATCTTTATTCTATCCCACCTCCTCTTTATTCTGTTCTACCTCCACTTTACTCTCTTTAGTCTGTAAATAAATATACTACAAATGATAAAAGTCATAGAAAATATGGGAAAATAAACAAAAGAAAATGAACAGTTACCAGTAAACAAATGATAAGTTACCTGATTTGCTTCATCTTCAGTTTTTTCAACTTCCAGAGTCTATTCCTCGATAGATACATCAGTTGTTTGGTCAGCACTAGCCTGTAAATAAACAGACTACAAATGATTAGAGTGATACAAGTTATGGTAAAACAAAAGAAGAAAATGAGAAGTAAACATCAAACAAATGATAAGTTACTTGATAAGCTTCACCAACAACTTCCTCCTGGTTGAAGAATACTATATCAGTTTTTGCTACCTTTGCAACCACCATAGTTTGTACAACAAATGTTAAAGAAGAAACAAATTAAAAAAAATGGTATAGATAGGTGATGTTACTATTATTATGGATAGCTCAATACAAACAAATATTAGTTGTAGTCAGGTAACTTGAGGTTATGAGTTCTCTTATTCAACAAATACCTCATTGTTAGGTTGTACATCTTTTTTTTTCCAGTATAATACGCCACTAGAGTTGGTTGTTTTGAATCCTCTTCTTCAGCAACATCATCAACTTTCTCATCACCATCAACTTTCTCATCACCATTCTTCGATTCTTCTATCTGTAAAATATGATATACATACTACGAATGGTAAAATTAAATAAACAAACAACAGAGTAGTAACAAATATGGTAGATAGCTCAAAACAAATGTTAGATAAATAAATACCTCTTGAACTTCCTCTTCTTCAGATTTAACTTTATCCTCGACATCTTTCTTATCATCATTATCTTTTTCTTCACCCTTCTTCCACTTCACATACAACAAATAAAATGAACAAAGACATCAGAAGAAGTGAAAGTTTTGGAAAAGAGAATGACAAAAACAACTTCACAAATGCCAAAATATTATTAACAAATGACAGACATCTGAGGAAATGGAAAATTGCATAAAGTAAATGCCAATATATAATACATAAATATTAAATAAAATAATATAAATGATAAGAAGTAGCGAACGGATGATACCTCTAGAAGATCACCACCATATTCAGGCGATATCGCATTGAAATTTACTTCCCTCCCAGCTTCAACATCATCATCTACCATTAAAACATTTGCCACCTCCAATATCTCTCCAGGCACAACTTGCTGAAGCAAATTTTTGGCAGTTGATTGAATATTCTAAAGTTCTGGGAATTGTACTCGTCTCTTCCTTGACACTCTATTAGCCAAGCCCTTCTTGGGGATCTTGGGGATTAAGCCTTTCAATTGAATCAGTGGGGCAAGATCAAATTGTTCATCAGTAAAAGTTTCTTTCTTCGGGCCTTCAACCTTTTCTTCTTGTTGAGCACATTAGCTTCTTCTGCCATTCTCCCTTACCTTTTTTTGTTCTCGGCTCCGCCTTCTTCCTTTTCCCATCTTCTTTTTCATTACCTCATTCTCGCTTGTGTTTCGCAGTTTTCTCAGGAGTAAGGAACTGGTACTGCCCAAGGAGTGGAGTATCTCCAAGTGGTAGAGTACTGTCTCCCACAGTAGACATCAAAATTCATTCCAATATTTTACCATGAGTATGCAACATTTTGCCATGGTCATCCAACTTCAATAACATTTTACCATGCTCCTCCAACTGGGAGGATATCCTAACCACTACAACTCCGATCTCAGTGGCAGAAGAACTGCTACCTATTGCAGGTGTAATGACTGTAGGTGTACCGACTGCAGGTGCTTCGATTTAATATCTCTAAAATATTCAAACAGATGACGATGACAAAGGAAAACCTAGAAATGATAGGAAATACTCTAATAATGATAATAGGTATACAATAAATGACAAAAAAGACTTCATAATGACAGAAAAATCAAACAAATGTCAAGAAGGGAATACAAAATGCCAAAACTAACAAATAAAATGATAGGAAACCTAAATTAAATGACAAAGAAGCAATAAATTGAATCAAGATCATACAAAGAATGGTAAATTACCATGGCCTCTTACACAAGATCTTGCTGCATGTCAGTCTCAGAGGACTTCATAGCTATTACCAGCAAATCGGGGTTAGTAAAAAACTTTTTAAACGTCACAATTTGGCGACGCTTAAAGAATGTTATCCTCCATCCCTGAAGCTTAGGGAGCAAATGTATGGATTCCTCAATTTTTGGAAACTTCAGGCTGGGAATAGAAAGGAAAGTCCATATCATCAACACCCAGGTACATCCGTGGAGTGATAAAGCTTTATCCGATTTTTTATCAGCGGCCGATCGATATTTGGCAAACTCTACTATTTACCTCCGCAATAAATTATAGACTTGCTCACCCCAGGGGAATCTGTTGAACCGCTGTAGATCATCTACCAGATCAACATACTTCACCTAAATGTTTCTCCCCTTGTTCGGGAGGAAAAATGATAGTATAATTTTTAACAAATTTAATCTAAGAATATCTTCTGCAAAACAAAATAACACAATGTAATGATAAGAACCTTAGAATATAATGAGCCAAAAATGGCAAATACAATACAAATATTGGAGGGGTGAGAAATACAATGAAAGACGATGATAAAGAATACAACACAAATGACAAATTAGAGGCTTACCCTGATGTCTTTCTAATTTTGCCTATTTTAAAGCATCATCAATTTCCTTCAACCCATATGTATTCTTCTTCTTGGGAAATCTAAAATTCGTCATATGCTCAGGATCAACAAATAATAACTCATTTGCAATAGGCGTGACACGTAGCCCCAAAATTAGGCAAACATAAATGGAATTCATCTGAATTATCGTCTCCCCAAATTGGAACTTCATATCACCGAGATGACGATTTAATATTTCCACAACCAACATCGACATCTGCGTTATTGGATCAATCAGCAGTATGGGTGCAAAGCAGGTGGCACGAAGAACACCCTTTTCCTCTTCAGGCAGAGCTGTAAACATTTTGTGAAATCCCAAACCTGTAGACTAAGAGGTATAATTTTTAGCATTGTAGGTGCCCTTCTTGGCTCTACCCTCTTGTGTTTGGTTCTCCTCGTCAACTTGTTCATTCACTTCTTTATCAGACTTTATTATGGGGGAAGAAGAAAAAATAGACTTTAATCAAACACCTGGTAGGCAGTAGTGACATAGATGATTTGCCACTTATATAACACTGAAATTACACAAACACACAAATAATTTGCCAATGATTTTTGAGAAAACGGTTTGTGCGATTATGACGGTTTTTACGCTCGTTAATCACAAACACGATTTGTAGAAACAAAACGATTTTTACAGTTTTACAGTGGTCGTACAGGAAAAGAGTGCTTGAGGAATAAGAATGGTTTTTGACGCCAAAAGCTAAACGAACTCGTGTGAATCGCACTCTTTACCTAACCCTGGAGAATAGTAAACAAATGCCAAATAATACAGCTGATGGTGGCAAAGTCTACATTAACCAATATAACTGATGGTTAAACGTATGATAAATTGGTTTAAACGAATAACAAGAAATGCATGTAATGGTGACAGGGTGTGCCTTACACGTCTCGAAATAGTAAGGACACGTGTAGATTGAGGAACGATTAAAATTGGATACGTGGCGTGATAATAATATTTTTAAATAATTTATTATTAATTATGAAGTAACATTCGAACTAGTAGAGCCACGACCTTACCTGTTACCTTACCTGTGGATCCCACGGCCTAGAAACTTATTTTAATATTCAAGAGTAGATATTTTTGGAACAAATGGCAAAAATGTAGTAAACAAATGACAAATAAGGCTAAACAAATGGGAAAGTTATATTACAAATATGACAACAGTCTGTTAAGAATGACATAGATGTCTGAAAGAATGCTAGAGTTGAACTAAATAAATTACATATTTTGGTTTGTAGCTGCTGCGCAGACGTTTTGCCATCGTTTGTTCCACGAGTTAAGTAGAGTAGAGTACCATAATTTCCTCCATGCCTAAGGAGTAGAGTACCAGTCTTTAATCAAACACTTACTAGGCAGTAGTCACACAGACGGTTTGTGACAAATAATCGGGACGGTTTTTGTGGTTGAGTAAGAAGAAGAAACTGTTCGATGAATCGAGATCGCTTTTGGCTCCAAAAACCAGACGAACTCCTGTGAACCGCAGGTGATACGTAACCTTAAATGATGAGAAATAGTAATAGAATTGGTAAAAGAGTCTGCATTCTTATAAATAATACATATGCTCAAAAGTAGGACAAAATATACTACAACAAATGACAAGTAGTTTATGAGATGGTGATAATGTCAGCCTTCCTCGTACACGTGGCTTGATATAATAGTTTTAAATGAGTTAAATAATTTTTTAAATTTTTTTGTTAGGTCGGACGTGACATTTGTACTTGTAGAGCCCAAAAAGAGGTGGTTGTCTGCTGTAATATTGGAACTTTAGTAGGGCCAAATATGGTTTTTCCTCTTGCCATTATCGATTTTGCAATTTATTGTTCCCTGGGTTTGATTTTGTAAAGATGACAAAAACTAGTATTTATTCTCATAATTTCCGATTTCAGTTTGGTACCCTCTTTCCCAACATGATCAAAGAGACTAGTATTGTCAGGAGTAGCTATTGCCTGAGGACCTACATAGACAAAACACCACAATATAGAATGAAGAAGTAATAACAAGAACAAATTTAATAAATAACATACTAGAACGAGTTTCAAATACTTAGAGCATCTCCAACAACAGAGTGGTATGTTGTTAAGGTTTTCCCATACTCTTGCAAAAAACCCATCTAACAGGGGTATGGTGTTCAGCATACTCATCTCCATACTCTTCTAAAGTATGTAAAACCTGAAATTGGCGATGAGTATACGCATACCGCCTAGGCGCTGAACCGTTCAGCGCCTAACAACTTTTTTAATACAACTGCCCAAGGGGAAAAATAATAATTAATAGACGCTAGGCGCTGAACCGTTCAGCGTCTAAAAAAAAAAACATATTATTTGGCCTTTTGGTGTTAGGCGCTGAACCGTTAAGCGCTGAATACAAAAAAATGTAATTTGCTATTGGAACAAAACAATATGCAATTCCGGAATATCTGTATGGTAAGCCGGAACAACATACCACTCTGTTGGAGATGCTCTTACTGTCATTATAAAGTCTAAAATCCAGCTCGAGCACAAGTTGGTTCATCCGCTGTCTACATACAGTTACCACTGACCCACATCAGGCGATCATTCTAGGGTCAACTAGCAGAATCAAAGTCAAAAAAATTTCTCCTTGAGAGGTAAGCACTTTGGCCTGCTTTTTTATATTTCATCTTGTAATACTTTAATGCGTCTGAAGCCATAAATTGCCTATCTACCCGATTTACTCTCCACTTCTCATTGAGTGCTTTACAAACCCTAAACATGCCATACACATTACCGTTCAATTGAACGCGGGGCAACACTTCAAGACATTCATAACCCCTTTCTAGAAATTAGTCAAGGGAATCTAAAGCCCATACAGAAATTGGTTTGTAAAGAAAACAAACCCATCCGGCTAACCCATGAATAATTGGCCATTATAATACTCAATCGTGACGTCATCAGGCAATTTCCTTTCTCGCCTTTCCTGCTTGAGGTCAGGTACCCAGTAGTACCTCCTTGGCCCGTTTGCAGGAATAAATTCTCTAAAATATATACCATCGTCTGTTATATAGTTACCCCATTTACCTACCAATCTCTTCTCAATCTCAAAAATTCTTTCCCCACAAACATCTCTGTTTCTTCCCCCCCTATTATTCATTAAGTTCGTATTGGGTACCCCATGTGCAACCTGCAAAGGTGCAACCTCGATTACTCTTTCCCGATTATCTACCACTTCTTCACCACCACCACCCTCCCCCGAACTGTTTATCTCGTTCTCATTTCCTGATGTCGAGGCTTCCATCTCTGAACATGACTAATTTTTTTTTTTACTTCTAGGAACTAGTTTTTTCTGGCGCATAATAAACCTATAATGGCAATGTCAAAACCAGTTCTATCTCGATATCAAAATTTTCGTGCTTATATACAGATCTTAATTACCCCTTAATTCATAAAAAATTCCATCTCCTATTTTTGCTCATATCGATAAAGTCCTAAATCGCACTTTGTTATCCTAGTAATTCAACCAGTCAACCATATCAACCTAAGTAGATAACAGTTACCAAAATTAGAAAATCAACCATTTTTTCAAACTTTTTAGAGGGAAATACAGAAAAAACCATTTTTTCTTCTTCTCATATTTAAACCCCAATTACATTATGAATAGTTTGGTACATGCCACCATACTAACCAAAAACTGTATATGTACGAAAAACTAGTTTGCAAATATCAACAAGGAGAATTACAAAAAACCAAAAGTTCAAAACACCAGCCTAAAATTGAAGAACCACATTCTCCAAACCTCGAAGCAAAAGGGGCATGAGGAATATTCACGGAAATTTGAACCCCTTGAATTTTCTTGCCTTCAGAAAGCTTTCCAGATAAATGGGGAGAGTTTTCTCAATCTCTGGCACTGGTTCATTTTAACAAGTGAGGATCCCTCTCTCTAAGGTTCTATTTCTCTAAAAATGCATTACAACTTTTGGGGAGAGAGACAAGACTTTATACTCTCCCTCGGCAAAAGTGTCCGTTCCTTGGAGCACATAGCAGTCGTCCTCCTTTTCTCCATAGAGAGTCTTTTCCCCTCCACCATTCATCAATGTTATCTTTCTTAGGAAGACGCGCCCTCTCATTATTATTGCCCCTTAACTTACCTCTGAGCCTCCACAACGAGTTGACTCACCTATTTAACTCGATCTAAAATAACCAACGAACCCACAAACTCGTTCACGTCATCTCCCCAAAGAAGCTTATCCACTCAAGATGATCAACTCTCACAAATCGAGTTCAAAGACTAGGACGATTACATTCAAAAGTAGTTACACTTCAAGCAATCGGGATAATTGGGTTCACCACACAGAATAATATCACCTCCCACTGCCCTTTCATTCTCTTTCACAATTTTGTCTAGGGCGATCTCTTTCACATCAATCTTGTGAGCTTCAGCATCCGGGATTAAGTAACGAAAGACATCACACCAGAAATGCCGATCCAGTACCACAAGTTTCTCTTCCGCACTCAGGTCTTCGAGTTGTAATGGCTATTTAGGTAAAACTGCATCATAAGGAAGAGTCTGGAAGTACCGTTCACATAGTTTAGACACTTTAATTGCCAATCTCCCCTCTGTAGCCTGGCGTTGGCATCACCATGACAAAATACTTACGAAAAGGAAAAGATTCCTAAACAGTGTAAAAAAGATGAAGAATGTCAAGATCCACTACCCATTTGTACACAGGGAAAATCCATATTATTTTGGAGAATATATTCCCAGCAAATATCTACGTGAGATTACAGGGGTATAAATATATTTACAGAATAAGATTTTGAGAAACAAGGAAAGTTCAAGTATATTCCCATTGAAGTCCAAATCCCATGAAATGAGACAGGGTCATCTCGAAAAAGCTTTGGAAGTCAGAATATCAAATTAATCACATATCGTACTAGAAGCAGTAACAGTTTGATGCACTAAACGGAATCGTGACAACATCTCAGTCCGAAGAAATAGATCATAACAATAAAGTTCATTTCAATACGAATGACTAGTTACAACATAGTTACAACCTAGTTACACCCGAAGAAATTAATCACATAATAATAATGCAGGTTACAACATAGTTTACAACCTAGTTACAACCTAAACACCTGCAACCACAAACGATGCCTAAACCTGACTCCAGCAGCTTTCTTCTCCTTTTCCACCATCCGCTCCGCCTCCATACGAATGACTTAATGGAATTGGAAGAGCCAAAAGAAGTCGTTGTTAGCTTCTTCAACTTCCTCTGGGGTCAGACCATCGTAGGTGGGTTCTTACCAGGATAAGAGTTGGAGCGGCAAGAAATTGTTGGCCAAAGTAGCCCTAAGGTTTAGGGGGCCCTAGGCGATCTTCATTGGTACCTCTGACCTTTTGGCGAGGCAAATCAACTTAAACCAACTAGGCAAATTCATTAAATATGATTTTAGGGGCCATTTCTTATATACTACTTTATCATTTGGAGGCCCCAAGTTTACATTAAAAATTGGGAGTCTCTTGAGCCTATAACCCGGGTCGGCCCAGGGTTTTAGCTTTGCAAACTTTACAAGGATGCAAGGTTAACGGTTTTCACAAAGATTCTGGGACTTAGTCTTTGCCATCTTTTACATAGGGGTGGCAATGGGTCGGGTTTGGGGCGGGTGGAGTAATACCATCCCCATACCCGCCAAATTACCATACCCCCATACCCGCCCCATTACCATTTAACTTAAATGGGGAATACCCAAACCCGCCCCGTTTAAATTTGCCAATACCAAACCCTCTCCATCACCCATTTAACATCCGTTTATCCTAAGTGGGGATCCCTAAACCCGCCCCATTTATGAAATTTTACCAAAAAAAATAGAAATCACCTGTACAAAAAAAAAAAAAACTAAACTAAATCAGGTGCATAGTTCACACATACACACAATAAAAGATCATGCAATGTGCTACATTACAGTAAGAACAAACATCATAGAATGTGTTGCACTGCAATGGTTATATTCTTATCTAATCAGTCACTTGAAATGGATCAAATTAGAATTAAGGTTGAAAATATTGAGACTAATCTTAGTAACTTGTAAACGTTGAGACTTAATTATTATTTTAAGCTTCTGGATTGTTGGAGACTTGGAGGAGTTACCTGAATCGATTAGTGATCTCTCTAATTTGCAAATGTTGTATACTTCCTAAAATAGATCACTGATGTAGAGATTGGTTTGAAACAAATCACTGATGTAAACGTTGTTCCAATCGATTGGTAATCTATCCAATCTTCGTAAACTTCCCAATGAATGATGTAGAGATTGAATTATAAAATGATCGTAGACTTAATTGCTGTTCGAATCTTCGCAACCTTGAATTTGGAGGATGAAGGTTGAAATGATTCAAATGGAAATGAAGATTAAAATGAATTTGGTAATTGGTACAGACTGATATCTGATCACAAAGGTTGAAATAAATTTGTAGAGGTTGTGGAGGTTGAACTTGAAGGAAGTAAGAGAGGAGGAAAGAAGTGATTAAGTGAATTAGATTACTCATATTCTCATAACTCATAAGGGTATTCAGGACATATCATATATAATTGGATCGGGTGACGGGCCCCCGTTTATTTAAGGCTAAAACCAGACCCGCCCCAATTAATAAATGGGTATTTTTTTTTACCAAACCCGCCCCATACCCGCTATAGTCATGCCATACCCGCCTCATTAAGGGCGGGGGGGGGGGGGGGGGGGGGGGGCGCCGGCGGGGCGGGTTAAATTGCCAACCCTACTTTTACATAGCACACAGAGAGATACTCGAGAATGTTTTGGGCCAAGCATGAGCAAACTATTTATATCCTTAGTAAGCATGTTGAAAACTTTAAGAATTTGCAAGAATATAATTAATACATCTGGCAAAGACCTAATTAACCTCTCTATCTTGAAGATGCATGGCGTATTAAAATCCACTAATGAGGTGGTACAAACAACTATTCTATTGATCGACTGTTACGATGACTGGTCATAACTACTTGGTAATGTTCCCTTGAAATAGTGTGAAGTCAGGATCATTATAAATGGTCATAATATGAGGCCTATAAATAGGAACACATGAGAATAGAATAGGGATAGATTTTCTTATCTAGAAAATCACCACAAAATTCTAAGAATATTTATTGTAATCAGTAGTCATCTCTCAATAATACTATTTCTTACAAATCCTCGAGTGAGGTCGTGGTTTTTACCTATTCAAAGGTTTCCACATTAGATTTTATACTATCTTTGTCTTTGATTGCTAGTTTACTGCAAAGTGCTTTAATCACATTCGATGTGAGAGACTAAGTTCGAATTACAAATTTAGGCCCTTACAGCCTGGCTTTTAGGGGTATAGCAAGGAATACGTATACATCATCTAGAAGTGATTTGAAGTGCTCAAAAGAAATTTTGATTTATGTTATGAACCATTCGGTTGGGTCCCACCCAAATTGGGTTTGGGGTGACCCACTGACTCCTAACCCTAGATAATTTTTAGAAGGTTTATATATACCCTATTAGGGTTATTGTGTAACACACCTCTTTATAGAGACATTAATGAAAGCTTCCCTTTTTTCTCTATATATATTTATATGCTTATGTGTGTGCATGGTTAGATAGACTAGAAGATCACTTTTGTTCTCAACACGTAATAAGCGCGACTTACCACGAGCTTTTGGATCTCTGCACCTCTTCCCTCATAAAAGAATTATTTTGCTTTGTGGAGAGGTATAATCAAATTTTCTTATTGATTCTAGTATTCTATGCATAATTACATGATTAGATCTATATGTATGTCATTGTTTAGATCTGATTAGGGAAAAATCAAACATTTTTAGGCATTTTTCACAGTTTTTTACCTTTTTCGAGGGTTATTTTTAAAGGTATTTTACTGCCATTTTTCAACATAATTAAATTGTGAGTGTAATTTTATTACGTAGCCTGTATTCCAATGATCGCAATCATATATCATGTTTCTCCTGGAAGTTGGCGGATGTTAGGAAATTAGCCATAAAAATGGTAAAGCGGTCAAAATTTTAACGGTGGCTGACCTAAGAATGACGTCATCCTAGGGTTTTAGGCCTTCTATACATTATCACCTTGGGTTGATGACATCCTTAAACTATGTTAAGGCCTACAGTACTGAAGCGTCACTTCAGGATTGGTTGAGGTAGTGTTGATGTGGCAGGACCCCACTAGCTAATGTGGCGTGGGAGAGTCCCATTGTGCTGATGTGTCATCAGTGACATGCTATAGGTAATGTGTCAGCATGTGAGGTTGATGATGTGACACCTGGGGTCCACATACTGACGTTGCACCAATGGTCCCACGTGTTATTGTGTAACTACAACGTATCATCAATGATGTGGCACCGAGGGTCCCACCTAACATGTGACACCTGCCACATATCATTTGCAGGGGCCTAATCTAGTAGAGGGGAGATTCTACTCTTACACCGCAGAATTAAGCAGGCGTATACTTAATAAAAATATAGAGATTCTAATAGACACGCTTGTGTGAAGTCCTAAAATGGGATTCCTCCAGGGCTTCTAGTAAGGATTTTAAGATGAAATTGCATAAATGGATGTGATTACAGGTATAGGGCTCGAGTAGACTGAATCTCCATAATCCACAATACGATTGAGAAGCTTGTGTTAGTAGAGAAATACGAAGAACACCAATCGGTTTAGAAAAATAGAGAATTCGATTACTTAAAACGAAGTAATTACAAGAAGAAAAACTTTCAAACCCAAGGTTTCTCTCAGAACTCTTTCAGATCTAACCTAACCTAGAAAATAGCCTAAGTTCCTTTTATATACTAGGGAATCCAAAAATCATAAAAGAACGGATCTTGAGGCCAAACAACTCCTGAGATTTCAAAACACCGCCAAAGCCGTTCAAACGAATTAGGGAGTTGTTCGAACGATTTTACGACTAATTGGTCTGAAAACCCTATAAAAGTTGCCTGGTCGTTCGAACAAAACCCAACTCGTTTGAAAAAATATATGGCTATGGGCCAAAATTCCAGAGGACAAGGCAACTCGTTCGAACGACACTTAAGTTGTTCAAACGAAATATGGCTCTGGGCCAAAATTCCAGCGAACATGTCAACTCATTCGAGCGACACTCAAAGTCGTTCGAATGACTTTGACAAAACTTAAAAAAATACTAGATCCTCCTGGATCACTCAAAGCTTCTAGAGTGTGCTCGAAGGTAGTTAGAGCTTCTCAAGGGTCTGTGTGGGGGAAAGTTTCAACCTTTCTGTGGTGGCTCTCCTTTCCTATTTATAGAAGACAGAAAAGGTGACGTCACTATAGGGAAGTCAAATTATAGATGCATCCTTCTTTACAATTGTTTTGTACTAGGGTTTATCTGCCAGAGTTATCTGCCTTTGACCTGGTACTGAGCTGGACTAAAGCGGTGGTCGAAGCTTCAGTGTATTCGAGGGTACACTTGCCATGGCTTTAACAAATCTGCAAGTATGGTAGGCTTCAAGTTTGTCGGTAGTCTTCGAGTATCGAGTCTGTTCATAGTGATTGCAAATAGTCTATAATATTTACCCCCTCTCAGCTGGGGCCTTGGAAAGGTCGAGTAGACATTGGTTGATGGTTCTAGCTGATAAGTTGTCTGTATGGAAACTTGTGAGTTTGACCATTATTATTACAACAGTTACCAAGGTCATTAATTACTGATTATGTTGATTGTGATTTGGCATCATTAATGACCCCTTAATCTCTTATATAAAAAGGGGGGTAACAAATTTTCTTAATGTTATTGCTTGATCTCTACTCAACTTCTCTCTTCCCTTTATGTATCAAGATGAAGAATCAATCTCAGAGCTAACAAGAATAAGATGAGGCTAGGATAGCCGCCAGGGTGACATAATTGACGATGAATTATTTTGGCTGTATGGGCTTGAAGGTGAAGCTTCCAGAGCTCACCGACCTTCAGATAGGTGAGCTGACTTCCAAGGAGCGAGATGAGGCAAAAGAGTTTGGTTTTTGATGGGTGATGTACAGTCAACATCTCTTGACTATTGCGGGAGGGCCGATACGTTGAGAGGCATGACAGAGTGGGTAGTGGAGGAAGAAAATGCTATTGCTGGTAATAGTGGTTCAAGGCACTCGAAGAGTTGCCCTGGCTATGACTGATATAGTCATACATGTTTTTTATTTTCATAATTTTTTTTTTGTAGTCAAATTAGAATGATATTTTTTTTAGCTTCTGTTAACGATGTGCAATGCTTGTGAATCGTATGGGATAGTTCTTTTTGACCTTCGAGGGTTTTGAAAGTTTGTCAAAGAAAATAGATTTAGAGAAATAAAAAAGGATAGTATTTTTTGACCTTCGAAGGTACTAGACGGAGGTCGATGGAAATGGCATAAACAAACAAAATGATAGGGCTTTTTGACCTTCGAAGGTTCTAGAAGGATATCAAAGGAAAAAGACTTAAAAAAACCAAAGGATAGGGCTCTTAGACCTTTGAATGTTCTGGAAAGAGATCGAAGGAAAAAAAAATTAGAACAACATAAAGATAGGGCTCTTTGACCTTTGATCCTATTTGGTCAATTATTGTAATGGTGGATAGTTGTGATTAGGTTCCCAAGGTCATTGATGTATTCGAGGTCAAAGTCTATACTGATATGACTTTTGTAGGCTTTATTCCTGACTTGTAAGGGGCCTACCTATTTGAACAGAGTGTAGAGTTAGGGTTAGTTGTCACTTCATATATGATATCAAATATTGTGATAAGTATGACGTAAAAAATGTAGTTGATCCCTTTTTCAAGGGTTCAAATTGCAACAAACACTTAACTATGCCAGTGAAATTTTCATTCGAGAGGTTGAGAGAGGTGTTGGTGTCGATCAAGAAATTGAGAGAGATTGTGTTAATGAAGGTGTTTGTTTACTTGATTTGAAGAACTCGAAGAGAAAATTGAGGAGTGAAGCTAGGAAAGCAAGGTGGTCAAAATGATTAGAGAGGCATTCAAAATTTGTATAGGATGGTCTGTTATAATTATTGAGAAAAGGTAGAAAAGTGAGAGAGAGTGGTGTTAGTAGGGGTTGTAATGGCCTAATTCTGCAAGCTCGAGATGGCTTGAAATTAGCTTTTACACCAATGTTCTTGTGACAAAAACTAATATGAAATAAGAAATGACACATGTGATTTAGCGTGGAAAACCTCTGAATTGGTAAAAAACCATGACCTCGTATTGAGGGTTTTTGTAATAGTAACTTTTATTGCTTGATGCTGATATCTTATTGCAAGTGATCTCTCGAACTAGAAATGTTTGATTCTGTAGATAAGAAGTTTGAGTACTTAAGAATCTAGAAAATGTAGTTTTCATGGTGATTTCTCGTATATTTTTTCTGGTCCTTGTCTTTTCTGAAACTTTTAATTTATATAGGCATTCTCTGTAATTCTTTATCGTGCTGAAGCACGTTCTCTGAACAATATGGTAAGTAGCGGTTGACTGAGCAACTGTTGAGTTCATGAGAGACAGGTGTCTTTGACTTGTTCATGTTTTTCTGTTGAGCTCGACCCTCATTCTTTATCAGTTTGTGGCGTAGGTGTTAATGCTGACTGTTTATGCTGACTGTTTATGTCACATGTAGAATGCGTGAGTCTGATATGGATGTAGTTTGAGCTAGAAATAGCTCGAATTAGGTTAGATCGAGGGATAGGTCCCTACAGTTAACATATATAACAACTGCATATAAATATATGCTTAATATATATTATTGCCCCTACACTTAATAAATAGGAAACATTCTATCATAATAATATTTTAACATATAAAATTTCTATCATAGTATTATTCTAGCATAATTGTTTATTGTGTGTTTAATATTCTTGCACAAATCCTAGTAAAAGTTAAAGTAAGCATTAGGACTGCACCCCTGCACAGGAAACTCTTATAAGGGACCCCCAACCTATGGGACTGCCTAATAGGGATATAACAAAAGTTATATCACACAGACCCCCAAATCCTAACTGTCAATCTAAAATAAATAAAACTTAAAAGCTAGTAGAGGAGTTTTAAGGAATTTTACCACCTACGGAACTAGGAGATACCGGATCTGGGTGTCAACCACAAATTCATAGGAATAATTTTAGTAGACGTTACTAGCTGTTGATAGGAGGTGTGACATCACCAGAACCGGATGTTGATGATCGAATATGTGACTCACCTACGGCCCGTGGCTCTGCGCAACGTTCGTACTGAACACCTACTTATGATTCGACACTAGAACATGAAGCTTTTGTCTGGGAATAAAAAACCTAGGGCCAATTAGGGTACCTTTTTCTTCTTACATTTAGAAGTAGGGCCGACCATTAATAATAACCTAAAAATTGTTGCAAGAGTGTTTAATTTTCTTTGAAATGCCACTTAGGCATAGCCCGTGTTTAACTCCTATAGATTATACTATATGGTTCCCCAAATCAACCACCCAACAACATCCACAATATCAATATCCTTATCACCCACCACCAATCTCCCAAACCTCAAAACTAGGGGAATAATATATGGATATGCTCAAAAGAAGATACCATGCAATGTTAGAAAAGCTAGAACTCCATGTTGAACATAATGGTAAATCAATTAAACTATTGGACGAGGCCCTAGGACATCTCATTCCTAACACTTGGACTACATTGGAAGAAAACCAAGTCCATAATAAACCCTAAGTCCAGATGGATAAGGTTTTCACTCAACAAACCGAGTCACATGACCCATCATCAAATGACACAATAATTGGACCATCCTTAAAAACATTTGATGCAATCCAAAGCACATCCTGTGATAACTATCCGGAAGATTGGCCTGACCCAAATACTCAATAATACTGGAATATGGTAAATGACATACTAGATAACATCCAATACCCATCCATCTAGTCATCTATTGAGAAATACTATAAACCTCCCGCAAAATCCAAAACATATTGCAAACGTCGTAGAAAGCTTAAAGCTAAACCAAGGCCACCCAAGATAATTAATGGATTTGACACCCTAGGTGATGAATCTAAGAGAATGAAAAAATTCATTGAGATAGAGGAGAATGAAATATTTGAAAAATTCTTAGAGGTATTCCATGATTATGATAATAAAGTAACACTTGGACATACAACAGGGCCAATAGAGGATACACGGATCATTAATGAGAATTTTTGGGATATCCCCTATACCGATAATCCATGGGGTAGCTACTATCTTGAAGAGGAACAAAACCAAGACATAAATTATCCATTTCTAATAGAAAGAGTTATTTATAACTCATACTCCGATGAATATATGGCCCAAGTCACCCAACCGATCCAAAACCAGAAGAGGGGAACTTATTGCCAACACGATAATGAAGAGTCATTCGAGATAAACTTAGTTACCCATTTACACTTGATGAATATCATGACTACTCAAGTTTAGTTGAGAGGATCCACAAAACAACTAAGGCTAATATTGACAATGCTTATTCGACTTTCAAGGCACATCCTTCACACACATTCACGTCTGCTTGTTATTTCCATGTTTAGTATTTTCCATTGGAGTTTATTCATTTTCAAATTCTTCGATTAAACCTACGCAAATTGGTGATACATTGGAAATTTAGTTATGATAAAATGAAAGTTAGTTTGGAACTATCCATACATCTCAGTGCACCTCTTGAAACTATTCACACTTTAGTTATCTGGTTCTTCAAAAAAAACTTACAACCTAGATAGTTTTAAATAATTTTTGAAAATATACTCTAAATCATAAGTTTGGGGGTATATTACTCTAGCTAAGGACATAAAATGTAGCGCTCTTAGGAGGCAGCCTAAGGTCCATTTCACATTTTATTTATTTATTTACATTTGGTAGCTCCTTTCAAAATAATAATCTTTACCCTAATTTCAAATTGTCAGTTTTCTCAACTACTCTCTTACTATGGCAATTCATATACTCGTTGAGTAAGCATATATCATGCATTTTGAAAATGAGGCATAAAACTACTACTTTGGACAAGAATGAGGAAATAGGAAATGGGACAACCTCTTCTATGGGACATATGATTAATATTGTGAAAAATTGGTTAAGAAATTCTTTAAGTTTATTACCTCGATAGATAAGGAAAAGAGAATAATCGAAATCACTTGGAGGAATGCGTCGCAGCTGTACATTCTTAGCACTGACAACTTATCTTTGATTATGAACATAGCAATGGTCCTTGATGTTGAAAGTTATGAAGAAGGAGGTAACTACTATGACTACATTAATGACATTGGTTTAAGAGATAAAGTTATCTCTGAACATAGGGGTATTTATGAAAAATTGTTAAACAAAAATCGGACGTTAGCATACCGTTTGTTGGCAACAAATGTGGCACCCATCTTTTTCAAATCAGTGATTAATTACACTCACCTCAACATTTTGAAATCCCTACAGTCTAGGAATGAGGATATGTACATCCTAAGCATTCTGCTTGATTCCATTATGCAATAATTTCCTGAGCCAACCCCTTCACCACTATCTATTAATCGGAAGTCCATTGGATCACCTCGCATGTACGTACTTCCCATTCTTATCACCAAGATCGTGTGAGACATTGACTTAGAAGACAATGGATACTCAACATTTCAGAAGGAGAAGGTAATGGAATTTTTCCTATCAAAGTGTGTTCCAGACTTGTGAATTTTAGATCAAATACATTTACACAACCTCTCTATATTAATAGGATCATCTAATGGCCCCGACTATACACTTAGTACACCACCTCATGCAACCTTGGAAGTATTAATGACAAAGCTAGAAGGACTGGAGGAAAGACTAATTGAAAATGAGAAACTATTGACAAAGATGAACAAGCTTAAGAGAGAGTATTAATCTGCTGAGAGAGAACACTACTTTGCTAAGAGAACTACTGCATGGTTTGAAGCATCCAGAACCAAGACCTGCAAGTCCACCAAAGAAGAAGTATTATTATATTAAAATTGAAGGTTAAATCATTCTTTTTAGGAGCGGCCATCTAATTTAAATTCTTGCATTTCCCGTTCAGTATTAGTTATTTAAAAGTTTGATATTTGTATCTCGAAAGTTTCTTTTAATAAAATGCAGCATGTTTCGTCCAATTTAGTTTTCCATTTTATTTCTTACAAGTAACAGGTTATTGCTCACTCTTCTTTCTATTATAAACATTGGGGACAATGTTTCGTTTAAGTTTGGAGGTGAGGGATAGCCTACATTTTACATTGGACAATCACGTAATTTTTGAAAAAAAATGCGGCATATCTAATTATTTTTGTCATAGATTCAGACTAAAAGAGTAAACAAGTATACTTCTAATTAAGTAATACATGTATCTTGATTAATGAATTTGTCATATTAATGCTATTATTCTTGACTAGATTAGTGCATTGCTCTATAACTATACTTATTCACTAGAAAAGTACTCAGTAAAATACTCTCACAACAGTCATATACTATTTAGTCTCGATGACTAGTTGGTCATAATTAAAAAATTGAGGATAACTGTAGAGACTTTTTGAACCCAAGTGAGATATTCGAGCCTTGAATAACCTTCGAGTGTTATACATAAACTCCTTCCAGATTCAGTATCCTTAAATTCGTGATCTTATTATTCATTCTACTATCGATTGTCGAGGGCAAAATACAATTTGAGTTAAAAATACAAGAACTCTTTCTTATCTTTATTCGAGACAAAAAAAGGACCATGCGAAACCGAAGAAATGATTTTAGGCATTTCTTTGATAAAACCTTTTTTGGCCTTCATTTGAAATACCTCAAATTAATTTTCACTAGTTACCCCATTAAGCCTAAATAAGCCATCGTTTGTAAGACAACTATCTTTTCCCCATTCTGAGAATTCTTAAGGAAGTAAATATTTGCTACAGTGGTTATAAATAAAGAAATGAGAAATAATACGAGAAAATAGAACAACATGAAATTGGTTAGCAAGACAAATCCCTTGGAAATAAAAAGAAAAAGAAAAAAAAGTGTATCATAGGGGATTTTCAAGCAAACAGGACTCACAAATAAAGTACATGATCAAGCTATAGAAAAATTATGAAAAAAATGGAAGAAAAGGTGAATAAGTGAACAAGATGAGAAGACCTTAAGTTTTTCTCAAAATGCGGCAAAATATACTTTTTCCTTGCATTACCTGTCATTAGCCTACATTGCAACCTTTAAAAGACCTTCTTGATCCTAAGTTTAGTATGGTCAGTTTAGTGAAGATAAAAAATAGAAAGTCTATGGTAATATTAACTCAAAACCTTCAATGATAATCGAATTTCTGTTCATAAGTTCTATCCATAAAAATGTCTGCTGCTTCTGAGTAATTATGAGCTTTTGCTTCACTTTAAATTAATTTATGCTTATTTTTACACCTGAGAGAAAAACTAGAAAAATATCAGTGATTATTTGAGATAAATTCTATGTGAAATTGCAAGTCGAAACTAATTTCCAACACTAGTAATCGATATTATTACCAATTTGAAATTAACAACTCTACAATATTTTGACTGGGCACATACACCAATTTGGAAATCTTACTGAATTTGTAATGGTAACTCGACAATGTACTAAGATTATCATGAATAGTTTATTTATATTTCACAGAGCTAGCATTAATGCATGTATTACCACTATAGACACTCTTAATGTAAAAATGTTGGATAATTATAGTTAACAAGTCGCATCAGGATCTTGTGGGTAGATTTACTGAAAACATCCTTGTGAGATAACACTCGTCTACCAGGGGAACCTGGGGGCTTAAAGACTTATTGCATATGCTAAATAAAATAGAGAGTCGTACGAAAGTAGCTAGTATATCCCCAAAACATAGTTATTTTCTAGTCCCGGATTACTTTAACTAATAACTGTATGCCAAGATTACTGTTTTTCCAAATTACAGGCCCAAAAGTAAAATACCTAGCAAAAAGATATAAAAAAGGACCTAAAAGAGAATCCTTTACAAAGACTAAAAAAAATGAGCTCAATAACCTTTTCATTGCTGGAGATAGCTAAAAATCAGAGGTCCATATCAGACAATGACTAAGCACAATCTAATTTCTGTAGAACAAAGCACAAAAAACAAGTTAAATATCCTCAGATCAGGAGAGCTACTGGAGGAGAGCCACTAAAGATCTAGTCAAACATTATATCATGAAAGAACCTCAGGAAAAGCCCAGTCAAAGTAGGACCTAAGAGGCTTCCATAAACCTGCAATTGCAGGTCTGGTATGCCTAACGAACCAGTGTTCGTGGTGGTCTCTTGGGTCCTACTTTATGGAGTCGCCGTCTCGAGATGCGTGAAGATTAAATTAGCCGCTGGATTTCTTACGTCTGTCAAATAGGAGTCTAAAATTGTAATAAAAGAAGTCGTGTCCACAATGCAAAGGCATCTTGGAGAAGAGACTCATCTTAAGGAATAAAGGTTGAAGACTTTTAGCTTTGTATATTCTTTTTCTTCCCTATCTTTTTTCTTTAAAGGTAAGTTCTAAGCAAGTTAGGGCAAGGATCTTGGCAATGAAGAAGTGTGGTGTCTACACTTAAGTAGGCCCAATTTCGAGCCAAGTAACTTCTCTTAGGATTGGTATTTCTCTCTTCTTTTTGTAATAAGAAGATTGCTTAGGTTGCTAGATCTCTAGAACACAAACAAGTAAACTAAGGAGTTAAAAAGAGATGCTATTTCATAAAGATTTAAAAAAAAGGGAAATACCAACATTAGAAAGAGATTAGGCTATTCAATAGTTAATCCCCTTTATAATATAGTTTGTACCAAAAAGGATTATACTTAATCTTTGGAAAATATCCTAAGAGTAAGGACTTAATAAAATGTCTAAAAAGCTAGTTGATTTGTTAAGAGTAAGAAAATAAACGTATTAACCAAGAAGCTCAAGTGTCCTCCTTCAGGATTTGAGCCCTTTCTTGCTGCGTTCCTCGACAAACAAGTTTAGTATACAAAATTGGGTATTGATTTGAGATAGGAAAAAATCCCAACTCATCAGTAGGTTAGTGTTGGGCCGACGCCTGAATTTCTTTGAACGTCCAAGCAAACATGCCTTCGTTTGTACGTAAGATATTAACTAGTTTATCACACTCTTCTGTACTTAATCAAGTTCCAACAAAAATTCCTTTGTTGGGTCCATCGATCTCAATGTAATTTATTAATTAAACGGTTAAATTGTTGGTCATCTGGATGGCCAACTTTATGGAATTTTTATGCCTCAAACTCTCCTGAGGTATCAACAATACTCGTATCGGTATTTTTATAAGAACAGGCTAATTTTTGGCTTCCTTTTACTTCATAAATTCCACCATTCCAATCGAACTGTAGAGTCTGATGATAGCTCAAAGGAATAGATTTCATAAATTCCCCATGATGCCTAAATATCTTGATTATCCGTTGACAACGTAAAAAGTTACATCAAGAGTAGCCGATCCTGTTGTTATTGGGAGGACGATTTTTCCTGCCCGTATCTCTTTGGACCCATTGAACCCACTGACATCCATATCGCTTGCTTGCACATTATCTGTTAGTCCCATATGCCCAATCGTACTCTAAAAAAAATACTTCAATAACACTTTTTGTATCCACCATCATTGTGTGCACCACAATTTTTTTATCATCAACGTGATAACTAATGCATCATGGTGAGGTAATTTGACGTGACTGACATCACAATCCTCAGAAGAGATACCAGCTCGTCAGTGACTCGATTCAGGAAGTACTCGAGCTTCTTTCTCCACTACTGATAGGTCGTGATATTAAATGAGCCAACATTTTTTAAATCTGACTTAATTATTAACTCTGTGCATCTCGATTATATGACTGAGATATAGGTGGCAAAGATGCTTTTCCTCAGTTTTTTTAACATCTTGGATTACTTCAGTCGCTGTTCTATAACTTCCGCTCTTGTACCCCTTCAAGTAAACGATATACTTGTGCAACCTTCCGTCCTTCTGAATGTATTCCGTTAGCCTTTAAAAAGTGTAACATTGCTCAATTTTATGGTGCCTGACTTTGTGATCTTTACAATACAGTTTTTCTTCTATCGGTTTGAGGGGATGCGCGTTCCTGAAGAACTTATCCTTCATTAGTGTAGGGTATATATCAGCCAATTTGGCTGTTAGCTTTAGAAGGAGTAATAGTTTTGGGAGATCGTTTCCTCTCCTTGGTCTTCCCCTATCTAATTTAACACGTTTTTATTGCCATGAGTTTCTTTTGCTCGGTCAGTTCCTCGTTCTGTGTTCTGTCCTTTGGTAGTAAGAATAGATTTAGTAGATTTATGTCTATCAGACATCATTCTTTCTAGATCGATGTAGTTGTTCACCTTCTTTATCATTTCCTTCAAAGTTGATGGTTTTTTCAGAATTAGGTGTTATTTTGCTCTAATTTCGATTGGTAAAAGTAGACACCATGGTATTTTGGTCGAGATTATCCACTCTTCTTGCTAGGTCGAGGAACTTCTTAGTGAAAACATCAAGTTTTTCCCCTGGCATTTGCTTGAGACTTATCAGGGTGTAAAGGCTTTTCCTTTTTTGTCTCGGTTGTGGGCATAGTTCTTGATAAAAAGGTCTTGGAGCTGGTCAAATGAGTGGATTAAACCTTCTTCAAGTGAATGGAACCAACGCAGGGGTTCTCCTTGGAGGCTGGTACGGAACATTCTATACATAGGATGTGGTTCGACGTCGAATGTAGCCCCAACGAATCTTAGAACATGTACATGTTTGACTGGATCCATTCCTTTGTACTTTCTGATTTTTAGTGTGTGGACATTCGAAGGTACATTGCTATCGAGCAGCTCCTATTTTATCAGGCTCCTCTAGAGACTTCTTATGATGTTTTTGTGGGCATGCGTCTGTGCCTCCAAAAACTCCTTAATCCACTTATCCATGTATTCCTGGGCTACAAACTGTCGGGTTGTAACTGTAGGTCGCTGAAGGCGTCTGTCCCTGGGGTTGTGATCTCCACTCCCCTCACTCAACATCTTCCTTATAGGAATTCGGTATCTTAGTCTCTGTTCCTCTTCTAGTCATTCCGAGATCATAAAATCATTTTCAACCTCATATTAATTGATCTGCTCTGGATGAGCAGAAACCTCTGGTTCCCATGGATGTTGATCTGGTTGGCCGCTAGCCCCATGACTGGGTACCCTGTGGGGTCCCAACTTGTTTCGAGCCAAAATTCATGAATTTGTGGGTTGTGCTTCTTTATTTTCTTGGACTGGTGTCTGCTATCCTTGCAGAACATTTTGTACGTCAACTAATTATTGTTCTAATGTGACTCTTTTTTTAGTTTTAGAGTTGAGAGTGGCGCAGTTCTGCTAATGGATTCATCCCCATGCCTATTCCTTTAGCCTATAAATCTAATTGTACTTGTTTGTCTTAGGATTTGTGGTAAATCTCATCGTTTCCCACAGATGGTGCCAAATGTAAGGCCTAAATTCATGATTCAAATTTAGTCTCTCACACCAAATGTGATTCAAACATGATAAAAGGTTTTTAGGGGTCCTCTAATAAAATACTCGCTCAAAGTACGGCTGTCAAATTGTAGCACGGATGAGAGGGATCGAATCCACAAGGAGGTTTGGAAAAATAAATACTTCCTAGGCCAAATTACGGTTTTATAAGAGATAACTCTAAAAGAAAGAAATTGAAGCTAATTATCAAACTTAATGAGAGATAGAGCTAAGGTTCAGACTTGGCCTCTTCCTTTCAAAGCACTAATCGATATATAAATAGATCCTAATATTTCTACCCATCATATGTTCGTGTTAAGACACATATGATGTTGTAAAATAAACCACTAAATCTATGGACAAGCATTTAGTAGTTATGCCTTTAAGTGATGGTGAAGAGTGTCTTAAAGAATTATCAACTCAACCCTGGCTAGGCTTGAGTGAGTTCTTTAGTATTTCCTCTTTTTAGATCTCCAAATCAAGTCTACAGTTAGTAGTACTTGTTTGTATCCTAAGTTATCGTATACCAAACCGATGCTATGGATAAACCTTTGATATGATGCACTAACTTATTAATCATAAAGTACTAGGAGAAAAACTAATTAAAACCTAATTAACACCAACTATTGCTCATCTAAGAAGAGGTCTCATCCTAGCCTTAGCTAGGAGATTAGCTGTTCATCTAGGACTTCATCACATTAATATAAATAAAGCAAATAAAAGAGAGAGAGAAAAAAAAAAAGAAAGAGAAAGAGAGAAAAGAGAGAGAAAGATGCTTGAATAAAAAGTACTTTTGTATTTTTTTAATTCCTTCCAATGTGAGATGCCCAATTACAATGGGGGAGGGTTATTTTTATAGGAGAACAAACCCAAATCTAGAAAATATACATTAAATTCAAAGAATATTTTTACAATAATTTTTTTAAATATTACAACCAATCCACCTAAGATTCTTGCATATAATTTCCTTTAGTGATGTAGAGATCTTTCTTCATGAAAACTATTGCATATATCTTCAATATTAAATATCTTCAAGGATCTTGGATGCAATATCTTCTTTGATCTTATTCACTAAGAATATTTGTGTATATATTTCTTCAATTTTGAGATAAAATATATTATGTCTTTGACTTTTTATGCTATGAACTGCTGGAGACACTTTTACTTGACTTTTAGAGCTTGGTTTCAAATATTCATCTCCAATAGCTACAATAAAAAAACACGCATAAGTACCCAAAATTAAATATTATGGACGACTAAAATACTTTTTCGGGTATATTAAAAATGTCATAATTACGCGCTCATCAGAACACTTTGCAGTAAACTAGCAATCAAAGTCCGTACGAAATCTAGCGCAGAAACCTTTGAATAGGTAAAAACCACGACCTCTCTCAAGAAGAAGTAATATTATTGAAAGATGACTATTGATTACAATAAGTATTCTTGTATTTTGGGGTGATTCTCTAGATAAGAAAATCCCTCCCTATTCTGTTCTCTTATATATGCCTCATATTATGACCATTGTTAATGACCATGACTTCCAACTATTTAAAGGGAACGTTACCAAATAGTTATGACCATTCCTTGTAATAATAGATCAACGGAATATAGTCATTTGTAACTGCCTCATTAATAGACTTTAATACGCCATGTCATCTTCGAGCTAAGGAGGTCAGTTAGGTCTTTGTAGCTCAAGATACAGAATAAGCCCTTACACGGACCATGTGGGCGAAAATATTCATCTTCGCCATCTTGAATCAAAAATCAAACTATCACGGCCCATTGCTCATACTCAACTCTCATAAACTAATGCCATCCCTCGAGATGAGGCAACAACCAAGTCCCTGACATCTCTTTTATTTCTAAACCAAGGCTCTTGTACACGCATGCCTTAAACTTTGTTTCCGCATTCTATAACTGGTTCATACATTCTATATCATCTATCTTTTTCGTAACTGTTAGTTACTACATTTTGCAGAAACATAAATTAATTATCCAATTGGAAAATCTAGGGTTTTAGGAGTTTTGCCCAAAACTCTAACAAGAAAACTGAAACTAAAATAGTTCCTAACATCTATTTAAAGAAAAGATTAGGTACGTGGCCTCGTGGGTAGATGACCCTCGATGCACGATCTATCAATAACCTTAAAGATAGCCTTGTTTCTTTATGGCACTTCAGGAATAAATTAAGAACAACCTTGTTTAACAGTGGATAATAATTTTGGAACATTTTCTAAGGGATGGTAAGTTTTCAGGTTGTTTTGGGATCATGTTTAGAAAGCTTAGAAACACCTGAAAGGGTTTTGTTTTTAATGAATGAAGAGATGAAGACGAAACCAATTGCTTAATTGAAAATAATGGCTGTGTTCATTGGACAGCCTTTCCCCCAAGAGGAAGAGTGGGAAGGCACTATTGAAGGTATTATAGTTATGTAGCTTTGAGAATATGATGAACTTGGAGGTTAACAAGAGTGAAGAATGGTATGAAGGATGCACAAATAGTATCTTCTTCAGGAAAGACGATTGCGTTAATTAACCATTGTGGGGGCTGTTGTATTGGTCGTTCGAACGAGTTGTGAAGTCGTTCGAATGACACTCGAAAGACTCTCTTGTTTTTTTGCGTAGCCTATTTTGGCCGTTCGAACAAGTTGTGAAGTCGTTCAAACGATACTCGAATGACTCTCTAGCTTTTTAGCCCAGCCTTTATTTCAGCCTCTTAAAAACCCAAGTCGTTCGAATGACTATTAGGGTTGTTTGAACAAAAATGTAGAACTCTATTTATTAAGATGGTTTTAGAACCACTTATTTGCCTCGAGATTTGAGCGATTGTAAATAGTTCCCCTAGTATATAAAGAAGGACTTAGGTTCTTTTAGAGCCAATCCTTTGGTGAGATCTATTTAAGAGGAAATCCTTGAGAGAACCTCTAATAGCTTTGAGTGATTATAACCTAGGATCTTGAATAAACTCTCTCTCTCCCTTGTACGATGGACGTAGGCAATTTGCCAAACCACCTTAAACTTGTGTATTATGTATTTTTTTGATTGCTGCTTGTTAATTGCTAGCCAAATTGATTTGAAGTTTCAACTTCTTTGATTGTGACTTAGCAATTGGTGTCAGAGTAAGATCGATTCCTCGGTGGTGCACGAATTTGAGGTAACTTAGGGTTTACCAATTTCAATTTGGTTTTGGGATTTGGTTAGTTCATGAAAATTGGGGGAAACATGGGAGATGTAGTTGAATCAGGTTCTTGGGGCCCGAAAAGGAATACAACGGTGATGTTCAACAATACAATGATTGAAGTTGTGAAATTTAATAAGGATCTTATGGCCAAATTTGATCTTGTCTTGCTCAAGACATTAAATACCTTGTGATGAATGAAACCTCTGCAAAAAAAAAATTGGAGGATACTAAAGGAGAAGTACTTGGTAAAGAGTATCCAAAATCGACTCCACTTAAAGAGGAAGCTTTATCGCTTTACTATGAGGTAGGGGATGAGGTAAGGGATTAGTATGCCAAAGCTTTTGAATGACTTTACCAAGTTGTTAGCCAACTTGGAAAATCTTGAAGAGATAGTTGGGGATGAAGACAAGATACTCTTGTTCTTGAACTCGCTTCCGGAAGAATTTGAGCATTTTATTACGACGATAACATATGGAAAAAGTTCATTTAAATATATGGATGTAACTATAGCCGTTATAAACCACGAGTACCAGAGGAAGGAGAAGCGCGAGTCTGATAAGTCTACATCCGAAGTATTAACGGTTCGAGAAAGATCTTCAGACAAGATGAAGCCGGTTGGCAGCAACTCTCGGTTGAAATCGAGAGGTCATGGTGATAACCAAAATAACTTGGGAAAGGACCAATGTGTATTTTGCAAGAAAATGAGTTATTAGAAAAATGAATATCCTGCGTTTCTCAAGAAGAAGAAATGGGGAAAATTGGGCTTTTTTGTAAATAGTGTATGCACTATTGATATAAAAGAATGAATTTTAGATTCTGGCGCTACTTATCACTTTTGTCCCGAAAGGGGTTATTTTTTTAGTTTGAAAATGCTAGAAGATGGAGCGGTGTTAATGGGAAATGATAATCCTTGCCGTATCATGGGGATATGTACTATTCGCCTAAAATTGTACAATGGGTTCGTTAAAGAGATTGAGTGGGTTCGGTATATTCTGATAATGAGGAAGAACATTATGTCGACGGGGTTACTTGAAGATAAAGGCTGCAAGGTTGTGTCTGAGAATGGGGTGAAAAGGGTCCTTAAGAGAGCTATGGTTATATTGAAGGGCCAAAAGAGAAGTAACAACTTGTACTATTTAGATGGTACGACTGTTCTTGGTGAGGTTTCTACCGCGGGAAGGAAGGAAACTACTTCCAGAGATACCACACAGCTATGGCACATGCGTTTGGCGCATGCGGGAGAAAAGTCTTTGAGAGTTCTCGCAAACCAGGGGATATTGAAAGGTGCCAAGATGTACAAGTTAGATTTTTCTGAATACTATGTTCTGGGCAAGGAGACAAGGGTAAAGTTTGGTACCGCTATCCACCGTACTCGTGGAACCCTTGATTATGTTCACTTTAATGTTTGGAGACCCTCCAAGAATATATCTCTAGGGGGAAACATTACTTTGTGTCTTTTGTGGTTGACTTTTCTTGGCGTATATGGGTGTACACCATGAGGAAGAAGGATGAAGTCCTAGAAATTTTCATGATGTGGAAGAAGTTGATTGAAACTCAGACCGGTAGAAAGATCAAGTCGCTCCGTTTGGATAATGGTGGGAAGTACACTAGTGATCCATTCTTGCAAGTATGTCGGGATGAGGGGATAGTTCGACACTTCACACTTAGAGAGGCACCGTAACAAAACAGGGTAGCCGAGTACATGAACTGTACTTTGCTGGAAAAGGTGCGGTGTATGTTGTCCAATTCTGGGTTAGGCAAGGCGTTCTGGGCTGAGGGTTTGACATATGCATGTTATCTCTTTAATAGGTTGCCTTCAGCTACAATTAAGGGTAAAATATAATTGGAAGCTTGGTCGGGTGAACCTGCTGCAGATTATGATACTCTTCGTATATTTGGGTGTCTGACATACTATCATGTTAAGGATGGTAAGTTAGATTCACGAGCAAGGAAGGTTATTTTTCTGGGTATGAAGAAGGGTGTAAAAGGCTATAAGTTGTGGGATACGAGTGACCAAAAGATCATTTTGAGTAGAGATGTCACTTTTGATGAGGCTTCTATGATGAAGTCATATGGCTCTAAGCATACAAAGAAGATGACAAGCGAGGTATTGCAGTGGGTGGAGATTGATGCATCTTCACATTGGCAGAAAACTCTGTACTAATGGGGGTGTCATCTACCGGTGCTGTAGGGGACTATCCCTCGATCTCACCTAAAATCAAGCTGTCACTAGTTCAAATTACCTCCATGTAAGAATCACGTATTCTCCACATGACTTCTCCAGTCAGCATCGCCACATACTCTACAAACTGATAAGAAACGTGAGTCGAGCTCTAATCGAAAAACCTAAACAAGTCAAAGCCACCTGTCTCTCACGATCTTAATAGTTACTCAGTCAAACAGCCACTAATCACATTGTTCGGAGAACGTGCTTCAGCCCGAAGAAGAGCTGGGGAAGAGGCCTATATAAAGAAAAAGTTTCAGAAGAGACAAGGACCATAAAATTACAAGAGAAATCATCAAGAAAACTATAGTTTTGAAGATTCTCAAAGCTCCAAAATTCTTATTCACAAGGTCAATTATTTCTAAATCTATAAATAACTTGTAATAAGATATCATCAGGCTCAAGCAATAAATGTCACTATTACAAAAACCCTCAACATGAGGTCATAGTTTTTTAACCTATTCATAGGTTTTCCACGATAAATACCTGTATCATTTCTTGTATATTAGATTTTCATCATAGGTACATTGGTGTAAGGACTAATTCTAGGCCACTTCAAGCTGACAGAATTAGGCCATTATATTTGGTGCCGTCTATGAGAAATATATTCTTTCCACGATATTCTAAGGCATTCAGTCAATCTACTACAACATTTCAATCATGGTTACATCCAGGCAACCAGCTACCAGAGTCCAACTCGATCTCTTAGTTGAGCTGGAACAACTTACAGAGCTACGAGCAAATCTTAATACTAAAATGGAGAAACACAACAAGCTCGAGCGACAATTAACTCACGACCGAGAGCTCCGCGAGAAGGAGCTCGACGCCAAAAGACAATCTCGTTTGACAACGCTCAAACGACATGAAGATCAAATGATAATAATGCAGACTGCCTTGCAGGCTCTGCAAGATACTCAACAGGCTTCTCTAATACGAGATTATGATTAGGTGCCAGAAGCCTTTCGAGTTTCTGCACGGGAAAGATTGAGACCTCAAGGGGCCACCAACAAAGCTATTTCTTGACATATTCGGAATGAACCTCAACCATCCATTCATTTGGGGGGGGGGGGAGTTCAATCTGAGATCAGTTGAGGTCACCGATGCTCCATACGTTAAGAAGAAGAATAAATACCTCAGCCTCGAGTTCCAGCATGAGATCGTTTGAGTGAAGGTACCGGTACTCATAATCTGTAACCTTCTCATCAAGCTACTCAACCGACCCATTACTATGTCATACAAGAGCATATAAACCAACATATTAAGGAGTTGATCAAAGCACAGGTTCTGGGCACGACCGACGACCTTACCAAGTTGCAAGGAAGTCCAATTGCCAAAGAACTATTCGATATGGATATTCCAAAAGGTTTTCATACTCCAACAATTTGCAAATACAAGGGTACCGATCCAAAGGAGTACATTCAACAATACTGTGACTCATTGGGGTTGTATTCCAATCTCAACCACATTCTCTGCCGTCTGTTCACTACAAGTGTGCAGAAGGAACCACTCCGATGGTTCCACTCTCTGCCTGAAGACTCCATATACACATTTGACCAGCTGTAAAAGCAATTTATCAAGACGTATGCACACAACAGAGACAAAGAGAAAAATTTGTATTATCTTATCAGTCTCAAACAGTTGCACGGAAATAATCTCGAGGCATTTGCAAAGAAGTTATTGGATCTCGCACGTAAAGTGAACAATCTCGATCAGAAAATAGCTGTTACTGCTTTTAGCAATGTGCTCCAGTTTGAATGGAAAACCAAATAGCACCTCTTCCTCAATAAACCTGCGACCTAGGAAAATATGATCACCAAGGTCAATAGTTATGTTGACCTAGAAATGATGATGTCCGAAAGCCATAAATCTACTAAATCCATCCTTTCCATGAAGGGTCTATTAGACCGAAGCACTGAGCAAAAGGAGGATCAGGGTGACCAAAAGTGCGCCAAGGGAAACACCGGCAACCCTCAAAATGGTAGCTCACAAGTTAAGCCGGTCCTCCCAAAGATGAATGTTCGAATCTATACAATTTTTCCAATCTTTACAAAGGATAAGCTCTACAGTTTCTCCCAACCATTGGAACCAATCGAAAACTGACCGTACTATATGCACCATAAAGTAAACCATCATTCTACTAATAATTACTATGCTTTACAGAGGTTGCTCGAATACATTTTTAAGGAGGGACGAATGCTCGAATATATTATTGACCAGGAATCATACAAGGATGGCAGTTATAAGAAGCAGCTTGAAGTTGTCCAGGTCAAAGATCAAGCTGAGGTGAAGCATCTTTACCATATGTGCCACAACAACATGATCGAAATCAATTACATTACCAACTATAGCAGATTCAAGCGCAGGAGACTGTCAGAATGCTGTGATCTCACACCTTAAGATAAAGAAGCTAAACTTCTGCCAGAGTCAAGCAATCGCCAGCTCGGGATATCATTCGAAGATTACGATACTAGCCATATTAAATTTCCACATCATGATGCGTTAATCATAATGCTTAAGATGAAGAAGTATGTCATGCAAACAATGATGATCGATACTGGTAGCGGTATCGAGATCCTCCTTTAGGGCACTATCGACCAAATGAGATTAGCCGATCAAGTCATTCAAAGCGACACCGATATCAGTGGATTCAATAGTTATAAAGAAGAGCGAGTAGGGAAGATCATCTTACCTATTACCGCGGGACCAGCTACCATCGATACTATCTTCTATGTGATTAACACCAAATCTCGTTATCTCAGGATTATGGGACATTGCTGGATTCATAACATGGAAGCAATCACTTCCACCTATCATCAAACACTCCACTTCAAACACAACGGTGGTATCTATGAGATCAGGGGCAGCTAAAAGTTCTCTTGAGTTTACAAAAATACCGTCTCTGCATTTTTAGATACTTCTAATAAGTATGCTGCATAACAATCACAACAAGCTGGTCACCCCAATGATCAGCTTTCAATGGAGGAGCCCACCAAATACATCAATATTGATGGACCTAGCAGAGGTACTTTCATCGGTACTAAACTGGTTCAACATGGAAAAGACGCTCTCATTTAGTTCTTGCGACTAAATTGAGATGTTTTTACGTGGTCTTTCAAAGAAATGCCTGGAGTTGATCTAGCTAAGGCATGTCACAAATTGGCAATCAACATCAACGCCACCGCAGTCAAACAGAAATAGCGACGTCTATCACTACGACTTTTATATAAAGTTGACATGGAGATCAAAAAATTGATCAAAGTGGGATTCATTCGAGAAGCTAAGTATGCAGATTAGATATCTAACATCGTCGCTATCCCAAAGAAGAATGGAAAAGTCCGCATTTGTGTAGATTTGACCGATTTTAACAAACACACTCCAAAGGAAAGTTTTCCTCTTCCCAACATTCATCAGATCCTAGATTCCATAGTAGGTCACAAACTCTTATCTATGATGGACGCTGCTTCAGGATACAATCAGATTCCACTCTTGGATGAAGATCAAGAAAAAACCACTTTCATTACTGAAAGATGATTTTATTACTACAAAGTCATTCCCTTCGGACTCAAGAACGCAGGTACAACTTATCAACGATTGATGACTACTATACTCAAAACACTTCTCAGGAAAATTGTAGAAGTCTACATTGACGATCTCTTGTGCAAGAGCGTACAGTCCATCAATCACATTTCAGATCTCAACACAATATTCAACATACTTTGATTTTATAGGATGCGTCTCAATCCTGATAAGTGTCAATTTGGAGTACAACTAGGCCGATTTCTAGGCCACCTCATTAGCAAGAAGGGGATTGAGGTCGATCCAGATCAGATTCGGGCTCTCCTCGGCATGCCATCTGCAAAAATGATGAAAGATGTTCAGAAACTTACTGGTAAAATTACCGCTATCAGCCTTTTCATTTTAAAATCTTTAGACCACTATCATTGGCTATTCTTATTACTTCACAGTTACATCAAATGGTAAAAAATTCAGCCAAATACAGAGGTTTAATGGACATCGGAGTGCGAGGCTGCTTTTCAGGATCTCAAAGCCTATTTTGGGAAGTCTCTTATCATGAGCACCCCGATAGGTAATGAGGAACTGATTATCTACCTAGCAGTTACAGATACTTCACTCAACTCAATTCTCATTCGACCTAAAGGGAAAATCGAGAAACCAGTCTACTTTATTAGTAAAGCCCTAACTTTAGCGAAAATGAGGTACTCTAAAATCAAGAAACTTCTTCTCACTCTTGTTTATACTTTACAGAAACTCAAGCAATACTTCCAAGCTCATTCAATCAAAGTCATGAAGAACTACCCACTTCGGGAAGTTCTATCCATGAAAGAAAAATCTAGAAGAGTGCAACAATGGTCAGTCAGTTTGGGAGAACATGATATCAAGTTCAAATAATATTATTCCAAAAAAGGGCAGGCTGTTGCCAATTTACTTGCGGATTTTCCAGTAAAAGATCCCGAATGGGAGGATCACGATCTTGACCTTTCAGAGGAAGTTACAGAAGATCCACCCCCCAAAAAATTTGACGAGTGAGCTGAATGGATTACAAGGAAAGGGTGGGGACTTCTTACAGATGGATCAGCAAGACCCGCAGGGTCAGGATTTAAAATCGTATTAATTACCCCTTCCAACGGCAGAATTGTGAAATCAATCAGCCTGGATTTCAAGGCCTCAAATAATGTCACCGAATACGAAGCTCTGATTCACGGACTTGATCTCGTTATCGAGCTCGACACCCCCTAACTCTCAGTTTACACAGATTTACTACTCATCATCTACCATTACTTTGAGCAATATAATAAGAATAGCAAGATGATCGAATACGCAACCCTTACTGCAGATAAGATGAGAAAGTTTGTGCAAGCAACTCTCGATTATCATCCTCGAGGCAAAAATAGACACACCGATTCCTTGGCATATCTAGCTGGGGTCTTAGGTACAAAAGCTCAATATCTCCAGATCGAAGTAATTTCAACCCCCAGCATTGATCGTATTTTTGTATGCACGATTAACACTGGGGGCGATAAAGGGGGAGACAACGATTGGCGAAAGCCTTTCTTAGTTTATATCGGTGTCAACAGCAAATGTGAAAGATCACTTCCAGCAGATCCGAAGAAGCGCCGACAGCTGATAGACAACTCGAAATGCTGTACCAATCAAAATAGTACCTTGTACCACCGTTCAGTCACGGGGCCATACCTCAAGTGCCTCTACAAAAAAAAAGTGGATGAGATACTTCATGAATTACATTAAAAGACTTGTGGCTCCTATATCACAGGTAGATCACTGGCAAGCAGAACCATTACACAAGAAGTATTCTGGCTCAACATGTGCAAGTAAGCAGAAGAGTACTCACGCAAATGTGACGCATGTCAATGGCATGGAAATATGATATGCGCCTCTGCGCTCGAACTCCATACAAGCAAGGTGTTTTGGCCATTCAAAAGATGGGCACTCGATCTTGTCGGTAAATTTCCTAATTTTCCAGATAACTACCACCACCTCCTCGTAGGTGCGGATTATTTTACAAAATTGGTAGAAGCAATTCCACTTCATCAAACCAGAGAAGAAGAAGCTATCTCTTTTATCTAGGAACACATTATCACTCGGTTTGGGTGCCCCCACCTAATTCGTATTGATAATGGTCCCCAATTTGTTGGGGAAAAGTTGTAGCTTTCCTCAACCAACAAAACATCATTCACTCACCATCCAATCCCTGGTACCCTCAAGGCAATGGCCAAGCTAAAATCACCAATAAAACCATCGTGGATGGACTCAAGAAGCGACTACACTCTAAAAAAAAGGGAATTGGGTTCGAGAGCTTCCTCATGTCTTATGGGCATACCGTACCACTCTACGTCAATCGACAGGCTACACTCCATTTCTCCTTGCCTATGGCAATGAGGCCATCATTCCCTCTGAATACCATCACCCAGTCAAAGATCATGAGCTAACTGATGAGGAAAATGAGTTCGAATTGGCTTGCAACCTCAATTGGATTGATAAAACCATGGAAACACGCCATCGTTAAACTAGGTCGATATCACCATATGCTGGACAATTCGTGCAACAAGCGAGTCAGAAGACGTACCTTCCAAATCGATGATCTCGTCCTCAGAGAGATACCTCAACACCGCAAAGAGTCTCATGCTGGGAAACTAGTAGACAATTGAGAGGGTCTATTCCTTATCACAGGTCTCTCAGGCCTGGGATCGTATTACCTCATGACAGAAGAGGGCATCCACATTTTAAATCCTTGGAATACTAGGCGACTGAAACGATATTATCGTTAGGTCCCTCACTAATCCATTTTAGTTTCTCACTTTTCATTCCAGAAGTGAGATTTCCATCTCCATCCAATGTAAATCCTTTCTCAAAATTCAATGAAACTTACAAGTTTTATCCATACATCTCTCTACTTTGTAGACAATACATAGATTAAAGCATAGATAATACTTGCTTTTAATCGACATCATTCCAGTTAAATCAAGAATACACTTGGTTTGGCTAACTCTACTAAATCTCCTGCGGTTAGAATAAGGTTAAACTTATTTTCAATCAATGGATTCTACCAGACATAAGATAAAGCAAAGGTAAAGCTAGCTTTCATCTATTTCAATATGTCTGCAATATCATGCCAGTTAAATTAAGAATACACTTGGTTTGGATGACTCTACTAAATCTCCTACGGTTAGAACAAGGTATAACTTATTTTTAATCAATGGACTCAACCAGACATAAGATAAAGCAAAGATAAAACTAGCTTTCATCTCTTTCAATATGTCTATAACATCATTCCAGTTAAATCAAGAATATACTTGGTTTGGTTGACTCTACTAAATCTCTTACGGTTAGAACAAGGTAAAACATATTTTCAATCATTGGACTCTACCAGACATAAGATAAAGCAAAGGTAAAACTATCTTTCATCTCTTTCAATATGTCTACGATATTATACTAGTTAAATCAAGAATATACTTGGTTTGGCTGACTCTACTAAATCTCCTGTGGTAAGAACAAGGTAGAACTTGTTTTTCAATCAATGGACTCTACTAGACATAAGATAAAACAAATATAAAACTAACTTTTATTTCTTTCAATATGTCTGCGACATCATACCAGTTAAATCAAGAATACACTTGGTTTAGCTGACTCTACTAAATCTCCTACGGTTAGAACAAAGTAGAACTTGTTTTCAATCAACGGACTTTACCAGACATAAAATAAAGCAAAGGTAAAACTAGCTTTCATCTCTTTCAATATGTCTATGACATTCTACTAGTTAAATTCAGGTTATACCTGGTTTGACTGACTCTAATCGACTCCAAGGTTAAAACAAAGGTTCTACTAGTTTTCAATCAAACAGCTCAACCAGATATAAGATAAAGCAAAGGTAAAACTAGCTTTCATCTCTTAACATGTCTGCGATACATATTATTTTATTTTAGGTTATACACAACCACTACAATGGAGTATGTTATGTTATGGGGATGTCAGCTTAGCTTACCCCTACAACAGGAGATCAACTAGCCATGAATTCTCGAGCTTGAGCATTCATAATAATCCTGCCCTCCTCTATCAATTCAGCGGATTGAGGGCCCAATTCCATTCCCATAAAGCTTGTGAAATCTCCTCGATCTATATCAACCTCGCAAAAACATCCCTTTTCTGACCTACAGTCGAACAAGGTATCTCTCTCTAACTCAATTCTTTTTACTTCTTCTACAAAATAAGCAATCACCGACTTTAACAATTCTGAATACCGGGCCTGAGTTATAACTGAGTGAGAGAACACCGTCCTTAATCTCTGAAGGCGATCTTCTAACCACTTGTACCGTGCTTTCTGACTCTGCATTTCTCTGTCTATTTAATCTGTAAAAGATATGTTCTCTGTAGATTTTTTGTCAGCTTTAGCTGATTCAGCTTGATTAATCACCTCCAAATCAACTACCTGAGCACAAAGTATAGCGATCTCTTTGTTCAGTTCTTCCACATCTAGAATTTTCTTTAACAATTCCTCTTTATCCTTTATAACAATATCCTTCCCTTGGATAATATGCTCTAACCCTTTCTCCTAGATAAGAGTAGAGTCTAGCTTTATTTGACACTCCTGTAACTGCTCAACTCTTTTATGTACATGCCCTTGAATTTGAGCAACGTCCCCCCTTCAACTCTCTTATTCGAGCTGATAGACTAATGACATCACCTTGAACAAGTGAAACTCTGGCATTATTTTTATTCTTCTTTGAGCGCCCGCCAGCCTCGACACTTCTGACACACGAATTGGCCTGTGCCATATCGGTTTTCAATTGAGCCACTCTCTCATTCAACTCATTACACTTGCGTTGTACCATCCTGAACTCCATATCTTTTACAGAGAAAGTTGTAGTTAATTGTTCGGCTGCAACTTCAGATGCAGACAAATTATCTCGAGCTCCCATTATCTCGTTATCTTTATCAGCTAATTTTTCTTTAATCACCCTAACTCGCTCCTACTATTTGCCAGATCAGATCAAATTTTCTCTTGGTCATGAGTTTTCCTGGCCAGATCATTTCTCAGGCCAGCCATCAGCCAATTTAAATCTTCCTCCGATGTTTCTAGAGCATGTATATGATAGCGAGCCATGTCAGCTTCCCTACTCTTTGCCACCAATGCATCGTTCTGGCTTCTGAGTTTTCTGCATGTTCTTTTAGCCCCTCGAGCTCTTTCTGCCCTTTTTCAATTTTGACATCCTTCTCCTCGATCTGCCGAGTCAGGTCAATAGTAGTCTGTATTGCCTCAACAAACTTGAAGTACACCTTCACATGTTGATCTTTTCTATCTTCATTCGCCTCTCTCATCTTATCTAACTTATCTGCAAATTCTTGGGTACATTGACGAGCTTCATCTTCAAGTAAGCGAGCTAACTTCAATTCGACCTGTACATAACAGTTATATTATGTCAAGTTCGATTCAAAACACTCAATCACTATATATGACTCACTTCTAACAATATATCCATTTTTTGACATCTACTGTGTAAAACTACTTCTAGACTTAAGGTCGAAGTACGATCTTGGATGAATGCTCCATAACGTATACTTCCAACTCTAAGGTCTGCATTCTCTATATTTTTGTTTCCCAAAGACTAATATCTTTTATACGCACCCTTCCAGGGCCGTTTACACCTAAACAGGTAACTAGTTTTTGCTCCGTCTCTATACTCTATCTATTACTTTGTGCTTCTATATTAATGAAGCATACAAATCAAATATTTCTTACTCTATTCTAACCGGCAGCTCTGCTTGCGAAGACAACAGGGACGCTGAGGCTTCTCTCTCCTGAGAAAGCTCAACCTCTAAATCTTTTATTGTGAGGTGTATGTCCTTAAGTCCCTACAACAATGTTTACAAAAGCAACTTAGCCTACCTAATTCTATCCAAAATATATCCAATCAGTTTACAACATTACATAACATTCATACAATAACAATGCCATTACACCATCCTACCTTTTCAGTTTCCACCTCTGGGCGTTCGTCTTCATCCTCTTGGTTGTCTTTCATCATCTGAGGAGACATACAATCCAACCCATTAACAACTCCAACAACATCATCTTCAACCTCCTCCTCCTCCATATAGGTGTCGGTCCTAATGGCTTCTACCTCGTCTTCAGAGTATCCCTTGGACATAAGGTACTGCCCGAGCCTGTCACGCTTAGCTACCGCCTCATCCAAATCAACCCTCACCTCTGCCCGTAGCTTTTTGATCTCTACTACTTGGGAAGCCTTCAAGGCCTCCAACCACTTCCCCTCTTTGCTCAAATCTGACTTCAATCGAGCTACGCTCCTTTCGTGTTTGAAATTCTTCTTCTTCAGCCAGCTCAGCTCTCCCCTCTTCGACCCCAAGGCATATCCCCTTCATCAGCTGAGCACCCTATAAAAATCAAGCAAAATCGACCTTATTGAATTGCTTGAATCATAATACAAAATCAAACTTATTCGAGCATATAAACTTTCCATTTTACTCATCTCCTCCTCCCTGTGGAGAGCTGTCAACCTGGTCTTTTTTTCTACCTCTTTCCAATCGTCCTCCACATCAGGTCGATCTTCTATGACTTTGCCCCCTAACAATTTAGAAGGTTTGAGCCTTCTCATTTTCACCTTTTCTACAGCCTCACCACTTTCCATAGTTCCCGACGCAACATGACGCTTTATCATTTGCCTTTTGGGGAACGCTCTAGCTAATTTGCTAAACATAATGGACTCCAGTAATCCTGTGTCCACTCCAGAGGCCTTAGGCAAGTTTGCTCGCCTTTCCCCATTACTCCCCTTATTTTTGCTGCCGTCAGCGCTCGTCATTAGCCTTGTCGAATAATATTTTAGAACCTTTTCAACTCGGTTGTTAACACGCTTCTTCATACTAATGCCAAGATCTTCTTGTGCAACCTCGAGTTCTGTTTCCTCTTAAGCAACTTTATCCAACAATAACTCTTTCCTCGTCACCTGCGACCTAGGACCTACCATACACAAAACGTTAACATCAACGAGCATCGTGCAATTTCTACAATCAATCTCATACATTATACATTGTTATACTTACGTTATTTTACAGTTCTAAGTAGAAGTTCTATGGGCTCTTCATCATCTCTCTCAAGGCAGTCACCCTTTACCCATATCATATTATCGTTCCAAGGTCGACCTGCTGAGTTCAGATCAAAGAAGCAAGATCGAGTTGCTTTTGCACAAAAATAAACCCCTCCACTTGCACCATAATTTTTTATACCGTAAAACTACAACACATCCACAGAGGATATCCTCCTCTTTCTACCCTCTCCTTCCCATCGTATATTCAAAGTTTTACAAATACTTATCACCTCCCACATGTTCCCATTCATCTGAACGGGACATACACCGATAAGATTCATAATCACTTTAACCAGTTTTCTAAGGGGAAGACTCAACCCGTACTCCAACTGAGACTGGTAACATAAAAATCCCTTAGAAAGTTCATTCTGAACATTCCCATCATAATACTCCATGAAGATCAATTCCTCTATACCTCTGTCCCTTTTCTCCTTCGCCAAATCGGCCAGCAGATAAAATATTATTCTCCCGTTGCTACAGTGCAACCCCTAAATTGCCTATCGGCATAGTCGATACAATTTCCCCATCTACCTCCTATAGAAGCCTTGGCTTTACAAAACTCTTTGAATCCATCTGAGCGAGGAGAATAGGACACCAATCTTCCAGGGAAATCTAGAAATTAATTAATACCTACTTCTTCCTTACTTCTAGTCGCTTCAATCTCAGACTCAGTCGGCTGACCAGAGGTCGATGCCTCACGTATAGGGGAATTTCTCATATCAACTATAGGAAAGGATTTTTATCCTAGACAACACTCCTCACGGTTGACTGTAGTCTCCTTGTTTTATTAGGGGACAACAATAATTGTTTGATGGATCGGGCTTGACACTGAACTGGAGAAGGGAACCGGTCAACTCTCTCCCAGTTCCTTTCTCTCTCTGGTTGTGTTTCGAGATCGTTGAGGAATAGTAGTTTGCTTGAATAAGGAAGAAGAAGAAGAAGAAGAAGAAAAAGAAGAAGATCCTTTTTGTCTATCCCCTCCCCTCTATTTATAAGGAGGGTTTGACCTAGGAGTATCCTTTCTCACGTATCCTAAGAAATTCTTAGACTATCCCTTCAGAGTCGTGGGATTGGGTGCTCCTCGCTTTTGTTCTACGGTTACTAATAATTGCTCGTTGTTTGGAGGTACTTAAAAGTAGTTTCGTCAGGGCATCCTTTATTGTGTGAGACGACCGACGAGTTTGCTCGTTGATCGACCTGTCATTTCCTTGCTCTAATTATGCGAGGTTGGGGTCGTTGAGAGAGCTTGATCATTAGACTACTCCCACTTCGTCACTAGAGGGAGCGTACTCCTACAATCGCCCCCCTCAGGTCTGGATCACATGGAGGGAGATCTGAGGTTGTTCTGGCCGCATGTGGAGTTAGTCATTCTGCGGAGGGCGTGATGGTCTGTCTGGCACTGTCTCGGGAGGGGGGTTGAATATTAAATTTGTGGGAAAGTGTGTGGTGTGACTGCTGGCATAGTGGGTAACGTGGCGAATGATGTGCCTAGGCCCGGTAAAGTTTTCAAGAAAATTATCCTTTTACTTGACCGTCTCTTTCACTATAAAAGGACAGATAGCTATAAGCTTGGAGCTTCTCCTCTGGTTTGAATTTTTTTTTCTTTGAACTGTTGCATTTGGGTTGGAGCTAGAAATATTTGGTGCTGTGTATTTTCACGTTGGGATTCTTAGGTAAGTTTTCTCTTTTAACTTGTATCATTTGCCGTAGTTTAATTTCATTGATATGCGTTAGAATCATGTGAAATGCCCGAGCTAAACGGGGAGTGTGCCACCTAACGGTGGCAATCTAAAAAGTTGTGGTGAACGTGGCTCTGGGATAAATCGTGTCATTCGTTATGGAGTCGCATCGACTTTTGGCGGCCGCGCCAGGAGGTGGCCTGGCTATAGGGCCGCGCCAGGGGGTGGCCTGGCTATAGGGTGCCCTAGTACGTTAGGTAGCCATTTTGCCCTTTGATCCCTTAGGGTTGAACCTAAAATTTATACTTGGCTCGTGCAGGGACATACGAGTGCAGAACACTGATCGGTAGATAGATACGAGGGAAGGAATAGAGAAAAGGTAAGCTAAAATATGGTCGTATTTGAGGGTAAGTCAATGACGGAGGGCTCAACGGCCAGGCCATCGTGAGCCGTACCCGTGGGGTGGGTGGGCGGTCATGACCACGAGGCATAAACTTTGGTGCCTCGTGACTTGAGGGTAGAATCGCAGGCAGACTTCGTAGTGCTTGGGAGAGTACCTGGAGATCTGGCCCACAAAGAAATTATTAGTGGTCATCAGAAGGGAGTTTCTGAGTCATTTTGGCCTTATTCAAGCGAGTGGAGGTTGCCTGGTACGCTGGCTGATTACGAGAGTCCAGGGATCATGATGGAGTTTCTGGACGTTGTTAGCGAGTGGAAGAAAGCTCGAGGCGGTAGTAAGTGGATATGGCCGGATTGTCAAACATTAGCATCCAACCAATGCATCATTTACTTTGGGAAATTTGATTCAGGGCTGAGATTTCCCAAGGATGATTTAGCGAAAAAATGTTTAAATTCGTTTGGGCGCGCCCTAGGGAAAATGAATGGTAGCTTTTATCGGGTGATGACGGGATGTCGGCTGATTAATCAGTCGGTGTCTCACCGTTGGAACGTACGTTGTGGGGACATAATGGTCGTTTACAAGACGGGACACTGTCCGCGTTAATGGGATAATGTTACGGAGGGAACAGAGGCCGAACGTGATGGGGACAAGACGATAGAAGAGCCGGCATCTCCTCGTATTACATGTTCGCGAGCGCGAGCGGGGCGAGAAACTCAGACTTCGGCTAAGGCAAAAAAGGTCGTAGGTAAGGCGACCCTAGGTAAGGAGGGTGATGCAGGCCCAAAGTGTCAGAGAGTCATGCATTCTTGTGTGCCTGAGTGGAGGCACTGGTGTTATATAGCTCGTAAATCAGGCGAGCCAAAGATTTTTAAGTTGCCGACGAGTGGGAATTATTAGTGTCGGCATCCAATTATGGTGACTGGGGCATTTGATTATGACAATGGGCCTAACCGTTATTTTCATCATAACGTGTTTAATACTAAGTGTATGTTCCTTCGTATAATTTGTAAAAGTTGTGTACGAGTGGCTGCTATTCGTTGACTAAATGATTGTTCTTTATTTTATAGGTGTGATGCTAGCGAGGGTGTCTTATAAGTCGTCTCATTTACGTGTGCTCGCTCATAAAAATAAAGAGAACCAAGTGTTGACTAACATCCTCGATATGGAGTTTGACTATGACAAATACTGGTCAGGGATCAAGTATAGCGAGCCTCATTTCCGTTCCGCGGGCAGTACTTATTATGTGGAAAGTGTGCATAGTTATAAGTCCGTGGAAAGCATTGGAATGAAGCTGAGGTTCTTAAGTACGGGGGGAAAGGATGTGTTCGGCTCAAATGTTGCCGCACCTCTTGTCACTGGGCAGAGTTCTGGGCTGCGGGGGGTCAGTGGCCATACGGAGGATGCCCCAGTCGCAAAGTGGCAGAGGTCAATAACTATCAGTCTTTTGGACAAAAAACTAGGACATCTGCGATACAAGGAAATAGAGCCATTGTCTCATTCCTACGTCGAGGATGGGACCTATTCGAAAGGAAGCGACAAAATCTTCGGGGACAGTTTGTCAGAAGGGGAAGTGCAGAGTACTCCATACATGGAGAAAGAAAAGAAACATCTTGCTGAGGTGCTGGACGATCCTCAGGCTCGTCGTGCAGCGGTGGTGGCCGCTATCCGGGTAAGTTATTGCTTTATTGGTTATATATCTATTTTCGTCAGACTTATAATTAATAAATCATTTTGTTTATTTCATGCAGGGTACCCTTACACTCGAGGCCTCATTTCTCAGGCTGATACCCTCGCCAACCGTAATGCCGAGCTGGAATTGCGGCTGGAAGAATTGAAGTCAGCGCAGAAGGAGTTTGTAACGGAGGCTCTTCATCGCGAGCTAGCGGAGCACGTTACGAGCAAAACCGCTGTTCTCGAAGAACAATTGAAAGTGCTGGCTGACGCGAAGCTTGCAGTCGATGGTGACCTGGAGGTAACCCATGGAAAGCTAAGGACTCTGTCGCTGGAGAAGCAGGCGAGCGAGCAGGTATTTTATGAGGAGTTGGCAGGGGTGAAACATGTAACAGACGGCTTACAGGGTCGTATTGCCGAGCTGGTATTGGGCAATGCTCGTTTAGAAGAGGACTTTCATTTATCTTCAAAGTGGTGGGTGGATACGTTGGCTCCACCATTGCTAGTGTTGTGTCAAACGCAAGACGTACCAGTATTACGTCATCTGGGGTATTCCATACGTCAAGGCCCTCTGCCTATCGGGGGTAAGATGGATAAAACTCCTGAAGAGGAGGCACAACTTGCGAGGGAGGAGAGGGCATCCCCTGCCTAACTGCTCATTTTGTATTGCTCGTCTGGAATGAGACGAGAAAGACTTTATATTTTTGACTTGAAATTTTGGTATGTAAACTTATGAAACTCGTAGAGCCTGTGTAACACTTTATTGCTAAACTTTCTTTTTGCTTGATATATTTATGCTAACGTATTTTTAGTTTGCATGCTTAATCGTTTTAACGGGCCTTGGGGTGTTCTCGTTATGATGACCTCGTAATGGTCACGGTAGTGAGGGATTGTAGGCAAAACGTTATGTCTGTTATTAATGCGGATTATGAGTTCCAAGGGGTAGTGAGTGGGGCCATTTAGGGGGATGTGTGGGGCATAATTAATGAGGGGGATGGCTCTTGGATTTCCCCATGGCAGTTAATGAGGCTTGTATAAGTATAAACTTGTGGGAGAGAGATACCATCGCGCTTTAGCAAACCTGTGGGAGGATCATTTTTATTTTATCATTGGAGCTGGGGATCAGAAGTCCAGGCATCTAGGGGAGAAAGATGCAGACGCGGTCGAAGGCCAGGTATGAAGCACGGGTAAGCATCTGGGTGGAGTTTTATAGTAAGTTCTACTTTGGCGAGCGTGGGCTTGCTGGGAAGCCATTAGATCGAACCTATATCGAGCCGTCAGCCCTCCCCATACCCCAGAGGAAGACGCAGGAAAAGCAGTGGTTCTGGTACCTTATTCTGCGGGATCAAGTGCGGAATTGTATAAGCCATGAAATTGTGTTGTGCGCGATGGTCGAGGAGGACGTCAAAGCGGCTAGTTGCGAAGGGCCGGGCTATGAAAAATGGGAGAGGTCGTGTCCTTGTTGTTCCTGGTGAATTTTCTCTGAATCAAGTCTTTTTCTACTGTGTTTAGTCTTGTCTACCAGTAAAGTTGCTAGAAAGTTATATGGAATTTTATTATTGGTGGTTCTGAAATTAAATCCGGCGACCAGTAATATTTGCCGTAGTCGTTATGTTTATTAATTAGCAACCTCATTTTAAATAGTTCATTAAAGCTAGGCGCGAAATATCTTACAACTTTTTAAGCAGTCCTCATAGAATTGGGTTACGCTGGTCGTTTATGTGATCAGGCCGCAGAGATTAGGCACGATGGGCCCGATAAATTTTCATATTCTGTGAGGGCAGCCTAGTTAAGAGAAAACTTGATTTGCGTATTTACGAGGGCGACCTACTTCAAGGTTGTCCTAGTTATGTTATTTCATATTATGCGAGGGTGATCTACTTCAAGGACACCTCGACTTTCGTGCTCTGCGAGGACCGCCTACGTCAAGGACGCCCCCTGTTACGTAATTTCATTTTCACGTTCAAAAACGACTTTCATAATATGCGAGGGTGGTCTACATCAAGGACACCTCAACTTTCGTGCTTTGCGAGGACGATCTATGTCAAGGACTCCCCCAATTAAATGATTTCATTTTTTCGCCAAAAAACGAATTTCATATTTTGCGAGGGCGACCAACTTCAAGGACATCATGACTATCGTACTTTGTGAGGATGGCCTACGTAAAGGACGTCCTCGGTTACGTAATTTTGTTTCCATGTTAAAAAGCGATGTTCATATTTTGTGAGGGTAGCCTACATCAAGGACTCCTTGACTTTCGTGCTCTGCGAGGATGACCAACGTCAAGGACGTCCCCAGTTACGTAATTTTGTTTTCACGTCAGAACGACATTCATATTTTGTGAGGGCGGCCTACATCAAGGACCCCATGACTTTTGTGCTCTGCGAGGACGACCTACGTCAAGGACCCCCCCAATTACGTAATTTCATTTTCCCGTCAGAAAACGACTTTCACATTTTTTGAGGGCTGGCTACATCATGGGCCCCTCGACTTTTATGCTTTGCAAGGACGGCCTACGTCAAGGACGCCCTCAGTTAAGTTATTTCGTTTTTACATCAAAAAATGGCTTTCATATTTTGCGAGGGCAGCCTACTTCAAGGGAACCTCGATTTTTGTACTTTTGCGAGGATAGCCTACGTAAAGGACATCCTCGGTTACGTAATTTTATTTCCGCGTCAAAAAGCGATTTTCATATTTTGTGAGGGTGGCCTATATCAAGGACACCTCGACTTTTGTGCTCTACGAGGATGGCCTTCGTCAAGGACGCCCCCAGTTATGTAATTTCATTTTCACGTCAAAAAATGACTTTCATATTTTGCAAGGGCGGCCTACATCAAGGACCCCTCGACTTTCATGCTTTCTAAGGACGGCCTACGTCAAGGACGCCCTCAGTTAAGTGGTTTAGTTTTTATGCCAAAAATGACTTTCGTGTTTTGCGAGGGCGGCCTACTTCAAGGACACCTCGACTTTCGTTCTTTAAGAGGATGGCCTACGTCAAGGGCACCTCAGTTTTCATGCTTTGCAAGGACGGCTTCGTCAAGGACACCCCCAGTTAAGTGATTTCGTTTTTACATCAAAAAACGATTTTCATATTTTGTGAGGGTGGCCTACATCAAGGATACCTCGGCTTTCATGTTCTGCGAGGACGGCCTACATCTAGGACTCCCCCAATTACGTAATTTTGTTTTATAAAACAATTTTATCTCATTAAAAATGGGTGATAAGATAATTGGGATCTATGCTTGGGATTGTGATGCTGAAACTGAAATTATATTGAGTACAAGTGATTATGTACATGTGATGTATTTCTAATGAACCCATTTGCGTAGGGTCATGGCATTCCAAAGGGATTTGAGTTTCTCTTCATCGCGGTTGAGTAGGTAGTATGTGTTACAGTTGGCGACGCTGGATATGAGATAAGGGCCTTCCGAGTTAGGCTGCGATTTTTCCTTGTTGTGATTGTAAGCTGTTGGGAAGACTTTTTTCATGACGTAGTCGCCTTCGCAGAACTTCCGAGGGATTACTCGTTGTGATAGCTTCTTTTCAGTGTCTCCTGATACCGTAGGATCCGGGAAGATGCTTCCTCCCTAGTGTTATCTATGAAGTCGAGGTTCTAAGCGAGTTATCGGTCATTGATTCCACTGCCAACAATCAGGGATCTCGTCATATTAGCAATGACTTTAGTAGGGAGTAATGCTTCGGAGCCGTAAGTGAGCATAAACGGTGTGAATCCCGTACTTTTTCGAGGGGTTGTTTGGTAGGACCACAGAATGTGAGGCAGCTCGTCCACCCAGTGACCTTTGGCCGTGCCAATTGTTTACTAATTCCGTTGATGATGGTTTTGTTAGTGGCCTCGGCTTGTCCGTTTCCTTGGGGGTATCTGGGGCTCGAGGGGAGGATTTTAATATTATAAGGGCGTACGAAATCTGCAACTTTTTTCCCATAAATTGTGTTCCGTTGTCGGCTATCAGTACTGTAGGGATGCCAAACCGTATGATAATGTGTTTCTATAAGAACTGGATGACCTCTTCCTCCCTAATCTGAGTGAGGGGAATTGCCTCAACCTATTTGGTAAAATAGTCTGTTGGAACAAGTAGCCATTGGCATCTCCCGCGCACCATTGGGAGAGCCCCGACGATATCGAGTCCTCATTTTGTAAATGGCCAGGGGCTAGAAACTGTATGGAGGTCGACGGCTGGTGCGTGGATCATGTACCCGCGGACTTGACATTTGTCACATTTTTGGGCGTATGTTATGAAATCTTGTCGCATTGTTGGCCAGTATAGTCCTTGGGTACGAGCACGGTCAGCCATGGAACGTCTCGCTGTGTAGGCGCCACAGACACCATCGTGAATTTCTACAATAACTGTATTGATTATCTCTCCAGCGATGCACGTGAGGTGCGGAACATATAGGCTTGTTCATAAGAGTTCACCATTAAGCATTATATATTTATGGGCTCTATTGCGGATGCTTTTGGTTGCTGATCGGTCATCAGGAAGGATGTCGTATTCCCTGAGGATGTCAAGGAGAGGTTGGTGCCAGTCAGAGGGAACGAGTAGGTCAGTTTGCATGGCTGGTATTATGTTTAAGGTAATGCTCGGTTTATCAAGGATACCGATCTGGATGATGCGAAGCTTGTCGCCAATGATTCCTGCAAGGTACGCAAGGCCGTCTGAGTGTCTATTCTCACCACGGTGGATTTGTTCGAGGCTGGCCTTGTAGAACCTGCTTAGTCATTGTTTTAGGATTTCCATATATCCGGCCATCCTACCGTTGGCCTAGAACGTCCCGCTATACTGGTTAACAACTAGCTACGAGTCGGTAAAGATGGAGAGTTCTTCCACGCCCAGGGCCAACGCTGTTTCTACTCCACATAGCAATGCCTCGTATTCGGCCTCATTGTTAATGAAGGGGAAATTGACCCGTATGGCTTTCTCAATTTTCTCATTGGTGGGAGTAACTAACACTATGCCAAGACCAGGGCGCCAGCGTCGACGGACCCGTCGGTGTATAGCCGCCATCCCTTAGTATATGCTGGCTCGTCTATATCAATATGGGTGTCGAGGTCATCATCCTCATCGTTATGCCAGTTGTCATCCTCAATGGGGAGGTTAGCGAGGAGATTGGCCACTGCCTGTCCTTTGATTGAAACTCGTGGTTGATATCGGATGTCAAACTCTCCTAGTGTAATTGCCTATTTTGCGATCCGGCGTGTTTTATCTTTCTTCGCAAAAATCTCTCGCAGTGGTTGGGTGGTGATGACCTTGATTTTGTGTGTGCCTGGAAATATGGTCGTAGTTTCTGTGAGGCGTATTCCAGAGCGAGGGCATGTTTCTCCATAGTGGAGTACCGTAGTTCTGTTCCCCTAAGGGTCTTATTGACAAAATATAATGGCTTTTCTGCTTTGTGTGTTGTACGCATGAGGACCGCGCTGATGGATTCATCGGTATTGCCAAGGTACAAACCCAGTAACTCATGCTCGATTGGGGCGTTGAGAATGGGTGGAGTGGCTAAGTAATGTAGCATGTTTTGAAAGGCTATCTCGCATTCATCGTTCCATTAGCATTTTTTGTTTTCCCAAATGCATTGAAATAATGGACGGCATTTGTAGGAAGCTTTATAAATAAAACGTCCAAGAGCTGAAAATTTTCCAACGAGGGCTTGCACTTGCTTTAACGTCCGTGGTGATGACATACATGCGAGAACATAGATTTGATCAGGGTCAGCCTCAATTCCTCGTTGGGTGGCGAGGTGTCCGAGGAACTTACCCAAGGAACCCCAAAACTGCATTTCTTCGGGTTAAGACACATCTTATAATACCGCACCTTTGTGAAGACTATTTCAAGATCGCTAAGGTGTTCGCTGCTCAGTCTGCTTTTGACTAGCATGTCATCGATATAGACCTCTACTATTTTATCCAGTCGTTCTTCAAACATGGTGTTTACGAGGCGTTGGTAAGTAGATCCCGCATTTTTTAGGCCGAAGGGTATGATGGTGTAGCAGTAAAGGTTCTGTTCAATGGTGAAGGATGTCTATTCTTGATCTTCCACTGCTAATGGTATTTGGTTGTATCCTGAGTAGCCGTCCATGAATGACAACCGCTCGTGGCCGGCCGTGGAATCGACTAGTCTGGTAATGAGGGGCATAGGAAAACTATCTTTTGGGCAGTGTCGGTTGAGGTCAGTAAAATCGATGCACACTCGGATTTTTCCATTCTTCTTTGGTACCGTGGCCACATTTTCTACCCAGCGTGGGCAGTAAACGGGTCGTATAAACCCTGTGTGCATCAACTTTTGGATCTCGTCGTTGATAGCCCCGCGTAGCCGTGGTGTTATTCGGCGAGGTTTCTGCTTGACGGGGCTGGCCTTTTCATGAACATGTAAATGATGACAGGCCAACGCAGGGTCTATGCCTAACATTTCGTCAAAGGACCACCCGAAGATATCTTTGAACTGCCGAAGGAGTATGATGAGGTCCGCTCACTCGTCACCTGTCAATATGGAACCAATATATGTTGTTCTCGTGGGGCCATCAATGTCAATCGGAACGACTGGCTCCACGAGGGGCGGGGTCCATGATTTACTGAACGTACTTATAATGGCATCGTTCTGGTCATGACGAATGGGGGACGAGTCTACCGCCATGGGCTCGTACCCTGTTTCTTGCTTGAAATGTTTTCCTTTCTTTTTTGTATTCTCTTGAGTGATTAAATTTTGTAGTGAGTTGGTGTAGCAGACACGGGATGCGACCTGACAGCCTCGTATCTGGCAGGTGCCAAACTTTGTTGGGAAGCGTATTACCTGGTGGTAGGATGAGGGGACGACCTTCATGGTGTGAATCCAGTCTCATCCTAGAATTCCATTGTAGTACACTGTGGGACTGTTGATGACGATGAAAGTTATAGGTACTACGATCGGGCCTGCCTGTACCTGAGTGATGAGCTCTCCCATGGCGCATTAAGTGGAACCGTTAAAACCAGAAATCTCTATTTTAGAGGGTGCAAGGCAGTCCTGCATGTTCATGCTGCGAAGGGCATTATAGTAAAGGATGTTAACGCCACTACCGGAGTCGACCAACATTCTCTTGACGAGGACGCTGCCTACAACGATCCAAATAATGAGGGCATCGTCGTGAGGGTGAGAAACTGTGCCAAGGTCGTGATCGGTGAAGTAGATGGCTTGTTCTGGCGGATGGCGAGTGGCTTCTTTAATGTTGTGAACGGTTCGCAGGTTCTCGGTTTGGCGGTATCATTGCCTCATTGAATTGGAGACTTAATGCCTCGAAGGTGCTTGGTTGAGGTCGCCCAATATCATCTCACATACTGCTAAATGTTCTGGTGCCCGTATGTTTGTTGCTTGTTGGCCGAAGGTTGGGTGAGGCGTTCTCTCAGCTGGTGGGATTGGTCTTTTTAGGCAGCGTGTATAACGGCTGAGGCGGAACCAAGTCTCAGTCATATTGATGAAATCGTAACATTCCTCGGTTGTATGGTCATGTATTTCGTGATGTGCACAGTAAGGGAGACCAGGTTGGTCAGGCTTGTTCCGAAGTCTTATGTATTCGGGGTCATCCTTGATAGCGAGGAGTAGGTCCGCTCGTGAAATTGTCAGGTCGCTGGGAAGGTAACGTTCCCATTGGGTGGTTCTCTGTCGTCTGTCTCTGGGTGCTTCTCGTGAGTCATGATCTGTATGTCACTTTTTCCTGTTATCGTGTAGATCCTCGTGGTGATCTCGTGAGTATTTGGGTGCCTCAGAACGTACTACCGGCGTAGGTGCGGATGTGGTGCCCAAGAAGGCGGCGGTTTGCGAGACAGAGGCACGGTTGTCCGCTTCTACGTTTTGATATTTACGAACCTTCTCATACAGGTGCTCGAGGGTTTCGGACCGTTTTCTATGCAGGGCCTCGCGCAGCTTAGAATCGGGGAGACAGGCACCCATGAAGGCGAGGTAGGCTGCTGGCGCATCAACCTGTTCTATGAGGATGAGCTCGCTTTTGAATTTTAATAAGAAAGAGTCAGTGGTTTCGTCAATTTGTTGTTTCAGGGAGAACAGCTCCGCTAATTATTTCTTTGATTACTGGTTGTAGAGGTACTTCTCGATAAATGCCAACGAAAGTTGTTCAAACGTGGATATAGAATTGGGCTCGAGGCTCTGAAACTAGATGAGGGCTCCATCGGACAGGGTTGAAGGGAATAGACGACACATATGTTCATCTGTCTGATGTTGTAAGTCAATGCAGTACTGGCACTTGGAAAGGTGCTGCCCAGGATCCTCGCAGCCGGTGAAGGCCTCTATTTTTGGTCGAGAGTAACTTTGGCCTGGCACGTAGCCCCGTATGGCCGCGATGAAAGGTGTATTGTGGATCCGGCGGAGCGTCTCCGTGGTTAACCGCCTAGTTGGGTTTGCGCCTTGTATTGTCCGGATAATTGCCTCTAGGGACTCTACTGTTAGCGGTTTCAGGTCGTGGGTTCCCGCGACCCGTCTATGAATGGCTTCTTTGGTTGATGACTCATCAAAATGGTTATCGTAATTTGGGGCATAGGTTGTTTCTGACAAGGTCATTCCTGGGTATCGGTCGTAGAACCTCTCATTATACGTGTGGTTCCAGTCGTATTGGGGGTGATAGTCGTGGCCGTGGGGGTAACAATTGTAGTTTCCTTGTTTTATTAGGGAACAACAATAACCGTTTGATGGATCGGGTTTGATAGTGAACCAGAGAAAGGCACCGCTCAACTCTCTCTGGGTTCCTCTCTTTCTCTCTCTAGTTGCATTACGAGATCGTTGAGGAATAGTAGTTTACTTGAAGAAGGAAGAAAAAGAAGATCATTTTTCTCTATCCCCTCCCCTCAATTTATAAGGAGGGTTTGACTTAGGAGCATCATTTCTCGCGTGTTCTGGGAAATTCCTAGACTATCCCTTCAGAGTCGTGGGATTGGGTGCTCCTCATTTTTGTTTTACGGTTGCTAATAATTGCTCGTTGTTTAGAGGTACTTAAAAGTAGTTTCGTTAGGGTATCCTTACTCGTGTGGGACGACCGACGAGTTTGCTCGTTGATCGACCTGTCGTTTCCTTACTCTAATTATGCGAGGTTGGGGTCGTTGAGAGAGCTTGCTCGTTAGACTACTCCCACTTCGTCACTAGCGGGAGCGTGCTCCTACATCGACCTGCACAAAGGTCTAGGTATCTATGGTTATTTTTTATATATATCCGTCAACCACATTCAAATATCTTTCATATCTCATATAACATTCAAATTTTCTTAGATTACTATAAATAGTAATTTATCGCTTTTCCTAGCAATAAAAATTGATCTTCGAAATCACATATACACATCACAAATATCTACTAACCTTCTATATCGGAATGTGAATCTGAGGCAGCGTTGTATCCTTCCCTCACTACGCTGTTGTATAACCACCTTCGCGACTCTGATTCAGTAACTCTCTCACGCTTTGACTGATGATCCCTTTTGCTTAAATCTTCACAAGTGTTTTTACTATTTTTGCCTCTCTTCTTCCTTCCTCTCTCACTGCTCTTCAAGTTTTCAGAAGTTGAAAACGATTGATTGACGAAGATTAAACAATATTTATATTTTCTCTCTCTAACTGCTAGTTGTTATTGAGCCTCGCGCGAGCCATCCCCAGTTTTGGAACCGAGGCATCCCTTCCACTCTCCATGTCAGACGTCTTTCACCTTTTCGACAAAAATACCTTCCCATCATTTACCTTTCCCTTATATTTTAATCTATTTTTATCTCTCTTTTCCAAATCTCCTTCTCACTTCATCACACTCATTTTGACTCACTCTTACACATAAATCGAGTTTTCACAACTTTTCCACAAGAGACAAATTTAGAAGCTCCATTCTTTTTCTATACGTGTTTCTTCTTCTACTCTTATAGCAGCACTGACGTCATTTCCAAAGCTCCCATAACAAAAATTCAAATATTTTTAAATTCATCTTTTACACAACAGTCGCAAACAACATTTACCAAAACAGAGGATCTAGTCAACAATAATTTCTTTCAAATTATTCAAACTCAAAATAGTTATACTCTGTCACACCTATTTTTACATTCACTCCCGTCACCTCACATATAATTATATCTAAAATAGCCTTGATGACCTGAAAAACCACAACTAACAGGTAAACCTATAGTGATCCTCGCATCCTCAAATTCGATCTCCACCTCAACAATCAATCCCACCACCTCTTCTCGATCTATAGGATCCCTCACCAGTTCATAAAAAAATCCCTCAAAGAAAAAATGGGCATACTAAAGCTCCCTACCCATTGAATCTAATCCTTTGAACTGACACTCCCTTACTGGAAACTTTGAATCATAACCCAGCAATCCAAAATTTTTCTCCCGTACTTCACCAATTTTAATAGCCAATTGTCCTTCAGCGGTACTACAGATTCTCTGGGATCGAGTCCGCACCATTCTTATATCTTCCATCATATTCAGAGATTATTCTACCCTTATTTATACATTTTTAATATTCTTTTATCTTGTAACAAAACCCCTAGAATCTTGAGAAAAATTATTTTCAGGTCGAACTTATTCTTTCCAGATTTAATTTTTTAAATTGACCTTTATGACATCGAATCATCATTCTAAAAATTCCTACAAATTTTTTCTCTCCTACATTTCCAACTCGCAAACAATATAATATTCATCTCTTAACACATATTTTTATAAATAAATTTAGAACAGTTTGAATATTGCAAGTATTTGTACTTTCTGCACTTATACATTTTATTTCATACATTCTTCAAATCATACAGTTCAATTTCTAGAATTATTCTATATCTATATCAGTACGAAATTTGTTAACAAATTTTATTCATCTCGAAACATATTACAAGTATTTTTACAGATAACATGTCTTTTAACTACTCGATCTCCGGTACTTCATAGATACCAAGTCTGTCTAGTACTCAACTTCATGTACTTTACAGATAATAAGTTTTTTAGTGCTTTTACAACTAATAGGTCCCTCAGGAACTTTGACATATCAAATCCTTTACTTTGTCATGCTTCAGTGATTTCTTACCATGATGCAAAGCAGAAATTGGAAACAACGAGTATGCCCACTCCAATGAGTTTGGTCGAAGTCTAGGCAAACTTCAAATGGAAACTATGGAAGCAGAAGACTTAGTGCTTGAACCAACTCTTCAAACAGAAGGTCTTCTTAGTACCAAAAAGTGATGAAAGTGTAAAAGCAGACTTTTACTTTTCGTCTCCTTCCTCCACTACCATTACCTCATCCTCTAGAACCACCACCTCCGTAGAGTTGGCAGAGATGAAGAGGGACCGACCTTAGAATCTATTATGACACAAGAGATTAACGCAAATGCACTGCAGTTACACCTATCCCAGCATCTGTCTCTCCAACCTTGTCTTTCGCAAGGATGTAGAGACAAACACAGCGTTGCTTACTTGTTAAGATAACGTGGTGAAACCTCCATCTACAATAAAACTATTCTTTAGCTCCAACCGCTTCATTCTCCGACATGCCTCTGTACGTCAGAGAAAACAGGAGCAGGAACAGGATCCTCCAAGGATTGATCCCCAAAAAACTTCAACCTTTACATTTCCAAAGCAATTCGCTCTTAAAGAACCATTCTACGAGTCTTTACTATCATCCAAAATGGCAAAGATTTTTGCAACAGGTCAAGCGTACTTTGTCACAATCCTCGGTACTGGTACTCTTTATATAACCCTACATTTATTGTACAAGAACATTTCACCAAGCGCCATCATTTAATACCGGCGAAACCCTTCAAACCCTAACCGTCACATACATCAATATTCCATCCACATTCAATGCACGTCCATCACCCTTTTACTCGTGTATTTTCCATACAGTCAATAACATCATTACATCTTTCAAAATTTAAAAATAGGCATACCCATATATCCAAATCATTTCTCATCCAAAGCCACTCGTGACTTCGGTTGCGAGGGGGCGATTGCAGGGGCCTATCCCTTGATCTTACTTAAAATCGAGCTGTCACTAGTTCGAATTACCTCCATGTCAGACTCATGCATTATCCACACGACTTTTCTAGTAAGCATCGCCACATACTCTATGAACTAATAAGCAATGTGAGTTGAGCTCAAACCGAAAAGCCTGAACAAGTCAAAGCCACATGTCTCTCATGAACTCAGGAGTTACTTAGCCAAACAGTCACTAACTACATTATTCAGAGAACGTGCTTCAACACGAGGAAGAGCTGTGGAAGAGACCTATATAAAAAAAAAGTTCCAAAAGAGACAGGGACCATAAAATTACAAGAGAAATCACCAAGAAAACTATATTTTCTAAGATTCTCAAAGCTCAAAAATTCTTATTCACAAGGTCAATCATTTCTAAATCTAGAAATAACTTGTAATAAGATATTATCAGCCTCAAGCAATAAACGTCACTATTACAAAAGCCCTCAACATGAGGTCATGGTTTTTTACCTATTCATAGGTTTTCTACGATAAACACCTGTGTCATTTCTTGTCAATTAGATTTTTGCCACAGGTACATTGGTATAAGGACTAATTCCAGACCACTTTGAGCTCACAAAATTAGGCCATTACAGGTGTGACAGTGGCTGATGAGCCACTAGTTCATATTCCAAATGATGAAGACACGGATGAAGGTAGAGAATTTGGTAGTACAGATGAAGAGATTCTGGTGACGGAGTCAATCACAACGACTAAACCAAAGAGGGATCTAAGTAAATTGAGTTGGCTTACAAAGGACATGACACTTCCAAAGGCGAAGGCCATGGTAGCCTATGCACTTTCGGTCATTGAAGATGATGTTCCTTCCACTATTTATGATTCTGAGGCTAAACATTGGGATAGAGCGATAAAGGAAGAGATGTATTCTCTTTTAAAGAATGAAACTTAGGAACTTCTTAAGTTGTCAAAGGGAAAGAAGGTGATCGGTTGTAAATGGGCCTACACAAAGAAACAATGATCTCTTGATGATGATATACGCTTCAAGGCAAGACTCGTAGCAAAAGGCTATGCTCAAAGGGAGGGGATTAATTATAATAATTTTTTTTCTCTGGTAGTGAAATACTCCATTCGTATCTTATTGGCCTTGGTAGCGCAATTTTATTTGGAGTTGCAATAGCTCGATGTTAAGACGGCATTCTTACGTGGGAATTTGAAAGAAGAGATCTATATAACTCAGCCAAGTGGGTTTACAGTTTCAGGGGAGGAAGACTATGTATGTAAGATGAAAAGGTCGTTGTTCGGTTTAAAGTAGTCTCCAAGATAATGGTACAGTTTATGATTGAGCAGAAGTACAAGCGGAGTCACTATGACCATTGTGTCTACTTATGCAAGCTACGTGATTGGTCCTTTATATACTTGCTATTGTATGTGGATGATATTCTTATTGCGTATAACCACAAAAGTGTGATTGACAAGCTAAAACATTAAATGGGTAAAGAATTTAAAATGAAGGATCTTGGTGATGCGAAAAAGATTCTTGGTATGGAGATTCATAGAGATAGGGAGAAGGGAACGGTGAGTCTTTCTCAGACGACGTACATGAGGAAGGTACTTCAGAGATTTTGTATTGATGGAAATACAAAATCTGTAAGTACGCCCTTTGTTCCTCATTTTAAGCTTAAGGCTTCTATGTCTCCAAACACTGATGAGGAACATGATTATATGAGTCAAGATCCTTATGCTAGCGCGGTTGGTAGCTTAATGCATGCTATAGTATGTACTCGGCCAAATATTTTACAGGTGGTTGGTATGGTTCGTCGATACATGTATGATCTGGGTAGAGATCATTGGCGAGCTGTGAAATGGATTCTACGGTATATCAAAAGTACTGTGGATATTGGTTTAAAATTTTGTAAACAAGATTCGATTGATCGGTTTTGTGTGGGTTATGTGGATTTTGACTATATGGGTGATTTGGATAAACGACGGTCTACTACCGGGTATGTGTTTACATTGGGTGGAGGACCGATTAGTTGGAGATCCATGCTACAGTCAACGGTGACACTATTTACTACTGAGGCAGAGTATATGGCGGTGACTGAGGTAATAAAGAAATCTATTTGCATGAAAGGTCTTCTTTGCGATTTAGGCATTAAGATGGACTATCTTGATGTTTTCTGTGATAGTAAGAGCACTATCTTCTTGGCTAAAGATCAGGTTCATCATCAACATACAAAACAAATTGATGTACGTTATCACTTTGTCAGAGAAGTCCTGGAAGAGGGTGAGATTCTTTTGAAGAAGATTTACACCAAAGATAACCCGACAGATAAGTTTACGAAAGTTGTTTCGGGAATTAAGTTCAATCATTGTTTGGACTTAGTTTAAATTCTTCATGCTGATTGATTGGATTTTTTGGGAACTGCAGGAGACTTGATTCACGGTATGTAGGCAACCAGTGATTTGGTGCATTTTCTTTTGAGTCTTTTGGGACGCTTGCTTTAGATTTGGTCCTTTGGGGATGCTTGGTTTTGTTGGTTTTCTTAGGCCGTTTGTGTATTGAGTTTTGGGGGACAATTTATGGTGGAGAGTGTTTGTTTTGGGTTGTTTGGATGATTACTATGTTTGGCTCAGATTTCGTTTCGCTTGGTTGGGGAAATCTTCACCGAGGTGGAGAATTGTGGGGGCTGTTGTCTTGGTCGTTCGAACGAGTTGTGAAGTTGTTCGAACGACACTCGAATGACTCTCTGGTTTTTTGGCCCAGCCTGTCTTGGCCGTTCAAACGAGTTATGAAGTCGTTTGAATGATACTCAAATGATTATCTGGTTTTTTGGCCCAACCTCTGTTTCAACCTCTAAAAGACCCAAGTCGTTCGAATGGCTATTAGGGTCATTCGAACGAAAATGCAGAACTTTGTTTTTTAAGATGGTTTTGGATCCACTTGTTTGCCTTGAGATTTGAGCGATTGTAAATAGTTCCCCTAGTATATAAAGGGGGACTTAGGGTTTTAAAGCCAATCCTTTGGTGAGATCTATTTGAGAGGAAATCCTTGAGAGAACCTCTAATGGCTTTGAGTGATTGTAACCTAGGATCTTTAATAAATTCTTTCTCTCCCTTGCACAGTGGACGTAGGCTATTTGCCAAACCACCTTAAACTTGTGTATTGTGTATTGTGTATTTCTTTTATTGTTGTTTATTCATTGCTAACCAAATTGATTTGGAGTTTCGACTTCCGCGGTTGTGACTCAGCATCCATTTGACAACAAAGGTGATTAAGAGGATAGACGATATTACAGAAAAAAATTACGGGGGGTCTTTGATAGTGGATATTGTTATGTTTCTGGATGGTTTTCTTTCCGCAAGCATGCATGTAAATGTGTCCGTGTGTGAGTTTTACTTTCGTTCCAATATCAAGTATCAAGTATCAAGTAGCGCTATTACATTTTTCTTTATCCTAGATCCTAAGTAGCTTAGGTCATTTATGTATCCTAAAATGCAATTTCTGTTATTTTTAGATAAAGTTACCTAGGCCACCACAAAATGCTTAAAACCTGTAGTTTGATTTGCACATTTTAAATTTGGAGAATGTGGAGATGATGGAACCTATACACCTAAATATTAAGGAGTTCAACATTTAGGCTCCATATTTGCCCCGGCTATGCAACCTAACACGTTATAACCAAATGCAGCCGCGGGGATCTGAACCTGGTGGTTGGCTATGATACCAAATGATGCGAACCTTAAAACCTTAAGGCGTTAGTGTACTCGCATTTTAATTATTGCACATTCACCTAGCGTGTTTCCCTTTTCTACTCTAATGGCTTGATGGTAGAACTATTTGTTAGACCATTACTGCTGCCCCTTTCTATTGTAATTTTGTTTGGTTATCATAAAAGTGAACTTGCATTATAGGTTTTTAACAGTCAATGCATGTCACTTCAGGCACGACTGAAGATAAGTTTGAATAAGTTACTCTAGAGTTGCTCTGTACATGCAGGGGTTCTTGAGAATAGAAGTTCCGAAGTCTTAATTGCGAAGGCTCCCGCGACCACAAAAACACACCAGTATTCTTGAGAATAGAAGTTCCTAAGTCTTAATCGTGAGGCTCCCGCGACCACAGAAGTACGCCTAAAACTTAAGCAAGCCTATCTTTTGTGCTAAAGATTTGTGTAGAAAGGCTTACAAAATTAATTTGTATCTTTAAGTGTGAAGTCATTCTATTTTACCAATTCAAGAAGAAGGTACTCCATCCATCTCCGAATGTTTGGATGATTTTTTTTCCGATTGTTTGCTCGAAATAGTATTTAAGAAAATGAAGCACTATATCGTCATTTTATTGGTGGATTTTGAATCCTAGCCAAAATAAGGTGCTATCTTGTACATCCCTTTTTAAGATATTGCCGTGAATTGAGCTATGTGCGCACAATTCTTGTGAAAAAGCTAATCTGTATCACTAACTATGGTAAATACTTTCAAAGCCGTGGATATTCCTAAACCAAAGTTGTGGTAAAAACTCTTTGTTAGGTTACGGCTCAAAACAGGGGAAGTCGTTCGAACGACAGAGTTCACGTTGAAGTCGTTCGAACGAGTTATGTAGTCGTTGGAACGAAAAATGCTCTGTTTGTTTGTTTCTAAGTTCATTCTGAAGGGGGTTTATTCCAAAGTGATGGTTTGTCACATGATGCGTACTTCAGTGATGACCTAATAGAGAGTCTATAAATATAGAGTGTGAGTTCAAAGCCTCTTAACACAGTGTGCGAGTTAAAAAACCTCTGTGTGAGAAACTTGAAATCTAGAAGAGATATAACCTCTTTGGTAGACCTAGTAAAAAGTTGGTCTTTACAAGGTAGAAGGTGGAGGGTGTTTTTCTCTTAGGATTTGATGGTGAGAGTGGAAGTAGTTCTTGGTTGCTACGATGAGAAATCAAGGAAGAGAGAAGATTGAAGGGTTTCAAGAAGAAGGTATGCAACATGGTCTTTATTGAGATAATCTTTGGATTCTTGATGGATCTCTTATGTTTCTTCTATTTCTTATAAATCTATGTGAGGATTATTGCGAGATTAGGGATTTCCATGTTTGTTGGAATCCCTTGAGGGCTTGTAATTGAACTTGGATACATAGTGGATTTCTAGCTTGGTGGGGGGAGTAGCCTTAAGGTGAACCTCAGAAAAATATTGTGTTTTATATGCATGTTAATTTCATTTCTAATTTCTTGGTAGATTATTTGTATGCCATGAGGATAACGGATAAAACCAAATTGCGTGAGGGTGATGTATTCCGCACGTTCACCCCCAACAATTGGTGCCAGAGATAGGTTAAGACCTTGGGATTATAGTTCTTGAAGATTCTTGGGTTTGATGGTTAAGTCGGATGTTTGATTTTTTTAAGATAGATTTGGTTTCGATTATTTTGGCTACATGATTTTCTCAAGCGGTGGAGTTTGGGAGGAAGAGATTTAGATGAAAACGATATTGTACACAAATATGGCAGCATAGTTTATGATGTGAGAAAGGCTTGAACATTGTACTTTTGTTCAAGGTGGAGCAGTTTCGGCAAAAGCTTCAAAAGTTCGGTAAGGGGGGTGGCTTTTGTAATAGCCTAACTTTGGGATTCAGACTTAGCCTTTACACCAAATGTGTCTAGAACGCTCAAGAATAATAAACAATAATCAACAAGATAATTTAGCGTGATTTTTTTTAAATAGCTTAAAAACCACGACCTTTCTTGAGGATTTTGAGAAAGAGAAGATGATTTTATTAAGGTTGCTAACTTATTACAATGAGTGCTCTGAGTATGTGGAATTTCAGTGTAAGGATTCTTCTGTGTAGAATTGCCTGCCTCTAACCTATAGTTCTCTGGTCCTATATATAGGCCTTATAATATGACCGTTTTATGACCATTAAGATTCTTAATGGTGGACATTACAAAGTATATGTAAGATATTCTTTGACTAGATAGTGTAACATTCTGACCTTTGTTGCTGTACAACGGCTCTATTGATGACTGTATACTTGCATAAATTGAACTGTTGATTTAGAGGTCAAAAGTGATGACTCGAACTAAAGAATATTGAATATGTCTTTAGTAGTGTTTCCTGTATGCTGATGAGGTCAAGGATAAAGCATGAGTCCGAGATACAAAATAAGTTATTACAAGACAACTCTCAACCAAGAGCATGAGTAGCATCAAGGATGAGTGGTTTTGGTTGAGAAACTCATATTGTATGTGCTTCTTGATGTTGCTATCTTATTTCTGTCTATGCCACGTACTATGTTGGTAAGGTCAAAAGTTCAAATATTGGTCGAAGATGACGCATGAGTCCGAGATGTGGAATAAGCCACTACAACAGCCCGCCCCCTCCCAACTAATAGTAGGAGAAACATTGTAGATGAGTGGTGTTGGTTTAGAAGTGGCATTAAATACTATAGTTAATATATGAGACTCATTTCCAATGCATATTCATAAGTATCTTATTTGTGTAGTTTTTTGTTGAAAAATAGGAGTCTGTCAATAGGAGTTAGTTATGGGGTATGATGGGGAAAAATGAGCTGTAAAGAGTTCCGTATGCAAGATGGTAAATGGTAGTGATAGGTGAGTTTTGAAAATTTAGAGGAGTTCAAAAATATGACTTGGTGGAAGTAATTATATATTACTTTCTATGATCTGTGTACTCGAACTGGATGAAAGAGTGTTTCGAACTGAAAGAAAGGGTTGATATTGATCTATAGGTGCTACTGCTGAATTTGCTTGATCTTGTATGTTGCCATCTTTATATTTGCTCGTATAAAATCTAAGGAGATATTTTATACTATGGAAAGAATGACTTGTCACAATATTCTTCATTTGATGTTGATATTTTGCTGTCCCAAAAATGTTCTCAAAAATATTTCTCTCAGCAAAATATGTGGGGTGATTTGGATTTGTGGAGATCTTCCTTGAGGATATAACTAGTGATTCTTTGATATTATGATTTGCATCGTCTATAGGGATAATTTTGCTCTGAAGGTAGTGCGATTAAGCATGGTGAGGACTCATTCTCAGCGTACTCAGTAGGCAACATATGGTCATTTCCATATCAAGGTTGATGAACTTCGTGAGCAATATTTTTGTCGATTGCCTTATGATATTGTACTTCCAGAATGGCCATTGAATCTGGTCAGATTAGATGATAAAGGTAAGTTTGTAGAGTATGATTACTTTTTCTAGTACGATATGTTTTGGAGATCGTTGCTGAGTGCCATGGAGCGGGAACTGACTGTTTGACAGCTCGTGTGTAACAAGATCGCTGATGAGGATGTAAGGGCAACAAATAGAGAGACAATTCTGTGTAGGGAGGCATACCATCGAGGTTTCTTTTGATGTAGCTGGTGAACTCGATAAGCTCAAAGTATGAGAGCTCGTCCAAAGTATTCTGTTTGTAGTATTCTATTTTGGAACCTAAATAAATGTAAGGTGAGGAATTTTGAAAGAATAAAGTAATGTGATGTCTCAATCTGTTTGAATAAGAAAAAAACATTATGTTTTACTCTTTATCTATGGATATTGTGGAAGACAGCTGTAGGATTTTAACAACTGTATAGATATCTTTGAATTTTGAATATTGATCTATTTTAAGAAAGTTGTACGATCTTGGTAGGGTATAAAAGTAAGGTGATTGGTCGTTTGTACTGTGTTTGAGGAAGAGGTGCAGAGCTGTTTAATGGCAGACAATAATGACAGACGTGATGATGGTAGATGTTATCACAGAAGTCATGATGATACTTTTAACCGAAAAGATGTGTCTGCAGAGACAGTAGGGGTGAATGACATGTGTCTGAAGAAGACGTCGTTTTACAAACCGAGGGAGAGTATAAAAATGTGTCTCTTCCTCCCTCATAAATTATCTAGAGCTTCAAAAAAGAAAAAAGTAGTGTAAATATTATTTCCATGAAGAGAAAACGTTTAAGCTCTGAGTATGATTTGAGAAGGAAATCTTCATCAGGCGATAGAAAATTGTCGAGGAAGCGACAGGAGTGCTCAATCTTGGTAAGACGTCTAGGCAAAGTAGAAGATTGTTGTTCTTCAAGTACAGGTTGGTAATATAAAGCTCTGTCAATTTGATTTATTTAGTAATCTGGATAATATTTGTAGTAATCAGTTTGATATGTGTAATAATCAGTTTGATATGTGTAGTAATCTGTTTAATATGTATATCTTATAATGTAGGGGTTTTGGGTTTTTTGAATAAATATGAGAGAGTTTTAGAGTTTGAGAATTTTTGTATATAAACAGACTGCAGAGTGAGAAAATGCTTGCTTGAAGAAGGAGAGGGAAAATTGAAATGATTGATTATTGCTTTTTGCTTTGGAAATTGCAAGGTAGACGTGTTGACTGGGAAGAAGGTGGGGTTCTGGTTACTATATGTAGTATAGAGATAATGATAAAATATGTTTTGCATCTGTAGGTCTAGTATGCATTCGAAACCTAGCATTCCCACTAGTAAATTTGTAGTATCTTCAAGTTCGGGTGAAACATCGTATTCGAGGAGGGACGACGATTGTAGTGTCATGGAAGAAACTATGAATAGTGTAGAGACGATCGTAGAGGTTGGGGGGCCTAGTAATATTGTGGCAGTAATAGAGAAGGAAGATAAAAAAGAGAAAGACAAATTTTTTTTCATTTACCTAGAGGGAGTGAATGTATGAAAATAATACTTGAAATATAAAAAGAAATTACAGGGAGAATGAGGGAGTTATGTGAGGAGGAGGTATACTACCAAGTCCGATGCTTGGAAAAGTGGAAGAAGGATAAATGGATTAGTGAAGGGGTTAATATCTTATATTATAATGGCCTCGGGCTATCAGGCCTGAATGATGGGTTTTGTGTTTCTTGAATCAGGTCATATATGGCCTTAGAATTCCTCTAACCTACTTTCTAAAAGGGCTTATGAATGTGTTACAGTATTGCCCTACCCAGTTAAATGGGAATGTTTATGAAATGATGAGGGTATGCAAGGCACTGAATGAAAAATGGAGGAAGTCAGGGACGGCGAAGCAGTTCGAAGCTGAAGATGTGACAAAGTTTTATAAATGAAAATATGTCGAAGGTCGAAGGTCGAAGTAGTGGTTACCTGTATAGTAATTCAGCTAGGCCAAAATTCTTTGATTTTGAATCTATGGGTAGACCTTGAAACGACCACCTTTTGTGGGTAGATGGTAATTGTATATAGGTTCCAGATGAACTAGCGCTTGAACTGAACCATAGATATTATAATCTGAGTAAGTAATGTTGATCAATCTTCAAATAACCAATAACTTGTCTTCAATCTGCTACTTAATGTTGTGTTCCTTATTTTGGTAGAACCCAAGCCTTCATCTACGCCTGATAAGGTGAGTCTGTTTGACTGCATTGCTCGAGATTAGGACGAGCTAAAGTAGGTACTTGGTGAGCTCGGTATCCGTAGGGAAAAGGGTAGATTTTGTAGTACCCAAAGTTCAACGAGCTCACGAGAAATGAGCTATGGCTGAAGGGAAAGCTCACCTGACTATGGATGATATTCTTAGTCTTCCGCCTCCTGTACCCCAGACCACCAAACAGAATACTCGGAGGTCCGAGAAGTCAACTCGGCAGAGTACCTCTGTTACTGGGGTGGCAGCCACGGGACAAGAGGTCGCCAAGACTGTTATTGTAAGTGTAGAAGAGAGTGTAGTTGCTCCTGCTGAGGTCGAGAATGTCCCGATGAAAAGAAAAAACAATGATGAAGAGGGTAGTTTCTGAACTAATCCGTATGCCGCAGCTAAGATGAAAGAGCTGGAGCTAAAATATTATCTGATGGCTGGGACGGCTCTAGAGCAGTTCGACGATGAGTATCACAAAAATACTTTCGCGATATATATTGAAAATTATAAATTGTCTTTGTATTCGGACTAAAAACTGTTGTACTAAATATGTCTTTGTATATATTTGTACTGGCAGCTCTCGATGCTGCTGAAGAGAACAAACATGTATCTGGAAAAGAGGAGCCAGGAGTTCAGGGTGAAGTTTGAAGCTCAATCTGCTCGTATGAAGGAGCTCGAAGCTGAGTTCAAGCTAGAGAAGGGGAAAAGAACTGAGGATGCTACAGCGGCTACTGAGGTCGCAAAAAGTATAGCGATCTGGTGAAGCATGACGCTGTTATGTCATAATCGGTGAGGCACTTTTAGTTAAAAAATATCACTTTGTCCAATCATATTATGATTTTGGATTGTGTGTAGCTGATGTTGAGTTAGGCTGAACCGGTAGATATAGTAAAATAATTTTTCCTTCAGTAGTTGCTGACGAAGGGATGGCTGATGCTGCTACTACACCGTAGAAAATGTTAGACCTTCCACTTGGAAGTGTCGAGCCAGTCCTATATGTTGAGAAAGTATAGGACCCTATAACGGAATGTACCAGTTCCTCTTCCTGGGAAGATATTGGGTCCTTCTTTAGAACCTGCTGATCCAGTCCATCATGTGGGCCATCATTGGAAGCTCCATCTGAGGTTGAAATCAGCAAGAATCTCTAAGCCTTCTGTGGAATTCTATTTTTGATTTGATGCAGTTCGTGTGATATCAATGTGATTGCACTATGTATTGTTGAAGTTGGAGTAATGATTTGAAACGTGTTCATCTTGGATGTCTATATTATAACAAATATTTATACTCTGTGTAAGAGATAGAGCGACTGAGAAAAACTAATTCCAAACTGGAGAGGTCGCTGAATAGAGCGAGGTATTCCATGGCTCGTATTCAACAGGTACTTAATAAAACTGAATTTGAGGGAAGGCAATTTAAGCTGAATTCAGAGAAAACTTTTAAATAGTTATATGATCTCAAGTGTAGATATGCTAAGATAAAAATAGAAAGGGACGAGGTGCTAAGAAAGGAAGAGGAAAGGGGGGTATTAGTACGAAAACCAAAAGAGTTAACCTGTTTTAACGACCCAAGTGATAAGGTTAGGTGTCAAAGTATGTCAATAGCTCTGACATTATATTTTTAGGTCGAAGTAGATAGTAAATGAGGGTTAAATGAAGCATATGTAGAGCTTTTGAAGGACAAAGGTGTAGTTCCGGACCCAGCTCGAGTTATGTTTTTAGCCCAAAAAGCACATAATCGCCTTAGTTTAGAGGTGAGAAAGTGTTTTGCTCGAGCTGGTGTGTCTGCTATATGTGGTGATGTAAAACCTTTATTTGATATGTTTGGCTTTATGTAGGATCAGAGGGCCATGAGAATTGTATTATTCAGGATAAGAAAAGGTGAAATAGAGGTCAAAAAGCGATTAGAGGGTGATTTAAAAGGGTTACATGATGAGTTATTGTAACACGTGGAGCAAAAAATGCCTTTAGCAACACGATTATCGAAAGAAGTGACTGTTTGCATGAAGGTAGAAGCTGATTTGAGAGCTTTAGGTGTATTATAGAAAGAGATGCGCTAGCGGCTACACAAGGCACATATGGCATTGAAGGTGCATCTATATCCGTCGCGAGCAAAAGTTGCTGCTCGAACAGGGCATGAGCGCCATATAGATAGTGTTAATGATTTTTATAGAGAAGAACTGACTAGGGTAGAGAACGAATTTAGGAAGTTTGCGACGGAATGTGGGAAGGATTTTGATGTAGTGAACGCCAAGGCTGAAAATATGTGGTTTACTAAAGGTGATGGAGAAATTATTGGTAAAAAACCTATGCCTAGGCCGAGGGAGCTGTCATCAGAAGAGAATGAGGAGGAGGTCGAAAGTCTATTGCCCTGATCGCGGCGTAAACAACATCAGTAGGAGGTGGTGACCTTTACCACTCCGGTAGATGTGATAAGTAACGAATACAAAGAGTTCGAGAGATAAAGGGTAGCCTTCTCATTTCTTTAAGAATAAAAAATAGGGTATTCTCGTTTTTTTTTTACTGGCCCTGCATATGTCTTAGATCTTTATATACTATTGCTGATGATAAATAAAATCTATTCTCTGTGATGATAAATAGAATGATGCATCGCTATTACTCAGGTAGCATGTTCCTGATTTAAACTTGTTAACTGTGATATATAATATGTTGGTATAATCGAACTATTATAAATGTAAACTATTATGACAGGTGGAACTGATAGCCATTCAAATTAAGTGTGACGTGTTACGCGTCCAAAACGGATAATTGAATGCTGAGCTAAGTTCGTGTAAGGGGGCACTAAAAAGTGCTATTGGATTAGAGGAAAGCATGAAGGCAGAGATAGTATGAGAATGAAACATAGGAGCTCGATTGTCTGAGGAGCTGTAAAAAATAGGAAGATCTAGCCAGTGGACTGAGAAAAATGGAGGAGTTAAAAGAAATTATAAGTAAAAAAGAGGCTGGATTTACATGTGGCTCGAGGCAAGTGAGCCAGCAGGGGGCGGAGTTGACATCTACTCGATTTTGAATTATAGAACTGTTGGCAAAATTAGAGGATGAAGGTAAAAGTGTGAAAAACTTACAATTCCAAGTAAATATGCTTGAAGTGGAGATAGCTGATACGCGAGCTCGTGCTTCTAAGTATGAAGTGTTGTGACTAGTTACTGATGTATTGATAAATAAGATGAAAGATTCCCGTAATAAACATAACAAAAACACGAATGAGGCTTAGAACAAAGTAGTGACTCTAGATTATACTATACAGGCGTTGAAATTAAATATCTTAGAGCACCTAGAAGAGAATATTAAATTGTGTAACACAAATATGAAATTAGATGCTGACCTATTGCAGGCAGAGATACGTCTTGATGAGAGGAGGGTAGAATGAGAGAATTGTGAAGCGGGAATTGATGGGTCAATATCTTTAATTTATCATCTGGATGAGTTTATGACAGTGTTGGAATCTCGGAATTCTGCTGGATGAGAAACAACGAGTAGAGAAGCGTTGCGATCATTTGGAAGCTTCATTGAAGGAAGCTCAAAGTAAACTTAACGAGCTTATTATGTCTAAACAGGTGAAGACTGAAGCAGGTGATGTGTACGAGAGGGATATGACATCAGTGATTTCATTCTTTGTATCAGAGTTCAAGAGATTGGAAGTAGAAAGTAAACTGGTGTATGATGGCTTAGTTGGTAAAGGTGCGCAGTGTGACATGGAGGTAATACGGTCTGAGTATTTAGATCCCATGGTAGCAAGAATTAGTGTTCTGAAATAAAGTATGGTCAAAGATGGAAAGAAAATTGTTATAGGGAAAATGCCAGAGCTTATGTGTCAACGACTGTACATTGGTTGTGCACAAGACATTGCGGGACCATCTAATATTGGTGATGATTTGAGTGATAGTTCTAGTGAGGAGTAACGATTGTGAGGATGTGCTATGTATACTAACGCATATAGTAGATAAAGTGTATAAAAATAAGACTGTCTAGAATAGTAATTTATAATAACCTTTTGATAAACCAGCGATATTATATGATTTGAATATCTATTATATAGGATAATCCTAAAGGCTATCGTATAGCAGATAGTTGCTGAGGCAACGAACATAGAGGAACATTGAAGATTGGTTTGGCTGAAGCCATAAACGATTCATAATGTGACATGTTATCAGTTTGGCCGAAACAACAAATGATCTGAATTAAAATAAATGATCCATTTGGCCAGAGCAACAAACGAACTGTAATGTATAGATGACCAGTTTGGCCAAAATAGTAAACGATCTATAATATAAATGAATAATCTGTTTGGCCAAAGTAACAAACGATTTGTAATGTAATAGGCAATCGATTTGGCTGAACCAACAAGCGATCTATAATGTATAGATGATCAGTTTGGCTGAAGCATCAAACAATCTGTAATGTAAATAAATGATCAGTTTGGCCAAAGTAACAAATTGTCTGTAATGTAATAGGTGATCGGTTTGGCCGAAGCAACAAACGATCTGTAATTTGTATATAAAAGTACTTGATGGTTATATTAGAAAAGTACTATAGTGTAGTGCAATTGAAGACAAGTATTTCATTGGTATAAGATTGACGTACGATGAATGTGTTAGATAGAGTAATGTATGAAATAGTAGAAAGTACTCAGATGTATGGGGATTAAACATAAGTCTTTTATTGATGTAAGACCGTCATACAAGATGATAGATTGATTTGTTGAAAAGTACACTGTGATAGATTTTTATCTGCGATATAACTTCAATCTCCTCGTGTTCCAAGGATTACAATCTCCGTGTTCAGTGACGAGATCGTAAGAACTAAGGCCACTTTTTCCAACAATAAAAAAAGGACCTTCCCAATTTTTAGACAGTTTCCTAGCATTTACTTTTTTTTTTTTTTTTTTTTTTTCTGTGTTTAGGAATTTCTCTTGGGACGAGATATTTGATTTCGAACTCTCTATGATGAACATGCTTGTTGTAAGATCGGGCTAAAGCTTGGTGGTATCTTCCCAAATTCATGATTACTCTGTCTCTAGTCTCCTCGATCCAATTCATGTTACATGCCAACTGGAATTCATTTTCTTCATTTGTCATGGTATGGTCGCGTATTGGGTGATGATACTGAGTGGGGATGATTGCTTCTGTACCATAAGCCAGGAGGAACGGCGTACATCCAGTTGATACTCGAGGTATTGTTCGATATGCCCATAACACATGTGGTAATTCTTGATTCCATCTATGATAATACGATTAGTGATTTTGGCCTGACCATTTCCTTGTGGGTAATATGGTTTGGAAGGAGAGTGTATGATGTTGTGCTGATTGAGGAATTTGACGACTTTGGAGATAACAAACTGAGGTCCATTATCGATTCTGATGAGATGGGGGCATTCAAAACGGATAATGATGGTTTTCCATATAAATTTGATGACTTCGTCTTCTCGTATGTGAAACAGGGGGACTGCTTCCACCTATTTAGTGAAGTAATCCATTGCTACTAAGAGGTACTTCCTTTTGCCTGGTGCAGTGGGGAATTCTCCTACGAGATCGAGTGCCCATCTTTTAAATGGCCAGACAACATTGTTGGAATAAAGTTCCAAGGCTGGAACTCGAATTTGGGGGCCATGTCGTTGACAGACACCACACTTGCTTACGAGATCAATGACTTAAGCTTTCATTTTAGGCCAAAAGGCCCCTTGAGTAAGAGCTCGATTAGCTAAAATCGTCCTGATGCGTTGGAACCATAAGTACCTTCATGGAGTTCGTGTAGGAATTTTTGAGCTTCTTTGCTAGATAAGCATTCAAGATACGGCCCTGTGACCGAAATTTTGTATAGGAGACCATTTTCCACAATGTAGTGCTTAGCATTATCAAGCACGCATCTCCTTTTAGTGGGATCTGTTGAAAGCTCGCTGTCAAACGTGTTTTGAGTCCCAATATACTTTAGGAAAGGCCATCTCCAATTGTCCTCATCCTCTTCAATGCCCCCAGTATTGACAAAATTTGAGCTTATAATGTTTATGTTGGGGGTGGATAATACTTTGGTCTTCAGGTAACGAGCTTTTGTACCAAGGATCCCTGCCAGATAAGCAAGAGAGTAAGAATGTCTATTTTATCCATGTGGTAAATGTTTGATAGTAATTCTTTTGAATCTGCTCATTCTGTCGGCTACTGCTGCTGCGTAGTCAATCATCTTTCTGTTCTTCTTGAATTTTCTGTGTAATGGTTCACAATGAGTAAAGAGTCCGTGCACACAGACAACTCAGAGACTCCAATCTCAAGAGCCATATCTAGATCGTGAATCGTTGCTTCATACTCGGCCGTATTATTGGTAGCTTTGAAATTAAGCCTGACTACATTCTCGATCCTATCATTAGAAGGTGTGATAAGCATAATTCCGATACCTGATCCAACAGGTCCGGAAGATGCCACCCCTTTCGAGTTATCCAGTCTGACTTCTCTTTGAACTTTTCTTTAAATTGCTCCTCATTGGTATCCGTGATGTCTTCTTCCCAGTCAAGATCTTCTACTGGGAAGTCCATAAGAAAGTCTGCTACTACTTAACCTTTTTCAGAATGTCGTGGTTCAAAATGGATGTCATGTTTTCCAAGAGTGACCGACCATTGTTGCACTCGTCCGAATTTTTCCCATTTGGATAAGATCTCCTGCAAAGGGTAATTTGTCAGTACTCAAACTGAGTGTGGTTGAAAATAATATCTCAATTTTTGCGCTATGTATATGACAGCTAAGAAAAATTTCTCGATCTTGGTATACTGGGATTATGTTGGAGTGAGAGTTTTGTTGATGAAGTAGATAGGTTTTTCTGTCTTCCCATCAAGTCGAATGAGAACAAAACTTAATGATTTGTCGGTAACTGGAAGATATATTGTGAGTTCTTCCATCTCATTAGATGTACTCATCACTAGTGGTGAACCCAAGTAAAGTTTGAGTTCCTAAAATGTTGTTTCACACTCTGTTGTCCACTCGATCTCATGATCCTTTTTAGACTTCTATTTTGTTGTCCCTTCACGCAATCGGTTGAACATCGACATCAAACTGAAGACTTTTAAACCATAAAAAATAATCTGGATCAGCTTCTATACCTCTCTTATTGATTAGATGTCCTAAGAATTTTCCTGACTAGACCCAAAACTGGCATTTTTAAGGGTTGAATTTCAAAAGTAGTGCGTAAGTCTATAATATGGTTATCCTTTTTAAGACATTAACACAACATATCATCTATTTAAACTTCCATTATTTTTCCAAGGTGATCTTTGAACATATGTATCATCAAACACTGATAAGTGGCTCCAACATTCTTGTGACCAAAAGGCATGACCTTTTAGCAGTATAAACCATGTTCTGCAATAAAAGCTGTCTTCTCTTGGTTATCAGGTAGTATAGGTATCTGATTGCATCCTGATGCCAAATCCATCATGGACATAAGTTTGTGTCCCACAGTAGAATCGAGCATATGGATTATGATAATAAGTGGAAAACTATCATTTGGAGTATGTTTGTTGAGGTCTGTGAGATCCACGTACACCCTGATCTTGTCGTTCTTCTTTGGGACTGCTATAATGTTCGAGATCCATTCAGGGTAATTGGCCTTTCTAATAATGCCAACTTCGATGAGTTTGTTAATCTCTTTATTGACTTCTTCTCAGAGTCTTGGTGGTAAGGTCCTCTGCTTTTATCTGACAGCTTTGGCCTTATCTTTCAAATTAAGCTTATGGCAGGCCAGATTTGGATCATTGCCCGACATCTCGTAAAAGGTCCAAGCGAAGATATCACTGTCGTCTTTAAGGAATTGGATTAGGGCTTCTCGTTCTGCCGTTGGCAGAAGAGTGCCAATGTATGTTACTCATTTTTCTCCACTAATTTCGACGTACTCTATTATTTTAGCGCTGGCAGATGGTTTTCTATAGAGTTTATAGTGTTTCCTACTATTTTTTGTAATTGCTATGCGAGCTACGGCTCTGAGGATTCTGGAACGATGACGACATAAGTTTTACATGTTCGAGCTAGCTTCTAGCTTCTTTTTATTTCATATATGTTGCCATTCCATTTAAATTGCAGCGCCAAATGATAGGTGGATGGAATAGCTCGCATATTGCGTAACAAGCAATGTCCCATTACCCCCAAATAACAAGATTTTGTATTGATAACATAAAAGACAACGTCGAGTATCATGGGTCCTAATGTGAAAAGAAGTATAATCTTTCCTATATGTTCTTCTCTAGATCTATTGAATCCATAGATATCAATATCACTGGGCTGTACCTTGTCCAATCTATTCAATTGTGCTTTAAAAAAGTAGTTCGATAGTACTACCAGTGTTTATCATCATCGTGTGAAGCACCTTATTTCTCATTTTTAACATGATCACCAAAGCATCATGGTGAGGATAGTTGTTATGACGAACATCACAGTCGTCGAAAGAAATTCCTGTTCGCTGAGAGCTGGACACGGGAAGAAAATGAGCTTCTTTGTCTTTCATGAATAGGTCATGACATTGGTTGACCCGTTATCTTTTAGTTTTGTTCAATTGGTTGACGAGCTGAGTCTCAACGAAGTGGCTGAAGGATAGATGGTATAAATGTTCCTCTCCTGCCGGTTCTTCGATTTGTACGGCTTCTGTAGGAAGTTTGAAACTTCCGTTCTTGTAACTTTCAACGTCCACAATGTATTCATGCATTCGTCCATTTACAAAGATGTACTCCAACAATCGTTGTATGGCAAAATAGTGTTCGGTCTCATGATGGCGGACCTTGTAGTGAATGTAATATGGTTTGTTCTGAATGAGTTGGAGATACTGCGCATTGCGGAAACACCAATCCTTCTGAGGTATAGGATAAGTACTGGAAATGGTCATATTCATCTTGGGAAGACAGGGCTTTGGCAAGTTACTCCCCTTTTGAGGTTGCTCGTCGTTAGGTTTAGTCCATTTCCTATCTCCTCCCTGATCGACAACATGATTAAAATCCTGGCTGGCTGACTGATCTTGAGCTGTTAATGTTGACTTCTGAGGTTTCTGTCTGTCAGACACCATTCTTTCCTGGTCGATATGTCTGTTAACTTTCTTGATCATGTCTTCCAGAACTATTGGCTTGTTTAGGACGAGGTACTCCTTTGCCCTTCCATCAACAAGTAAAGTATTGGTGAAAGCTTAAATAGTGATTTTCTGGTCGAGCCGATCTACTTTTCGAGCTAACTCCAAAAAATTCTTAGTGGATGTCTCGAGCTTTTTTCCTGGCATCTGCTTAAGGCTAAAAAGAGAGTATAGATTCTCCTCTTTGTCTCTGTTGTACGAGTAATTTTGGACGAAGAGTTCTTGCAGCTGTTCAAAAGTTATGATGGATCTTTCAGGTAGTGTGTGGAACCATTGCAGGGGCTCGCCTGATAAGCTGGCCGAAAAGAGCCGGCATAGAATGTGGTTGGATATGGAATGTAGGCCTAAAGCATCTTGAAACTCATGAGCGTGTTTCACTGGATCAGTTCCTTTGTATTTTCGAATCTTCAGAGTATGGAACCCGTTGGGGACCTCGCCATCCAACAGCTCCTGTACGATCGGGCTATTCTGTAATCTTTTGTTGATTCCTTTAGTCAGAGTCTGAGCTTTGAGTAATTCTTTTATTCGCCTGTCAACATGTTTCTGAGTCACATATTGTCGAGCTGCGGTGGTTGGGCGTGTGACGCATCCTTATTCAGGATTATGGTCGCCACTCCCTTCACTTAGACGCTCTTTTGCTGGGACTCAAACTCTTAGAGGTAGATTTTCACCGTATCTAACTCTTGCTGGGCCTCCATCTACTTCCTGGTGGGACTTCTGGATCGAAATGGGCTCCATTTCTTGCTGATGATGGTTAAATCGAAGTGCACCTCCTACGTGATTGCCTTTCGGAGGAGGTCATATTCTGTCATGAACAGAGATTCGCGAGCCCTCAGGTTGCACGGCTTTGTTCATCTGGGTGGCGACCTGCTGACCCTGTAAAACCTTTAGTATGCCATCTACACTCATTAGTTATTACTACAAAGCAGCACGTCTTTTTATTTTAGAATTTAAAGTGTCCCGCAAATCTGCTAGTACGGCATTTTCTTCTGCTTGAACTATCTGCATGCTCTGACCTGGAGGTGACATTCTGAAAGAAGATGATTGGAGGTTTATGAGATAATGGGTTTGAGAACTTCAGTTTCCACATACGGTGTCAAATGTAATGGCCTAATTCTGGGATTTGGACTTAGCCTTTACACCAAATGTGTCTAGAACGCTCAAGAACAGTAAACATTAATAATCAACAAGATAATTTAACGTGGAAAATCTTTGAATAGGTTAAAAACTACGACTTCTCCTGAGGATTTTGAGAAAGAGAAGATGATCTTATTGAGGTCGCTAACTTATTACAATAAGTACTCTGAGTATGTAGAATTTCAGAGAAAAGATTCTTCTATGTAGAATTGCCTTTCGCTAACCTGTAGTTCTCTGGTCCTATATATAGGTTTTATAAATGACCATTTGATGACCATTAAGATTCTTAATGGTGGACGTTACAAAGTATATGTAAGATATTCTTTGACCAGATAGTGTAACGTTCTGACCTCTGTTGTTGTACAACGACTCTATTAATGACTATACATTTGCATAAATTGAACTGTTGATGTGGACGTCGAAAGTGATGACTCGAATTGAAGAATATTGAATATATTTTTAGTAGTGTTTCTGTATGCTGATGAGGTCGAGGATGAAGCTTGAGTCAGAGATACGAAATAAGCTATTACAATTTTTTCTTTAAGACTGATGTTCATTAAATTTGGTAATCGTGGTGGCTCCTAAAGTTATTCACCAAGGTTTATTACCAAATTAGCGGGTCATAATTTTATGAATAATGGTCGCAAGTTATGGTTCGTGTGGTGACAAAATGTGTTGATGTGCGGAGAATCTAGGTTTGCGACATAGAGTCAGATTTTGTAACTTTTTTCGACATGGCCGGGTTAGTGTGTAGTGTTTAATTTTTCTCTTTATAGATTAAACATACACTGATTCTAATTTTTCTGGTGTAGGTAAAATTGTGTGATTTTATTGGTATGATGAAATTACTATTTCAGAGGTTCTTTTCTGTGATTAAGTTCAAGGGTGGACTTTATGGTGCTTATAGAGATGTGTTCAAAGTAGAAGTTGGAGCAGTATAGTTTCATGGCTGAAGGTGAAGCAAGCTCGAAAGTATGGTTTATCGCTAAGAGAAAAGAAGTTAATGGATGTTCGTCAGTTTTGACGAAGGTATCCGGTTTTGGGTACGAAAATGTTTTGATCGTGGGTAGCGGATACAAAGTAAACAAGTTCAACGGTTTTGTTGATGGGTTTGTTCGCATTATGGATGGTCAATGAAGACATGAATTGGAGTTTTTTGCTGATGTGGAGATTGTTAGGTTACTGCTCAAAACAGGGAAAGTCGTTCGAATGGCAGAGTTTACGTTGAACTCATTTGAACGAAAAATACTATATTTATTTGTTTCTAAGTTCGTTCTGAAGGGGATTTATTCCAAAGAGATGGTTTATCTCGTGATGCGTACTTTTGTGATGACCTAATAGAGTGTCTATAAATATAGAGTGTGAGTTCAAAGCCTCTTAACACAGTGTGTTAGTTAAAAAGCCTCTTGTGAGAAACTTGAAATCTATAAGATATGTAGCCTCTGTGGTAGACCTTGTAAAGAGTTGGTCTTTACAAGTAAGAAGGTGGAAGGTGCTATTCTCTTAGGATTTGATGGTGAGAGGGGAAGTACCTCTTGGTTGCTAAGATGAGAAATGAAGGAAGATAAAAGATTAAAGAGTTTCAAGAAGAAGGTATGCAACATGCTCTTTGTTGAGGTAACCTTTGGATTCTTGATGGGTCTCTTATGTTTTTTCTATCTCTTGTAAATCTATGTGAGGATTACTGCAGGATTAGAGATTTCCATGTTTGTTGGAATCCCTTGAGGGCTTGTAATTGAACTTGGATACATAGTGGATTTTTAGCTTGGTGAGGGGAGTAGCCTTAGGGTAAACCTCTGACAAATATTTTGTTTTGCGTGTATGTTAATTTTGTTTCTGTTGGAAGATGATAAATCTAGAACAATCTAATAATATAGCTTATGAACAATAAGAGAGAGAGAAAGAGAGAGATATATTGATTCATCATAATTGTATTCTTTGCACATAATACAAAGATAATAGGCTACCCTACAACATAAGTTACCCAATCTACTCCAACTTTCCCCATAACCCTATCGGGCCTATAGGCTTGTTAGGAGTCTGTATAGGACATAACCCTGTTGGGTTCCTAGCTTGGGCTTGAACCCAACTCCAAACACTCCCCCTTGGGGTGTTCCATACTAGGACAAGTTGCCTCATTAAAACCACTGCCTAGCAAAACCCCCTTAGGCAAAAAGCTGTGCAGGGAAAAAGTACAATCATATGCCCTGTATTGGTTGTGGGCGTGTATACATCGCCTCATCAAAACCTTCAGTCAATAAAACCTCCTAGGATAAAAACTGCACTATCAGGAAAAAGAGTATAACACGCATGTGTCCACGTTAGGCTGGGACTACTTCCCCTGACGTTGATCTCCCTAAGATAATAAATCTTGTAAACTTCGCATGTCGATTCCATGAACTAATCTCTTGAACGTAGGATATACAAGAACCTTCGTGAATAGATCAGCCAGGTTGTCTTCTTAATGAACTTGAACAATGTTGATCTCATTCTTCTTTTGTAACTCGTGTATGTGAAAAAACTTTGGTGAAATATGCTTCGTTTTGTCACCTTTAATAAATCCGCCCTTGACTTGAATGATAGATGCTGCGTTGTCGTTATAAAGTGTCGTCGGTTTATCTTGGATAGAACTCAGATCGCAACTCCCGTTGATGTAGTTGATCATAGACCACAACTAGAAACATTCTCTGCCGGTTTCATGTAGTATTAGAATCCCGAGGATGTAGTAACCATTATCTGCTTCACTGATCTTCATACAAGAACACATAATTTGATTGTGATCGGCCTTTATGTGGATATGATAAATATCCTGCATCGGCGTATCCTATAATTTCCCATTTACCCAGTTGTGGATATAACATACCCCAGTCTTTCGTACCAATAATATATCTTATAATGTGTTTGATCTCAATCCAGTGCCTTTGGGTAGGAACAAAACTATGGCAAGCTAAACAGTTCACTGCGAATGAGTCATTGGGTATAGTATACCAGACTAACTATATCAAAGTACCTCCTAGCTATGGCGTTATCGCCTTAGGAGTTTCTCCTCCCCATTAGGATGGTGAAAGATGTCGTTTTCCACATCCAAGTGATGGACGCGCAATAAACGACTTAGCAATGTGTGCTACATCCATATCGAAGTGTTAGATAACTCTTTCGATATATATTACTTGGTGTATGAGTGCCACTCTCAAGATGTTCAATCTGCAAATCGAGACACTCATGATTTTCCAAGGTCTTGTATTTTGAATTCCTTACCAAGGAATTCGGCGACTCTCGTGATCTCCCCCAGAGTTCTAATGATATCCAAATTATTTAGTACACTGTTATGATGAGTGAAGCTAATATCTGTGTTCTAAATAAGAACGCATGGACAGATAAGTATATTTGCAAAGTCCCCGACCTTCAAATACTCAGTCAAATTACTATGTCTCATGGGCCCTGATTGCTTCAAGTCAACAATAACTTTTCTAGTTTTATTACGTACACACCTTGTGCGTCAAGCTTAATTACCTCCAGAAGCTTAGACCTTCCCAGGTAGCTTCATGTATATATTCGTATCTAGTTTCCCATATAGATACGTGGTATTTACATCAGACGCATCTCAAGATTGTCCCCGACAACTTAGCAGTCTAATCAGTACCAAAACGTTATAGCATCCATATCCAGGTAATAGGTCACACTGCAATCGATGCAAGATCTCTTAATGATTTCCTGGGCAACTAGTCTTACCTTGACCAAATTATCTCTTTGAGTTAATCGTGTTTCCATACCTTTCCTATTTATAATCGACAGGCTCAATGATATCATTTTGAATTATGCGCAAGCTGAGCTCCGCTTGGATTCCTGACACCTACTTTTGTTAATGTACAATAACACACAGTCGTTTTCAATTAGTAGTTTCTAATCCTCATCCTTGATGATGAGCATAACAACGAATATGAATACCTTGTCAATGGGTGGTTCCATCCTCGATGAACCGACTACACCATTAGTCATATGTATCCCTTATTCTGCAGTACCTCGGCTCAGAATACTTCCAATGTTGCTTTGCACTGAGTGCAAGCCTCAGATTCTTTTGCGGTACTAATCCCTCTGGAACGTTCTGTTGTGGTACTAGTTCCCCCAGAATGTTCTGCTGTGTAGGTGTATTACTTGAAGTTATATACACTTACAGTACTTTAATAATGTCTATGAATGTATCTAGCAATTCATTTACGACCTATTAGAGGTTTATAATCTGTTGAACCTTATTGCCACCTAACTTATGTATAGGGATCTAGATGAGACAGCGATGGCATTTTCCAAAACTTCTTGGAAACATCCTCAGCATTGACTGTCATATCTCCCCCCCAATGTTGGGAATATCGTCTCATCAAAGTGATAATTATCAGCCCTGCAGGATATACGTCGCCAGTGGGTCCAAATATCCAATGATAAATGTGAATCATAACCTACATAATACCAAGCCGACGTTGAGGGTCGCATCTTATATTATATTGTGGTACGATTGGCACCTGTACGGAACATCCAAATATTCGTCGATGGGCGACACCGGGTTCCGACCCAGTTATTAGTCGCTTTTGAGAAAAAATAATTTCATGATTTGCTAAGGGATGAACCCTAATCAGTGCTATGGGAGCAAAAATGCATATCCCATACACTAGCGATAAGTTGTGATCGTAATAACAGTGGCCAAACAATTATCCTAAATCGCTTGATTAGGTTCTCTGCCAATCCCGAGATGGGTATGGTATGGGGTACTCACGATGCTCAATCATCTATCTCATTTAGCGGTAAAATAATAATCAAAAGCCTGTAAGTCTAACTCCCAAGCCCCCGTCAAGTCACATCAATCGACTTTGATCGGTTAATCCAGGAACTGAGCCTGTGATCGAATGATCTAAGTGAGAAGTTGTGCTAACATTGCATTCCTAGAACCATCTCTTAGATGCGTCTGCTATGACCATAAATATTCAAGTGTGCCACTATGTGGATGAAAAGGTCCACATGGGTCTCCATGGATGCGTTTGGAGTAAAGGTTGGAAATCCTACTCCACCTTGGTCATACTAGGATAAAATAATAGACTTTCCTAGAAAACTATCATTACACGTACACTCTCAGTATCTTCTCTCCTTGTAAGGAAAGTTGATATCTAATCCCGAGAATCCTCCTCACTATTCAAGCCCTGAGGAGTGCATTGTAAATCTTTCTAAATTGTGTGGTCTAACCTTGAGACATGGAGTGAATGCACAAAACCTTATCTGTCACTTTCTCCAATATACATTATGTGATAAGCATTATCATGTATCTCCCGAAAATCACAAAAATATGATTGGATTTACTAGTTTATAAAATAGACTAGATACCCTGTATCGTACCGTTAGAGAGTAATAGCGTGACGCACTTAGTGCATTCTATCTTGCTGGTCGTGCCAATGATATTCATACCATCCCCGATGCACAAGATTAGACAAGAAATATATTCATATTTCAAAAAGATCGAGTGCGTGGTACTAAATGTCTCTTAGACATATGCCACCATTCATCCGATTATCGGTCATGCTTAATGAGCAGAGAGATCCATAGGTAGGTTGGATGTAGTAGATCAACTATCATACATAGAATTTAACTACTTCCCAAGCAATAAATTTGAATAATCACAATTTATTAGAATAAAAGAAATCTCATGTATGTCACGAGCACTTTATTGAAATATAAATGATATGTTCCCAACAAAATCAAAAATACTGACAACAAAAAGTAAATCAAGTCTATCTGGAAAAAAAACTACTAGTGCTCTCTCTAATGTGATATCACATGTCTAATGAGATATCATTATGGATTACTCCATATGTTGATCCATGACGGAATTAGTATCGTCGAAGAAGTCTGACGCCACAACCTCCACAGGGGCAGAGTTAGTATCAACAACTGCCTGGTAGGTTTGGACTCTATCACCTGTAGCCACCCGTGGTACATGGCATTCCCATGCCCAGTGTCCTGTGTCACCGCAGTTAAAGTAAGTAGATCCTTGATCAGTCTTCTTTTCCTTCTTCACATTGCCTTGCGTCCAGGATTTCTTAAATCTTTTACCTCTTCTAGGGCCAAAGGGTTGTCGGTTCCCACTCTTCCTGTATCCCTGGTATCCTCCCCTGCCCCTTCCATATCTTCGCCCCTGACCTACAAAGTTGTTCCCCAGAACTAAACATTATTTTACGCAGGCAACGGTGCACTCCCAGAAGGCCGCATAGCATGATTCTTCATCAGAAGTTCATCATTCTACTCAGAGAGGAGAAATACCTGAATTAAGACTACATATGTCTTCAAGTTCTCTTACCGATATTGTCTCTGAATCGTAATATTGTAAGCATGGAAGGTTGATAGAGTCTTCTCTATCATTTTAGCATAAGTAACTTTCTTCTCACACAACTCAAGCGCAGAAGTGATTTCAAGAATAAGTCAGCGTCAATGCTCCAAGTGCTGTAATTGGCTCCAGTGAGCAGCAATGGTAGAAATTTAGCATTTTTGAGTTTCGCAGACAACTGTAATGCAAGATATAGATTATAATTAGAGTCAATTCTTGATAAACATATCAATTACGTTAAAAACAGATCATAGTACTTAGAATAAAGCTAAAAAATAATTCCCAATCATATTATAGGTGAACCCTGTTCATATTTTAGAACTCATGAAATTCTTTTATAATAATTAAATCCCAAATTTTACCCTATAAAAATGATAATTTTAATCTTATGTATGCGTTTTAATAGAATCTTAGTCAAGATTGCTATTCAAAACTACTAGATGTGTGCTATCCTTATTCTAAGAACTTGGGTGTTCTAAGCCCTCAAGTTCTATAAATGTAGGTATATTCTAGCCAAATGACCATATTTGCTACGAATATGAGGGGTATTAGATGTTTAGCTGATAAGTGGTCCCATCCCGAAGTCAGTTGGGTTCACAAGATATGTTGATTATGCATATCTTTGAACTAACATTCTAGGGTACTATAGATTGCTATTAATGCATATATACCTCTAAATGTTATTATGTAACATCTTATTGTACCTAGATATGGAAAATTGGTTCCTCGGGCACCAAGTTTTTAGAAATAAGACTAAGTCAATTCCCAATTGAGCTCTAGTTATTTGTCCTTGACAATTAACTGTGATTTAGATATGACTCACAGTCGCATGCTAAATTAGTCTTGGTTTCGTATTATCTGTGATCCCCAATCATGATAATTAGTATCATAGGGGCATACCAGTAATATATCTTATTAGCAATTGTAAGATACTTAAATAAGTATTACACCATTTACTTATATCACATATAAGTGAGCCAATAATCTTATACGAGGCACCTCATCCCAACAAAATTTTAAAAAATATTTTCATAAAAAAAATTCTAAATGGGTCCCTCATGGGGTAGGTCCAGTCAATAAGATTTTTTTAAAAAAAATTGGACTCAATTTGACCAAAAATTGGACTATTTATAGTCGTTTTAGTGTCTGGACCGGTTTTACAACAGTCTGGGTCAAGGCCTGGACCGGGTTGACTGGTCTGAACCGGTCTGACCCAGTCTACCACGTGCCACACACACACGGGATGCACACGTATTTTACACACGTGTCACACAAGCACACGTGCGTCGCACTTGTATGCTGCGTCACTTCTCCGATGACTGCTCTGGTGACCGACGTAGAATATTCTGATGACCGTCTGACGAATATTTAAGCCAAAATTCTAGCAAACTTCCAACGTCTGGCGGGCGGGCGGTCTCCGATGACAGTTCGGCGACTGCCATGTGCCATACGTGCAGGCATGCCACTCGTGCCACGTACGTACCAGGCATGCCATACGTGCCACGCACGTGCCATACCACGTCAGCGTGCCATGTGTCCTCGACACGTGTCACTGCTGACGTCACAGTGGATAATGATGATGTCATATAGGATAATTATAAATAATAAATAAATAAATAATTGCTGACGTCATCGACCAAAAAATGCCGTTTTTGGCCATGAAACAGCCTTGTTTCAACATGCTATTCCTGGTGATTGGAGCATCTCTCAGAGATGTGCCATATACCGTTGGAAAGCTCTCAGAGTAGGTTATCCAACCAAAGTAGTCTCACCTCTATCCGATGTCCACAGAGAAATTTATACAAGTTTAAATACCGCCCTTTATTAAGGGTAAAATACACCAAAAACCCTATTTTTAATCCGAAAAAATAGGGAAAAAAAAAGTTTTTGAATCATGACAATCCATATATATAGTATAGATCTGATAATATGTATTCAAAAAAATCGTAAAATACCTCTTCTCCTGATTGCTTGGTTTCCCTAAAAACTCTGATGAGAAGGTAAGTTTCTGCTCTCCTCGTTCCTAGAGCCTGCGTGCTAATAACGTGTTGGAAGATGATAAATCTAGAGCAATCTAATAATATATCTTATGAAAAATAGGAGAGAGAGAAAGAGAGATTTATTGATTTATCATAATTGTGTTCTCTGTATATAATACAGATATATATATAACCCTACAACATAAGTTACCCAATCTACTCCAACTCTCCCCATAATTCTATCGGGCCTATGGGCTTGTTAGGAGTCCGTATAGGACACCCCAACCCTGTTGGGTTCCTAGCTTGGGCTTGAACCCAACTCCTAACAGTTTCTAGTTTCTTGATAGATTATTTGTATGCCATGAGGATATCTGATAAAACTAAATTGCGCGAGGGTGATGTATTCCGCACGTTCACCCCAACACTCTCAACTTCTCTTACTGATAATTTTGACACTACAAACTTAAAGTTAAACCCCTACTAACTATATATCATCATATACCTTATATGAAAAAACAAAATATATAACAATGTAATTCGACAAAGCTTGTCATAATTGATATATGTTAAATTAAACAATTAGCTGATCAACCTGTAGTGTTCTTGTACCCTTTCATATTTTGGAGATGCCGGTGCAGACGTTCTTTAAGAAATTCATGTTCGATTGGCTTGATATAGATCGGCATATTTAGTAATGCATCTTATCACGTGCCTCGCATTTCTTAGAAATATATATTAATTGTGCATGAGAAACAAGTTTGCTGTACTATGTAATTTCTCGTTTTGATTATTGCATTGGGGTCACGCTGTATCATGTGATTACTGATATATTGCAGTAAACTTCTGGCCTCATCAACTTGAGTTAGCCAAGGCTTGAACTAGTTCAGATTGAACTCTCGGGTAAGACTTGATCGAACACTAGTCTTTCATTTTACTATTTCTAAAAGATCGGGCTTTAGGACACTGTTCGCTTGTTATTAATATGTAGTCTTACCTCAAAAAAAAAAAAAACTTCGGATGCTTAATTTAAGCATTTAAATCTGAGTTATTGATGGAAAGAGTAGCCAGTAAGAACCAGTTCAACTGTATAAACTAACATGAATAAAATATTGCTTGAAAAACTAGTACGAAATTGAGCATGATAAGCTTCTGCATAACCCTCCAACAATGTGTTAGTTTCGGAAAGTTCTTGTGCATGATTAACTAGCTATATAATGTGTTAGTAATTGAGTTTAGCGTAATATCAGGAAGACTAGTCATTCTCATCTTGTAGTAACAATAGGCATCTTGCTCTGGTTTAGTACTTACCGAAGCCAAATCACCACTATATCTATACAAAATGTGGTTTGTCATTTTAACGTTGTTCTCTAAATCCCATGCCGCATCTGACAGGATACTAGTATTTTAGGTTGTGATTTTAGTTGTTCCTTTAACTTTATCTCACAGAAGACAGGATCAAACAGCGCCATCAAAATTTTATTCTGAAACTTGAAGGGTCCATTGCGAAAGACTCCAATTGGCAAGTGCATAATCCATAGATGAAGCAAGACAACCAATCATACCATTTTGGATTACAAAACCTTTATTGATGAAAAATTCATGAGAAATTACAATACATGTACCAATACAAGAAGAGAAATAGTCTAGATACATAAACTTTATTAGAGAATAAACTTCATTAGCTTACATAAGAGGGACCTAGCCTCACATATATAAAGGTTAGCCTGGTCCCAGCGTTGGTTGGTAACTTCTCTAATTTTTATAACACTCGATTACCCAAGTTTCATAAACACAACATATTTTTTCAATATGGGAAAACCCAGCACCCTTGACTAAGGCCTCCAGTTCTTGCTCCGTTCTTTCCTTCCCTCCATTGAATCCCATCATCATGATAGCATCCATTAGGTGAAGATTTTGTGTGCCAATATTTTTGTTGGGGACGTCTGTCAGTAGCCCCTCAATGATAATCACCTTCCCTTGATCTGGCAGTGCTTCGTAACAGTTCTTCAGTATCTTCGCACAATGTTCATCACTCCAATCATGAATTATCCACTTCAAATAGAAAATAATTATGTCAACAAAAATATAGTGATACAATACAAATATATATATATATATATATATATATATATATATGGCTAGTTGGAATATTCTAAGTTGTATTATAGTTAAATTTTGTAAATATACATAGATAATCACCTTCAAGAAAATAGCATCTCCTTTGGGAACACTTGCAAACATATCTCCTCCAATATGTTTCACACCTGCAAGTGCAACCAAAATATTCCAATACTTACTTCGCTAAAGCATCACAATTTTAAGATAATTACCAATTTTTGAGCAGAAACTTACCAGGATGTGAAGGCGCGGTGTTTATCACATGCGGCAAATCATAGTTAATACCTTCAATTGTAGAATACTTGGAAGTGATAATGTTAATTGAATTTCCATGCCCACCACCCACGTCAACAATTTGTTTTAAGCCCTCAAATCCCTTGTATACCTCAAGGATTTTCTTCATAACTATATTTGTTGAATTGAACATCGCTTTATCGAAGAACATCTGACACTCAATTAAGTCAGGGTCTACGGTAGGATTATCAAAAAGATGCGCTCTGTTGGCCTTAACGAATGGAATCCCACCTTCAAGAATTGCATCTTTCAAGTAGTACCTATAACCATATAAAGTTGTGTTAGCCTTTTTCTTAAAATGTGAGACAGCAATATCTAGAGATTTTGCTACATACCAGCTCAAGTTATTGGGTTTGCTTGTACCGTAGATGATGAATGGAGCTAAGGATACCCCATCTTCATTTCTAACTAGGAATTTGCTTGCAGGTGCCAAACTGTAAAGCCTTTCGAATTTACCGTCGCTTCCCATGTCAATAGAACAATGAAGCAATGAATAGCAAGACAAAAGGCGCAAGATGCGATCAATCATGTTTGGGGCATTTGGGTTGTTTGATGGAAGGTGAGAGGTTATGACTGATGCTGAGAGTTGGGCTCCTTTGCCTTCTCTAGCTATGATCTCAAGCAAGTCGAGTTCTACTACCGTTCGCAGGACCATGGGTAGGATCTGCATCATGTACAATTGGGTCATGTACACATAGGATTCATTGTCTAGCTGGTTTTGTGTTGAATCCATGGTTTGGAATATTAAGTGTATGAAAGTCTGTAATGAGGAGGGGATGGTCTTATATTAAGCTATCTTGAGATGCAGCATCCACTATCTCTACATCTACTATAGTTTATTATAAGGAGATTAGAGATTTGGGTTGTTTAATTACATTGTTATATTATTGTAGTTGACTCTCTTTGATTAAATTTGCATATCATTAGCTGTTTTTGATGTGGCATATCCCTCATAGGGTCGTCTACCTCCCCTCAAGGTGACCTATGTTTATATTTATGTTCTTTTGATTCAAGCTTCCATTGCTGGAGATGCTAAGTTGATTTAGGGACTTGCTTGTTTAACCAACACAAGCTTAAAAAGAAAGTTTTCCTAATTTAAGTATAATTCTATTTTAATTAGAATTAAGGTTCCTAATTCTAACCCACCTTGTATTCTATAAAAGGGGAGGTCTAGATTATTTGTTTCTCAGTTGATTTGGTTAATAAGAGTTGAAATTCTTTAGTTTGAAACTCTAGTTTCTCTAAAACTTAACTAAAACGTGATCTTCATATGAATTTCGCTTTCGCATTCGTAATAATCACGTCAATTGGTACCAGAGCTGTGTTTGAATCCAGTGTAGTCAATTTCAAAAGCAAAGATGCCTCGTGGAAGACCCACGACGAAGAAGCCTAGTCTCGCTCAAGATGTAGCAACCGTAACAGATGGGCTTGATTAGCTTATCGAGGCTTTGGGCATGGGAGTCTCCCCCCCCCTCAACGACGATTTTATCGCCTATTTATGATGACTATCTCAAAGATTGGAGCACCACCGCGGAGATCGGTAAAACAAAAACCTCGTTTATACGTCTCCTCGTCAAGATCGGAAACCCCGATGTTTGATACGGTGAGCAAGGAGACGTCGACCATTTTAAAAGGTCTGGTTAATGACCAACCATCAGCGATCGAGAGTGGCACCGACGAAGAAATAATGATCAAAATGGCAGTGATGATCGACCCCGTCACCAAGTATCAACAGGCAGTTCTTGAGAGAGAAGTTAACAAACACTCTGAGTTCCAGTAGAAGCTTTCAATAAGAGATATGTCTGGTATTGATGAAGGTAATAGGGATCTTGTTGAAGATTTCTCTGCAGGTTTTGAACGGAGGGAGAAAGCGGCAGGAAGAGATGCGAATGAAGATAGAGGAACGTGGGGAGTACTTACCGTTGTCTTGGGTGTATCTCCTATCAGAGTTTTAACTGAGGATTTAGCCAGTTTACAAGCCCTAAAGTAACCAGTTGCAGGTCTGAACATTATTGCAAGGATAGGGTTTATTGGCGAAGGTGGAATCACCGGACTGTTATCCGAAGTTCCAAGGAACCCCAAAGACGAAGCTTTTGCCGACGCTGAAGTTTTTTCTGCTACCAAAAATGGAGTATTTGTTGCAGGTTCGGAAAGAAGTCGTGAAGGAGAAAGAAGAAGAGTTGATTGAGTGCAACGAGGTGCACCATTCCCATTTCACACCCTAACACATGTTGAGCACATGCTTTTTCAAAACCCACAAACCACTCTAGCAGTGAGTCAACCTTTGTGCCCTACCTGTTACAACAACCAACTGGGCTTCACCAAAGCTTGGGGAACCCGACTTAGAGCCCAAAATCTCTATGGACTTGGTTAAACCCCGACCTACAATTTTTTGACCCAATTTGGGAGAGGTTTTTGGCAAATTTTAGGAAGCATCTCAATGCTTTCTTTACTATTGGACAGCGATCGACGTAGGAATGTCGGTGGTGGCATCGCACCCCCATTCTCGGGTAAAATCTCGGGGTACGGAAAATTCCGTGAAAAACTTCAAGATGTTTAACGTGTTCTGCAGGATGAAGATGAAGAATAAACTGGGATACACATTACATTCGTGCGTGAGTCCTCTGGAGCACTACTCCCTTGAGTTCGTGGACAAAATCTTCTCAGATAGAGGGTTTGATGTGGCACATCTCTTATAGGGTCGTCTAGCTCTGTGTGACCTATGTTTATATTTATGCTCTTTTGATTCAAGCATCTTCATTGCTGGAGATACTAAGCTGATTTAGGGACTTGCTTGTTTAACCAGCACAAGGTTAAAGAGGAAGTTTTCCCAATTTAAGTAGAATTTTAATTTAATTAGAATTAAGGTTCATAATTCTAACCTCCTTTGTGTTCTATAAAAGGGTAGGTCTAGGTTATGTGCTTATAAGTTGATTTGGTTAATAAGAGTTGAAGTTCTTTAGTTTGAAACCCTAGTTTCTCTAAACCTTAACTAAAATGTGATCTTCACGCGAATCTCGCTTCCGCGTTCATAGTAATCACGTCAGTTTTACCTTGCTTCTTAGTATAAACTATCTTCTTTTAGCTTTTAATTAGGTTGTATTTTTTTACCATCTCATCGGTAGTTCGGTACCTCCCTTTTTTTGCCTGTCAATAAGTAACGAGCCGCTCCTCTCATAAAATAAATAGTATTTTTTTTGCAGTGAAATATTTGGATCTCTTAGCTCCTTGAATGGCATGTGCCTACAGGGAGCCTAGATATATATTCATATAATATTATATTATACGTATGATAAGCAGATTAATCTCATAATATATAAGCTTCGGTAAACAAACTGATTTTTGTTGAGTAATAATAAAATAAGCTACTAGTTATATCAAGAGCAATTAAGAAAGGAGGATATCTTTATTGATTCAAATTTTATTTCTCTGTACGTACTACCAGAGGATAACCCTACAACATAGGTTACCTATCCTACTTAAACTATCCCCATACACCCTAAAGGCCTATGGGCTTGTTAGGAGTCCAGTAGGACACCTTAACCAGTTGGGCTCCCACCTTGGGTTGAACCCAACACCTAACACTCCTCCTTAGGGTGTTCCATACCAGGACGACTTGCCTCATCAAAACCTCTGCCTAACAAAACCCCCTTGGGCAAAAAGATGTGCAAGGAAAGAGTATAATCTTATGCCCCGTTTGGGTCGTGGACGCTTATACGTTGCCTCATCAAAACCTCTAGTCAGTAAAACCTCATAAGATAAAAATGGTACTATCTAGAAAAGGAGTACAACACCGATGTGTCCACGTCAGGCTGGGACTACTCCCCCTGACGTCGATCTCCCCCAAGATCTATCTCCCTGAGATATTGATTAATAAATCTTCTGCATGCCGATTCCGTGTACTAGCTGCTTGAATATAAGTGGTGCAAAAGTCTTTGTGAATATGTTTGCAAAGATGTATTTCGAAATATCTTCAACAACGCCAATCTCATTCGCCTTTTGTAATTTGTAAGGATTAAATGGCTTCTGTGAAATGTACTTTATTCTGTTGCCATTGATAAATCGTCATTGACTTGAATGATGCAAGCTGAATTATCTTTATACATAGTCGATGCTCTATCTTGGATAGAACATGCCACAACTTCAGTTGGTGTGATGTATATTGGAGTGTAGCCATCATTCTCTACCAGCTTCATAAAGTATAAGAATTTCTTCATGGTTCAAGGATGTAGCTACCGCCGTTTGCTTCATCGATCTCCAAGAATCTTTATGTATCCCCGTACATAAACACATAATCCATCTGGCAATGCCCTTTATATGGGTATGAGAAGTATTATGTATCGTTGTACTCTATACTTTAATGTTTACCATTTTGAGTAGAACAAACCCCAGTCTTTCATACCGATTAGATACCTCAGAATGTGCATGATCTTATTCTACTACCTTTGAGTAGGAAAAAAACTATAATAGGCCAAACAGTTCACTGTGAATGAGTCATTGAGTCTAGTATACCCAGCTACCTATAGCATAACACCTCCTAGCTATGGTACCACGGCCCTTGGAGTTTCTCCCCCCCATTAGGATGGTGGAAGATGTCATTGTTCACATCCAAGTGTTGGACACACAATAAACGACTTAGCACCGTGTGCTACATCCATACCGAAGTGTTAGATAACTCTTCTGATATATATTGTATGGTGTATGAATATGCCACTATTAAAATGTTCAATCTGTAAATCGAGACACTACTTGATTTGCCAAGGTTTTGTATTTTAAATTCCTTCCCAAGGTATTCGGCGGCTCTCGCAATCTTCTCTGGAGTTCTAATGATATCTAAATCATTTAGTATACTGTTATGATGAGTGAAGCTAATATCTATATTCTAAATAAAAACGCATGGATAGATAAGGATATTTACAAAGTCCCTGACCTTCAAATACTTAGTCAACTTACTATGTCTTATGGGCCCTTATTACTTCAAGTCAACAATAAATTTTCTAATTTTATTATGTACACACCATCTGTGTTGGGCTTAATTGCTTCCAGAAGCTTATACCTCCACAGGTGGCTTTATGTAGATATTCGTATCAAGTTTCCCATATAGATACGCAGTATTTACATCAGATGCATGTCTAGCTTGTCCTCGATAACTTGACAGACTGATCAGTACCAAAACGTTAAAACGTCCATAACCGGGTAATAGGTCATACTGTAATCGATGTTAGATATCTTAATGATGACCTGGGCAACTAGTATTGCCTTGACCAAATTATCTTTCCAAGTTAATCATGTTTCCGTACCTTTCTCATTTATAGCCGGCATACTCAATGGTATCACTTCCCATTATGCCAGCAAGCTAAGCTCCGCTTGGATTCCAGATGCCCACATTGGCCAATGTACAACAATACACAGTTATTTACAGTAAATAGCTCTAAATCCACATCCTTGATGGTAAGCACATCATCGAATATGAATACCTTATCAACAAATATCTACCGAACGATCATACGTTGTGCAATTACATACTTTTAATAGATTGATATCTTCTTATTATCATACGCGCATGTGCCACCCCAGACTAGTCTCGTAATGTATCAACTGGTCGCGTAGCTACTGTTGCCTTATCGATTGGTGGTTCCATCCTCAATGAACCGACTACACCATTAGTCATATTTGTCCCTTATTCTATAGCTCTTTGGCTCATAATACTTTCTTCCAATGGTGCTCCGCACTAAGAGCGAGTCTCAGATTCGTTTGCGGTACTAATTCCCCTGGAACGTTCGGCTGCGAAACTAGTTCCCCTAAAACGTTCTGCTGTATAGGTATATTATTCTCAAGTACATACACTTACGGTACTTCAATAGTATCTATGAATGTGTCTGGCATTTTATTTATGACCTATTGGAGGTTTGTAATTTGTTGAACCTTATTATCACATAACTTATATATATGGATCTAGATGAGACAACGATGGTGTTTTCCAAGACCTTTTGGAAGCATCCTCAATATTAACTTTCATATCTCCCTCCGATACTAAAAATATTATCTCATCAAAGTGTCAATTATCTGCCCTGCAGTATATACGTCGCAAGTGGGTTCTAAATATCCAGTGATAAATGCAAATCATAACCCATATAATACCAAGCCGACGTTAAGGGTACCATCTTCATACTTTATGGTACGATTGGTACCTATACAGAACATCTAAATGTTCACCGATGGGCGACACCAGGCTCCGACCCAGTTACTAGTCGCTTTTGGGAAAAAATAATTTATTGATGTGCTATAGGACGAACCCTAATCAGTGTTGTAAGAGCAAGAATGCATATCCCCCACACTAGCTGGAAGATGTGATCATAATAACAGTGACCTAGCGATTATCCTAAATCGTTTGATTAAGTTCTCCGCCAATCCTAAGTTGGGTATGGTATGGGGTACTCACGATGCTCAATCATCTATCATATTTAGCGGTAAAATAATAATCAAAAGCCTGTGAGTCACAATCTTAAACCCCCGCCAAGTTGTATTGATCGAATTTGATCGGTTAATCCAGGAATTGAGCCTGCGATCGAATGATCCAAGTGAAAAGTCGTGTTAATGTTGTATTCCTAGATTTTAATAATAGACAAATGTAATACCATCTCCTAGATGCGTTTATTATGACCATAAATATTCAAGTAGTCCAGAATGTAGATGGATAGGTTCACATGTGCCTTCATGGATGTGTTTAGAGCAAAGGCTAGAGATCTCACTCCACCTTGGTCATACTAGGATGAAATAATAAACTTTCCTTGAAAGTAATCGTTACACGTACACTCTTTGGATCTTCTCTCCTTTTAAGGAAAGTTGGGATGTAATCCCGATAATCTTCCTCACTATCTAAGCTCTATGGAGTATATTAGAAACCATTCTAATAGCGTGTTCTAATCTTTAGACATGGAGTAAATGCACAGAACCTTGTCTGCCATTTTTTCCAATAGTCATTACGTGATAAGAATTATCATGTATTTCCTTAAACTCAATAAAATCTGACTGAATTTACTAGTTCATAAAGTGTACTAGATACCCCGTATCATACCACTAAAGAGTAATAACATGATGCACTAAGTTCGTTCTATTATGTTGGTCATGCCAATAATATTCGTGTCATCCCCGATACACAAGGCACAAGGTTAGACAATAAATATATTCATATCTCAAAAAGGATCGAGTGCATGGTACTAATGTGTCTTAGACATGTGTTGCCACTCATCCGAATATCGGCCATACTCAATGAGCAGATAGATCCATAGGCGGGTTGTACATAGTAGATCAATTATCATACATAGAATTTAACTATTTCTCAAGCAATAAATTCAAATAATCATAATTTAGAATAATTTGAAAATCTCATGTATACCACGATCACTTTATTGAAACATAAATAATTTGTTCCCAACATAATAAAATATACTAACAAAAAGTAAATCAAGTATTTGCAAGAAAAGAAACTACTAGTGCTCTCTACTGTGACATCACATGTCTACTGAGATATCATTACGGATTACTCCGTATATTGATCCATGTCTGCATCAATGTCGCCAAAGAAGTTTGACGCTACTAACTTCATAGTGATAGATGTTATGTCAATGGTGATGTGGTTAGCCTGAACTTTAACTTTAGGCACCCACGGTATCTTGCAGTGTCGTACCCAGTGTCCAGCTGCCCCATATCTCAAGCAAGAAGATTTTGAATATGGCTTCTTTATCTTCTTTGGTGTCTATGGTTTACTAACCTTTTTAAACCTGTTGTGCATGTGAAGGCCCAAGAATCCCTAATTCTTGCCTTCAGTTGCATTTCCACTTCCAGAACCCCGTTCATGGTTGTCTTTGCCATGAGATAAGATCTTCCGTACAACTGGTCTCCTCTACCAAGGGGGATACTTCTTATTTTCCTTAAAAACAAATTTGCCTTCTTATTCTGTAGTGAGCAAGAGTTGGATTAGATCTCCAGGACTACTGAATTCCATTTTTACATACTAGTCCCTAAGAGTAGTCTGTGAATGTGGAAATGTGGAAATAGTCTTTTGCAAAACCTCTTCCGCGAAGATATAATCTTTATTAAGCCTCCTTGCCGAATTTTTTTTTTGTAGTTCTGAGTTATAGCCAACTACAGTCTTGATGTCAAATAAACTCAAGCTTATAGGTCGTTAGGGCCTTTTGGAGACCAAAGCGTTGCTCTAAGCTTGTCCATAAGGCATATGAATCTCCGTGACGTAGATTCTGAAACTTCAGCTCGGGCTCAAGATGGACTCGCACAGCCAACATGGCATGTGCCCTGAGTGGTTTAGAGATGGTGTTATCTGCAGCAATCGACTTTGAGACGTTCATTATTTTTAGTTGGAGTTTTATGTCCGTACACCAAGAAAGGTAGTGAAAACCATCAAGCCACAATGGTGCATAATTGTATCGTAGGCTGGCAAACATCTATTATGCAAAATGTAGATGGTAATTAGTAACAAATTCTTGATAAACATTTTAAATGTATTAAAGACATATCATAGTACTTAGAATAACATAAAATAACTAATTCATAATCATATTATAGTTGAACCCTGTTCATATTTTAAAACTCATGAAATCCTTTTATAATAATTAAATCCCAATTTTACCCTGTAAAATGACGATCTTAATGTTAGATGTATGTTTTAATAGAATTTTAGCCAAAATTGATATTCAAAACCACCAGATGTGTGTGTTCTTGATGAAATCCTATTTAAGTACATGAATTCCAAACATTACTAAAGGTAATTTATAGTATTCAAATCAGTGATTCCTAATCATTACTTATAGGTGAACCTTGTTCATATCCTATTAAGCGTTAAATCCTAATTTTACCCTATAAAATGATAATCTTAACCTTAAAGTGCATTTTAATAGAGTCTTAGCCAAGACAGTTATTCAAAACCACTAGATGTTGTATTCCTTATTCTGACAACTAGGGTGTTCTACTCCCTAAAGTTCTATAAGGTAGGTATATTCTAGCTAAATGATCATATTTGCTACGAATATGAGGAGTATTAGATATTTAGCAGATAAGTGGTCCCACCTCGAAGTCTGCTGGGTTTACAAGATAGGTAGATAATGCCTATCTTTGAACTAACATTTTAGGGTATTATAGGTTGTTATCAGTCCCTATATACCTCTAAATATTATTATGCAACACCTAATTGTACTTAGATACAAAAAATTAGTTCCTTAGATACCAAGTTCTTAGAAATAAAACTAAGTCAATTCATAATTGAGCTGAAATTAGTCTTATTCTAAATTAGCCTTGGTTTTGTATTATCTGTGATCCCTGATCATGATAATTAATATCTTAGGGGAATACCATTAATATCTTATTAGCTATCGTAAGATACTTAAATAGGTATTAATATATTTACTTATATCCCATATAAGTGAGTTAGTTTTCCTATACAAGGCACATGTTCCAAAAAAAATTAAAAAATATTTTTCATGAAAAAAAACTTAAAAATAGGTCCCCTATAGGGTAGGTCCAGTCAATAAGAATTTTTAAAAAAAATTTGACTCAATTTGACCAAAAATTGAGCTCTTTAGAGCCAATTTAGTGTCGGAACCGGTCGTAGACTAGTTTGGCTTCGTCTGGGTCAAGGCCTAGACAAGGTTGACCGGGTCAAACGGGTCTGCTACGTGTCACCCTTGGTGATTACCACATATCACCCCTCGGTGATTACCACGTGGCACGTAAATAGTGTTGCCACGTGTCACGCACGTTCCTACCACGTGTCATTCTGGTGGACAGTCTGGTAACCGTCCGGTGGACAGTTCGGTGAACAGTCTGGTGATTGTCGTAAGCCACGTGCCCTCGATACGTGTCACTGCCACATTAGCGAATGGATAATGATGATGTCATCAGATAATAAAATAATATTTAAAAAATAATTAATATTTTATTGCTGACGTCATCATGACCTAAAATCGTTGTTTTTGGCCTAAAACTACCTAGTTTTAACACTACTTTACCAATGATTGGGACATTTCCTTGAGACGTGACATTTACCGTTTGAAAGCTCGTGGGATAGGCTACGCAAAAAAAATTTTACGTTTATCCGATATCCACAGAAAAAGATATTTTGGTTTAAAAATAGCCCTTAATCAATGGTTAAAAACACCAAAAATTGATATTTTTAATGCTAAAAAAATAGGTAAAAATTACTCTAATATATATATAGATATCCTATATTATAGATTAGAAAGGAAATATATCAAAATTTGAAAATAGGTAAAAATACCTCTCAGCAACGGAAGAATTTCCAAAAAACACTGATTTTGGAGAGTTTTTTCTTCTCCCTGATCCACTTGCTCTACGTACTGATAACGCGTTGAGTAATAATAAAATAAGTTACTATTTATATCAAGAGCAATTTAGAGAGAAGAAGATATCTTTATTTATTCAAATTTTATTTCTTTGTACGTACTATAAAGATGATAACCCTATAACATAGGTTACCTGTCCTACTTAAACTCTCCCCATACACTCTAAAGGCCTATGAGCTTGTTAGAAGTCCAGTAGGACACCCCAACCTAGTTGGGCTCCCACCTTGGGCTAAACCCAACTCTTAACATTTTTTTTATATTCAATAGAATTTAGGGCGAAAGTAATTAAATAATTTAGAAAGGGTATTGCAAGGGATGCGCTCAAACTAAAACAGATTACGTCATACTCTGGAAAGTGGAGCCTAAATGATTTTAATTGTGTCTTATGCCAAAACCTCAGATTATCAAAATACAAAATCATAGTCATAAGTAAACAATTAAAATTGAGCTACTAGTTGGTTTCGGTTGTTGGCACCTTGTTTTTGACAATTTGGTTTGTGGTCGTATAGACCATGGTCCGAGCAATGAGCTATTTGTGTGAAGTTATTATTCTGTCTTAAGTAATAAGTTTGATAATTGTGGGGTCATTATTATTAGGGGTAAACTTGAATTGATGGTCGTTTGAACGAGACTGTATGTCGTTCGAGCGAGATGTTTATTTTCTACGTTAGAAACTTGGACTGTCAAAGTCGTTCGAACGAGACTGGATGTCATTCGAACGAGATACTTGTTTTAAGGGCTTGAAACCTTGTTCCGTCAAAGTTGTTCAAGCGATCTTAGAGTCGTTCGAAGAAAAATCGCGTAGGCTAGTTTTAAAAGTTCATTTGGGACGTTGAGTTTGCCTTGAGTTCTGTTCTGTTTGCAATTCGTCTCCCAAGTATATAAGGGAGACTTATGTTATTTGTTAACTATGTTTTTGGTTATAATCTCTATGAGTTTAATTCTAGATAACTAGGGTTTGAGAGACTATATTAGAAGGCTTGAGGAAGCTGGAGAGATTGCTTGTAACCTATTTGATCATAGTGGATTATTCGCGGGGAGTGGTTTTTTATTCGTAAGGGCTTTCCACTTCCCTTCTCCTGGTAAATCATTGTATTTTGATTTTGTTTCATTTCTTAATTGGCATTTCTATTTATCGTTCTTGGGCGAGGGATTGGGATTAGCTACCCTAATTTATAACAATTAGTATCAGAGTGAAAGTTAGGGCTTGTGTGATTAAAGCGATGGTCGATATGAAGAAATTAGAAATTGATGAATTCAATGGATTCAACTTTAAGATTTGGAAGATGCAAGTAGATGATTTTATATATGCGAAGGATTGTGATTTTCTTCTAGGAGGGATTTCGATGAAGTTGGCCGATATGGATCGTTTGGAGAGAGAACTTTTAGATCAAGATGTTCTAGGTAAAGTTTGTTCAACATTCTCAAGTTATATTTCTTTAAAATTGCATAAAGTGAGTACCGTGTTAGAGATGATGGACAAACTATCAAAGATGTTTGAATCAACTTTGAGTGATTTAAATTCTTAGAAGTATGTTACGAGTATTTTAAAATCTTGTAAGTGGGTTACATTCAGTGACGTAGTAGAAGTTTATGGTAAAGATTCTCGCGTAATACCTTTTGGATCTTCGATGTTAATATCGGGTGATTACTCAGATGTCAAAGTTAAAGGAAATAGAGTTTCACATACTGAGAAAGGAAGCAAAAGGCACATAAAGGCATAGAATTACAATCAACAAGATATTTGTTGGAATTACAGTAAAGTTGGTCATAAGAAGGAAGATTGTAGATCGACAAAAAAGAGAAGGTTTGTAAAGAGGCACTTGGTGACTTTCTCTGGGGAAGGTAAAAATTCTTATAGTGCCTCCAATCCAATTTCTAATGATTTGCGTGATATGATTTGTGATATTCGGGATAAACCATGTAATGTGATTCATAGTACTTGGGATAAGTCATGTTGGTTGTCTTATGGTATTTGTAAAAGGTCAAGGTTAGACTTGGATGCTCCATTGGAAATTATGTCGGGTAAAAGCAAATTGTCTAGCTATGATGAGTGTTATCACATATTAGAAAATGGAGATGTTTGAATTGCATTAATGAGTGATAATTCGTTAAGTTCGGAAAAGGTGCAAAATGTATCTAGTATAGCTAGAAATATGTTTTCAAGCCAACTATTGGACTTGGATCTTTTGGCAACTTTCGGCGATGATGTTTTTGCGATCATGAAGGGTGTTATTATTTTAGCTTGGGACAAAAGACAAGATGCGTACTTAGGGACACGTAACGCTAATGATGAGATTATTGGTGTTGTTACTTCGATGGTAGACTCTAGAGTATAGCATGGAAAACTTGGTCACGTGAGCATTTGGATGAAAGCATTGTTCTCGAGTATAATACTTGACAAGTTAAAATTGATAGATTTATTCTTTTGTAAAGACGTTGTCTTGGTGAAGCAAAAGAATGTTGGGTTTCTTAGAAAGAGAAGAAAATGGAATATGGGATCGAACCACTTATACGATAATATATGGGAACCGACTAAAATTAGTTCCAATGGGGGATTTCATGTTTTTGTTGTTTTCATTGGTGATTCTACACGAGAGCTTGGTGCATATTTCTTGAAGAATGAAACGGATTGGTTTGATGTCTTCGTTAGATGGAAAGCTTCGGTTGAGATTGAGACGGGTTCAATGTTGAAATGTCTTGGGTCTGACAGTGATGGCGATCAATTTTGTTATAAAGAAAGCATCTATTGGGATTAAAAGGCTTGAGAAAATCACAATAATGCTATAAGAGTTTAGTATGGCTAAAAGTGTGGTCCATAAGATTAGTTAAAGGGCGCAAAGTATGAAATGTTTCATCGAGTTGTCAAAACAGTTTTGGGCAGATTTGGTAGTTTCATCGGTTAATATAGAGTCTTGGTATGCATTAGATCTTGGACTATTAGAAGAGTTCACTTGGTCAAAAAAGGAGGTAATCATTTATACTTCTTTTGTCTATTTTAGTAGTAGATCATTACTAGATTATATATCTAGTTTGTGCATGTTCATTAAATATATTTGTGATGATTTTGGTGACCGATCTTGTGATACGAAGAATTGAAAAATTATCCAACTTATTAATGTGATATCTAAAGACATCATCATTGCGAAGACATGAATAAGTAGACCAGAAAAGTTGATTTATCGGGGTTATGCGAGTATGTAAAAATATCTGCAGAGATAGTGTTGGAACCATTGGTTGAAAAGGTCTAACGAGAACCGTATACTCCACCGATTGTAATAAAAAGAATAACTAAGGTTTCGATACCTGCAGCCCGTTATCATTACTCTCAACATTGTTTGTAGCTAGCCAGTATTGGTGATGACTACAAGGTGGCTTTATAAGGTGAGGTCATTGGCAAGTGAGAGCTTGTCATGGATGACGATGAGATAAGATCTCAATAGTCATATTGGGTATAGGATATAATCCTATTACCGATGGTAAAACTCTTTACTTCACAAGTTAAACGAGAACAAACTTGTTCAAGCGGTTCAAGGTGAAACTTGTGGTAAAGTGCTTTCAAGAAGAAAGATGTGTTTATGTCAAGATGTTTTGGTTCACCAGTTTTGAACCTAGTTGTATTGTGATGGCTTTGTTTTTCAGATTGAGTGATTATTGATACGAAATGAAAAAAATTATTCATGATTGATCTTATTGAAGATGGGTATGTAAGTCGGCTACATGGATACATAGTTATCGGGTGAAGTTTCATTATGGAGGCTCATACATGAGAGCTTCATATGCATATTCGTGATATACACCAAAATGATGGGGCTCGATGTTAGATATGCTTATATTATTGGATGATCTATGAAATAACACGGAGACCATTGTTGATGTTATAAGTATTTTTTGAGAACTTATGGTTCATCTGTTCTTAGAGTATTGATGATATGCTAGTTGTGTATGCAAGTCCTAGAATGGGTGAGATTGAAGAGTCGTGGAAACGGTTATCTCAATAAAGGGTTAGACTAATGGATTGGCTAATCCTTAGCATATGGTATAGTATAACAGGAAGAACGTGAAGCAGAACTTGTTATTGACATAGTACATTGAGACTGGTTAGAGTATTATTTGGCAGCGCACCATTTGTCGTTACTTTGGGGTTGAGACACGTGTTTGTTTGGCTATGGAATGCGATATGAGTTTAGATCGAGGTATGTCTAACTCATTGATGATTTTTGCTAATGTATGTCATTGTTTATATGAGACCGGAGTTTTCCCATGAAGTGGGAGCTGTGAGACGTTGATAATAAATATTATGTATTCGAAGAAGACTCGATTGTAGCTCATAGTTATGGAGTGTGCCTTGTTCGGTTTGCAGGGTTGTGTTCACTTGTAATGGCGGAGTACGTTAGTGACATGAAAAGAGTTATAATTTTGTGGCATCATATCAAAGCTACTTAGGTATCGAGATGGCAATGGTTAATTGCATCATTGATTGCAAAGGCATAAGTATGGTGCGGCTTTGAAAGTTTGCAAGGGGATGTTCTTGATTTTTTTTTGGTGCTCAAAAATGTTCAAAAACATTATTACATGACTTTTTGTAGTACGATAGCTTTTGGCGTAAAGAGTTCAATTTGACATAGTTAAAAATGTAGTTACTTTGAAGATGGGAAAAGTTATGGGAATCTCACATTTAAAATTTTAAGTGGGAGATTTTTTGAAGATTGTAAAATTTTGTTTGTTTCATAAGACCCGGGTGGAGATCTGGAGATGGGTTACGGGATTCGATTTCAAGTGGAAGATTGTCAGGGGTAAACTCGAATTGATGGTCGCTCGAACGAGGTGTTTATATTCTACGTTGGAAACTTGGACTGTCAAAGTCGTTCGAGCAAGACTGGATGTCATTCAAATGAGATATTTGTTTCTAGGGCTAGAAATCTTGTTTCGTCGAAGTTGTTCGAACGAGCTTAGAGTCGTTCAAACGAAAACCGCGTAGGTTGGTTTTAGAAGTTCGTTTGGAACGTTGAGTTTGCCTTGAGATCTGTTCTATTTGTAATTAGTCTCCCAAGTATACAATGGAGACTTAGGTTATTTGTTAACTATCTTCTTGGTTGTAATCTCTATGAGTTTAATTCTAGAGAACTAGGATTTGAAAGACTCCATTATAAAGTTTGAGGAAGCTGAAGAGATTGTTTGTAACCTATTTGATCATAGTAGATTATTCGCGGGGAGTGGTTTTTTATCTGTAAGGGTTTTCCACTTCCTTCCTCCGGGTAAATTGTTGTGTTTTGATTTCGTTTGATTTCTCAATTGGCGTTTCCGTTTATCGCTCTTGGGCAAGGGATTGGGATTAGCTACCCTAACTCCTAACAATTATGCAGTTTGACAAAACTCTTTATGAGAACCTAACCATTAACCAAGCCAAGCCAAGTCAAACTACTTACGTCTACTGATCTATAATATTGGTAGGGCTGGCAATGGGGCGAGTTTGGTTCGGATTAAACACTATGGAGTGGATGGAGGTGAAGCGAAGAGGGGTCAAATTCTTTTACTTAGACGAGCCCATGAATTTCTTATAAAAGTGGTACGAAATATAAATCATTCAAAACATAGCAAGTTATTCTAGATATGTTGTTCTTCTTCTGTTTGAGGTTGTTAACACTTATACTAGATTAGATCATAATTTTTTTGTTTGCTAGAATGACTAGATTGAACTCATCGGTCAGATTAATTTCATTGAACTCTAATGAACTAGTATGAATTTGAGCATGATAAACTGATCATATTAAAGTATCCATTTGACAGTGAAGCAAAACATCTTTGAGTAAATTTTTAATAGATATTAGAGATTAAACACTACAAATACAATTCTACTAATTCTTCCGAACAACTCTTAACACCAAATTTATCTGCGTATGTGGTATTGGCTGACTGTCATTCCAGTTTATATGGTTTAGCGCCTTTAGGTACAATGGCTGTAGGAACACGGTTTTTCAAGGCTAAGACAAGCACTACTCCTAGCGAGCCAGTATAAATTGAATGTTAGCGGCCCGCTTAAGAGGCTCGCCTTCAGAGGACATCTCCCAAGAAAAAGGAGGGGATGTTGAGACATTTCCAAAGAACAACCCTAAAACTAGGTGCCCGTTTAGGATAGAGTGCCCCAGATAGAGGAGAAGCCTATAAAAGGTCTCATTTTTGGGGATCTTCTTCTCCTCTTTCAAGCAACCCTAGCAATTCTAGCGCCAACGTAATGCGCAGCCAAGAAGGCACAATCCATCAATCCTCAATCAAGTAATTCCCCCCTCATTTAGTTTACAAATCTAATAGCCCAAGAACATAGGGGACTACAGTGGCGCCATCTAAACTCAATAATCTACGACCACTATGACGGTAACGATGGTGCATCAAACCAAAAACATGACAAGGCCAAATGAGATGAGGCAAATGTAAGAGATGGTACGACGACTTCAGGAGCAGCTGATGCAATAGGGATTAAGATGTTGAGAATTTGTAACGCTCCAGCAGTCGCTAAAACAGGAGAGTTCCATGAACAGAATACCAACGTCGGTCATATATTCAAAGCAGTGACGCTATTACTAGCGATAGAAGGCCACGCTGGAGGAACCGTTCTCCTTTTAATGAAGCACCGCTCAGTGTCGGCAGAGCTCACTCCGAATAGAGGTACGAAGATAAGCGATAAGAGTTGCCACCACCATCCTACCATCATGAATGGTAGTTGATTCCTCGACTAAGAAATTACTATCGTCCAGAGGGACCGCCAGCAAAGCAATACTAACCAAACGGCACATCCGGGCCACAAAACCATGGCAGGGTATCACCTCCGGGCCCCACTTTTAGGCCTCCACAGCCTCAGACGTACCAATTCCGTCAGAAGCATCCACCGGGGCTTATATATGGGTCACCCCAACCTGATAATTTAGATTATTTACATTAGAAGCCCGAGTATGAGCCAACCCAGAACTTGCTTGGAGGCGCATGCCCAATTCTACCCATGGGTCACACACAAAGATTTGCACCCCGAGACTCATCGTACGGGCAGGTTCCTTTCGGAATCCCAAATAATCAAACTCATCCAGAAGTCATCCCTCCACCACCACCATTTCCTTTTGGTCTGCAATACATAAATGAGGTGATGTTCTAAATTGCACGAAGGCCTATTCAGATAAAACCCTACACCTAGACTATACTAGGTGGTCAAGGTGGGGATAATATCAGTGTAATGGGGGCACTCAACCCTAACTTTGGTATCATAACAGATGGCGCAGATGGGAACATATTTTACTGTGATTGATGAGTGCTAAGGGTAAAACATGGATGTGCGAAGAAAACACGGTGCTTGGGTGGAGCAGATAAGTTGTTGTACATTGATCTCAGGTGAGTGATCTAAGAGGATCTAAAGTTATTTGAAGATTTGTCAAAGTCGTTCGAATAAAGTTGAGTGTCGTTCGAACGAGTTGTCATGTCCTCTAGAATTTTGGCCCAGAGCTATATTTCATTCGAACGAAGTTGAGTGTCGTTCAAACGAGTTGTCATGTCCATTGGAATTTTGGCCCAGAGCCATATTTCGTTTGAACGAGTTGGGCTTTCGTTCGAACAACCAGGCAAGTTTCTAGGGTTTTATTCCAATTAGTCGTAAAGTCATTCGAACGACTCCTTAGTTCGTTTGAACGACTTTGGCGTTGTTTTGGAATCTCAAACGTTGTTTTGCCTTGAGATCCATTCTTTTATGATTTTCGAGCTCCCTAGTATATAAAGGGAACTTAGGTTATTTTCTTGGTTATGTTAAATCTGAAAAGAGTTCTGAGAGAAGCCTAGGGTTTGAGAGTTTTCATTGTAATTACTTCAAGTTTAAGTAATCGAATCTCTATTTTTCTAAATCTAATTGGTGTTCTTCGTGTTTCTCTACTAACTAAAAGCTTCTCTATCGTATTGTGGATTAAGTGGTATCAGTTTTCAAGTTTCAATTCTCAGGGCTTAATTATGGTTTATGGTCTCTACGCGTGACCATCTCAAACAAACAAAGGGGAAGCTAGTCAGTCCGTTGAAGATCCATCTCAAACCTACTTCGAGGAAGAAGGACGATTTGGAGATGGGCGATTCCAGCGTTCGACTCATAACTTTGAAAATAATTGTTTTCGCCCTAACTTCTATTGTAGGGGAGTTAGTCGAAAAATTGCATCTCACAAACCTCGCGTTGGGTTCCGTTTCGATGAATCGGAAAGGCCGCTCTCAACGGTGACGCCGATCAAAGAGGAAAGAGTTTTGGAGGTAGATGGAGACGAGATTAATACGGAGAAAGATAGTGATTTTTGTGATGCCGATTCCCTCAAGGAGAGCCCAGGTTTTGGTGAGTCAACGAATCCTATGCGTAATCTTCGTATTTTCTTTAAGATTGAGATTCTAGTTTTCGATGGTTCCGTCGATGCCGAGAAATTTGATGATTGGTTAGATAGGTTGGAGAACAATTTTTCCGTGGATGAATATTCCAACACTCAGAAGATTTGCTTATCTACTTTGAAATTCACAAGTTACTCACTTTTGTGGTGGAAATCCTACCGGAAATGACATGATGTCGGAAGTCTGAGTTGGAAGAAATTCAAGGTCTTGGTGAGGACCCAATTCTATCTGATTGGGTATGAACAAGAGCGATGGTACAAATGGCATAATTTGCGCCAAAGGCTTGGGCAATCCGTACAACAATTCACTACGGAATTTCATAACCGAGTGTTAGTTTTGGATATTGACGTGGATGAGTACGATGTGTTTATGAAGTATACAGGGGGGTTTGTCAGAGTCCATTCGAATAGAATTAAAACTCTTTAAAGTGGAGAATATAGAAGACGCTACCGTTTAAGCAATTGCCATTGAAGGCAAGTACTTGAAGAGCGACAAGAAAGGCAACAAGAACAAGTCGGGGTACAAGGCTAATTGGAAGTTTGATCAGAAAGGGGGAGTCTAAAGGAGAGGGGTCTTCATTCGAGAAGACTATTTGTAGCCATTGCAAGGCTAATGGGCACAATTCCGATAAATGTTGGAAACTTCACCCGGAGCTTTGGACGAAGGAGGAAAAGGGCAAGAAAAAGAAACGTGCACTAGCGACAGCGATTGTGGATCTTCTGGATTTAGATAAGCCAAATCCTATGCTTAATATAATGTTCAAACAACCTCTAGCTATCGACGAGGCGAGTCGGGAAGAGCTTTTCTATGTCACCATTCAGGTGAAGTAGAGGTTAGTCGAGGCCATCATTAATCCAGGTAGTCAAAAGAATTTAATTTCTGAGGCGGTGGTGAAGAAGATGAGTTTGGCTACTGTGGCTCATCCAAAGCCGTATGATTTGGATTAGATTCAGAAAGACGCGGAGTTGAAGATCACTAAGCAGTGTACGTTCAAGTTTGTGATTATTGAGAAGTTTATTGACGAAGTGACATGTGAGGTGGTTCCGTTGGAGGTGTGTCAAGTCATCTTGGGTAGCACTTATCTTTGGGACCGAGATGCAATCATTTACCGTCGTGCTCACAAGTATCGTTTGGTAAAGAATGAGACTGAGTTTCATATTAATGTGTACAAGGAACATATCACAACCAGTAATTTGGTAACGGCGACTCAGGCGAAGAGGTTGGTTAATGCAAGTAACAAATTTGTTTTGTTGTTGATGCGACTAGTTCAAGAGGATTCGTCGGCTACAGTATTGCCTACTTTGGTAATATCTCCTAAGCAACAAACCGATATGGGGGAGTTGTAAGAGGAGTATGAAGACTTGTTTCTAGGCATAGAAGGGATACCGCGTAAGAGGGATGTAGAACATGATATCACCTTGGTGAATAGTGAGCAACTACACAATATTGGGTTATATCGGACTTCTGTTACAGAGTCTGATGGGATCATGAAACAGGTACATGAACTCCTAGAATGAGGAATTATTAATCCAAGTTGCTCACCTTGTGGTTTGCCGATGTTACTGGTGCCGAAGAAGGATGGGTCTTGGAGGATATGTATGGATTATTGGGCTTTGAACAAGATCACGATGAAGAATCGTTATCCATTTTTGCAGATTGACGAGCTTTTAGATGAGTTGTAAATGGCTCAGTTTTTTACCAAGTTGGATCTTAAGTTGGGTTACCATAAAGTTTAAATCCGGGAGGAGGATACTTGGAAGATAGCGTTCAAAACCAAACATGGCTTATTTGATTGGTTGGTGATGCCTTTTGGGTTGTGCAATGTTCCGGCGACGTTTATGCGGCTAATAAATGAGGTACTTCGTACGTTTATTGATGATTTTGTGATTGTACATTTGGATGATATCTTGATATATAGTCGTACATGGGGGGAGTTTCTTAGGCATTTACGCAAAGTGTTAGGCGTGTTGCGATCACAACAGTTTTTTTTGAACGGGAAGAAGTGCGAGTTTGTGAAACAGGAGCTAGTCTATTTTGGTTTTATTATTGGTGGCGGCGAGCTTAAGGTTGATCCAGAGAAGGTCTCAGTCATTACTAATTGGCATCGACCCCGCACATTGACAGAAGTGAGGAGTTTTTTGGGTTCTTGTCAGTACTTACAGAAATTTATTCGACATTTTTCCCAAATAGCCACGTCATTGCATTCTTTGACAAAGACCTGGGTACAGTTTATGTGGGAAGAACACCATGAGAAGACCTTTCTGCTACTGAAGCAGAAGATTACGTATGTACCAGTATTAACATTGCCTAATTTACAGCAGCCTTTTGAGGTTGAGATAGATGTGTCAGACTATGCATTGGGGGCAATCCTTTTACAGGATGGGAAGCCGGTTGCTTACCATTCTGAGATGTTTACAGGAGCAGTATGCAACTATCCTACCTATGATAAGGAGTTTTACGTGTTATATCAATCAGTAAAGAATTGGCGGAGTTACTTATTGGGGAAGAAGGTTGTCGTACATTCCGATCACACACCATTATAGTTTTTATCTACACAGTCCAAGCTTCAGCAAGTTTGCCATATGAAGTGGATGTCGTACCTTCAGCAGTTTACCTTATTGATCAAGTATAAGAAAGGAGTGGACAACAAGATGACTGATATGTTATCTCGACCCCCATTACCAACTATTTCTGTTTTGTTGGTAGTTATGCAGATCTAGCCGATTGTTCATTCTAAGTACGTTTCAGGGTATAACGACGAAGAGGAGCTCAGTGTGATTCACGAGAAGTTGCTGCAGGGGAAGACGTGCGAGTATGTGCTGAAGGATGGTTTGATTTACAGGGGAAGCCTACTATGTATTCTTGAGGGTGGAGACCGTTTGCAGTGGATTCGAAAGGCACATTGTTCCTGGGTTGTAGGTCATTTCGGGGTTGAGAAGACTCTTTTAAATTTGTGGCGTTATGTCTATTAGCCAAAGATGCAGGTAGATGTTGCTCGTGTGGTTCGTGGTTGCGTGCTATGCAACACATCAAAACCTTCCAATAGGAAGATAGGACTGTACTTACCATTGCTACTTACCATTGCCAGTTCCTAGTCGACCTTGGGAGAGTATTTCGATGGACTTTATGGGTGGTTTTCCCATGACCAGATCTAAGAATGACTATTTTTTGTGGTGGTGGATCGATTCAGCAAGATGATTGTTCTTATTCCATGCCAGAAGACGGTCACAGGGGAAGGAGCAGCGCGATTGTTTTTCAGAGACTTTTGGAGGTATTTCGGGCTCCTTTCTTCTATTATTTCTGATAGCGATAGCCACTTTTTGGGGAATTTCTGGAGATCGCTATGGGGGATGATGGACACTAAGTAGAAGAGAAGTAACGTTTTTTTTCCGCAGATAGACAGGCAAACAGAAGTCGTTAATCGCACTTTGGTACATTTATTACGGGGATTCCATTCTAAGCATCCTAAGACTTGGGATGAGAGTTTACCGTATCTTCAGTTTGCGTTCAACCGGGCGATTCATGGTTTCACGTTGAAGTCTCCTTTTAAAGCCCTTTTGATTTGGCGTTTAGTCTTGGTGACAAGATGGTATCAAGGAAGGAGGAAGAGGAGCAGGTTAAGGCTCTGCGTTTCATTAAAAAGATCAGCAAGGTTCATGAGGTGGTTGAAGATTAGTTGAAGAAGACTCAACAAAGTATAAGGCTCGCCACGACAAGCATAGGGTTGAGTGTACTTTTCTTGAGGGCCACCTCGTTTGGTTGCATTTGGGTAAGGAACGGCTTAAGGGGGAAGGTAAGAAGCTCAAACCTATCCGTTATGGTCTATTTTTTTATACTCACGAAGATTGGTGACAATGCATTCCAGTTGGATTTGCCACCTTTTATGAAGATGTATTCGGTGATTAATGCCGAGCATTTGAAGTTGTTTGAGCCGTCTCTTTTGGATGAAGACTCTGCAATCGATACTCACCTACCGTCAGTTGATGACTTATGGATGGAAAGAGAAGATCCGTTATCGGAGGATGGTATTCTAGAGCGGAAGGTTCATACTACAAGACGGGTGCTATTGATTCGTTCCGAGTTTGGAAGAAGGGTCAACTACCAAGTAAGTCGAAGTGGTACAGCAGGGAATTAGGCATCGCTGCGTTCCCACATCTCCAGTTCTAGCTTGAGCATGAGCTCAAGGCTCTTAAATGGGGGATCTAAAGTTATTTGAAGATTCATCAAAGTCATTCGAACGAAATTGAGTGTCGTTCGAACGAGTTGTCATGTCCTCTGGAATTTTGGCTCAGAGCCATATTTCGTTCGAACGAGTTGGGTTTTCGTTCGAACAACCAGAGAAGTTTCTGGGGTTTTAGACCAATTAGTCGTAAAGTCGTTCGAACGACTTTGGCGCTATTTTGGAATCTCAGACGTTATTTTACCTCGAGATCTGTTCTTTTATGATTTTCGAGTTCCCTAGTATATAAAGGGAACTTAGGTTATTTTCTTGGTTATGTTAGATCTGAAAAGAGTTCTGAGAGAAGCCTAGAATTTGAGAGTTTTCATTGTAATTACTTCAAGTTTAAGTAATCGAATCTCTATTTTTCCAAATCTAATTGGTGTTCTTCGTATTGTGGATTAGTGAGATAGTGTACCATACCAAGGTAGAGATTATTGATGGGCGTATAAAATTATATCAGTGGTGGCAGATGGTTGAAGACTAACGGAGTTTAATCCAAGATAGATATTGTAAAGATCGATAGATCAAAGTTAGTCTCATATTGGTTAAAGATGTTGTTCAACACAAGGATATAAGGAGATATGATGTTCTAAATTGCACCGATACCTAGTCTATACTAGGTGGTCAAGGTAGGGATAATATCGATGCAATAGGGGCTCAGGACCCTAACACTCTCCCGCAGGATCTATGGTACACATCCCCAAGAATTCTACACTAGTCGTTAGCAATCGAATTGCTAATTTCTATAATATTCACAGGAAACCTGCCAACTAACCCAACTCCTACCAACGAGCTCAAACTTTAACTACTCAAGGCACTCTCCTAACAAGGCTCATAATTTGGGTCATCAACGAGGTCGTCATTTCTACTTGATCTACTAGACGAAGGCCCAGAATAATAGGTCTCGCTAACTACATTTTCATGAGAGTACTCATCGGACCAGGTCGTGGCGCTTTGGGAATACATCTCAGAGGCCGGATCCTTAAGTCTATTCATCAGCCTACTCAAAAAATTTCAAAGTGCAGAAATGGGGGCGAACCGGACCTAACCTAGGACATCACTGTCTCTACGACCCACTATAAAAACAACTTAGTGTTGTTACAAATTCTAGATCAAAGAAGATATCTAATTAATTTTTGTAGAATTCCAAGAGGCGGGACTCAAGGTTAAGTAATTAAAAAACAGTAAAACCTTAAAATTACCAACAAACACCAATATGTACTAAAATGGGATCAACAGATGCGCAATGTAACAAGAATCACGAATATAGTAAAGGAATTGTAAGCCACTAATGTGTGTAACCGGAAATCAACTGGAGAAGAAGGCAAAATACGAAGTGCGAATTTCTATTTTTCTCTCTGAAACTAACAGTTGCAGTGCAGATGAAAAGACATGACTAGGCACGTGGCCCTCGTTATATACCCACGAATGACGACATCTCCTATTGCCCTGAAAATTTGCACGGACATGGCATCATAATAGCGCACGCTCCCCCACAAACGTGCACTAATTATGACCACAAAAGTTACGCGTTGCCAAAAAATAAGCAAAAAAGGACACTCGCGTAACTCCCAATGAACTACTAGGTCGCTTAGAGCGACCATATTTTTCTTTAGTGGGAAGGGAGATATATATGATCCTTCATGTGCAACAATTTTGAAATCTTGTATCCTAAACCATTGCTTATATTTCATTATGATGTAAACAAGCTTAAGTTTCTCGTCCAAGGAGCTAAGATTTCCCATTAGCATGGACTTATATATCTAATTCTAGCTTATATAACTATCATCTGCCAAAAGTATATATGTAAGACAGAGGGAACATGCAGCTCTTTAAATTTGAACCCCTTAGCATGGATGTTTTTTTTTTTTTTGCATTCCTTCTGAAAAACAAGTCTACAGAAAATATTGCAATACAATGCACAGTTACGCAACACAGCTACATTTTACTAACTCAAACAAGAGACTGCATCTCGCAAAATGCTTATTTCATGAACTTATTTTCGGTTAGATCTCTCCATTCCAAAGCTCCTCTTCAGACTTAAATGGCCCCTGGTCTGAGATGAAAGGATCCCCAAGATTTCCTTTACTCTGTAGTAGTTCACTGATTCTTTTGGAGTCGTCGTCACTTAGACACCATGTGAATATCTCCTGGTTCTCCTTCATCCTCTCCTCATTGAAGCTCTTCATTAACACACATACCCGTTGCTCATACACCCATCTAAAACAAACCTGCAGGTGTACCCCATGGCTTTATCAGATATATATATATATTTCAAAGCATAAATATTAAATTTATATAACTAAATCAAAATAGAACATAAGTTTAAATATAACTAGAAAAAAATAAGTGTTATGCTTCACAGAAAGATGAAACTGAACCTGAGCATGGGTTTTTCCTTTAGCTTCTGCAATATTTTTTAGGACCTCAGACTCATTAACTCGGTTAGAACCCCATCTAGTCCTTTTAAATCCCAAAGTAGAGTAAGCGGTAACATTGATACCCTTAGCCTTGCAGAGTTCCAGTAGTTTTCTTTGTTGCCAAAGTGGGTTCATCTCCACCTTACAAAAGGAAATAATTAATCACTTATATCGTGTCTATGTAGGTATGTATGTACATATGTATATGTAGGTAGGTATAACTCACTTGAACGACAGCAGGAAGAATATTCGCGGTGGAGAGTAGTTGTTCCAGTTTTTTAGAGGAGAAATTACAGACACCAATAGACTTTGTGTATCCAAGCCCTTGACATTCTTCCATGCCTTCCCATACAGACTTGAAATCCATGGGAAGAAGCTCATCCTTTGGAATGGGGTACTCGTACTTTCCAGGTTTGGAGCTTAATGGCCAATGTATAAGATACAGGTCAAGGTAGTCAAGCTGAAGGTTCCTGTACAAACATAAATATATATTATATAGTTACTTCCAAAAATTAAAATTATTACAAAACATCTCAGAAGATATTAGATTACTAACTTGAGTGTCATCTGAAGCGCGGGAAGGACACGACCTTGGTGACAATCACTACACCATAGCTTGGAGGTGATGAAAAGCTCTTCTCGAGATTTGATGATACCAAGCTGAAATGCTTCAGCTATAGCTGCACCAACAGGCTGCTCAGTCTCATATATGAGAGCTGTATCAAAGTGTCGATAACCAAGCTTGATTGCATTCAAAATTGCAAACTTCACAACTTTCGGTCCTACATAAGGATAGGTAGCGGTGCCCAAGGCAACAAGAGGCATCAGGTGGCCAGAGTTTAGCATAATATGAGGAATACTGACATGTTTCATCTGCTGGCCAGGGTTTGGCGCTGTAACCTCTGAAAGACTGCCCATTTATCTTGCTCTTGTTTAGTACTTGGTAATTTCCAATGGCATATGGCCCCCAAATTTATACAAAAATGTGATTCATCATAACTCAGGATTTAAATTATCACTTGTAAGGATATTAACAATCAAGTTCTTTTAATTTGATTTGTTACAAAAGACAAAACGTCTCATTTAGGCTGAAGTGTAATTTGGAAGTACCAAGTCTTAAGTCAAAAAACTCGACTATCAAAATCGTTACCGAAAACGTCAGTTCTTTGTCAAACTCGATTAATCACAGCGGCAACTAACTATTTATAAAAAATTAACAACGTGACAATAGATATAGTACAAGATTAAGTCCTAAATTAATTAGCATTGCAGTTGAACACTACTTGCACAAAAATGCCCTAATAATTGATATGCATTAAATTAGATATTCGGCTGATTATACTATTTTTTTTTTTCAGTATTCTTGAATTATTAGATGTCGTTTTGAATACATATTCAAGATTATTATCCTATGGACTTCAAGGCCTGTTAGGCTGTTACTCTGGATTGTTTCATGTGTTTCAATATGGTAAGGATGCATAGGTTCCGGACTAATGGAAACACCATGTATCCAATAGGCAATATATTTGAGGTCCTGCAAGTATAATCTTATTAAGTAAGATCGTCATGTCTTTTGAGTATAGATTTCATGAGGATCAAATTAAAACATCTTCAGGTTTGGGCACTCCTTTGTGTCTGATAGACACGTAATATTTACGTGTACAGCTCCTAAATTTATATTTATATAGTCATTTATTAAATAAATGTGATACTAATAGTGATACTAATAGTGTTCAGCTTGTATTTACAGAAATCGGACACATGATAAACAAGTTATACATTTTTCCGGTTTTAAACAAAAAACAAGGGTGATGCACTCCAACAATGATCCTCATTTAAAGTTGTTAACCAAAGTCCCATAGAAGACCATTAAATAGAATTTAATGTAGAGATTATTCTCATGAGTTGTAATAATTATGCATGGTCTAAGGCATTGTTTAGGGGATTTTACATTAATAGTGATGTTTTGTAACCCCTTTTATACCCTATAAATAGGAGGGGAATCTCACCCATGAGAGACATCTTGGAGAGTGTAATATTAAGGTTCAATAAGCAATAAAACTTCTTCTTCTTCTTTTCTTTTGTTATTGTCATTTTCTTTAAAGCAAGTAATATGGAAATGATCAAAGGGATGAGTAGCTAATCCTCTTAGCCAAGGCTAGAGGAAGCTCCACCCAATGTAGTTTTAGTATAGAATAGCATAGTTTAGCTAGAGTAGTTATTTTCCCTTCTTCCGTTTTAATGCATATTCTTCTCTCTACGATCCTAGCTTGACCATAGCTTGGATTTGAGGAAATAAAGAATTTATGAAAACCAGCTTGTTTGATAATTACAAGATGGTTTGGATTTTGGAACATAGATAAGAGAACATAACCCGTTCTTTTCAACCGGACCATGGTTGAGTAAGATGGCTTATGAGCAATTTCCTATGATTATTTTACTATCTCATGATGTATTGCATATACCCGACCAAGGATATGCGATACGGGAAGTTGTGACATACTCTGATTAAGTATGATATCTCATAGTTACAATGAGTGGAGTGGAATCGAACCTTGGTTCTCACTCCGCATCGCATCAAAACATTTTTATTAGTTTTCTTCAATTCAAGGAGACCTAATTATTACATCTAAAAAATATTAATGTGCTAGAGTCTAGGTTTGATTGATTGTTTACTGCACCGGGTGCCAAATTTATTAATTATTAGTTGTACATTATCAATTAGACATGTGGAGGAAAATGTTTAGGAAGTTAACCGGAATATTTGCCCATTTATGGCCCACCACCTCAGCCTAAGCAAATAGGGCGACCACCTCGCCCAGTCAATACAATAGAGGACTTAGGAGCCCTAGTTTGGGAGAAAAGTGATTCATCTCAAGTTTTCCCAATTTTAGAGGAGGGTCATCCATTTAGAGTTGACCCAATTGACCTTGTTGTTGAGCTAGATGTTGATATGGCTACTGCCAAATCTCTTAGGGACTATTGGACCCCAGTGGTGAGTGATATGACTTTGTGTATCGTGTTACCACCCATCACGATAAACCATTATGAAATCAAGCCTAGTATGATCCAAATGTTACCTACATTTCATAGGCTTGATTCTATGAGCCCTTATAAGCACGTCTATGAGTTTAAGAAAATTTATGCGCTCTCCAAATACTAACATTTTATTGAGGATTCCGTCCGCTTTAATTTTTTCTCATTCTCACTAAAATACAAAGCGAGTCATTGGCTTGATTCATTGGCACCAACATCTATCAATTCATGGGATGAAATATTTACAAAGTTCAAAACCAAATGGTTAAATTTGTTCAAAATAAGAGTGAAACATTTTACGAGGCATGAGAGAGATATAAAGATCTTCTTTCATAATGTCCCCATCATGGTTTTGAGCAACAACATCTAGCCCTGATCTTTTATTGCAGAATAACCTCTGAGAATCGTTATAGACTAGAATCTATGCATAGTAGCAAATTCCAGGACCTTGAACCTGATAGAGCTTATGAGGAGTTTGAGATATTGGCTGAGAACTCTCAGCAGTGGGATTTTGATCCACACAGAAATGTTCGTATAACCAAAAAAGGTGGCTAATACGAAGTGAGTGAGGGAACGGCTATCAAAGCCCAATTTGATACTCTTACCCTAAAAATTGAGGTTATGGCTATGAATCAATCTTAGGGTAGTGTGAACCAAGTTCAGCAACAGGGTTGCACCGTTTGTTATGATGTAACCCATGTGACTCAAATGTGTCTCATGTTCAATGAAATGAATGATAATCAAGAGCAAGTAAATACTTTGAATAATACCTTTAAGATACCATTTGACCAGTACAATCCAACTTGGCAGAACCACCCAAATCTTTTGTGGAAGAACAACCAACCCAGTTCAGGTTTTGGAGAGCCACAAACCTCAGGTCATAATTTACCTAGGAATTCCCTTTCTCAATCTTATCATCAGGTATCTCAGCAATCCTTTCAGTCATTTAAATAGTTCCCACCCGCTTCACCCAAACCATTTTTGGAAGACACCCTTGCTCTCTTCATGCAACAATCAATGGAAAGGCAAAAACAAGCGTTATAATTTTAACAACAAATGATGTAATTCTAACAACAGACTTTGGTGAATCAAAATTCTACATTCCAATCTATCTCTAATCTAGAGACTCAGATAGAACAATTGCCAAATACATTATATGAGAGACCACCAGGTAAGCTACCTAGCCAACATGTATCTAATCTGAAAGGACCACTGGGTTATAATTTTAGATCAATCCCAAAATAGCTTAATGCAATTACCACCCTTCGAAGTGGTGGACAAATTGATAACCGAGTTGAAATACCTAAGGTTGAGCCAACACCAGTTGTTATTAACGATGAGGTAGGTATGAGTAAACCAGTTGTAATAAGAAACCATGAACCTTCTAAGAAATCTAAGGAGTTGCCTACCTCTTTTGTTTCTGCACCAAAGGTACCTTTTGAGACAAAGGTGCCTTATCCGTAACGCCTTCTTCTGGCTAATGAAAGAATTCAATTTGACAAGATATTGGATACATTTAAGCAAGTTCATATAAATATTCTAGTACTCGATATCAGTATGCTTATCCTTGCATATGCTAAATTCCTTAAGGATACGTGCACTAGGAAAAAGAAAATTAATGTAGACAAGAAAGTCTTCTTGACTGAGACATTAACCCCTCCTAAGCTTCGAGATCCTGGAACCCTAACATTCCCTTATAAAATTGGAGATCACAAAGTGGATAGGGCATTACTCGACTTGGGGGCTAGTGTGAATGTCTTACCTTACTCGGTCTATCAGGAATTAGGACTTGGAGAACTCGAACCTACCTGAATGATACTTCAATTGGCTGACAGGTCAATACGATACCTACGTGGTATCCTTGAGGATATTCTTATCAAGGTTGATACTCTTATTTTTCCTGTGGACTTTGTTGTTTTGGACACTGAAGATATCACAAATCCTAGTTGTGAGATCCCCATCATATTGGGCCGCCCTTTTCTTGCGACTGCTTATGCCATTATTAATTTCTTTAATGGGGTCTTACAACTATCAATGGGAGACATGAAAATCAAACTCAATGTTTATAACAATAATACTCAAGCCCCTCATTCTGATGGCATGGCTGAGCTGAATATGATTTACTCCCTAGTTTACAACTCGTTCACTAAATCATTTTCTGAGGACCCCTTAGAATCATGTCTTGTAAACTTTAGTGAAGACTTTGATGAAGATACGATTGTTGAAGAGCTTAATACTCTACTTGACTCAACACCTAATTTTAACAAGTCCAAATGGAGACCTCATGTTGAACCGTCCACTACTTTGCCCATTTTATCCATCGTTAAAGCACCCAAGTTAGACCTCAAGCCATTACCTAAGACTCTGAAGTATGCTTTCTTAGGTGATTCTGAAACTCTGAAGTATGCTTCCAATTGACCAGGAAAGTAGATTATTGGGTATCCTTTGAAGACATAAATCAGCCCTAGGGTGGTCTATAACAGACTTGAAGGGGATTAACCCGACCGTTTGCATTCATCGCATCAATCTCGAGGAAGGTACTAAAAGTTCTCGCAAGATGCAATGGCAGTTGAATCTCACCATTATGAAGGTGGTGAAGAAGGAAGTTCTCAAATTTTCATATACCCCAATTCATATAGTATGAGAATAAGAATAATGACCTAATCCCTACTCGCATGACCACCAGGTGGCGTGTATGTATCGACTACAGGAAATTAAACACGGTCACAAGGAAATATCATTTTCCTATTCCATTTATTAATCAAATACTTGAACGTTTAGCCAAAAAGAATCATTACTGCTTTCTTAACGGTTATTCTAGATACAATCAGACCCCATTGCGTCAGAAGATCAGGAGAAAACAACTTTCACATGTCCCTACGGGACATATGCTTATCGACGTATGCCATTTGGGTTGTGCAATGCACCCGTTACATTCTATCATTGTAGAATTGGAGCACAAGGCTTTATGGGCTACAAAGGCCTTTAACTTTAAAATGGATAAAGCCGGATCACATAGAAAACTTTAACTTTCTGAACTTGACAAACTTTGTCGCGAGGCTTATGAAAAATCAAATTTTTACTAGGAACGAACTAAAGTTTTTCATGATAAGTCGATTGTTCGTAAAACTTTTGAGCATAATCAGAAAGTATTACTCTACAATTCATGAATACGTTTATTTACTAAGAAATTACGTTCTCGTTGGTACGGCCCTTTCGTAGTTAAATTATTTATCTTCATGGAGCTGTGGAGGTAGAAGATCATAAAGTCGGTAATACTTTCAAGATCAACGGGCAACATTTAAAACCGTATTTAGAATCTTGTACTTCCGATGAAGAGACAACTTTTCTAGTTGACCCATATTATCAAAATTAATCACGTGTACTCCTTATATGCCCTGTTGTTATATTTAAATTTGAGGGTATATTCGTCTAGTTGAAGACGTTAAAACTTAGCGCTTCCTAGGATGCAACCCAAGTCGCATTCACGTGAGAAGTTCCAATTTTTATTTCCCATTCCATGTATTTAATTTTGTTCTCAAACATTGTGGACAATGTTTTATTTAAGTTTGGGTCAAAAAAAAAATTATTTTATATATTTTTTGATGAAAAGTAAATTAATGACTATTTGGCAATTTATGATATACTTTTGGCAAACAGCCAACACTTAGACTAATTTTATTTAGGCAAAATGATATGCTGATTGGAAAAGCCAAAAAACTTTGATATTTTACCAAGTGTATACTAGAGTATTTATTTATCGTGTTCTTAAACTCGATGTACTACCTTGTAATTATCAAAAAACTCAAATTGTTCTTGGTATATTTTCAAAACTTGCACTTCACTATAGTTATACTACTAATACCTTCAACAGAGTTTTTGACCAGAATATAAAAAATTTAGCATTTATGTTAGGAATAATTCACTCTAATGGAGACAACTGCCTAAGAATAAGTTCATTCCTAAAAGTATAAATGAAAAACCAACTTGCCCTAAAACTTTTACGCTGCAAGACATACTCGCATGATTAAGAATTGAAAGATGAAAAATTATTACCAATCTCAAGTATGACCATGAACTATGTGAAGGGAGCATGAAATGTGTTACTTGTGAGAATCCTGGGTCTAGGTCAAGAAGGGGCACCAAACCCTGGCAACCTTAGCCAACTAGCAGGGATGATCGACCGAAACTCCTTGTTATGGAGGCTTCACTAAGAAACCATGTATAAAAAGAAAAAGGGGTCATGGTTTGTAAGAAAAGGAATAACAGGAAGACGAATTGACTAAGGCACTTGTTGAACTAACCGATGAATTTATTTTAATAAGTACTAGACTCCCAAATACAGACTCAACTATTTCATACAATGTATTGAGTTGTAACACTATCTTCACTACACTGAGATATAGCTAAGAAAAATATTTAAATCTTTTTCAAGCATGAGGTATTATTTCAAGTTTTAGATTTTCAAAATGATATTTTATGGTACACTTGTGAAATACTGAGTTTTAAGAAATTTTCTGTTATAATATTTTCTTGTTATAACAAAGTAAGGATAAGTTGGCAGAAAATAATTTATTTGTAATCTAGAATTGCCAAAGTATCATTATCGATTTTTGTGGGTATAATTACTATAAACCCTCACGAGACAGCACTCATTTATCAACGGCTTGTTGCATACGATAAATGTAACTGTGTGATCTGTAAAAATGGTTTTGATTTACTTTTACTTGAGGACTAGCAAAATATAAGTTCGGGGGTATTTGATAGACATGTAATATGTACGTGTACAACTCCTAAATGTATATCTATATAGTCATTTATTAAATAAATGTGATACTAATAGTGTTTTTGCTTGTATTTACAAAAATTGGACACATGATAAACAAGTCGTATATTTTTTTGGTTTTCAACAAAGAACAAGGGTGATGCCCTCCAACAATGATCCTCATTTGAAGTTGTTAACTAAAGGCCCATGGAAGACCATTGAATAGAATTTAATGTAGAGATTATTCTCGTGAGTTGTAATATTTATGCATTGTCTAAGGCATTGTTTAAGGGATTTTACATTAATAGTGATATTTTATAAGTCCTCCTATACTCTATAAATAGAAGGGGAATCCCACCCATGAGAGACATCTTGGAGAGTGTAATATCAAGGTTCAATAAGCAATAAAACTTCTTCTTCTTCTTTTCGTTTGTTATTGTCATTTTCTTTAAAGCAAGTAATATGGCAATGATCAACGGGATGAGTAGCTAATCCTCTTAGCCAAGGCTAAAGGAGGCTCTACCCAATGTAGCCTTGGTATAGAATAACATAGTTTAGCTAGAGTAGTTACTTTCCCTTCTTCCGTTATAATACATATTCTTCTCCCTACGATCCTAGCTTGACCGTAGCTTGGATTCGAGGAAGTAAAAAATCTAAGGAAACCATCTTGTTTGACCTTTACAATATGGTTGGGATTTTGGAACATGAAGAAGAGAACATAACCCGTTCTTATCAACCGGGCCATGGTTGAGTAAGGTGGCTTATGAGCAATTCCCAATGAATATTTCATTATCTCATGATTTATTGCATATACCCGACCAAGGATATGCGACACGAGAAGTTGTGACATACTTTAATTAAGTATGTTATCTCATGGTTACAATGGGTGAAGTGGAATCAAACCTTGGTTCTCACTCTGCCTCGTATCAAAACATTTTTATTTGTTTTCTTCAATTCAAAATCTACACAAAAATTATTCTTATTGGATAAAATTAATAGCTCGAAACATAAATCGTACCACAAGTCTTTTGGGATACGACCCCGCTTTCCCTTGTACTCAACGGTACACCATGCGCTTGCGGGTCTTTTAAGACGTCGGTTTATAATCGATTAGTGTCACTTGTAATACTCACAGAATCCTCATTATTAAGGTTTGCCAAATTCTTGCATGTAATTTTTCTACGAAGTGTACCATTTAATGTAATGGCTGGTACACTGAGTTCTTTATCTTCATATGGAAAGAGGTTTTTAATAGGGAAATTGATCACCGACTACCTACATTAATATTGGGTGTGTTACAGTTGAATTAGAGGCATAGGGTTTGAGGATTCATCTTCTAATAGTACAAGGGTTATCCACTATTATACTGCTAAGCGATTGGGACCAACGTGACAGTGTCAAAGAGCACATATGCTGTCATCACAGATGAAAAGACGTATACCGATCAATACATCCATCCATCCAAAACCTTTAAAATTTTAACCATAAAAGGGTAACTAATCGCGAAGCCACCACGCCCTACAACATTGTTTATGAATGAGTCATGTTTTGTTCACACTCCAGGAATTTCTAAAACATTTGATTATGGTGGTACCGATCTTTTTTTTTATCAAATGATCGAACTTGTCATTGTGATAGAAATCGCCGACTTCAAGGTGTTCATGTTCTTGAACCGCAATATATCCTCAAAGACAAAAACTATGATCCCAGTCTTATTTGCCCTATTATGAGTTTTAGCAAAGCCTCTAATTGTATTAAAATACATTTGTGAAATTGGGTTTAAGGTGGCGCTTGTTTTTTTACCCACTCAGACTCAGACTCAGACTCAGACTCAAACTCAAACTCAAACTTTTGAGTCTGACTCGAGTCAGTGATTTGGACTTACTCAAGTCACTTAGAGTTGTTTGTTTTTTCACCCACTCAGACTAAGTGGTCGTTTGTTTTTTTGGGTCTGAGTGGGTCTAAGTCTGAGTGGGTCTGAGTACTGAGTCTGAGTGGGTCTGAGTACACTTAGAGGTGTTCACTGTCTGAGTGGATGTCTTGGAGTATTTGTTTTTTTGGCTAGTTAGATCTAACTAAAATAGACAAATACTAAAATACCCCTCGCAGTTTATAAGCAAACACCCTCACCTATTCATTACCAATACCATCACCACCGCTCTGTCACCAACGCCAACATCACATTCATACCAAACACAAATACAATAGAAAATAACCTATATATATACCAAACACAAATACATAGAAAAATAACCTATATATATAGCAAATACAAATATATGGGAAAAAACATGTATATATAACAAACACAAATATATAGGAAAGAACCTATATATATAACAAACACAAATATATAGGAAAACACTTTAAGATTTGGACATAACAGATGCACATTATGCTTTAGACATAACAGATGCACCTGGAAAAATAATGGACATAAAAGCTATCCACTCATGCACCTTATGTTTTGGACATAACAACACATAACAGCAAAACAGATGGACATACACAAACCTGTAGATGGACAGGATTCTAGGCAGATGCACCTATACAGTTCTGCACATAACAACATTCTAAACAAATCAAGTAAAGAGTGGAAAAATAATGGATATAACAGCATAAGATTTTGTAAAAAAAAAATAGCTATCCATAAACAGGAAAACATATGGACATAACAGTTCTGCAAAGGTAGTTAGGCAATTTCTGTAGATAACAGTTTCTAGAAATAAAATGGAATCATTATCTTAAACCTCCTTGCTTAAAATATTATCTAGTTCTCATACCCATGCAGATAACAGTTTCTACAGATAACAAATAATAGGTTTAACCCATGCACATACGCCAACATCAACCTAAAAGGGCTTCAAGGAAACCAACACGCTGCTCTGGATCAAGCCCTAGAAACATCATTCTATAAATGTGCTCATTGGATCCTCTCAAGAACTTCAAACTCTTGAAAAATAATGCATTATCTATCTCATATGAACTGACCATATCCTTTAATACCCTCAGAACTTCAGAAGAATGATCGTCACTGCTTTGAGAAGTAGAACTAGATCCTTGGGCAGTTAATGCAGATATCAGAGATTGGACCAACTCTGATGATTCCACTGGTTGAACTGCCTTAGCTGGTCTTTTCCTCTTTGATTGAGTTTCCCCACCAACTTGAGACATAGGAGTACGAGAAGTACTACTGGGAGTAGACTCCCTTCCTGGACTGATAGGGGCATCATAAGAAGGAATGGCCTCACTTTCTCATGGATAATCAACTCCAGCGTGGAGAACTTGTATCTCGTCAACGTTCGTATCATCAGGTAGAGGAACATATTCTGTCTGCTGGGTGGAAGGTGGTACACTTGTCATACCTGAAGACCATGCAAAATTCCCAGTGGCAGATAGACCCTCAAACATTTTCTCCAAAAAATCTCTATGCTGAAGAGGAGCGGTCTTATACTTCCTCGCCTCAGAATTCACCTGTAAACAAGAGAGTGAATAGATGTTTAAACATAAGTATTTATTGTTATATAATAAAATTATAATGTCATTATTTACATTAACTTACCGCAATGATATTTTCCCAAACCTCGTCAGGCCAATCAAAGGTGCCTGATACAGGATCATATCCATGGCCAGTCCGGTTTATCAACCCTCTCCAAACTTTCCATTGCTTCTTCATATAATCCCATTGATTCTTCAGTTCCATCTGTTTCAAAACATGAAAATCTTGCATGTTGTTGAGTTCTTCTTTCACTACCTTCCAAGCTATAGTATTTAAAGATGTTCCAGATACTCTATTCAAGTCTATCTGTGCCTGACATTTCAGGATGAAGTGAAGTCTAAATTATGGATTTTGCTTGAAAAAGCCTGTTGGTTTCTTTGGTAGTATTGACATAACTGCACCTTCAGAACAAATATGATGTTATAAACTGGATATTCAAACTATATATTCAAACTGGATATTCAAAAACTGGATATGCAGAAACTGTTATACTGAAATGGATGCAGAAACTGCCTAACACATATAGAAATGCCTAACTATTATAGAAATGGATAACTGTTACTGAAATAGATATGTAGAAATTGCTATACTGAAATTGAAACTGAAACTGTTATACTGGATATACTGAAACTGTTATACTAAAATGTAGAAACTGCTATACTGGATATGTAGAAACTGTTATATTGAAATGGATATGCAAAAACTGCCTAACTGTTATACTGGATATGCATAAACTGCTATAGAAATGCTTAACTGTGATAGAAATGCCTAACTATTATAGAAATTCTAATGTAGTAATTATGACTATGGATAACAGTCCATTATGGATAACTGTCCATTATGGTTCTTCAGTTCCATTATGGATAACAGCTACCTGTTATGACAATGGCAGTACCTAGCAAATTCATGATAAAACCAATATGACAATGGCAGTTCCATTATGGATAACATCTACCTTTATCTGACCAAAAAGCCACCATCCCATGATAAAACTAGTTCAATCCTCTCTCAGTCAACCTAGCAAATTCAGTACTATTCTACTGCTACAGCAACTGCCACATTATTCTTAATATATGCAAACACCAGAAGGGCTCTATGGCATACAAAAAAAACAAATAGAGCAAGGAGCAAGGAACAAGGAACAAGGAGGATCTTACATCTATAAATATGTTATCCAGCTGCCTTTTGGATATGCAAAAAATATGAGAACAGCTCTCTTACTTTCATTTCATCCTACCAAGGATTCTTCTTTTAGTAGGTTGCTTACAAGTAACTATTTTTGGTAGCTTTCATCAAAGCCATTTGCTTTAAACATTAAAGGCTTACCTCTTTTTCATAACCCAAGCAGTAAAGGAATCCCCAAGTATACACATTAATTATGTAAAGATATAGGTGACAAACTCTTTCTTATTTTTAGTAATATAATTGGCTTACATGTAATGAAGTTAAGAAAATTCATTCATAGCCCAAAAGATGCTCCAATTTGAATCAAGTTAAAAAAATTCATACATAGCATAAGAAATTATGTTCAACAAAACAGAACTCATACAACTTTTAAAACACACTACTTCTTTAGATTTATCTTTGCTAGATCTTCTGTGATGGATTGAAGCATTTTTATTTTAACTTGGGCCACAACCAACTCTATTTTGTACTTGATCTCCAAATCTTCAATAGTTGTGGAGGTAGTAAAGGTAGGAGTGGCAAAAGTAGCAGGAGTGAAAGTAGATGATTCACCATTTACTTCATCAAACCACTTGAAGAAACCACAACCTCTCTCTTGCGTACTCTTTGAGAGTGGGCAACAGTAAAATCTTTTTTTACTACCAGTTGCAGAGCGCAGCTTACATGAACCATATCCACAAGGACAAGGCAAATACTCATCCACCCAACACCAGAACCCACAATCCCTAGGTATATTCTGAAATATGCAAATATAAAATAAATAACTACTAATAGATAATAAATTAGAATATAGAATATAAAAAATAGAATATAGAAAATACCGCGTAAAGGCATTTGCAATATGCCCTATTTGGATTGTCAAAGCTTTGGGAAATTAATGTAACCTCATTCCCACAAATGCAGTTGTAAATCACCATTGAACTGAAATGTCATTAATAAATACCATAACACAAAATACCATAAAAAGAAATGTCATTAATAAATAGATGTTGTCCCAACATAGCAATATATTACAAAACCATAGTTAGAGAGTTATTGTTTACAATAAACTAAATCACTCTACAATAGCGGCATTAACATTTCTTAGTGCTAGTTGTGATGCAAGCATACCTCTTTGAATTATAGCTGCTGCATGCTCAATTGCCCAAATAAGATAGCATTAGGTGGCAACTCCTCAGCATGCACTTCTTCTTCATTTCCCTTAACCCCAACATTATTACCCTCAAACTGTTTAAAGAGTTCATCGTTTAGAGAAACCCTTCTTAGATAATTGTGAATTGTTATGCAAGCAACCACAATGTTTTTTTGTGTGAGGAAGTCATAAGAAGGCATTGATCTGAGAATAGGAAACCTTGCCTTCAGTACACCAAAGCTTCTCTCAATTGCATTTCTTAGTTTAGCATACGCATGGTTAAACAACTCTTGTGGGTTCCTAGGCCTTTGTTCATGCCTATAATCACTCAACCAGTACCTAACACCCTGTAAGGGGTTATGAAACCTCTTGTTTGTGCATAGGCAGCATCACATAGATAATATTGCTCTGAAACAAGGAAAGTAACATAAGGAGATATACAGAGAGTGATAAGCATAAACAAAAAGAGAATAACCATTACCACGAGTTGGAGGCATGGGGAAGTTGAGGGCTGGCTTGTTCAGTGTCTCGGCCAAAACCCTAGAATCATGGGCAACTCCTTCTCAACCAGCAGCAACATACGTAAAATACATGTCAAAATCGCATATGGCCATCACATTTTGGAAGCAACTCCCTCCACCTTTTCCTCTGTAAGGTGTTTGATCCTTTATTGGAATACTTGCAGGAATTAGTATACCATCTAGTGCTCCTACAGCTCCTCTAAAGACCCCTTCCCTAAGTTTTTTATGATGTTTAATTGGCCTTGGTGGTTCATCAAAGTTAGTAGGCACTATCATCTCTTTTGAAAATTTTATCATTGCATCAAGACATTCATGAAAGACTTTACTGGTTATAGCAGCAGAATGTTGAAATCTGTTGTTTACAGTTCTATTTCTCATGTTGTGTGCAATGATGTGTAAGAATATTGCAAGCTTCTCCTTGACATCTATATGCTTACTATCCTTTAATAGCCCAGTATCTTTGAAGTGGGCAACTAAAGATCTGAAAGAGGCTGGGTCCATCCTCGTCATATTATACATTACAGTTCTATGACCTTCTAAGAGTTCTTGTACATATGCCTTGCCAGTGAGAGCAGAAGTACATAGTCTTTGGCGGACCCTCCTATTTCGTTTGACTATCTCGTTGTACAAAATAATAATAGCAAAAATACATAATACCCATTGAACTCGATTCATTGTCCCTAACAATACATAATCAAGAAAATAATATCAATTAATCAATTAAATAGTATCAAATAATCAACAAAATAGTATCAAATATCAAGCAACTACTAATGCACTATCTATTAACAAATGCACTTCTATATACAAATAGGCTTACAGATGGATACAAAGTATAACAGATGCACTGATATATACAAAGACATAAATGGATGTACTTCTAAATACAAATAGGCTTACAAATGGATAACAGTTAGGCAGTTAGGCTTACAAATGGATACACTTCTAACAGGCCATACAAACTGGATATACAAGCTGGATATACAAACATTTAGGATATAATCTAATAGCAGGCATACAAACTGGATATACAAATTGTATAAACTGTATAAACTACCTATGTATAATCTAATAGCAGGCCATAATAACAGTTAGGCAGTTAAAAGATGGATATACAAACTGTTATAAACTGCCTATGGATATAATCTAATAACAGGCCATCAATAACTGATATTGACATAACTGCACCTTCAGAACAAAATAGACAAATCAGTTAACAAATACAAAAGATTTTGCAGATGGATATAAAGCATAATAGTTGGTCCAATGGTCATAGTCTCTAATGCACAGATAGATATACAAAAGATTCAGCAGATGGATATAAAGCATAACAAATGCACTGAAATATACAAACAGTTAACAAATAACAGATGCACTTCTATATACAAACAGGCTTACAAATGGATAATAGTTAGGCAGTTAGGCCATGATAACACTTCTATGATAACAGTTAGGCAGTTACGCTTACAAATGGATGCACTTCTATGATAACATTTTTATGATAACAATTAGGCTTACAAATGGATGTACTTCTATGATAACAGTTAGGCAGTTAGGTCATAATAACAGTTTCTGCAAAAGGCCATGATAACAACATTTATCCATAACTTGTTAACAGTTAACAATTAATAGTTAACAGTTAACAGATAACAGATAACAGATGTACTATAGTTCTTTCTTAGTACATTTGCATATATAGTTTCTCAGGTCTACTTCAGATCAGATGAAGCAAGATATTTGTGGTATAGTACATCTGTTACTCTTTGAAAATGATACTCTTTGAAAATGATACTCTATGCTGTTATAAACTGCCTATGGATATAATCTAATAACAAACCATCAAATAACCTGTAAAAATAGGCTATGAGTATTTGCAAAAACTGTTATAAACTGCCTATGCATAAACTGCAGATGGATAGTTGTAATCCATAACAGTTAATACTAGAGTTGATACTATCTATTCCTGTGATGCACTTCTAATAGTTAATATATGGATAGTTTTAAACAGTTAATAGAACTCTACATAAGTTTTGTTTAGCTGAAATACAAATATCAAATATATAGCATACACACATACCAAGTAACACAATAGGTATTCTATAATCTGGTTCAGGGATCACAGTTTTAATCTATGGAGGAGTACTTTTCTTCCCAAACTGAAACTGCCAAACAAGGAAAAACACATACAAACTCAGTCGAAACAAAGAAAAGGAAAATATAATATAAACCTAAAACAGATTCAAACTCTGTACTAGCTCATCTCTTGGTACTTGCTGCATAACATCCCAATGGTAATGTAAATATGCAAAAAAACTAAACCAATTCTGCAGATGGACAAAACATGGATATACAAATATTTAAATACAACATATGGTACAGATAATGGACATATTTAAGATGCTGTCATACCAAATACCAGCTACTCTCATAAAATCCATTCTTATGGTCTGGTAATTCAAATATGATGAATAACATATATTCTATTTGGCATTGCCAAGGGAGTTAAGAAGATATGCATAAATAACATGACATCATTATGGATAGCATATATCATTATGGATAAAAGGGATTTGTCAGGGGCATCCCGGCAACTCATGTCTCAGTAAGTTTTATAGCCAATTCAAGCTGAAGTTGCAACAAAATCTGTATGGCACCATTATGGATAACAGTCCCATTATGGATAACAGTTTAGACCCCTAGCTCATTTATCCAATATACATCTCTCTCTCTGAAACAACATAATTCACCCACAAATCTAAACAAAATAAAACATTTTTTACAAATCTAAACCAAAACCCAACAAACCAAAACCCTTAATCAAACTATACTAGATTTTACAAATCTAAACAGTTTTTGCTAATTTGTTAGATGAAATTAGCAATTACATATAGTGGAAAAAAAGGAAAATCAGCATAAGGATTGATAAATTCTAACCATTAAATCATCATATGATAAGGCAATAGATGAAACATCACAAATCAAATCAAAGAAAAGGGTTTATTGTATTGCAACAACTTACTTCTCGATTTCTTTCCAACTTGGGTTTGGTCCAGGTTTTAGGTTTTGCAGTTTTTTTCCTTGTACACCAACTCAATTTCTTTCCAATTACTGGTTCTAGAGAGAGAGAGAGAGAGAGAGAGAGAGAGAGATTAATCGAAGAGTGGAGGAGCTGGGAGGAGCCAATGTGATCGAGGAGCAGGGAGGGCTTAGGAGCTATGGAGGAGGAGGTGATCGAGGAGTGGAGGAGCTGTGGGAGAAGTGTTTTTTTTGTAATTTTGGTTTGTTTTGAGGGCAATTTTTGTAATTTTGATTTGTTTTGAGGGCAATTTAGGCATAAATTTTACACTCAGACTCAAATAGTCTACTCAGCTGGCTTATTTGATCTGAATGGAGAGAGCCTCAGTCAGATATTTTAACTGAGTCTGAGTGCAGTCAGTCGAAAAAACAAACGCCACTAAGTGACTTCACTCAGTCCAAATCACTGACTGGACTCGGACTTAGACCTTTGAGTGCAGTCAGTCGAAAAAACAAACGCCACCTAAGACTCAGACTCAGACTCAGGTAAAACATTTGAGTACTCCTCTCTCCACTCATATCTAATAAGCCAGCTGAGTGGGAGGTATGTGTTTGAGTCTAAATTTTCTCCCCAAATTGCCCTCACCAAAAATCAAAATTACAAAAAACAAAATTGCCCTCACTCTTCTTCTCCACAGCTCCTCCCTGAACAAAACCCCAATCTCCTCCGCAGCAGCTCCTCAAGCTTTTGAGTTTCAATTTCATTTTTATTCTTCTAAGCCCTAGTTCCTTTCCCTCTTGATCGACTACCGTGAAGAAATCAAACTCTGTTATGGTCTAGGTCTTTCTCTCCGAGGAATCAAACTCAATTGTTGGTTTTAAATTTTAATTGATTTGATCTCTCTCTGGGTCTCTAAAAATAAATCAAACTATACTGTAAGGTGCGTGTTTATTCACAAATCAATCATAGGTTTATATCTAAGTAATCCGTGAATTAGTTTAAGATTTTTTTTTTGTAGCTTTGTTCAATTCATTTTGAGGACTCGAAATTGAATCTCCACCATTCTTCATACCAGTAAGAACCCTAATTCTTTGTTAATGGTATTTTTTGATTTTCTGGTAATTATTAATTCCTTGCATGTGTATATTTGAAGAGATATACAATGTGTAAATTCAATGAACTCTTGAGGATTCAGAAGAAAAATACTCTCCCTGGGATGAGACCATACATTCTGAATTAGTAGTTATCCATATTTTTTGGAAGCCCATATGCCTTGTTATCTTCAGCCCTTTGAGTCTAGCTTGCATCTCAGAGTTTACCTTACCAGGAAAAGCTACTAACCCTTTCAGAGTTTCTAATGAGCATTACAAGCATCTGTAGAAATTGCTATATCTGTTATCAGTTATTAGTTATCAGTTTATACAAAGGGAACAATTAGGCAGAAAATGTTACCAGTTATAAGATCAACTTACATAGGGTTATTCCAAATTCTAAAAATATACCTCTAATCTATTACAGCCATTACAACCCCATGTAAATATATTTTTATTTGTTATATCTGTTATCTATTATCAGTTTATACAAGGCATTACAAACCCAATGGCAAATAACAGTTATCAGTTTATACAAATGAAACAATTAGGCAGTTGTAAGAAGGAACTGTTATACCTGCTATATAAAAATCACAAGTCCATTATGAAAACCATTACTATGTCTTTTGTTGTTACTGTAAAAACCTTGCTCGCCCTAAGTCATTTTGCAGAACTGTTATGGATTGTATATCCATCTGTTATGTTGTTAATGTTTATGTTGTTTGTTTATCTGTCCATCTGTTATGCTGTTAATGTATATTCATTTGTTATGCTGTTTGTATATCCATCTATTATGTTGTTAATGTTTATGTTGTTTGTTACAAAATCTTTTGTGCCTGTCCATCTGTTATGCTGCTATGTCCATAATACAAGGCATCTTTTATGCATGTCCATCTGCAGAACTATTATGCTTTGTCCATCTGCAGAACTATTATGCTTTGTCCATCTAACACCAAAGATTGTATATCCATGCTTTGTCCATCTGCAGAACTGTTATGGATTGTATATCCAATGTTATGTTGTTAATGTTTACGCTATTTGCTACATAATAGATATATGCCTGCAGGTTTGTAGTCCCATGAACATTAGAGACTGAGACCATTGGACCAAATGTGATTTAGAAATAAAGTTGGAATCACTGCCCATATTAATATATCTTGAATCATCTCAGTGACAATGAAAAATATTAGTTCAGAAAGGTAGATGTTTTGGAATGCTGTTGACCATGATGTTCTGTTTATCTGTTACAATGGTACCAAATATGTATAGTCAAGAGGATAAAGCTAGAGGTGCACAAGCTAGAGGATAAAGATAGAGGTGCAAAGCTCTAACAAGAACTCTTAACATTTCTAGGTGAGACATTCTTATTGTGATGCTTCTCTTGTGTGCTTCTGATTCTAATTCTTTTTTAGGTTTCTAGTTTCTTAGATTCCTACTCTTACACTTTATAGGGGCTTGTATTTGTTTAACTGATTTGTCTATTTGTTCTGAAGTTGCGGTTATGTTGATACCACCAAAAAAAAGCTTTTTCAAGCAAAATCTAGAGTTTAGACTTCGCTTTATCCTAAAATGTCAAACACAGATAGACTTAAATAGAGTGTCTAGAACATCTCTGAATACTCTAGCTTGGAACCAGTAGAAGATGGAAGATGTGTTGAGTACATGCAAAATACTCATGTTTTAAAATATAAAGAACTGAAACACCAATGAGATTACATGAAGAAGCAATGGAAAATTTGGATAGGGTTGATAAACTAGACTGGTCATGGATATGATCATGTATCAAACACATTTGATTGGCCTGAAGATGTTTGGGAAAATATCATTGCGGTAAGGTAATATGAATAATGGCATTACTATTTGATTATATAACAATTTATACATGTTTAAACATTTATTTACATGTTTGTTTATAGGTAAATTCTGAGGCGAATAAGTATAAGACCGCTCCTCTTCAATATAGAGATTTGCTGGAGAAATTGTTTGATGGTCTATCTGCCACTGGGGATATTGTATTGCCTTCAGGTATGGGAAGTGTACCCTCCACCCAGCAGACAGAGTATGTTCCTCTACCTGATGATATGAACGTTGACGATACACAAGTTCCCTATACTGGAGTTGATTATACATGGGAAGGTGATGGCATTCCTTTTCATGATGTCCCTATCAGTCCAATAAGGGAGCCTACTCCTGGTAGTATTTCTCGTACCCCTATGTCTCAAATTGGTGCATGAACTCAATCAAAGGGGAAAAGATTAGCTGTGGCAGTTTAACAATTGGAACCAATAGAGTTGGTCCAATCTCTGATATCTGCATTCACTGCCCAAGGAGTAAGTTCTACTTTTGCTAGCAATGACGACACCACTTCTGAAGTTCTGAAGGTATTGAAGGATATGGTCAATTCATATGAGATAGATAATGCACTATTTTTCAAGGGTTTGAAGTTCTTGGAAGGAAAAGATAAGCACAACTACATGGTAATGTTTCTGGGGCTTAAGCCAGGCATGTTGGTTTCCTTGAAGCCCTTTTAAGTTTATTGGAATTTATTTGTTTGCGTATTTGTAATAACTCTTAAGACTCTGATATTTATTTATTTGTATTAACTTCAAACCAATGTTAATCTTTATTTGATTTTACGAACCAATATATTTGTGTTTGCTATATATACATGTTATTTTTCTATGTATTTGTGTTTGTTATATATACAGGTTATTTTTTTATGTATTTGTGTTTGCTATATATATATATGTTATTTTTCTATGTATGTGTGTTTGTTATATATACAAGTTATTTTTTATGTATTTGTGTTTGGTATGTGTATGTGGTGTTAGCGTTGGTGACATAGGGGTGGTGGTATTGGTGATGAATAGGTGGGGGTGTTTGCTTATAAATTGAGAGGGGTATTTTAGTATTTATTTATTTTAGTCAGATCTAACTAGCCTAAAAAACAAACACTCCATGACATCCACTCATATAGTGAACACCTCTAAGTGGACTCAGACCCACTCATACTCAGATCCACTCAGACCCAAAAAAAAAAACAAACGACACCTAAATTATAATGGAGTTTAGGAAAAATTAAAGCAAAAAATAGAGATGAAAAGAGAGAACCAAATCATATACCATATAATTCTCCTCAACTCATTCCTTGCTTCTTTTATTACACAATAAAGTCAACAAAAACCGTTTATCCTCTCCAATGGGATTGAAGATATCAGATAAAAAAAACTCAAGATTTGATTAAAGTTGACCCTAATTAGATGCCTTCACATTAAATTGAAGATTAGAAATCTCGAATAAAGAGAAAACAAATAAAGGCTCTGGGTTCTATTTCGAGTTCTAGCAACAATTAGGAAGAAAAAAAATCTCACCTTAATCTAGAGCAGGGGAGCACAAGTTTTCAAGGGTTCACAAGTTCAGGTCAAGAGGAAAATGGAAACAGGAATAAAAACCCTAATTTCACACATTATGGTAGGTATTTGGGGGGGGGGAGAACCACACTCATATAGAGAGATCGAGTGAGTGAATCGCTGAAAAGAGAGAAATGTTTTTTGATTGCGCCCATATGCAGCAGTAGGGAGAGTGAATTTACCCACCTCACCCCAAAACACAATCCACCCCACATAAGTTCAAAACTAAAACAAGGTAAATTTTATGCCCCTCCTTTCTGAATTAAGCAGCACAAAGGACGGTCGAGATATGTCTACGTGTCACAAATCCAACGTCTAAATATGCCACACAATTCAGAAGTGCCAACACTACAAGAAAAACCACCTTTAGGGATGGTAAAAATTATCCCAAAAGGTTACTAATCCGTCCCTACAACTATTAGGGACAGTAAAGTCTTATCCCTTTATGGTGGCATCCCAAATACATTAGGGATGGACACATCGGTTTCTAATATTATTGAGGACGACTTTAGAGATGCCAAAAATCTGTCTCTAAAGGTCATTGTTTTTCAACTCCTTTGGGGACGGAGTACAACTGTCCCTAATGCATAATAAGAGACAAATTTTTTTGTCTCTAAAAGTATGACGCCAAATTTTTCCGCCTGCACACAACATTTGAGACAAATTTGTTTGTCCCTAAAAGTATGGCGCCAATTTTTCCCGTCAGCGCCAATATTATTAGGGACAGATTATTTTGTCTCTAATACACAACATTTGAGACGAATTTATTTGTCTCTAAAAGTATGGCGCCAATATCAATAGAGACAAAATAAATCGTCCCTAAAGAAGGTAATGTTAAATATAGCATTTTTGCAATTTAAATTACCCCCCTGTTAGATAGTACAAATCATTTATCAACCACAAGTTAATTTAAAAGAGGGAAAGATTTATTTACAAGATTCCACGAACACTAATTTTATATAAATAAATAAGGTTTTAATTTACCTAGAACATTAAAAATTATTGTTCAATCACTAAATACATCTTGAGCATTCAAATTAATTATCCAATCTCTTATGCACTAAACATGAAACCATCAATACACAAACAATATCTCTACGTATAATAAACACTTGTTTGTATCGCTCCCATAATTGTTAAGAAACTATTGAAACTAAAAAAACTAAAAAAATTGTTACAACCTCAACATATAAAAATAATTGCAAACCAAAAGATAATAAAATAATGAAGTACACATTATGAAACTGAAAATATAAAAGATTAAATGAAGCATCACATCTATATCAGAGTCCTGCGCAGAAGTAAATCAAATAGGGGAAATCGTACCGAAAATTCGGCAGCAATTCCCCTCTAAATTGGACATTTCTATTTTATACCTGCTAGAAGACATACAATTTATAAACACTCAAGTGAATAACGTAATCTTTCGGTTTGAGAACGCTTAGGGCAGTATACACACAGCACGCTCCCAATTCCTAAGATTATGAAATCCACACAAATCGCACCACAATTGGATATCACATTAAGGTCATATCAACCACAAGGCTTGATAATAATATATATAAATCTCAACAACTACAAACATTAACACCTGATTAAGTATAATTTCATAGCATAAGTATAAATATCAAGAAATTGCGACACTATACCACCAAATGCTACTCGACATGTAGTATGGTGAAATGTAAAATATTCGTATACACCAAAAATAAACATACCTGGAAGGACTAGAAGACTCTTGCAACAAATATTTTGTCCAAAAAGAATATCAATGCCAATCTCTATGAAGCAAAAAAAAATTTGTCAAAAGGAAGTTCTCCACAATTTTAATCAACATAGTTTGATATAAATAAAATCATAAATGAAAATTTAGAAGATAATAATAAAACCTGTGTAACGGATAAGAAAATAAACCTTGGAATAGTGATAAGCTTTGAGACCTGAAGATACTAATTAGCAAAATGTTATACTTTTAATTAGCAATACATGTATTTTATTTTAATTAACGACAACAAATGCGTACCATTTATCAATGCCTTGTTAATACTCGACCTATGCATCGCCTCTAATTCAAAAATGTTATGCTCCCCAAAATTAGGTCTCGAGTACTCCAATGCTTCTGAAAAAATTGAGGGCAGTAAGTAATTTATACAAGGTGGTTCCCCAATAGCAACAACAAAGTGGTTCCATTGATCTTTGATGCAGTACTAATGGAAGGAAACTAATATTTCCAGTACAAATATAAATAATGATAAAAATTGAATTTATAGGTAAAATATAGACGCATGAATACCTCAAACTGTTTTTTGTTATACTCAAGGGTACTAAAAAGATAATAGAATCCTGAATACCAAGACGTAAAGCGAATATTCACTTTGATATCCTCCGCGTGTAGAAGTCGTCTGAAGTTCAATACTTACTTTCTATTGATGCCATCATCTGATTTTCCTAACCATGAAAAGGCAAATAAGCCAGCGATAACTGAGAGAAAAATAAGGAACAAAATTTATAGTAAATAAAAAAACACTTAATACTGAACAAATAATCTTACCATTAGAGTCTTTAATTCTGGTCCTTCAACCACAAGCAATCATGAAGATCATGTGAAGGAAACTTGCATATATTACATTTTGGAATCACATGGAGCTTACAACCGGTCTGTTATCATTAATTTTTTTGTCAATTTTTAGCCAAAATAATAAACTACACATAAAGATCACAAATCCATACCTTCTAAGATATACAATCCCAAGATTTGTAAGGGAATCCAAGAAAGTCATTCGAGGCCACAGTCAACAGCGATGATAAATCTAAAATTATACTCCCAAGAAAATTTACAAGTAATTGTAGGGACTTATCCCTTGAGTTAAGGACACTCGATCTCATCTATAAGACTCGACCTTATCTAGTACCAGATTCACGCTTAAACAAACGCGTTAACAGTTACACATCGACCACGAACTCGAGCAGAACGTGGATTGTCCATAACAGATGTAAACAGAACAAGTCAACATACACCTGTCTCTCACGAGCTAGCAGCTACACACTCAACTGCCCATGACTCCCACTTTCAGGAGAACGTGTTCGAGCACGATGTCAAGCTGAGAGCAGGGTCTATAAAAAGGTAGAGCTCCTAAGGAAACAAGGTGGCCGACAGAGAATTCTACACATACAATTATTTGATATCTAGCTATTCTATCTTAGATTAACTCTTGTAATCAGATTCTCCCACTTTCTCAAGCAATAATACTGCTTTCATAAAATCTTCCACTCGAGGTCGTGGTTTTTACCTATTTACAGGTTTTCCACGATAAATCCCCTGTGTCAAGTGTTATCTCTTATTTAATTCTTGGTATAGTAGTTCTTGGTGTAAGGATCGATTTCAAGCCAGTTCGAGCTTTACGAAATTTGGTCCCTACATTTGGCGCCGTCTGTGGGAACGCATGATTTTTTTCACGTACATAAGGACAACGATTGATACTCATCAGTCGAGTAGTATTCAATTATGGTTCAAACACATCAGTCTTCGGGAGCTCACCCTGAAAGTTTGAGGGAACCTGATCGGGTTGCTAAGCTTCGGGCGAGCTTAATTGCCGAAACTGAGAAATGGAGTCTGCTCGAGCGCCAGTTATTGGAAGATCAAGAACTCCGCGAGAAGGAATCAGAACAAGAGCGTCAAGCTCGAGTTCTGGAGACAAAGAAGCAAGAAGCTCAGATGTTAGCTTTTCAAACAGCTCTGAAGGCATTACAGAGCAACCAACCACCACCAGCCCTTAAGAGTGCGAAATAGTACTAACAATCTTAAGAGTAACCATTTACGAGAGGTTAGGGGCACATGAGGTACATAGTACAGACATCCCTAGGATTCATTGTGAGGATCCCCAAGCACCGATAGTCTCAATTCATTTAGGATAGGAGGCGCAGACAGATATCAGCAGAGATCGTAGACCTTCCAAGCAGGCTGAGAAAGTCTTGCGACCTCCTTACCGAGCCTCGCTTCCTGAACGTGTGAGCGAGGAAATAGGTGACCACGCTCCCAGAATCATACGTCAAGCAATTCCGATAGTTCCAGCAGCTCCGGTAGTTCTAGCAATTCCAGCAGCTCCTATCCCTTAGCATTATATTCCTCAGGAACTCATGGACCAGCGTATCAGGGAGATCATCGAAGCAACGGCTTTAGACGCGAAGGATGACTCGTACAAATTACAAGGTAGCCCAATTGCTAAAGAATTATTTGATATGAATGTCCCAAGAGGTTTTCATACACCCAAGATCATCAAATACAAAGGAACCGATCATGGTCAGTACGTTTAACAATTCCGCAACTCATTGGGTTTGTATTCTAATCTGAATCACATCCTTTGCGGGCTCTTCGCAACCAGTCTTTAGGACGAACCTCTCCGTTGGTTCCACTCTTTACCGGAAGGTTCAATTCATACCTTCGAGCAGTTATAGAAAATCTTCATCAAGGCTTATGCCCACAACAAAGACAAAGAAGAGAACTAATATTCTCTTATAAGTCTCAAACAGGTACATGGGGAAAAACTCGTGGAGCTCTCCAAGAAATTTCTCGAACTGGCTCAGAAGGTCGACAATCTGGATCAGAAGACAGCCATGTTCGCATTCACAAATGCTCTGCAGTTCAATTGTAAAGCTAAAGAGTATTTCTTCCTGAAGAAGCCCAAGACTCTTGAAGATATGATCGAGAAAATCAACAATTACATCGATCTAAAGCAGATGATGCCCGAACCGAATAAACCTGTAAAGGCAGTCCACAACACCAAGGTTCCTTCTACAGATTTCAACAACAATCGCAGCTCGAGCGATCCAAGCGATCTTAAACGAGCAAAGACAACTAGAAAGAGACAACAATCAGAGGTCGCAGAAACCATCTAGAATAGTCATACCAAAGTTGAATGCTAAGCTTTCCGTGATCTATCCTATTCTCTAGAAAGATAAATGTTTCCGTCTAGCTTGACATCTTGATCCAATAGCAGGTCGACCTTATTGCAAATATCACAAGATTAAGCACCACAAGACCGACAATTGCTATGGTTTGAAAAAGCTCCTAGAAATCATTTTTAAGGAAGGGAGGGTACACGAATCCATCATCGATCTTCCCATCTATAATGACGGGAGCTATCTTAAAGAAGATGACGTGGCTCAAGCAACATAACATGCAGATGAGAAGTATTTATATCATCTCTACTGCAGCAATATGATCGAGATCAATCAGGTTTCAAATTCCAACAGAGTCAAGAGGAGGAAGTTGGGTGAGTGTTGTGACCTTGCCGTCCAAGACAAGGAAGCCAAGCTCCTCCCAGAGTCAAGCAGTCATCGAAAGGGAATCTCCTTCGAGGACTGCGACACAGGACATGTGAAGTATCCTCATCATGACGCACTAGTAATTATGCTCAAAATGAGGAACTTCATAATGCACACCATGATGGTAAACACAGGAAGTGGGGTTGAGATCCTTTTCTATAGTACAATTGACCAGATGGGACTCTCAGATCAGGTCATTCAAAGTAAGACAGACATCAGTGGATTTAATGGGTCCAAAGAAGAACGAGCAGGGAAGATCACTCTCCCAATCACAGCAGGGCCTACCACTATCGATGTTATTTTCTACGTCATCAACGCCAAATCAAGGTATTTGGGGATACTAGGACGTTGTTGGCTGCACAATATGGAGGCTATCCCATCCACTTTCCACCAAACACTTCGGTTTAAGCATAACAACGGTATTTATGAAATAAATGGAAGTCATAAACTCTCTCGAGCTTGCGAGAATACAATCTCACAAGTTCTCAACCATTCAAAATAGATTGCTGCATAGCAATTACAGAAGGCTGATCACCTCGATGGTCAGTCTTCTCTAACTGATCCCGTGGAATACGTCCAGGTCGATGGAGTTAACCGAGGTACTTATATTGGTACAAAATTAATTTAAACAGAGAAAGAAGCTCTTATTTCTTTCCTCCAATCCAACAAAGACATTTTCGTATGGAACTTCCAAGAAATGCCAGACGTAGACCCCTCAAAGTCTTGCCACATCTTAAACATCCGCGAAGGCGCCGCAGCAGTTAAACAGAAGCAACGCAGGTTATCTCCAAGACTCAAAGACGAGGTGAACAAGGAGATCGACAAACTTATCGAAGTCAGTTTCATTCGAGAAGCCAAGTACCCAGACTGGATTTCTAATATCGCTGTTGTTCCAAAGAAGAATGGGAAGGTCCAGGTCTACGTAGATTTTACAGATCTCAACAAGCACACGCCAAAGGATAGCTTCCTTCTTACAATCATTTATCAGATCCTCGACTCTACAGCAGGTCACGAACTTTTGTCCATGATGGACGCCGCCTCGGGGTACAATCAGATTCTACTCTTGGAAGCAGATCAAAAGAAGACTACGTTTATAACAGAAAGAGGTCTCTATTACTACAAGGTCATGTCATTCGGCCTTAAGAATGCTGGAGCCACTTACCAAAGGCTGGTTACAATCATGTTCAAAGAACACTTGGAAAAATAGTTGAAGTCTATATTGATGACATGCTTTGCAAGAGCCTAAAGAAAGAAGATCGCGTCTCTCACCTCTCTACAATATTCAGTATATTATGATCCTACAGAATGAAGCTTAATCCTGAAAAATGTCAGTTCGGCGTTCACTCAGGCAAGTTCTTGGGTCATATTATCAGTAAAAAAGGGATAGAAGCAAATCCAGATCAAATTCGAGCTCTTCTGGACATGCCTTCACCATCAACAAAGAAGGATGTACAAAAGCTCGCAGGAAAGATTACAGTAATCAAAAGATTCGTATCCAAATCCTCAGACTGATGCAGATGGTTATTTATGCTACTCAGAGGTTCTACTCAACGAAGCAAAAGTTCAAAGAATGAAGATATCGGCTGGACACCGGAATGCGAAGCAACTTTTCAGGAACTCAAAACTTACCTAGGAAGAGCTCCAATCATGAGCACTCCGATAGGCAATGTGGAACTGATTATCTACCTCGCTATTACAGATACATCTCTTAGCTCAGTTCTCATTCGGCTCGAAGGAAAAATTGAGAAACCGATCTTCTTCATCAGCAAGATACTTACTCCAGCAGAAACGAGGTACTCTAAAATTTAAAGATTACTTTTAACTCTCGTTACACCGTACAAAAACTTAAACATTATTTTCAAACACATCCTGTCAAAGTCATGACTAACTACCCATTTCGGGAAGTATTGTCTAAGAAAGAGAAATCCATAAGAGTACAGCAGTGGTCTGTCAGTTTGGGGGAGCACAAAATCAAATTCGAGCAGCGAATTTCTGAAAAGGGTCAAGCAGTCGTTGATTTTCTAGCAGACTTTCCAGTTTTAGATCCTGACTGGGAAGAACATGATCCAGATCTCGCCGAAGATGCAGTAGATGAGATTCCACCCTCCAAATCTTTTGATATTCGAGCATCATGGATATCTCAAAAAGGGTGGAGGCTCCTCACCGATGGTTCAGCAGGACCCGCAGGGTCGGGAATTGGGATTGTTCTCATTACACCTTCCAACGACAAAATCGAAAAATCCATCTGTCTCGACTTCGAAGCCTCGAACAATATTACAAAGTATGAGGCACTCATTCACGGTTTGGACATGGCTCTCGAACTTGGAATCACTGAAATCTCAGCCTACACAGACTTTCTTCTAATCGTTCATCACTACTCAGAACATTACAAGAAGAACGGCATCATGGTCGATTATGCAGCTCTGGTTGCAGAAAAACTAAACAAATTTCACAAAGTTACGCTCGAATACCTCTCTCGTGGAGAGAATCGCCACGCTGACTCCTTGGCTTACTTTGTCAGAGTATTGGGTATAGAATCACGACACCTTCAAATCGAGGTCATTTCTAGCCCCAGTATTAATCGTACTACGATATATGCGATTAACACTGGGGGCGATGAGATGGCAGAAGATGATTGGAGGAAACCATTCGTTACTTATCTCGGTCAGGATAACTCATGCAACGGGCCACTACCAGATGATCCACAGCTGCGCAGACACATCATCAAAAATTCATAAATACAACAGTAAATCACTCCAATCCCCAAGATACTTGCATTTGAAGCAACCGGTGTGCCCGACATCACCACAAGCCTTCAGCAGCCCTGAGGCGATATCCATATCCTCATTAATGATCTCCTCCCTGGCCATCATCAGGACAAACTTTTTACGATCTTCAACAGACCGCCAGCAGGTATGCATGGACTCGGACCAGTACACGCGGTTCATTTCCTCGCCCCTTTCTACATCAGTCTTACCCTCATAGTTCACTCGAGTTTCAAGCAGAACCGCATCATAACCTTGTTGCCCGAAAATAGCTTCCCTTATTTCATCAATCTTGAATGCTAAACGCAAGTCGTTCAAGACACGCGCTTCAATAGCCCTCTGAGAATGAGTCTTCACCATTTTTTTATGAAGAACCTTCTTAAAGAACAAGTCACACTTTTATACTGTTCAGTTAACATGATTAATTTTTTGATAGACTATACGCAACATATTTCAGTTTCTATAACCCACTCTTCCCGGGTTCGAGCTACTTACTATTATCTTTTCGTGCTTAATCGAGCTCCCTAAAAATGAAATTTTGAGCTTTAAGTTTACATCTATTAAGCTCGATTCATTTACGAGGTAGGATCAGGTATGTTATCCCACTAACTATTCACTCCCATATTATGTACAGCTCGATGACCTCGATGACATGTCGACTATTTCTGCTTTTTCGCTAGTAAAAAGCAAAAAACAAACAAAACAAAAATATTCTTTTATTACGCTTGATTTTTATCTAACAAGTTGGTTACGGGACTACTCCCACAACGTTGCTTTACAATTACAGAATCAAGCTCTTTGAAGCTCGATATTACAAATACTTTCTCAGACACGAGGACAGGTCTGTAGTTTTTTCTCATTGCCAAGATAATCCTGAACTTCTAGAGAAACCTCAGCCACATATCAAAAAGTACAAAACTGTAACAGGTTAAAAACTTCTTTCCCCTTCATTTCCCCATAGGAAGAATTAAAAGAAAAAATGATGGCACCGAAAGAAGTGATCCATCTTCCACCTCCACCACCGCCGTCTCTTCCTCCTTATCCCCACTTACCCGAAGTTCATAGAAATTGAGGAGGAATCCTACCTTAGAAATCGGAACATTAGTAAAGACCAGGGATTTTGTATCGCATACACCCCGGCCGCTAAATCGGACGCTACATAATACCCGAAAATATTTCAAACAACACTCCTTCAACAAAACAACAAAGGGAGTCTCCCTACTCTGATAACCACAAAACCATATCCGGAATCCCTCCATGATGAAAGAAAACCGGGTATGATACACTTGATTCTTCATCTTAACCATGATTTTGCAAAGGTACGCTTCCAAAAAACTCATTTTTTCTCACTCTACAAAACAGGCATGTTTGTTTTTCTCTACAGCGAAGATGTGTTGCAGGTTATTCGGCAATCAAATCTGACCACTATTTATAGCAATACCGCATTTAATGTACGTTGTTTCCCCAAACAGTCATCCGCTCGGGAAAACTAACAGTCTGCCCATGATACTCACGTGTCATAATGGCAACACACTCTTTAATACAGACGTTCCATTTTTCAAGCGCCACTTACGTCATCACAAGGTCTGAGTTTTAGGGCTTTTCTCAACTAAAGCCATACGTGACTTCAGTTGCGAGGGGGCGATTATAGGGACTTATCCCTTGAGCTAAGGACACTCGATCTCATCTATACCTCAAGCTCTATAAGACTCGACCTTATCCAGTTCCAGATTCACGCTTAAACAAACGCGTTAACAGTTATACATCGACCATGAACTCGAGCAGAACGTGGATCGTCCTCAACAAATATAAACAGAACAAGTCAACATACACCTGTCTCCCATGAGCTAGCAGTTACACACTCAACTGCCCATGACTCCAACTTTCAGGAGAACGTGTTCGACCACGATGTCAAGCTGAAAGCAGGGTCTATAAAAGGGCAGAGCTCCTAAGAAAACAAGGTGGCCGACAGAGAATTTACACATACAATTATCTGATATCTAGCTATTTTATCTTAGATTAACTCTTGTAATCAGATTCTCCCACTTTCTCAAGCAATAATACTACTTTCACAAAATCCTCCACTCGAGGTCATGGTTTTTACCTATTCACAGGTTTTCTACGCTAAATCCCCTGTGTCAAGTGTTATCTCTTATTTAATTCTTGGTATAGTAGTTCTTGGTGTAAGGATCGATTTCAAGCCAGTTCGAGCTTTACAAAATCTGGTCCCTACAGTAACATTATAAGTTTTTTTGCTAAGCTAGAAGAGTGTGTTAGTTAAAGACCATTTTTGATCCTGCTTGTATAATTGGTATGACCACAAAGCACAATGAGCTTATAAAATTCAATATCTTATATTTATATTGTCATACCCCATCTTATTCTTTAAAAACAAACCACCATGTGCATAACACAACATAACAATATTAGTTGTATTCAAAACTAGCTTATCCTACATCAGTAACACTACCCCCACTGGTAACATGAAAAGTGGTTGGCTTGGAAAATGGAAAATTGGGCTAGCACTACTACTCTTATCACAGCATCATCCCTTTTTCTAAGCAAATTCCCTAAAGCCACTCTATTAGCTGCGTCTTTATTTTTCCTTCCTTGTAAACAACACAACCAGGGAATTTTAGGGTGGAGCTCTCTGGTTGTTGACCACATTTTAGAATCTTTAAGCATAAGCATTTTAGAATCTTTTAGCCAAAAAATGATATGTAAAAGACTGGCAAAAATAGAGGACTTCCTACAATTGAACCTTGAGTTTTTCAATTTCAACCTTTTAATACTCATCCTCTTTTGCATTCAATTATTCCGTACTTTAAATGGGAGTCCATAATGTTATTTCTATCCAAACCGATGCATATGCTAGGTGTTGAATATAGAATATATGTTGAATATAGAATATACCTAATATAGGATATATACTAAATATAGAAGTTTTTAAATATAGGATATTCTTACTTAGCGCCCAAGTAATTGTAACTATATAAGGAGAAGGTCTTCTTCTATTGTAATAATTGAATAATAATAAAGTTAGTCCTTCTCGAATCTCTTATTCTTTGTATTAATTTCTACATGGCATCAGAGCGGGTTCGATAATTGAACTTGGTTCTTTCGAATTGAATTGAATTGAATTCCACTGCGAATTGCTGTCACGAAGTTTAATTATGTTGCGAAGTTCGAAGTTATTGTAGCTGTAATAGTTCAAGGTACTGCAGCATTCCGAAGTTACTGTAGTTGTAGCAGTTCGAAGTACTGTAGCAGATACCAGAAATCACTGTAGCAATAGTGCTCGAAGTACTGTAGCAGTTCGAAGTTACTGTAGCAGATACCAGAAAATCACTGTTACAATTCGATCAATGGGTTCCAATGATGATACAACAATGGTATCATCAAACTCAAACCCTAATTCTTACATTGCCCAGTCAGGTATGAAAACTAAAGGTAGTCTTTTAGTTATAAATTCTTTGAATAGTACTTGGTTAATTGATACTGGTGCATCAGATCACATGGCAAACGACTCTAGCATATTATTATCCATTACACCTTCAACCCAAACCTCTATGTACACAGCAAATGGTGGCTCCTCTCCTGTAATTGGAGAAGGTTCCACTAACATATCTGAATCCCTGACATTAAACTTTATCATTATTGTTCCTGCTCTAGAGTACAATATCTTGTCTTTCAATAGGATCACTGTTGCACTTAGATGTACTGGGACATTTTGGCCTCAATTCTATATTTTTCTGGACATAATAACTCGGCAGGTTCATGGTAGTGGTGTTAGAAAAGGCAATCTCTACTATTTGGACCTGACTAATAGTGGAGAGCAAAGAATTCATCAGGCAAATAAAGTTAGAGGAATTGAAGAAGCAAAAGCTAATGTGTGATTATGGCATCGGCGACTGGGTCATCTCTCTTTCGGGTATCTTCAGAAATTAAATTCGTCGTTATTTTTGAATTGTAGTATTTTAGAGTTTAAGCGTGATATTTGTGAACTCGCTAAGACTCATCGTATTACATACTCTCCAAGTTTTAATAAAAGTTTAAAACCTTTTAGTATTATTCACTCTGATGTATGGGGTCCTACATGTATTCCTTAATTGTTTGGAGCTCATTATTTTGTGACTTTTATTGATGAGTGTACTCGTATGATGTGGGTATCCCTAATTACACATAAAAGTGAAGTCTTTGAAGTATTTAAAAAAATTATTAGATAGTTTTGACCCAATTCCAAAGGAGGATATAAGTGTATCAATCTGATAATGGAGGATAATTTACTAGTAATGAGTTTTTGACAAATAACTGCATTCGGCATCAAACCTTTAATGTTTATACCCCACAGCAAAATGGGTTAGTTGAACGAATGAATAGACAACTGTTAGAAATTGTTCGTGCATCTCTTTTTAGAAAGAATATGTCATTGAATTATTAGGGAGAAGCGTTAAAATCTGCTGCTTACTTGATAAACCGCACACCATCTAGGGTCATTGAATTTCATACCCCCTTCCAAAAACTTCATGATCTTATCACCATCCCTGCAATGCCAAACCTAGAACCACGTGTTTTTGGATGTGTTGTCTTTGTTCATATACCTAAACATCAGCGAAGAAAATTGGATTATTGTGCTCGAAAGTGTGTATTTCTTGGATATGTTGATTTTAAAAAGGGTTATCGTTGTTATGATCCTGTGGAGGGGAAGGTGTGTATCTCTTTGGATGTTTCATTTTGAGAATTAGAGGCATATTTTGTGGGATCTTCCCTTCAGGGGGAGAAACATAATGATGGTGAAGAAAAGTTCCTTATTATTGGGGATATGTTTTAGGAACTAGAGGATTTGACGAGTAATTTGAACAGGCGTAGTAACCTAACTGATGATGAAAAGGAAAGTGAAGCAGAGCAGATGACAGGGGGAGATCAGGGTATTGAAGATGAACTTCATATGAATGGAGAGGATCGGACGACAGGGGGAGATCAAGCTAAAGTAGTAGAAGTTGCTCGTGACTCCAACATTCTAACACCATCTACCGAAGCACTGCCGCGGAATATCAAACCTTAGGTATTACCTAATCCTAACACTATTAATAATATTTAGCCTAGACGTTCAGAAAGGCCTACTAAAGGTATTCTAAAATCTACTTATGAACCAGATATTAATTATAAAGCCAAATACCCAATTTTTGATTATGTGCCCAATCATAGGTTGGTTAAGTCGTTTACATGCACTATGAATCAATTATCCTCTGTATCTACTCCTAGAAATTTGTAGAAAGCACTATCAGATCCATGATGGAAGAAAACCATGAATGAAGAGATGAATGCATTACAGAAGAATTCCACTTGGGAACTTGTTGATAAACCCTACGGATATTGTATTGTTGGGTGTCATTGGATCTTTACTGTAAAGATGAATTCAGATAGAAGTATTAATAGGTATAAAGCCAGACTAGTTGCCAAAGGGTATACGCAGACATATGGTGTGGATTACGAGGAGATATTCGCCCTAGTGGCAAAGATAAACACTATTTGTGTACTCATTTCTCTTGCAGCCAATCAAGGTTGGCCATTACAACAGTTTGACATGAAGAATGTATTTCTTAATGGAGACTTAGAAGAAGAAGTATACATGGAGTTACTACCTAGAGTCACGAATTCTAAAGTAGGAAAAGTATACAAATTAAAGAAGGCATTGTACGGGTTAAAACAGTCGCCACGAGCTTGGTTTGGACAGTTTTTCGAAGAGCATGAAGGCATTTGGATATAGATAAAGTAATTCTGATCATACCTTATTTACAAAATGGAAGTCAGGAAAGCTTACCGCTCTTATTGTTTATGTTGATGATATGGTTGTTACTGGAAATGACTCAGCAGAAATGGAGACACTGGAGAACTATTTGTCACGGGCATTTGAGATGAAGGATTTGGGATAGTTAAAATACTTCTTAGGCATTGAAGTTGCAAGATCAAGTCAAGGTATTTTCATGTCTCAACAAAAATATATATTAGACCTTCTTGCAAAAACTGGGATGCTTGATTGCAAATCGGTAGATACACCGATTGAAGTGAATCATCACTTGGGAATGTTTCCCGACCAAGTTCCATGTGAGAAAGGAAGGTACCAACGCTTAGTGGGAAGGCTAATTTATCTCTCTCATACTCGACCGGATATTGCATATGTCATTAGCGTCGTAAGTCAATTCATGCATAATCCAAGTGAAGAACATATGAAGGTGGTCTTTCGAATACTAAGGTACTTGAAGAAATCTCTGGGAAAAGGTCTCTTATTCCGAAAAGGTGGTGATATGGAAGTAATGGGATACACCAATGCAGATTGGGCAGGAGATATGGTGAACATGAGGTCAACCTCAGGCTATTTCACATTTATATGTGGGAATTTGGTGACATTTAGAGCTAAGAAGCAAAAGGTTATTGCTAGATCAAGTGTAGAATCTGAGTTTTGGGGTATGGCTCATGGAGTATGTGAACTACTATGGATACGGAATATATTGAAGGATCTTTGATTTAAACTCATGAAAGCAATGGATCTACACTGTGACAATAAAGCAACGATTATGATTACACACAATCCAATTCAACATGACCGTATGAAACATGTTGAAGTGGATCGGTTCTTTATAAAAGAAAATATTGACAAAAGGTGTATATCTTTTCCATTCATGAAGTCGGAAGATCAACTTGTAGATATTCTTACGAAAGGAGTTTGTGGACGAATATTTAACGGCATGATTGACAAGCTGGGCATGATTGACATCTATGCCCCATCTTGAGGGAGAGTGTTAAATATATAATATATGTTGAATATAGAATATACCTAACATAGGATATATACTAAATATAAAAGTCTCTAAATATAGGATATTCTTACTTAGCGCCCAAGTAATTGTAACTATATAAGGAGAAGGTCTTCTTCCATTCTGATAATCGAATAATAATAAAGTTAATCATTCTCGAATCTCTTATTCTTTGTATTAGTTTCTACACTAGGGAGATAGCAAGTTCTCCACCCAAGAAAGCACAAATGTAAAGTAATATACAAAGTGTTGAACTAAGATCCCACATTTTATTTGTATATGATCCTTAAGCTTGTGAGCCAACCAATACCATATAATATAGCTTGTATTAACCCTGGTGAACTCAGTTACGCCATTACACAAATCTACCTAATGTTCAAAATTTATTACCAACAACTATTAAAAGAAGGAGTTGAGGTTTGGAGACCCTTTGATGCCAATTAATAGGAATCAAAATTAAAATCCAAGCAATCAAAAAAAAATGCAAAGTGAATTGGGGAAGATAAGAAACCCATGGTGTTGTACCAACGATAGATACTTAAGTATGCACTCAACAGCCTGTTTGAAAGTGATTTCCAAAACTAGGGCTTTCTTTATACTGCAATCTCTATGTAAAACAGACGTTAAACCATCAAATTGAAATTGTCTTGGGGAAATTGTTACCTGATGATCAAATTGTGGCAATCGTAAGAACATTTGTTGTCTCATCTTCCTTCAAGGTAGAAGATGTTATCAAACCATCAAAATCACACATGTATATTTGTAATCAACTGCTGCAGAGAGAACGAGATTGAAACCCTAGACGAAGAGGAGAGGCGATGAAGACCAAGATTTCGTCAATTGTTATTCGTGATCGAAGAGTTTAAAGAGAGAGAGAGAAAGAGAGTGTGTGTGTGTGTGTGTGTGTGTGTGTGTTTTGTGACTGAACGGATTTGAACTGAAAATATAAGACGTACTTTAGGAGATGCTCAAAGGACGGGTGATTCTCTCTGTCCCAAAAAAACAAAAATATAAGAGACTGAATCAAATTCATCCCAAATGCTCTTTTATTAGAGACAAATTTTACTCGGTCCCTAATATCTGGTCCCTAAAAGCTATCAGTGGCGATTGCCCATTTTTCTTGTAGTGCCAGTTAACTAGACTACTTATAAATAGAAGATGACAATGAAAAACACGAGAGTATTGAACGCCTCCATCGCCAAAACTCCCTGACTCTCAACCACGAAAATCCCATAAACAATCACATACATTATCAACCCAATACGTTTAACACCACCCACCAGCACTTCAAACTTTGGATTTCCTTCTTTCCCCACTACACATCAGAAAGTACTAATTCTAGGAATTATCTACTATGTGATTACCAAAGATCAGCAGAAACTAGCAATTTTGTAAATCATAAACTATCAATTTAACAAATCACCAAGAGCATGCATCAATAATAAAGGAAAGAGGGTTTCAGGTTTAGGGTTGTGATCGTGTATTGGGGTTTAGCGTAATCCCAGAGAGTTGAGGGAGGAAGGATTGCGAGGAAGGGGAGTTAACTTGTGTGCATAAAATTGGGCATTTTCCTTTTCGTAGTGTTTTTATCCACGTCTAAACTTAAACTATAAGGGACGGCCATGTGCAGTAGTTCCTAAACTTATACAATTAGGGACGACCAAATCCAGCAGTCCTTAAACTTATACAATTAAGGACGGCCAAATCCAACAGTCCCTAAACTTTTATTATTAGGGACAGAGTAATTATTTCCGCCTCATAAACTAAAATATTAGAGACTGGTTCAAAATCATCCCAAATATTTTATTATTAGAGAAATTTTTCTCCGTCTCTAATTTCTTGTCCCTAATAATCAATTTTTTTGTAGTGCACCCACTAAAATCTTAACAAGTGTCGTAATATAATTGGCTTTTGGTAACTTGCAGTTCAGAAGTGAGGAGCATCAATAATGTAAAAATTTACCTTAGACCACCCTCAAGGTGGGTTGTGGGTTGCCACATAGGCTAATCCACCTAGCTGTTGTGGGTGAAAAAGAAGGAAAGGTGAATTCACTCTCTCTCCTTGCCATGTCATGGTGTGTATACCTTGATGCTGCATATGCTCTTAGAAATGTGTGATACTCTAAGTATATGTTTTAGGGTCATTTTTGTCAATCAACACGGACAATCATAGGGACTCTGACATCCGGTCACGTCACTAAGTCCTTTTCTTACCATATCTAATGTAAGGAAGACCACCTAACGTTTGGTCTGATAAAGAAAAACAACAAATGCCTATTAAACAAAAACAGAAGTTTTATTAGTTTTAATAGGCCTGCAATATTAAGAAGAGCAAATTATTGAAACAAGATGAAGGGGAAGTCTCCCATTGGCATTCATGTCGGGAACTTCTCCCATATCCAGTTCCTTCACATCACTAGGCAATTTCCAATCAAAATGAAATAAAAGATTTGCGATAACAAGCTCAACAACTGGAAGGGAAAATGACATTCCATGACAAGTCCTTCGCCCCGCTCCAAAAGGCATGAATTTGCAGTCCTGGCATCTGAAATCGATATTATCAGTACTAAATCTCTCTGGAATAAACTCTTCGGCTTTATCCCATAAATCAGGGTCCCTTTGAATTGCATGTGCATTTATATGCACTCTTGTATTAGCAGGGATATCGTACCCATTCACCTTTGTATTCGTATAGGAAACACAAGGTAGCAACATTGAAATGGGAGGATGTAACCTTAGGGTCTCTTTAAGCACACATCTTAAGTACTCCGTCTGATGAACATGTTCTTCCTCCTGCACATTGGGTTTACTTCCCACTACTCTTCTTACCTCTTCTTGAGCTTTCTTCATTGTATCTGGCTTCTTGATTAGCTCCGCCATTGCCCACTCGATGGTTATCGCTGGAGTATCTGTTCCACCAACAAATATGTTCTGCATATATTATGAGAAAGACTATTAACAAGTATTACACATTATGGATTAGGAGAAAGAGATAGTGATGAGGAACAGACCATTAGTAGTGCTTTGATGTTATCTCTTGAAGTGTTGTATTCTTTTTGACCCTGAAGAAGGAGGTCTAAAAAATCCTTTCGGGTATCGTCCTGTTGATGATTTTTAGATATGTGCTCTTCAATGAGTTGCTCAAAATAGGCATCAATTTCCTGAGAAACATTCTTCACTTTCTTTCGGCAGCTGGTTAGCGAGTCACTCCATCCCAATGCTGGGAAGAATTCCTGGAAACTGAAAATCCCCAGTCATGTCACAACATCCCTTGACAACTCGCCAAATCTTTTGTTTCTGTCTTCACTTTTGGTATTAAGAGCACATCCGGAGACTAAATTATTAGAAAAAGTGAGGAACATCTCAGTTAAGCCAACCGGAGTTTGCAACGAACATGAGCTAGATATCTTATTGACCACCAATGCGACTTCTTCCTCTCTTACATATTTAAAGGACTGGATCCATTTTGGACTCGACGACTCTTGAACAAAAAGCTTAATTTCAAACTTTCCTCCAGTGTTCACCATTCGGCGCATATGCTACGTTAGTGCATCCATAAAAGAAAACATTTGCCACAGCCAGTGATGGTCTGTTGGCGAATTCATTATCGTGGGTCTTAAAAATCTCTCGAGCAATATCAGGTGAATAAATTATAAGTATGGAAGTCTTGGCAACATAAGCAAGCATAATTTGACCATATTTTCTCGAGAGATGTAGAAAAGATTTGTGAGAAAAGTCACCAAGCTGGTGCATGTTTCCAATAAATGGAAGCTTCCATGGAGATGGAGGTAAATTAAGCTTTCTTGGTCGAGCTCGACTGATCAAAATTAGAAAGAGGGCGGAGAATAAAAGGAGAAGAAGATATTCAAGTACCATTTTTTTGCAAGTTCGCTGGTGCATGATACAATAGTTTTTCATATATGTGCATGTTGTATATAATATACGATCTAGGAAAACGATACCAAGTATAGTGGCTTATTCCGGATCTCAAACTCAAGTCTCACATTCGGCCATCATACACTCACTCGACCTCATCAACATACACGTGGCACATTTATGACCCACTACATAACAACTACAAAGAAGTCTACTCATCATCCTCGACCTCTACATCGATAGTTCGATTTAACAAGCATTCCACCATCAATGAAGCCGTTACAAGACAAAAAGATCAGACCGTTACACAATTAGTTCAATGACTATCAAATCCATATTGTAACGTTCATCGTTAAGAATAGTAATGGTCGTCAAACGATCATATTATAAGACCTATAAATAAGACCAGAAAACTACATATGAAAGACGGATGAATCTTCACTCAAAAACTCTATACAAAACTATTCATAACATCTTTTGTAATAGCTAGCAATCATTAATAAGATCTCACTCTCTTTCTAAAATCCTCAAGAGAGGTCGTGGTTTTTAACCTATTCAAAGGTTTTCCACACTAAACTTTGTGTTAGTAGTTACTTATTGTTCACAAACATTCTGATTATCATTAGTGTAAGAGGCTAAATTCGGAATACAAAATTTGGCTATTACATTTGGCGCCGTCTGTGAAAACGAAGCGTTTTGCCACAGTTCTCAGAAACAGCTGATACCTACTCTCTTCGCAGAATGCTACTTCCAGATCAGAATACATCAATAGTCCCAATAAAAGGAAGCGACGTACTGACAGAAGTACGGGCCACTCTACACTATAAGACAGAAAGACGAGCCGCTCTAGAACAATAGTTGGCGGATGTGCAAGACGAGTTGAAGGTTCTGCAGGGACAACAGATTACAGCCAAGAAGAACAAAGGTGTGTTGCCAACCACCTCACGAGTTTTCGTTCGAGACAGGCTAAGACCCCATGACAGCAGCTTGGGAGGTGATATTCGATCCAACCATAATCAACCGGGGGTCGAGCTTGCCCAGATACAGGAAATCTACCAAGAAGTTAATGGCATTCCTGTTAGAGTCAGACAAGCCGAGGATCTACCCCATCGAAAAGTGTATATTCTAGCGCCTGATCGACTAAGTGAAGGAAGTGGCGACTACAATTCTCGTGAAGGACGAGTCCCGCGCCAAACCATCACAGTTCGTCAGTATGTAACTTAGGAACATGTTGAAAAACGTATCAAAGAGTTATTCGAGGCCCAGGTTCAAACTGCCAAAGGCATCCACAACATATTACAGAAAAGCCTTATTGCTCAAGAACTATTAGACGGCGAAGTCCCCTCCGGTTTCCACGCCTCGAAAATCTGAAAATACAGAAGAACTGATCCCGTGTAATACGTCCAAGAATTTCAGGATACTTTAGGCTTGCATTCTACATCCAACCACATTTTATGCCATCTCTTTCCAACCAGCCTTCAGAGCGAACTTTACGATGGTTTCACTTACTACAAGAATGATTCATTACAACTTTTGAACAGTTGAGAGAACTCTTCGTCAAGAACTACTTGCCCAACAGAGACAAAGAGGAGAATTTGAATTCTCTGTTCAGCCTTAAGTAGATGCTAGGAGAGAAGCTCAAAGCATTTACTAAAAAAAAATTGGAGTTGGCTAGAAAGGTGGACCGATTGGATCAGAAAATTACCATTTCGGCCTTCACCAATGTTTTGCTCGTAGATGGAAGAATGAAGGAGCACCTAATTCTCAACAAACCTACGACCTTGGAGGACATGATCGAAAAAATAAATGAATATATCGATCTCGAAAGGATGGTATCTGAAAGACAAAATCCCCAGAAGTCAACCCTGACAGCCAGAGATCAATCCACAGAATGAGATTTCAATCGAACTATAGATTACGGAGAAGACAAAAAGCGGACCAAGTCTAATGACGATCAAACTCGGAGAGGTGGTAACTTGCCAAAGCCAAGTCTTCCCAAGTTGACTGTCACAATAGCAAGCCTATATCCCACACTTTAAAAGGATAAATTCTTTCGTAATGCCTCATATCTTCAACCCATCAAAAGCAGACCATATTGCATACACCACAAAGTACGACATCATGGCACATAATATTGTTTTGCTTTACAGCGACTTTTGGAGTATATTTTTGCGGAAGGACAAATGCATTAGTACATAGTAGACTTTGAAAGTTATAAAAATGGGAGTTACAAACTTAATACTGAGATCTACAGATAAAAGGAGTGGCAGAGGAAAAACATTTATACCACATCTCCCTCAGCCACTTTATCGAAACTCATACATTTAATAGGTCGATCAGATTCAAAGGACGGCGTCTCAGCCAATACCACGATTTATCCATGATCGATAAAGAAGCCTGGTTACTCCCCGTATCTAGTTCTCAATGTACAGGGATCTCCTTCGAAAATTGCAATGTTCGCCACATCAACTTTCCTCATCATAATGCACTCGTGATTATATTAAAAAATAGAAATATCGTACAACATACAATGATGGTAGATACTGGCAGTAATATTGAACTACTCATCTAAAGTATGATTGAACAGATGGGACTGGCTGACAAAGTTTAGCATAGTGACATCGATATCAGCGGGTTCAATGGCTCTAAAGAAGAACGAGTAGGAAAGATTATACTTCCTATTACCGTAGGACCTGCGACAGTTGACGTTGTGTTTTATGTTATAAACGTAAAATCTTGCTATTTAGGAATCATGGGACGTTGTTGGCTACATAACATGCGATTTATCCCATCGACCTATTATTTAGCGTTACGGTTCGATTGGAATAGCAGCATCTATGAAATTAAAGGCAGTCAAAAGCTAGCTCGAGTTTGCAAAAATATTGTTACCATCGTGACATAACCATCAACGCCGCAGCTCGCATAGAAATTGCAGAACTCTATAGAGAATATTACAGTGAACTCTACAAAATACTAGCTGCCAAGCGTAGAAACTACATAATACGTTTAAATCAGTGGAGGCAAACGAGGTACTTACATTGGGACTCTTTTGCCCGCAATAGAATGAAATTCTCTGATTCAGTTTCTCAAAGACAACAGTGATGTCTTCACATGGGCATTTCATGAAATGCCAGGCATTGATCCAAATTTGGCTTGCCACAAGTTTAGTTTAAAAGATAAAGTTGAGGCAGTCAAACAAAATTAGAGAACTTTAGCACCAAGGCTACGAGAAGAAGTCAATAAAGAGAACGATAAACTTATTGAAGTCAGTTTTATTTGAAAAGCCAATTACCCTGAATAGATTTCAAACATCGTAGCAGTTCTAAAGAAAAAGGGCAAGATCAGAGTATACGTAGATTTTACAGATCTCAATTAACATACTCCAAAAGATAGATTTCCCCTTCCTATTATCAACCATCTGCTCGATTCTACTGCGGGACATAAACTATTATCCATGATGGACACCGTATCAGGGTACAATCAGATACCACTGTTGCCAGAAGATATAAAAAAATAGTTTTCATCACAAAACATGGATTATATTTCTACAAGGTTATGCCTTTCGGCCTTAAAAATGCCAGAGCCACTTACCAAAGACTGGTGACAAAGATGTTCAAAGACCATCTTGGGAAAACCATGGAAGTTTTTATTGATGATATGTTGTGTAAAAGTCTCAATAAGGAAAACCATCTCGCAGATTTACACACGACCTTCAAAATTCTTCAGTCCTACAAAATGAGAGTAAATCCTGGCAAATGTCAATTCGGAGTCCAATCAGGCAAATTTTTTGGACATTTGATCAGCAAGCAAGGTATCAAGGCTGACCAAGATTGTATTCATGCTTTGTTATCTATGCCTTCACCAAAGACAAAGATAGACGTACAGAAGATAGCCGGCAAGATAGCAGCAACAAATCGTTTTGTCTCCAAGTCTTCAGATCAGCATCGATGGTTATTCGACCTCCTACGTGAAGGGATGAAGAAAGGGAAACCTAAAAAAGATCTCGAGATCAAATAGACTACAGAATGTGAAGTTGCGTTCTAGGAACTAAAATACTATTTGGGAAAACTACCAGTAATGAGTACACCCAAGGAAGGAGAATAGCTCACGGTATATCTCGTTGTTATTGATGACTCACTAAGCTCAGTTCTCATCCGATTCAATGAAAAGGCGAAAAAGCCTATCTACTTCATCAACAAGACTCTCACTTCGGCAGAAACACGGTACACTAAGATTAAAAAATTACTTTTAGCTTTCGTCTATACATCGCAGAAGTTAAAGCAATACTTCTAAGCTCATTCAGTTCGAGTAATGACAAATTATCATTTGCACAAAGTTTTATCCAAACGAGAAAAATCCAGATGATTCTTGCAATGATCGGTTACTCTTGGTGAGCACGATATACATTTCGAACCACGACATTCCAAAAAAGGGCAAGCAGTAGCCAATTTCCTTACAGACTCTCCAACAGATGACTTTGATTGGGAAGAAAATATTACTGAAATACATGAAGAATAGTTTTAAGAGAAATCGGATTGGATATTCAAGAAAGGTTGGGGTCTTTTGACTGACGGTTCTTGTAGGAGCCAAGTTTCGAAGGAGGGGAAACTAGCTTTTACACCATAGGGTTATCTTTGACTAGGGGGTTATACAAGTATTTAATGCAATAATAGACAATAGTACTATACTAACACACTTACGTGGAGTCCTAGAATGGGTTACTCCACGACCTCTAACGATGATTTTTAATAGTTGATGATATATATCGAGTTTATCTGACAGATCGAATAGGGGTCGGTTGCAGTGTAGTCGAAGGTAATCTTAGAGGGTTGAGCGGAGAGATTTTCTAACCCCTTCATCATGCCTCCTCCCTCCTATTTATAGGATATAGAAAGGGCTGAGTCACCATAGGAGGTTAGGTTACATGTATATCCTTTGAAGACAACTATTCTGTACCCGGAGTCGGTTCTAACATTATAGTTGTTGGTTCTGACACTGTAGTTGTTGGTTCTGACACTGTAATTGTCTAGCGGCCTGTTTCATTATTCTTGTTTGGCGAGCTGGTTGTCAGACGTGTCTGCCTTCGGCCATGTATTACCATGGTCGAAGTCTCTCTGGTACTGATACTAAATTTTGGTGTTGACTGTCTGTCTTCAGCTTTGATTATATCCTCGAGTATTCGACTAGTCTTGAAAGGCTTCGTGGACTTAGTTACTGTCTTGCATGGCTTCGAGTCTCTGGGTAGGCTTCGATGAAGCCTTCGAGTATTCGACTGGTGTTGGAAGGTTATGAGTAGGCTACTACAATTTTCCCAGACCAGCTGAGTCAGGCATCGGGATAGTTCTTATCACACCTTTTAATGACAGAATTAAGAAATCCATCATACTTAACTTCGAAGCTACCAATAATGAGACCAAATATGAAGCACTAATTCACGGATTGGATATGGTATTAGAGATTGGTGTACCCGAGTTATCTGTTTACACAAACTTTTATTAATTATGAACCATTATACAGACAAGTATCAAAAAAATTGAAAGATGATCGACTACGCCGCAGCAGTAGCCGACAGAATGAACAAATTTCAAAAGGCTACAATCAAACACTTGCCTCGTAGAGATAATGGACATTCTGACTCTCTTGCCTATCTTGCTGGAGTCCTTGTAACAGAATCCCGATACTTGAAAATTAAAGTAATATCCACCCCCAGCATTAACATTATCAGCTCAAATACCATTAATACTGGGGGCGACAAAGAGGTCGAAGATAATTGAAGACGACCTTTCCTCACATATATCGGGCCAGACAACAAATTTAATGGCAAACTCCCTGAGGATGTTAAAGAAAGAAGATGCCTGATAGACAATGTTAAACGATACGTCATTGACGACAATCTCCTTTACAAAAAATTAGTTACAGGACTTTATCTCCAATGTTTATCTGATAAGGAGGCTCAAGCCTTCTTGCACGACTTACACGAAGGTACTTGTGGATCCCATGCAGCAGAACAGTCTTTAGCAAACTGAGCCCTTACCCAAGGAGTTTTCTAGCATAAAATGAAAGCTCAAGCCATCGAATATGCCAGCAAATGTGATGCCTGCCAACGACATGGACCCAAAATTCAAGCTCCAGCTTTGGAACTCCATTCTAGCGAGGTTGTCTGGCCATTCAAAAGATGGGCCCTCGATCTCATGAGATAATTCTCAACTGCACCATAAAAATGGAAACACCTCCTAATCGTAATAGACTACTTCACCAAGTGGGTAGAAGCAGTTCCTCTGTGTTGGACACGTAAGGACAAAATCATCAAGTTTATATGGGAAAATATTATAATACTATTTGGTTGCCCCTTCTTCATCAGAATCAATAATGGACCACAGTCCGTAGATTCCAAGGTCATTAATTTTCTCAACCAGCATAACATCATCCACTCTCCTTCAAATTCGTATTACCCACAAGGAAATGGACAGGCCAAAATTACCAACCAAACTATAGTCGACGGAATCAAAAAGTGCTTGACAGAAAAGAAGGGTAATTGGGTGCAAGAATTACCCTACGTGTTATGGGTATACCGAACAACACCTCGAGTATTGAATGGATGTATGTCTTTCTTATTGGCATATGGTACCGAAGCAATCATCCCCACTCAATATCATAACCCACTATGTGATCATACCATGACAAATAAAGAAAACGAATTCCAGTTGGCGTGTAACATGAACTTAATTGACAAAACATGAGACAAAGTTGTCATGAACTTAGGAAGGTACCATCAGGCTTTAGCAAGGTTATATAACAAACGAGTTTATCATAGAGATTTCGATATTAAAGATCTTGTCCGATGAGAGATACCAAAACACATAAAGGAACTCAATGCTGGGAAACTTGCAAAAAATTGGGAAGGACCTTTCATCGTTGTTAGCAAAAGCGGACTTGGCTACGACCTCGTTACAGAAAATAGAGATCGAATCCCTAATCCTTAAAATACGAGGAGATTAAAGTTATATCGCAGATAATATTCTATCACAGTGTACTATTCTACTATTTCTTCCAATTGTGTACGCCGTTCTTACATTAATAAAATACTTATGTTTGATCGGCCTACATCAGAGTACTTTTTACTATTTCATACAATACTCTTCTACTATCTCTATCATTTTGTACGTCGTTCTTACATCAATGAAATACTTATGTTTGATCGACCTACATCAAAGTATTTTTTACTATTTTATACAGTACTCTTCTACTATCTCTTACATTTTTTGTATGCCGATCTTACACCAATGAAATACTTGTGCTTGGTTGCCCTACATTGCAGTACTTTTCAACTATCTCATACAAGTACATCTATATACAAATTATATCTATAATATCACAGATAACTAATGGGTTCACCCCATTTTACTATTACAGATCGTTTGTTGCTTCAGCCAATTCGATCTTCTGTTACATTGTAGATCGTTTATTGTTTTAGCCAATTCAATCTTCTATTATATTACAAATCGTTTGTTGCTTCAGCCAATTTGTCTTCTATTACATTGCAGATCGTTTGTTGCTTCAGCCAATTCGATCTTCTATTACATTACAGATCGTTTATTGCTTCAGCCAATTCAATCTTCTATTGCATAACAGATCACTTATTACTTCAAACAATTTGATCTTCTATCATATCGCAGGTCGGCTATTGGTTCCCCAATCCGGTTAAACAGACAATAGACTTATATACCACATTTGGCTCATCAAAAGGTCAGTACAAATACATACGGATCACTAATTCTACTATCAGTCAAATTTTGTTGTAGCATAACCTTCCCACTCTACCTACTATATTTCAGCTGATGTACCATAAGTAATTTTTTTGTTTTTCATAAATACAAACACCTCCTCAATCACTCAAACATTCAGACATCACATGGCCACACTAACTTTCCCCACACCTCGAAAGTCGCAGACACATCAATTCTGGTACCCTTGCAGTAACAATTTGTCTTCCTTCATTAAGCTTGTTCTTAGTAAGAGCACCAATTTTTGGCATAATACACTCTAGATACTTAGTCCACACTAGCTACATATCACATTGTACACCATTTGTGATCATGCTATCATAAACTGTATCTATTTCTTTTTCCAATCTCTTGAACTTAGACACTAAAAAGGAAAGCACTGCCATTATTTCTCTGTCATGCATGTTACTTGCCTCGCGCTTAACCTTGTTAGCGACAACAAACTCCACAATTTTTACCTTAGCTCATTCAACATCATTTCCAAATTCTTGCAGCGATCTTCCATCACCCGTTTTTCATCCATAGAAGTTTTATTACGTACTTCCATTACCGTCATAAATTCACCCATTTGTCCTAACACAGCCATTGATTCGTATATAATGAACTGATTATGATCCCTCTCAATAACCTCAACGTTAAAACTCCGTTCAGCTATCTCAAGATCCACCTCCAATCTATTCTTCGAGCTAATCAGTTCCCCAATTTCTATTTGGTACTCCAAAACATTTAACTTCAACACTTGAACTGCATCCTCTAAAGTCCATATCTTAAGCCAATGTTTTTTTACTAATTATCATTTTATTCATTGTTGGCTTCCTCTAACTTTTTTCCCTAGTATTAGCAGCATGACACATTCCTTCAAACTTATGAGCACGCCTATCTGCCTCCCTCACAACAGCTCGCATGTTAACTATTTCTGCTTTAAGTGTATCTATCCAAACTTGCAAGCATTTAGCATTGTCTTCTTCTTTCTTCAACATCGCCAACAACTATGACACTCTAATTCACGCAGGTATTAGTTCCGCCTCCTACTAGGTTACTTGTTCCGAAATATTATTTGCATGACGTTGAACTTTTTCAATGTCCAACTCTTTTTCCTTTACAGCCTCCTTTAATTCCTCCATTTTTTCTGCGCAATGGCTAGTTCAGCCTCCTTACCTTCCAATTGTTCGGTCAAATGACCCACCATATGTTGCTCTTCAGTTACCCTCGCCTCCATTTTTACATTTAACTCAGTAGCACATTTTAGTGCTTCTCGATAAAAATTAAAATCAGTGTTCAGTTTCTTGTTCAATACACGCAACACTTCACACTGACTTTGAACCTTTGCCAGTTCCACCTACAGCAACAGCTAACTTTCACATACATAAGAGGGCGTACAACAAAGCAGTTTACATATCACAGCTTATAATTTTACTCGCAATAGTTATGTATGATAGATCTTGCGACAATAAACTAATTACCAACGATCGATCTACATCTCTATTCATATTTATTACAGACAAAACAGATTTTTATTTTTGTGTATCTATACTATAGATCATATAATTCCTTAAAAAATTTCTTCAAATTAGATTTAAACTGCCTTCTCCTATACTCAGCTTTATTTAACACCTGTTGAATACGAGTTACGGAATCCCTCACTCTACTCAATGACTCTTATACTCAGTTTTATTTAACACCTATTGAATACGAGTTATAGAATCCCTCACTCTACTCAACGACATTTCTAGAGTAGAAATGGTTTTTCTCAACCACTTTATCCCCTACACAGATTATATTTTTTTTGTTTTCACACAAGCATTCAAACAGAGTACAATAAAAAGATGTTTATCAAACTTAACAGTTTCATAACACAATCTCATCACAGTCAAGACAGAATAGTATAGTTCGAAACATGATACTACAAAATGATTAAATATTCTTGCCAGTCTTTACCTCAGACGGAGAATTCTCTTCAATACCAGCAGCTGGATCTTGCTCAGTTTGCAGAGTGGGTATATTGATTAGAGCGGCAACATCTTCTACCAGTTCTTCTTTTGCGTCTGAAGCAAAGACTATCTCATGGTACCTACCTGCTAGGCCCAGATGGATATCAACATCAGTCAACCCAAAATGATGGTAAGATTGGATCATATGGTTTCTCTCAGCCTTTATCTCTCCAAACACTTTTGATAAAGTCTCGTCGCGCTCAGACAATACCACATACTGCTCTTTAATAACCTTCAACTCTTCAACCTTGCTCTCCTTCTCTTTCTTGAGCTCCTCTTCGAGCTCCTCCATTCGAGTTGATTGAGCATCAAACCTCCGAGTAAGCTCTCCATACTTCTGGTTTCTCTTCTCAATGAAACTGGTAGCCCCTTTTACCAACATCGAGAGCTTCCAATACAATACACGAGATCAATAATACATACATCAACAACAATAAAGCAAACAGAGAATATTAATATGTACATTCATTATTTTCTCTTGGAACGCATCTTCAAGCTTCCTCGGCTCGGTCCCTGCCATTTTAAAACATTTATGTTCTACGTCTCTCAGATGGGACACAACCTTAGCCCTAGTTTGATCACTGCCTTCGCTCTCATGTTGTTTCCTTTACAATGACCTCTTTTCTGTGTCTAGAAAAGCGACCACCTTTACCAAATGCTCCTCCACCACACTCTCCACAACCAGCTTGCTACCCTCCTTACTTGGAGTAACCCCCACAATAACCTGAGATCCTTGTTGTATTCACCCTGCTCATGTTCCCTGGCGGAGGTGAAGGGATGCTAGTCAAGTCCCCTAGAAGAAGAAAAATCTTCTTCTTCTTAGCCATAGCGTGATTCTCGTGAGCATGTTACACTTTGAGAACTCTGGAGTCTACCCTTTTATCCCTACGAATATTCAACTCACCAAGTACTTGCTTCAACTCGACCTGCTTAAGGGCTATGCAGTCAAACAAGCTTGTGTTATCAGGAAAGAAATTGGGATCAGGACCTGATAAACAAAATTAAGGAAATGTTTAGCACCTCGAAGAAAAACAAATATTTGGTCAAGTTAGCAGACGTGACTTACTCGGATTAAAATATTTATGATCTGGGTCGAGCACTGGTTCATCTGGAACTTGCATACAATTGCCCCCTACCCATACAAGATGGTCATTCCATGGTCTACCAGCAGATTTGAAATTAAAAAACTTCGGCCTAAACGAGTCACTAAACAACTAACCATTATTACGGTCTTTTACATACTTCATTCTATTAAATTTTAGTATGTCAGCTGCTACGAACTGCTTGGCAGTCCCGTACTTTCTTCACTTCTCATTCAGCGCCTCACACACCCTCATCATCTCAAAAACATTCCCATTTAATTGGGCAGGGAAGCACTGTAATATATTTATAACCCCTTTCTGGAAAAAGGTCATACGACCTGGTCTAGATAACACAAAAACTATCATTCGGGCCCGCCATCCCTGCCCCATTATAGGACATAATTTTTACGTCTTCACTAATTCATCTCTCCCTCTTCCACATATCCAGACTAGGCACTTAATAATGTACCCCATCTTCTCCTTTCTCTGGTACCAAAGTCCTAAACCATAGGCCTTGCTTTATCACATAATTTCCTCACTCCCCTTTTAACTTCCTTTTAAGTTTCAGATATTCTTTCCCTACATCTACTCCCTCAGAATATACACAAACTGATTTATCTTTCGCTTCTATATCATCTTCCTCTACAATATTACTTAATTCACTGGGTCCTCCAGCCTCTACACCTATAGTAAATTCCCTCATATCTACCATCTCTTCCATTTTTCCACAATCGTCCTCCCTACCTGACGATGAGGTTTCTCCGAACTAGATGACACTACAAATTTACTCATATGTTTAACATTTTTTGAACACATAATGGACCTATAGGTACACACAATCTTTTATCATTTTCTTTACCTTTGTGATTCAATACTTACACAATTACATGTTATACCATACACACAGCAGAAACAAACCCCACTTATACTTTTTACCCAGTCAAGGCATTTATTTTCAAAACTTTTCAAAATAACATAAAATCATTTTCAACTTTCCCTCTTCTTCTCCAAAAACAATTTTCTCTCTCTAGATTTTTGTTACCATACCTAAAGCTTTTACAAACAATAACTAAATACAGGCGAACAATTATTTCTTAGCCCTCTACATTCCCAAATTTGACATCCCCAAATTAATCACATACAAAGATGATGAATAAACAAAATCATACACAGAGTACCAGACAATACAATCAAAGTAGAGGAATAAAATTTACTAACCTGTACTAGAAGATCTGTAATCTTCTACTTTGCCAAGAGCTTTCACAAAAAGTGATTGATTACGTTGTTTCTCCGACACAGTCCTATCACCAAATGAAGCTTTCCCTATGAGATTACACTTATAACTCAAACGTTTTCTCTATCTAGAAATACTGGTTACACCACTTTTTTCTCTTTCTATAACTATAGATAATTTATGAGGGAGAGAGAGAGAGATGAGTTTTAATACTCTCCCTTGGTTTGTGAAACGATGACTCTTTCAGACATGTGTCAGTCACCCTTACTGCCCCTATAGGCACGTCTTTTCGTCTTACAACATCATCATGACTTTTGTGATAACGTTTACTGTTATCACGTCTGCCTTTGCCTTCAGCCATTAAATAATCTCATCCCTATTTCCCAAGACAATCTACACGATCCATCACCTTGCTTTTATACTCCACCAAGATCTTACCATAATATACGTTATTCCTAGAATAACTAAATAATCAAAAATTGAAATTATATAGGTAATTGTTAGAATCAGACATCTATAATCCATAATATTTGCCACATAAGCAGTTCAACAAACACATTGATCTTATTTTTCAATTCACAGGTCCAATTTGCATTATTCTACAAATAAGAAAAACAAAACACTGCAAACAAATTACTTATTCATTACGAATTATCAAAGTTTGAGTTTACAATCACATATATTCATATTTAAAGCAGCCCTGATGATTCACTTCACCACATAGAATTATCTTCCCTCCTGCTGTCCTCTCGTCCTCTTCAACTAATTTATCCCGTGCGATCTCTCGAACAGCTTCTTCTCACAAAGTTGCATCCAGCAGCAACTCATGAAACACATCACACCAGAAATAACAATCATACTCTGCACGCCTACCTTCATCATCTAAACCGCCCAACTTCAACGGCCACTCTGGTAACATAACATTGTACGACAACAGGCGAAAGTAGCACCAGCGGAGTTCAGCCACTTTGATGGCTAACCTTTCTTCTGTTATATGACGAACACGCTAAGAACGTATACTCACCATGGTAACTTCCAATCAACCAACAGCAAACTTTTCCTGCTGAAGATACAAGGCATAGCAACAAAGGATCAACATTTTATATAACTAGCATGAAGATTTATTTGCACCACTAATGTCGCCTACCCAATATATTTTGAGGGAAGATATATTTTATGAGAACAAATTTTAGAAAATAAGGATATCAACAGAATTTTGAGGATATTTTCACAGCTAGTACTTTCCATTCTACGAAGTATACCATCAGATCTTATTCGCATGCTTCGCATAGAATATTCAAGTACGTCCAGAAATAGCTCCAACCAAGTACCTACAGATAGATATTATTTACCTACCAACATCAAGACATTTTTTTCGAAACAATAACTCCTTCACATACCAATCTCCTCTCAATCAGTACGATCATACTAGCCAATTATTTGCTTACATTCACCAAATGACCTCATTTATATTTTTGAACTTTCCTTTTTCAACCTCACTTCCCAATATCTTCACTAATATACGTACCAAATTCACTACAATTCGATTTGGTTAGAACAAGTCTACCACAATTTGATGTCTGATAGCTCGCACCAACTAAACCTCTTTTAGTTTGGTACAAGCGTTTGTCACACTTCAACATATTTCCAAACTTCCTTTTCACTATTTTTACTTTCTCATATTTTGATTCATCGACAGTTCAAGTTACTTTCTCAGTCTACAGTTAACTTTATCAAACAAGTTAGTTTACAAATATGCTAGATATATAAGCTTCAGTTCGAACCACAAAACAAAATTGGCAGAACAAGAATTTTTCATTAGCTCGAATGTTTCTTACATCTCAAAATTTATATAATACTTTATAGATTACAAATCTTCCATACATTTCTACAAATCGCTTTACAGATCACATTACATCAGTTCACAGCCCGAAACTCTTCTTCAAGAAAATGAAAATAGCAGCAACAGAGTTTGAAGATAATAAAATTGAAGCATGCTTCCAATCTCTATTCTTTTGTAAGAATGGCCCCAACAATACAGGAACTGGAAATCACTGAGGAAGTTAAGGTCTCCGTGCTTGAACCGCCCCTCAGGGGAAGGATCTTCTTCACGAGAAGAGACAATGATTGTGCGAAAGAAAAATCTCCTCCACCACCGTCTCTTCCACCATAACCCTCACCGCCCCCGCGTGACAGAGAAAGAAGAAGGGTTCTATATTAGATACTACTCACCAGCAGGGTACCGATTAGACTCCCTTGGACGAACGCCTGCCGCTTCATCTTCAATTGTAACAGCTTCCTTCGCCAGCAGACGTAGCCCATTCCTGCGCTCTTCCTCCGATGTCAACAGATAATGAAAGCGCACCATTTGATGACGATTGTCATCCGCCTCCTCCACCTCTTTAAATGTCATACCATGGTAGGTAGGGCACACTGGAATTGGCATAGGAAGACTCAGAGAATGGTTCCTAAAGTATCAGAACCGCAGTTCTTCTACTTTCACAAGAATCCTAGCCTCCTGAGATTGCCGTCTAGTGGTTACCATCCTCTCAATATAAGCAATGATGCAGAGAAAGAAGGTTGCAGAAAATAGAAGAATAGTTATGGAGGAGAAAGGTTGCATAAGCTAGAGTCATAGAAACACTTGGTTAATAACAACTACAGCGGCCAACCATAATACTATTTATACTGCAATTACCATTAAAGATGACTCTTCAAATTCCCAATGTTAGAAGGAATTCCCATGCAACAATATTGACCAGAACCATTGGTTCTAAGAAACCTAACAACCACAACAAATATTCATGAAGAAGCATTGGAAATGATCCCCAAGTATTAAATACAGTATTAATGAGGCTTCTCAACCAACACTACTCACTCATAATATTTCTCGTACTCTTGACTGAGAGGGGGTGGTTGTAGTAGCTTATTTCAGATCTCGAACTCAAGTCTCACCTTCGGCCATCGTACACTCACTAGACCTCATCAACATACATGTGGTACATTTATGACATACTACGGAACAACTACAAAGAAGTCTTCTCATCATCCTCAAACTCTCTACATCGACAGTTTGATTCAACAAGCATTTTACCATCAATGAAGCCGTTACAAGACATAAATATTAGACCGTTACACAATTAGTTCAATGACTATCAAATCCATATTGTAACGTCCATCATTAAGAATAGTAATGGTCGTCAAAGGGTCATATTATAATACCTATAAATAAAACTAGAAAACTATAGATGAAGGACGGATGAATCTTCACTCAGAAACTCTATACAAAACTATTCAGAACATCATTTGTAATAGCTAGCAATCATTAATAAAATTTCTCTCTCTCTCTCTCTCTTTCGAAAATCCTCAAGAGAGGTCATAGTTTTTAACATATTCAAAGGTTTTTCACGCTAAACTTTGTATTAGCAGTTACTCATTGTTCACTAACGTTCTGATTATCATTGGTATAAGAGGCTAAAATTGGGATACAAAATTAGGCTATTACACCTAGCTACTTAATTTATATACTCCTCTCCTTCAGAACATCCGATTCAGTCATGTATAGAGAGAATGCAACTTCTCTGCAGATCACCTCGTACAGGGAGGCTCAGACCCAAACCAACCGCTAGAAAAATGAACAGATGGCAAACCAGAATACCCAGAGATAATCGAAGGTCGGGGTATGGAGTACTATAGAGTGAGGAAAGTCGTTCGAACGAAATACACTCTTGGCGCTCGAACGACTCTGGATTCGTTTAAACGACTAGCCCTGATGCATATGAGTTTATGGTATTTTTACTTCTGTATTTATTTATCTTCGTAGAGGGCCCCATACATTTACCCTAGTGCATGTACTAGGGTGAGGAATGAATGGCTTTCCCTTATCTTGTAAATTTGTTTTTGATTATATCTACTAAACATTTTGCAAAAAAAACTTAATTTCTATAGTAAAAGAATCAATTAAATTATGTAATATAATTGGATGGTTAGTGATATCTTATGTATAATTTTTTTCAAATTATTTTAGCTGAAATTTGAAACCACTGTCTATTTTTACTTGGTCATGATGTTAGTTAAATAAATGATATTTCTTACTACTAAATAGAAATAGACAACAATATTGACAAAGCTAAGTCTTTGGGTTAAATAGGAGCATCTAGTGTAGGCTCTCTATAGTTAAAATAAAGAGGAGAAAGTGCTAAAAATTTTATTTTTAGCTTCCCCAAGTGGGTAGTTATTTTAGGTTTCAATACTCTCTCTCCTCAACAATGAGGAGAGAGAAAAAAAAAATTGGGTAGCCAACTAGGACAACTTTATTACGTGGAAACATTTTTTTAACTAAAATTAATATAAAGAAAGTGTTTGAAAAAGTTAAAACTACTTTTTTAACTTTTTCTTGTTACACGTCATATTTTCTTTTTACATGGAGTAGTTTTTGGGGAGTTTTTTCTTTTCTTTTTCAAATATCACTTTCCAACTCATCTTGTTAGCTATACTTTAGATAGGCTACACCTGATGCCCTAAGCAACATGTCGCAAACTTTGGAACTACCGCCATAGGTAATGATCTGATAGTCGCATCACCAGCCTGAAACAAAGAAGCAGACTCAGATTGACGATCCAAAAAATGTAGAACGACGACAAAAATGGAGTTCGATGGTTATCTAGGGCATAAAAGAGTCCTCATTATGTTATGATCAAGGGTTTTCTGCGACAAATAAAGATGAGGGACACCACACAATCCCAATTAACTACTGAAATTAACAATGTGAATGGAGATAAAATACTCGCATTATTCTTTCTTTCTTTTTCTAGGCAAAGCTGGGGTTAGGTACACATCCTAGGTTATTCTTTACCCCAAGCATCCTCCTCTAGGATAATAACCATATCGATAGAAAATGAGCTTGGGGTTTAAAGAACTTCACCAAATTAAGCTATTTACATAAGTGGGAAGAAAATCAGCCCCCCTTTATTTGTTTCTCTATACTTATGAGATATATATGATGAAAGGCTACACTTTTGGATGTAGACTGCCTAAAAAAGCAGCACAACATGCACCATACTGATGTGAATCATATCTCATGATCGTTTCTCACATGTCAACGGACTATTTATATTTATGTTCTTTTGATTTAAGGTTCTCTGCTAGAGATGATTAGTAAGTTTTAGGGAGTTCCTAATTAACCAACACAAAGGTATTTTTCCCAGTTTCTATAATATTTCTAATTAGGTTTTCACCCCTTATGTTCTATATAAAAGAGGGATTAGGTTCTCTATTTTATGGAGTGGTTAAAGTTGATAATTTGAAGTTAGTTCAATTTAGGTTTCAGTTTAAAGTTTTGTTTAGTTTTGATTTGAAGTTAAGTTTATGTTTATTTTGAGTTTTAGTGTTTAGAGAAAACCCTAATTTTAATTAGGTTTTCGTAATCTTCAAGTTTCCGCTTCCGCGACTTGATTTTACGTCACATACAGTCCCTGAATTAATTCATAAATAAGCATTGCAAGTTCAACTACTTTCATTTTAATATGCAATGACATGCATTGATTGTATATATGATGCATTTATAAGGATATTTAGTAGGTATTTTAACAATCAAGATGACTCGTCTTTTTATTTTTTATATGACAATAAAGACATCTCTTTAAAGAATTTGCATCTCTGAAGATATTGGTAATCTAGTACGTAATTTAACTATGGAGAAGTTGTCTCTAATCTTTTTTTTTATCGAGAAGCTTTCATTTTTATTTCACAAAAAAGACAACACGTCTCTTAAGAAATTAAAATACTTAACAAAGACTAGTCACAATCCCGACTAACTTCAGAAAAACCGGAAACCTGATCGATCAGTTAGAAGGAAAAGAACAACTCAGACCCAGTCTATTGACACTGACAGCCCTAATTATAGCTTAACAAATAGCAATTTAACAACGATATGACTCGACAAAACTTGTCATGATTCATATATTATTTGCCAATAAACTTCTGGCCTAATATGAATTACTGGGTAAAATATTTTGGAGATGTCCATGTCGAAGTCGTTTACAAACCATAAATTTATTTGCCAATAAACTTCTGACCTAATATGAATTAGTTTGTACTTTGTTTCTTCTGTTTGAGTTTAGTAACTTGTGAGGCTCGAAGCGGATTCGATTATATACTCCCAGGACTGACTTCATCAAATTCTAGAGGCTTTCATTGTATTCTTTATAAAATTACCATTCGAGCTTTAGGGCTTAATTCGGACCTTTTACTCGTTCGTAATGTATACTGTTATGAAAAAATCTTTGGGATCCTTAAAGTATCCCATCTGAGGTAACCACACTCCAAAAAATACATCCAAGTTCTCAATCTAACATGTTTAAGGTTAAGCATTTCTAAATTGCATTTACATAAGAAATGTGGCGAGATTTTTTTCCCCCGCTCTTTCATTGAGGAAATAGAAATGGTGAAATTAAGATAATAAGCCACAGTGAATATGAAAAAGCTGTTTTTTGCAATGTGTTTCATTTTTGCTTCTCTAATGCGCTCTTAATTTGATAAAATGAAGCGTGCTTTAAAAAGTTTACGAGTTCACTTAGTGGCACACACCAAAAACATTATAGGATATTTTACTGACTTAAACGGGAAAAAAAAAAGGTTGTTGATATTCCCATTTTTGTTTCTTTACCAAGCAAACTGTAACAAAAATATGATATAATGCAATAATTTTTAACATAGTATATACCAATAAAAAGTGTATCCCCAATATTGAATATTTATTACAGGAAGACAGATGGATCATTTTAGAAAATAAAACAAAGCAGAAGGATAGAAGTGTGTGTAAGACTAAATCAAATCCGAAATTCTTCTCAACGAACAAATGGGATCAGAAAGTACTCCGCACATAGTAGCTACATAAGAAAATGTAAAACCAAATTATTATCAAAAATAAAGGGGAAAACAAAAAGGTCTAAATGACGATGTCTAGTCTTGGAACATAAGCCTTGGCCTTAGGATATGAGTGGACCCCGAAAGTTATGTCAAATGAGTTCACCTACCTTCCAAATTAAAATGTAATAAGAGGCCGTAGAATTTTCATTTGAAAGATTGATGGATCGAGCACGGACCAAAATAATGGAAGCAAATATGAAATGCCCTAATACCTGCATGTGGGAGCGCAAAATCTTCATAGACAATTTGAGTTGTAGTAAACCTTAAACATACATTGATATATTCGACTGAAAAAAAAAGAAAAAGAAAAAAGTGCAATGAGACATTAATTTCGCCTTTGGATCCTTAGATGAACCAAATTACCGCAGTCCGCAGGGATATTTTGTTGTTGGCCAGTTACTCAAAAGTCTGGGATTATAAACTACACCCTCATAATGACTGTATCTAGAAGGCCAAAGGACAGAGGAGGGGTTCGGTGCCATAATGGCATCACTCAATATAAAAGAAAAAAGTCGGTCTCCGGGAACCTTGGCCTTGAGCGTGGTGGGGTGCTAAACCAAGTAAGTACCGCTCAATAAAAATTGAGCACAGCACTCAGTAACACAATCAATGTAGGCAAAAGTTTTGATAATTGTCATTATGCATATAATAGCTAGGGTTGAGTCATGTTACGTACGGTTACAATCCTGTTTAATAGGAACGGCGAAAAAGCCCCCACCACCACAGAAACACCATAAACCATCAACAACATGTAGATGACCATATTGAATACCTGTTCCAAGGAACAACCCAAAACTAGTGAGCTTTCTTACAATACGAGGAATCTGTTCTTCATTCTCATTCACGAACAACAAACTAAAGGTAGAAAGTTTATTTTATAAAATATTTCTCACATAACAGTGGAGCTGTCAGAGAAAGTGTTAATGAGAATTTAGTCTGCCCAAAATACCGATTGAGATAATAAGTAGCATTTACTATTAAAATTTTCACTTACTCTCTCTTTGCCCAATCTGACACTCAAGGTCATAATGCCATGCGCTCGATCTCCATCCACATCAGGTATGTCCTTTTACAATTACTAGCATACGTTAGAATCATCGTAATAATTAACTAATATGAACTAAAAAAATGTAATAACGTCCAATTTACCTTAAATAATGCAGCAATGGACATGTAAACACACATAAAAGCAGATGCAAAAATTATCGACTTTGTAAATACTATTGGCCTCCCAAGTACATATTTCTGCAAGTATTTGAAGAATTGGCATGATGACATAGAAATCTACTGGAAAAATATAACACTGATTTCTTAAGAAAAATAAAAGAAGTGCAAATACCTGGAAGTGTATGAAAATCGGGAATTGAGCAGCAAGTGCCATAATTATTAGAGTAGCTGTGGCGAAGAAGGGACTTTTTTTCCATCTAAGGAAGGGAAGCTAAACATATACAAAAATACAAGAAAATAAGAAAAATATAATCAGTACATTTGGAGTTGGGAGAAATTAATATTTCAAACTTTCAATTCACTTTGTCTAATTGTTAGATAATCATAAGAGAAGGTGAACGAACTTACATCAACAGAATATGCAATTCCTCCAATAAATATATACGTAAGAATCGCATATAAAAATGGTGGAGACTGGGACATTACTCCCATAGTGATACTCTGTAAAATAAAATAAAAATATTTCTAAGTGCACCCATTTAGGTCAGCAGCAACACGTACAGTCTTCAACTTTAACTTTTGTTATACATTTTTCCTTCTAGTACTGATAATTAGTAGCCTTCAAGTAATGTCCGACATTACCGTGATGGCCGATAATGCTGTTATTGCTACCCCAGCTCCAAAAGAAAGTTCCCCAGATGCAATGGGTGTATGTGGCTTATTAATCTGAACAGAAGAGAAGTTTAGAGTGCGGAATATTTAGATTAGATTTTATAGGAAAGCTGTCATAATATATATTTTCTTGCAATGTGTAACACTAATTATATGCATGTGATATAAGTATGAATACATACCTTGTCTATTTCAATGTCGGTAAGTAAATTTATTCCTGACACAAAAATATTACTCAACATCATGGCTATGACCGCCTGCAAAAACAACTGTATTTATTAGTCCTCGTAAAGTTCTTTAGTTTATTCTTCATTCTCATTTTTTACCTTTAGTACTTCCATGAAATATGTCAGCGATAAATCCGAAATCCTTTCTATTGGAAGTAGAGACATCGATAATACTGCTGTAGCCTGAAAAACAATTTTGTTAAATTCATGAAATATATCCATTCACAGAGATAAGTATGTAATCAAGAGCTTACAGTGCCCATCACAGCGAAGAATCGACAAAAGTTGTAAACTGCAATTAACTTCCGCAAAATTGAAGTAACCGAATGATTCCTAGCAGGCAATGCCACATTCTCATGGTCTACTGCACTGGTAGGGTAGCAACGCCTTCGTATTAAGTTTCCATACCCCGGGACGAGTGGGTTCTCTAGTTTGTTTAGTGGTGGTGGATATTTGGTTAGAACACTATGGACACAACCCCTTGATACTCGAGATGGTATACCAGTCCCTGAAAAAATAGCGGACATTATTGAAGATAAGAAACGATCAACATATTGCGTTAAGTGCAAACATAACTGTTTATTTTGAGTAGCTCGGACTTGCTTGGTATCCCATAAATGAACGCAAAGTGTTTTTATCCCCAAAAATTAGTTACTACATTTCCGTGTAGGAGCTTGGTACGATTTCATGGAAATAAAAAATGGGGATGGTCCCTTATACATAAAAGACTCCGAAGACCAATACCATGTAAAAATTTCCACAGAAAGGCCACAATTCAGAAATATTGTAGGAGGGGAAACGGAAAACATGCAAATCACTTAGAAGAGTAAAAAAACATATCTAGGAAAATTAAAATAAGGGAATCATTTGTGGGAATCACATTTATAAATCCAGCGATCGGAGGGAGCTCTTGGGATTTTTTGTGTTTACCAAAGCATAGCGCACTTATTAAGGTGTGTTGGTGAGCGTTATGTAAAGTTCGCTCTTCGCCATAAGGAGGGAAATTAAACTCTCCTGAGGTGTCCTGAGCACCTCTATTTTTCACCGATTTTTTTGGGGGACTGTTAAAGGAAATGTTTTCCTCTGTAGCTTAGCATATATATATATATATATTTATAAATTAAATAGTAAACGAAATAACTAATGCCCTATTTGCTTAGAGCATCTCCAACGGAGTGGTATGCTGTTCCGGTTTACTATACCGGTATTTCAGAATTGCATACTGTTGCGGTCCAACAGCAAATTACGTTTTTTTTTATTGGACGTTTAACGGTTCAACGCCTAACACCAAAAAGTCAAATGATATGTATTTTTTCTTTGGCGTTGAACGGTTCAGCGCCTAGCGTCTGTTAATCATTATTTTTCTCCTTGGACAGCTGTTTTAATACAACTGTATAGGCGCTGAACCGTTCAGCGCCTAAGCGGTATACGCATACTCCTCGCCAAGTTCAGGTTTCGCATATTTTGGAGAGGTATGGGGGTGAGTATGCTGAACACCATACCCCTGTTGGATGGGTTTTTTGCAAGAGTATGAGAAAACTTTTACAGCATACCACTCTGTTGGAGATGCTCTTACGACATGATTAATCCACACGTATTTTAGGATATTCTTTAGGGATTCAAAACAAGGGCATGTAGCATGTCTTTAGCTTGAATGTCTCAGCCAAAAAGAGAAACTATACTTGCATAAAAGAATATATCCAAAAATAAGAACCTATATAGGTGGTTCCAATTTCCCATCCCTAAAAACGCCTAGCTCACCCTTTCACCTATCCTGAGACAGTTTATCACCACTCATTTTTCAACTTAACAGTTACCTTCAGTTAGAGTAATCATCCTCGGCTGTATTACTCCTCTCCATTGAAAACCTGAAGAACAAAAATAAGTATAAGAAAAAAGCTTGAAACAGCGTAGAAATGTAAAATCAGTAAGAAACATTGAACATATATACCTTCTTGAGAAAGAGCATAAGAAGCGCATGCATAGATCGAACTCATCTCTCTCTCTCTCTCTCTCTCTCTCTCTCTCTCTCTCTCTCTCTCTCTCTCTCATATATCACATATCATTAGTGCTGCATTAGGATACACTAAAATAATGTAGTCCATTAGTTATACTTTACTAGAGTATGTTAATGCACAAGGTATGCCAAACATAGCACAAATACTTCAGGAAAGACCTTTCACCAATTATATCGAGATATGCAAATCCATAATGGGATTACTCAAACTATAATGTGTAGTGGTTGTGTCCATGCTAAGAACTTTCCTCGTGATGTTGTGACCAAAGTAAGTATCGTTCTTGCTAAGTCAACTTTTAGGTTTGTAACGGTTCTAAACTAATGGAGGGATGTAGTTTGCACTTTCAAGTTCTTCGGTGAAGACAAAAGGAGGGATAGAAATTGAAAGGTAAGTTAGTCATACATACGTGGCCTTAATTACACCATGATTCTAAGTTATTTTTGTGTTAACTCGAGTAAAAACCAATCACATAAATACCTTCAACTACTGAACTACCTTATCTAAAACTTCAATGAGGTTTAGATTCATTAAGTGAAGAAAACAAAAAAACCACTTTATTAAGAACGCTAACTATGTTAGTGTCCAACTAGAGGAATGATCATGTCCTCTCCAGTCTCCACAGTGGAGAAAAAAAAAAAATCTATTCCCTTAGGTTGATTAACCAAAAAAACATACATTTTTAATGAACCACTAGAAATTATGACATGCAGGGAGAAATGATGCCAGGACTCTCGAGGAAAAGATCTCCCTAAAGGAGAGGGTGAGGACTCGTAACTAACCTCGGACTCAGCCAAAATAATCAGATTTTACTTTAAGTATGAGAAGACCCAAGCCAGGTTATTTCCCCACCCACTGCAGAAATCGAGTTACGCCTCATACACTGTTGTTGGACCCATTCTAGTTGCAGTACTAATGGTAGGGAGGCACAAAAGTCGTAACATAATGTTGAAGTTTCTCTTAGTCCAACTAGCGACATCACGGCCGTCCATGTTACAATAATTAATCTAGCAATTAAAAGTTAAAAGAGCAGGACTTGGCACCTAATATGTCAATTAAATTATTTGATTTGTATGTCTTTCACACATATAAATGTAAATTAAGATACATCGTTAATTAGGAAAATAAAAATATTCCATTACATTTTCAAATAAAATGTCTTAATATACAATAGTAGAATCCCATAATTTGACTAGAGTAAAGGTTAAATCTATCTATAAGGTACAGTAGAATCGCGCGTGCATAATTGCTCATTACAAAGAAAAAGAAGGCTATTTCTATCATGAAAACATGAATTTTACATTAGTTTTTCAGGCTCGTCTCATACGGATTAACGATAAAAACAGACATTCTCTATCTTCAAGCATTGCACAATTTCCTGATGTGTCATTCCATACATATTGCTGTGTATACCGTTGTTTTAAACATTATATACATTTCGTTCTCAATAAAAGCTTAATAAGTAAGAGTTCATATAGTCCAACTAGAGATGACATGGGTGCTACAATAACCTAGTGATTTTGTAAAGTTTTGAAGCTTAGAACTAGAAGACCAAGACTTTAATTTACACTTACGTCACAGAAATGATCTTGTTTGTCTTTCAAACTTAATTAAGAAAATAAAATAGTTAAGATAGACTAATCTCAGTCCCAATCAAAACTAAACGATGTGACAGAAGATATAATAACATATATATGGTTACGAGATTAAGTCCTGACTGATCACTTGAACACTATTTACACATTGATATGCATTAAATTAGATGCCGATCATACTTGTACGTTTTAATTTCATTGTGTTTTATAGAGACGTCAGCGAAGACACCATCAGTTTCTGACTAGACTTACTTTGTTTTCATCAGTTTCTGACTAGGCTTTCTTATGAATTTCGCTTTCAGGCTCCCAAGCTTCACTCTTTCTTAGTGTACTTAAACTTATCGGGAAAATATATTAAGGGGTCCTTCATGGATCCTTTCTTTTTCGATATAAAAGAACCCTTCCCTGTGAATATTTTCTATGTCTCAGTTAGATTGTCGAGCACTAAGGCAAGAGCGCCTGCTTGCCGGCAGTTGAGTTTTTGTCTAATAGTAAAACCTGTGCCCTCCTTTGTGTTAAAAATTACTTAGAAAATTAATAGTATGTGGATCATATAAATATAAATGCAGTTTGATTTTATTTTATTTTTCTCCTAATTATGGCATCATAATGTATAAAATAAAGAGAAAAATCAAAAAAACAAATGAGAAGTCATTATTTTGTACGAAAGTTGTGAATCTGACATGATTTTATAAACAATTAAAATTTAATATGTTGTATGCTCTACTCAAATTAATCTAATATAAATTGAAAACAATGAAAATTTAAAATGGTATGTGTAATGGGGGTTATTGTTCGTCTCTTTTTTTTCTTTCTCTCTTATTGCGGATTCATGATGTTGCCGATAATGGCTCGATTGTTGTAACTGGTTCTGTCGACCAAGTGAAGCCTTGACGTAAATTAAGCCGATACAGGATTCTCCGTAGTTGATTCCAAGCTTAAAGCGTAAAGGATTGTATTTATCAAATTCCCATAATTGTCCCAAAATTGATCTTGGACTTTGATTCTTCATTTTTTGTAAATGCAATCTAGGGTGAGCTTGGCGGGAATGTACTTACGAAAAGAGGGTGAGCTAATTATGGTATCAGGGGCTGCAATTCCTTGATTGACGACGTACCATACTCAGTATTCATCTTAACTATACAGTATTTCTTGTAAAAAGATATCAAGGTATTATATGATAATTGCTATGGTGTGCCAATCACATATACTCCCCTTAAAATTAATTGTCCGGGATAACCATCCATTGAGCTTCAAGCATAAACGTTGGTCTCGAGTTGCAAATCCTTTCTAATTGCAATCTATACAACTGCACAAAGTGTCTACCCATCATACATCTGCAGACAACTTCAGATTCTCATAACAGTTGCAAATCCAATAATAATTGCACACTCCATATGAAAACTTGTGATTTAGTCATGCCGCCCATAACAAATCACTGCAAAACCTTAAGTCGAGCTCAGGATGAATACATTCAGCCTGACAGAAGTACAGAGCACCCATTCTAGATGAATGAACCATAAAATTTCTTACGATAAAATTAAAACAGTTGTGTACAACGGCTCATTGCTTTATAGTAGTATAAGACTACTAGTGATACGTTACACTCCATAAGAAATGTTAGACCAGTATCAACTCTATTTCTCAAGTACAGGCGACACAAGCTCCATTTATATATTTTAGACGGGTTTTTTATTTTGAACTTTCGTTGTTTTTATGTCTTTGGTGAGCATCCTTGGAGCAACAGCCATCACCATAAGCTCTTGGAACAGCAGTTTACCTGCATAAGGTATCTGAACCTGTATTTCAAGAATGGCTATCTTAAATGCCAATCATTTAAAAAGTCTGAGAAAAAAAAAAGTTTACCTGAACAATGTTGGTCTTATTCTTGCAACCTCTGCGCACTCAAAAGAATTCTTCTTGAGGTTCGCAATAGCTATTAGACTGCACAACTCACAGACATGAACACTATACGCATCACTTTGATCAAACAACTTTTCTTTTACAGAAGTGAGCTGCACCATGTGCATTCATACAATCTCGCTCCATCTCCCCAAATCAAAGACCTCCATCACGGAACCCCCCTCAGCTGGCTGCCTTATGAGAATTTGAACAGGACCTTGTGCACGAGAATGAATCTACCATATGTTTTAGGCGCTGGTAGTAAGTAGGACCCAAAAATATCATAGCAGTTAGACGTCGGCCAGTGTGACCCATTGTACATCGTCTCAAATCCATGCATCTGATATTCACAATTGTGGAGGGCTCTGCTGATATTGTCTACCTGAAAATGTAATACAAATTTATAAAGTTAGATATGTTTCTTTGGAAAGAAAAAGAATATGCATGTGATCTGCACAGATAAATTGTGTGTACTCAAAGTTCAAGAATGATGTAAGAATGTAAGACTTTAAGCTGATCCAAGTTATGAGGGCAGCACTTCATTTATGCGCCATTGGACGAATTTGACATTTAAAGAAAAAATCAACACTTGCATAATGTAAACTACAACAAGATCTGTCAATAACTTAAGGATTGCTCATGTACTCAGCAATTCACAGAATCAGAAGATTTATGCGGGCTGATCCGGTAAAGTGAGCAGCCTAGATAGGAAAGTAATACTGTAAAATGCTTCACAAAGAAAATTGATACTGAATGAAACTGCTCCATCCTACAGGGCTTTTCAAAGTGAGGGCAGTAGTTCTTTCCCACTAGTCCTCGTGGCATCACCACTGCAGTTACTATATATTCTAAATATAAAAAGAAGTATGAAATATTACCGTGACATCAGTAGAAGGAGTAGCATCTCCTTCTTTCCCTCCATGAGCTGCAACCTTCCCCATGATGCACTCAATCAACTGACCAATTGCCATCCGGGAGGAATAACATGTGGGTTAACAATAATGTCTGGACTAATGCCCTCCACAATCCAAGATACCATACGCAGTAGTTATTCCATTCTGGACAGATTACGAAGATACCATACGCAGTTATTCCATCCTGTCTGCAATATAAAAACTGTCTATGAAAACGTTTTACAAAAACTGTGTACATATAACCATAAGTAATAAAAGAGAGATGTCAGTTCTAGTCACTTGTAAGATCGAAAAATAATAAGCGAAAGTGTGACGACCTACCGAACGCAGGCCAAATCCACCCGAGCGTTTTGAGTTCTGTCCGAATGTATATGTTCTCTATATCCTAATATAGCTGTACGCCAAGTTTCGTCGCAATCGGATTCGGTTAAGGGGGCGAAAAGGGCCAATACGCTTCGTCTCATGTTTTAACGTTTCCTTTTGGAGATTGACTATTTACTTAGTAGCTATATTAAGGAGGAACCTTGGTCCGATCCTCCCCATGACTAAAAGAGCTTTAATTCTTGGTCATCAAGGACCCCGGCTCATGGACTATCTACAAGGGATAGTTATGAGTTCTCCTAGGCCTAGGGAAGGCTAGGGGACATTGCCTCGCAATGCGGGCCGGTTTTCCAAAGAGGGCTTCATATGGCGCCGCTATGCCCCGCGGGCTATCCGAGACGCACCGCCCCTTAAAGGTGGACAATATAAATAGTTCAGGCTCGTCGCCCCTTGAGATATGAGTCCCTTATGTGGAAACCGGCATATTGAGCTACCCGGATCCGCTACAGGACAGGTGTGCTTTCCGTACCTCGCGCACGTCGCGAGAGATTACGCTGTAGGGATTATTGAGGGAACCTTCAGCGTTGTTGCCTTTACCGAATGCATATTCGATGACCCCTCACGAATATCCAGGATTATCCGGAAGTTGCTCTAGCATCCGTGGGTTGTATGCCACTGGCGCGCCGCGCCCGTGAAGAAGGCTGGTACACGCCGACCGCGCGTCCGTGTACGCCGCACGGTCCCTTATTCCGCTGCACTCCGGGCCTGTAGAGGCGGTCCCGGGCTGGGCCATGACAGAAAGACTCTATGGTCGATCGAAAATTGGTTCATAATAACGGAATCTTCTTGGTTATATCCAGAATAGCATGAAATAGCAACAATGACATTCTTTAATAAAACCATAGAAAGAAAAGAGGATAAGTATTAGCACCATTTGCCAAATGGCCGTAACTGAAGTGCAATAGAAAATGAAGAAGTGCGTACAATGCCAGCAGGAAGCTGTTTAAAGTGCAAGTATTCCATGGCACGAGTCGTTACGAGAGGCTTTTGGGGATGGTACAAAACATATGCCAATGTATCCTAAGCCGAGAGAAAAAAAATAGATTAGTACTGCCAAATACAGATAATAAAAATCCACAAAAAAGAAAAGAATAAAAAGAACATATAAATATGATAAAAAGGAACAAACCATTCGTAGTTGGTAGTTCGTGACATATATTCTCATTGCTTGCTTGTACATTGCAGACTGGCAAGTATTACGAGGACACTGCACCACATAACCCATAGAAATAAGAAAGGAAAAAGGAAATGATAGTTATTAATCATATATAGACATGGTTCAAAATATCATTATCAACATATGGGAATAACAAAAATCAAAAAATTGGGGGAACAGGTAATAGCAGCCATATCAGCTCAATTGCTCGTATTTGGGTATATTGCAGAATGATTTACCAGTAAATTTCGAAACTTTGGTCCTTGTATAGAAATGTCAAGAATGAGAAACTGACATGGTTGTAGTCAGGAAATGGGATAATAGATGCGCAAACACCTAATATCAACGCTGGATGGATTTGACAGTGGGTGTTCAGAGAATGCCTCTTCTGGATTAAGCCTAGTAGTTACAAGATCCTGCACAAAACATATAGTGAGTAAAGACTATCGAAGGCTTTATAAGGTGCATCATCAAAAGTTAGCATGGAAGATGAAACATGAAATTCAGATTTTTGCACTTTCTTTTGAAATCGCCAAGTAAAATTGAAAACACTAGTCTTTTTTGTGTCGGATCAAAATGTCATCTGACAGTGGGACACCGTCTACCAGTTAGGCAATGCCCCCACCTAAAACTTAAGCCTTCACATTTGGACTGCTCTAATTGGTCAATACAGAAAAAAGTAGGAACAAAATAACTTCACCAATCGACTTGATGTTTCTGTAAACATTATTCAAGCATGTTCAGTAGTTTATAGGCTTCTGCAGCACATTTGGAGGTTCTCTACAGATTTCTAACAAAAATTTCAAGCATAATTGCCATTCAAACAAACAAAAATTGCTCCTATACTCACATTAATGGTCATGAAAATCATAATAGTTTCCTCTTCTTCTGTATCAATATATTCTACATACCCATTAGCGACAAGCTCGTGCCAACACGGTTGAGATGCTATAAATATAACAGCTAAACCTATATGAGGTAGAGCATAATACCCTTTGCTGTAGAGCTCGAATGTCTCGTTGATTATCAGATTGTACACGACACCAACAGTAGGAACTTTTCCAATCGTAAGACCAATTGATACACATACAAAAGAGATCTGAATCAAAATTAAGCGATGTCGACCAAATCAATCTAGGACTCCAGGCACATAATCAAACTAAAAGTACAAAAAGAAGAAAAATAAACAAGTGCGAGATAAGAAGTAAAAGTATACCCATGAGCAAAAGTAGTTGTACCGTCGAGCGGGTCAACAATCCATGTTGATTAGTCAATCAGTTCCGAAACACCATTTGCAGCGGTTGTCTCATCCCTTACGAACTAAAAGGAGAATACATTCAAACATTTTACAGCAACGTCAGTACTACGAAATTAAGATGTCAATATAAGCCGCATAATAACTCAGAAAGTTCAGAAATGCCACCTTTATGTTCCGGATATGTCAATATAAACATCATCATAAGATTCATAACACAACACATTCTCAAATATCAATGTCATCAAATCCAAATCGTGAACAGTAACACTGCACACAAAACCCATGAACCTCTTAATCAAATTTCTCCAATCTCCAAACAACAAACATCATGATTGACTTGGATAATAATCATAGTCAACTACTCGACCAGAATACTCTTATACTCGCTCCCCAAACAACAACACCTCAAACCCATTCTACTCACTCTTCTCCCAATGTTATTCACTTATCTCTCTTTACATTATAATCCAAAAACCCCTTTGATCTCGATATATATTAACACTCAATTAGTTGAGTATTAGCTTAAACACATCAAATTCAAACAAAATCAACAAACCCCACTAATACACGAGACAAACAATTCACTATAAACCAACACAATGAAAACAAACATTAATTACTTCTAATCTGACTTGGTCTAAGCATGTTAATCCACAATCGAATTGAGATTAACCTAAACGAAGAAATTAAATGAATAACAAACACAATTGGCGGGAGAATTTCCCTTTTAGAGCTTCAATTGCTCAATAATTTGATTTCAATCGAATTAGTCTCAAAACCCGAAATCTCTCTAACAAAAACTTGGATTCGTCTAAGATAATTTCATTTTGCCCTAGCCTGAGGGTTACAAGTTTCTAGTTACAAGGTCGGACCATTATGTCTTTGAAACGCCTAAATATTGAAGGAATACGATAGTCGTTCGAACGAACCCATGGGTCGTTCGAACGACTTGCCAAATTAAGCCTAAAAATAGCCTCAGCGTGAATTGGTCTCCAGGTCGTTCGAACGACTTCAAACCTCGTTCGAACGACTTGCCTATTTTTGCCTGAAACTTGCCTCAGCGTGAATTGGTCTTCTGGGAACTCCATGTCGTTCGAACGACTTGACTATTTTTGCCTAAAAATAAACTTAGCTCGAATTAATTTTCTGGGAATTCCAGGTCGAATAGACTCAGTTCGAATTAGTCCAGGTCCAATAGACTCAGTTCGAATTGGTTTTCTAGGAACTCCAGGTCGAATAGACTCAGCCCGAATGTGTCTTCTGGAAACTCCAAGTCGTTCCTCTCATATCTCGTTCGAACGAGTTGGCGCCTTTTAAAGGGGTTCGATCTTCAGATCAGGATCACATGTAAAGAATAATACAGGTTTGAAATTCATCGACCAAGTATTGAATTCAAAGTGTAGAGATCGTTTAGGGTTACCTGAGATCTAATCTTCAATCAAATTAGGTTTAGGTGAATTCATGATGGAGCTTGAAGACTAATGCCTCTCTGCAAATTCAAAGAAACCTCAACAGACTCAATTTCGCAATAACTACTCCTTCATGTAGTCATATAAAGAGAGAGATTTGATTCAGTAAGACTGATTGAGAGATTATTTAAGGGTTGGAGAAGATGAGTTAGGGTTTAGAAAGAGATAAAGGAATACTGAGGTCAGGGACAGATTTAGGGGGGGCACCCCACTTTTTTTTAAAATTTCCTTCTTATATATATAATTATATACCTACAAAAATATATATATAGTAACAACCACTCCCAGCTCCATCCAACATTGCTCCACAAAGTAATGCCTCTTCATCAAACCCGACTCTTTGGCTCTCTCCTCTCTCATCTCTCTTATTAAAATAAACACATCATGTCTCCTGATAATCCTCATCACTCTCTTCATCAAAAACAAATATTTGACCCATTTCATAAGTTATTTCATCTCATCTGAAGAAGAAATGGTTTATTCAACCCTTGATAGCTTCCAAATGTTCCCTTTTCAGAACATCCTCGTGGACGGCTACGACGCAACCAACAATAGGAGTTAAACTACTCCAAATTTGATCTTATAGAATTGTCATTTGCTAAAATAGTTTATTCATAATGTTAATTGCAAGCGTTGCATTCGAAATTCCATGAATTTGGGGGTTACATTTTATCCATGAATTTCGAAATACCCCTTAAAAAAAATTGGGGAACCCCCAGCACCTCCACTCCTAAATCTCTGGCTCCGCCCCTGACTGAGGTAAAAAGATCGATTGAGAAACGGGAATTTTGCCGAATGATTTTCTCTATTAGAATCGATGACAAAATTTTGGCTAAAAAAGGCAAATTATTTGGCGCTTCTAAAGTGGAATCGATGACAGAATTGTTATGATGATCCGACGGCTGGGTTTTAAACTTCAAATCAAACTGATTTGAGCAATCAAAAAAACCTCAACGGACGAGAAAAGGGTGATTGCGGTCTGAATTAGGAAATGGTCGATCACTTGTATTGTTAGTAGTATAGATAGATAGATATATGCATTTTCAACTAAGGATGCATGTTTTGTTCATATTTTATCTATGATATTTCACTTCTCGTGTATGATTCTTATGAACATAGATGATCATTAGAAATTTCCCTTTTGTGAATTAATCTGATCCCATATACGTAACTATGTCATTAACTAGACCTATGATCATATTGTAGATTTAAAAATAAGTACACTATTTTGGTTTTTTCCGGATATTTACAACTTAAGTTGTTGATGGTGCTTAAGATTGCACAACCCTGAAAGATTCTATGCAAAAGAATATTTTGATGCAAAATTTTCATAAAATTGATTCTATGAAAATTGCTTATTTAAAACTTGCAAGTGGTCTATAAACAATCTTCTCTTCAATCGATTTTAATCAAGAGAAGTACTTCCTATGAATCACTTGTAAACCAAATCAGTGAAATTAGCAGCTTGTACGGCATATCTTGATTCCGAAACATACGTCCCACCCTTTAGAAACAAGAAATTTAGATCTCTAAATGATGACAACTTATATAAGAACGTTCAAGATTAATGCAAAGGGCAGGGTTATTTGCTGCAGCAAGCAGAGGTTCTCCCCAAGATGTTCTAAACTGAAAATACATAAATAACTGTCCCAATAAGAGAAGAAGAAAGATAGATCAGGCTTAACAAAATCCAGGCTTAAAGGAGTTACCTCATTGCCAAAAGAAACAGAGGGACATCATCGTAACATTGGACCAGGAATCATCCTCATGATTTGTGCTTCTTAAGAGCATCTAGTGTAGGCTCTCTATAGTTAAAATAAAAAGGAGAAAGTGTTAAAAATCATGTTTTTAGCCTCCCCAAGTGGGTAGTTATTTTAGGTTTAGATTCTCTCTCTTTATTGTTGAGGAGAGAGAAAAAAAAAATTGGGTAGCCAACTAGGACAACCTTATTACGTGGAAATCTTTTTTTAACTAAAATTAATCCGTAAAAAATGTTTGAAAAAGTTAAAACTACTTTTTCTAACCTTTTTTTTTTAACTTTTCCTTGTTACACGTCATATTTTCTTTTTACATGGAGTAGTTTTGGGGAGTCTATTTTTTTGACTTTTTCAAATATCGTTTTCCAACTCATCTTGCTAGCTATACTTTAGCTAGGCTACACCTGATGCTCTAATGGGCATTATCGTGTATCTCACACCAACTGCCCAATTCCACAATGCAAACACCTTCTTGGTTTCCCCTCTCTTTTTTGGCAAAATAACTTTTATTCATAATGTAAATAAAATGATTTCAAGCGGAGGGATATTAGCCTTACCTCATAAAAAAAAACTTAGAGCATCCACAGTAACCTCCCTTGTGTAATCCCTATTTGTATTTTTACCCCAACAAACTTCTTTTTTGAAGGAGCCAAGTAACATTTTATCTTTGAACTCTAGAAAAGTAGGATAACCACTTTTCACATAAATAAAGTTGCTTAGGTGGCTACCCAAAACTTCATTCTCACTCCCTATTGTTGATGAGAGAGAGTAAAAATAGGGAGAATAAAAATTTAAAGGAGTTTGTAAAAGTCATTTGTTACTTTTTTACCTCCCTAAAATAGGTTGCTCTGGTTGCTCCAATAATGAATTTTAAGGAGTGGGCTACACCTTTTTATCTCCAATATGAGAGTAGCTCTCAGAAATGCAGGCAGATGTAGCATTCTTTCAACAACAACAAAGTTGATCCAGTTTAGCCATCCCAAGCTTTGCCAAAGTATTAACTGTGCTGGTTCCTTCTCTGTAAACATGGATGAGGCAAATATGTCTGCATATATGATGATCTATTTCTATATATTAGCAAATTTGATGGAAACACTCTTTGTTGTAGAACCAATTAGAGAATGGTGTTTTTCAAATTTGTCATTGCCTCAAAGATAAAAAGGGGTTGGGATTTAATATTATTTCTTTGAGATTTGTTGGAAAAGGCAAGATAGACGGCCAAGATCTGTTTAAATCTTGGTAACACAATGGTTATTTAGACATTGCATAGCCTAAGGGTACTTTAGTCTTAGTATTCACTATCTAAACCACCATCTCTTCTCATCACGTATATCTCTCTCCCAAGCCGTCTCTTTCATCTCTCCGTCAAGTCTTCTTCTACAACTCTCTCTCCACCCAAAGCCTTTCCGCCTAACATCTTAATTCTCAATGAACTCTGGGTATTTGATATTTTGATTTGGGGTGTAAAAAGAATTGAGAAAAATCTTATTTTGTTATTTGCAGCATTGTGTTTGTTTGTTTGATATTGCAGAAAAGTTGGAGATAAGTTATTGGTTTGATGGATTCGGTAAACTTGCAACCACAGAGGAGAATAGGGTTTGTATCACTTTTGCCATCTCAGACTCCGAGGTCGAGTGAAAAGGTTACGAGGGAATTACAAAATGGGGATGAGAATATGAATGGTAAACATGATAAGGATAAAGGGGTTAATGTGCAGGTTCTTCTACGTTGTAGGTGAGTGAGTACATTTAGTTTCCTAGGGTTTTCATCCGTAGAAGTAAAGAACGAGGCGGCGAAAACTAAAAATCCAAGTACTAATTTGCAAAAGTGAGGTTTTCATTGGTTATTTGGGGGATTTGTTGAAAGGGGTTGTTTACTTTTGGGTTTTTTGATTTTTTATTCATTAAGGGTTGGTTGATGTTGTGGTTTGGCAGGAAGTATTGTTAGAGAAGAATATCGATGTGTGTCTGAGTTCATCCGAAAGTTTGTGGATAACATGGAACTTGTGATCGGAGATATTAGGAACATACACCAATGGATGAATGTAGGTATAAGTTTGACTCATATTTTGGAATATATGGTTTTAAATTCAAGTATTGGTTAGCTTTGGATTTGACAGATATAAATCTGCAAGTTGTATTTCTGCCTAATTCTGAAAGTACGGGCACCAGAGGCAAAGTTCTGATCAATGATCTGGTAGGCTATTGCTTCAAGAATTTTAATGAAAGAAGGAAATAGAGCATGACTATTATGGTGATGGCCGATGGAAGTCGAGCATGACTATTATGGACAACATTATTGTAATTAAGGTCATCGGATACGTATTGTGCCAATTAAACGCTTATTAGGTCATAGAACATAATTTGTAGAGCCAATAACATGTTCATATGTCTGGGAGTTTCTTCAGCTTGCAACCAACCCCATTTATGAATTTTAGCGCCGAAGGCGAGTTAATAGACAATTTATATAGCGTCGAAAGCGCGTCGACGTAGGTTGAATGTGATGTTAGGCACTCGAGACTATGATATATCCCAAACAGTGTTAGTGCGAGGCCCAAGTTCCACAAAAGGCAGCACCATATCACCTGAAAGGGTAGTGAGAAGTCTCCTCCTATGCCTACATCTATCCTGAAATGGGAGCTATACATTTCTTTGTGTCCAAAATGATATTACTAAGGAGTGGGTTGCTACAGACTCTACACATATGGTGCCTTTTTTCAACGGAAATTGTGGTCCCCCATGGAATTGCATTTTCACTATAAACGTTATTCAGAAGATCGTATCCAGCCTGCGGGACTTCAAACTCTACCATGTAGTCAAAGAAACCAATAGCTGTGTTGATTTCCGTTTTACTTTCTCTGTAACTTTATTTTTTTCCAGCTCCTTTCATGCTCAGCTTTGTGCAACGATGGAAGAGGATTCAATGAGTAGGAAGTATACTAGGATGTAATTCTATCTTATTTTCCGTATAACCTCTCAATTATTTCTTCTTCTTTCAACTATCTCCACCACGTCTACAAATTAGATCCAACAAATATGTGATCTTCAAAGGAAAAAGACAAAAAAGAAAGTGAAGATCTATAATTAAAAAATATATATGAATAACAAGAAGAATTTAGAAAAAGTTTAGGCGACAAATCTAGCCACCTAATTTAGAAAAAGTCTAGGCGGAAAATCCGTGCGGTAAAAGGAACACCGCGCGATAATCAAAACACAGCCAAACTCTTCTTCTTTTTTTAGTTTAAACTCTTCAAACTCGGTTGAGTTCTGACAGTGCTAGTTGGCGAACTCAAACTGGTTTTAGAGCTACTGGAAGGCTAAAAGTGTGAGTTTGAGTTTAGGTTTGCAAACCCAACTCAAACTCTCACCCTGTTGGATATGCTCTTAGAGCACCCACAGCAGCTAGGTGAAGGATGACGTGGAGGGTGGATTCCTATCCTTTACCCTCTTCTCAACATTTTTACCACCTAGCAGCTAGGTCAAAAATCCACGTGGCATTGCATTTTTCACCTTGAGGGTGGATTCTCCACCCTCTGGGTGGTGGATTGATGTCGCGCAATTCAGAACTGTGCGTAGGAAGTAAACCAATGAGATGATGACACTTGTCATGTTTTAATAGATCATCTTGCCGCGAAGTTCAGAACTACGTGTATATACAGCGGCTAAGATAGAGACACATAGATGGCTTAGATTTAAACAAAACCAAACGGCTAGTTCTTGCCGCGCGGTTTAGAACTGCGCGGCAATAGCCTGCATGAAATATATGTTGGTTCCCTTCCATACTTGGTTTTTCCCTGATCAAACTTCTTCAACAAGATGTTCAACGGCTATAAACGACTAGTTTTTTCTCTATCTATAAAACTCATTCATTTTCTACGTAATTTCATTATTTCAATAAAATTGTTATTAATCGTACGTAATCTTTAAAATTGTTATTACTTTAATTTCATGAACCTTCTGGATCTACTCTGCCATAATGTACTCTGCTTCTTACTTCTTTCTTACAGGACTTGAGATTTTCTCCTTCTCTTTATCTCTACCAAAACAATAAAACAAAAGAAATGGATACAAAATAAAAAGGCAGAAGCAGTAAACCAAACCCTTGGTGATTTTTCTCAGAAACTGGTAAGCTTTAACAAACCCATTTCTTACCGTAAGAGTTGCAGTTATTTGGTTGTTTTTGTGTGCAAGTTTTTTTTAGGTTTTTTGAGTACTATCTACTTGTTTTGTGAGTTGATCTCTTCTTATCATGTATATGTTATCAAATGCTCTTCTTCTTCTTTTTAATTCTGGTTTTTTATAGGGATCCGCAACCCTGAGTTTCCAACCCCATGAGGTTTCGAACCCACGACCTCTCACTAGGTGTAGAGGTACTACCACCACTGGGACAATAACCCAATGGTTCATGTTATCAAATGCTTCCATGACATCATCATCACATACTCAACCTCTCATTGTAGATTATTGCATTTGCTACAACTAATACTGGGCCAATTTGTTGAACTTAGTAAACTTAGCGAAAATCGCCTATTTTTATCCTAAATTATGCTCAATCATTTTTTTATTCAATAGAGTTGTATTCACTGCAAGTTATATTTGGTTGAACCCATCAAATGTGCCTATACTAATTGATGTTGTCACTTGATTTTTGTGGTATATGTAAATTAGGCAGGCCTTTTTTCTTCTTCTTTTTTTTAGCTCAGGGAGAGCAGTACAGTACAGGTAAGGCAAAAATCTCACGGCTCCTTTTATTTAAAATATACTTCAATCAAGTAGAGCAAATACATTACAACTTCAGCATAAAACTTGAAAACAAAATACATTACTTTAGAAAATAAAAAAACAATGATGAAGATTACATTACTCCGCCCCTTTTCGATTCCACAAATGCGCAACAAGTTCATCTCGTAATTGGAAATGAGCACATTCATTTCTAATTTCATGAACCTTCTGGAAGTACTCTGCCATAGTGCTGATCGCGTGTCTTAGATTTAAGTCCTCCTTCCAATTCTTCACGAATGTTCTAAACTCGGGATCAATATCCATTTGTCAGATGTAAGTATGACATTCATCTTCGGCGATCATATTATGCAGGATTATACATACGTACATAACATTTCCTAGATCACTAGGTTTCCAAAATTGCGCACCATGTGCCAATATTTAAAACCTAGCTTGTAATACCCCAAAAGCACACTCTACGTCTTTTCGGCATGCTTCTTGCATCTTCGAAAAATGTTTTTCGGCATCGTTGGACGGATTTATTATGGTTTGAACAAGTGTTTGCCATTTTGGATAGACTTTATCCGCTAAGTAATACCCCATAGTGTGTGGTACCGTGCCTATATTATAATTACATGGCGGCGCAACTTCATTAGACAAGTTGTTGAAAAACCACCCTTGATGCAAGACGTTCACGTCGTTATTAGAACCGGGCACCCCAAAGAATGCGTGTCATATCCAAAGATCTTGCGATGCAACCGCTTCTAAAATCACCGTCGAGATTTTCTTATACCCGGTATATTGTCTTGTCTACCCGGTAGGACAATTCTTCAATTTCCAATACATACAATCTAAACTACCTAACATCCCCGGGAAGCCTCGCGATCCATTCACTTCTAACAAGTGTAATGTATCATTTTTATTGTGAGATCTAAGGTATTGAGCTTTGAATTGTGTTATAATAGCTTTAAGAAATTCTTTTAAGCACAAAATACTCGCAGACTCCCCAATCCGAAGGTATTCTTCTTGGGCGTCTGCGCTCGTACCGTAACATAACATGCGAAGTGCGCACGTTATCTTTTGATGCGAGGATAAGCCCATCGTCTTAGCGGCATTTTTTCTTTGAATAAAATAAGGGTTCGAAGAAAGTATTTGATCATAAATACGTTGATACACACCTTCGCTCATACGAAATCGACGACGAAATGGAATACCTTTGAATCTTGGGTTGTCACCAAAATAATCCCGATTAAGGCTAAACTCCCCCAATTTATGATCACAGCCTTTCCGTTTGTCAATCATTTCCATTTTACTACCTCTCTGCCTCCTTGATAATGTCGCATCTTGTTCTTTTTCTTTTGCTTCTCTCATCTCAATCATAATCTTACTATACTCGTGCATCATCTCAATTTGACGTCGGAAGAGCTCTTCGCTTCCGGACGATGACTCCAAAGATGAGAGTAATGGGTCAAACATGAGTAGGTCAGCCAAGATTTCGTAAGACATGATTCGGCGAAATTGATAACAAAGGAAGAAAGTTAAGTTTTGAGATATAAGATGAATGAGTTGATTGTAGAAGAGTAAGAGAGTAGAAGATGAATGGGTTTTATAGATAGAGAAAAAACTAACCGTTTATAGCCGTTGAGCATCTTATTGAAGAAGTTTGATCAGGAAAAAACAAAGTATGGAGGGGAACCAACATATATTTCATGCAGGCTCTTGCCGTGCAGTTCTGAACCGCGCGGAAAGAGCTAACCGTTTGCAATGGTTTAAATTTAAGCCATCCACGTGTCTCCATCTTAACCATGTAAAAAGACCTATTAAAGCTTGAGAAGTGTCATCATCTCATTGGCTTACTCCCTACACGCAGTTCTGAACTGCGCGGCATCAATCCACCCAACTCCACCCTCAAGGTGGAAAATGGGTTGTCACGTAGATTTTTAACCTAGCTGCTGGGAGGTGAATTTGTTGAGAAGGTGGATTGCCATATCATTTTTAACCTAGCTGTTGTGGATGTTCTTATAATGATATGAAGTTAGACATGAATACACAATCAACAGTCATAAAAAAAATCAAAGGTGATTTTTTTATTTTTTAAGCAAACCAAAAGGTGACTGATAATCCATCAGAAAGATATCATTGATACTTGAATGTTGGTGATAGTGTGAAATATACTTTAAAATAAGGTTTATTTTTCAAATATTGGAGTCACATTATGCATGCTTGTAAAAATGTCCCAATTGTTGATATTGCAAGCAAAATTCAAAATCGTGATATAAAGAACTTTACTGCCTATTTTAACGTAGAACAACCCTTAGAAATGGAAGAGCATTGTTATTTCCTGCAATAAACAGAGGTTTCTGCATAAGGGTTCTAAACTGAAAATACATAAATATCTTTCCAAATACGAGGAAATAGAGAACAGATTTAAGTTAAAAGGATTCCAGCTTAAATGAGTTTACATCCCCACAAAAAGAAGAAAAAGAAAGAGGAACATGTTCATGGCTACTGTGTCCCTGCATAAACCTAGGTGACTTATGTTTGCTTAAATAAGGTTATTGTTCATGTCAAGCCATGCCCAATCTACCGAAAAGGAACCTCAAATATCTCATAGCTTCACCAGTTTCTTGTAGAGTACACGATTGTCCATTGCTGTATTGCTTTCAAGAAGTGCACTTTGCACAAGTTCCTGTCCGATTAAAGCAAATGTAATGAATAAATGGTTACAAATGTTGAAAGCCATAAATAAAATTAGTAACTCGAGGAGAATGAATATTTACTTTGACATCTCTGTGAGGAAGGAATTTTCCCAAGTTATGGAGAATCGACCTCAGATCTTCAACCTGAAGAAAATATGTATAATAATTGTTAAGGTTCACAAATCTTATCCTTGCAGATTATGGGGCTGAACAAGGAGAAAGCTATAGGATGATGTATACCTTGATGTATCCCACTCTATTTCTATCAAAAAACCTGAATGCCTGTGTCAACAATCATAAAATCAAAAGTTCAGACAGAATAACAATATCATATATACTGAAGTTGGCAAAGCAACTGGAAGAATGAGAGTGAGAAGCAAAAACATACCTGCAAAAGTTCCTTATCAACCATAACCTCATTAACAGCAGGTTTTGCTTTCTCCTCCATCACCGCGATTGCTTCCTTAGGTTTCTTCTTTTCTACAATGGAATCATTAGCTGTCTCAGTTTCATCCTTATTTTGTTCTCCCTCTAGAGACCCCTTCGCTTCAATTCTTTTTTCTGGCTTCAACTCTGCATCAACCATTGTTTCATCTCCATCCTGTACATATTATCCAATGCATATATTATATCCAGGGAGGTTACAACTTTATAAGAATAAGATACAAACATGTTACTTCTATTTAGGATGGTCTTTTAAGCAATTAAAGGGTTTGGTCACAGCAGCACAGAAGGCCGCTGGTAGGGGAGACCGTGGATGTTTTGCCCATTTAACGAAGTGGCCTCAAGACCAAGAAAAATCTGAGGGCGACAAAAAGGCCTGCCAAGAAAGCTGAAAGACTAATCTAGATAATTTTGAATAGAGTTCAGGATTTTAATCATCCCTTGTTGTAATAAACCCGTAGTTGCCCATTAAACCACCTTTTTATTCAAGGTTCTTCTCTAAAGTGATGAGAAAAAAAATGAAAGAAGCCAATAAGAAGTTATCCATCTGTCCAAAAATAAATAAAGAATACTTGCCTCCTTAGATGAGTCATTCTGATCACTAGCATCATTGTCCGTCTCTTGATCTTCAACCACATCCTCCTCTGGATCTTCATCTTCATCTTCATCTGGTTCATAATCTTCTGCTTCATTGTCCATCTTGGCATCATCGTCAACCCCATCCCCAGAGGTACTATCCTCTTTCTTCACCTTTCTTTCATCTTCACGATTTAGATTATCAGCATCCACCATTATGGATTTAGAAGGCTCATTCTTCACGGGAAGCTCGGCAGTAGTCTTTGGACGCTTCGCGGCAGACGTGTCCTTGCCACTTTCCTTCTTGGACTCTTCATCTCGTTGTCTCTTTCGTTGATTTCGCTTGTTCACAAACTTAAGGCGCAACATCTACACAATAAAAAAATTCCGAAGTACAATCAGAAAATTGACTTAGGCAAGCTCCTTAAGAATGTCAAGAAAGATTTGCTTGGAACCGACCAACCTGGAGAAAAGTTAAAAGGCGACACCCCATTTGATACTGAAGCATTTCATACAGTGACTCCGCAAATAACGACAACTGCGAACAATGGTGCGCAGTTAGATATAAATGGTTTTGGATTTATAATCAGCTTCACTTAGGTTCATGAAATTGATAATTATGAAAGAAAAATGATAACAAAAGTTCCATGAAGAAAAGAACCAAAAATAAGTAGTCAAAAAAAGAAACACACCTCGAATGTTGATTCCTCAATATCCTTGTCAGTATAGTCCAACAGTGCGTCCAAGGAAAGAGACATTGAACGAATCTACAATAGAAAAATTTAACAACAATATTTTTACTGCTAACGTGTGAGTTGTGAATAAGATACACGTTCATATGTAAGTGTGCATTCGTGTATATATAACATCTGATTAACTTATACATATATACAGGTCAATATTTGAGTGTGTGATGCTTGTTGAATATATATAAACTGATGAATATACATACGTCACTTTAAGTGAAAATAAATCTACCTTAGATTCCTTGCTATATTTTGTCCGTAAAATCAAGCCGGGATTCTTTGGTGGTTCCTCGGACTTTGTCTTCTCCCTCACTTCCTTGGTTGATTTTCTTTTGGAGTCATCGTTCTTGTCTGTTTTCTCATCTTTTTTCCTTTCTCCCTTGCTATCATAATTATCCTTATTCGAGCATTTTTCCTTCACCATCTCGGTTTTCTTATCATCTCTCCCTTTTCCTTCCTTCGTACCAACTTTATCCACCTTAAGTTCTTTTCCAACAGTTTTAACACCTTCCTCTTGCTTCTCAGCAGTCGCTGTTTTCAATTCCGTCTTGGAATTTTTTTGATTTCCTAATTTTTTTCCCCCAATCACAGGCTTGTCTGTAGATTGATCCTTTAATGTCTCAGCAACTACCTTTCCCTCGTCGGTATTTCCATGTTTGCTGTTATCTGCAGTTGCATTCTTCAACTCTACTTCAGAGGCCTTTTTAAGTACCCTTTTGATGACTTTCTTCTTCCCAGTTGCTTTAACGCCAGGCTTTTTAACAAGTGGAGAACCCTCTGCGTCTATCTTATCCTTGGATGTATTTTCTTTATCCTTCTTAATAATTACAACAGGAACTTTCTTTACAGTTTTTTTTCTAGCAGAAGTTCTAATGCTAGGAGAATCAGTGGGAGCCTCGTCAATTTCCGGTTTAACTTCAGTATCTTCCAGCTTATCTTTCGCTTTGCTTGGTGTAACCTTTCTCTTCACAACTTTCTTTTTAACAATTTTCTTCTTACCAGGCTTCTGGGCCTCAGGGGTAAGTTCCTCTTCCTTCTTTTCAGCGTCTTCTCCATCCCCACTCCCTTCAGAGCGTGACTCTTTCTTTTCCTTCTTCCCATCATTAACAAAACTTCCTTCTATTTTGACACTAGAAGTATCCTTATCCCTATCGGATTTGTTACGATCGGCTAGAAAAAGCAAGGGACATCAATTTAAGAAGAAGAAAAATTAGTATGGACTGCAACCATTGAGATTGACCTTACCTTTTGCAGCTTTCTCCTTTTCACTAGATTTCTGGAAAGAAATAAGTAGTCAGCAGAGTTTTGGATTCCCTATAATAAAAATGGTAGTAAAGCAAACTGTTGAGAAAGCAAAAGCAGTTGGTATACCTTTTCCTTCTGTAAAGCTAGATTCCGTTCTTTCTCAACTATAGTCTTCCTATGTGCAAGAAATTGATCTTTCCATACTTCGAAAGAAGGAAGACATTCCGATAAATCTGGAACAAACAATACAGTAATCTCTTTATGGCTGAAGAGCCCATCCTTGCCAACTCTATCATAATGTATCTGCACATACAAGTTCAGATAGATTTTCATGATAATGACATGGAATACTCTTAGTACCAAAAACCTTCTTTTCAATTTAATTAGCTCCATAATCAAATTGATTTAAATTCAACACGAGGAAGAGAAGTAGAAAAGAAACCCCTTTGGAGATAGAATTGGGGATTTAAATACCCTGATGAACATCAAATAAAGTAAAACAACCCTTTATTTCTCCTTAAATTCAATTATAATAATTCTACTGTAAGGAGCTCATCTTTGTTTAAATAGAGTAAGAGAGTCTTAGGTACTCTAGAAATAAAATATACTCAGATAGAACATTTCCCTTCTGAAAGGGATCATAGTCCTACATTTTAATCTGCCAGGGGATAAGGACAACGTCATCCATAGGAGTAAGAGTCAACATCATGAGAGAGAGTTAACATCATAAGAGAGAGAGGGAGAGAGAAAGATCATGGGGAGCATTGGGATGTGTGGAAACATGTGTCTTGCATTGCACAATTAACGAGTATCGTTGCAGAGTGGGACATCTCTTGCATATAGTGTATGAAATTGCCACAGAAGACTTTGTAGTGGTTCCTAAACGAAGGTTACGTCTTGATTTGCGAGAGAAGCTGAGGCCGGGTTCGCTTCAAACTTGAGTTCAACATGGGCTATTGCTATGCCTGTGATGGTAACCGTTACAGTAGCCACTGTTACTTGGGAGCGAGATAGGTACCAGACATTTGTAGAAGAGAATCCAAGAAAATAATCTAGGAGCGGGAAAAACTTTCCAACGATGTCGACCGAACTGTCGTCCATTTGAAGAACAGAATCGATGAAAATTTTCCCAACGATGTCAACTAGTTTTAATACCAGATGTGACATAAATTCTACCCATGAAAGAGAAAATTATGAGATACAACAATAAGGGGTCAAAAAAGGACTTTCACATCCTTCAATAAGATTCATATAAAGTATAGCAACTCTTTAGTTCTTTAATTCAAACAATGCAGATAACTATGTTGCAATGAGCTCCTCTCTTAAAATAGAATAGGATAGTCTTAATTTCTCTAGTATACTAGAAAATCTAGTTTCAACCTGAAAATAAACCCTATATCTTATTCCTGTTGCATTTAGAGCTGCAAACTTGCAAATAATCTAACTAAAATAAAACCTAGGAGATATGATAAAAACAGAAGTACAAAATATAAGAAAAAAGAGAGCTGGGACAACACCATGCATTGAGAGAGAGAGAGAGAGCATATGCATTTCGTATCATATTACCCTTTACAAAAGCAAAGACTATCATTTTGATCCAGCCTTAAAGCTCCCCCCTAAGTGGTTAGCACTCTCCCCTAAGTGGAAGCTTCCAAAAAATCATTGTAACGGAATGAGCATATTTGAGTTTACTTTATTTAGATTATTGGGTTATAAACAAGACTCTTTTTAAGCAAAATATATATTACAACTGTTATCAGTGACAGTTTCACCTTAAAAGGAAATATAACAGCAAACAAATAAGACCAAAGTATAATTTCAGCTGTAAAGGGTCACAATATGCCCAAATACGGATTGACTAAGAAGGTGAACGAGACTGTTCAATCACAGTCGAAGCAAAAGCACCAATCATAGTCGAAGCAAAAGCACAATGTGCAGCCCAATCTTTTTTTAGTTTCAAATCCCTTGCCCTTTTGAATCTAAATACCTTGTTTATCGAATAAACATCATTGGAATTTGATTTGTTTTGCAAATAATGGTTAAGAACTTCAGTATCTAGCAAACACTCATAACATGGAGATAAAAAAGATGGGGAGTCCATTGATCATATTTTCTTTCTTTGCCCATTCGTTGAGTGTATTTGAATTGAATTATTTACTGGGATTGGCATCCCATGGCCGCATTTTAGGAACGTTAAAGAGCTCTTAAAAAATAATTGGAAGACGATAATTATTTACTGGGATTGGCATCCCATGGCCGCATTTTAGGAATGTTAAAGAGCTCTTAAAAAATTGGAAGACGAGGAACCTTGTTGGTCGTGGTAAGGTGTTGTGGCGCTTTCTACCTTTTGTGGTAATGCGGGCAATTTGGTAAGAACAAAATGCAAAGAAGTTTGAAGGGAAGGGGAAATCGAGATCCTCGGTGTTTGGTGTCAATTAAAGCTTTAATCTTTCGGTGGAGCAAAGCTGCTTCGGATATGTCGGGGACATCTTTTGGGCCACTTACGATTAAATGGAGGGAGACTATCACGGGCTCCACTTGATGGATTTGTATAGTTTTTTTTGTTTTTTATCGCCTCATCTTGATGAGGGTTTATTTTTTTTCTTTGTTCTTGTTCTTTTTTGGGGTGCTGTGTGCGTTCTTTCATCAATAAATTTTACATTCATAAAAAAAAGATAAAAAGATTAATAGAAAGAAGGATAACCTCTAGAAAGCGATTCCAGTGTTGGCAGTTTTGCAAATCAATTTGAGTTAAATCTTTTGCATATCTGCAACAAAAAATCACAATAACTAATTAGTTGTGAAACTGTTCAGTATTTTAATCAATAATCAGAACTTAAAATATATACAGCACTTACCTAACAGCGGTTTGAATCAAGGAGGAATCATCAATTGGTGAATTCTCGCTGTTCACAACATTGCACGAACCTCCAATAGCCATAAAGCCACGGTCTTTCCTAAGAAAAGCGAACCTCAGGATATTGTTCATGTGCGGTATGCGATCATCAAAGCTTTTATCAGATGACAGCTCTTCCAGAGCTTCCCTGCCAATACCGCTCATCAGAAGCACCTGATTTTTGAAGGTCGGCACAATTATATCAGAAGAAGAAAACAGGGCATACACAAAGGCGAGGTGCGATACTGCAAACCCCACAAGCCCATGGCAACAGAAACATGAATGATTATTCTAGATTGAAATTATACGAGAAGGATTTAATATATACATGCAAGCATTGTATATTAGGTTAAGGTTTCAATACATATGCAACATACCACGGCACAGAATTTTTTCAATAATAAAATAATTTTATTTGACAAACAGGAGGGAAATAAATGGAAGGTTCAGATGACACCTGAAGATAATTACATAACCCATTTCTACACACAGATTGTAAAACACTCATTTGAGGTTAACCCACTCCATCCCTCAAACTACGCACTTGAATATGACAATCAGAGATTATACTAATTACCGCAATCTACATTGGAAATGCAGATTGAGTGAGTTGTTAGGCTTCTTCTTAAGACGTCACATAGCAGATAACATCTTCCGAGTTTTTATTGTGCAGTCCGAAGTTCATAATGATACCTGAAACATTAGTATAGTCCTAACAGGGCGATTTCAACCTACACTAGAAGTGCAGATTGACGCATCTCAAATAAAACAACGGCATGTGCTAAGTTTTAATTGCTCGCTCCTAAATAAAGACATGATTTCAACCTAAATTTGGAGTGCAGATTGAGCAGCTATTAGCTTATTGTCAAAAGGTTTAGCATAAATTTAACAAAACACGTTAACCTACAAAGTTTTAATTGTTAAGTCCCTATAAAATATTGATAAATTGATAATTAAAACATAAGTATGACCCTACAATCAAAGACTGAAAATATTTACCTAATTAATTCTATTAGAGATTACCTATTAAGTAATACATATAGATAAAGCACATTTAACCTACAAAGTTTTAATTGTTAAGTCCCTATAAAATATTGATAAATTGATAATTAAAACATAAGTATGACCCTACAATCAAAGACTGAAAATATTTACCTAATTAATTCTATTAGAGATTACCTATTAAGTAATACATATAGATAAAGCACATGAGTGCATGATATATGTCGAATCTCGAGGATGATGTCGCAAACGCATTAAAATGAACCATAAGTTACTTCTAACTTCACACAGTACTAACCTTTGCATTCCAAATAGTACCGCATTTTGATGTCCCTGACTTTTCAACTAAAGAATCAGAAGGTTGTGAGTCCTGCTCAGATTTGCTCTCTACATCAACAAGATCATGCTCGAAGCTGTTACAAGCAGCAAAATGTAACTATGATTTAGGAGTATCACTGAAGACAGAAACGTAAAGAATATAAGCCAATTAAATAGAGATAATAGTCAAAGAAAGTCACCTCACAGGAGTGTGGAGAGATAGTTTTAAATTCTCCTTTGGCCAGTAAACAACAACCTAAATGCAATTCGAGAATTATACAGCAGCTTGAAATCAACTTACAGAGTATCAAATCCTTGGCATACCAGAATTAAGGCTGTACCTTAGAAAATTCAGGAGATATTGAAAGCTTGGGATATCGTTTGTTTATCGATAGATAATCTCTTTCAATGTCCACCACACAAGATGGGAATACCTACAAGTACACAACATCAATTACAGCAAGTAATAACTTCCACAAACACAACTTAAATAAAGTTCAGATTAAATAAGAACACTATCAATAATAGCTGCAGTCTTCTAGAACTTTTTATAAATGAAATGTCGTCAAGCAAAACACGTCTTAATAAGAAATAACAGTGGAAGATAAATAAATAAATAAATATAAATATAAATAAAAATTCCATGCAAAAATGCCCAAGTCTGATACTTGAAGTATTCATTCGAATATCGTTTTCCCATAAAGATTTTCTCTGTACTCTAGCAAATTAAAAGCTATCACAAAAATCACAATCACAACAAAAAGAAAAGGATGAAAAAAGCATCAACACATCTGCGCTCTGCAAGGTTTTCAAAGAGAGCCACCCAAAAAACAAACTTCTATCCATCAATTATGCTTATAGGTATTGGGGGGGAAACTCGGAGGTATTCTGGCAGTTGAATATCTTAGTAGAGGTAGAAGAGGTATATCATCCGAACATTCTAGAGGTGGCCACAAGATAAGAGGAAAGAACAATGTGAACTCAGAAAATTTTCAAGAGCAGAAACAAGGATAAATAGAGAAAGGATAAAATCCTACAGCACCCTAAAAATGACAGCACCATGCTCGGCAGAAACCCCAACAGCATTAAACGACCAAGTTGTCATATAATTTTTACCTTGCAAATATATTCTCTCCGTTTTTCTCTAACAGGTGAGCGACGCCTTCAGAATAAGAGAACACAGAGTTAGATAAGAAAGGCTGCATAGGAAGCAGCAATCCATTCAGAACTATAGCAGGAGGGAAAAAAACAAAACAAGATCCACCTCTGCAAAGCCTCGCGACGTGGGGTGTCCCGTCGTAAAGATCGATCATCCCTCGTCAACGAAGAACCATGTCGATCCCTCGTGCTTCTTGGTGGAGGTGTTCGCTCACGCCTACTTTCAGCTACACTTTTACGTTCTCGTTCTTTCTCTTTGTCTCGACGCTCCAGATTTCGCTTCCGTTCGCGTTCTCGTTCTCTTTCACGTTCACGCTCCTCCCTTTCTCGGTCTTTCTCTCTTTCACGGTCCCTACGACGCTCCTCGTCTCTTATATCGAGCTCCCGGCGATATGCACCCCTGTCATCTTTTCGGTCGTCAGCCCTAGATGCACCATGCGACAAAAGGCTACTTTGATAATCAGATTCAAGTGTTCCCCGAATTCCTTTTCCCGTGACATAGTCCCGACCAGGAGGTAGGCTTACTCCATAGCCTCCACCAGAAGAACTTTGAGCGTATATGAGATCTTCAACATTTCTTCTAGGTGCTGCACCTAAAATTGACCCAGGATAGGAAGCACCATTGAGCATATCACGAGGATCAGCATCTATTCTTCCCGCATAGGAGGCAAGATCTTGGGTTGCATGACGAATAGCAGCCTCCCTAGCTGCAAGGTACTCAGATGCTCTGCCAGAAATGTGAATTCTACTTAGTGTACTAAGATATACAACAGTCAAGATTTTGCACAGAGCAAACAACATTGATAGTAACATAGAATGTCTAAAATGAAAATCAATGGATAGGATTGAGCATATGCCGACTATAAAACAGAACATTCAACCTCTACAGGAAACACATGCTACTCCACACCAACTTTAAGTAATAAAGAATATTACCTAGCATTTCCATCAAGGGAAGCAGATTGCAGTGATTGAGTCTTTAGCATTTGTTGTTGTCGAAGCAGTGAAGCCTTGTAAACAGTTTACAGTAAATGAGTATGCTAGCTTAAGAGACCACAATAAGTAACATATAGTATCAATCAATTTATGTATATAACTGTATACCTGATCAATGTGATCATACATCTCAGGCTGTGGCAGAAGCAATAAGAAACAGAAGTATGCCAATTGCAAGAAACATAAAAAACAAGAATCATTATCTGGCTGTTAAAGGAATAAATTGCAAATCAAACAGCAAAAAGACATCGTACCTGATGACCAAGACCAACAGAATCAGCGTATCTTCTAGCAGGTTCACCTTGCAAGTCCCTCCCAAGATAAGCAGTTTGATGTTCAGCATAGCTCCTCCTGTCAATGTGAGCATATCCTCCATGGCTTGAAGACGATACATAGTCACTGGGGGACTCTGCCATTGCTGAGGTGTACCCTGTACGACCTTGAAGGACAGAAGAGCCTGCCCCTTTGCCACTTAATGTAGCAGCCTGCAAAAGCATATCTAGCATCAAATATGGAAGTTCGTAACAAAACCACATCCTGTTTACAACTATCCCAAAAAAGTTACGATTCACCTGCTCGTAAGCTTTTTCCAAACCTATGTTGCACACACAATTGAGAAAACCATCTCTCCTAAACTTCAAAATACATTCCTAATGATAAACCCCCTAATTAATTTCTTATGAATAACCTATGTAACAATGATACCGACAAGCATTGCTATCTGACACTAGTACAGATGTCTGTTGGTCTTTATTGAAGTTATTTATTAAAATAACAAATTGACACTATTAAATACAAAAAATTGTTTTCTTAAATTGCATTTAAGGAAGATAACGGCATTCACTGAGAAAGGTCCAGACAGTCTTAAGTGGTTCATAAGTTATGTATCTCTTAAGATGATATTGTTAAGGAATTGTATAACATGTACATTAGCTAAAGCTAGGACTAGTACATTAGTAGTCTATCAACACTTGTATAAAATAAGAAAGTGAGGAACTGAATAACCGAAATCAAAATCATTGCACTTGTTTGGGTGAAGGAACTTCGCGAGCACAAAGCAATAACTAGGACCTGTTGAGTGGTGCTCAAAGCAGCTGAGCCATAAACAGACCCATATTGTCCCCCATATTGAGCTGTTGCGGCTCTATATGCACCAACGTCAGACGGTATTGAAAGTTGGGAACCTCCATCAAGGCCTCCCGCGGCACTTGCAGAAAAAGCAGATCCACCCTACAGCGAAAATGTAAAATCACAAGTCAAGATAAATATTCATGACAATAAGATTGATTTTCACTATCGAACATGGCCAACAATTTATACGCTTACACTTTGTCCATATGCCGGTTGAGTTGCATATGACTGCTGCCCATACACATTACTCCCTCTTGAAGGATACATTTTCTTCTCTTGAAGCAAAACCGAAACCTATACAAAATAGTGAAAATGATTAAGATAAAAAAGACATCGAATAGTCAAAGATATGGCATGACCATTTCTAAAATATAATCAACATGTAGTTATAGCCTATTTGATAGCTACAAATCTCACTGAAGGATTCCTCCATTTTTTTCACATTCTTCTTTGAGGGATCCAAATCCACATATCTATAAATTTCTGATACTTTTGGATGGCAAATATAATTTTTTTCATTTCATCATTCTTCTTTGTAGTTGTATTTCTTTTAACCAACTGAGGCTAGTCAGTTAGTAGGTCAAGTGCTTGGAAAATCAAGAGGTCAAGGGATTAAGTCCCATCACAAGCAGCTTACCTTTCAAAAAACAAATGTAACTTTTAGAGAACTTTAGGTCCTAGAACGCTTGCTGAGAACCAGGAGTTAAAAAAAAGTGCTACAGCCAATATTGCGAATTTTGCAACACTACTGCGTATGTTGCAACAAAGGTAGGCAAAAATTGCATATAACCCTAATGTATTTAGATGTAAATCTACAGTTTATCCATTAAAAAGCATACCCAACAAACTAAATAAATAGATTGAAATTCAAATATGCAAGTTCAAAACAGAGAAATCTAAATATTCCGAGTAGCAACTAACTAATCGATGTTCTTATTGGAGGGATCCCTAATTTTGCCAAATTTCCACCAGGGACACCTTGCAAACGAAGAACGACATTACAATAGAATAGAGGAAGATTAAAGAGAAGAATGGAGAGAACATTGGTAAAGATGGAGAATCAAAGAAATCAAAGAAGTTGGATTTTCAACAAAAGATCCAAAATTTTGAAATTAAACCCAATACGGAAATTATTAGGTAAAATTTTTTCAAATCAAACTCGAAGAGCTTACGTTTAAGTTTTGAATACTTCGCTGTCGTTTGTTTATTGAAGTTCAACCTTCTACTCTCCATATATTCTTGTTTAAGTTTTACTTTTTAATATGTATCCTACTATAATAGGTATTGGATAACAACTAGCTATGTTCATGACTTGACGCGGATGAATATTATTTTTGAGCACATATTGCGTTCCTTCGGCACTAAACTCAATAAAAGGAAAAGAACACGATTAAAATGAAAGAGGGGAGAGAAAATAATGGAAGAAAGAGATGAGAGAGAGAGAGAGTCGTCACAGAGAGAGAGGCAGTAAAGAATGTATAACCTTAGAGGAGGGGATGAGAGAAAAGTCTTAAGAAGGACAGAGGAGAGTCTTGCTTTCAAAAACAACTGAGGCGATGCTTTGAAGCGCGCCTCACATAGTTTAAGGCCTTAGGGGGGGGACCGAACTGAGGCTATAGCCTCACATTGAATTATGAGGCCCAATTAGGCTATATTTTAATATTAGAGGGGCAGATTGGAGGCGGCTCTGGAGGTAACAGAGACGTAAAATAAGGATAATTTTATTTAATACCAAAAAAGACCCTATGGGTCTTATTTGTAGGTATAGTTCGTATTTTCTTTTTCTTTTTCTCTTTCTTTTTTAATAAAAAAATCTTATGGTTCTTTGGAAAAAAAATGACCATAAGGGTCTTTCTTTTTAGGTATCTCTTATTCTGTCTAATTATGTAAAATTACCCATTTTATTATATATTTTTTTACTTAGTTTAGATTTTTTTTCAACTTTTTTAGAAAATCACAATTGAGACGTCCAAAATTGTATTGCATTACAAATTGTTATTACACGCGATACATATGCAAAAAAGACCCATTTTACGGTCTGCGACGGAAATGTGATACAATCTGAGGTTGCACATTGCATGATACCCATTAGCAATCGCATTTGACTACCCCGATAATATCTTTTTTGCTAGTTGAGCTAGATTTTATTCAATAACTATCAAGCCTAGGCAAAATTGTTAATAAAATGTACATAGTAGTCTCTCTTTACGACAACTCCAATTGTAGCATCCCCTAATGACACCATAGTTAGCTACCCTATCTACCTCATCCGCAAAAGCAGAGTTCATTCATTCTCCATGATGATGGGATAAACTGATATAACAAAGGGGAATACTCAAAATGCCTATCAAAACTAACAAACTAGAATTCAATAAAACCCGATACTCTAAGTACCCTAACACGCCGAGAAAAACATCAAGATCCCAAACCCAATATAGTTTATCCCACTAAACCCCAATAATGATTACTCAATTGTAACCCTTATTTACTAGAGAAACAAAAAACCTAAATCTCAACACCAAACCTACTTAATTTCAAACAACTAAATTGACTAAACCCAAGATACCAAACTTCTCAAATAACTCAAACCCATTAACGAAATCTACAATTCATCATGAATCATGCCTTTGATGCACCAAATCATAAAACAACATAAAAGGAAGTACCTGAGGGAGATGATAGAGAAGACTTGATCAATGCCCTAAAGTACCAATAGAAGTAATCGAGCTGAAATTACAGAAAGAACGAAACTTGTGAAATTAGGGTTTTGGGTGAAGACGAAATCAAAATCGAAGATAAATTGGAGAAGTGGTTGGGTTCGATTAGGGTTCTCTATTCGCCCAAAATGGTCATGATGGAATAGATAACCCTAAATTGTAAACATTTTGTTTATATGCTTTAGTGAATGAAATGACAAATGTAACCTTGTATTTGTGAAGGTGGAAGCCGGTTAACGCTCTGAAAGTTGGGTGGGCTTTATCCGTGCCCAACCCGAACTTTGGTCGATCGTGGTCACAAAAATAATACATATCTAGTTTAACCTCTTAAATAACTTTACAACCTTAATTCAAGTGTTTCTCTCATAAACCTTTGGAGCTTGAATTCGTTATAAGAGTTTGATTAACATCTTACTCACCACATAACTCTCATCTCATGATGATGGTGTACTTTATGCTTGAAGTGAAGCTTATTTTGATGACGGTATATTATGTATTGAATGGAGTTTATTTTATCGAATTTCTTGTTGATAAATTTGTGTAAATGATGTCGAACATGATCAATCGAATTGACCACCCAATTGACTAACCCAAATACCTTTGGTCATTTGGTTTACCAGAACATGTGTAGGCAAACTTTGAGTTGGTTACGGTCAAGAATTTCCTACCTGAAGTTGAGTTGGGTTGATCATGGGCAAAATGACCAAAGTCACGGTCGGGATTGAGCACTCTTAAAAACCCGTCCAACCCGACCGATATGCATCCCTAGTTAATGTTACGGTTGGTACAACATAAATGTTTTGTAATTGCTGAAATGTTTTCGGTGATTTAGACAATTGCTAACCATATGATCAACTGAATTTAATAGTTAGTAATCGCTGGATCACCAAAAATATATATGATTCGGTAAGATGTCTGATGTATCAAGAGGTCTAGGGTTTGTTTTTGTTTTTTTTAAAGGTAAGCTACTTTTGATGGGAATTAATCTCAGGACCTCTTGGTTTTCTAAGCACTATAGCCCTACCAATTGGTCATGTCGATTTGGTTGACCATAAACAAATGTGTATGTGTCATCTCCTATGTTATGGTTTATCACTTTATCATGACGTATCTAGATACAACCGTTAAAACGACAGTGCAGTAATAAATAATAAAGAACCAAAAAGATATATTCTCGCTTACCAATACACTTACATCAAGTAAAGTTGTGGAAATGTGTTGGAATAATAAACAGATTTACCTCATTTCCAGCAATATGTAAGAAGCCAAAAAGAGATACTGTAATCTGACCGGAGAGAGAGGTTGCAGCAATACTGGAATAAGAACATAAAATGTAATAAGTGTAGAGCCGAGTCACAAAAAATATCACTTTTTTTAAGACGCTTTCACACACTGCCCAACAAACAGTGTAACGCTGCACGGTCGTCCTCAGGATAAAGCAGCAATTTTATGTTAATGAGTTCTTCTCTTGCAGGGAGAGAACCTTATGCTACTTTGTACTTCTATAATATACTCGGATTCAAAAATTTATGAAATACTGCAAGAGAGAGAGATGAAGAACTGTATACTGAGATGTGAAAAAATACTCAAAGTGGTTTTCTTTTATATACCAAAAAAGGAGTTATTATGGGAGGAGACACGTCATCCATAACGGCTAGTGGGACATGTAGCGTCTGAGTTAAAACTCAACGGATAGTAACGTTTCAGTCAAAACTCAACGGTTTGATTAAAACAAAAAGCCCAAGCCCAACTCCAAGAACTTTTCAATAAAAAGAAGAATTTTTTAGACTTTGGACCCCAATATTTTGAACAACCTTGGCATAACTCCCCACAATTGGCATTTCTTAGACTTTAGACCCCAAATTTGATTTTCTGTCATCAACCGCCGGAGTCAACTTGGTCTTGACTCTATTGACTTAGTTTAAATTCTTAAATGTCTAAATAACCTTAGCTAGTGTGTGGTATGCCTTAATCTAACCTAATGAAGACATGATTTTTTCTCTCTAACTTCAAAACCCAAATATAACTTCTACCCTCCAACATACCTTCAACCAACATAAATTTTCCCAATCGAAGAGTGAATAATGGTGGAAGAGCCAAATTTGACACCGTGATGGTGAAGATTAAGAAGTTATTGTTCTTCCTTACGAGTTGTACTTTGTTTGGTCTGATCATGTGGTTCCTTCTCTAAATTCTCGTCATACCGGAGACAAACACCGCGGTGGTGATCGAGGTGAGAAACCTTATCTTCTTTGTTGATTTTTACTGATTTCTGAGTTAGGGTTCAATTTTGTTTTGATGTTTTTAGTTCCCAGATTCAACCTTTGGGAAAAATCTTGGGAATTTTTTTGTTGTTGTAGAATTTGACATTTCACTCCCAAGATCCCATCATTGGGTTTATTAAATTTAGGCCTGTAATGGGTAATTGTTGTACAATGAAGAGAAATTCCCAATTGGTATAAATTGGCACAAAGGGGTTTTGGTAGGGAGGGAGATAATTGGGTTTTAGGAAGAAAGATCTGAGGGAATTTGGGGATTAATATTTGGGTTTGGGGTACAAAGTTGAGGAGGAGTTTGTAGAACAAGGAGTAAAGTTTTATTCTTTCTTCTGTTCTTGCATTAGATGTATGCAAAAAGACTGTGGTTTGCTATTTTACTAAACTGGTAGATTAAATTATGTATCTTTACTCTTACCAAATACTGATATTTAATCTATTATGTACAGCCTGAGAATCGGGTGGGAGGATACACGGGAAGATGAAAATGACCTTATCCGGCAAATGGACTCCTGGAAATATTCACACAGACCAGAAGCAATGTGAATATGGAGGCGATTGAGACTGAGGTATCTATTTTACTGAACTGGTATTTTATATGTGTGTTTACTCTTATTCAATATGGATATTTCATCTTCTTCTTTTCGTACAGGCTGAGGTCCTGGCGGAACTCAATGGGAAGATAGACGAAATGATGACACTATCTGGCAAATGGATTCTAGCTCACGTTGTTAAATAAACATTCAGCCAGACCGGAAATGTGAATTTTAAGAGGACTGAGGCCAAGCTTGTTGAAGCAGTTGAATCGAGTGGTCAAAATCGAGAAATTGTGATAGTTTCCAGTATTTCTGTTCTTTTTAGTTTTTACCTGATGTGTGAAGGATATCACTAATTTTGTCTTTCTACTCCCTCCGAGTATATAACAAATACATTGTCTTTCTCTTTTCTACCCTTTATCTTTTTCTTTATCTTATTGGTTTCCCCAACTTTACCAGTCACCTCTACACTATTTACAGTCTCTGTCATGGCATCGCTCTCGTCCTCCCTCCCTGACGATGAGGTCTCCTCTGAACTCGAAGATACTACAAATCTACTTGAAGGAATTGTAGGTTTGGAATGCATATTGAACCTACAGATACACAAAATATTTTGTCATTATCTCTACTTTCCATATTACACACTATACACGGTGAAAACAGGCCCACCCAAATTTATACCTAGTTAATACGCCTACTCTACAATTTCCCAAAAAAATAAAAGGCAATCATTTCGAGTTATCCCTCTTCTTCTCCAAATTAACATTTTCTCTCTCTATAACTTCTTCATATGACAAAGCTTCAAAACTACATAACTCTCTCATCAGTTATCCACATATCTTAAAACCAACCTACTATCTACAAACATAAACATAGTACTAGAAAACACAAATCAAACAAACATATACACAGATTACCAACCTATACTTGAAGAACAACAATCTTCTGTTTTATCCGGACGTTTTCCTGAGGATGACCGCTCCCGACGCTTTTTAGACAATTTTTTTATCACCTGATGGACCTCTCTCTCTCAAAACACACTCAAAACTCAAACGTTTCCTCTCTGTGAGAATGGGCTTTGCAAAAAAAAATTCTCTTTCTACAACTGTTGATAATTTATGAGGGAGAGAGATACGAGTTTTTATACTCTCCCTCGGTTTTTGAAATGACGGCTCCTTCTGACACGCGTCAGCCATCCCTACTGTCTCTACAGGCGCGTCTTTACAGTTAAAAGCATCATCATGACTTCTGTGATAATGTCTACTATTATCACGTCTGTCTATATTGTCTGTCATTAAAAATTCTACACCTCTTCCTCAACACAGTACAAACGACCAATCACCTTACTTTTATACTCCACTAATATCGTACAACATTCCTAAAATAGATTAATATTCAAAATTAGAGGATATTTATACAATTGTTAAAATCCATAGCTGTCCTCCACAATATCCGTACACAAACAATAAACCAGAATACTTTATTCTTATTCAATCAGATCGAGGCATCAACTATACCTCATCTTACATTTATTTGGGTTCCAACACAGAATACTAAAAATAGGTTACTTATTACGTGTTCTCATACTTCGAGTTTACCGAGCTCTCCAGCTACATTTAAAGCAACCTCAATGGTTCGTCTCCCCACCCAGAATTATCTCCCCTCTTACTGTTCTTGCATCATCTTCAACAATCTTGTCATACGTGAGCTATCGAATAGTCAGTTCTCATACCGTGGTACTCAGAAGTGACCTATGAAACACATCGTACCAGAAAAAGCAATCATACTCTGCACGCTTATCTTTATCATTTAGTCCGATCAGATTCAATGGCCATTCTGGTAAAGCAGCATCATAAAGCAATCGACGAAAATACCGTTCACGAAGTTTAGCAACCTTGATATAAAACTGACCATCTACTGCCTGATGCGCACGTTGAGAACGAGTCCTCACCATGGTTAATCGCATTACCTCCATAGCAAAATTACCCTTGTAGAAGATACAAGGCATAACAACCAAGAATCACTACTTTATAGCCACCAAGAAGATCTCTGCAAATCCAGATCACCCCATAGATTTTGCTGAAGGGGATATTTTCTAAGAAATTTTTTGGGGATAGCAGAATATCAACATCAAATACAAAATATTATGACAGGTCATTCTTTCCATATTTTGAAATATCTTCTTAGATTTTATACGAGCAAATATGCAGATGGCAACATACAAAATCAATTGGATGACCTACAAATCAATATTTATCAATTTTCATAGTTCGAGACATTCTATCATCCAGTTCGAATACATAGATTGCAGAAAACCATATATATTTATATCCACCAAGTCATCTCGCAAAAAATATCTACTTCCTATCACCACATTTTCGAACTCCTCTAAATTTTCAAACCTCACCTATCACTACCATTTACCAAATGCACTCCTTACAGCTCAATTTTCCTCATCATACCCTATGATAAACTAACACCTATTTGCAGACTCTTACTTTACAACAACAATCTGCACAAACAAGTTCAGCACAAAGAGTTAAAATACCAGAACGAAAACATTTCAATAGTTTGAAGATTTCTCTTAGATAATACTTTACAAATAACAAAATATTCTAAATAATTCCAACAGATTACTTTTCAAAGTTATAGTTTGAATTGCTTTTTAGCAGCCCACAGATAGGAAGATGAAACTGAAGCAATTTCCAAACTTTGATCCCATGCTACAAGGTCCAGGAAACAGTTAGAACTGGGAATTACAGATAAAAGATCTTCTTCATGGCCAATATCTATGGTCCATGGAAAAAATAATCTCCTCCATCATCGCCACCTTTTCCACCATAACCCCTACCTCCTCGCATGTTAGAGACAGATGAAAGATCATATTTCTTAGAAATGACCCACTCATTAGCGGGATACCGGTAAGACTCCCTCAAATGAATGTCTGTTGCTTTATCTTCAGTTGTAATAGCTTCCCCCGTCAGCAACCGAAGCCCATTTTGGCATTCCGCCTCAGATGTCAACAGATAGTGAAATCGTACCATCTGATAATAATCATCCCCCACCTCCATTACTTCTTCATAAGACATGCAGTGATAGGTAGGCGACACATGAATCGGTGTCGGCAGATACAGAGGTTGGTATCCGAAGTACCGAATACGTAATTCCTCTATTTTTTTATGAATCCTAGACTCCCGAGATTGGTTCCTGATAGTCACCATACTCTTAACAGTTCAAAGTTTTCAGATACAGAAACAAAAACACAGAGAAGAAAATAGTTCAGAGAAGAAGACTTGGTTCATCACATCACCTCAGAATACCTTTTATACTATGGTCATCACTAACTCTTCAAATTTTTAATGTCAAAAGGATTTCCCATACAAACAACATTAACTATAACCATTGGTTCTAGGAAACCCAAGAGGTACCAATAGATATTCATCAATTGACGTTAGAAATGATTCCCAGATATTAACTACAATATTAATGATACTTCTCAACCAACACCACTCGCCCACAAGGCTTCTCGGACAGTTGGCTGAGAGGAAGCAATTATAGTGGCTTATTCCACATCTCGGATTCATGCTTCATCTTCAAACTACATATAAACTTTCGACCTTATTAATAGAGCATGTGACACATTTGTAGCATGATCATAATCAAGACAGCATCATAAGGAAAAATACGAGTTTCTCAACCAACACTACTCGCTCATGATACATCTCGCGTTTTTATTTAAAAGTCGTCTTGAAATATGCTTATTTCGCATCTCGGACTTATACCTCATCCTCGAACTCAACAGCATACATGAAACATTACTTAAGATATATTAAGTATCCCTAAGTTCGAGTCATCGTTATTCGACCTCTACATCAACAGTTCGAGTCAACGGATACAACATCATCAATAAAGCCGTTACAAGAACAAACAGAGTTAGCCCGTTATACAATCTTGTCAAAGAATATCAAGCTTATATTTTGTAACGTCCATCATTAAGAATCTTAATGGTCGTCAAACGGTCATATTATAAGACCTATAAGTAGAACCAGAGAATTCTAGATGAAGGATGGAGGATTTTTCACCCTAACATTCTATATATTCAGAACTTTCATTGTAATAAGCTAGCAATCTCAATAATATCATATCTCTTTCTCAAAATCCTCAAGATTGGTCATGGTTTTTAATATATTCAAAGGTTTTCTACGCTAAATCATCTTGTTAGCTATTACCTACTATTTTTTAGCGTTATAAACACATCTGGTGTAAAGGCTAAGTCTAAATCCCAAAATTAGGCTATTACATCTGGCGCCGTCTGTGAGAACGAAGTTCTCAAACTCATTGTCTCAAAAATTGTTGATTATCATTTCTCATGATGGCACTTCGAGATCAAATCACACTGATTACTCCAGCAGAAGAAAATGCCGCTCTAGTAGAGCTGAGGGCTAATCTAAACTCTGAGACAAAAAGGTGTGCCACTTTAGAGAAACAGCTAGCGAGTGTACAAGATGTGTTGAAAGTTCTATAGGGTCAGCAGATCGCCACCCAGAAGAACAAAGTCGTACAACCTGAGGCTCACGAATCTCTGTTCATGACAGAATATAATATTCCCCAAAAGGCAATCACTTAGGAGGTGCACTTCGATTTAATCATCATCAACAGGAAATAAAGCCTATTATGATCCAGGTGGTCCACCAAGAAGTAGATGGTGACCCTGCAGGAATCAGACAGACCGAAAATCTACTTCGAAGAGTTTGAGTTCCAGCAAAAGAATGTCTAAGTGAAGGGAATGGCGACCACAATCTAGGAGAAGGACGTATTACACGCCCAACCACTACAGCTCGGCAATATGTAACTCAGGAACATGTTAACAAGTGAATCAAAGAACTACTCAAAGCTTAGACTCAGACTAAAGAAGTCCACAACATATTACAGAAAAGCCCGATCGCACAGGAGCTATTAGATGGTGAGGTCCCCACCAGATTCTACACTCTGAAGATCCAAAAGTACAAAGGAACTAATCCAATAGAACACGTCCAAGAGTTTCAGGATGCTTTAGGCCTACATTCCACATCCAACCACATTTTATGTCGGCTCTTTCCTACTAGCTTATCCGGCGAACCCCTACGATGGTTCCGCACACTACCCGAAGGATCCATTACAACTTTTAAACAGTTGCAAGAACTTTTTGTCAAGAATTACTCGTACAACAGAGACAAAGGGGAGAATCAATACTCTATTTTTAGCCTTAAGCAAATGCCTAGGGAGAAGCTCGAGACATTCACTAAGAAGTTCTTGAAGTTAGCTCGAAAGGTAGATCGACTCGATCAGAAAATTACTATTTCGGCTTTTACCAATGCTTTACTCGTCGATGGAAGGGCGAAGGAGTACCTCGTCTTAAACAAACTTGCAACTTTGGAAGATATAATCAAAAAAGTTAACGGATATATCGATTTTAAAAGAATGGCGTCCGACAGACAAAAAACCCAGAAATCAACATTGGCAGCTAGAGATCAATCTACATGCCAAGATTTCAGCCGTACTGCTGATCAAGGAGGAGACAGGAAGGGAACAAAGTTTAATGATGAATGACCCTGGAAGGGTAGTAACTTACCAAAACCCTGTTTTCCCAAGATGAATATAACCATAGCCAACATTTATCCTATACTTCAGAAGGATAATTTTTTTTGCAATACACAGTATCTCCAGCCCATTGAGAACAAACCCTATTACATTCACCATAAGGTCTAACATCATGAGACAGAATACTATTTTTCCTTACAACGACTGTTGGAGTATATCATTACAGATGGACGAATGTACGAATAAATTGTGGATGTTGAGAGTTACAAGAATGGGAGTTACAAACTTCCTACAGCAGCCATACAAATTGAAGAGCCGGCAGGGGAGAAGCATTTGTATCATATCCAGCTCAGTCACTTCATTGAGACTCAGACAATCAACCAATCGAAAAGAAGAAAAAGATCTCGAGTCGGCCAATGTCACATAACCTATCTATGAACGACAAAGAAGCTTATTTACTTCCCGTATCCAACTCCCAATGCACAGAGATTTCTTTCGATGACTGCAATGTTCGTCATGTCAACTTTTCTCACCATGATGCTTTGGTAATCATGCTAAAAATGAGAAATGTTGTACTACATACAATAATGATAGATACTGGTAGTAGTATTGAACGACTGTTTTAAAGCACGATTGATTAGATTAGACTGGACGATAAGGTGCAACCCAGTGACATTGACATCTGTGGGTTCAATGGGTCTAAAGAAGAATGCATGGGAAATTAAGATAATACTTTCTATTACAGTAGGACCAGTAACAGTTGACGTTGTCTTTTATGCTATCAATGCAAAATCTCATTATTTGGGTATAATGGGTTACACAATATGCGAGCTATTTTGTCGACCTATCATTTTGTGTTACGCTTTAAATGGGAGGGCGACATTTATGAATTAAAGGAAGACAAAAGCTAGCTCGAGCGTGCAAAAACTTTGTTGCCCACGAACCAGAGCCCTCAGAGCCACAACTCGCATAACAATTACAGAAAACAACAAAAAACATTACAGAAACCTATATAATAAGCTCTACATAAAACCATAAGTCAAGTGCAGAAACCACAAAGTACGTCGAAATTAGTAGAGATAAATAAGGAACATATATTGGCATTCTTCTGCCCGCAGCAGAATGAGATGTTCTCATCCAGTTTCTTAAAGACAATAGTGATGCTTTCGCTTGGACATTCTATGAAATACTAGGCATTGATCCAAATCTGGCCTTCTATAAGCTTAATTTGAAAGAAAAAACTAAAATAATCAAATAAAAGTAGAAGACTTTAGCACCAAGGCTCCAAAAGGAAGTCAATAAAGAGATCAATAAACTCATCGAAGTGAGTTTTATCCGAAAAGCTAATTATTCAGAATGGATCTAGAACATTGTAGCAGTACCAAAGAAGAATGGTAAGATCAGAGTGTGCGTGGATTTTACGGACCTCAATAAGCATACTCCAAAGGACAATTTTCCACTCCCTATTATAAACTATTTGCTCAATTTTACTACGGGGAACAAACTCTTTTCCATGATGAATACAACATCATGGCACAACCAGATACCTCTGCTACCCGACGATCAAGAGAAAATGGCTTTTATTACAGAGCATGACTTGTACTGCCAAAAGGTTATACCTTTCGGTCTCAAGAATGCTGGAGCTACTTTTCAAAGATTGATGGCACATATGTTCAAAGATCACATCGGAAAAACGATGGAAGTTTACATTGATGATATGTTGTGTAAAGTCTTAAAAATGAGAACCATATCGCAGATTTACACACAACTTTCGAAATTCTCCGTTTCTACAATATGCGACTCAATCCTGACAAATGTCAGTTCGGGGTTCATTCAAGCAAGTTCTTGGGACATTTAATTAGCAAGCGAGGAATAGAAGTTAATCCAGATCGTATTCACGCACTGTTATCTATGCCTTCTCCAAAAACAAAGAAAGATGTATAGAAGTTAGTAGGCAAGATTATTGTAATAAATCGTTTTATCTCGAAGTCTTTAGATCAATATCGATGGTTATTTACTCTATTGTGTGAAGGAACAACATAAAAGAATTTTAAGAAGGATCCTGAGATCGAGTGGACAACAGAATGCGAAGCAGCATTTCAAGAACTCAAACGTTATTTGGGTAAACCACCAGTGACGAGCCCACCTCACGTTGGGGCAGAACTTACCATATATATTGCAGTTACCGATGAATCGCTAAGTTTGGTTCTCATTCAACTTGATGAAAAAACATAGAAACCTGTTTACTTCATCAACAGGACTCTCACTCCAGCAGAATCCCGGTATACCACGATAGACAAATTATTCTTAGCTCTCGTTTATACATCGCAGAAGTTGAAACAATATTTTCAAGCCCACTCAGTTCGGGTAATGATAATTTTATTTTTTTGCAAAAGGTATGATTGTATTAGAGACGAAAAAGAGAGGATAAAAAACAAAATACAGGGGAGGCAGAACCAAACCCCCCCCCCCCCCCTGGGAAAATTACAGATTAAGAGACTAAAAAATATTCAAGCAGGGGGTCCTCCAGACAAGAGATGAAAGAAGGTGTTCCCACAAAATCTTCCTTCTCGTGATATGGCAAAGAGATTCCTTTTTTGTAGCTTGAGCCGCGGAGAAGTTCCCTTCTTTCCATATATCATTACTCAGTTTGGGTAATGATAAATTATCATTTGCAAGAGGTCTTATCCAAATGTGAAAAATCCAGACACGTACAACAATGAGCGGTCACTCTTGGCGAACACGAAATCCGTTTTAAACTGTGACATTATGAAAAGAGTCAAGCAATAGCAGATTTTCTTACAGACTTCCCAGTAGAAGATTCTGACTGGGAAGAAGACAGTACGAATACTAATGAAGAACAGTTCGAAGAAAAATCAGACTGGGTAACTCAAAAGGGATGGTACCTTCTAACTGATGGATCCTCCGGACCTGCAGGATCAGGCATCGGAATCGTGCTTATTACACCTTCCAACGACAGGATCGATAAAGCAATTAAACTCAATTTTGAAGCTATCACAATGAGCCTAAGTATGGGGCAATAATTCATGGTCTAGATATGGCTCTCGAAATTGAAGTCTCCGAGTTATTTGTGTATACGGACTCTCTACTCATTGTTAACCATTACATATAAATTTTTTAGAAGAATGGAAAGATGATTGATTACGCAGCAAAAGTAGCCGACAGAATGCGCAGATTCAAGAGGATTACTATTAAACATTTTTTGTACAGAGAAAATAGACATTCTGATTCCCTCGCATATCTAGCAGGAGTCCTCGACACAGAAGCTCGATATCTCAAGATCGAAATATTATCCACCCCCCAATATTAATATTATAAGCTCAAATTTTATTAATACTGGGGGCATTGAAGAGGACGATGACGATTGGAGACAACCTTTCCTTATATATATTGGAACTAAAAACACGTTTGACGGCGAACTCCCTAAAGATCCCACTGAAAGAAGATGCGCGCTTGATAATGCTAAGTGATACATCATAGAAAATGATCTCTTATACAAAATTTTGGTCATAGGACCGTACCTTAAATCTTTATCGAACAAAGAGGCTAAAAAATTCTTGCATAAACTTCACAAAGGCACTTGTGGTTCCCATGCAGCAGGACGAACTCTAGCCAATCGAGATCTTACTCAAGGAGTCTTCTGGCCTAAAATGAAAGCTCAAGCCATTAAACTTGCAAGTAAGTGTGATGCCTGCCACCGACATGACCCCCAAATTCGAGCTCCAGCCTTAGAACTCCATTCCAACAACGTTGTTTGGCCGTTTAAAAGATGGGCCCTCAACTTGTAGAAGAATTCCCCACTGCACCGGGCAAAAGGAAGCATCTCCTAGTATCAACATATTACTTTACTAAATGGGTGGAAGCAGTCCCTCTATGTCATACACGAGAAGACGAAGTCATCAAATTTATATGGGAAACCATCATCATTCGATTTGGTTGCCCTCATCTCATCAGAATCGGCAATGAGCCTCAATTTGTCAGCTCCAGAGTCGTTAAATTCCTTAATCAGTACAACATACACTCTCCTTCAAATCCATATTACCCACAAGGAAATGGTCAGGCATAAATCACAAATCGCACTATTGTAGAAGGAATCAAAAAGCACTTAATAGAGAAGAAAAATAATTGGGTCCAAGAATTACCGCATGTCTTATGGGCATATCGTACAACTCCTTGGGTATCAACTGGATGCAGATCGCTTCTCCTTGCATATGGTACCGAAGCAATCATCCCCACTCAATATCATCACCCATTGCGTGACTATACCATGACAGATGAAGAAAACAAATTTTAGTTGGCATACAACTTGAACTAGATAGAGGAAACTCGAGATAAACCAATTATGAATTTGGGAAGATACCACCAAGATTTAACCCGATCATATAACAAGCGAGTTTGTCATAGAGAGTTTGAAATTAAAGATCCCGTCCTCTGAAAAGTTTCCAAACACAGAAAAGAAGTCAATGCTGGGAAACTAGCCAAAAATTGGGAATGTTATTTTGTCATTATTAGAAAAAGTGGCATTGGTTCTTACGATCTCGCCACTGAACATGGAGAGCGAGTACCTAATCCTTGGAACACGAGGAGATTGAGGCTGTATCGAAGATAATAACCTATCACAATGTACTTTTCTAAAATCAATCTATCTTGTATGACGATTTTACATCAATGAAAGACTTATGTTTGATCCAATACATCTAAGTACTTTCTACTATTTCATATAGTACTCTATCTAAAACATTATTTGTACGCCAATCTTACACCAATGAAATACTTATGTTTGATTGCCCTACATTATAATACTTTTCTAATATATCCAATAAGTACTTCTATATACAGATGAAAGATCGTTTGTTGCTTTAGCCAAACTGATCCTTTGATATATTACAGGTCGCCTATTAGTTTACCCAATTCGACCAACTATCTATTACATTATAGGCCGATTAATGGTTCATCCAATTCGACCAAACAGATTGCACATTACCGATCATTTGTTGTATTAGCCAAACTGATCCTCTACTACAATACAGTTCGATTAATGGTTCATCCAATTCGACCAAACAAATTACAGATTATTTTGTTGCTTTGGCCATAATAATTATCTATTACAATACAGATCGTTTGTTGCTTCGGCCAAACTGATCATATATCACATTACAAGTTGTTTATGGCCTCAGCCAAACCGACCTTCTATATTTTTCTACGTTTATTGCCTCAACAACCATCTACTATACGAAATCCTTTGGAGTCATTCTATAAAATAGGTATCCAACTCTTACATTATCGTTGGTCAAACATAAGGCTAGTACAGATCATTCTTTTTGTCAACAGTCCTATCTTCATACACTCTATTTACTAAAAATAGATTCATATGCACGACTAGCAAGTTTAACTCCTTTAGCATCCCCAAACCTTAAAATATGAAATATTAGGTTTTCTTTTGTTCCATAACTCGAGTGGCGAAGAAAGTGGCTTAGAGTTAGGAATTCTATTAAATACATAGCATGCAGTTAAAAGTATTTAACCTCACTAATGAGGTGTTGCACCTGAACTAACCATAATAGCAACTACAAGTTCAGTAAGGGTACAATTTTTTACATTTAGCTTTACCGTTCATTTCAAGAGAATAAGGTTCATTAGTTTCATATATAATACCTTTAGATTTGTAAAAATCATTTAAAATAGTTGAATCATATTCAGTTCCTTTATCGCCTACGAAAACGTTTAATTTTATTTTTAAATTAGTTTTCAATTTCTGCTAAAAAGATTTTGAACATATCTAGAGCTTCACTCTTATTCGCCATAAGATAAACATAAGTATAGTTTGAATAATCATCGATAAAAGTAATAAAATATATTTTTTTATTCCTGGTTAAGACACTGTCAGTTCACATATATTCGAGTGTATAAGATTTAGAGGTTTCATTTCCCTTTGGACAGATTTGTGTGAAATCTTTGTAATTTTTGTTTGACTGCAAGATTCACATTTCTCGAAACTGTCCAAGGGGCACTTAGGAATTAACCCCAAATTATTCATATTTTAAATAAGTTTCGTATTAACATGACAAAGTCTAGCTTGCCAAAAATTTAAAAGTGCAAACAGAGTAAGAAGTAGTTTTATTGATATTAATATTCATCTTAAATATTCCATCACAGGCATATCATTTGTCAACAAAAACACCCTTCTTAGTGATCGTATACTGGTCCAATCCTATAGTATGCAGAAATCCAGCCTTGTTGAGAAGAAATTCGGAAACCAAAATCTTCCTTATTTCTAAAGTGTGCAGAACATCCTTTAGCAGAAGTGTCATTCTAGAAGTGAAGTTCAGCTCTGCATCCACAGTTCCGTAAACCTTTGTGGTATGGGAGTCTCCCAATAGCACATTCTTGTCTACAGCCTCAGTATTGTTTTTAAACCAGGCATTGTCATAGCAGACATGGCGGGTAGCGCCAGAGTCAGCCCACCACTCTTCTCTTCTACTTATCCGACTGACCTCTAATATCATAGTAACAAAGTGCTCTTCGGTCACATGCGCCCGGGGAGGTCTAGGACGCTTGAGGTTCTAACAAAACTTAGTCATATGGCCAGGTTTGTTACAATTGTAGCAAATGAACTGAACAGGGTTAAGAAGAGGGCCCACCTTGGTTTCTATTATGATTCTGGCCATTTTAAAATTGGTTAGGTTTACGGTTTTGGTTTGGTTTCATGGTTTTCTTGTTCGGCTTGAGAATAGCCTTTCCCTTATTTTTATTGTTTGAGGCAATCAGAATTCCTTCCTTGATATCTTATTTTCGTGCCCCTTCTTCAATCCTTAGCCGGACTATCAGACTTTCCATAAAAAAACTCTTTCAATTTGTGCCTGAGGGTATTCTTAAATTCTTTCTATCTAGGTGGGAGCTTGTCTATTAGGGCAACCACCTGGAATTGCTCACCGAGCGGGATACCTTCTGATACTATCTTATAAGTTATCTTCTGTAAATCATGAGACTGGGTAATTACAGATTTGTTATCGACCATCTGAAATTTGAGGTAGCGGTTAACCATATACTTCTTCGACCCAACCTCCTCGGTGTCATATTTCTTTTTAATTGCATCCCAAACATGTTTGGATGATTTTATTACATCATAACAATCATATAGATCATCTGCCAAGGCATTCAGGATGTAATTCTTAGAAAGGAAATCCTACTCAGTCCATTTTTCGATTGCTAGTTCATTTTCAGCAGTAAGTGATGGCTCATATACCAGTTTTGAGGTTGCAGAAATAGAAGCAACCTTCTTGGTGGTAAGATAAAAGAAGACCTTCCGTTTCTACTATTTAAAATGCAAACCTTCAAACTTGAACGGTTTGTTTTGGTTGGTGAAAACAGAAGTCTGATTCTTATCGTCCTCCATAGCAGAGTATGCAACGTCCTAAAATTGTTGGAATAATGAACAAATTTACCTCATTTTCAGCAATACGTAAGAAGCCGAAAAGAGATACTGTAATCTGACCGGAGAGAGGTTGCAGCAGCACTAAAACAAGAATAAAAATTAGAATAAGTATAGAGCCGAGTCGCAGACAATGTCACTTTCTTTAAGACATTTTTGCGCACTGTCCAGCAAATAGTATAACGCTACACGGTTACCTCCAGGATAAAACGGTAGCTTTATGTTAATAAATTCTCTTACAGGGAGAGAACCTTCAATGTCACTTTCTTTAAGACATTTTTGCGCACTGCCTAGCAAATAGTTTAACCCTGCACGGTTACCTCTAGGATAAAACGGTAGCTTTATGTTAATAAATTCTCTTGCAGGAAGAGAACCTTCTATTACTTTGCACTTCTATAATATACTTGGATTCAGAAATTTGTAAAATTCAACGAGAGAGAGAGATATGAAGAATTGTGTCCTGAGATGTGAAAAAATACTGCAGGTTGGTTTTCTTTTATAGACTAAAAAAGGAGCCGCTACAGGAGGAGATACATCATCCACAACGGCCATTGGGATACGTAATGTCTGAGTCAAAACTCAACAGATAGATCCACAACGGCTAATAACATTTGTGTATTGAAATAAAAGCCCACCACACACTCACACACTCACATGCTTCCCACTTACTCATGTCTACAATCAATAATTAAGTGAGATGATATATATCTCTTCACATTCCCACTTTCTAAGAAATGTGGAACTATGTTCAAAGAACAAAAAATAGGCTACCCAACCAAAAGGTCATGGGTTCGAACCTTCAAAGGTTAGCTTATGGTTTTTAGAGATAAAACCCAACAATATGTTTTAATCTCTTTGTATTTATAAGGGTACTTCAACTGTGTGGAATCTTCAAAAGATGGTTTATAAATAGAAATGAAAATACTTAGACGTATTATAAATCACAGTAAGCTTTAAGTTTCTATTTAGGGTCTTCATCACTTATTACTTCTTGGTTAACACGTATACCAATTTCGCATGCTGAAGACCAGTATATAGTACACTGATGCTACTCAGATTTTTTTTTCTCCGTAATATTATAAATTGGGCCTTGTAAACTTTCAAAACTATATGGTTTCATGATTCTTTAGTTAAAACACAAGATGAAAAAAGTTAAAGGTTCTTCATTCCTGGGACTCCCTACAAATGCGGTTAAATGAGGCCAAACTACCTAAAGTCGTAGTCACAAACAACTAAGTCTCCAAAGTATCAGGTTCTAAACCCAAGGAACATATGCTAATGAATGAAATAAATAAATGTGAAGCACCAGTATAAATTAAGACTCTAAAAGGAGTATTGAATACTAATAAAGTACCTTCCACTGTCGCCCTGTTTCCACTCTGATCACGCTGAATGGCAAACACTCGACCCTGAGCCTGAGCCTGAGCCTGGCCCTGACCCTTACCTCGATACTGCTAAGCCTATCCCTGATGTCTGGCCCTGGTAACATTGTGTTTGGCCCTGTTGACGAAGTCCCTAACCATGAGAACTTTGATCGTGTTCATGAGATCGATACTGAGGCTGCTACCCATCTCTACGAGGATAACACCTATCAAGATGGCCATGCTCTCCACAAGAATAACAAGGACCTAAAATATGAGTCCCCTGAGCTTGAACAATTGCCCTGGTATCCGAAGATCTATCATCCCTTTGACGCTTCATGTTCTGCCCATGAGCATCCTGGTGACCTGAATCACCCTCTTCTTTCTTCTTGTTTAACCGTCTATACTTCTTTAGCTTGACATTACTCTGATAATCCTACTCAAATTCCTGAGTTGGTGAAACTAATTGTGTATAAGTCTATCTAATAAAACCTTTGTATCTAGTCTGAATAGGCGGAAGAAAACCATCTAAAAACTTCACAACCTTGGACTACTTATCAGCTACAACTGTTGGAACATAACAAGACAACTCTATAAAATGTGCTTCGTACTGTTATACTATCAGCTTCTCCCGAGTCAGTTGATAGAACTCGGTAGTCATCTGATATCGAAAGATTTGTAGAAAGTACTACTCAAAGAACTTAACCTTGAACTATGCCCAAGTCATTGGTGGTGTCAACCCGTGATTCCTCTCAGTCATCTCCCACTAGTTCCAGCCCTCGCTCTTCATGTAAAAAGTGGTATACTCCACTTTCTCTTTATCAGGATATTCCATGTTCTTAAAAATATTTTTAACCTGCTTTATCCAATCCTCAACAATCTTCAGATCAAGAAAACCCACAAAAGAGTCCAACTTGAACCATCGCATCTCTTTCTGCCATTTGTTACCAACCCTCTAATTGGCATTCTGCTACTGCATGAACATTTAAAATACCTGTTAAAAATTGCCCTGAGGAACAGTAACAGGAACAGGAACAAATGGCACAACAATCTCATCCTGAGAAACCTCTTAAACATAATCATGTCCCAAGTGAACCAAAGTCTCAGCGACAACCTAATACACCGATAATGCACCACGTCCCACACCATGACCCAAACCATGTCCTCTACGAACATTTGTTCGTAGACCACGCGTTGCAGCAGGCACACGAGGAACTGACACTTGAGTACTACAATGAGGAGCACCGTGACCTACAACAGTATGGTTAACAGCAATATGCCCATTACCTCATCCTCTCACCATCTAGACAAGATAAAAGCAAAAAAAATAAAAAATTAACAAACGTGCAAAAAAGATAAAAATCGAAAAAAACCGAAGAAAAAAATTAACGAGTCCTACTCCATTATCTAAAATGCTTAAGGTGTGTACTTAAGTGAAGGATTAAACCTAGCGCCCTGATACCAAGTTTGTCACGCCTCAAAATTTACTTTCTGATAATAAATCATAAAGCAAACCCCTAAGTATAACAAGTCGGGCATCCCACGGATGAACCCCACATATGTAATATAATTCTAAAGAATTTAACTACATCTACTTACACTAAAGCAACACCGTGAAAAAATATCAATTATTGAATAAAATGGATAATATCTCAACAAAATTTAATAACGAGAAATAGAATACGACAATGAAATCTGAAATAAAATATCATAAATACCCTACGATACAAATCAACAATCCAATAGAACTACAAGAATTCCAAAATGATCAGCCAAGCCTCACTAACCAAAATCTATTGTGCTCGGCCTCTTGTGAAAAATATAGCGCACAAGGCGTCAACAATCACAATTATTACCGGTCACTAAAAATGATAGACTGAGATAATGAAAAAAATATTAATGTGATATAATAATTTACCTATAGGTATAAATAATGCAATGATTATTGAGGAAATGAGGTTCAATTATTAATGTTTTTTTAAGTGTTTGTGCCAACAGGTATTATAAAGTAATTATTGAGTTTAATTATGTGTAGGGGATAACTAAAAGATGATGTACACAAGGTCACTTTTAATTTAATGGAACCACATTCTCGCACCCTTCTATCCTCAATAGAAGTGTATTCTTTATTGTCGAGCCAAGGATTGGTTAATTCCTTTAGTAAGCTAGGAGTTAGCGAGGGAAAATACCGGATCAAGGTGGTCAAGGAGTTTCAACCTACAGGTCTAAAGCCTGATTAATTTTTCACTTTTAAGGATTTAAGCCCATGGAGATTCTCGCGATGCAAGGACTGATAAGTAACTGGAAAAAATTTAGGGGCTTGCAACCCTGGGACACTGATGAACAGTTACCGAATCTTTTGTTTAGGGACTCCAACCCAAGAACCCTGACAACATAGTCCTACTGTGTACATGGCTCTAAGTTTTCCAATGTATAAATTATTTAAGAGACTGAAACTCAATAAAAATGACCTATCTGTCTTTGCTCTATAGGCAATGAAACTATATCATATGATTGGCAATCTTATGCTCAACGACCTTTCTACCCTCACAACTATAAAAGTGGGGATTTTGCCAATGATAACACTTTGACTACCAATGATTCTCTACCCTCTAATATGAAGGTTATATCAATTGAAGTCTTATCTATGTTGCTAAATTTAGGCCACATATAATCAAGTGACGAAACCAGTTTAAAATATAATTAGAATGTCGCCTTACTTGCCATAATGTATTAATAGTACAATGATCATCTCTTTTAATAGTTTCCACGTAAAAGACTTACTAACATGACTATAACTATGCGACAACCCCCAAATAACTTCTCACATAATACTCATATGTTTAAAACTATTATCATCTCACGATAAAACATTTATTTATAATCTAGTAATCACTAAGCATGCACTTCTATTAAATGAGTAATGGTTCGACCAGTATATCAATCATGGTACCAAGTCTTATTCCTTCAGGTTAAACATTAGTATGAAGTTATAAAGGTTTGGGATATACTTGTGGTTTTACCACTTAATAGAGGTGCCTTTAGTTTTAAAAGGTATATCAATAATAACCAATAGTAACCATCCAAATCATGCATTGCTTTCTTTAATGATACTACAATAATATAGTCTGCAATTTGCATTACCAACCTAAGATTTTCTTAAGTCATTATTATATTCAATAGTACAAGAGCATTTAATCTAACATGTTCAAGATTATTCCTAACGATGATAATTCATTGTTAATAAATTAGCCATAGTTAACATGATAAGCATCAATCTGCACCTTCCAATTAACTACAACCAAGAATTCATACATATAGAGGCCTTCTTCCATAATTCATATCCTAAATTATCACAGTAATCACACAATGGCCTAAAATAATGGTACTTGCCTTGATTTGACTGAAATGGGAAACGAGTAGTGGAGGATAGAGGTTGTTTGTAGCTCTCCTAAATTTCTAGCACTTCCTTTCTCTTACTTATAAGCTCCTGAAACCCCTTGATTTAAGGCTATTTGTTGATGCTTAAAGGATGGTAATTATCCAATCTTCAACTAAAAATTTAATGTTTTTCTTATCTTTCAAGATCTGTTATCTCTGAGATTGAGATTCAAATTTGGGGATGTGAAGCATAGTTTCTTTCTGACGGCTATAGTTATGAAGTAGTTGTTGTTGGAAAGGAGTCGAGGGTCTAAGGAGAAGAATAAAGAGGAGATTATGGTGGAAAGAGGAGAATAAGGGGGAGATGGAGAAGAATTAGGGAGACTATTTACATGAGTGGAATGGGTTGTTTATCTTTGGTTTTTGAAAACAAGATATTAAGATTACATACTCTAGTTGGCAATATAATAAACTACAATTGCGACCACAACGATCTATATACAAAAAAAAAAAAAAAAGTGGGGCGCCTACATAAGGCTTTATATGTTCTTAAAGCCTCTGTTTAGATAGGTTTACATGAACATATTTGAGAAGCTAGATCTCCAAAAGAAGTGTGGGACATATTTGCCATACTATTCTCATGCGCAAATGATGCTCGCCATAAATTGTTGCAAAATGAGATCGGCACGATTACACAAGGTGAGATGTCGATCTCTCAGTACTTCATGAAAGTCAAAAATATTTGTCATGAGATTTCCCAGTTGGATAAGAAGTCAGCTATAAACGAGGCACGTATGAGGTGCATTAATATTAGCGTCTTGAGGCCGGAGTATAGTAGTTTCATTATGGCAATTCGTGGTTGGCCCACACAACTACTAGAGTTGGAAAACCTCTTAATAAATCAAGAGACGTTGGAGAGAGAGATGGCTGGGCTTTCAGTGAAGGAGTACGAAGTGGCTTTCTTATCTGACAAAGGGAAGAAACCTAAATCAAATTGGAGAAAGAAGCCAAATGTATTCAAGGAGGAGAGAGTAGCGATAAGAAGAAGAAAGGAGAAGGTAAAGGTCATAAGAAAAAGTTTAGGACCTGTTATGCGCATGGGAAGTTTGGCCACCTTGCTAGAAATTGCAAAGTGAATTTTTTTTAAGGAAACTCTATCGAGATTGGCTTTCAAAAGGATTGAAGAGGCAAAAGTAAAGAAGAAGATTGGGATGTCCATGCTTCGTATGCAGCAACTGAAGAAGAAGAAGAAGAAGAAGAAGAAGACGACAATATTCTTACTTTGACTACAGTCGTGGAAAGTCCTGCCAGTGTTCGAACGAATCAACTATAAAAATGATTAGATAGTTTATTCGGGGTGTTCACTCCATTTGACTGGTGATATAAATAAATTTCTGAAATTGTGGAAGTACTGAGATAGAGAGATGGCATCATGGTGGTCTTCTACTAATGTTGTATTACCAGAGTCAGGGATTGCGCCAGTGTGTCAGGAGTCTGAACCTTCAATGGTTAGTAACTCGAGACCAGAGTTACCAAGTTCAAGTTCGAGAAGTTCTTCAAGTCTGTGGAAGACCGGTATTAGACAAACACCAATACAAGAGATTACGTCTAGTTGTGGAAGTTGCTCAAGTAGAAAATAAGTTAGTCTGGCTAGACAACTACAACTTAGTACCATACTCGATGACCAATCAGGAGTTCAAAAATTGGCAAGAGTGAAGAAGACAAATCCCAGCTATACATATATCGGCCTTTGCAGACGTTGTGTCTCTATCACAGTGTTGTGCGCCTCCAGACAAGATCGAAGAACTAAGCTCTTATATTGAAGCTAAAGGCATTACAGAGTGGGATAACACAATGAATGAAAAGATAGACGCACTAAAGAAAAAATGAGACGTGGGAATTTGTCCCATTGCCTAAAGGAGTGAAGTCGATCTCGTGTAAATATATGGGTATTTAAGGTAAAACGCAAGAGTGATGGATCTATTGAGAGGTATAAAGCCCGCTTAGTCGCTCGTAGCTTCTCACAGCAGTTTGGTGTCGACTATGATGAGACATTCTTTCTAGTTGCGAAGATGACTACTGTTAGAACATTTGTTTTTCTAGCATCAAACAAGTAATGGAAGCCGTGGCAGATGGATGTGAAGAACGTGATTCTCTATGGAGACGTAGATAAAGAAATATTCATGAAATAACCTGCAGGGTTTGTAGATCAGAAGAATCAAGAGTACGTGTGCAAGCTGAGGAAGGCATTGTATGGCCTAAAGTAAGCACCAAGGGCCTAGTATGGTAAGATTGGAGAGTTTCTGTTATTCTATGGTTATCAACTCACGCCCATTGATTCTAGTCTATTCGTAAAAAAAATTAAAGGAAAGATGGCGATCATCCTACTATATTCAGATGATCTCATAATCATTGAAGATGCCTTGGAGGAAATCCAAGAAGTACGGAAGCATCTCTCATCACGGTTTGAGATGAAGGATCTTGGAAAGTTGAAGCACTTCCTTGGTTTGGAAGTTGAAAGAAGCTCAAGAGGCTTATTCGTGTGTCAGATAAGATATGTTGAAGATCTACAAACTAAGTACAGCATGGTGAACTGCAAACCAATTGTGTCACCTATGGAGGTGAAGCAGGCGTTACGAGCAGAAGTTGGAGATGAGCTTGAAGTTACCCAGTTATATCGACAACTAGTGGATAGTCTTATCTATCTGATGATAACTCGACCTGGTCTTGCATTTGTAGTGGGAGTTGTTAGTTTATTCATACAAAGCCCAATGAAACCTCATCTCGAAGCAGTTCGGAGGATTCTCAGATATGTACGACACATAATAGACTACGGGATATTCTATAAAGTAGGAATTCAATCTCAGATAGTTGGATTCACTGATGCAGATTGGGCAGGAGATCTCTCTACGATAAGATCGACTATAGGGTACACATTTAGCTTGGGATATGGGGTTGTTTCCTGGTGTAATAAGAAACAACCAACTATAGCACTTTTGTCAACAAAGGTTCAATATCGAGCAGTAATAATGGTGGCACAAGAATGTTCCTCAGTATGCCTCTACTGTGATAACCAGAGAGTTATAAGGCTGGCGACAAATATGGTATTTCATGCAAGGACAAAACACATAGAGGTGTATCACCACCATATCAGAGAGAAAGCCCTAAGTGGTGAAATTAAGTTAGTACCAGTATCTACATATGACCAAGTGGCAGACATCTTTATGAAAGGGTTGCCGGTACCCAAGTTCAACAAGTTTCGCTCCCTTCTCAGAGTATGTATAAGCGAGTCGGTGCTAAGGGGGATGTTTAGATTCATCACCAGCATAGATGAAGTATCTTAGAAGAACCTAGAAGATCAAAGCTTAATAGAAAAGGTAGTAGAAGAGCTTATAGAGTTGTGTAGAGAGGTTGAGATGAAAGAAAGTTCTAGAGGGATGCAGTAGGTTACTTGAGGAGGTTCTAGGTCAGTAGTTACCATCTATAAATAGAGGTCTTGTTAAGATTGGTGGATCAAAATTAGTCCCACATTGGTTAAAGATGTGGTATAACACAAGGATATAAGAAGATACAAACTATTAAATTGTACCGAGGCCTTTTCAGATAAAACCTCACACCTAGCATATACTAGGTGGTAAAGGTGGAGACAATATCGGCACAATGTGGGGGATCGGGCCCCAACAAATGGTATCAGAGCCGACGGTTCGGATGGGAACATAGTCCACTGTGATTGGCGAGTACTCAGGATAGAACATGGATGTACGAAGAAATTACGGTGCTTGGGTGTAGTAGATAAGTCATTGTACATGGGTCTCAGGTGAGATGTTGTACCACGAAAGCTCAAACCAAGGTGAAGATTGTTGGTGGGCGTATCTAATCGTATTGGTGGCAGAAGACAATTGAGGACTAACGGAGTTTGATCCAAGGTGGAGATTGCTAAGATTGGTGGATCAAAGTTAGTCCCACATTGGTTAAAAATGTGGTATAACACAAGGATATAAGAAGATACAGACTATTAAATTGCACCGATGCCTTTTTAGATAAAACCCCACAAAGTCCATACTAGGTAGTAAAGGTGGGGACAATTTCGGTACAATGCGGGGGATCGAGCCCCAGCAAAGTATTGTTAGGGATGAACATGCGGAATACATTCCCCATGCACAATTTGGTTTTATCCGTTATCCTCATGGCATACAAATAATCAACCAAGAAACATAGATGCAATTAACATGTACACAAAACACAATATTTACTGGAGGTTCACCTTAAGGCTACTCTCCACCACTAAGTTAAAAAGCCACTATGTATCCAAGTTCAATTACAAGCCCTCAAGGGATTCTAACAAACATGAAAATTTTTAATCTCACAATAATTCTTACATAGATTTACAAGAGATAAAAGAAACATAAGAGATCCATCAAGAATATCGAAGATTACCTCAACAAAGACCATGTTGCATACCTTCTTCTCGAAACCCTTCAATATTCTCTCTTCCTTGATTTCTCATCTTAGCAAACAAGATGTACTTTCCCTCTCACCATCAAATCCCAAGAGAACACCCTCCACCTTCCTTGTAAAGACCAACTCTTTACAAGGTCTATCATAAATGCTATATCTCTTCTAGATTTTAAGTTTCTCGCACAGAGGCTTTTTTAACTCACACACTGTATAGAGGTTTTGAACTCACACTCTATATTTATAGACTTTCTATTAGGTTATCAACGAAGTACGCATCACGAGACAAACTATCGCCTTGGAATAAATCTCCTTCAAAACGTACTTAACAAAACAAACACTGCGGTTTTTGTTTAATTACAAGCCCTTAAGGGATTCCAACAAACATAAAAATCCCTAATCTGGCAATAATCCTCACATAGATTTACAAGAGATAAAAAAAACATAAGAGATCTATCAAGAACATCAAAGATTACCTCAACAAAGACCATGTTGCATATCTTTTTATTGAATCTCTTCAATCTTCTCTCTTCCTTGATTTCTCATCTTAGCAAACAAGATGTACTTTCCCTCTCACCATCAAATCCCAAGAGAACACCCTCCACCTTCTTCCTTGTAAAGACCAACTCTTTACAAGGTCTATCATAGATGCTACATCTCGTCTAGATTTCAAGTTTCTCGCACAGAGGCTTTTTAACTCACACACTGTATAGAGGCTTTGAACTCACACTCTGTATTTATAGACTCTATATTAGGTCATCAGCGAAGTACGCATTACGAGACAAACCATCGCCTTGGAATAAATCTTCTTCAAAATGCACTTAACAAAACAAACACCACGGTTTTCGTTCGAACAATTTTATGTTTCGTTCGAGCGACTTCCTCTGTTTTGAGCCGTAACCTATTAGGTTTCCACTCATACATTTTGTACCACAACAACATTCTTCTCTTTGTAATATAATGTGAGTTTCCTTGAGTGTATTAGTGCTTTCAGCTTTATGCGCGTGTTGTAGTATCGAGTTTTGGTGCCCGTTTTCTCAATAAAGAGAGGGCTCCCCAAGTAAGATCGATAGATTTCTCTGCAAAAGCTTTCACTAGGCGTTTGCAGCCGGTCAAAACGAGAACTCTATCAATACCCGCTATTTGCGCTGCCTCAATGCCTCTTATTACGGCTCACGCCTCTGCCTCTTCAGGATTGTCTGCATGGGTGGATTCATATCCAAGACAAGTAATAGAAGAAGTGTTAGATTTTATGATAAAACCAGTGCCACAAGTGACGTGACAGTTATACCAAGATGCATCTACGAAATAGAGTGCCACTCTTCTCCAACTTTGGGGAGGGTAAATAGGGGAGGTTTGGTTTTTGGGACAATGTTAATGAGAGTTTTAATAATATATTGTTTTGCAATTTTGAGGGATTCGAGCGTATTAGGTTTTTTCTTATTAAAAATAAGATCATTTCTGCCATTCCAAATAACTTATATAGTAACACTAATTTCCCCCAAAAAAGATTTTTTCTTTTCTTTCAGAACTACATATCTACCTTGTTGATGCCAGATTTCGATGTGATCTCTTTGTAGCTTATATTGTCTATATACTTGATGATACAAATCACCCAGCAAAACCATGCTCTTGGATCTATATAATGTATATTTTATGTAGTATGGGTAATTACATATGTTTTTCCGTAAATGTCTAAGACATGGATGGGCGAAGAGGAGCAATATGTTTGTGATATATATTTCTCTGTAATGCTTTTTCAAATCTGAATCCGTTGGACTCCTCCTGAGGACCATATGATTATTTTTGGAGACTGTTGCAGCCAGTCCTGCAATTGAAGGAAATAGACGCCCCGAGATATTCGTGTTATATTTGATGAAACTTCCACAAATTATCGAATGATTCTCAACTTAACACAAATAAAATGAAAGCAGAAATATAAAGAAGAATAAAATATGATTGCAATGAAATTCTTATAATACCTAAGAAATTATATTTATACTTCAATCATTTAGTTCAGAGAACTCTATCATACACGGATATGTCTATATCAAATATATATATATATATATTGTATTACACGCACATATATATATTCATTCATTTTCTTTCATTACCTGCATTCTATATTCTTTTCTCTTATGTATGCTTCAAGATATCCAGGGATAATTGCCTATCTGAACAGTTGAAGACAGTGTATCCAATAGCTCGTCAAAAGATGGCTGAACCCGCGAAGAGATTTGGGTGTTGATATCATTAGTTAGTCCTGTATCTTGTGACAGACTTGCCATCTCCTTCTTAGCTGTGCAATCCTGCCTCATTTTGGATCCTGGGTTTTCCATTATATCCTTCAAGTATGTTTGTTGTTGGAAGAAAACGGGATTCGGGAATAGGGGATTCGATTGACCAAAAGAAACTTGAGTAGAGTAAAATGAGCCTGTCAGAGGCATTCTGGAGAAGCAGGTCACGTGCCCCGTCTCAGCTACAACGGGTCCAATCTTGCTGATGTAGGGGGTTGAATCTATCAACGGGGGTAAAATTAAAGTGGCCAAGTCCTTTTCGGGGCTTGATCTCACCATACTTGAAATATGGATTTTCTTTCCACCTGCACTCTTTTCAAATATCCTGCAAAGAGTCCATTCAGTCTGCAAAAAGAAGAGTGTTAGTCCAGACTATTTGACAAAACATTTCGAGCAGGCAAGAGTATTAGTACAGACTGTTACAAGAAACTTTGCTACATGACAACAACCTTGACTATATAATAATTTTATGCCACCGGCCACTTCCCAAGTCAGATTAGCCTCGAATCATAAAGGTGGTTTCACATAGGTGTTAGTTCAGTGATGCTATTTACTTTAAAGAATGGTAACAGTAATAGCAAGGGATTCCTGGCATGGGGATGGTATTGCTCATTGGCCATCACATCTTCATGGGATTGCACATAGCTCCATTGTACCAATTTTAATTATGGTGAAAAGAATGATATGTTGTAGAACACACATAATGGTCTTTGGAAAGGAACTCAAAGGTGAATTATTTGAACCAGCCCAATTCAATATACTCTAACAAGTCGATAATCATAGCCGGTCTTGCTTATTGGCTATCAGAAGTTAATAGAATTGCAAATAGTTCCGCTTACATACTACTTTGGGTGAAAAGACTGAAGTTTCCAGGGATGATACACAATGGCATTTTGAAAGGAAACGTACTGTGAACGATTCAAAATAAACCCCATTCAACAAAGAGAATTATAGACGGAGTTCCTTTCTCTACAAAGAATTTCCTTAAACTGCTCTCCAAAATTTCAAATCATTTTTGTATCTAGAAGATCCACTTGAGGCTCTTCATTGGAAAGGCGTGGAATAAAAGTTATCTTGGCCGTCACATCTGAGTTTGCTAGGATGGCTGCTAAATTTGAAGCTAAAATTATTCCCCTTCGTGATGTTAGAGAGATGATATGCTTCTTGATTACAAGTTTACGACTTCATAGAAATTCAGATTCTTAAGGCTAAATTAGAATAACTAAATGGCCAACGGTTTGTCGATTGAGGACTGAAGTTAAATGAAAGGTTACAGAGTAAGACCTTGCAAGGAATTCCCCGCCATTTTAATTTTATGAAACATATTAAAATCGAACAAAAGACTGGGAACTAAGAAAAAGGGCAAAAGTACATTAGGTGTATTTACGTATAAAAAATGAAGTTGAGAACTGTATTGTTTATCTAAGGAAAAGAGATACAGACCTATACAGAAATATTGGGTTTATAACTAAAATTTCTACCTCTGAACTATGATCACCACCATCTTCTTGAAGTATGCAAAAAGAAAAGAGTGCAAAATATAGGACAAAACAGGGAAATTAGACTAAAAATTGGAAACTAGGGGAAAATGAAATTAGGAAAGCAGATCAATACTGAAAATTTATTGAAAAACATAACAAAACAGAATAAATTAGGCATAATAAGGGAATTAGACCAAAGCTAGGAGAGAAAAAAATACAAAACATGGTAAAAGTGCAAAACATAACAAAGATATTATACCAACAAAAAAAGGAGTTTACCTTAGCTGGTTTTGAGAGATTAAACACTGAAGACTTATCATGAATTCGATACTCATGCATAACCCAACCACTCTTTTCTCCCTTTGGAGCTCTTCCTCTATAAAACACCAAAGTCTTCTTCATTCCCACAATCACTTTCCCCCTCAAAATCTCCTTATCTTTCCCCGTTGCTTTCCAATAACCCGCCTCCGTCGCTCGGTTTGCTCTTAACCCAGTCGGGTATTTCCGATCCCTCACCCAGAAAAAGTACCACTCCGTCTCTCCCATCTTCGCCTCCCCTTCATTAAGACAATTAATCAAACACTTGGAAACTTAACCAAAACTAAATCAAAACCACATCAAAATCAAAAAAGAACCAATACCCATTAACAGATTTCAAGTTTAGAGATACCCATACATGGCAAATCCCATGGTTCGCACTTGTTGAGATCAACTTCTCCAATTGCTGTTGTACTAAAGCTTGAATCCGATACTTTTGGGGAAAGATAGTGAGTGATTAGCTCTTCATCAGTGGGGTAGAATCGAAACCCAGGAGGTAAAACCAATCCTATCTCTTCATCTAAGTTGTTCTCCATGAAACCAAAGCTTTGTTGAAGAAATCTCTCTGAAGCTTTAATGGAGTTTTTGGAGAGAAAGTGATGGACTGAGAGAAGTCTATTTATCTAAAAATACAAATCAGCTTCAAGCAAATTTGGGGACAGGTGTCACTTCTTAGGTGTGTGAGTGGGACCCACTGGTGCCCAATGGCTATAAGGTTTGTGAAACTTGGGTAGCAAGGCAAGGAGATAAGGATTCCATGCTCCAAATTTCCTTCAAAAATTAACATAGATAAACATTTTTCTTTTTTTTTGTAACCAGGTTGATCTGAGTACATAATTTAACACCATTTAACGATAATCATTGTGGCACATGATAACCTCACTAAGCCAAATGTCGGGTAAGTTAGAGTAAATCCTAGCAAATTTATAAATTAGGTCATTATTACACTGTATACTTGAGAATTTTTTCTTTTTGTTTGTTAATTCTACAGTTTTGGCTATGCCTGTACATAGAAACTGCGAAACCGTAAAACCGAGCCGAGCCAGACCGAAACTGACAATTTTTTCCGGTTTCTGTGAGTCCCGGTTCGGTTCTCGATTCAAAAAATGAGGAACCGGGCTAGCCCGGTTCGGTTACTGGTTACGCGTAATAAGATATCAAACTTTAAATTTTACTCATTAGGAAACTTGAAGCATAATTTATTTATTTATTTTTTGTTAAAGAGGTTATATTATAGCAAAGAAGGAATAGGCAAAAAAAAATAAAAAAAATGCATCGAGCGGAAAATTTCATCAAAGGTCCTGAGTGCATGGTAACTGGCCTCTTTGGCCAAATACATTACACCCATACAACTTTCAATTTATTTGTGCGAAAACTATTTTATTTATTATTAAGTGAAAATTGGTTAAGTGATAAATTTTGTTTTCTTTGATTATTCCTCCTCTTCAATTTGTCTAAATACAACTCATTTAGACAAATCAACACTTATTTTTGGCCAAAGCAATCGAGTTTAATTAATCATGAAATTACACAAAACTTTAAGACACATGCATGGCGTACAATTTCACGCAACTTATACCGTGTTATGACATTTTGAGCACAAGTTTGAAAAATGCTTCTCAACTACTACTACAACTCTCCGATGGTTACAAGAACGTGCTATCAAATTTCCAAATATCAATTGCATTAGTTTGGCCAAACTAGAAAATGAGCATAAGCCTAGATGACACTAAAGAATTTGAAAACATCGTCCCAAATTTAATTCCGAGTGAAAACGACATTGCAAAATCCAGCCAAGCGTTATCGCAATTGTCAAACTCAAAAGAAGATTATAGAATCAAAGTTCATGTTTTAGTTAGAAGTCTTAGTCATGACTCATAATGATCCCATCTCCACCAACTTGAGCACGTATATTGATAAGGATTGCTTGGTGCACCGGAGATCTTTTACGAACAAAAATAATCCCTATGTGATTGATTTAGCCAAATCGAAAATTCTCAAATTCCAAACATGGTGTACCAAGCGAAGCCTAACACAAGTTTGTTTTCAAACAATAAAGAAAACTAGCACATATAAAACTAGACAATAATAAAGATTAAGTGCTTTTAAAAGAGCGGGATATATAAACTTTCTCAAAATAATGATAGCGATAATGATGCTGATAAGATAATGTGAAGGTGAATATGACATGAATATTGATGATCTTTTGCGACCATGACTAGAAACAAATTTTAGAGCAAACACAACTGATGGTAAATGTCATACCAGGTGGACTAGTCTTTGGATACATTGACCATATTTTGTAGAATTTTATTCATGGGTTTAAAAGTGAAATACAAATACAGGGTACACCTGATTTTGTAGAATACCGTAACTCAAACCCCTGTCACAAGAAACGTCATATTCCAAACGCACATCATCTAAAATAAATGATCTACAAGATTTTTCTGTATTTAAATGAACTACACGACCCAAATCATATATTATATATTCGTCATGCTTTGTTAATTTAGTATATCAACACGATCGAAGGATCTTTATGCTAGGGATGGTATTTTACGATCAACCTGTAGGATTATGACCAATATAATTATATAAAGAGACACCCATTGCAACTAACTAGAAATGTTTGTGTTATCTGTGTGAGGTAATAATGGATCTCAGTTGGTTTATCAACAAAACTAATTTTAATTTCGTCTTTGTAGATTGAGGGCGTCCAAAAAACATTTATCACCCTGGAGAGTGTGATTCGGGGTAGATTTGAAAAGTTGTTGTGATGAAAAGTTGTCCGCAACCGTCGATTCTTTGGCAAAACTGTACAAATATTCGAATTCTTAAACAAATCCATGCTTCAATGGTAATTCATGGCTTCAACTCCAACCCCTCTGCATTAAGAGAGCTAATTTTCACTTCTGCAATGGTTATCCCAAGAACCATTGCTTACGCTCACCGCTTGTTTGAACAAATTACTGAACCAGATCACTTTATGTGGAATACTATGATCAGAGGGTCCTCTCATAGCTCAGACCCATTGAAAGCAATATCTTTGTATATCAAGATGGATAGAACTGTGGTTCGGCCTGATAATTTTACTTTCCCGTTTATTCTTAAGGCGTGTACTAAACTTTCTTGGCTTAAAATGGGTAAAGAGATTCATGGGAAGATTTTGAAGTTTGGGCTTGGAGGTAATACTATTGTGAGGAATACCCTTATTTATTTTCACGCAAATTGTGGGGATTTGGAGATTGCTAGGATGATTTTTGAGGATGGGTTAGGGATGAGGGATGTGGTTGCTTGGTCGTCTTTGACAGCTGGGTATGCGAAACGAGGGGAATTGGTGATGGCTCGTCGATTATTTGATGGGATGCCGGTTAAAGATTTGGTTTCTTGGAATGTGATGATAACGGGGTATGTGAAAAGTGGGGAGATGGATAGTGCGAGGAAACTTTTCGATCAAGTTCCAGAGCGCGATGTAGTCACTTGGAATGCTATGATTGCAGGATATGCGCATTGTGGGTTGCATGAACAGGCTTTTGAAATGTTTGAGGAGATGAGACTCCTTGGAGAACGGCCTGATGCGGTGACTTTGTTGTGCCTGTTGTCGTCTTGTGCTGACTCTGGGGCTCTAGATGAAGGTGAAAGGATACATTGCTCTCTTATGGAGATGGGTTTAAGCAATTTGAACGTTATTTTCGGGAATGCACTTATAGATCTGTATTCCAAGTGTGGGAGAATTGAGAGAGCACTTGAGGTTTTCAAAGAAATGAGAGATAAGGACATCTCATCATGGAACTCGCTAATCGGAGGATTTGCTTTCCACGGTCATGCCAATGAATCTATCTCCTTGTTTGAGGAGATGCGGAGGGGAAAAATAAAGCCTGACGAGATTACCTTTGTTGGAGTATTAGTCGCATGTAGTCATGGTGGGATGGTACACGAGGGCCAACGTTACTTTAATTCGATGAGACAAGAGTATGGTATTGAACCTAACATTAAGCATTATGGTTGCATGGTAGACATTCTCGGGCGTGCAGGGTTATTAGAGGAAGCATTTGAGTTTATAGAGGGGATGGACATCAAACCCAATCCAATAATTTGGAGGACTCTGCTAGGGGCTTGTAAGATCCAAGGGAATGCTGAGTTGGGGAAACGTGCAAATGACCAGCTTCTCACGATGAGACAGGATCAAAGTGGGGATTATGTATTGCTTGCAAATATATATGCGTCAACAGGCGAGTGGGATGGAGTGGAAAAGGTAAGGAAGATGATGGATGATAGTGGGGTGATTAAAGCAGCTGGTTGTAGCCAAATTGGGCCAGATAACAAAGAACTCATGCATTTCTTGCTTGATACAAAGCCCAAATTGAATTCAAAAGCCAATACTTTTTAATCCTTCTCCCTCTTTACTACTCAGATAACAAATAACTCATGCATTTCTTGCTTGATACAAGACCTGAATAGGATTCGATGGCCAATAGTCTTTGATCATCTTCCCTCTTTACTCTGTTTTATCATATTTGCTAAAGTCACATCTTAATCATTGCTGTAAACTGAGTCATTATCTATATGCCTCTTCAGATTCTTGTTCTATGTGAGGAGTTTCTTTTAAGATGCATTGATAAGAATGCACTTGAGTCCTGGATTCAAGATAATTCACCTGTTTTTGCCTATCCTCGTATTATCTTTTGTGGAAGCTTGTGACACTGCCTGCAAGAAAAATTTCTCCAATCTTGGGCTATTTCTGAAGACTCTGTTCAATTAATTTAACCTGTCCAAATGCTTTAGCACTCTCGTGGGGCCTCGAGGAGTTAATATATTGCTCTCTCATATGCAGCACAGCCAATTGTTTTTTGGGAGTTCCTCTTATTGTTCAAGAGATCAATCAGAACTAATCTTGCTGGGAATCTCACATTTTATCCTCTTATTATTTCAGAGAGCTTCTTCATGTTTCTCGGGAACTCGGGAATCCTTTCTATTAACCAAGTCAATGGGGTTCCGCATGGCAAAATGTTGACGGGAGCTCTTCTAAGTGTAAATAGTTAGGGTTAATACCTGTTAGCCACTAACTTGTTTAATATGAAACGTTCTTCTAAGGCTTACTTTGGACGGAGCGGGTATAGATATCATCAGTGGAGGGATTAGGTGTCATGTTGAAGGTGGTGATTATGTGCTTTCTGGCCTCATAATTGGAGTCTACGATCTGCCACACAAGACCTTTATTTACTGTCTCACTGGGGAATGAGGTAAATAGACTCCGTGCAATCAGTAGGGATTACATTCTTTGACATATATTTGAAAGCAAGGAATGATATGATCCATGATGATGTTGAAGCCATTCAATGCCACTAATTTGTTTCTGGAGCTAGTTTTCATTTATATTGGTTCTCTTAAGACAATAAAACATCACTACTGTGCTTCAAGCATGCAAGAGAACCACATGCTCTTACAATTCTTCAGCATGGTCCACCGGCACTACCACAACTTGACGATAATTATCCAGCATTAGCAGAAAGTAGTGTTGTGATCTTATTTTGTGTGTTGTGCCTATTTGAAGATAAAGAGAAGGGATGTTTATCGCCTCATAACAAACAATTTATAACCTGCATAGATATCCATCCTTAAGTTTGGAACTCAATGGAGAGCGTCTTCAACCTTGCCGTATAGTGGAGAAAGTGATTCGAAGAAAGGGGATACACCTGGTCCCAAGTTGAAGAGGAAGGTTTTCAGCATGTGTCTCATCCTTTGAAGTGAGCTCCTAGGTCTAGCTACTGGACTTGGCTAGAGTGATGCTTCAAGCTAGCAATAGCTGGAAGGAGATGTGTGAATGATGCATATTCATTTTTTTTTAGTATGCAGGTCTTTGCTCAATACTTCGGTGCAAACATCTCTAGAGCTTCACATCAGCAACTGGTTGAGAGTTACATGGAATCTAGAAAAGCTACGCGGATCAGGTCTTGCATGTGATCTACTTCTTAATGTTAAAATGCACTGTGATGGCTCATTTTGTATCGCAGGTTTGGCAGTAGTACACAGAGATCACCTAGGGGAAACACATATCCTTGGATTAGAATCTAGAGGCATAGGGACTAAAGGAAATTTTGTAGCATAATGTTCTCATTCTTCATGGAGTGCAGAAGGCTGATCAAATGTGGCTAAAGTTATTGGCTGTTTAGAAGTATACATTGGGAGAGCCTCTTTGCAGATGATTGCCTACATCGAGGAAGAGAAGAAGCCTCCATGGGACTGCATTGTGATACACCAAACAATCTTGCACACAATCAAAAAGCTGAAAATCTTTAGAATTTTTAATGACTGGTTGGCTTCACACTGCTGAACTATGTGTTTATAATTAAGGATGTTAGGGGGTAGTGGTACCTCACGATGTAATTTTTTCTATCATTTATAGAAACCTGGTCATAGGGTTTTTGCCTTAACCCAGCTTGGTTCTGCAAAAAAAATTATTGTTTCTAACTGAGCCGAATTCCTTCAAAACTTCTTCAGTGCACAGAGAAGTTTTGTCAATCTACTGAAATATAATAGTTAACTTTGAGCTCAAAATTTTGGAGGTGAAGAATTTTGGAAGTATTTTCTTTTCTTTAAACCTTTCCATTCCACTGTTCAGCTTCAGACGTCAAGAATCTCGGCTTCCAAATGATATCAAGTCCTTTATAATGACTGTTGTATGTCTCTATTGGGTCCGAATCCGAGTTTGGCTCTAAAGAAATCTTCAGGGAAAATCATCATACTAAATCGTTGAAGTAGTTAATATAAAATGCCTTCCACATTCCCTTCCACATTTGAGTTGAACTCTGAACTCTGAACTCCTAAAGTTAAGTAAACACAAACAAATTGGCAGCAAACCAAATATCACTCTCACTGATACAAGGGTACACATGATACATCATAACTACAAGAAGCTTTATTAAAAAGATATTTCTGTCATCACCATATACATCTATTATCAACGATCACTGGCAACAAACTAAGTAATCTTCTTGTTCTTCTTAGATTTCCATTCGTTGACATTAGAATCTATCTGTGTTTGAACACGGCTGTGGAAACCCGGGTATGGTTCGTAACCACAGAACTGAAGAGCCTGAAATGTATAACAACGGCAGCATTTACATGTTACTAAAATTATAGCATAAACCAATCTCACACTGGAAGGATTTAGAATTCTAAGATGTAGTTATTACCTCAAACAAGACGAAGAATGGCGCCATTAGAAAGGCCTGAGAAAGGTTGTCTAATAGAGCCGGAGCTCGTTTCTGTATAGACATAAAATAAGTTGTATAAATATGACACGCAATTGGAAAAAAAGGTACTTCTATAATACATTATTTTCTTACAACTATCGTCTATTGATAGAAAATAACGGGACAAGAGAAATTGATTTTCTTGTGTTTAATTCAAGAAGAAAATAAGGCAAAACGTATTATGTTTCCTACTTATTGCTCATTAGGTTTAAACTTTTGAAGAAAATCTTTGAAGTTAATTTGGGGAAAAGATAATTATTTTCCAACATCCAAAGAAAATATGGATTAGAGAAATGTATGGAAAAAAAATTGATGAAGAGAATCCGGAGAGACAAATTTTGGGTTATAAAAACTAGTGAGAAAAATCTAAAGAGATAATTTGGTCCAAGATAAATAGAGAGAAATTTTGAATTGAGAAAACACAGAGATAAAATGTGGATCAAGAGAACACAACATTTTCATAGGAAAAAGATTTTACTTCTCCGACATTTTCCATTAACCAAACATCAGCCGTTAAATACAAGGTGACTGCTATCATATTATTTCGAGCTTGAAAATATCCATCTCTACAACTAGGTAACTTTTGACCTTTTCTTTACAACCACAAAATTACCACATTCCCTGTGAGAAGGTTGAATTGAATAATATGCACCCTATTATTTATCAGGAAAAAAAAACCATAAAATTATGTTCAAGCTATAGTTTTGTACCTCGAAGACTCCATGGCCTACGAACTGTCCCGTCCAACAAAATAACTGAGCAGCCAAAACTACCTGGAAAAATAGGTCCAGGAGTCATCAGGATCTAAGATGAATCATAGAATGAGAGATTGGCGGTAGTTTTTGAATACAACAAGGTAGCCTAGATATTAGATGGAATAATGAAACAGAACACTGTACAATAAAGGAGCATAGATATTTTGTGTTGTTCTGTACAATAAAGGAGCATAGATGTTTTGTGCTTTTCTACCAACTGTAAACTAATAAAAATGAAGATGCAACTAACTAATCCTTAGCCTTTTGTAGCCTGAACTGTACCCTAGAAAATCTTTAATTCACTTGATGAACCTATAACTTCTCCTGATAACAAAGCCTTCCATTTCACTTGCTCAGTGTCAAATACATAAAAACTACAAAGTCTCCACGTCTGTAAATTATTGGCCATCCCTTTTTCGTTAAATGCATCATTTACAGTAAAAACCCAATATGATCCTACCTATATGTACCTGAGGCCTCCTTCGGACCTTCTACACATTTTCCAGCTATCACCATGAATTATTCTTAGTCCCTCATAACTCGGTCTACCTACTACAATCACCTCTTCTTTATTACTATTTAACAAGCTCCATTTACTTCAAATATGTTCTCTACCATTTTGAGATGTATGCTCTTTCATATTCCATCCTTATAGAAGAGTCAAGATTTTCATAAATTTTTGACTCCTCACCTACCTATTCTGATAAAATGCAATTCTATGCTTCTTAAGATTTATGTTTTTACTGATCTCAAGATACCAATAAATGCATGATGGTCAAGGACCATCGAAGAAACCCAAGGGTCTTCGATGGAAGGGCATAGATGAGAATGCCTAGTTCTTGAGCCCATGTGTGATGTGTAGAATGAAGAACTCAGACGTCAGAACATCTGATCAATGTCCCCAGATGGTTTAGTAATATCTGATCAAGAAAATAAAACGCCTCTGCACTTTCTTTAACTTAGCGTAATACGACCAAAAGGCATTCCAAAATGGTAGATCACATGCAGATTGATACATGTAATGTTAAAAATTGACTAAAAATGCTTTGATTTTCAGGAAAGCAAAATGAAAGACAAGCTCTACAAGTTTAGAAGGCTACATACCACATAAACGTGTAACAATCTACATTTGTACTAAGCTGATAATAATGATTTATGATTAACTTAACTAGCAATCTAGCATCAATATACATGCCCATACCTAGGCAGAATTTAGTATTCATACTCGGAGGAAATAATGTGCTAAGCCTTATGTTAGATCGCTACTAGATGGATCTCCTTTAGATCAATGATTAAGGAAAAACGAGATATTACTCCCTAACTCAATATCATCAAAACCTACTTAACTCGTACAACATACATATTACGGAACCCACATGAAAAAAAAAGAGAACAAGAAAACAAAGACATAATAGCATATAATGAGCTCACAAAATGGGGCCACTTTCGGAAAACGGGAAACGTCTATTATTTTCTATACATGATTCGGGAAATGGGAAACGGGAAACACATACAGGTTAAATTCGACGATTGAAGCAAAATGTGAAACGAAAAGGGAAACGAGTAATGACACGTAAACAAAACCGAATTAAGAAACGAATAAGAAGCATCAAAAAAATAAAGAGTGATACCTTTTATTGTAGAGAGATCAATATACAAAGACAATACTTGTTAACTTAGTCTAGAGGGAAGAGAATACGAAATGTTAAGTGTGCTCAAGAACTTCCTTCTTGAAGAGATTTCATTATAAAGTGGCATATATAAGTTTGTGTGTGTTTTTTCATTTGTGGATATAAGAGCATCAAATCATGTATAAGTGCATTGTTTCACATTCGCTTTGCTATACAATTACAAAAAGTTGCCCAAACTGAATCAAAGATCGCTTCGAAAAATGAATCACGCAAATCAAAAATTGAATCATCAGCGTTTCCCAGACCGAATCACGGCCAAACCAAAACGCGAATCACAAACATTCCTCCGGCATTTCCCCAACGTTTTCCAAATTCGGAGAAATCGAATCGCACCCGTTTCCCAAACGGGTTTCTGGGAAATGCCAGATTTGATGGGAAACACAACATAGATGTCACCCATGCTCTTAACTCAGATTGCACTAACTTCTAGCTGGAGAGTTATGAAAATATCCCAAATGATTGATAAAAGCAAAACACAAATGGAACAAGTCTCCTTCAAACTAAGGCCCAAGTCTTCAAATATGGCAATAATGAATCCAATTTTACATTGTTTAAAATTTTCTATTTCTTTCCCTTCTAATTTTTCTAATGTTCTAGTTAACACATGTACAGCTGACTCTCTCGAATTCTCGGGGTTTTCCCTTCCTTGCTATTCATCCATTTCAATGAAATTCTAGTGGGGTTCCTCGCCTAACCCTCAATAAATGAAAATCTAAAAGCATCATCAACATACCATAAAACAAAACTGACCCCTTAATCATCCCCCTAATAAAACACCCAAACAAATCCCCAAACCCCAAATCATCCCAAAACAAAACAACCCCCACATCAAATTATTCAACAATAACATAAACCAAGCAAAATCCACTCACCTTCCAAGCCAAAGAGTACCCCAACTGCTTCGCCAAACAACTACTCCCAACCCAACACATAAAACACAACACAGCAGCTAAAGACCCAGCTTTCACATCCAAACATACATAAAATAAAGCATAAAACAAAGTTAAGAAGAACCCAGAGTTCAAAACCAAGTTTCCAACAAAGGGGTTTAATAACTCTGTGATTTGAGGTGGGAGTTGGATTAAAGATGGTGTGAAGGAGAGGAGAACAAGTGCAGTGAAGAAGATGGGCCAAACGAATATCATGTGAATGAAGATGTTGATGGGGTTACCATGGTATGCACCATAGAAGGCGAAATGTTTCTCGAGATCAAATAAAGCCATTAGAGAGGTGTTTGTGAGAGATTGTTGGTTTGGCTTTATGTTTGAGAAACAGAGTTGTTGGATTTTGTTGGCGTAGTTATCTGTGTGAGGACATTGACAACTTCAGTTTCTTTTGGTGTTTTTTTTTTCTTTTACCCCATGGTTTGAGATTTTTTTTTTTTTAGCAGTATGCTGATGGTTGTAAGTTGTAAGTTGTAAGTTGTAAGAGCAAACCGAGCGGTGTGGGTTTGAGTTTGGGTTACTCACATTTTGAGTCTCCCAACAGCTGAAAAATGGGTGTGAGTTCTCTTACGTGGCACTACAGTAACTCAACCGAGTGTGAGGAGCTCATACAAAAAAAAAAATGAGTTTGGCGATGTTTGGATTACCGTCGTGTTGAATTTTTTTTTTGATTTTTTATTGATGTGTAAGAGAGATGAATAGTTATGCGGACAAAGGAATACCGCGCGGACTAAAGATTACCGCGCAGACTAAATTTTTTTTAAAAAAACTCAACTCAAACTCACTGTTGGAAGAGAATGGGTGTGGGTTGGGTTTTTTGTGGGCCTCCTGTCAGAGCCCACACCCAAAGTCACACTTGCTGCTAGAGATGCTCTAACTTGTATATAGATGGCATAAAAAAAACATAACTAAAGGGGGGACAGATGAACGAACAACTTAATTTGTGACATCTCAAAATTTCTCCTTTCGAGATACTTTTTCCCACTGCGAAACTTTTAAAAATGATATTTAGCAAATAACTCCTAGTAATATAAATCTACGAACGCGAAAACTTAATTCGTATTTGATTTAATACTAAGTTTGAGCTAGATTTCAAATAAAGTTTAATAAGAGGAAAACTCAACTTTTTTCATAAATAAATCAACTCTTCTAACGACTTAAGAACAATAACTTAGATCTCCCCTTTTATAAAATACAAAGGAAAATAAAAATCTACTAAAATTGAGAAAACTTCATCTTTAACATTATGTTGGTTAAACAAGCAAGTCCCTAAATTCTACTTAGTATCTCCAGCATAAATATAAATAGTCTATTGACGGTGAGAACGACCATTAGAGAATAATTCACATCACCCAGCCTACAAAAGAAAAAGTGCGTGTTTTTTTTTACTGACATTCGATTTCTTGATGGTCATTGGAAGCACGAAACCCCATTTTGAGTATGGTAATTGTTTTCACTTGACACAAAATAATCTCTAACGGTAGGTTAATGAGAGCTCTAGTAGGAGGGGTTTACACCAACAGTTCCTTAAGCTCCCCATATTCGTATTTGTGAAGTTGAGTTTAGAACTTTTCAAGGGAGTTTGGAGCTCGTATAAGATTTGGACAAGTTACGTGTAAGTGTTATGTGCCTTTCTAGAATAAGAAGATGCACAGAACATTATGTGCTCGTCCTTCTTTTTGGGTGTTTTTCTAGTATAGTTTTTATAGGAAGGGCCGTTAGAAAATAATTTTTGTATCAGGGGGCCACATTAATATCAATAGCTCATGTGGCAATAGCAAGGTCTTTTTTTTCCTTTAGTTTTTCTTAGTTGGAAGCTGTTAGTGATGGGAGTTGATTCCATAACTTCTTGGTTTTTGATGTGAGAAAAACTTGGTCTAAATATCTCACTAAAAAATACGGGTGTCGTAATATAATAAGGGCAAACGGGGTTTGAATCCACGGGGAGTAAATGTATTGAAAAATAGTTTTACCGATCTAACTAATAGCCGAATCTAATTAATTTTGATAAAAATGTTTTGGACTAAAAAAATAAATTTATCTACGACTAAACTACGAAATTTCGGTTCAATTATAAGTAAAACGCTTAGGCTTCGGACTCCTCCGACTTAGCTTGCTAAAATAATAATAAAAACGGTAGATTTTTCGCTTGTGATAGCTATGGATAGGTCTAGGTCTATCACGGGTCAAAGAACTAGGGTTTATGGCTAAACCTTTAAATGATATTTAAAAGCATATGGACAATTAGATCTAAGGTACGCAAACTTCCTCCATGGCTAGGCAGAGAATTGCAACCCTAGTGATCTAGATTTCCTTGGAGTATGAAAACAACAAGATATGGTTAATCCAGTGTTTGCCTCATATTTATAGTATTATGGCTAGATAACTCCCATTTACTATAAATCAGAGAATTTTATAGAATTATAGATTCGATACTACCATTATTCTAACAATTTTAGCTCACTTCCGTCACAGGGTCATCCTTAGTCAAGGCTTAGGTGACTAGCTCTTCATAAAAGACGCTCAATCACAGCTTAATTTCAAAAGCATAAACTAAAATAAAGGGGGAGAGAGAGAACTACTAAATAACTAAGCTTTATTCACTTCCAAAAATGAGATAAGAAATACATAAAATTGCTCTTCTATTTATAAGAGATAGGAGAAACTTGTTTACATTTCTGAAACTCTATCTCTAAGTAAAGATAAATCCTATCTCAGCTAAATTCTATCTCAGATAAATTCTATCTCAAGCTAATCCTTGTAGAGTCCTTCTGTTGAGTCGCAAGCCCGGAAGCCGAAACTCCAACTCGATTTGGTTAGCCGCAAATAAGCAACAATCAAAGAAATACACAATACACAAGTTTAAGGTGGTTCAGCAGATTGCCTATGCCCATCGTACGAGAGAGAGAGAGAGAAAAAAAAAGTTTATTCAAGAACCAAGGTTATAATCTCCTATCTCAATTTGAGGTTTCTCACTTAAGAAATCCTCATCAATTGATCTTACCAAGGTTGGCTTCAAAGAAACCCAAGTTCCCCTTATATACTTGGGGAACTATTTACAATCGTTCAAATCTCGAGGCAAACAAGTGGTTCCAAAACCATTTTAAAAAATAGAGTTCTGCATTGTCGTTCGAACGACTTGGGCTGGAACAAAAGGCTGGGCCAAAATTTCAGAGAGCTATTCAAGTGTCGTTTGAACAATTAAGATAAGGGTCGTTCGAACGACTTCATAACTCATTTGAATGACCAAGACAACAACCCCACAATTCTCTACCTTGGTGAAGATTTCCTCAACCAAACGAACCAAAATCTGAGCCGAACATAACCATCCAAACGGACCCAAACAAACTCTCTCCTCTATTAAATGTCCCCAAAGACCCAAACACACAAACGACCCAAGGAAACAAACCAAACTAAGCGTCCCAAATGATTAAATCTAAACCAAGCATCCTAAAGGACCCAAACGAACCAAGCGTCCCAAATGACCAAACCAACCAAATGTCACAAGGAACCAAAATGAACCAAGCGTCTCAAATGAACAAATCCAACCAAGCATCCCAAGGAACCAAATCCAAACCAAGCGTCCTAACGAACCAATCAAACCAAATGTCCTAAATGACCAAATCAAACTAAGCGTCCCAAGGAATCAAATCCAAACCAAGCGTCATAAGGAACCAATTAAACCAAACGTCCCAAAGGTCCAAATTAAACCAAACGTCCTAATGAACCAAATCCAAACCAAGTGTCCCAAGCAACCTATCGAACCAAACGTACCAAAGGACCAAATCGAACCAAGTGTCTTAAGGAACCAAATTAAAACCAAGCGTCCCAAGGAACCAAATCAAACCAAATAATATCCCAAGGAACCCAAATCGACGAAATGTCACAAGGAACCCAAATTGACTGTACCAAATCAATGGTTGCATACGTACCGCCGAGGATCAAGTCGCCCATAGTTCCCAAACAATCCAATCAATCAACATAAAGAATTTGAACTAAGTCTAAACAATGATTGAACTTAATTTCGGAAACAACTTTTATAAACATATCCGCCGGGTTATCTTTGGTGTGAATCTTCTTCAACAGAATCTCACCCTCTTCTAGAACTTCCCTAACAAAGTGACAACGTACATCAATATGTTTTGTACGTTGATGATGAACCTGATCTTTGGACAAGAAGATAACGCTCTGACTATCATAGAAAATATCAAGATGATCCATCTTAATACCTAAATCGCGCAGAAGACCTTTCATCAAAATAGATTCCTTTATCGCCTCAGTTACCGTCATATACTCTGCCTCGGTAGTAGATAATGTTACCATTGACTATAGGGTGGATCTTCAACTAACCGGCCCTCCACCCAATACAAACATGTACCCGATAGTAGACCGCCATTTATCCAAATCACCCATATAGTCAGAATCCACAAAACCCACACAAAACTGATTAATCGAATCTTGTTTATGAAATTCCAAGATATTCATAATACCTTTGATATACCGTAAAATTTATTTCACAGCTCGCCAATAATCTATACCCAGATCATACATGTATCGACTAACCATACCAACCGCCTGTAAAATATTTGGTCGAGTACATACCATAGCATACATCAAGCTACCAACCGCGCTAGCATAAGGAACTTGACTCATATAATCACATTCCTCATCAGTGGTTGGAGACATAGAAGCCTTAAGCTTAAAATGAGGAGCAAGCTGGACAGTACTTACAGATTTTGTATTACCATCAATGCCAAATCTCTGAAGTACCTTCCTCATATACGAAGTCTGGGAGAGACACAATGTTCTATTTTCTCTATCTCTATGAATCTCCATACCAAGAATCTTTTTTCCATCACTAAGATCCTTCATTTTAAATTCTTTACTCATTTTCTTTTTCAGCTTATCAATCTTGATTTTGTGGTTACACGCAATAAACATATCATCCACATACAAAAGCAAGTAAATAAAAGACCCGTCACGTAGCTTGCTTAAGTAGACATAATGGTCATAATGACTCCGCTTGTACTTCTGCCCAATCATAAACTTATCAAACCGTTTGTACCATTGTCTTAGAGATTGCTTTAAACCATACAATTAAATTTTTTAGCTTATACACAGTCTTTCTTCCCCGCAACTGTAAACCCACTCACCTAAGTCATATAGATCTCTTATTTCAAATTCCCATGTAAGAACGCCATATTAACATCGAGTTGTTGCAACTCCAAATTGAATTGCGCTACCAAGGCCAATAGGATACGAATGGAAGAATGTTTCACTACCGAAGAAAATACCTCATCCCCTCCCTTTGAGCATAACCCTTAGCTACGAGTCTCGCCTTGAAGCGTATATCATCAAGAGATCCTTGTTTCTTTCCCTTCAGAAACTTCAAAAGTTCCCAAGTTCCATTCTTGAAAAGAGAATACATCTCTTCCTTCATCGCTCCCTCCTAATGTTTAGCCTCAGAATTGTAAATAACTCTCTTATAGGTGGAAGAAACATCATCTTCAACGACCGGAAGTGTATAGGCTACTATGGCCTTCGCTTTTGGAAGCACCATATCCTTTGTAAGCAAACTCAGCTTGCTTACATCTCTATCTGGTTTACTCTTTATGATTGACTCTGCCATCAGAATCTCTTCATCCGTACTACCAAATGCTCCACCTTCATCCGTGTTTTTATCATTTGGAATATGTACTAATGGCCCATCACCCATTGTCACACCTGTAGTGGCGTGTTTTCCCGAAGGAGAATCTTTGTCAATACTATTAGTAATGGAAATACAATAATAAGCTAAGCAAATAAGATTTTATGTAGAAAACTCAGTAAAAGCTGAGAAAAACTATGACCTCGAGGAGGATTTTGATGTAAAATCTAATATGCTGCTACCTATTACAAGTTTTGAGTGATTGTAGGGTTAGGAAGTAAAGATAGTAGAGTTACGAATTATGGTCCTTAAATAATATATTCTCTGCCTGTATTTATAATAGATACAGGCAGTTTACAAAAAAGAAAGAAACAGTCCCCTATTCCGAGAGGAGTGGGTGAACTTCGCAGATCTCTAACAACTCTTTTTTGACCAGGCACAATGACTACTTTTAGTAGTTCGAGGACTTGTGGTATCTTCTCGAATGCTATCTGTCTTCAATTATGTATGACTATCTTCGACTATACTGTGCTGGCTTACTCTTGTCGAATTTGAGGAATATGCTACTACAATTGCCCTATTCTTGACATAAATACTTGTGGTTGTGTCAAGAAGAAATTGGAAGGTGAAGAGGTTGCCGAATGTTTTCACGAGTCATCATATTATTATTTCTGAGGTTAAAGTGAATTGTATCTGGTCATCTTTTTTCCCGAGGAGCAATTAATACGGTACATTGGACCTGAAAGATTCAAGTTGGGCATAAATAGATGGTCTCAAGGAGGGTTGTATGGTGGTGGATTATAAGGATGCCACCCCAAGTGTGGTACAACGCATCGCCTGAGGAAGAAGATAGTGAAGAATCTGAGGTAAAGCTCTGTCTCAAATCGGTCCTTTACAATTTTTCAATTAATCCTGTTATGGTGTGGAGGGTGAGGGGGGGGGGGGGGGGTAGAGTCAAAGAATGTTTGTATGCGTCGAAACCATTGGGATCAGCATGCGGTGCTGAAGGTAATTGAGTGTATAAGTTTGGGAGAGAAGCAGTTATTGTTCGTAGTTATGGCAATGATATGTTGGGTGGTTGGGCGTCCAGAGATCTTGCCGAATGAAGGAGGCGTCTTGCAATTTTCTGCTGCCTGTCATCAATTAAGGCAACTCTTGTTGGAAGTTCAGTAACTTGAGATTCATTGAGTGTCTTAGGATATCGTTGCCCCTGCTGCTATAGATAATGCCAGATTCTGGTAAAAAGATGTAATAATGTCAGATCCTGGTGAAATGAAGCACAAAATAATTAGTCCTTCAAGTCAAATGTAAAGATAGTAGTATAGTTTTGATGTAATGTAATCGAAGGAGATAATTGTCAAATGTAATATGTAACCATTTAAATTAATAAAGTTATTTCTCAACTTTTATTGTGTATTAATTCTCGACTATATATTTGTAAATATGAAAGTCATCGATGGTAAAATGTCGAAGTAAGATGTTAGAATAGATGTATGTTGATTACAACTCGAAGTATATTTGACGGAGTGGGTCCAGGAATGGATTTCAATGCTGATTGATTTGACTGTTAAAATGTATAGTTCCAAGGCAAAATAAATGTTTATTGTTTTGACTTTGAATTTGGAGGACTATAAGTATCCGTTGGTTTTTGAAGTGAGAGTTATTTTTGTTTGAAGAAATGGTGAAGACGAGATCTCAGATACGTAATGAGGCATATAGTCGTGTTCAAGCAAAGTATTGGGAAATATATGATCGGTACATCAGCTTTCAGAATGTGAATATTTACTTGGAAGATCCTATGGAACCCAACTATGATGGAATGAGCGAGGCAGAGGCAAAGGATACTGAGGAAGACTTTTAGTTTTGGTGCCAATTGTAATATTGGAGTCCGCCTGAACGTGTGAGTTACATGTGGACTCGTGCGAAGAAGCTGATTAAGAAAGAAGATGATACTACAGCCAGGAGATTATAATGTGAATTTTTGGAAGAAATATATGTAAAGGTTGAATTTTAGTTAAATTGAAATGAGAATTGAATTTGATGTCAGATTGCAGTTGCCGATATTTTATGTTGTGAATTTGATATCTAATAAATTTTGACTTGGTAAAATTATGGAATTTAGTAATGTGTTGCTCGTTGTATTTAAATGTCGAATGAATTTTGAATTTGAATGTTCGTTGAACTTTGCCCTAGATATAGGGATTTGTAGATCAAGTATAAAATGGGGGAAGGTAATGAGAAGAGTGATTCATGGCAAAGTGTTTTCCTGTAGGGGATATTTTGAAGTACAAGGAAGACGATGTACATCGCTTATGTGTCAAGATAGGTTTTGCTTTATGGAGTATGAATGTGTTAGAAGAAATTCTTTGAGATATGGAAGGATTGGAGCAATAATGTAAGGGTCTGCTGGTATTAAGAAGGCGTATTGTCAAAGACTTTGAGAAAAGGCGTGTAAGGCGTTATGGTCGAGTAGTCAAACAGTCGTGAAGCAGTACGATGAATAGTCGCGTGGGGTTTATCAATAGTTTAGAGTTGGGCGATTGTTCACATTTTGCAAACTCTAAAAAAATTCTCCCAAGTACAGATCGCTTGTGCTCGTCTTTGGATTTGTTATCTACAATTGGAAAGGAGGAGATAAGTATTTTGATTGTGAGAGCAAAGTGGGAGAAAGAGAGGGATACAAAGGCAGCGCGCGAGCAAGGTTAGTAATTGTGATGTTTTGTGTAGTCTCGCGATTGATTGTTTACATAATTATGTAGAGATATGTATGGTTGAAGTATTTTTAGAAGGGATTGGAATGAGTGTAGATGGATTGGGATGTAGGGAAGAGTTAACTGTGTTAGGGTTTAATTATAAAATTGCGATAGTGATGGGATTTAAAGGGATTTTAATGGTAAATAAAGGGATTGAGGTGCAAAAGATTCGCGTAATTGATGGTAAGGGGTAGAAAGAGGATGGTTGGTGGCGCGGTGATTACGGCACAACTGTATGGGTTTGGTATGGATTGCAGCAAGACTGTTGGAAATGGCCGTTTGTGAGTTGCGAGTTGGCCGGATTTTGTGCAGGAGAAGCCGATATCCGTATTTTAATTTAGAGTGGTTTTGGCGGGAAAATAGGTGAAACTTCTTCGAGAACTTATAAGATTCTTGAAATTTGTCCAAAATTTAAATTAATATAGTAATCGATGTTTATTACTTAGAAAATAAATAAACAAAAGTACATCGAGAATTGAATTTAGTAAAATGTAGTTGTAAGTAACGACAGTAGAATGTAATGCCAGTAATATGAGAATGATGTGTTGGAGAGTAATCTCGACAACTATATGAATATGAGTAAATGAACCTATGAACATATATATATATATATATATATATATATGTATCAGATATGATAGATACTAACTATGGTAAAAAATTAAATCTGATATATAGGTTCTTAAAAATGGATGAACCAAATCAAATTGATGATAAAGAAATATATGAGAATCTCTAAGATGTAGAGCCTCTAATGATTGATGTATCTATTTATGCGCAACAGCTGGGAGGTAGCTATAGGGTGGGCTCGAGTAGTGTCGGTTTAGCTAGCATCGACCAATTTAGGGTGTTTCCTAGGGTTGTCAAATTTTCTGACAAGGAGGCCACTGAAACAAACATAGATAATGAGCCACAGGTAAGTGATCGAGAAGGTAGTGGGGGTGGGGAGGTAGATGTGAAGGAGGGTGAGGAGGCCTGTTATGGAGAGGGTCTAGGGACAAAAGAAATTTTGAGGTTCAAGAAGAAATACAGTATTCCTGGAGATATTAGGCTAGATGAGCATCAATACGATATGATTGACCAGGAAGTACCCTTGGGTGGGATTTTGATTCATCGAGAATAAATTAAGAAAGGGTTGAAGCTTCCCCTTAGAGCTGACCAGGAAAAGTTGATAAACTTTTTTGATATGGCACCTGGTCAGTTCAATCCAAATGTATATGACCTATTCAGGGTATGTGAGGCAGTAAATGGTAGACTAAAAGATAAGGGGAAGGAGTTAATCACAGTCGATGATTTATGTGTGTACTACATACTTAAGATGAACCCGACGAAAGTTGGTTATCACTACTTGGCAAGGTTTCTTAAAAAATTACTGTTTTATGACATGGTGTCAATAGACGGGCGATATAGTGATGAACATTTACTCATTTTTAGGAATTATGAGTTCGACAAGAAAGAACCTGGGGGCCCTTAAAGAGAAAGACCTTTCATTTAGGTTTGTGGTTTGGTAACTTAATTGTCGATGTTTTAAGTCATAAATGTTATGTAAATTGTTTGTAACTGTATTTTGTATATATGCAGCTTTGAAGGAGATTGACAGGAAGTATGAAATTAAAGAAGAAATGTACAAGAAAGGGAAGGGGAACTTTGGTAGGATCGACAATCTGGTTATTGACCAAAATCATCGACGGTAAGATGTCTGCAAAGAATAAGAGGGCTGCAGAGGCTTGTCTGCCCTTGGCAAATCCTTCCTTGGCCGGGTATAATACTGACACAGAGATAGACGCAATGCTTGGAGGATACTTGGGAAAGAATAAGAAGAAAAGAGTGACGAGTAAAGTTGTGCCTTCATTATTTACTTATATAAGAGGAATACTCGAAGATCGACAACAGAGGAGGAGGTGAAGATCATGAATCCGGTAACTATGCCAGATGGGCATCCTCTATGGGGTTCGACAAGTGTGCTATCGATGAAGAAAGTGAGTGGAGAATCGGCGAAGAAGAAGTTCGTCTTAGAGTCTGAGACTGAAGTTCAGAGGACTTTGGACTCTTATATGTCTGGGGCGAATGTGGTGCAGGAAGAAGTTGATGATTGTTTGATTAGGGCTGAAAGCCTGATGAACTTTCTCAGCGAGGGTCACCATAACATGGCGAAGGTGAGAAACTTTTCTGCTTTGCTTCGATTAAATAAACTGACATGTCACTCGAATGCTCAATTTATAAATTGAATATAGATCAAGAAGTTGCTGACGGAGGCTAAAGATCGTATTGTTGGTAGTAGTGACCTTGTAAATCAAGTTTTTGCGTATAAAAATATCGAGAAAGATTTGACAAGGGAGAAAGAAGCTCTAATCGAGGATAAGAAGGTGCTGAATGCAACCCTGTATACCTACAAGATAGAAGCACGAAAACGAGTGAGGTTTCCCATCGAGAAGCAAAGAAAAAGTGGGAGAAGGAAAAAAAGGATGCTCTGGAGCTGTTGAGAACAAACTTTGAGAAGGGCGTTAGGGAGCAGATTGTCGATGTACGGAGGGTGATGGAGCTGGAACATGGTAAGGTTTTGGATGAGGTTAGGGGGAAATTGTCGGCAGAGAATCTAGAGAGATGTCAGCAAGTAAGGGACCACTTTGCTGGGCAGTATAAGGAGCTGTAGGTGAGGAAGGAGTTTTACAAGGGGTTGGCCAAGTCTGGTGGTGTTGCTTTCGAAGATTCGGATGTAGAAGATGATATTCTGGAGACTTCCAAGGTTCCTAGTGGGACCGAAGTTGTCGATGATATGGTTATGATGGAGACTGATGGGGTGCATCCTGGGGAGTTGGTAGGTGTTTTCGCTTCGGAAGGCCTGGTGAAGGTGGACGAAGTAATCTCTCATTCTGCAATGAAGTAGAATTTGTGAGTTAGTATGTTTTGTTCAAGAAGTGATGCAAAAATGGTCAATGGGACCGTTGTATTTTTTCTCTTATTTTGAATTGATGAATATCCATTTTTTAAAGAAAAGTTTTATAAATCTAGATGCATTGATATAGTAAATTATGCAAAGTGGTAGATGCGACAAAAGGATATTTGCCGAATGTGATTGTAAATGTAGTAGTTAAGTGAGGAACGCTTCGTGGCGTGACAAGTAAGCGATGGCCATGAAATGGAAAATAATGTGAAAGATTACCAGGTTGTATCCTCTGTGGGATATCTGAATTTATATTCGACAATAACTAATCAAGTGATTCTTTGATAAGTAAAGAATGTGAAGTATAATATCCTGTAATTGGATAGAGTTCGTGTAAAATTGAATAATAGTCTGGAGGCATACTTATAAAGTATGGATCGAGATCAAGTCAAGATAGTAATGATTCTAGTCTGATGCATACTTATAAAGTATGGATCGAGATCAAATCAAAATAGTAATGATTGATTGTCTGATACATACTTATAAAGTATGGATCAAGATCAAGTCAAAATAGTATCGATTAATTGACTGATGCATACTTATAAAGTATGGATCGAGATCAAGTCAAAATAGTAATGATGATTGCTTGTTTGATGCATACTTATTAAGTATGGATCGAGATCAAGTCAAAATAGTAAGGATGATTGATTGTCTGATGCGTACTTGTTAAGTATGGATCGAGATCAAGTCAAAATAATAAGGATGATTGATTGTTTGATGCATACTTGTTATGTAAGGATCAGGATCAATTCAAAATACTAGCGAGTAAACTGACAGTAAAGTTTGTTTATTTAAATTGATGAAAATGGTTACAATGTTTATCTGTAAAGCAGTTTCAGTTGGGCAGTATTCTACAGATATTCGAGCTGGATTTCATCTTTAATCATCAGCTAGTAAGTTACACTATCTAGTTTGTTACTGACAATGTATGGCCCCTCCCATTTTTCTGATAACTTTCCTAAATTTTTAGGCCGAGAATTATCTTCGGTCCGGTGAAGGACAAGGTCTCCAATACCAAATTTCTGTTTTTAAACTCTTTTGTTGTATGTTTTTTTCAATGTGTTATGGTATCATCCCAAGTTTGCGATGGCCTTGTCTTGGGTCTCTTCGATCCAATTGAGGTTGTAGAGGAGACCAAGTTCATTGTCGTCATCGGTGACTTTCCTTTGGGTACTTGGTAGATCGAGGTATGACATAGGGGGCAGCCAAACCTAGTTATGATGTGTTCCCACAGGAACTTGATTACTTTATTCTCATCGGTATGACATAGGGGAACTACTTTGACCTATTTTGTGAAGTAGTCAGTGGCTACAAGCACAAATCTTTCGTTTTTCGATGTTGGATGGAAATGCCCAATGATGTCGATTCCCCATCGTTTGAATGGCTAGAGGACATTGCTAATATGTAAATTAAGGGCTAAGCTTTTGATGTCCTGTGCGTGGATTTGGCATTTGTAGCATTTACACACATATTCTTCACAATCTTATCTTATCTTCGGCTAATAGATACCTTGAGTGAACGCTCATTGGGCTAATGATCTTCCTGAAGTATGGGCTCCACATATACCTTCGTAAAGCTCTCTGATTTTGATATGAGCTTGTTTTTGAGAGATACATTCAATAACGGGTCCTCCTCTGGTGATGCGATATAAGATGTTATCTTGGACTGTGAATTTGGGGAACTTGGCCAAAAGTGATCGGGCTTCTTCTTTGTTAATAGGGAGAATGCTGGAGTTGAGGTATGCATAAAATGGTCTTCTTCAATCTTCAGGGTCTTCATCTTCAGCAATGGTGATTTGTAGTACTGATAGTATATCGAGACTGGAATGCTCGATGATTTCGATTTCTAAAGATCTTTTTTTACTGTCCCCCAGCATGGCAGTGATGTAAGCTAATGCGTCGACGTACCAATTTTCTTGTCGAGGTAAGTAAGAGATCGATGCGTCTTTGAATTTGTTCATATTTTCTTCTACCAGGGCTACATAATCAACCATTTTTCCCGTTGTGCCGAATGTCTTATTGTAATGATTTGCCACGAGTAAGGAATCGACGTAGACAGCCAATTCTTCCACTCCGAGTATGAGTGCGAGATCTAGACCATGGAGGATTCCTTCATATTCAATCTAATTATTGGTGCCATAGAAGTTCAGCTTGATAGCTTTCTATATGCGATGACTGGAAGGTGTAACAAGGATGATGCCAATTCCTGATCCTCGCGGTCCGGCTGATTTGCCTGTAACAAGTCGCCAACCAGAGCTTTTGGTCCATGCGCCGGGCTCTACAATTGAATCATCCGTGAAGATTTCTTTAAGTTCTTCCCAATCGAGGTCTTCAACTGGGAAGTCTACTAAAAAGTTAGCAACTACTTGTCCTTTAATAGATATCTGGGGTTCGAAGTAGATGTCGTATTCGCCAAGGAAAATAGACCATTGCTGAATTCTTTAAGATTTATCTTTTTGGAGAGTACCAATTTGAGGGGATACTTGGTGATAATTTTGATGTGGTGAGCTTGAAAGTATGGATGAATTTTTTGAGAGCTATAGACCAAGGCGAGTAGCTATTTTTCTGTCATTGTGTATCTTTTTTCTGCAGGCATGAGTGTCTTGTTGATAGATCGGTTTTTCTATTCCTTTATCTTCTCGAATAAGGACGGAACTAATAGAATCTTTTGTTGTGGATAAGTACATTTTTAGTGTTTCGCCATCAAGTGGAGTACTTATAATAGGAGGACGCCCCAAGTATCGTTTAAGATCCTAAAAAGCTAACTCACAGTCTGGAGTCCAAATGATTTCCTTGTGTTGTTTCTTTGAAAGAGGAGTGAGATTACCACGAAGAAGGAGGTAATGAAGTTTCCATCAATCAGATGACTTTGAGATGAATCTGTGAAGAGCGGCGATCTTGCCTACAAATTTTTGGACATCTATCTTTGTTCGCGGAGATGGCATTGCGATGAGTGCTTTAATTTACACAGGATCAATTTTGATTCTTCTTTTGATGACTAGGTGTCCCTGGAATTTACCAGATGCAACTTCGAATTGGTATTTCTCTGGGTTGAGTTTCATCTTGTATTTGAGAAAGATATCAAAGATAGTTTGGAGGTTGCTGGAGTGATCTTCGCGCTTCAAGCTTTTATAGATCATATCGTCGATCTAAACTTCCATGATTGTGCCGAGATGATCTTTGAATATTTTAGTCACAAGCCTTTGGTAAGTAGCTCCTGCATTTTTTAACCCTAAAGGCATCATTGTGTAACAGTAGAGACCTCTTTCGGTAATAAATGGTGTTTTTTCTTGATTGTCTTGGGCAAGTGGAACTTTATTGTAGCCAGAGGCTACATCTATTATATAAAGAAGTTCATGCCCTGTGACAGAGTCGAGGAGTTGCGGAATCAGTGGTAGTAGAAAACTGTCCTTGGGTGTAAACTTGTTGGGTTCTGTGAAGTCAACACAAACTCTGATCTTTTTATTTTTCTTTGGGACTGCTACGATGTTAGAAACCTACTTCGGATACTTGGCTTTCCGAATAAATCCAACCCGAAGGAGTTTTTCAATTTCTTCATTCACTACGTCACGGAGGCGGGGAGCTAAGTTTTATTATTTCTGAATGACAGCTTTACTGTCTAGAAGGAGGTTCAGTCGGTGGTACGCGATTGATGGATCGATGCCCGACATTTCTTGGAAAGTTCAGGCAAAGATGTCGTGTTTATCTTAAGTAGCTGGATCATGGCTTCTTTTTCGTTGGTGGATTGTTTAGAGCCGATGAAGGTGTGATGCCCTAGACCATCGAGCTCAATGGATTCGACTATCTCGGTGTCATGGTGCCCGAATATGGGGGGTGTCTCTTACTGTAGTTGCTATGCTTTGAGAAGTTTTGCTATATGAGAGTTGGTTGTGGTATTTTTGCACATACGTGCAACTGCTTGACTACCTTTGATTTCGTAGATTCAGTGATCTATTAGAAATCACAATACTTGATGATAAGTAGAAGGTACTGCTTTGATCGAATGTAATCATCTACGTCCCAAAATTCCTAAATATTTGGACTCAGTATCGATGACAAGGAATTTTATGAATGTTGCTTCTGATCCTGCCTGAACTGGTAGAGTGATTTCTCCAGTGGATGATTCTTTCAAACTATTGAAACCGGTGATTGTTAATGTCAAAGCTTTCACAGAGTCATTGAGGCCTAGGACCTCAATTACTCTTCTAAACAATATATCCATTGTGCTTCCTGTATCGACGAGAAGCGTATGTAGGTAGTCATGTCAAACTTTGAGCATAATAGCGCGAGGGTCATCGTGAGGGTATTTCACGTGGCTGGTATCACAGTCCTCGAAGGTGATATAGTATGGGATCTTTGATTTACTCGAGCTTGGAAGAAGTTTTATTAATTTATCTGAAGAGGTAATTTTGCAACAGGCTGTAATCCTGTCATCCTTTTTCCTTTTCTTTCCTTTTTAAATTTTGATCATATACAGGTGGTGAGCCTGCCCTTGTCCTTGATTTTGTTCAACATCTTTTTTCTTTGTCTCATCCTTGAGGAACTTTTGGATATCGAGGATATAAATATGAAGCTTTCTTGCTAAGAGGATGCGATGAAATATTCGAATAAGAGAGTAACAACTGTCAGTTTCGTGACTATGTACATTGTGATATTGACATAGAGGTCTATTGGGGAGATCGGGTATTGTTAGTGATGCTCGATAACACTCATCTTCCTTTATCGTTGGTAAAATATCGGAGAGAGTCGTTATCATTGGGGGTAGAATTGGTACAGGCCTGTTAGTTCTTCCGCCCTTTCTGCTGGGTCTCCTATTATTGTCGACGTTTCTGCCACGTTGTTTGGGTGCTTCAGCAGTGGTCAACTTTTGGGGAAGATAAGAAGTGGTGAGTCAATAATGGATGGCAGAAGAACTTTTCATTTTATCCTTCTTGGATCGTTCTAGTTCGATATAGTTATTAACTGAGTTTGTGCAGAGTAACCACTTCTCAAACCTTAGAATCGATGTGTAGGGCAGAGGTGAAGGCTGGAACGACTATTTTGGGATCGGAGTTCCCAATTTTTCGAGTTTCTTACAAGAAACGCTGGTAAAAGCTTGCCAAGGATTCTTTTGTGCCTTGCTCGAAGAAAAACAAGGAATTCACAGTAATCTCTCGTTCCTTCGCGTAATCATAATTCGACTCGAATAAACATTGTAACTGATTGAAAGTGGTAATGGAGCCTTCTTGGATCGTATGGAACCATTTGAGAGGTTCTTCTTTCATGGTCATATTGAATAGCCTACAAAGCATGTGGTCAAGTTTGGAGTATAATCCTACTGCGGCTTTGAAATGTCGTACATGGGTGATGGGGTAAGCGAGTCCTGCATATTGAATAAACTTTGGCATATGGAAATTTTTTGGGATGGGCATGACTTCGAGATGAGGGGAGATGGGGTTTGTCTCGATTCTGTCAAGCGCGGATCTTCGGCTCGGGATATCAAAGTTTATGGCTTGGATTCTATTGTTTAGGTCATCTAAGGTGATAAACTATTATGGAGGAATAGGTAAGGCTATAATTTGAGGAACAAAATTTTCCTATCCTTCTGGTCCCTATCGATCCCTGACTGGTCTTCTTTCTGGTGCTGGGGAAGTTTGATGATGCGTGCATCGTCTTCCTTGAGTTTTCGATGTCGGGGATATCAAACCAAAATGCTGAGAAGCCCTATTGGGATTTCTGGATCTGGATCGGGATATTCGTAACCCGTCTTCTCTTGGTTGATCATCACGCTGAGTTACTCTCGACCGATGATCGCTTTGGGCAAGTGAAGGTGACGCTTGTCGGCCAGTGAGTCAATCTTGGGTTCTCCTTAATCTCTCCATTTCCTTTTGATGTGTTAGACTCTGTTGGTCCAAGGATTTCCTTCGTTTGTCTCTCTCCACATGAAGAGCTTGAGAATAAATGCATTGATCTTCCAATCTTTTGGCTTTTTCTGATTCTATTTGTTTATGAAGCTTGATTACCGCACTGTGCAGGTCGACTGTTTCTGGTATTGTATTGATCTCGTGGTTTCTTACGGTGCTAGAATGGCTTCTGAAATTCATGTTTGTCATCGGAAGATTTTTAGATTGGTGGTAAAGAAAAGTGTGGTATTTCCCACAGACGGTGCCAATTATAGTGGCGTGTTTTATGGAAGGAGAATCTTTGCCAATACTATTAGTAATGGAAATACAATAATAGGCTAAACAAATAAGATTTTAAGTGGAAAACTCAGTAAAAGTTAAGAAAAACCACGACCTCGAGGAGGATTTTGATGTAAATTCTAATATGCTGCTAGTTATTACAAATTTTGAGTAATAGTAGGGTTAGGAAGTAAGGATAGTAGAGTTACGGATTGCGGTCCTTTAATAATCTATTCTCTGTCTGTATTTATAGTAGATACATGCAGTTTACAAAAAAGGAAACAGTCTCCTATTCCGGGGGGAGTGAGCAAACTTCGCGGATCTCTAACAGTTCTTTCTTGACCAGACACAACAACTACTTTTAGTAGGTCAAGGACTTGTGGTATCTTCTCGAATGCTATATGTCTTCGATTATATATGACTGTCTTCGACTATAATGTGCTGGCTTACTCTTGTCAAATTTGGGGAATATGCTACTACAACACCGGTAGATGACTCCCCCTTTAGTACGGACCTCTCTGGCCAATGTAAAGATCCATCAATCTCTACTTGCTGCAAAACCTCGTTGGTCGTCTTCTCTATGTGCTCAAAGACATATGACTTCATCATAGAAGTCTCATCAAAAGTGACATATCTGCTTAGAATGATCTTTCGGTCTCTCGTATCCCACAACTTATAACTTTTCACACCCTTCTTTTTACCCATAAAAATGGCATTCCTTGCTCGTGGATCTAGCTTACCATCCTTAACATAATAGTATGCCGGACACCCAAATATATGAAGAGTATCATAATCTATAGCAGGTTCTCCCGACCAACCTTCTATTGGTGTTTTACCCTCAATTACAGCCGAAGGCAACCTATTAACGAGATAGTATAGATATGTCAAAGCCTCAGCCCAAAATGCCTTGCCCAACCCTGAATTGGACAACATAGACCGTACCTTCTCCAGTAAAGTACGGTTCATGCACTCAGCTACCCTATTTTGTTACGGTGTCTCACTAACCGTGAAGTGTCGAACTATCCCCTCATCCTGATATACTTACAAGAATGGATCACTAGTTTATTCCTCACCATTATCCGAACGGATCGACTTGATATTTCTGCCGGTCTGAGTCTCAATCAACTTTTTTCACGTCATGAAAATTTCTAGGACTTCATCCTTCCTCCTCATAGTCTATACCTAAACACGCCTAGAAAAATTATCCATAAAATACATAAAGTAATGCTTCCCTCCTAGCGATACATTCTTGGAGGGTCCCCAAACATCAGAGTTAACATAATCAAGAGTTCCACGAGTGTGGTAGATCGCGGTGCCGAACTTAACTCTTGTCTGCTTTTCCAGAACGTAGTGTTAACAAAAATCTAATTTACACCTCTTGGCACCTTTCAGAAGCCCCCAGTTCGTGAGAACTCTTAAAGATTTTTCTTCCGCATGCACCAAACTCATGTGCCATAGCTATGTGGCATCTTTGGTAGTGGTCTCTTCTCTTCCCGCAGTAGAAACCTCACCAAGAACAACCGTACCATCCAAATAGTATAAGTTATTACTTCTTCTTTGACCCTTCAATATCACCATGGCTCCCATAAGAACCCTCTCTACCCTATTCTCAGTACAACCTTGCGCTTTAAGTGTCCCCGTCCAGATAATATTCTTACTCATTGTCAGAATATACCAAACCTTATCAATCCCTTTAACTTACCCATTGTGTAACTTTAGACGAATGATACCTATCCCTATGTTGTGGCAATGATTATCATTTCCCATCAACATTGTAGTAACCTACTCGCAGTCTTCTACTAGAAGCCTACTCGAAGCCTTCTACCCCAGCCTTCTACTCGAAGCCTACTCGCGACCTTCTACTCGAAGCCTACTCAAAGCCTTCTACTCGAAGCCTACTCGCGGCCTTCTATTCGAAGCCTCGAGGATGAACGCCACATCATAGCAGAAATACTTTGATCATATCCGTATATGGTCAAAATGTGACAAGACAGACAACCATCTCACTAGACAAGTCAATGCATTAATTGATCCAGGCAACTACAGTGACAGGCCCGACCATTGTGCCGCAGTACAGAGACATCTCCAATAAATGCTACAGTGACAGAGCAGACCTGTCCGCAGACCTGACAGTAATCATATAACCTGGCCCATACTTGGTGACTCAGCCTCCTATGATTCTATAAATAGGAGAGATAGGGAACCAAGGTGGGGTTAAAATATTTCCCCCAACCCTCTTATAGTTTACCTTCGATCACTATGTAAAACCCAATACTCGAACCTTCAATTACTCATCAGTAATATAAACTCAACCTTCAATTACTCATCAGAGGTCGTAGAGTGCCACATTCAGGCCTCTACGCAAGTATATTGTCTATTTATTTTCTGCATTCTAGGTTATATACTTGAATTCCTTTGTTTGAAGATAAAACCATGTGGTGTAAGAGCCAACTTCCCCTCCAAAAAAAGTTAGGCCCCTACAAATATCGCTCAATCTTCTAGCATTTTAAATCTAGAAAAACAAGCCCTTTCGGGACAAATATGATAAGTAGCACCTGAATCTAAAATTCATCCCTTTGTATCAATAACGCATGTACTAGAAGTTATGGTAAAAGAGAAATCAGAATTATTACCTCCCATTTTTGTGTCCTGAGCCAAATTCACAGAAAAACCCATTTTTCTGCTTTCCTCTTCTTAAGCGTGGGACAATCATTTTTCCAATGTCCCGTCTCCTTGCAAAATGCGCATTGGTCCTTAGTCAAATTATTTCAGTTTCCCCACGACCTTTCGATTTTGACCGAGAGTTGTTACCCAATGACTTCTTCTTGTCCGAGGATCTTCCTCGAATTGTTAATACATCGGATGTAGACTTATCGCTCTCACGTTTTTCCTTTCTCCAGTACTCATGGTTTACTATGGCTGTAGTCACATCCGTGTATTTTAATGAACTCTTTAATAAGTAATCGTCGTAACGAAGTGTTCAAATTCTTCCAGAAGTGAGTTTAAGAACAAAAGGGCATTATCTTCATCCCCAACTACCTCTTCAAGATTTGCCAAGTCGGTCAACAACTTAGTAAACTCATTCAAATGCTCAGACATACTAATTTCTTACCTCATAGTGAAGCGATAAAGCTTCTTCTTCAAGTAGAGTTAATTTTGGATGCTCTTTACCAAGTACTTCTCCTCTAGAATTTGCCAAATTTCTTTTGTGGAAGTTTTATTCATCACAAGGTTCTTAATGTCTTGAGTAAGACAAGAACAAATTTGGCTGCACGCTCTTTTGTTCATCTTCTGCCATATACTCTCCTCTGTGTCATTCGGCCTGTCTTTCTCTATCTCGTCTAAGTTTGTTTGATTTAGGGCATTAATAACTTGGCATCGCCACATGCCAAAGTTATTTGTACCTTTGAATTTCTCAACTTCAATCTTTGTATTGTTGAATTTCACCGTTGTATTTTTTTTTCGGGGCCGAAAAACTCGATTCAACTTCATCTCTCACGTTTTCCCCAATTTTCATGAACTAACCAATTTCCAAAACTAAATTGAAATTAAGAAACCCTAAGTTACCTCAAAATCGTGCACCTCCAAGGAATCGACCTGTCTCTGACACCAATTGTTGAGTCGCAAGCCCGAAAGCTGAAACTCTAACTAGATTTGGTTAGCCACAAACAAGCAACAATTAAAGAAATACACAATACACAAGTTTAAGGTGGTTTGGAAGATTGCTTACGTCCACCGTACAAGAGAGAGAGAGAGAGAGAAAGAGAGAGAGGGAAAGTGTTTATTCATAAACCAAAGTTACAATCTCCTATCTCAATTTGAGGTTTCTCACTCAAGAAACCCTCCTCAATTGATCTCACCAAGGTTAGCTTCAAAAGAAACCCAAGTTCCCCTTATATACTTGGGGAACTATTTACAATCGCTCAAATCTTAAGGCAAACATGTGGTTCCAAAACCATCTTAAAAAATAGAGTTCCATATTGTCGTTCAAACGCCTTTGATAGTCGTTCAAACGACTTGGGATAAAACAAAAGGCTGGGCCAAAATTCCAAAGCGCTGTTCAAGTATCGTTCGAACGAGTTCTGAAGTCGTTCAAACAACCAAGATAAGGGTCGTTTGAATGACTTCATAACTCATTTGAACGACCAAGACAACAACCCCACACCTTCATCATCTTAATTCCTTAGAGTAAATCTACAAGTACATTGAATGCAGACATCTTCCTTATATCTGAGAGACTACTAGAGATGTTTTAGCCCTTTGTACCTTCTATTAGCTGTCTTTTTCTAGTTATTAACTCCAACAGTGATAAGTGCGTGAAAATAAGAAAATACTACTAACATTAAGAAATAATAAATTAATATTAACAAAATGCTACTTTTAGGCGTATTAATCCTATGTATTTCTACGTCTATCAGTTTTCCATCCACTAGCCCTACCAACTGAATAACCCCAAGGTATTGCTTGAGGATTTCTTGCGTTGGTGGTGCTTTGTGTTCCCCTCAAGAGCTTAGAACTCAAAACAAAGGTGAAGATGCTCTTAGATGTTAAGAGTTTGTGACCATTACTTCTTTGCTCTTCGATATGTGATAATCTCAACAAGCGATCTATGAAAGCGCAGGGAATGTCAGAGTTTAATTTAGATATACATATGAAAAATTGTGTACAATAATTGGTCGAAAATACATACGATATCAAATAGAGCTAAGTACATCACACAACAATCCATGGTGGTTCCACAATGAAAGAGATACTCTTTAGCTTAATTGGGATCGGTAGACTAAGAATTCTTTTTATTCTAGACAGCTTGCCATTGTTTAATGTTGGAGTTTATTTTGGAGAGCCTGAAACAATCAGTAAATTGAACATGTACATGCTACTTTAGTTATATGAACAACACTGAAAATTAAAGGTTTTTAGGAATAATTCTTACCTCTAGCAAAATGAAAAACATACCCATTACAAGAGCATGAACAAGATTGTCCAAAAGAGCAGGAGCTCATTTATGTAGGAACAGAGAAGACATTATTTGAAATTAATAGGCTGTGTAGAACTGGAAAACGTATTGGATTACCAAAACAAAACAAAAAAAACCCTCGAGGACTCCAGGCCTATGAACTGTCCAAACCAACAAAACAACTGAGCAGCCAATACTATCTTAAATCAGTCGTAGTTGCATGAATTATCAGTGTTTAAAATGAATTATAAAAAGAGGAGACGAGACTGAGTAGTTAGCTTAGAATTTGGAGTAAATTAAGAGAACATCTTAAATACTCATAACAATGAGGCTATTTGAAACATGTTGTGATGTGGCGCATCCCTCATAGGGTCGTCTACCTGCCGTGTGACCTATGTTTATTTAATGCTTTATATTTGAGTTTTTTAGACTTATGTCCTGATATTTATATGGATATTTGACTTAAGTCTTGCCATTTAACAAAAAAATAATTATAGTTATTTATTTACAATTTTGACCATGGTCAACTGCAATTGACCGTAGTTGACCCTGTTCAAATTTGGTTATTTTGCAAAGACTAAAATACCCTTAGCTGTTTATAAATATATTAGACTTAACCCCCTCTGTTTGTAAACAATATAAGTTTTAGTCTTTTCTCTCTAAAATTTGATTTATGGACTAAAAGCTTTATTTTTTTCAATTAAGACTGTAACTAAGCTTACAGTAGTGCTAAATTACCTTTGTTTGTGTTTTAGAAACACCTCCCATGATAAATTTATTTTAATTTTGATTAGGGTTCTAAAAGGGCAACCCTGCCTTTAATATTTGTTAATTCAGCTAAATGTGGGTCAACTACGGTCAATTGTAGTTGACCAAGGCCAAACTACAAATAAAGGACTATAATTGTTTTTTTGCTAAATGGCGGGACTTAAGTCAAATATCTATATAAATATCAAGACAGAATTCAATTAAACTCCTTTATAATTTATGTTTTAGCTTAAGCTCTGTTGGAGAGGTTCAATATAGGTTATTAGTAGTTTCCCAATTTAAGTAGAAGTCTATTTCAATTAGAATTAGGGTTCCTAATTCTAACCCCCCTTATGCTCTATATCAGGGGAGGTCTAGGTTATTTGTTTTTAGTTAATACAGTTAATTCAGTTAAGTTAGTATTGTTCAGAACAAATGTAATAGTTGATTAAATTAGGGTTCCTCACGAGCCTACTTCCTTTTGTTAAAATTGGTGTTCTTTTTGATTATTGGCTTCTGCATAATCAGCTTACATCAAATTGGTGTCAGAGCTACGTTAGATCCAAGCATAGTCAGTTTCAAGAGTAAAAATGCCTAGTAGAAGACCTACGACGAAGAAACCTATGCTCGCCGACAATGTAGCAAGGATATCGGATAATCTTGATAAGCTTGAAGGGCTTGTCGAGGCTTTGGGTAGAAGAGCCTTTTTCCCGCCCCCAACTACCTCCATTGGGCGTAACCGAAGATCTCTCTCTTGAGGGAAGCGTCACCGCGAAGAGCGGCGACCTAAATAACACTTATGCAAACTTTAACGTCGAAACTGAGGTTCATGAAAGTGAGGGATTCGATACCCAAACCGGTACTAAAACTTTGGCCTTGAAAACTGACCACCACGAGGGTGGTACGCACAAAGAGATACCTTGACAGAGCCAAGCCCTGCCGGCCTCAACCCTGACAGTAGTCGACATCTCAACAGCCGTAAAAAAATTCAAATAAACGGTGTAGGACTCAACAGTCATGAAGATCTTGACGATTTTATTGCAAGTTACGAACTAGATGAGAAACCAAACTCTCGGTGGAGAGGAATCACAATTAGGAGAACGACAAGATGGCGACCACCATGGATACGAAAGAGGAAGAAATCATAGGGAATTTTTTTCTCATCCACAGTTGCAGAAACATTATGGGGAGAGAATCGAGTAGGGGCCTGATTTTGTATAGGGGAAACTTAGCTTTTACTCCTTGAAGGTTACCCTCGGCTATAAGCGTTGGAAAATATATAAGACTATAAGCAACTAGTTTATTGCGCTAACATACTTGCGTGGAGTCCATGAATTGGGTTCTTCACGACCTCTAGCGAGGATTTGAATAATAGATGATATATATTGAGTTAAAAGACAGATCGAATAAGAAGCAGGCTACAGGGTATTTGAAGGTAATCTTGATGGGGTTTTAGAGAGAGTTTTTCCAACCCCCTCATAGTGTCTCCTCCCTTCTATTTATAGGAGACAGGAAATGGGTGAGTCACCATGGGAGGTCAGATTACATGTTTATCCTTTGGGATAGTTGTTCTGTACGTGGAGTTAGTTCTGACACTGTAGTTGTCTGGCAGCTCATTTCACTATTCTGTCTGGTAAGCTGGCTGTCAGGTGTGTCTGCCTTCGACCATATTTTACTATGGTCAAAGTTTCTCTGGTGATGAGTTCTGGTGCTGACCGTCTATTTTTGGCTTTGACTACATAGTTAGCTTTGATGATGCATTCGAGTGTTCAATTAATCTCGGAAAGCTTCATGAAATTAGTTGCTAGTCTTACTCGGCATCGAGTCTTTAGGTAGGCTTTGATGTAGCCTTCGAGTATTCGACTGGTACTGGAGGGCTGCGAGTAGACTACTGCATTCGCCCCCTCTCAGCAGGGGCCTTGGAAATTGTTGTAGATGGCGTGTGCTTAGAAAAACTATCGGGTATGGGAAGTTGAAAAGTTGACTTGTGTGAGTCTGGATAGTTCCGAGGAGAGTAATTATGGTAATTATTGATATGGAGGTAATAAATGCCCTTTAATCAAGGTATAAATAGGGGTTGTTAAGGGAAAAAAAAGAAGTAATGTTTACCTTATTTTTTGAGTAAGTACAACAATAGAAAACACTCCAAATACTCGTTACCAAAAGAGAACGGAGGAGGACGGAGGAGGAGAATTAACGTATTTAGGAGAAGGCGATGGCTCTGAAGTAGAAGTTTTTTAGGGATCAATGTTTGGATGTGCTGTTGCCTGACCTGGTAGAGCTGGAGCTGGGGGAGGATATCTTTAGGCATCTGTAGGCGCACTGGTGGAGAGTAATGCAATGGTTAGGCCCAAATGGGAGTAACCAATATTATTTGTTGATGAGCCAGGCAGAACAACAGGTGGAGGCTAAAGACAGGCCAAGGCTCAGGCAGGGCTCTATAAAAACTACACCATGTGTATATAGGGGGGTCTTCGGTATTGTGGTTGGGTATATAGAGGGAGTTGTTGTTGATATTGTTTTTTGTTCTCGTTTTTGATGTTGATGATGTATGCCCGAGTAGTTTTTGAATGAAACAATGATTTGTTTGTCGAAGTATGGTAACATAACAATATAGGTAATATAGACGATGATAATGTAGGCACGGTATATTGTTCGAACTTCAGACTTAGGTAATGAAAATGAGTAATAGTGGTAATAAAATTTGAGACTTGGATAAGAATGAAAATTATTGATCGAAGGCTCGACAGCGAATGTATGTGTATGATGGCCACAATTAAATGTAGACGAATGACTACGGTTGCATGTATGCGATGGCTCGAAAATGATGCATGAGATGGCTCGAAAATGAATGTATGGGAGGCTTCGATTGCAAAAGTTGATAGCCGAAATGGCAGAAATGTCAGAGATGATATTATTCATGGGGCAGTGTGCCACTGCATGCCATCATTATGTTTCCTTGGGTATGGAAAAGAGGTGGAGGTGACGCGTGGATTTGAGGTGATAACTTCGGGTAGTATGTGAGAAGGTTCGAGAGAGCTAGAAAAAGTATTGTCTGGTATTAGTGTATGATGCACATGTAGGTGTAAGTAGGGGCAATCTTGGGAAAATGCGTAATTCTCAAAAATAAGGGGGGAGTGGAGGAGTGGTAATGATGGTGAGTGGGGGAAACCGAGGCGATTTGTTTTCCTTGGGCTGTATTTAAAGTGGTGTGAGAGAGAGAGTCACTATTCCCAAACAAACACACATAGAGAAAATGAGAAAGAGAGGAAGACTAGCACCATTGTTGCGGTTAAACTTGCTGGAGAGAAGAAAGGAAAACACCATTGCTGCCAAGAAATCTAATTTAATCAAACAGGTATGCCTTCTGAGTTCCTGGTAAAGATAGCTAATTTCTTTTCGCTGTTGCATTTCCTTTTGTTTTTTGTCTGTACGATGGGGGTAAGTTTTTGCTGGGCCACCGGTAACGGCGTAACTGAGGATGGGGGCAATAGATGTGGCTGGAAGTCTGGCAAAGTGATAAATTTGGAGGGGTGAGGGTAGGTAATATTACAATATGTAACCGAACCTTGATACTCAAATATATCAAGCTAATGTTGATCATCTTCTTTTGTAGGGTATAATGCATGCCCGTCAAGCTTCGATGATGAGGCTGGTAGATGAAGATGTGGATGAAGTAAACGAACTGAGTATGTCTGGTCGAGGTTGAGGGGAGGAGAGCAGTGATGCGGAAGTATTAGAAATTGTAACGGATGCCCTTTGGGCATAGTAGTGCCAGATGTTGGAGTATCAACTAGGAGCCATCGTAGGACTCAAATAGTCGGAGAGAGTGGCGAAGAAGAAAATGTGGAAGGGGAAGAAAGAGAGGGAAGGGGGAATGAAGATACTATCGATCCTTTGGGTGATGAGAGGGACGAAGGGGAAGTGGAGGTGAGTAAGAGGAGTGAAGATACTGAAGAGGAAACGACAACTGTGGGGCTGGCCTCACTTCAGGAAAAGGCGAGGCTGGATTGATTCATGGCCAAACATGGGTTGGCGAAGGTGGATATTATTTTGGTGCCATTAAGGGCCGAGTATATGTTCAGGGATTCTCCCGAGGAGGGGATTATAGAATTTAGAGGCCAAATTTGTTTAGGGATGCAACTACCTCTTTGAATGCTGGTGAAGCAGGTGTTGAACTTCTGGGATGTTGCCCCATGCCAAATGAATGATAACTTTTATGAAATAATGAGGGTTGTCGAAGGGATGAATGTGGAGTTGAAATGTGAAGGGAAGTTTTTGATCGAGTGTTTCGACATAGTGTTGTTCTATTCGAGGAAAGCAAATAAGAAGGTAGGGACATATCACATTCAATGCATTCAGACAAACCATGGTTATTTGACTTGTGCTCAACTGGGCGTGGGTGGGATAAGGATTTGGTGGTGGTGAAAGGGAGATATGAGACTGCACAGGGGGAGGTTAAATATAGGCTGAAGAATAGGCTGTTCAACGCAAGTAAGTTAATAGTCAAAGTATATTCATTATGTGGCTCGAATAAACATGTAATCTTTTCTTCATTGTTTTGCCGATCCCACCAATAATGGATTAAAGAACCCGAGGATGTACATTGATGCTCTTATTAGCGATATTGAGGAGTGAGTGAAAACTGTATTTCAGAAGTTAGGTATTATTAGAGAGAGATGAAAGAAGACGGACACGTTACTGAGAGACGTTTCGGTTGCTGCTGGGCCATCATAGAGGAGAAAAGAAGGAGGTACTTCTAGAAGGGCGGGTGAGATAGAGTACAATAATCTGACTCAAAAATTTAGCTTTGTATCGAGGGCTCGGCGAGGGGGTCTCAGAATGACACGGTTGAGCGTGCCAGAGACTATTCCCAAAGTAATTCGGCAGACCAACAAAGGCAAAGGCAAAGTCACGGATGAAGGCTCGACAGCCCATCTACTGGGAGAAAGAGGACCCGTGAGCAAATGGTCGACGAGGATGACCCAGTCGAGGCTAGGCAATACGCGGTCGAACAAGAAGAGAACGTTCGCGTAACGGCCGAGTCGATGATAACTCTTTGTCGCACTAACCTAGATGAAGCGGAGCGGCAAGTTGGCTAAGTTCTACACCAAGTAAGTATTTTTGGATTTTTAAAGTTGAACTTATGCTTCAAGAACTGGTAATTTGTCGAGTATTCATGTAGGAAAATGCTTAGATGATATTTTTCAACAAAGCACAGAAGGTATCGAGTGAAAAGCTGAAGGAGGTAAGGGACAAGCTTAAGCTCGTGCAGGGGACGATTCTGTCACTAGAGAGCTGGGTTGGTGTGCTAAAACGAGATTAGTTATAGATTCGAGCTGATGTCGCGAGGGAAACCCAAGCTGCGATCGCCAATTATGACCAGAAGGTAGCGGTGCTGGAGGCGAAGTTGGCCAGTAAAGAGGAGTAGCTGCAAAGCAATAAAGCATGTTTCCAGGTACAAAATGATAATGATTATGACGTGACCACAACCCTGAAGATATTTGTGGATGGGTTGGGATACAATCTGGAGACCTTCGAACTCTATCCTCTGATAGTGGAGCCCTCAGTTGAAGATGTTGCACACACGGAAGGGGTGGAGGTGGCCCTGTAGGTGGAGGTGCAAAAGATGTGGTAGCTGATCCTGCGGTCAAAGTGGATGGTGCAAGTACTGGTAATACTGTAGGGGATTGTGTGGTCAAAAGTGGTGCTGATGCTGCTGTAAAAGACCATGGAGAAGGAGTGACTATGGAGAATACGATCAACCCTGTGTGAGTACGTTATTTGAAGAAGGTACTTCGATTGGCTTCTGTTGTCTGTAACAAACTCTCTTTTTTGTGTGTTGGATTGGTAGAGTTAAAAAAAGTGTAATGTATTTAAATTTGATTTGCATGTATGTATTCGGCTTGACTTACTGGTAGATCTGTATGCTGGTATATCTGTGTGAAAATTGAAGTATAGAATGCGCCGAACGTCGAAGGTCGCCTCCAGGTATTTCTTGCTACGGGTTTGAGCCTAGATGAAGCATTATATGGTCGACCGCAATGCATCTCTGAGTGTCTGGTCTATCGACCATTCATGCCACTCGGGTGTGCTCAAATTGGAACCATAAAAACTTTGAGGACCCCCCCAAGTATCAGTCGAGTCGATGGGCTGACATGATACTTAGGTTTGACCAACTCAAGAAGTTCACTGGATTTCAAAAGTCATCCCTGGGTATTTTTATCCGTGGGTTGGAGCCTAAGCGAAGCATTATGTAGTTGGCCCCAATGCATCCCCGAGTGTCCGGTTTGTCGACCATTCATACTACTCGGGTTTACTCGAATTAGAACCTTAAAAAACTTCAAGGTCGCCCCCAAGTATCAGCCGGGTTGAAGAGTTGACATGATATTTAGGTTTGACCAACTCAAGAAGTTTACTAGAGATCTGGGACGAAGCTCAAAAGAGAAAAATATGTTAATTGATTATGTTGTATTTATATCAGTTGTAAAAGGTGGTGGCCGCGACCTATTGTATGAGACTAATTATATTGTGTTCTAAGGGTTGGGTAGAGGCTCCTCAACTTCCGTCATCAAATAATATGATTCTTTATCAATTTTATCGTACACGACATATGGTCCTTCCTAGGATTTGGCTAACTTGCCGGCATTGCGAGGTTTCGATGAGGGTGTGACTCGTCGAAGTACCAAATCTCCAATATCGAAGCTTCGAGGTCGAACCTTTTTGTTGTATGACTTTTGGAGAGATATCTGATAGCGTTTAAGGTTAGCTATGGCTCGGTCTCTGGTTTCACCGATCCATAACATATTGCACCCAAGTTTGAATTAATTATCTACATCGGGAAGATCTGGGTCACGCGTTAGCACTTCGAATTGAGTAGGCAGCACAGATTTGATACCATAAGCCAGGTAGAAAGGGGTGCAACACGTCATCCTTCTTGGTATGGTACTGTAGGCCCATAGTGCATGTTATAATTCTTGAACCCACCGGCCCTTCTTTCGTCGATGTATTTTTTAAGACTATCGACTATAGTTTTGTTGATTGCTTCAACCTGGCCATTTCCCTGCGGGTAGTAAGGGGTAGAAGGGGAGAGGATAATGTTGTACTTCTTGAGGAAATTACGAACCTTGTTCCCTATAAATTGTGGACCATTGTCGCATTAAATCATATGTGGGCAGCCAAAATGAGTGATAATATTCTCCCAGAGGAACTTGGTGACTTCTTCTTTCCTGGTTTGACATAAAGGCACGACTTCGACCTATTTAGTGAAATAATATGTGGTTACTAAAATGTGTTATTTGCTGCCCAAAGCTTTATGGAAAGGTCCTACTAGATGAATGGCCCAACGCTTGAATGGTCAAGCAACGTGGTTGCAATAGAGTTCTTCTTGTAAGGGGTTTCGAATGTTGTGGGCGTGACATTGGCATTTGTCACAGTGCTTCACATACTCTTGAGCTTGTTTCTTCATGTTGGGCCATAATAAATCTTGGGTTACGGCTCGAAGAGCCATAGATCAACCAATGGTGGGGGCACCGTAGTTGCCTTTGTGGAGTTCAGTAAGTATGGTGGTAGCCTCGTGTTGGGAGATATAACGGAGGTGTACGCCATTTGGGGATTTACGGTGTAGACCGCCTTTGAGAATGGTGCACCGTCGACAGTTTTCTAATAATGAACATTTGGCCTTGAGATCCTCCGGAAGGATAGGACTGTTGAAGTATGAGAGGAAAAGGCGTGCGCCAATCTTTGGGATCGAGGCTCTCGCCCCCAGTATTGATGGCATTAATTTCCATCTGGTTGATACTTGGGCATTCGAATACTTCAATAGTAAGAGTTCGGGATTTGGATTGGCCCAACATGACAGCAATGTAGGGCTCGGGATTCATGCTACTTGTGTTTCAGCAGGTGTCAGAGGTTTTCTGATAAAGTATACAGGTTTCTCGATACTGGTTTTGAGTCGAATAAGGACCGAACTAATAGAAGTATCGGTGACCGTGAGATATAAGGACAACATTTCACCTTCAATGGGGGTGATTATGATAGGTGGTCGACCGAGGTAAGTTTTAAGTTTGAGGATGGCCTGTTCGCATTCGGGTATCCAGTTAACTTCGGGGTTGTTCTTTTTGGCCTTATGTACGCCTTGGTCGGGTAAGAGGGAGAAAAGCCAAGCACAACGGTCAGAGGATTTTGAGATAAAATGGATTAGGGTGGCTATTTTGCTAGTGACCTTTTGGACGTCCTTCCTAGTTTGGGGAGTGGGTATATCGGCGAGGGCTCGAATTTGTGTAGGGTCAATCTCGATGCCTCGTTTACAAATAAGGTGACCCAAATTTTTTCCTGATGACACGTCGAATTGGCACTTGTCGGGGTTTAGTTTCATATTATATGTTCGAAGTATAAAAAATATCTAAGTTAAATCTTGTATATGGGTATGTTTCTGGAGACTCTTACATAACATGTCGTTGATATAAACTTCGACTAACTTGCCAAGCAGAGGTTTGAACATGGCTGTAACAAGCCGTTGGTAAGTGGCACCCGCATTTTTTAGGCCAAGGGTATCACGTTAAAGTAGTAAAGTCCTTATTATGTGATAAACGAAGTTTTAAGCTGATCTTCGGGGAGAAGGGGTACCTGGTTGTAACCCGAAGCTGCGTCCATCATAGATAAGCGTTCATGACCAGCTGTTGCATCCTGGAGCACCAAAATGATCAGGAGAGGAAATTGTTATTCGGTGTATATTTATTAAGATCTGTGAAGTCGACGCAGATTCAGATCTTGCTATTCTTCTTGGGGATAATGACAATATTTAAGATCTAATCGACGTATTTGACTTCTCTGATAAAATCGGCGGCTAGGAGTTTTTTGACGTTGAGGTTCACTGTTTCTCGAATCTTCGGTGCCAAAGTGTGCTTCTTCTATTTTACAGCTGTAGATTTAAGGATGAGGTCAAGTCGATGGTAGGCCAGGGTGGGGTCGACGCTGGGCATCTTATAGAACGTCCAGGTAAAGACATCTTTATTTGCTCGAAGGAACGTGGTGAGCTCATGGCTTTCGTCGAAATCCAAAAAACTACTAATAAATATACCATGATCAGGGCCATCAAGTTCAACGTAAACAGTAGGTTTGACAGGTGCGGTAGAAGGGATCGAGGGTGTAGGGAGAGAGAGGTGCAGTAATTTCTATGGATTTAACAGTTTTCTGGTAAGGTCGATTTCGGGGTGCTCGCATAAGCGGGCGAGACATATGGAGCCTTTCATGTTCTACGTGCCACAAGGGGTAATAAAACGCAATGTCTGGTGATAGGAAGAAGGTATGGATTTCATGGCATGAAGCCAATCACGCCCTATAATGCCTTGATATTCAGATTTCTTGTCGATGACAAGAAAACTGGTTTGGAGGGTAACTGGACCGGTGGTGACAGGAAGGCTAAGGCGACTGACAGCTACCTCGGCAGCGCCATTAAAGCCCTTGACTTAAATGTCGGCTGGTGTGATGGGACCTATTTTTTACATGGCGTAGATGGTCTGGAGGAGGAGCACATCTGCGCATTGCCCGTATCAATGAGCATTGTGTGTAAGATGAGATATTCGACCTTGATCATGATGACCAAAGGGTCAAAATGGGGGAAACGGACATAAGAGGTATCACAATCGATGAAGGATATACCTTTAGGTCGAGGACGTTGGTTGGATTCGGGTAGAAGGATAGGTAATTTCTTCTGATAAGTAAGCTTACAACATTTTTTGACTTATTTGCACTTGCTTCGAGTATGACCACTGTTGATGTTATTAACTTCGACAAGGTGGAGTTGAAAAATTTGTACCTCGGCTGGGTCAGTATTTGGAGCGGGTTGGGGCTTGAGGTACGACCCGTCGAGATAATCGGGGAGATCGTCAACATATTGATGTTGACGACCAGCTTTAAGAATCATTTCCAGTGATTGTTACAGAGCATAACATTTTTTTGTGGGGAGGCAATTGTATTTGTGATTTTGGCAATAGGCCTCATCCTTGCAGACCTCGATGGGGAAGGGAGTACGCTAGATAGGGTCGGCCTAGATGTGTCTGAGAAGGGTACTAATGGGAGCAGTGAGTTTTGGTAGGATGGGAATGGGCCATCTTTATCGAGGTTCGGAAGACTGAGCATCATAGTGAGGGTGTCTGCGACTGTTATTTTCTTGCGAGACGGGAACGACCATGGGTATAGTCGATGGTCAAGGTTTATTGTGGGTGGTGGTCAAGGCTTGTCCCTGGCGATTAGATTCGCAAAGATATTTGAGGTTGATTTATCCGTTGACTTATAACATCTCCCCGAGGGTTTGTGGCTTTTGAAGCACAATATATTCCTTAACACGGCTGTGGTATGGCAAAACATTGGAGTACGTGAGAATGGCATTCACACAGCTGAGGTTTTTGGCTTTGCACGATTTATCGAGAAAACGCTTTGTAAAAGTTTTAAGTGTTTTGTTGGGTGACTTACAGAAGTTGAAGAGAGCATCGACTCGGACCTCACGGTCTTTATTAAAGAAAAACTGGGAGATGAAATGGTTTGACAATTATTTGAAACTTCGGATGGAGCCATTAAGGAGGCTGTAGTACCGTTTAAGAGGGTTGTCAGTGAGACTGGTGGGAAACATGTAACACAAGATATGGTCAGCTGTGGAATACAGGCTTAAAGCATTTTGGAACTTGAGGACGTAAGATTTGGGGTTGGTATTTATGGATTTTTGGGGCATGAAAAGTTAGAGGTACCTCAATAGCGAGGAGCTTCGGGCAAATGGGGTTGTTTAAATGGCTCCAAGAGTTCAGGATGGGGCTTGCGCTGATGCAAAGGGTGGCATGAATTTTTTGGTTGAATTCCTACTATGTAAGGTAAGCTGAACGAGGGGGAGAGCACTAGGGACGAGGGTGATAAGGTTGCGAGTTTAGGGTGTGTTCAGTGCTGTGTTCGCTGAAGCGTTCCCAAGTAGGTTGTCGTGTGGGGTATCAAGAAGTTTGAAGGGTAGAATTGGATGAATCTTCCGTAGGGGGACACCAAGATGGACCGAGCCGGTGGGTATGGTGGTGGGTGCACCCTCTGCACCCAGATGGACCGGGGGAACCTCGATTTAGAGATGGGGCCCAAGTCGGGCGTGGGCTGAGATGCACGAGGGGGTGGGTACCTGAGACCACAGAGGAGCATCTTTGGTTTAAACCTGCTGAAGCTCACGAACAATATGGTGCAGTTTGTCTAGAGCACGATGTTTTCGGTCGTTATGGTCCAAACAATGCTACCGTTCAACCTCAAGTTCTTGTCTTATGTCTTCGTATTTAATACGCAACTGGGTGGTATGCGCGCTCCTCGGCTTGGGCAAATTGTTGGCTGATGAGGGCAAGTTGGGCCGCTATTCCGTCGGTGAAGTTTTCGACGATGGTAGAGGTTGAGGGAAGGGTGGGGGCCATTGAGTATGGCTAAAAGGGGAAAGAAAGAGAAACGAGGGATTGGGCAGGGTGGGTGTAGCATAGACGGTGGCAAATGTAGGGGCTTGATTTTGTAGAGGGGAAACTTGGCTCTTACACCTTGAAGGTTACCCTCAGCTATAAGCATTGGCAAATATATAAGACTATAAAAAACTAGTTTATTGCACTAACATAGTTGCGTGGATTCCATGAATTGGGTTCTCCACGACCTCTAGCGAGGATTTGAATGATAGATGATATATATTGAGTTAGAAGACAAATCAAGTAAGAAGCAAGTTACAGGGTGTTCGAAGGTAATCTTGATGGGGGTTTTAGAGAGAGTTTTTTTAACCCCTTTATAGTGTCTCCTCCCTCCTATTTATATGAGATAGAAAAGGGGTGAGTCACCATGGGAGGCTAGATTACATGTTTATCCTTTGGGATAGCTGTTCTGTACGTGGAGTCGATTCTGACACTGTAGTTGTTTGGCGTCTCATTTTACTATTTTGTCTGGTGAGCTGGCTGTCAGGTGTGTCTGCCTTCAACCATGTATTACTATGGACGAAGTTTCTCTGGTGCCAAGTTTTGGTGTTGACCGTCTATTTTTAGCTTCAATTACGTAGTTAGCTTTGATAATACCTTTGAGTGTTCGATTAATCTCAGAAGGCTTCGTAGAATTAGTTGCTAGTTTTGCTGGGATTCGAGTCTCTAGGTAGGCTTCGATGTAGCCTTCGAGTATTCGACTGGTTCTGGAAGGCTGCGAGTAGGCTACTATAAATCGAACCAAACAAAATGAACCAGCACAATCTTCGTCGGTATCTAAGAGAGCCACTAGACCAGTGTTGAGGATGGTAATCCCGCAGAAGGTGCAACCCTAGCGGGTACCATCGTAAAATTTTTTGTAGGTTGCATTGGAGAATATAACAGGTCATGTGCCATGCGTGAGACGAGTCATGCACATGACGGGCAAATACAAACCCTGCCCCAGGCCCAACTCACTATCCAACGACTACAACCCACTTCCTATTCCACCCAACGACTTTTAAATTTAAAAATTAGTGAAAATTTCATGATTTTACAAGCCCCACCCATGCTCTAACCATCTTTAACAATTCCCACTTCACACGATCACACCCCTTATCCTTTAAACCCCATCCAGGCCCACCACCCTCTTGCTTAAAATTCAAATCTTGGTGGGATAAATATGAGATCAGCAACAACTATTCCCCAACTACACAACCCACTCTCTACCATATGTCATAAGCATATGGCTTACTTAACACCTCTAGTAGTGAGTACGATGAAATTGCCGAACTGTGTCGAACAAGACAATTCATCTTCGGCAATCGCTACCAATTATCATGCCACACAATAATAGATTTAGGAGACACGTATGGAACCCAAGATGCAGGTTGACATCGCCCAACAGTTCCACTCATGCGTAATACAGTCTGGGGTATCCAAATATTTGATCCGTATAAGGGAGATGATGGCCCGATACGAAGAATTATGTCTGTATGTTGACCCGTTTTGGGAAGATTTTGTAGTAGGTATTGAGGAGCGAACCACAGTAATTTTTCGACTTTTAATTTTAGACATCAATGGACGTAGGGATGTCGGTGACAATATCGTACCCCCGCTCTTAGGTGCAATCTTTGGGTACAAATTTTTTTGCGGAAGACTTCAAGATTTCTAGAAGAGTTCTACCGTACAGATTTTGTACACATCTACGGGATGAAGACGAAGAGACTGGGATGCACACATGTGCGTGAGTCCTCTGGAGCACCGCCCACCTTGATTTCCTAGACGAAATCGTCTCAGATAGAGGGTTTGATGTGGCGCATCTCTCATAGGGTCATCTACCTACCGTGTGACCTATATTTATTTAATGCTTTATATTTTATGCTTTAGCTTAAGCTTTGTTGGAGAGGTCCGATATGGGTTATTAGTAGTTTCCTAATTTAAGTAGAAGTCTATTTCAATTAGAATTAGGGTTCCTAATTTAGTTAATACAGTTAATTTTGTTAAATTAGTATTATTCAGAATAAAGGTTCTAGTTAATAAAATTTGAAGTGGCGCATCCCTCATAGAATCGTTTACCCACCATACCACTTATGTTTATTTAATGTTTTTAATGTTTTTAATGTTTTGTATTTTAGTCTTTAGCTTAACCCCTATTAGAGAAGTCCAATATATGTTAGTAGTTTCTAAATTTAAGTAGAAATCTATTTCAATTAGAATTAGGGTTTCTAATTCTTACCCCCACCCTTATATTCTATAAAATGGGAGGTTTAAGTTATTTGTTTCTTAATTAGTTAATACAGTTAATTCAGTTAAGTTATTCTTGTTCAGAACAAGGGTTCTAGTTAATAAAATTAGGGTTCCTCACGAACGTAATTTATTTTGTTAAACTGGTGTTCTTCTTGATTATTGGCATCCGCGTAATCAGTTTACATCATAATTAGGGCTCCTCACAAACCTAATTCTGATGTAAACTGATTACGCGGAAGTGAATAATCAAGAAGAACACCAGATTAACAAAATGAATTAGGTTCTTGAGGAACCCTAATTTTATTAACTAGAACTTTTATTCTGAACAAGACTAACTTAGCTGAATTAATTGTATTAACTAACTAAAAAACAAATAACCTAGACCTCCCCTTTTATAGAATACAAGGGGGGTTAGAATTATGAACCCAAATTCTAATTAAAAAAAATAGACTCTTACTTAAACTGGGAAACTACTAATACCTTAGGTTGGGCCTCTCCAACATGGCTTAAGCTAAAACATAAAATAAACATAAGTCTCATACGATCTCACACGGGTAGATGACCCTATGAGAGATGTGCCACATCAAATTCTTTTTGTTAAAACTTGTGTTATTTTTTATTATTGATTTATGCTTAATCAGTTTACATCATGTTGATTCAAAGTTCAAACTAATGTAAGTAAAACTGTATATTAAGTTTCAAATGCATGATGAAAATGAGTACAACATCAGTTTTCTATATCGAGTCTAATATTTTTATCTAGGTAGTTTTAAGAGCTCGCACATCAAGTACCGGATCTACTTCAATTTTTGCTCTTCCTAATATCGTATATTTCAAAAATGGACGCAACAAGATCTAGTTTTTAAGTGATGCATGAACTTTGTATTAAAAAAATCTTAATAAAAGGAATTTTGACAATAAACTATTTTAAAATCAAATTGTGGTATCTGTGATCTTTCGCAGGGACGACATTGAATGAGTAGTAGTTTTGGGCTTGACACGTCTCACCGGAGGAGGGCACCACTCGATTCTCTATGGGTCTTTTTTTTTCTTCTCTCCCTTTAGAACTGCTAGGGTTTTATTGATGGAGCATAAGGTTCTAGAAAAAAAGGTCCCTTCTTAGGTCACCTTATCCCCCTATTTATAGGGGGAGTCTCTGACCTAGAAGTGACTGGGCTCACGTGACGTGTGTAACTCCTTAGATACCCCTCCGGGATCTTAGACTTTACTTCTCCACGTGGGCAGGGCTACTATTGCTTGTTGTGGCTCATTGAGAGAGCTTCCCCTAAAATGTGCTTGGAAATTGTATACAGAATAATAATGGTCTTGCGATTAACTATAATCGCTTGATTAGATTATCTACTATTCTATTATGGGTATGGACATATGAGACTGGATGCTCCAGATCCATCCCATTTGTAGTGCAATACTCACAAAATGCTTTTAAGCTAAACTCTTCAGCTCCGTCAAGTTGAATCGACTTGATCGGGTTGTCTGAAAACTATATCCGCAACCTAATGATCTATGCCAGTAACTGTGGGATTGCATGATTTCTACTCAGGAATAGACAAACATGAGACCATCTCAATGATGCGTCAATCAACACACCATGTAATTCATAAATGGCCCACTTTGCGGATGAATAGGTCCACATATATCTCCATGGATATGGTGGAGAAAGGCTGTCAGTTCATGTCCCACCTAGGAATTACTAGGTTGTGTGAATAGCTTCCTTTGCAAGCAAGCTTTGCATGGTCTATTGCGTAAAATCAGGATCTTCTGTGATACTATTGAGTGGCCCGCTACATTTTTTGATGATTTTCCTCATCATGGATGTACCTGGGTGTCCTAAACGATCATGTTAGAGCTCGAACACTTTTTCCCGCATTGGAGAAAAGTTAGTAATAGCATATGTTTCGACAACCCTTATCTTCGTAGAAAATAATCATGTACGTGGAATGTCCTCGACATCTTTCCAAGATAATTTTCCGACCCTTAACCGTTGATATAATACACAAGTCAGCCTTGTTATTGTTTATCATAGATTCTACTTGATAATCATTGGAATAGATATCTTTAAAGCTTAGTCGATTTCAATTCGACTTACTCGAATATAAGGCATGGTCGATTTGTAAGATCGTACCATTCAGGAGCAGCATAATGGCCCGGTCACTACCTCCCACCATATTTGGCTGCACCAGATATGGTTGTGACCTCATCGTCACACGAAGCTAGAGTCGAGAAAAATAATTTCTCTCGAAGTATAGTATGTGTGGTCCCACTGTCTATCAGTCATGTGGATCCTATTTTATAATCATCAATTAACATCTTATGGGTAGACAAATCCATTTTATTTTCTCTATATTTGAAAACATAGATCAAACATTACATACTCATTATTAAAACATGTAGAACAACTCATATAGATATAACCGCGATACAAGCATTTATTTTATTTTAAAAAACCAAATTGTAGGGAAACAAAGTGATGAAAAATAAAATGCTCCCTTATGGAGAGTTAAGTACTGAATCAAAATAAACTAAGGACGAAAAATAGAGAAATACTAAAATGTTTGTCATGTATCATCGGTCTAACTACTAGGGTGTGCCTGTATCTTGGGCATTTTCCCATGTCACTGCATCCATATCCCCAAAGAAGTCTGCTGATTCAAATCCTGAGGTACCAATATCTATCGCAAATGTGTGGTTGGCTTCAGGCTTGTCGTTAACACGGAAACATTTGCGCACTATTTTGCATAATGTCCGTTCTTACCATAATTATAGCTAGCATTTCATATTTTTGGTCGGTTTCATGCCTTTCTTGCGCTGTTGTGGTCGCTGAAAGTTGCCTCCCCGTCCAGGATTTTGGGTAGCAGTAAACTGGTTTCCCTCCTGACGTCGACATCCTATGTTACATCTACCTCAGCTTCTATTGCGGCCTCATCCACAAACATTGTTACTCCCCCTAAAATTAATCGCATGTACCTCAGGCACGATCGCACTTCCAGCGGGCCAAACTCCTTGATTTTCATCAGTAGTTCATCATTTTGCTCTTCCACTAGTAGCAGAGTGATCAATTCAGCGTGGGTAGCTAACTTATTATGCCAAAATTGCCCTTAAAGCATGATGCTCAACGTATAAAACTTGCTCAGAGTCTTCTCAATCAAATTAAACTCTGTAACTGTGTCTCCACACAACTTAAGTATTAAGACGATATGGTGGACTGCAGAATTGTATTCAATTACATTTTGGTAGTCCATCAATCTGTGGTACGACCACTGGAACCTAGCCTTAGGGAGTAGGGCATCCTTTTGATCCCCAAAACGTCCTTTAATGTTCTCCCAGAGTATCGAAGGGTCCTTCACAGATACGTACCCCCTTTTGAATTCCTCTTAAATATGATCACGAATATGGAAAAAATGCATTTGACTTTTCATTGGAAAGCTTCCTTGCATCACCCGTATCTAGTGTCAAGGTACTACCTCTTGGCATTACCACTTTGGTTGGTACAACCACGATAGTATGTTCCAAATTTAGAGATTCCAAATAAATTTCTACGTCTTCACGCCAGGTGAGGTAATTTTCACCAGAAATATGCAGTGGTGGGAAATCCTAACTCTTTGGCATATGTTCATAGTATTGAATTTATAATCAGTATGGATATCAAATAATCCAAATATAATTTAATCAGAAGCTCAAAAAGTGCCCTCACATAGGGGTCTTTTTAAGGGTAAATTTTTTTAAGCATCCTTAGAATTACTAGACAATGTAAAATTGCTAGGTAATTTGGGATTAATGTAGCAAGATAACTTTATAATATATTGCCAAGTAAATTCTTAATCCATCCTCCTGAGTGGATTATGATAGTGGAGACGAAAAAACATGGGTTGAAATGTTTTGAACGACATCTTTAAACCTATTTAATTCATGCTTTATATATTAAGTAAATAACCATTTATAATGTCAAAATTCAAGATTTTTCAATAAATATTGAGTTTCCCTTGATGTGCCCCTAAAAACCCATAAAATGTATCTTCCGTGGTAAAATTATAGTTAATAGGTGTGATTGTAGCATAAATAAGTCTATGTATTTGGCCAAAATGGCCTAATTTGGGCATTTAACCTTTGGTAAACCCACATGGTCAATTGGTCAACACTTATAGTTAACATGGTCAAATTGGTCAAAGTTAGGGTTAATTAATTAAGGTACAACCGAATAATATCCCCGATAATGGGGTATTATCTCCCTTAATATAGATTTCCCATAAATGAGTATTTTTTTTTGACAATTATGAGAATACATACTAAAAGATGTCAATTTTCCAAAATCGATACTTTGGCAAGACTCTTCCAAAATTGATAATAAAATTACAAAATCGATACTGGTCCATACCCCCTAGCTGCCACCCCTATTTTTATGTATTAAATGCTAATGAGTTGTCTAATCTGCTACAGTAATAAATCTACCAAATGACAAAGATTTCTAAATAAATGATATTGCCTAAAGAATGACAAAGTTATGCTAAAATAAAGCTATTGTAGTCTAATCTACTACAGTAATAAAAACATTAATAAGAGGGAAGATTCCCCTAAAAATAAACTACTAACCTTAAAAATCAAAGTTTCTTCTTCTTCTTCTTCTTCTTCTTCTTCTTTCTTCTTCTTCTTCTTCTTCTTTAAAAATCAAAGCAGATTCTTCTTGATGTACTGTTTGTCTCCTTTATGTACCAAGTCTTCCAACTATCGTTGAGCATTCGCTATAGTCCTGACACAGAGGCCATTGGGGAGAAAAAGATCGCTGCTATCCTAGGTTATTCTCGTTGTTAAAGATTGTTGTTATCCTTCTATCTGACCGTTGTAGTAAATATCATCTCTAACTTTGTATCCATCATCTCTCACTTGTATTCACATCATGATTTGACAGTTTTTTTCTTAAGAAAAATGTTATCCAAGACGATACACTTTGTACATAATCATTTTTTATTTTACTACTTTATCATTTGTTTTCTGCTACTTTGTCATTTGCCATTTTTCTTGTGTCATTTTTATCATTTATTTTCTGCTACTATATTACCGGAATTGCTCTTTGATATCATTTATTTCAGGGATTCTTATCATTTTTTTAGGGATGGCTGGAGTTGATTTTTATATCATTTGTCTTCTCTTTTGTTATCATTTTTATTGTCATTTTTCTCATTTATTTTATGATACTTTATCACCGGAATTGTTTATTTATATCATTTGTTTTAGGGATGGATGAAGTTCAGTTTTATACCATTACTCATTTTTTTTAGGGGGGGATATCTTACGTCCAAAGATCGGATCAATCATTAGTTATGTTGGAGGAAGTACCAAACTTACCTCACTAAGAGCGCACTCATCATATGAAGATTTCATTACACTTCCTGAAGAAACGAGCAAAATTCATCGTTAGGACTGTAAGCTTTACAACTTTGTCCATGGTTGTGCATGTACAATTTCATCAGTCCAGAACTTTATGGTATTGATCAATATTCATAAAAGCAATCCTGGCACACCCTTTTACATATGGATTATTAATGAACATATAGTAGCTTCCTAGAACTCCCAGAACTTTATTTCTGATTTCTATTCAGGTAAAGGGTTGTCTACCACCAAAGATACTGGTTTCAGGTAAAGAGTTGTCCAACACCATTAAAGCGGGGAGACCTTTGCGTCATAACTCATTTCCTGATCCTGAACTTGAATACAGGGGTTACCTTAAAACAAACGGTAGAGGGATTGATCCACGTAGGTTTAGATCTTTAGTGGATGATATTTTTCAATCAAATAAATCTTTTGAAGCTATCCGTACTGATGTTCCTCCCTCAAATGAACCTAGTATCCTCAATCAAATGTTAATCATTTAAATGAACCTATGTCAACTGATATTCCTCAATCAAATGAACCTTTTGAAACTATCCCTACTGATGTTCTTCTCTTAAATAAACCTTGTATTCTCAATCTAATGTTCATCTCTCAAATGAACCTATGTTAGCTAATGTTCCTCTTTCAAATGAACCTATGTTAACTAATGTTTCTCTTTTAATTAAACCCAAACCTATTATTGGATAAACCGAGCCTTTAGGTAAACACATAGAATTCGTTATCTGTATTATGTGCTTTAATATTTGTTATCAAATTAGTATCATGCTAAGAAGCATTTTTCTCATTTGTTCATTTGAATTTCGATTTGAGTCACAACTCGAACAGGTGAAAGATCTCGTGAATTTCCAGTTCAAATCTGCTGCTTATACGGAGGATCTCTATGAATTCAGTAAAGAGTTTAACATTGGTGATCTATATCAAGATAAGATTGTACTCAAGAATCACATAAGAGCTTATGCAGTTGTAAACGATTTCAATCTCATACCCGTTCTGAGCAACGAGAATAAAATTGTAGTACGTTGCAAAGGTCATAATTGCTCTTGGCAGATTTACAAGACAAGGTTTCTTGGTTCTGCCCTATTTAGAGTAAGTACTTATTGCTCCGTACATATATGCATCAGAGTAGAAATTGATGGTGGGAACGTGTATAAGGCAGCGTTTAATAGATGAGTTGCTTTTATAATCAAGCAAAACTATAAAAATACCCAAACTATAAACCTTCCAGAATTTTTGAAGATATGCAAATTAATCACAATATTGATGTAACATACAATCTTGCCTGACATGCAAAAGAAAAAGCCCACGCAGAGGTATTATTTGTTCCCACATCACCTGTCATTCGTGCAATTATGTTTATCATTTTATCGAATATCATTTGTTCAAAGCACTGTATCATTTGTCCTATGATATTTATCATTTGTTAGTTCCATAATTTCATTTCATCTATTATAATTATTTCAGATGCGAGGCAACATTGAGCACACATACCAACAACTTACAAGCTACTTTGCGGAAGTGAGGCTGGTTGACCTAAATTTGGTGTTTGACAGACAAACTACGAATTGTAAGGATAAGAGATTCACAAGGTGTTTTTGATATTTTGGTCATCCCAAAAAAGCTTGTAAACTATTGAGACCCGTTGTTGCGATTGACGAAACTTTTTTGGAAGGGAGATATTGTGGGACTCTACTACCAGCCATTGCCATTGATCCAAGCAATCATATTTTTCTACGTGCATTTTCAATAATAGAGTTGGAGACCATCGAAAGTTAGGCATACTTCCTGGGGATGTTTGGGTCTAATTTCCATGTTTATGATAGTCGATTCATCGTCATCTCAGACAGGAACCCTGGAATTATTAATGTTGTACCCAAGGTATTTCCATTTGCAATCCATACGTTTTGTGCCTTCCACATATCAAACAACATTAAAACTACCCTCGAAAACATGAGGATCATATTTAGGATGGTAGCAGAGGCCCTAACCAACATTGATTTTGATAAACATATGAATGCTATCCAAAATATGGATCCAATAGGTCTATAGTACATACTAGGTATTCCTAAGGAAACATGGTCTAATCTATACATTCCAATGAGTAGGTATGTTGTCATTCTCTATTGATATACTTGTAATTAGTTATTTCAGGACTAGTCATCATTACTCCATTTGCATACTTATTTGTCATTTTTTTGCCATTATTTGTCATCAGTTCATTATTATTCTTTTTGCAGTTGTTATGTTTCAATTTTTCATTATGTTATACTCATTTGGCATTTGATTTCAATTGATTGCCATTAGTTCAGATACGGAGTGACTTCCACTAATCATGTCGAGAGTTGGGATAATGCTATTATAAAAGTGAGAGATCTCCCTATCCATATGTTTATTGAGGAATTGTGTAGAATATGTTCAGAAATGTTTTACACGTATAGGGAGGAAGCTGAGATGAGTCAAGCTCCCTTAATGTCATGGGCTACGGATCACTATGAGAGTAGAAAGTTTATGTTTATGGCAGTTTCTCTAACCTGCAGGGTTTGTATATCACGTCACCCTTTTTAGATGACTAGTTATGGCAGAACCGATTTAGTAAATATTGAAGATTGTACTTGTTCTTGTCGTTGGTGGCAAACGATGGGGATACCTTGTGAACACGAAGTACGTACTCTCGGTCTTGCTAATGTTGATCTAACTACTCGAGTCTCTGAGTACTTTGTAAATGATATATACAAGGCTATTTATAAACCGATATGGATTCCTATCAGAAGAATAGAGTAGTGGAAAATTTTAAAAATTGATCCACGTATTCGTGCTCCTATACCAACAGTTCGAGTCGGTCGTCCTCGTACGCAAAGGAAGAAAAGGGAAAAAATGCCTAATCTGGTCACCAAACTACGATGTTGTAATAGGTATAAAAGAATATACACAATCGTCATTCTTGTAAGCTTCTACCAATCCCATCTAATGACAATACACATCTGACAATGGCACCGTCTTTTACGATGAGCATTGAGCCACCTATTATTCCAGATGAAGATGTTGCAATCAGTTTGCGCTGATAATTTTGGGTACTCAATGTATTATTTGTATAAATGCTAAACAGGGATAACTTTTGTCTATTTAGCATTTGTTTGAATATTTTTAATTGTCAGTTATGTTAAAATCATCATTTATCTAAATATAACTATAATTTATTTAGAGAGAATTTATCATTTATTTGTCCCCCTTATATCATTATTTGCTTACTAACCTGTCATTTGTTCACATATAATTTATCATTTATTTGTTGATTTATTATCATCAGTTTTTTTAAGTTTATCATTTAACTATCATTGTTCACAGAGATTTTATTATTTGTTTGTCTCCCTTTTATTATTATTTTCTTACGGAATTATCATTTGTTTGTTTCCCTAATATCAGACAAAAACCACTATTTGAAAGTAAAAAGTAAACGAAACAAAACAAATATTCTTATAAAGGAAACTGTTACAATGAAAAACTAATAATATTGTATACAATGCTGCCTGCAAGACCATAACAAAGCAAATTGCACCAAGCTCAAGCCGATTGTTCTACCAGACAAGAGAGACGAACTACGAAAGAACAAAATAACCATGGGAAGAGCAATGTCGGATAAAGATGGAAATAACAAGACAAACAAACCAACGGTTAATGACAGAAACAACAAGCAAAAAAGTAACGTACCTGAGTTGGGTGCCACGGACAACATCATCGAGCTGCTATCGATCAAAGAAAAATGGTTAGGATCAAGCTCATCACAACAACATACAGTGGCAACAGCGACGAACGACAATATACTTGGGATAGAGAAAGTACACCTCCTGGAAACATTGACAAACAACAACACTATGAACAGCCCGAGAGTGATAAACACAGCTGATACAGCAGCAACCAACAACAAGAATGTGGATGTGGAAATTCTTGTATCTATCGATGAACTCGTTACAACATATGATATCGAGTTGGAACTTACAGCAGCTGATTCAGTAGCAACCAAACTCAAGAATGTGATGGAAAACCTTGTATCTGACGGCGAACTTACAGCAGTGTATGGCTCCGAGTTTGAACGTGGCTTTCACTCGGATATGGAAGGAGGAACCTGCGAGGATTGGAATCTGGTCAAGAAAGTGTGATTAAGGCCACAAGGAATGCCTCTCAGCGTGATCACAAGGAACAAGAGTGCTCGACAATGTCCAAATTAACTATGGTAGACGGACCGCTGCTCGTTTGGAATTGTAGGGGAATTGGCAACGCCAAGACAATAAATCATCTCAAAAGAATCATACAACAACACAAAATTTCGATTGTGGTATTGTTAGAACCTTTTTTAGATGTCTCACATATTGCTAGTATTTGTAGCCGAATAAAGTGCAATTCTTTTTTGTCTAATCAAGATCAGAATGGTAAAATTTGGATACTCTGGAAACAAGATTATGAGGTGACGCTTATATTTGCTTCTAATCAGCTTATACACTGCAAGATGGTGCTAAACAACGACTGGAGTGCCATAGTGACTATTATTTATGCTAAATGCACAAGTACTGAACGACGACCTCTATGAGATGACATTTGCTTGTTCGCCCAGAACATTACAATGCCTTGGTGTATACTGGGTGATTTTAACACTATCCAGTATGAAACTGAGAGACTAGGTGGCCGGAGAACACGCCAAAGAGAGGTTACAGAATTTGAAGATATGATACAAGCTGCAGGGTTAATAGATACTGGTTTCTTGGGTTCAGGATACACTTGGTGCAACAATCATCAGGGCAGTTCTCGACAGTGGGCAAGATTGGATAGAACACTCATCAATGCTGCGTTCATGACTGGGTTTCCGATATACAAGATCAACCCCCTCACACGGGTTTGTTTAGATCACTCTCCACTCCTCCTAACACTCACGAGCAACGCTTATCAAAGCCCCAGACAATTTAGATTTCTGAAAATATGTACGACTCACACCACGTTCCTGAAGCTCATTGAAGATACATGGCCATCGGGGGTGTTTGGAAACTGCCTCTCCTCCATTGTTTATAAACTAAAACTAGTCAAGGCGGCCTTGCGAGAGTGGAATAGAACAGTTTTTGGAAATGTTATGCAGAACATCAAATTGCTTGAAGACAAAATTACGGAGCTGGATTTCCTATTACAAGGTGGTTGGGACGAATAGGTTAGTGCGAATCTTAGCAACGTGCAAAGAGAACATGTTGATATGTTACACAAAGAGGAGATCTTTTGGAGGGAACAGTTGTGGGTAAAGTGGATTCAAGCAGGAGATGCGAATACGCAATTCTTTCACACAGTTACTCAAATTAGCAGTAAAAAATCTTTTCTCTCGAATTTCACAATGCCAGACGGCACCTACAAACAAGATATTGGACTGATCCATGAAGCAACTATCTCTTACTACATGGATGTACTAAACGCACCTCCGACCCAACCGAATCTGGAATTACTGAACTGCATCCCAACGATTATCACAGAAGAAGAGAGCGACTGTATTACGACACCACCAACTATGGAGGAGTTAAAAACTAGTGTTTTCAGTATAACCGTTGACAACACTCCTGGTAGCGATGGTTTTTTAGCCAGTTTCTTTACCACATGTTGGGACATCATTAAGGACGACTTACACGGAGCGGCCAAAGAATTTTTTAATGGAGCTCTTATTTCCAAATTCCACACTGCCACCTTCCTGACACTAATCCCAAAGGTCGAGATGCCTACAACGTTGGGAGACTACCGGCCGATCAGCTTATGTTCAGTGGTCTATAAATTTTTTTCTTAAATCATCGCTACAAGATTGAGTGCACTCCTATACAAGATGATCTTAGGCAATCAAGGAGCGCATATACATGGCAAGGACATCAACGACACTATCACTCTCGCCCAAGAAATGGAGGGGGATTTACATAGAAAGGTATGGTGCAAGAATGTTATGATAAAGGTGGACATGGCCAAGGCGTATGACCGATTGGACTGGAAATTTCTCAGGACGGTTCTCGATAAATTTGGGTTTAGCAACTCATGCGTAAATCTCATTTCTCACTGTGTTGAAGCACCCTGGTTTTCGGTGGTGCTATAAGGAGTATTCAAAGGTTTTTTCAAATCTACTAGAGGCCTTCGGCAAGGGGACCCCTTCTCACCTTTGCTTTTCATCATTGCAGAAGAAGTACTCTCCAAAGGATTATCGAAATGTTTTATAGATGGCCAAATTGGGTACTTAAAATCAGCTCAGGGCTGTCTTCCGATCACACATTTACTGTATGCAGATGACTTTCTCGTGTTCCTAAATGGAAGTCAATCCTCACTTAAGGGGTTACTAAAGTTTATGGACAAATATGAAGCATTCACTGGGCAATTGGTTAACAAAGAGAAAAACGGTATCTATGTGCACCACAATGCGACTGTCGCTCAGAAACAAATCATTCACACCACTAGTGGATTCCAACACAGGCTCTTTCCTATGCTATATCTGGGAGCGCTCATCAGCTATGGTAAAGTTTGACATTATCACTTTGAGAAGCTACTCACTAAGGTACAACAAAGAATTGAAGGATGGCACGGTAAGCTCCTATCACAAGGCGGAAAACTCATTATGATAAACCACGTTTTGAACTCCATGCCAATACATCTTCTAGCCTGTATTATTGTTCCGAAATCAGTCCTTCGAAAACTGGAGAGCATGTTCTCCAACTTCTTATGGGGAAAATTTGAAGGCAAAAACAAATGACATTGGGTCTCATGGAACGACATTTGTCTACCAAAAGAGGAAGGCGGACTCGGCATCCAAAAACTCGACGGTATCAAGCATAGTTTACAGCTTAAAAAATGTTGGAATGTGCTCCATGCCGATACTTTATGGTCTAGATTTCTGAAAAGCAAGTATACCATCAACAACAACTTCTCTCGGCTTCGATCAAACACCTCTCCCTTGTGGACAAGCATTCGAAATCTGTTTAAAACTGTTCACGCAAAACTGTGTGGAATCTGGGTTCAGGAATTTGCAACTTCTGGAAGGACGAATGGATAGGGGAGGGCAGCCTCGCTGATGCGCTGAACATAGACTGCAACCAAGATATCATGGTAAAAGAAATAATTGTCAATGGAGCAAACTGGAATTGGCAGCGCCTATACCATGAACTGCCAACAGACTTGAAGGTCACTATCGCAAACAAGTTCTTCATCGGCGAGGGCAACGATACACCGCTATGGGGCCCCTCTGAAAGTGGTAACTTCAGGGTAAAGTCTACATGGCAATTCTGGAGAGGGACTGCGGATACACAACGTCGTATGGATTGGATTTGGTACAAGATAATACCCACCAAAATTCAGGTCTTCAGCAGGAAAACGTGGAAGAAAGTTCTCACAGTGGACGATTTCATACAACAACGACTCCCATTTGTTTCTCGATGCAGCTGTTGTCGCTCGGGTAACAACGAAACGCTGAACCACTTGCTCGTAAACGGAGAGACAGCGCAACAAGTTTGACAGTTTTTCGTGCATGCTTGTAGGGTTCGAAACATACCGGCTGAAAGTTTTTGGGCACGACAAGGGATATGGTTACTGGCAGCCAACAAAAGCACGCAAATGGGCACCATTAAAGGGGTTCTTCCAGCTATCATAAGCTAGGAATTATGGAAAGCACGTTGCAAACATCGATTCGATGACGTGCCAATGAATGCTCAAGCGATTGTCACCAAAACATGCCGATGGCTTCAGGATATCATGGTTAATACTAAAGTTACCCAAAGCGTCAACTTTGGGGACACAATATTGCTGCAATTTCTCCGAGTACACATGATCCAAATAAAACGTAAAGCAAACATATTGGTAAAATGGTAAGCACCACCACCAGGGTGGTTTAAACTGAACACTGACGGATCTTCTTTCAGCAATGGCCTCTCTGGGGCTGGAGGTATCATATGCAACTCACAAGGAGATCAGATGAAATTTGGTTACAGCGTGGAGCTAGGTACTGGCACGAACACGACAGCTAAACTTTATGGACTGCTACATGGCCTCAAATTCTGTAAGGAAAACAACTGGTTTCCACTCATGGTCGAAATGGATGCTGAAGTTATAGTGAACTGGCACAAACAAATAGGCATCTTCCCCAACAAGTTTCAAGCCATATGGAAAATGATCTGTCAACTCAGCCAGGAGCTCCAAATCAACATGGTTCACACGTACAGAGAAGGGAACAGATCCGCTGACGGTCTCTCCAAGTTGGGAAGTACACAACAGAACCTCATGTTCTGGTCTGTTGCAGCACTACCTAGACAAATACGAGCCTCCTACATTCTTGAAAAATTAGGGGTTGCAGCTATTAGGCACTGAACCTTTTGAAATATTCGGAGGTCAGGCTTTAAGTCTCCCTCTTGTTTTTATCTTGTATATTTAAATAAAAACCCAATTTGCGCAAAAATAAAAAATAAAAAATAAAAAATGAAAAACTAATAAAAACTTAAAACAAATTAAAAACAAAAAAACTAAAACAAAACAAATGTTCACAACTCCTCACTTGAGGATTTCAGATCACGTTCCGAGGATTCTAGATCGCGTTCTATAGCATAGATCTTTTGCTCGAGTTAGTTAATCTTTGAAACTGACTCCTCCCACATTTTCTTGTGCTCATCTCGGTCCAACTTTAGAGCGTAGACTAGATCTTCCAATAGAGATGGCAATGAGGCAAATTTGGGGTGGGGGAGCTAATCTCATCCCCATCCCTGCCTAAGTTCCCCACTCTCATCCCCACCCCAAAGCCCATTTATGTTAAACAGTGATCCCCATCCATACCCCCACATTGTAAAACTAAATCCCATCCCCACCCCCATTTAACTAATAAAGCTATTTTTTTTAATAAAAAACTTTTTTAAACAGGTTTTTATTCATATATTTTAGGGTAATTGCAGTAAACTATTTAAAGGGGGGGGGGGGGGGGGGGGGGGTTGAGACAATCCCAAATTTGCCCGCGTCCCAACGGATTTGTGTTATACTTCCCATACCTACCCCCATACCCGTTTAATACATCCTAAACCCGCCCCGTTCGGAGTGGGGCAGGGCGGATCCGTATCGGGGTGGGTCAAATTGCCATCCCTATCTTCCAAGAAGCGGATATGGATTTTGAACTCTTTAGAATACTTTTTATTTTTATTTTTTATAAGTTTATTTAGTTCGTCATTCATTTCATCGAGCTCTCCCAATTTATCCTTAAATAGTTCATATTGCTTTTTCAGCAGTTGTGCCTTCTCACCAGGGATATCTATCTCCATTAGGCATATTTTATTCAATTTGTAGAGATGTTCGTTACCCTAATCTTCCTGAATCCCTACCTCCTCAAACCAATCACGAGGGGTGCTCAAAGAGACACGGCTAAATCGAGTAGAGTGGGAGTACGACATTTCTTGAGAAGTTGAAAGGAGTTTAGGGTTTAGGGCTTAAATAGTTAAGAATAGCTGAAAAAAGTTTAAGGTTTTATATACTCTCAAGAATTGAATGCCTTACATTAGGACTTTGAATCACACATGGTAGGGGTTTAGGGTGGCGGAAACCACATAGATGTTTTGGATAGATAGCTTGTTGTAAACGTAATCAAAGCTGACTTTAAGCTAAGTTGTTAGCTGTCTAATCAAGTAATAAAGATCGACTTATCACATCGACTGTATAGGAAAGAAACTGCTGGAATTAAAATGGCTAATTTGTCATTTGTTCTTACAAAGAGTATCATTATAGTACTGTTAATTGTTACCATAAATACAATGACATCCTCCCATTAGTATTTGCCATTTCTTTATAAATACATTATTATTTTACTATTGTGAATTATCACCACCATAAATAGAGTATTCACTACATAACCTGCACCCTTGCTTCCAGTTCTTATGCATTACATACTTCCCCACCAATAATGTATTCTCTTATTTGCTGGTGCGGTAAAAATTGTGATCTACATCTCTCACGCATAAGCCTTAACCCTAACTGCTAGTTTTGTCAATGCGTTTACAAATTTGGTGGGTGTGGCTTTTGGACGTAGATAGATAAGGTAAAAAAATATGATTGTGATCTCATTTGCAGAGTCTCTAAACCATTCAGTAGGAGATTCTACCATTTCCTTCAATACCATTATCAGTTCAAAATTTAGTTTTGAGAAGTGTCTACGCCTGATGATTCTAGGAGGCCACAATCGACAACAACAAAAAAAATCACAAATTTTGGTCATGGGAGAAATCAGATCTTAGAAACTATTACAAATAAAACTTACACTCAACTAATGATCTCCGTGGTCAGAACGGAGATGCTGTAAGATTTTATGTCTAAGTTAAAATCTTAAGATCTTAACAAGAAGTCAAATATGTAGGAGTGAATGTAATATTCCTTATCTTTAGTGATGTTAATTTGTGACTCTAGCATGATAAACTCTTTATGAACAAATGCTAAAGAGTGATAATCGAACAACAAATTCTACTGAATAACAATATTACAGAAGATGGGCAAATTTATGGTTCAAGATTGGACAATATCTCCTCAATTAGATCTAACCTCTTCTCTAACGATTCAACTATGTCAACAATGCACTCAAGATTTAACTCTATGGTTGTAAAACTAGCAGCCATTCTATTGCCAATGTTTTTGATAGCTGATTGAAGCTTGCTAATGAAATCAAAACCCTCCCTGATAAGTTATCCTCCGTAGTTTGGCATTTCTCCCTTGCTGGTTGGTGGTTGTGTAGATGGCATGGTCGGCCTGGATCTATTATGATTAATTTTAGAGTGGAACTTTACATATATGGAGTCTAATTTATATGTAAGCAGAAACAGAATAGCGTGACGTGTTAAACAATCTTTTCATATCTGAATGACTTGACAAGACAGAAACAAAATAGCAAATTCTTTGAAAACATAGTAGGAAACGAAAGAAATGAAAAATGATGAATGACCAATGATAAAACATATATAACAAATGATAACCTATTTATAAATGGATGACATATATTTCATAAAATGATATACATTCAAATAGACAGACATTACATTCTGACTCCCTTCTAACGAATGATAAATATTTCATGATGATAAAGAATATACTACAAATGACAAATATTTTATATATAAATGATATTCATAACATTTTATAACTCTACAAATATACATAAATTATAATTTATAACAAAATGGATGCTAAAGTTTAAAAATTAGCCTCCGGCTCAACTCCTAGCTTCAATATGTCATTAGCAATTGTGTAACGACATTCATCACCATTTATATGATCTGGAAATTTCATCTCCCTTAGGATATTGTCCATAAAGAAAAACATATAGATACCGCAGTTATTACAATTTGGCTGTATTGGACACTCCCCAAAATGTGTTATCCAACTGAAGTTAATACCATAAGTGTTTACCTCTAAACCTTTAGGTGGCCTACGTTCAGCAAAATCAGTCCATATCAACATTCTTGGGAACATCTTTGATAGCTAATCATGAATAAGCTAGGGTCCAGGAGATAACTTCTTATTCTTCTTTGCATTTCCAATTTTTGCATCAACCAGTGAATCGTAGATGCATATTTATCTTTTCTTAAAAGACACAACACAAAGGACCCAATGGTTGCCATTGAGATTACAAGGAAGGAGTATTAATTTCAAATTCTTCACTTTCAAATCTCTTCGATCAAAGTAGCGCGAAACTGTAGAATCCCATTATATAGAAATAATTTGTGCCCAATTTGATTTCTTCTTCAATTCCACAGCTTTTGGAGAAGACATAATCCGAGTCCAGACATTGAAATCCCTGTCTATAATTTGACCCGAATACACATCCATCAGCACAATAATTTTTTTAGCTAGGCGGGCACATTGTTGTGAATCAAAAAATTAAATCAAAGCTTTAATATAAACATTAATTACCTGAACAGAAAAAGACAATGAGAAATTATCTACAACAAATGATAAAGTTCAGTAATACGAATGAAAAATACTTCATAACAAATGATAAAGTACAAGGAAAATAGCTTCTGTCTAAACAAATGTCAAAGTGCAATGAACAAATGACAATCAATTTGAAAATAAATGGTAGAGACTCTTAAACAAATAATAGTTTTTTTTTAAAAATTACATAAATGATAGAGGATACCACAATAAATGATAGGAGAATAGATAAATTATATAAATACCTCATTATCCAACCATTGGTTTGGATATAAGGGGTAGAGAGCGTTAAGGCAAACAGTTTCTTCACCTATCCTCCTATAAGTACTTGTATTGTAGTTCCTATCTTTAGTAGATAATTCATCTTTCCTCAGTGACTAGACTTGGTCTACCTGGTTTTTCTCATCCTAGGAGATGGGTTATTAAATAAAAGATTTGAATAGTACTCCAGGAAGAAACTTGTCAAGGTGAGCATGCAATAGGTTCATTTAAATAACAAATGACATGGCTCTGTCATTAATATCTTCGTCAGTTAGTTTATGCCTCTTCTTTAAGGTGACATCCACTTCTGACTCCATTAAAACAAGCTAAAACATATGAATTACTTGAGTAATAAGAAAATATAAATGTACATATTACATGAGAATGAGTAATAAGATATATCATTAAATCTTATTACTCAGGATCTGGTTAAAAAGTGCTTCATACATTGGTCTTCCCAACAACCATTTCTTTTATAATTTTCTCAGGGTCTGGTTTTATCTGTGAAGTTCCATCATCATCATCCTTGCCTTCAACGACCTCCTATATTCCTCAACTGATACACTCGTTGTTTGGTCTGCTCTCGTCTATAAATAAACACACTACAAATGATAAGAGTTATACAAGATATGGTAAAATAAAGAAAAGAAAATGAGAAGTTACCAACAAATGAATAACTAATAAATAAAAACAAGTGATAAGTTACATGATTAGCTTCATCAACATCTTCCTCCTGGTGAAAGAACACTACTTTAATTTTTGCTTGGTCTGTAACCTCTATAGTTTATACAACAAATGGTAAAGAAGAAACAAATTAAAAATGGTAAGGATAGGTGATGTTAATATTATGGATAACTCAAAATAATAATATAAGGAGAATACATCATTGACTTCTTCTACTAAATCCTTTTTTCAACATAATACACCACTACAATTTTTTTCCTCCATCTATAAAATAAGATATACATACTACAAATGGTAAAATTATATGAACAAACGAAAGGGTAGCATATAACAAATGTGATAGATAGCTCAAAACAAATATTAGATAAATACCTATTGTACTTTCTCTTCATAAGAAACTTGAGATTGTTCTTCTTGTGCAGATTTAGCTTTCTCATTATCACCATCTTTCTTTTCCTCATCATCTTTTTCTTTAGCTTGAGGTTCCTCATCTTCGACTACACCCCTCTTCCACTTCACATACAACAAATAAAATGAAGAAAGACTACAGAACAAATGATAGTTCTGAAAAAAAATGATAAAGATGTGCGAAGAAATGCGAAAGACTTCTGAACAAATAACAAAGTTCAAAACAAATGGCAAGGTTTAGGTAAAGTATGTGACAATGTTCTGGAAAAAAAAATGTCAAATAAAAATAAATAAATGATAAGAAGTCATAAACGGATAATACCTCAAGGCGATCACCACCATATTCAGAAGATATAACTTTTAAATTTACTTTCCTCTCAACTTCAACTTCATCCTCTAGCCTTAAATCTTTTTCCACCTCCAATCCCTCTCTAGGGGAAAATTGCTTAATCAAATTTTATATTGTTGATTGAATTTTATCATAATTTAGATTTGGGAATGCCGCCCATCTCCTCCTTGACACTCTATTACCCTTGAGGATTATGGATTTCAAAATTATTAGTGGGACATCATCCAATTGTTCATCACTGATAGATTTTTTCTTCGTCCCTTCAACTTTTTTCTTCAAGGGAACATCAGTTTCTTCTGCCTTCTTGTTCTTCTTGTTGGCATTAGTCTTGTGCTTCTTTCCATGTTCTTCTGTCTTCTCCTTCACCTTTTTTCTTCTCTTTAATCTTTTGATTTTTTTGTTGGAACTCTCTTCGCCAGGAACTCATCCCCGCCTTCTTTCTTTTCCCATCTTCTTTTTCATCGCCTTCTTCTTCTCACTTGTGTTTTACATTTCTCTCAAGAGTAGAGTACTGGTACTACCTAAGGAGTAGAGTACTATCCTTAACTGTAGACCTTAAAATTCGTTCTAATATTTCACCATGGTTCAACAATATTTTACCATGGTCCTCCAACTGGTAGCTACCTTAACCATTACAGCTTCGATATCAGTGGTGGAAGAACTGCTATCGATTGCAGGTACACCGATTACAAGTACTTTGATTGTAGGCGTACCGCCGATTGCAGGTGCTTCGATGTGATTTTTCTAAAATATTCAAACATATGGCAAAGGGTGATTTTAAAATAATAGAAAAACTATCTAACAATGATAATAGGTGAAAAACCAATGACAAAAAGGAACTTAATAATAACAGGGGAAATGACAGGGAAAAAATCAAACAAATGACAAGAAGAAGATAATAAATGCCAAACTTAACAAAAAAAATGATAAGACACATAAAATAAATGACAAGGAAGCAATAAAATGAATCATTCATAGAAAAGAAGAAGATTACCATGGCCTCTTACACAAGTTCTTGTTGCATGTCAGTCCCAGATGGCTTCAAAGCTACTACCACAAATTTGGGGTTAGCAAAAAACTTTATAAACGTCACAATTTAGTGACGCTTAAAGAATGTCATCATCAATTCCTGTAGCTTAGGGAGCAAATATTTGGATTCTTAAATTCTTGAAAACTTTTGGCAATGAATACAGAGGAAAACCCATATCATTAACACCCAGGTATATCCGTGTAGATAAAGCTTTATCCAAAATTTTATCAACGACCGATAAAAAAATTGTTGCATGTCAGTCCCAGATGGCTTCAAAGCTACTACCACAAATTTGGGGTTAGCAAAAAACTTTATAAACGTCACAATTTAGTGACGCTTAAAGAATGTCATCATCAATTCCTGTAGCTTAGGGAGAAAATATTTGGATTCTTAAATTCTTGAAAACTTTTGGCAATGAATACAGAGAAAAACCCATATCATTAACACCCAGGTATATCCGTGTAGTGATAAAGCTTTATCCAATTTTTTTATCAACGACCGATCGATAATTGGCAAACTCCGCTATTTGACTTCACAACAAATTATAGACTTGCTCACCCTAGAGTAATTTGTTGAACTGATCTAGATCATCTACTACATTAACATACTCCACCTTAACGTTTCTCCCCTTATTTTTGGAGGACAAATGATAGTAAATTTTTTAACAAATTTAATCGAAGAACATCATCTGCAAAACAAAATCACACATGGCAAAGAATATGAATGGGAACAAAATCACAAAGAATACACAATGTAATGATAAGAACTGTTGAAAATAATGATAAAACAAAATAAAACAAGACTCAGAAATGGCAAATACAATACATAAATTTTTGGGGTGACAAATACAATATAGAATAATGATGAAGTAGACCCAACAAATGACAAATTAGAATCTTACCATGATGTCTTTCCAATTTTGCCTATTTTAAATCCCTGTTAATTTCCTTCAACCCATATGTATTCTTCTTTCTATGGAATCACCTCTTCCTGAAATTCGTTACATACTCAGGATCAACAAATAAGAAATCATTATGAATAAGAAAAACACATAGCCCTAAAATTTGGCAAACATGAATGGGTTTCATCTGAATTATCGTTGCCCCAAATTGGAACTTCATATCACCGAGATGACAATTTAATATTTCTATAACCAACGTTGACATCGTCGTTATTGGATTAATCAACAATAACGGTGCAAAGCATGTGGTGCGAAAAACACCCTTCTTCTCTTTAGGTTGAGCAATAAGCATTTTCTGAAATCCCACACCTGTACACTTAGAGGTATAATTTTTAACATTAGAGGTGACCTTATTGGCTCCACCCTCCTACGTTTGGTTCTCCTCATCAAATTGCTCATTTATTTCTTTATCAGACTTCATTATAAAAGAAAAACTAGACTTTAATCAAACACGTAGTAGGCAGTAGTCACACAGATAATTTATCACTAAAATCAGACTAAAATAACATACACAAGACTCGACGATTGTTGATAGACACGTAATATTTATGTGTACAACTCCTAAATTTATATCTACCTAGTCATTTATTAAATAAATGTGATACTAATAGTATTTTTTCTTGTATTTACAGAAATTGGATACATGATAAACAAGTCGTACATTTTTCTGATTTTTAACAAAGAACAAGGGTGATACACTCCAACAATGAGTCTCATTTGAAGTTGTCAACCAAAGGCCCATGCATAAAATTATATGACTTGATGATCTCCATGAATGCCTTTTCAATGCTTCTCCATGGGCCTTTGATTGACAACTTGAAATGAGAATCATTGTTAGAGTGCATCACCCTTATTCTTGATTGAAAATTAGAAAAATGTATGACTTGTTTATCATGTATCCGATTTTTGTAAATACAAGAAAAAGTGCTATCAGTATCATATTTATTTAATAAATGACTAGGTAGATATAAATTTAAGAGTTGTACGCGTAAATATTATGTGTCTATCAATTGTGAGAGCGATTTGTGCGATCGGGACAGTTTTTATGGTTTTTGCGATTTTTGCAATCGTCGTGTAAGAAAAAACTGTTTGAAGAATAGGGATGGTTTTTGGCGCCAAAAACCAGATAAACTCGTATGAATCGCACGTGATACCCAACCCTAAACAATCCTAAACAAATACAAAATAATACAGAATTGGTGATAGTGTCTGCATGATTCAATATAACTAATTTGGTTAAAGGCGCAACAAATTGGCCTACAATAAATGACAAGTAATGCATAAAATGGTGACAGTGAATGCCTTACGCGTCTCGAAATGATAATGACATGTATACATCGAAGAATTAAATTTGGACACGTGGTGTGATAATATATTTTTAAATGATCCAAACTTTATTTTCATTATTTCAGAAGTGACATTCGTACTTGTGGAGCTCACGGCCTAAAACCTACTGTAATATTTAAACACTTGACATTGTTCTAAACAAATGGCTAAGTTATGCTAAAAAATGATAAAAAAGTTTGAACAAATGAGAAAGTAGGTATTGATAATGACAACAAGTTCTTAACAAATGGCATACATATTTGAAAGAATGCCAGTGTTGATCTAAACAAATGACATAGTTTGGATTGTAGTAGCCACGCAACCGATTTTCCATCATTTGTTCCATGAGTAGAGTACCATATCCAAGAGTAGAGTACTATCTTTTCCTCCATGCTCAAGGAGTAGAATACCTGTCTTTAATAAAATACTTGGTAGGCAGTAGTCACACAGATGATTTGCCACAAAAATCACACTGAATTTACACACATACAAGACTCGACGATTGTGAGAAAACGGTTTGAGATAAATAATCGGGATGGCTTTTGCAATTTTTACGGTCGAGTATGAAAAATAACTTATTTGATGAATCGGGATCGCTTTTGATGCCAAAAACTAGACGAACTCCTGTAAATCGCACATGATACCAAACCATAAACAACATGGGAAATAGTAACAAAATTTGTGGCAGAGTCTAACTTTTTACAAATAACAAATCTGGTAAAAGGTGGGATAAAATGTCCAGAAACAAATGACAAGTAATGCATGAGATGGTGACAATGTCTGCCTTACACGTACATCGAGGAATTAAATTTGGACACATGGCATGATAATATATTTTTAAATAATTTTAACTTTTTATTATTATTTCGAAAGTGACATTCATACTTGTAGATCCCACGCGCCTACGAAAAATAGGTCACATTTTTCAAACAGGTAACATTTTTTGAACAAATATAAATGTTTTCAGAATAAATGATAGCGTTATCGTGGTACAAATGATAAAGAATTATGAACAAATGAGAAACTTGCGGGAAAATAAATGACAGATTTCTGAACAAATGAGAAATTTCTAGGTAAACAAATGACAAAGATGATGAGCGCATAATTATGACATTTTTAATAAACCCGAACATGTATTTTAGTCGTTCATTATATGTAATTTTGGATACTTATGCTCGTTTGTTTGATTGTGGCTATTAGAGATGGATATTTGAAACCAAGCTCTTAAAGTCAAGTAAAAGTATCTCCAACAGTTCATAACACAAAAAGTCAAAGACACAATATATTAATTTGGTCTTAAGATTGAAGAATTTTATACACAAATATTCTTGGAGAATTAGATCAAAGAAGATATTGCATCCAAGATCCTTTAAGATATTTTATATTGAAGAAATGTGCAAGAGTTTCCATGAAGAAAGATCTCTGCATTGCTTAGAGAATTATATGCAAAAATCTTAGGTGATTGGCTGTAATATTAATAGAAATCATGTGAAAATATTTTTTAAAATTTAATATATAGTTTCTAAATTTGGGTTCCTTCTCCTATAAAAGGAACCCTCCCCCATTGTAATTGGGCATCTTATATTGGAGCAAGTTTAGAAGAAAAAAAGTCTTAGTTTTATTTAATTGTATCATCTCTCTTTTATTTTCTATTGTAAATAGTTAGCTAGTTCATGCAATGATTTTGTGAATAATAGAAGACTAATCTCTTCTAGCTATGACTAGAAGGAAGCCCTTACCCAAGTAATAATAGTTATATTGTAGTTCTAGAATTAGTTCTCTTTTACAATTTTCTAAAATAGCTATAATCGGCTTCTAGGCTTAACCATAACTAGTAAGTAGACTATTTTGCCAAAATTCAGTGTTATAACTATTAAACCAGATTTTAAGGCAAAAACGAAGTGGACTCATTAGAAGAGATTCGACCAAACTTAACCATAGTTGGAAGAATTTCTCCTACATTTCGGATTTAGGCAAACATATTATGACCAAATCCTAGATGTCTAACTATGGATCTAGGATTATCGTTTACATTGAAAATGCCTTACCAAAGATTTTTGATATAAATAATCCGCCTAGTAAAACTACATGATAACTATATTTCTTTGGGTGGGCTAAATTCAAGTTTAGCTATTTTTGTTAATTGATTATTTTATTTCTTTCTTTTCAATTGATAATTTATAAAACCTAATTTGGCCTAGAAAGTATTTATTTTCCCAAACCTCCATGTGGATTCGATCTTACTCATCCGTGCTACAATTCGGTAACCGTACTTAGAGCGGGCATTTGGTAGAGGACCCCTAAAAACTTCTTATCAAATGGCATTGTTGCCAGGGAGGCATCGTTGAAAACTATTCTTTCTAATACCATTTTTTTTGGTAGTTTAAGCATAAAAAAATAGAGTTTTTGTTTCGGGTTTTTAGTGTTACAGTAGTGATGTGGGTTTTCTAATTTTGCTAATTGGTGTACTCTCAAGGTTAGCTTGAATTTGTACTTCTAATTGTTTAAAATAATTGGTGTTGGTGAAATAGTAAGCTGACTTCATAACTCTCGTCCATATCTTGCCAATGATTTCTAAATTGTTTGTTTCTTGTATAGTAAGTTGTAGTACAGTGGGCAGGTAATGCTATTAAAGTACTTTCCTGAATGTTTCACAGTTTTTGGCCATCTATACTTCAAAAATTAGGAAATACATTTGCTACGAAAGTTTCAGATAATTCAAAACCATTTCCGAATTGCTATGGATCATATTATTCTGTTTAGTCTTTTGAGAGTTACAGCCTTTTGAAACAACAGTATAAACAGTCTTAGTAAAGGACGCCGCTATTCATTAATCACTTATTTTGAGTGGTAGGGAAGCTAAATTCTAGAAAACTTCCTGCTTAATTTTTTTTCCCTTTTGAATTATCTTCCAAAATTAATATTATTTAATGCTCTCACGCAATCGAGCTGAACGATATACGCATTTGAAAATCAGGACATCATAGACTACAATAAACTTAGAAATTGGATTAATATTTTCTTTTTTTACTGCCGCAAGTTCACTAATCTTTTTTATCTTATTTTAACGGATAGCCACAAAGTTGGTATTCAGAGACCGTGAGGAATTTACAAAGTACATTGGCAAGCTTCTATCTAATCCTTCTTGTGCCCCCTAAGTGAAGGGGCATTTCCTTCTTTCACCCCCTAAGTGAAGGGGCAGCCACAACTTCACCGGGAAACACTTCCCGTAGGTTGGTACCTCTATAAACTTCACATCTAAAAGGGGTTCATATCCACTCCACCCCGACACTAGAAACATAAAGTCGTGTAGACTGTGAAAATACACGTTGTTCTAATAAAATATTTGCTGTGGTTGGATTAACCTATTGACGTGTTTAATTTTTTTTTCATTTCAACATTAGTAAAGGTAAAAATTGTTAGAGACTTGCAGGATTTTATCACCCAAAAAGCTCTCTATCAAGAAAGACCACCCATTAGGGATACGAAGAAATTTGTATCACACAAAAATTGAACGTCCCAGATCTGAAAATTGATGGGGATGAATGTGCGGAATACATCACCCTCACGTAATTTGGTTTTATCCGTTATCCTCATGGCATAAAAATTATCTACCAAGAAACTAGAAATTAAATTAACATGCATACAAAGCACAATATTTACCGGAGGTTGACCTTAAGGCTACTCCCCCCCACCCCCACCCCCCCCCCCCCCCCCACCAAGCTAGAAATCCATTATGTATCCAAGTTCAATTATAAGCCCTTTAGGGATTCCAACAAACATGGAAATCCCTAATCTCGCAATAATCCTTACATAGATTTACAAGAGATAGAAGAAACATAAGAGATCCATCAAAAATTTAAAGATTACCTCAACAAAGACCATCCTGCATACCTTCTTCTTGAAACCCTTCAATCATCTCTCTTCCCTTATTTCTCATCTTAGCAACCAAGAGGTACTTCCCTCTCACCATCAAATCCCAAGAGAATAACACCCTCCACCATCTTCTTTGTAAAGACCAACTCTTTACAAGGTCTACCACAGAGGCTACATCTCTTCTAGATCTTAAGTTTCTTACACAAAGGCTTTTTAACTCACACACTGTGTTAGGAGGCTTTTAACTCATACTCTATATTTATGGACTCTCTATTAGGTCATCACCGAAGTACGCATCACGAGACAAACCATCGCTTTGGAATAAACATCTTTAGAACGAACTTAAGCAAAAACCAAACTTAGCGTTTTTCGTTCAAACGACTTCAGTCATCTCGTTCAAACGACTTTGACCTTCGTTCAAATGACCTTGACATAAAGAGTTCACCTTTAACAGTTCAAACTGAATACCAGCTCGAATCTTCAAGCAACAAAACTAGCTCGAACTTGAACATTGAAAATCCCATTTTCAATTCATTTTTAGCAATAACCTAAAAAAAATAACTAATAATAAAAAATAGTAACAAGATTCCCACATGATTTCATTGCCTAATGGATAGGTGTACCGGACTAGGGTACAAACACGGGTTCATAGAATACGTCCTCAGCCCAGCCCTACAAAATACTGGTTGTAGGTTTATGACGTCACCATTTTGAGTATTGGCGTACGATAAGGCGACTCGCTCGGGTGTGAGGACCAAACATATACTTTAAGCTAATACTAACATAGTGACACAGGGGAGTGTAGGAACCAAAGCCTTTGACCATCCTACCCTTTTGTAAACATAGAAGAATATTGGAACGACCTAATTATTTATTCTAAACAAAATGTTGAAGTGCTAGAGTTTTAGTCTTGATTGATTTTTTATCGGGTGCTAATTTAATTATAAAATCAAGGGCAGATTTAGGCGAGGGGGGGGGGGGTCACCCCCTAAGAATTTTGTAAAAAAGGACTAGGCTGGTTTAAGAAAAAATATAATAAAAAATCCCCTTATGTTTACCTTATTATTATCCAGGGGGCCTTAGTAAATAAACTACAAAACTCAAATTCAAGTAAATAAACCCTCAATCTTTCTCTGACTCTCTCCCCTCCCTCCCGACTCCTCCTACTTGGTGCCTAATTGGTTCACCGAACACCATTAAAGGCAATAAGAGTATAAGACGAGTTCAAATCTCATCATCATCATCAACAAATTGATGTCTCTTATTATGTTCATAATCAAGTAAGTTTCAAATCAAGCTTAAAACTTGTAATTTTGAATCTAATTTGTTGTTTGTGTTTCAATCTTAACATAACCTCTTTGATTCGCTGCATTCACAATTAGGAATTATCGACGAGTATGCACTTTGTTCATCAGCTTCACTAGTATCTTTCTAAAAAAACTGAGAGTCTCGCTAAATTTCTAAATTTTGGACAATTTCGAGCGGGGAATAAAGTTCAGAATTTTGTAAAAGAGGTTAGTTTTTAATTCTTCACGGTCCTTTCTAATTCCATATAAATTGTTTAATTCAGTAATGTTGTTTTGAATATTTAAGATGATGAATTAGTTAATTGCATATTTAATTCAGTAATGTTTGTTTTTTATTTATTTTTATTTTGATGTGTAATGCATTATTTATTATTTTCCCTTAAAAATATAGCTTTGTTCATCAATTATCATAGGAAAGCCTAAGCAGAAGCCTGATATCCCAATTACGGCATTATTCTCAAAGAAAGTTCCTCAAACACCATCTCCGAACTTTATAGCTTCTACTTCAAATGACATATCTCCAACTTCTAACGTTGTAGCTTCTACTTTGAAAGAGGCACTTCCAACTTCAAATGTCGTACCTTTTACTTCAAATGTCAAAGAATATATTTTGAATGTCGGGCCTACAACTAATATTGTGATTGATGACGATGAACGTCCTACCAAAATTCCAAGAATTGATACTAAAGAATTTGATATTAATTTATTGGAGTGGGATCCTGCTAAGCGTCAATAAATCTATGAGTATCACGTAGATTGGCGTGATGAAGTTCGATGGGCATATCTTCTCCATGGACCATTTCAATACAAGATGGATAAGAAGGAATATCCATGGACTGAAGAAGGAAAATATTGTCCTCGCTTTCAGTTGAAGTGGATCGAATCATTTTTGACATGGTTAGAGTACTCACATACTACCAACAAGGTGTATTATCTATTTTGTTTTGTTTTTAATACAAAGCGTAGTAATCAGTCGAGATCATATATTTTTAGTAGTAAAGGATTTCAAAGCTGGAAGAAAGTTTATGGAACCAAATGTGTATTTTTATCTCACGTTGGAAAGGATACAAATTCCCCACATAACAAAACTGAGAAAACTTCTGTGGATCTACTTAATCTGGCACACCACATTGACACTCTCATTGATAAATGATCTCAAGTTGAGAAAATAGGGAGTCGGCTATGTTTAAAGACTTCAATCGATTCTATTCGGTGGTTAACCTTTTAAGCTTGTCCACTCAGAGGCCACAATGAAAGAAATATTTTTAACAATCGTGGTAATTATCCCGAAATGGTTTAGTTATTAGGTTCCTTATAATGAAGATGTCGCCGAAGCTATAAAGAAAGCTCCTAAAAATGCAAAATATAAATCACCGGTGATTCAAAAAGATATTTAAGATGTAATTGCCAATAAGACGCGAGATGCAATTCATAGTGAAATTGAAGATGCAAAGTTCTGTATTATGATTGACGAAGCAAGATATGAATCTAAGAGAGGCAAAATGGGTATTGTTTTACAATTTATGGATAAATATAGAATTTTTACGCTAGTGTTTCTTCAGTCTTATTCATGTTGAAGTCACTACAGCATTAACATTGAAGAATAAGTTAAAAGATTTTCTTGTTAAGAATAGCTTAAGTATAACAAATATTCGAGGGCAAGGTTATGATGGAGCTAGTAACATGCGAGGTGAATGGAAAGGCTTGTAAACTTTGATTCTCAATGAGTGCCTATATGCCTATTGTGTTCATTGCTTTGCACATCGTCTCCAATTAACACTAGTTGCTGCATCAAAAAGAGTAACTCTTGTCCATCATTTTTTCTTAAATTTAAGCTTTGTGATTAATATTGTGTCTGCTTCAAGTAAGCGTAATGACAAATTACATATTGCTAAAGAAAAAATTGTAAAATATATAATTGTTTGTCGTTAACTTACATCAGGAACGGGGCTGAATCAAATAGGATCTTTGCAAAGAGCTGGGGACACACGTTGGGGATCACACTGCATATCTATTTCAAGTTTAATGAAGATGTTTACTGCAGCAAAGATGGTTCTTAGAAAAATTGTAGATAATAGAACAAATTATGGTCAACATGCAGACGCCGAGATTGCATTAATGCATTTAGTTTCTTATGAGTTTGTCTCTTTTATGCATGTTATGAAAGAACATATGCTTATCACTCAAAGGTTGTGTAAACTCCTGCAAAGTAAGACTCAGGATATTTTGAATGCAATGGGATTAGTCGAAACCACTAAATGACTTATCTAAGATTTCAGAGACAATGGTTGGAATGGGCTCATTGACAAGGTAAATAAATTCTTTACTGAAAATGATACTGATAGTTCTGACATGAATAGTCTTTATGTTGCGGGTAAGGGTCGCATTCACCATCAAATACATGATGTTACAACTGGACATCATTATCGCTTTGACATTTTTCATGAAGTGGTGGACAAACAACTACAAGAAATGAATTACAGGTTTAGTGAGAATATTATAGATTTGTTAATTCTTAATTTAACTTTGGACCCTAGAGAGAATTTTAAGTTTTTCTAAGTTGATGACATTTGCAAGTTAATTGATAGGTTTTACCCCAAAGACTTCACATTTTTGAAAAATAACAACTATTATATGAGTTGCGACTTTTTGAATTTGGGGTGATTAAGAATCATGAGTTTGGAGACTTGTCAACTTTATCCAAACTGTATCGCGAAATGGTGAAGAAAGGAAAAGTAGTCACTTACCCTCTTACACATCGAGAAATTTACCTTTTGGTTACCCTTCCAGTTTTAACAGCTACAAATGAAAGAATATTTTCAGCAATGAAATTAATTAAAACTAAGCTTCGCACTAAGATGGAGAATGAATATCTTGAAGATAGCATGTTTATCTATATTGAGAAGGATATCGTGAGCAGTTTTGGCACAGACTCAATCATTGAGGATTTTACTACCGCAAAATCACGTCGTTCAGATTTTAGGATATATATCTCCACTGTTTAAGCCTGAATTGATGATCAAGGTAAAATGTTTGATTTTATTTTACTCTTTTGTAATCATCTATGTCATACTTGACTAAATGTAGTATTACAATTTTATTACTTCATTTTTAGAAAATATGAGTTCATTACCTCGCTTTTAATTTTTAACGATATATGCTTTATTATCTTCTTTTGAGTATATACTTTTGGTTGTTTGATTACACATAAAACTATTTTTTTTAATAAAAAGACTAAAATAACCCTAGAATGCTAGGAAGTTTTTTTCGGGGACCCTGCCCCCAAACCCCCTATTTAGCTTCACCTCCCCAACACTCAAATCCTGGCTCCGCCCCTGTGTAAAATGTTATACATGCAAGAACATTAGAATTCATACGGCTTACATTTTGATATCTTACAATATCCTCAAAATCATTCTCAATTTGGGCACCACCAAAACTCCAAATATGTGGAACCTTTTCAACCTCATTCCTATATGCAGACCCTTCAATCCTTCTAGTCATTCAAAAAATTCCCATCTTCTCCACCCCAACCATCTTTGGAAGATACCCTTTCTCTATTCATGCAACAATCAATGGAAAGTCAAAAACAAACATTGCAATTTCAACAAAAAATGATGCAATTCTAGCAACAAACATCATTGAATCAAACTTATACAACGCAATCTATCTCTAGCTAGAGACTCAGATAAGTCAGTTAGCAGCCATGATGAATAAGAATGAGCAAGAATATTCGGCTAACATTCTAGAAAGGGAGTTCGAAGTAAATTCATCTTCTGGTCTAAAAAATATTGAACTTGAAGAAAATCATGGAATTTTTTCCCCGTGGAGTAAATGGATGCCATATTACGATGCAGATTTAGAAGATAACCATGTTAAGGTTGATGTTCCTATGTCACAAAAAGCTCTAAAAGAAGCGACTAACATGTTCAATAAAATTCTTTCTCAGTCACCTCCTAATTCAACCCTCAGCATTCAACCACCGATGTCATTGTCCATTCCTTCATTGATAGAGTCCCACCAATTCAAAAATGATATCATGACAGAAAATGAGTATTTTTTCAAATTCTTAGATGTTGAGAATGATGACAAATTTCTTGGAATTGTGAATTTAACATCGTTCCTTGAGAAAATACGAGCTCCATCTTTATCCCAACCAGTGTCAGCTTCTTCATCTCTTTTCGTTGAATCCATACCTCAATCGCCTGAGCCTAATAAGGATACCATGACCATAAGTAATTTTGTGGACTTGAACGAATATAACTCTTATTACATTTCTGTTAATGAATGCTTAAATTATTTTGAGGACTCGAATGATCCTGATATCCATGAAATGGTGTAATCATTATCATCTGAAGATAAGTTTTAACTTAGCCATACCCCTAAACCAATAAATATCTATGTCAATGGTCAGGATGAGTCTCTTGAGATAAGTTATGATTTTAGGCAAACACATATTAAATGTTTGTTAGAGTCAATTGTTCCACAATCTCCATATCCACACATATGTCATATAGTTTTTTTTTACTAAAAGAAAACATATTTTTGAAAAATTATAATTTTGGGGATGCCTCACGGATATGCTTTGTTAGAACCACCTATCACATTTTTAGAATATCAACGATAACATGGGGGTTTTAAAAAATTTTAAAGAAAATATCTTTCCCGGAAAATCGAGTTTTTAATCCAGTACATTTTTAGGGACGAATACTTGTATACCAATCTTATTATCTACTGCAACACGTAGTAATCATATGATTGTATTAAAAATTCTAAGAGAAAATATGTTCCCTGGGTATGTGTTTGCTTTATCTTGGAGAAAATATTTTTTCTTGATTTGTCTAAAAATTTTAACTTGGAATCATCAAATGATAGGCAAAGTTTTTAGAAAAAATCTTTTTTATAAAGAATTAATTTTGAACTATATCTGGTTTTTACATAATGTATATGCCTAATTAGGGGCTAATATCGAGGATCATTATTCAGGTATTATCTGGTTTTTGAAAGAGAATTGGCAACCAGGATAGTATATCACATTTTTAATTTCGTACCCTTCCAGTCATATTGAAAATTTTAAGTTTGGAGGTACATTTGCCTAGGTAAAGACGGTAAACTTATCGCTTCTTGGGAGACAACCCATGACACATTCAGATGAGAAATTCTAGTTTGTATCCTCTATTTTTTATGCTCTCAAACATTGAGAGCAATGCTTCATTTAAGTTTGGGGGTAGGAAACCATTTCTTTAAATATTTTTTGAAGAAAAGTGAAATAATGGCACTTTGACAATTTATGATATATTTTTGACAAATTTTTAAACACTTAAACTAATTTTACCTTGACATAAATATTATGGAAAATCTTAAATTTTGAAATTATACTAAGGATATACTAGAATATTTTGGACTATCTTAAGCTAGATGTACTATCTTTTTTTTAGCGACTAATTCAAGTTAGCTTGACATATTTTGAAAATGTACACTTCACTGTAGTTTTACAATTAATACCTTCAATAGATTTTTGTTTAGTATAAGAGAAATTTAACATTTATGTTAGGAATAGTTTTCTACAATGGAGACAACTGCCTAAGAATAAGTTCATTCCAAAGAAAAAATAATAAGCCAAATGTACTCTAAAAACTTTTACGCTGCAAGGCTGCTCGTATGATTAAAAATTGAAAGAAGAAAATTTATCACCAATCTCGAGTTTGACCATGAACTACATGAAAAGAGCACAAAAAATATTACTTGTTAGAATCCTGAGTCTAGGTCATGATGGGGCACCATACCCCTACAACCTTAGCCAACTAGCAGGGATTGTCGACCAAAAACTCCTTGTTACGGAAGCTTCACTAAGAAACAATGCACTCAAAAGAAAAGGCTTACAAAATAAAATAAAAAAGTAAAATTCTAGGAAGACGAATTGACTAAGGCACTTGTCGAACTGACCGTTGAATTTATTCCAGTAGGAACTAGACTACCAAAAATTGAGTAAATTATTCTTGACAACGTATTAGGCGATAAAATTATTTTCACTGTACACTCAAATATAGCTAAAGCAAAATACTTAAATCTCTTTCTAATCTTGAGGTAGTACCTCTAGTTTCGGATAAGCTTAAAATATTCTTTGGTATAGCTGGGAGAATAACAGGTTTAAGGATTTCCCATCGGTATATTTTTTTCATAACTAAGTAAGGATAAGTTTATAAAAAATAAGTCATGTGAATTCTAGAATTATTTAAAATGTTATTATTGACTTTTGTGGGTATAGTCACTACAAACCCTAACGAGACAACACTCATCCACCAGGCTAAACCTGGAGGTTTAGCGGTTTGTTGCATATGCCAAATGCAATCGCACTCTCTGCGAAAGTGGCTATTATTATCTTTTACTCGGGAAGAGTAAAAGATAAGTTTAAAGGTATTTGATGAACGCGTAATTATGATATTTTTAATATACCCTTACATGTATTTTAGTCGTCCATTATATTTAATTTTAGATACTATGCGCATTTTTTTTATTGTAGTTGTTGGAGATGGATATTTGAAACTAAACTTTTAAAGTCAAGTAAAAGTATCTCTAACAATTCATAGCACGAAAAATCAAAGACACAATATATTAATTTGGACTCAAGATTGAAGAAATATATACACAAATATTCTTGGAGAATAAGATCAAAAAAGATATTACATCTAAGATCCTTGAAGATATTTTATATTGAAGATATATGTAAGAGTTTCCATGAATAAAGATCTCTACATCACTTAAGGAAATTATATGCAAGAATTTTAGGTGATTGATTGTATTATTAAAGAAATTATTATGAAAATATTCTTTAAAATTTAATGTATAGTTTCTAAATTTGGGTTCTTTCTCCTATAAAAAGACTTTCTCCCATTGTAATTGGGCATCTCATATTGGAGCAAGTTTAGAAAAAATAAAGTCTTAATTTTATTTAATTGTCTCATCTCTCTTTTATTTTCTTTTGTAAATAGTTAGTTAGTTAATGCAATGATCTTTGGAATGATAGAAGGCTAATCCCTTCTAGCTATGACTAGAAGGAAGCCCTTACCCAAGTAGTAATAGTTATATTGTAGATCTAAGATTAGTTCTCTTTTACAATCTTCTAAAATAGCTATAATCGATTTCTAGGCTTAGCTATAACTAGTAAGTAGATTTAGACTATTTAGCCAAAATTCGGTGTTATAATTATTAAACCAAATTTTAGGGCAAAAACAAAGATGACTCGTTAAAAGATTCGACCAAGCTTAACCATAGTTGAAAGAATTTATCCTACATATCGGATTTAGGCAAACATATTATGACCAAATCCTAGATGTCTAACCATGGATCTAGGGTTGTCGTTTACATCGAAAATGCCTTACCAAAGATTTTTGATATGAATAATCCGCCTAGTAAAACTTCATGATAACTATATTGCTTTGGTTGGGCCCAATTCTAGTTGTACCTATTTTCTTGTTAATTATTTGTTTTATTTCTTTCTTTTCAATCGATCTCTTATAAAACCTAATTCGGCCTAGAAAGTATTTATTTTCCCAAATCTCCCTGTAGATTCAATCCCACTCATCCGTGCTACAATTCGATAACCATACTTTGAACGGGTATTTTGCTTGAGGACCCTAAAAGCTTTTTATCAAAAGATTTTTTAATAAATGAAATTGATTGTTGGCGATATAATGACCAAGTTTTTCTTAAGAAATGATAAACAACAAATGGTAATAACACGTGGCTTGATATAATATTTTTAAATGAGTTTTACAATTTTTTATTATTTTAGAAGTGACATTCGTACATGTGGAGCCCAAAAATAGGTGGTTTTCTGCTGTAATATTACAACATTAGAAAGGCAAAAATAGTTTTTCCTTTTGCCAGTATTGATTTTGAAATTTAATTTTCCGTAAGTCTTATTTTGGAAAGTTGGTATCTTTTAGTATTTATTCTCATAATTGCCGATCTTTTTATGCTAAATAAAGCCTCCATAATAAGTCTTACTTGTGGATAATTTTTAACAACAATACAAAGAGAGAAACTATTTACCAATCAATAGCTTCCAGCACAATGACCACGTGCCTCACTTTGATTTCTAGTGGGAAATAATTAAAAAGATACTCAGGGAGCAATCTGTAAATATTTGAGGTTTTAAAATAAAATAAAATTGAAGGATGGAATACAAAATTGCTTTTATATCCCCAAATTATTTTCAAAATTTCAAGTCAGTCCTTAGTCATATCTAGCCATAATTTGGCCACATCATACCCAAGTTCAAACACACATATTACACGACCCCTGTGAAAACTCACGCAACTTGAAAAAATAGGGCGATCTTAGATCGATATGTTATCAACCAAGGTCTCCGCATATATTCACGATAAAAAATAGATGAACTTTAGTTTTTATAGAAACAAAATATAGTAAAAATATGCTTCCATTTAATAAAAGCAACCCATTATTTTTAGAAAATATAAGCGCTAAAATATGTATCGTTTCAAAATAGTGTTTTTGCGAAAAATTCTAATTTTAGAGAAAAAAATAGGACATTAATCATGCATACGATCAACATATTTTATAATAAATAGATATGTCGTACGATAAATTAAAGGAAACACCTCCTAAAATAAAGTATTCATAACCGATTTTGACAGGTAAGATTTAGGAAAAAATAACCCTCTAGTGAAAACACATCACAAATCAAGGTTATACCTATTTTTGCGAAAATAGTCTCGTGTTTCATATAGCGAAAGGACAATTCAAACTATATAAATATCGATGCCAAACACTTACGTAACACATTAATATATATTTAATTGTTAGATGTCAATCACCTACGTATCACATTAGGTGTCAAACACTTACACTTACTCGCCACATATATACGCAACAAAATAATAATATTAGGGTTTACACCTTGAGATTCAAGAAAAATCTCGTTAGCCAAAACCAAAACCGGGTAGCACTCAAACTGCCGAGCCGAGTAAGCCGAGTCTTAGCCGAGCATTACCGAGCCTTTACCGAGTTGCTAACCGAGCCTTTGAGTCAAGTTTTGCCGAGTCTCGACTCTCGAACCTAACTGAAACACCAAATTTTCACACCGAATTCGAAGATCGCCAAGTCCAAATCGAAACACTAAGTTTTCACGCCGAACCCGAAGATTACCAAGCCCTAAAATCGAAACACCAAGTTTTATGCTGAACTTGAAGTCGCCAAACTTAAAGCTATAACACCAAGTTTTCCATATGTGATCTTATGGGGTTTGAGAGATCAAACCTTGGGTTTAATAATAAATAAAAAAACTTATATAGATCAATATCAAACGAAGAACACATCCTAGAGTTTTTTTAGAGATAAATCTAGGAAGGGATTTGAAGGTATAAATCGCATGCGAGTCTCGTGTTGATAGCGTGTTATGAAATAACTCTATCAAGCACCTAAACAATGAGAGAGAGAGAGGGAGAGAGAAAAAAAAAAATAGAGCAATATAGGGTAAATAAAAAGATTTATTGATTTTTGAGATGTATATTAGAATAAGAGGCACAAAGCCATAGAACTCTATTAAAACCCTAAACCTAAGGGATTACTTATCTACCAAGTAATCTCTAGTGTGTATCCCTAGGAGTGACGTGGCATCTTGGGTGGGCTCCCAAATCCCACGTAGGTCCCACAATTGACCAAAGCTATTTGGCTCTCTCATAGAGCCGTAGCTTATAATAGAAAAGAATAATTTAAATGAATGTAATCAGATATTGAATCACTGGTTTTAAAATTTTAATGTGAAAAACAAGTATCAAAATAGTAGCTAAAAGACACTTGATTAGTTTTGAGGGAGTGCCTATTCTTCTTTAATTTGTTTCAAATACCAAAGAAAAAATAGAGTGCCAAATCATTTAGCAAATAAGTGATGTTGGAGAGTATACAAGTATTAAAATATTCCTGAAGTAGGAATTTCCTAATCCTAATTGGAGTAGAAGAATTAGTAATTATGTTGCCTATATATTGGTCTTTCATGTAATATTTGAATGAATAATTTATGAAATAAATTTCTTCCCTTTAATTTATATATGGTATCAGAGCAGATGCGTTCTTGAAGACAATTTAAAGTTTTGTCGCTTCTGCCGGCGGCGGCCATTGTCGTCACCGAATTACTGTAGTGATCGGGTAATTTTTTAATTTTTTTTGCACCCCACAATTTTTTGGCTACAATCGGTGTTTTTTATATTTTCTAGAGTTGTAATTTCTGAAATTTAGTTTGGTGGCATCTCCCATGATTTGTGTCTCTCAATTTCAGAATATTTAGTATCGTTTCTTTTTCCCTAATTATATTGTTGTTGACTAAGGAGAACCAAGTTCTGTTTATGAGTTATCTAATCATAGTAGAAGTATTTGATGAAAACTAGGTTCTACTTCTGAACCATATTTTGGATTCTCCGATGAGATTTGAAACTCTGAAACGATTATGTCTGTGATAGTCTACTCCCATTAACATCTTGTTTGTCTTTCTTTGGATTTGAAGTTTTCTTTATGTTTGGCTGCTACAATTAAATATGAAGATTTGATGGTGTTTCATGGATTAAGGTTAACAATAAAATAAGTTACATCTTTGTGAATAAATGATAGCTTCGGAAGTATATTCGTGTGCTTTCTGTTTATTCCCTTCATGAGAGTCGAACGTATCACCCTTGTAGAAAATTTTGAAACCATGAGGTGACTTTCTTTTGAGTTAAATTCTCATACTTCAGGACCCCAATAGTGCCATGGTCTTATTAGTTGGTGGTGATACATGTGATGTTCCTCATCACGGACGTGGTATTGAGTTTGATTCTTCTCTCTTCGATGTGAAGAACATGATTTATGTGGCCGTTTATGGTTCTTGGTTTCATTCAGTTGTTGTTTAGTTTGTGGAGTTCAGTAAACCAGTTTGACTTTCCTACCTCTTAATTCCCCTTGGAGAAATCTTTACTCTCAATCAATTATGTACTCAATTTATTTTCTTATTTTTGTGTAAGGCAATTTATTTTTTAGCTCCTGACACGAGATGAGATTTTCTATCATTGGATCGGTTGAAGTAGTTCAATTACCTTCCACCTCGATTTTGAATTTTTTATTTCTTTCCTCGAGTGATTATCTCCTAAAGTGAGTGAATATCTTATTCCCCAAATTTAGAAGTTATAAATTACAAAATGGAGATGCGACTTGTTATCGTCGAGAGATGCAGTTTTTTTTTTGGTATTCTAGAATTAGGAATTTCATATTCCTAATAGGAGTAATAAAATTAGTGACTATGTTGCATATATATAGGCCTTTCATGTAATAGAATTGTTTAAATTTTCAGGTTGTTTTAACATATACACGATAGAAGTACGCTTCATTTTCTCTTAAGAGTTTCTTCCAAGTAGTTTCATGATTGCAAAAGACAACTCCATCGAATTTAAGGTTTGCCTAAATATCACTAATAGTTGTGTTTCCTCTCTTTATATCCCTTTATCTATATATCTTATTTTGGTTTAGTTTTTCCTCATAATTTTTTATACTAAACTCCATCCCAAATAGAAACCATCTCGAACTTCATGTATCGTCACACAAGTTATTAGATGTCAGGTAAATCATACATTATTGTGTTTCACTATTTCCTGTATGATTATTTGGACTATTTTTTCAATTATTTACAACTGTGGTAGTTTTAGCACCGAATGCGCGTTAATTGGAAATTATGTAGCACCGAATGTGCGTCAACGTAATCATCGTGGTGAGCCACGGGTAGTGCTAGTCTATATATTATCCAAGAAGGGTATTTTTCGTATAGACAAATTTTCCCACAAGGATGAGTTTTTCCAAAGATATATTGAGTTTTTCGTATATAAACCTGCAGTGGCTTATTCCGTATCTCGAGCTCATGCTTCATCTTCGATTATCATATGAATACTCGACCTCCTCAACATACACATAGCACAATTTATGATACATTACAATTACAAAGTTCTATTCATCACTTTTAACCTCTACATCAACAGTTTGAGTCATCAAACGCAATGTCATCAATAAAGCCATTACAAAATAACAAAATCAGACCATTACACAATCATTTCAAAGACTATCAAATATATCTATATTGTAACATCCATCATTAAGAATAATAATGGTCGCCAAACGGTCATATTATAAGACCTATAAATATGACTATAGAATTTCAGATGAAGAACGAATGAATCCTAACTGAAATACTCTACATAAAACTATTCAAAATATCATTTATAATAGTCAGTAATCCTCAATAAAATCTATTTCTCTCTTTTTCTAAATCCTCAAGAGAGGTCGTGATTTTTAACCAATTCAAAGGTTTTTCGCGCTAAACTTTGTACTAGTTGTTACTCTTTATTCACTAATCGTTCTGAATCTCTTTGGTACAATAAAGACTAAGTTCGGATCACGAAATTAGGATATTATATTTGGCACCGTCTGTGGGAACGAAATTCTTAATCCCATTGTCTAAAAAACAACTGATTATCTTTTTATAGAATAATGCTTCCAGACCAGTGAAATGCTGCACTAGCAGAGCTGTATGCCACTCTAAACTCTAAAACAAAAAGGCGAGCCACACTGGAACAATAGCTGGCAAGTGTACGAGATACGTTAAAGGATCTACAAGGTCAACAGATTGGAGCCCAGAAGAACAAAGGCATGCTACCAACTGCTTTGCAAGTTTTTGTTCTAGACAGACTAGGGTCTCACGCCAACAATCTGGGAGGGGACGCTCAATCTAATCATCATTAACCTAGGGTCGATCTAGCTCTAGTACATGAAGTTCACCAAAAATTTGAAGGCGGTCTTGTTGGAGTCAGATAAGCAGAAGATCCACCCCGGAGAAGAGTTTGTATTCCAGGATGTGATCAGTTAAGTGAAGGAAGTGGTGACTACAACCTCTTGAAGGACGCGTCCCACGACTGACAACCACAGCTCATCAGTATGTGACTCAGAAATATGTTGAAAAGCGTATCAAAGAACTGTTCGATGCATAGGTTCAAACCAATAAAGGCATTCACAACAGACTGTAGAAAAGCCCGATTACTTAAGAACTATTGGATGACGAAGTTCCCACCGGTTTCTACACTCCAAAAATCCAAAAATCCAGGGGAAAAGATCTAGTGGTGCACGTTAAAGAATTTTAGGACGCTCTAGGCTTATATTCTACATCTAACCACATTCTATGTCAGCTCTTCCTACCAGCCTGTAAGGTGAACCTTTGCGATGGTTCCAGAAGGGTCCATTACAACTTTCAAACAATTGTAGGAATTTTTTGTCATGAACTACTTGTACAATAGTGACAAAGAGGAGAATCTGTATTTTCTATTTAGCCATAAGAAGGTACCAGGAGAAAAGCTCGAAACATTTACTAAGAAATTCTTAGAGTTGGCCAGAAAAGTGGACCGACTCGATCAAAAAATTATTATTTCGGCCTTTACCAGTACTTTCTTGTGGATGGAAGGGCGAAGGAGTACCTAATTCTAAACAAGCTTACAACTTTGGAAGACATGATCGAGAAGGTCAACGGCTACATTGATCTCGAAAGGATGGTGTCCGAAAGACATAAAACTCATAAATCCAACTTGACAACAAGAGATCAATCCGCAGAGCAAGAGTTCAACAGTACTGCTGATCACGGGGGAGACAGAAAGCGAACCAAATCTAATGACGATCGAACTCGGAGAGGTAGAAATATGCCCAAGCCCTATCTTCCCAAGATAAATGTCACGATAGCCAACATATATTTTACACTTCAAAAGGATAAGTTCTTCTGCAATGCCCAGTATCTCTAACCCATCGAGAACAAGCATTATTGCATACACCACAAAGTCTGGCATCACGACACAGAGCATTGCATCACTTTACAGCGACTGTTGGAGTATATTTTTGCGGATGGACAATTGCATGAGTACGTAGTGGACGTTTAAAGTTATAAAAATGGGAGTTACAAGTATACTACTAAAATCGTACAGTCAAAGAAGCGGCAGAGGAGAAATATTTATACCATATCTCCTTCAGCTACTTTATTGAAAATCATACCATTAACAGGTCGATCAGATGCAAAAGACGACATTTCAGCCAATGTTACGATTTATTCATGGTCGATAAAGTAGCCCGGCTACTTCCTGCATCAAGTTCCCAACCCAGAGGGATCTCCTTCGATGATTATGACGTTCGTCAAGTCAACTTTCATCATCATGTGATGCACTCATGATCATACTGAAAATGAGAAATGTCGTACTACATACAATAATGGTGGATATTGGTAATAGCATCAAACTGCTTTTCCAAAATACGATTGATCAGATGGGATTGGCCGACAAAATTTAACCTAGCGGCGTTGACATCAGTGGTTTCAACGACTCTAAGGAAGAACGTGTAGGAAAGATCATACATCCTATTATAGCTGAACCAGCAACGGTTGATGTAGTATTTTACATCATCAATGAAAGATCTCGTTATTTAGGAATCATGGGACGCTGTTGGCTACATAACATGCGAGTTATCCCATCGACCTAATATTTGGTGCTACGATTCGATTGGAATGGTTGCATTTATGAAATTAAAGGCAGTTAGTTATAAGCTAGCTCGAGCTTGTAAAAATTATGTTACCGCTGTGATAGAACCATCAATACCACAACTTGCATAACAATTATTGAAAATCATAAGGAACATTACACAAAACTCTATAGAAAACCAGCTGCCAAACGCATAAATTATAGAATGCATCAAGATCAGTGGAGACAAACTGGGAACCTACATTAGAACTCTTTTACCTACATCCGAGCGTAATACTCTTATTTAATTTCTCAAAAATAACAGTGATGTCTTCGCATGGACGCTCCACGAAATGCCAGACATTGATCCAAATTCTATTAATACTGAGGGCGGTAAAGAGGGTAAAGATGATTGGAGACGACCTTTCCTCACATATATTGGGCTCAAAAATAAATTTGATGGTGTACACCCCAAAGATCCTACTGGCAAAAGACATATGCTTGACAATGATAAGCGATACGTCATGGCTGATAACTTCCTTTATAAAAAGTTAGTGACAGGACCCTATCTCCAATGTTTATCTGATAAAGAGGCTCAAGACTTTCTGCGCAAACTTCAAGAAGGCACTTGTAGATCCCATGCAGTAGGATGATCTTTAGCAAACTGAGATCTTACTCAAATAGCCTTTTAGCCTAAAATAAAGGCTCAAGCCATCGAATATACAAACAAGTGTGATGCCTGCCAACGACATGGACCACAAATTCGGGCTCCAGCCTTGAAACTCCATTATAGCAAAGTTGTTTGGCCATTCAGAAGATGGGCCCTCAACCTCGTGGGAGAGTTCCCAACTGCACCACGAAAAAGGAATCACATCTTAGTCACGATAGACTACTTTACCAAATGGGTAAAAGCAGTTCTTTTATATCGAATACGTGAAGACGAAGTCATCAAGTTTATATGGGAAGCCATTATCATACGGTTGGGCTACCCCCACCTCATCAGGATCGACAATGGACCTCAGTTTGTTGGATCCAGTGTCATTAAGTTCCTCAACCAGCACAACATCATCAACTCTTCTTCAAATCTATATCACCCACAAGGAAATAGTCAGGCCAGAATCACCAATCGAACTATTGTATACGTAATCAAAAAGTGCTTGACAAAAAGGAAGAATAATTGGGTACAAGAATTACTATATGTGTTGTGGGCGTATCGGACAACACCTCGAGTATCGACTGGATGTACACCATTCTTGTTGGCTTATGGTATTAAAGCAATCATCTCGACTCAATATCATCACCCACTACATGATCACACAATGACAGACGAAGAAAACGAGTTTTAGTTGGCATGTAACATGAATTGGATCAAAGAAATAAGAGATAAAATAGTCATGAACCTGGGATGATACCATCAGGCTTTAACAAGATCATATAACAAACGAGTTTGTCATAAAGAGTTCGAGATTGAAGATCTCATCCTACGATAAATACCAAAACGCAGAAAGGAAGTCAATATTGGGAAACTCATAGAAAATTGGGAAGGACCTTTTATCATTATTGGGGAGAATGGATTTGGCTCTTACGACCTTGCTATAGAAAATGGAGATCGAGTCTATAATTCTTGGAACACGAGGAGATTGAAGTTATATCGCAGATAATAATATATCACAGTGTACTTTTCTACTATTTTTATCATCTTGTACGTCGATCTTACATCAATACAATACTTATGTTTGATCGCCCTATATCAGAGTACTTTCTACTATTTAATGCAGTACTCTTCTACTATATCTAACATTTTTTTACGTCAATCTTATACCAATGAAATACTTGTGTTTGGTTGCCCTACATTAAAGTACTTTTCTACTATCTCATACAAGTACTTCTATATACAAAATACATTTCTAAAATCACAGGTTACCAGTGGGTTCACCCCATTCTACTATTACAGATTGTTTGCTGCTTTAGCTAATCTGAAATGCAATTACATTACAGATCATTTGTTGCTTTAGCCACTCTGATTTTCTAATACATTGCACATTATTTAATACTTCAGCCAATCTGATCTTCTATTACATTGTAGATCGTGCATTGCTTTAGCCACTTTTTTCTTCTATTACACAATAGATCGTTTGTTGCTTCAGCCAAATTGATTTTTTATTATGAAACAGGTTGACTATTGGTTCTACAATATGGCTACCAGACTACTACATCGCAATTGATTTATCAAAAGGTCATTACAAATATATACAGGTCACTAATTCTATTATCAGTCCAATTTTGCTATACTATCTACTATATTTCCATTGGTATAGTATGCATAATTTCATTCTATAATCATAACGTCTCATCAATTATTTGAAGTGTCACTTATCACTTGAACTATCAAACAACACATCGCTACGCGAACTTTCCCCACGACCAAAAAGTTGCAGACACATCAACTTTGACACCCTCCCAGTACCAATCTGTTTTCCTTCTTTAACCTTACTCTTTGTAAAGGTACCAATTCTTGACATTATGCGATCTAGATACTCAGTTCGTACCAATCGCATGTCACACTACACACCATTTGCGATTATGTTGTCATAAACTGTGTCTCTTTCTTTTTCTAGTCTCTTGAACTCGGACACAAAGAAGGAGAGCACTGCCGTCATCTCTCTGTCGTGCATATCACCTGCCTCACATTTTACCTTATCAGGAACAGCAAGCTCTGTAATTTTTCCTTTAGCCTCCTTCAGCATAGCTTCCAATGTAGCTTTATTATAAGCTTTCATCGCTCGTAACAATCCCTGTAATTTTTCCTTTAGCCTTTTTCTACAACGATCTTTCATCGCTTATTTTTTATCCAACATAGTTTTATTACGAGCTTCCATTACTATCATAAATTCATCAATATGGGCCAACAAAGCCATTGATTCCTCCATTGCAGACTCATTTTGACTTCTCTCTGCAACTCCTTCATCCAGATTTCTTTTAGCCTTCAAAAGATTTGCCTCCAACTTGGTTTTTGCGCTTAGCAGTTTCCCAATCTCCTTTTGGTAATCCAAAATATTTAACTTCAAAGTTTGAACAACATCTTTTAAAGTCCCTATCTTAATCCACCACCTTTTTAGCAATTCGTTTTGATCACTGTGGGCTTCATCTAACACTTTTACCTTCATACTAGTGGCATACCACAATCCTTCATATTTATGAGCACGCCCATTTGCCACTCTCATAGCGGCTCGTACATAAGCTATTTCTGATTTTAGAGAATTTATCTGAAATTACAAGTCTTTAACACTATCCTCTTCCTCCTTCAACATCGCCAACAACTCTATCAGTTTAAGTCACGCAGGTGCTAGTTCAACATCCTTATCTTCCAGCTGTTCGGTCAAACAAATCGCTGTACTTTGCTTTTTCGCTACTCTCACCTCCATTTTTTCCTTTAGCTCGGTAGTACTTTTCAGTGCTTCCTGATGCAAATTCAGATTAATGTTTAATATTTTATTAGCCTTGGATCTCTGCCAATTTACCCTGTAGAAATAGTTAACTTTCATATTCATACTAGTTCATGTATCAAAATAGTTTACATATCATAGTTAACAATGTTACTCAAAAACATAATATTTGAGTAATATCGATCCATAGCTCTATTTTGCATCTATATGATCAACATAGAGAACAAAAAAAATTTATCATCAAAATAGTGTACAAAAATCCAATGCATATGTAAGTTGGTAAGAAATTTGACTACTTTACTTTCGTTTTCTAGAGCTCTGAGAGGATTGCCCCTTATCTTTCGAACTCCTGGACCTATCTACCTGCACGTCTAAAGGAGATATAAAAGTCACCACCTCCTGTTGGCGCTGCTTTCGCCGTGACTGAGGTATTAAGTTCTCGACCTCCTCATTATCATCTCCTGACAAATTTGGCATCAGTTTAGGAATTGGTTTTTCAATAACTTTTCCTCCTCATCTTTTGTAAACTGTATATTTTCAGTTTTTTCGTTCTCAATATCAAAATCCTTCCCACAATCCATTGCATGCTTCCTAAATTCGTTCTCTACCCTCGCCAGCCCCCTTCTATAAAACTCAATTACACTTTCTATATGGCGTTAATGGTATGTTCGAGCTGCGACTTTTGCTTATGATGAATACATATGATCCTTCAATCGCATATGCACATTGTGCAGATGCTTGCGCATTTCTTTTTGCAATACACCTAACGCCCTCATATCACCTTCTACCTTCTTTCGAACAGTTATTTCTTTTGACAATTAAGTCGCTAAGGTCATTCTTTACTCCATATGTTGCGTCAATACATCTTGTAACTCTTTTATCTCACACTCTAATTTATGTTGAACCTCTATTTGCTCTTTTCTTATCCTAAAAAATACAATCTTTATCGTCATTCGGTCCTACATAAAGCCAAAAGCATTAAATAAGGGTTTTACATCACTCCAGGGGCAGATTTAGGGGTGGGGGGAGGCGGTCACCCCCCTAAAGTTTTGTAAAAAAAAAGACTAGGTTGGTTTAATAATAATAATAAATAAAAAAGTCTCTTATGTTTACTTTATTATTATCTAAGGAGGCATCAGTAAATAGGGCTGGAAATAGGTTGGGTTTGGGGCGGGTGGAGTAATGACATCTTCATACCTGCCAAATTACCCTACCCTCAAACCCGCCCCAATGCCGTTTAACTTAAATGAGGAATACCCAAACCCGCCCCGTTTAAATTTGCCAATACCAAACATGTCCTAGCACCCGTTTAAAAATCAGAAATCACCTGTACAAAATAACAAACAAAAAAACTAAATTAGGTGCACACACACACACAAGAAAAGCTAACAAACATACATAAGAGAATATAAATATTGGGTAATTATGAGTCAAAACTAGGAAGAACTTCATATTTCTTATAAAAATTAGTATAGTTAAGTCTTAAAGTTATTACTTAATATCACAACAAAATATAAAGTATCTTCGATGTTCCTCACAACTCAAAACTTTGGAGATTTATTATTTACATCGTTATAGATTGTTAGCCTTTCTCCCGCAACGAGATGAAATGCCAAGCTACTCTTCAGAGTTCAGAGTTTAGAAATCAAAATTAGGTTCAACTTGTATGTAAGGGTATTCACGTCATATAATGTATAACTGGGTCGGGTGAAAGGGCCCCATTTATTTAAGCCTAAAACCAGACCCACCCCATTAAATAAATAGTTTTTTTTTAAACCAAACCCGCCCCATACCCGCTATAGTCATACCAATCCCGCCTCATTAAGGGTGTGGTGGGGCGGGGCAGGTTAAATTGCCAGCCCTATTAGTAAATAAACTACAAAACTCAAATTCAAGTAAATAAAGCCTCAATTTCTCTCTGACTCTCTCCCTACCTTCCTGACTCCTCCTGCTTGGTGCCTAATTGGTCCACCAAGCACCATTAAAGACAATAAGAGTATAAGACGAGTTCAAATCTCATCATCATCATCGACAAATTGATGTCTCTTCTTATGTACTTTATCAAGTAAGTTTCAAATAAAGCTCAAAACTTGTAATTATGAATCTAATTTGCTGCTTGTGTTTCAATCTTAACTTAACCTCTTTGATTTGCTGCATTTACAATTAGGAATTGTCGACGAGTTCGTACTTTGTTCATAAGCTTCACTAGTGCCTTTTTAGAAAATCGAGAGTCACACTAAATCGCTAAATTTTGTACAATTTCGAGTGGGGAATAAAGTTCAGAATGTTGTAAAAGAGGTTAGTTTTCAATTCTTCACGATCATTTCTAATTCCATATAAATTCTTTAATTCAGTAATATTATTTTGAATATTTGAGATGAAGAATTAGTTAACTGCAGATTTAATTCAATAATGTTTATTTTTCTTTTGATGTGTAATGTATTATTTATTATTTATTATTTATTATTTTCCCCAAAAAATATAGCTTTGTTCATCAATCATCATAGGAAGGCCTAAGCATAAACCTGATATCCCAATTACGACATTTTTCTCAAAGAAAGTTCCTCAAACTCCATCTCTGAACTTTATAGCTTCTACTTTAAATGTCACATCTCCAACTTCAAACATTGTAGCTTCTACCTCGAAAGAGGTACTTCCAACTTCAAATGTCGTACCTTCTACTTAAAATGTCGAAGAAGATATTTCGAATGTCGCGGCTACAACTAATATTATGATTGATGACGATGAACGTCCTACCAAAATTCTAAGAATTGATACTAAAGAATTTTATATTAATTTATTGGAGTGGGATCCTGCTAAGCCTCAACAAATCTATGAGTATCACGTAGATCGGCGTAATGAAGTTCGACAGGCATATCTTCTCCATGGACCATTTCAATACAAGATGGATCTGGAGGAATATCCATGGACTGGAAAAGGAAAATATCGTCGTCGTTTTCAGTTAAAGTGGTTTGAATCATTTCTAATATGGTTAGAGTACTCACCTACTACCAGCAAGGTGTATTATCTATTTTGTTTTGTTTTTAATACAAAGCGTAGTAATTGGTTGGGATCATATATTTTTAGTAGCGAAGGATTTCAAAGCTAGAAGAAGGTTTATGGAGCCAAATGTGCATTTTTATGTCATGTCGGAAAGGATACAAATTCCCCACATAACAGAACTGTGTAAACTTCTGGGGATCTACCTAATCGGACACAACGCATTGACACTCTCATTGATAAAAGATCTCAAGTTGAGAAATTAGAGAGTCGGCTACGTTTAAAGACTTCAATCGACTCTATTCGGTGGTTAACCTTTCAGGCTTGTCCACACAGAGGCCATAATGAAATAGATGTTTTCAACAATCGTGGTAATTTTCCCAAAATGGTTTAATTATTGGGTTCTTATAATGAAGATATCGCCGAAGCTATAAATAAAGCTCCTAAAAATACAAAATATACATCACCGGCGATTCAAAAAGATATTTGAGATATAATTGCAAATAAGACGCGAAATGCAATTCATAGTGAAATTGAAAATGCAAAGTTTTGTATTATGATTGACGAAGCAATGAATGAATCTATGAAAGGGAAAATAGGTATTGTTTTACAATTTGTGGATAAATATAGAATTTTTGCGCAAGCGTTTCTTCGGTCTTATTCATGTTGAAGACACTGCAGCATTAACTTTGAAGAGTAAGTTAACAAATTTTCTTGTTAAGAATAGCCTAGGTATAACAAATATTCGAGGGCAAGGTTATGATGGAGCTAGTAACATGCGAGGTGAATGGAGAGGCTTGCAAACTTTGATTCTTAATGAGTGCCCATATGCCTATTTTGTTCATTGCTTTGCACATCGTCTCTAATTAACACTAGTTGCTGCATCAAAAGAAGTAACTCTTGTCCATCAATTTTTCTTAAATTTAAGCCTTGTGATTAATATTGTGTCTGCTTCAAGTAAGCGCAATGACGAATTTCATATTGCCAAAGCAGAAATTGTAAAAGATCTAATTGCTTGTGGTGAACTTACATCGGGAATGAGGCTGAATCAAATGGGATCTTTGCAAAGAGCTGGGGACACATGTTGGGGATCACACTGCATATCTATTTTAAGTTTAATGAAGATGTTTACTGCAGCAAAGATTGTTCTTAGAAAATTTGCAGATAATAGAATTAATTATAGTCAACGTGCAGACGTAGAGACTACATTAATGCATTTAGTTTCTTACGAGTTTTTTTTTGTTATGCATGTTATGGAAAAACTTATGCTTAACACTCAAAGGTTGTGTAAACTCCTACAAAGTAAGACTCAGAATATTTTGAATGTAATGGGATTAGTCGAGATCACTCAAGAACTTAGCCAAGATTTTAGAGAAAATGGTTGGAATGGGCTCATTGACAAGGTAAATATGTTTTGTACTAAAAATGATATTAATAGTCCCGACATGGATAGTATTTATGTTGCAGCTAAAGTCGCTTTTGCCATCAAATACATGATATTACGACTGGACATCATTATCGCTTTGACATTTTTCATGAAGTGGTGGACAAACAACTACAGGTTTAGTGAGAATGTTATGGATTTGATGATTCTTAGTTCAATTTTGGACCCTAGAAAGAATTTTAAGTTCTTCAAAGTTGATGACATTTTCAAGTTAATTGATAGTTTTACCACAAATACTTTACATTTTTTGAAAAAAACAACTAACATATGACTTGCAATATTTTGAATTTGGGGTGATTATGAATCATGAGTTTGGAGACTTGTCAACTTTATGCGAACCGTGGCACAAAATAGTGAAGAATGGAAAAGTAGTCACTTACCCTCTTACACATCGGGAAATTTGCCTTTTGGTTACCCTTCCAGTTTCGACAACTACGAATGAAAGGGCATTTTCAGCAATAAAATTAATTTAAGCCAAGCTTCGCACTAAGAGGGAGGATGGATATCTTAAGGATAACATGATAATCTATATTGAGAAGGACATCGCGAGCAGTTTTAGTACAGACTCAATCATTGAGGATTTTACTACCGTAAAACCACGTCGTTCAGATTTTAGGATACGAATAACTCAATTTTATGATGGGCCAAAACCGTCGTTAACGCTCCTTTGTAACAGTTTTAGACCGTCGTGATTCCCATCGCTAACGAGCTGTCGTTTATTTATTTCGATGGAAAAGTCCCGTCGCAAAGACATAAATTTTGTGATGGTCTCTCCCCGTCGATAATTTGTGTCGGTTCAGAACCGTCACAAACTTGCTCAGACATTCCATGGCGTTCCTTCAATACCTGATGAACGTTGATATCCAAGTTAATCAAAGAAGTAAAATGGGGTGAGAAGATAAAACATGTAGCCAATCTCTAGCTTTGTGAGTACCTTCTAATAAGCCCTTTACCAGTTAGGTTCAGATAGCTCCCTCGACAAACTTGGCTGCCACACAAACAAACGGATGTTTTGTACTCTTCCCTACTTAATTGCAGATTCATATAATGAGGCAACCAGGGAAGTAAATAAAATACAATCCCGCCAAAAGCAGGGACCCTGCTTCACAATAGTCTATTCTTTTTTGTAGGTTCAATATGGTCAGTTTCGAGATGTCTCTAGAAGTTCTCAGACTGATTGTTATAGAATGTTATCAGGATACACACAACAAACCCACGATGAGGGCAGTAAGAAATGATACACGTTGCAAGAAACAATTTACTCGTCGGAGCAACTATCTTCTTCAGAATCTTGCAACATAGGCACCGCAGCACAACAAAAGGACTCGCGGTCTTTAGAAAAAGACAACTCCCATCTAAATTCTACTTCAAGTCCATGATGCTAAACTGGGGCAATGGAATACTAACATAGTATGCACCAGAAGGGGTCCACATGTACAAGTGAGAGCTACCGGTGCATAGGACTAGACGTGAGGATGTTGGATCCCACGCCGCTGCACAAATTGCTTCTTTTTGCACCAAAATTGCAGCAAGTTCGAGATATCGGGAGTTCCATATCCAAAGAACAGTCGGCAGTCGGCATACTGTCATTACGAGTAAAGAGATACTGGTTATCTTTGCTCCATAACTGATGCAGCGGATATAGAAGGGAGGCGATAAACTCTACTAACTGGAAGAAACTTCTATTAGTTTAGAAGAATCCGGCTGCCGAGTAACTAACAATCTTGCAATTAATCAAATAAATGAGAAATGCAAGAAGAATTTCCGGTGAAACATTCACCAAAAGACACTTTTTCATTCAAAACTTAACTCCCTAAGCTCTTCTTACAAAATGCTATTTGTAGGCAAAATCGTGACGCTTCGGATTCATAACTGACCCCATAACTAAGACTCTTCAATACATAACTCTTAATTAATAACTATAATTACTAAAACTAACTCTCATAATAAACACCCATAATTAAAACTCATAAGTGTTATAACTACTAAGGATTGACCCTTAGAATTCTTACTGGTTTCACACTGCATCAATAACAATAGACCGATGCCTTGTTTAGGGTTTGGTTTATCTGCAGGAGGCTTCTGCAGGAGGCTTCTGAAATGGCAAGCTAATGGGTAGTTCCATTACTTTGTATCTGACTCTAGAGTGTCCCTCTGGACGATTTTTGGAATTCCCTTGCATGAACTCATTGCTTAGAGACAATCCTGACATATCCAATTGTAAAGGCTCATCAACTTTCTTGAAACCAGCAGCACTGCAAGGACTACGAATGGTGGATAGGTGCATAAACTCAGCAAATATTTTCCAGGTAAGGTGATCAAATGCCCGCATAAATCCCCACTGACAGATATTGGCCACATGATGACCATGCAACAGTTTTAACCCCTAATCCACTTTCGTAAGCTTGATGATTAGATAGACACCTCCCATCTGGAGAATAGATCAGAACCTTATAATCTAGAGGAGAATCCCAAATCATTATAGCACTATCATCCGACCATTCAATATCAGCCAAATCCAACGTGTCAACGGCAAAAACACCCATGACTTCCCACGTATGTGACATGACAAAAGATTAATGTAGTCCTTGCAGTCTCGTCTTGTGCAAACTGCAGTGAACTTTCCATCTTGAGTAAAAGAAACGCCCTTAGACGCATGTTTTGGCCATTACACATGTGCACAGGCTGTGTTCACCAGTGACCACACGGTTAGCCACAACTGGAAGTCAGATGTTGTAAGAATGTGGCGACTGTCAGAGCTCCACCTTGCATAAGAAATCCCAGCTGGACCTTCATCTATTTTATACGTCCAATCGGGTTGAATCAATGACCAAGCTTGTATCATTGGTTTCTTATTAAAACCATATAGTATGTATTCAGAATTGAGAGCCCATTTAATATAGCTAATTTTATCCATGCAAGAAATAATTGTACGACCTTGAGAGACAGAACATCACGAATCACGAGGCGATAATCGACTGCAACTGCAAGATATCTAGTATTTGGCAAAAAACAACACGGTCCTATTTGCTTGTATGCCTCTGTGAACTCCATCACTGATAACTTAAAGTGTACCAGTCTTTCGTTCTTCAATTTTGACAAATAAATTAGGGCATTTTTTAGAGTAGACTAGATTTCTTCAAGGAGATCTATTGGAGAAGATTGGAACCACCATTGTAGTGGTTTTGAAATTTTGGAAAAATCTTATGTACAGCCTTTACTGGTTTAACCTTCCATGGTTCCCGTCGCCTTGGATTAAGAGTTTGGGTCGAGAGCTTAAATCGAAGTTTACTGCTCCATAAAAGGAGCCAAAGCCGTCTAAGTTAGTTCCATCGGTTATGCGCCATAAGAGCATCAACAGTAGAGTGGGTGAATTCACCCAAAAGCTAGGTGGATTCACCTCCACCCCACTCTTCCCTACTCTGCAGAGGAAATACTAACATAAATCATACCCAAAAAAATATGACCTTCGTACGATACAATGATGGATAATATAAAGAAAACAGTGCACCTATTGCGCCTGAGAAATATGACCCTTGGAAGCACCAATGTTTGTAATGTCAAGAATTCAAAATTTAAAATTATGTGCAACAACTAAAATTCCCCACGTCTATAAAGGAATTATATCTTTAGAGGCTGAAAGAATGAAATAGATACAAAACAAAAAATTGTCTAACCTGAATAAAATCCCGATATGGCAGCATTACTAGGGACTACTGAAACATTGAGAAAATGCCAATAGATAATCTCATATCACCAGGTATTATAGTTCAGGGAGCTCTGGCTTTCTATGTTGTTGGTAGGAAAATTGCATTGAGATGTCCCCATTGTACTTGAGCTTCACAAAAAAACATAAAATAATATAATAAGTTATAATTATAAACTTGTCGAAACACTAAACTATAAGAAGTCAGTTTTTCCAAAGTATATTATGTTTTCACCATAACATATGTTTCCTCAATTTTTTCCAGACATCATCAACTCAAATATAACAAGCGGGAAATTCAAATATGGTTGACTTAATTTAATAAACATTGAAGTAACAATAAGAAACAAAGAGGATAAACCTGTGATCTTCTTCAAGTCTATGTTAGCTTTATGTTAATCTTCTACAAGTTCTTCTCAATCTATCCTGCCTTTCAAAACATGGTTCCCCAGGACCTACATGGAAGTGACGAATTTATTAGTAGGGCCTTGACCTTATAGAAATGGTTAAGCTTCCATACTATAGCATGAAACACAGTGCAAAAGACCAAATTTTACCCAAACACAGGTCATTGTGAGCTTCACTTAGAGTAAGTTACACTTTTGCTGAAACAGAACAAAGCACAAACTTAATCACAAAAACAATGTATTTACAACTGATATATACAATTTCCCATCAAGTTTACTTTATCTTACATCAAGGAAACAATAGATGACATCAAAAAGGAAAAATAAAATAAAGAAACAACAACATCAGTGATGAAAAGGACACAACCTTGTACATCATCAAGTAGCACATTTCCCGGAACAAACTTCCCATAATTGAATTGCCACATAAAAACCTATTAGAAAAATCTAGCTCTTGCAAAGTGATAGCCAATAAATGAATTAACATCGTACCGTTACCCTGTTGTTGACCCATTTTTCCCTCATCCATTCCTTGCTCCGTTGAGTCGAAGGTGTTATTATCTTAAACCTTTAACCAATCAAGGGTCTATAATTACATATTTTGTGGGCAATCAGTCGTACTTGGGAACCAAAAAATACTTCAAGGATAGTAATGACAAAACAAATTAGGTTTCTAATATTTGGATTTTATGTTGCTCTAGTTCTTAGATTTAGTTCATGTGGATACAAGATTAAACAAGAAAAATTCCAAACACACAAAAAAGGCTTTACAATTAAGTAATCAGCATACAATTCAAGCCAAATAGAAATAAAAAATAAACCAAATTTTTAATTTTGTAGAAAGAGAGGAAGATAAGACGAGCAGGGAGAGAGAGATTGTACCTTCTCGTTACGAGCAACAAACCCGAAAATCAAGCTTCAATTATATTGTTGCAACTGCAGAGAGAACAATAAACCCTAGCTTTTTACAATTGCAGAATTGGATTAGAAGAAATGGAATCAATGCTAGAGTTTCAAAGTTCTTACCCAGTAGATTCGCAGATTCGGAATGGTGGCTTCTCAAGTTCAATTCAGCCAAGTAAAGAGGCAGAAAAAAATAAAAAATGGAAGAAGATATACAGGAGGAATTAGGTAATCTAGAGAAGAAATAAGCGAGAGATATCAGAGAAAATTCCAAATCGTGCAGTTCTAAGAGATAAGCGGGATTGAAATAAAAGGAAGAAGATATACAAGATGAAAGATATCAGGAAATGAGATAAGCGGGATTGAAATAAAAGGAGCTGAAATACATGAGAGGTGTACCAGTATTTCTATGTATTAAAAAATGACCGATTGTTGAATGTTTTCATCCGTTACAAATATACGACCACTCTAATCGGTCATAATTTCCGTCACAAATTTGTGCTTTTCGTATAGTGGGATAGATATCTCTACTATTTAAGCCTGAATTGATGATCAAAGTGAAATGTTTGATTTTATTTTACTCTTTTTTAATCTGTCATACTTGACTAGATGTAGTATTGCAATCTTATTACTTCATTTTCAAAAAATATGAGTTTATTACCTCGTTTTTAATTCTTAACGATATATGATTTATTCTCTTCTATTAAGTATGTACTTCTGATTGTTTGATAACACATAAAACTATATTTTTTTTAATAAAAAGACTAAAATAACCTTAGAATTCTAGGATTTTTTTTTTCAAGGGCACTGCCCATGAACGGCCTATTTAGCTTCCCCCCCCCCCCCCACAATACTAAAATCCTGGCTCCACCCCTGCATTACCCCATACACACCAGCTCGAGCTGAGCATTCTTTTGCCTTTATACTATGACGATTACATGCTTCTTGAGCCATAAACTTAACTCGAGCTAGGTCAGGGACTACACCCGTTTTCTTCAAAAGTTCAACATAAGTTTCTTTTAAACCCTGCTCACTATCTACTTCAGCCTCAAAATATAGTGTCAGAACTACCAAAAACCTTTGACACCTAACTTTATCACTCGGGTCACTAAAACAGGATAAGTCTTTCAATTTTTGTATTAACGCCCCCCTTTCCTCTTCTTTTCTTAAAACTTCATCCCTTTCTATTTTATTATCATGTCTACACTGAAGGTCATATAATTCTTTTAAAGTTTTTTACTAAATTAGACTTAACCTGCCTTCTCTCATACTCAATTTAATTAAGTACATGTTGAATACGAGCCACAAAATCTCTCGCTCTATTCAACGATCTCTTCAAGTCAAAAATAGTTTTTCTTAACCGCTATACCTCCTACACAAATTACAAATTTTTGGTTATCATACAAACATACAAATAGAGAACAATAAAAAAGCATTTAACAAATTTAACAGTTTTAAGACCACACAGCATATAATTTCATCAAAGTCAAGACAGAATAGTATAAGATCGAAACCGAATACTACAGAATGATTAAAAAAAATTGTTAGTCACTACTTCAGATGGAGGATCTACTTTACTATTAGCAACCCAAACTTGTTCAAAGGGAGAAGCCGATACAGTGGCAGGAACAGCAGCATCTACCACCACTTCGTCATCTATATCTGAAGGAAATACTATCTACTTATATTTACCAATTCGGCTCAGCTCTATATCAGTAGCAGTCAACCCGAAGTAGCGATACGATTGAACAAAATAGTCTATTTCCGCCCGTAACTTGGTACATGCTTATGAGATAATCTCCCTACGCTCGGACAACTCTACGTACCGCTCTTCAGCAGTCTTTAAGTCTTCAACCTTACTCTCTTTCCTTTTCTTGAGCTCCTCTTCGAGCTCCTTCATTCAAGCCATTTGAACATCCAGCCTGCGAGTAAGATCTCCGAACTCCTGACTCATCTTCTCAATAAACTTCGTAGCTCCCTTTATCAGCATTGAGAGCTGCCATTACAAACACCCAAGTTCAGTAAAAACATATATCCAATCAAAAATACAACAGATAGAGAAATGTAGGGGTCAAGTTTTGCATGAAGGGAAACCGGCTCTTACACGATGGGGTTAATCTTCTAATAGGGGTCTGCAAGCATATAGTTACAATAATAAGAGATAATACTGAGACAATATACTTGCGTGGAGGCCTAGAATGGGTTACTCCACGACCTCTAGCGAGGATTTTAAGGAGAAATGATATATATCAAGTTAGTCGAAGGATCGAGGAGTGGACTGTTACAGGGTGTTCGAAGGTAATCTTGTAGGGCTTTGCGGGCGAGGTTTTTCTAACCCCTTCATAGTGCCTCCTCCCTTCTATTTATAGGATGCAGGAAGGGCTGAGTTACCATGGGAGGTCAAGTTACATGTATATCCTTTGGGGACCACTGACTTGTATCCGGAGTCAGTTCTAACACTATAGTTGTTGGTTTTGATACCGTGGTTGTTGGTTCTAACATTGTAACTATCGAGCGGCTTGTTTCACTATTCTGTTTGGTAAGCTGTCTGTTAGACGTGTCTGCCTTCGACCATGTACATCCACGGTTGAAGGATTCCTGGTACTGGTACTGAGTACTGTTGTTGTTCTTCTGTCTTCGACTAAGGCAGATGGCTTCGATGATTCCTTCGAGTGTTCGATTAGTCTCAGAAGGCTTCGTGGACCTAGTTATTATCTTGTTGGCCTTCGAGTTTCTATGTAGGCTTTGATGTAGCCTTCGATCATTCGAATTATGTTAGAAGACTGCGAGTAGGTAACTACATTTGCCCCCTCTCACCAGGGGCCTCAATAATTGGTGTAGATGGCGCGTGCTGAGAAAGTTGGTTAGTCATGGAAAGTTGAAAAGTTGACTATTGAATGTGAACATTTTCGAGGAAGGTAATTAATTGTGATAATTAATGAGAGTGGGTATTAAGGGGGAATTAAATGAATCTTAATTTAGGTAAACATATGGTGTGTGAGGGGAAGTTTCAGAGTATCTTCATCTTTATCTTCTAGTAGACGAGGCCATGGAAACTACATTGAACACCAGGTATCATAAGAGAATGGAAGCAAGAGAATGTCATATACAGGAGAAGACACATGTGCTGAAGGAAAAGTTCTTCGGCGATCAAGGTCTAGATTGGGAGATGCCAGACTTGGTCGAGCTAGAATCAGAAGAACCCATATGTAGAATGTCATATGCGCATGGGTGGAGGGTGCTATAATGGATGAACCTGAGTGCCAGCAATCGGTACTTCTTCTTGAAGTGCCTGGGCGAGGACCTGGTGGATGTAGAAGACCAAGTCGAAGATGGAGTGGCAGGGCTCTGTAAGAACTGCCTCGTATGCAAATAGGGGGTTCTCGGGCGAGTTGTGGTGATTATGGGTTAGTAAATGGTTTTTGGTATTTGTGTCTGGGTTTTGTTGCTTTTTTTGTTTTGTGTTGTTGTTGTTGTTGTTGCTACTGTAATTGTTTGTCTATCTCTGTGTGTTTTTTTTTGCCCCTTTTTTGTATGGTCGTTGAATTGGAATGAAACAGTAATTTGATGAAATATTATATTGTATCTCTGACAAATATTGAAGACGAATAACTTATAGGCTCGGTTTAGAGTGTTGAACTTCGAGCTCAAAGAAGGAATAAAAATGGTAACACAATGTGAATAAATTACGCGGACAAGAGAGTTTGAGTTTAAAATTATGTATATGCAGGGAATATTATGGTAAATTGCAAACGATGGCTTGAAAACATGAGTGGTCGAATGGTAGAATGAGATTGGGATGGATAAGAAGGTTCAAAAATGATGCGCGAGAAGGTTTGAAAATTTCTGTTGTCGAAGGCGTGGGGGCTTCGATTGGAAGACCTGCCAACCATAATAACTGACATGTCAGAGGTGGTACTGTTCCTAGGGAAGAGTGCTTTGTAGGTCATTATTATGTCACCTCGGGCTATGGGAAAAGATGTGGAAGTGACACGTAAGATTGAGTTGACAACTTCGGGTAGGGTGCCAGAAGGTTCGAGAGGTGTATAAAACATTATTTGATGCGAGCGTGTGATACGCACGCACGAGTAGTTTGAGGGTAAACATGCCAAAACACATCTCAGCCTAAAAATGAGGGGGAGTAGAGGAGTGGTAATGATGGTGAGTGGGGAAATTGAGACAGTTTTATTTGTCTGAAGTGGTATTTAAAGGGGGGAGGGAGAAATTTATTATTCCCCAAATAAGCAATCATAAAGAGAGACAGAGAGAAAATCATACGCCATTGTAGAGGTAGAGCAATTATAGAGGTAGAGCTTGTGGGAGAGGAGAAAAGGAACCGTCTTTGTTGCTGAAAGAGATGAACCATTCGAACATGTATTTCTTTTTATTTCCTTCATATATAGGTGATTTGTAGTTCTGCTCTGTAGTTTTTTCTGCTGTATTTGTAAGTTATTTGTATTATGGGGTAAGTTCTATTAGGGTTTTGGTAAGGGCCTGGCTGAGGAAGGGGGGTAACCCAAGGGGCTGGAAATACGACCCAGTGGTAAATTGGGGATATTAAGGAGGTGACCAGGGTTGTAGTCGAACATTCGACTTTGGGTTATGTGAGTTAGAGAGGGTAGGACAAAATATGATATCGAGGCGTGATAGTCGAATATATCGATCTAATTGCGTACCTCTTCTTCTGTAGGGTATACTACATACCCGTCAAGCTTCGAGAATGAGACTGATAGATGAGGAGGACAAAATAAATGAGGCTAGTATATCTGGTCAAGGCTGAGGGGGTGAGAACAGCGACGTAGAAGTGTTAGATATTGCAATAGACACCCAATTAGTTGTGGTAGTACTAGAAGTTGGAGCTTCGAGGAAAAGCCGTATAGGACTCGAGTGATCGGGGAGAGCGATGAAGAGGAGAGTAAGGAAGGGGAGGGAAGGGGAAACGAAGGTAGTGTTGAGCCTTCGAGGGATGAGAAGGAGGAAGGGGAAGGAGAGCGGAGCGATAGTAGTAATAGTTTGTATGGTTCGAGGAGAGTACCGAAGCCAGTCTCGGCTCAGGAAAAAGTAATACTGGATCGATTCATGGCCAAACATGAGTTGTTGAAGGTAGGTGTTGAGCTGATGTTGGTGGGAGCTAAATTCTCATTCTAAGATATTCCTCAGGAGTGTTTCATGGCTTTTAGGAACCAAATTTGATTAGGGATGCAACTGCCCCTTTGAAAGTTGGTGAAAGAAGTGTTGAACTACAGGGATGTAGCTCCTTACCAGATGAATGACAACTTCAACGAGATGATGAGGATGGTTGAGAGGATGAATTTTGAGTTAAAGCGTGAGAAGAGGGGGTTGATCGAGTGGTTCGATATTGTATCGTTCTACTCGAGAAAAGCCAATAAGAAGGCATATATTTATCACATCCAATGTCATGTAGATAATCCATGGTTATTCAATATGTGTTCGACGGAGCATGGGTGGGATAAGGATTTAGTGGTGGTAAAGGGTAATTATGAGAATACAGAAGGGGGAAGAGGTGTACAAGCTGCAGCACAGGGTGTATAATCTAAGTAAATTGAGAGTAGAAGACTGCTGCTAGTTAAGTGGTTTGAATAAGTGATTTAATCTTTGCTTTTGTTGTTTTACATAACCCAGTAATAAAATGTTGTCGAATCCGAAGACGTATATAAACGAACTGATCGACCATGATAAGGAGTGGGTGAACTGGGTATTTGGGAAATTGGGTATTGTAATGAAAGGGTAGAAGAAGACAGATACGTTGCTTCGAAACGTACCTATTGCTACTAGACCGCCGAAGAAGAGAAGAGAAGAAGGTGCTTCGACAGAGGCCAAAAGGATGAAGAAAGGAAGGTTGGTTCGCAAGTCAAACTATGTGCCAAGGGGGGAGTGAGGAGTGTCAGGGACTATGCGATCGAGTGTATCTGAGGAAGTTCTGGAGGTGTCTAGGCAGGCAAGGGTAAGGGAAAATCCGTTCCCGAGCCTTTGAAGGTCCAGCAGACAAAGACTACCCAGCGTAAGAGGCCTCAGGAGCAGGTGGCTGATGATGTGGGTGATACGGTCGAAGCACAAACTGAAGCCAAACTGGAGGAGCAGGCTCGAGCAACGGCTGCGTCGATGGCAACCATCTCTGGAAATAACCCAGATGAGACAGGGAAGCAGATGAATAAGGCTTTGCATCAGGTAACTATTTTCTGAGATTATATTCGAAAAAAATTGCTATGCTTCGAGGAGTACTGATGTGTCGAGTATTCTAGTAGGTGCATGCTTGGTCCCAAGCTTTTGCCAAAGCCCAGAAGGTAACAACGAAACAGCTTAAAGAGGCGAGGGAGAGTCTGGAGCTCGCTCGGGGGATCGTGATATCATTTGAGACTGAGGTTAATGTGCTAAAACAAGAGAGGCTGCAGATTGGAGCCGAGTGTCCAAGGAAACTCGAGACTTTAGTACCAACAGTAATCAAGTTCGAAAAATGTTGGAGTTGAAGCTTGCTGAAAAAGTAGTAGAATTGAAAGAGCAGAGGGAAGCTTTCCAGACGCAATACAACGATAAGTATGACACTACCACGTCTTTAAAGTTCTTCATAGATAGTCTGGGGTATAATCCCGAGACCTTCGAGCGATTTCCCTCGACCAAAGAGTCGACTGTCAAGGATGTGGTGCAGTCAGTAGAAATAGAAGTGGATCCTGCTGGTGGTGGTGTTGGAGATAGTGTGGAGGTTTTGGTGATCGAAGTAGATGGTGTCAGTACTAGTACAACTGTAGGAGGTACAGTGGTCGCTGATGGTGTAGACACTCCAGGACTAAACCCTGTTACCGAGTGTACTAGAGGTGTTGCTGGTGAAGAACCAGTAGAAGGAGTCACTGTGGCCACTCCTGCATGAGTGGAGTACTGGAAGAAGGTATGTCTTTGTTGTTTGCTTGCTATAACAAACTTTCTCCTTTTATCTTGTTGTGAGGTGTAAATTTGATGGGCGGGCAGTATTCGAACAATGTGTACTGTATTGGAACTTGCTGTTTATTTTTATTTTTTATATGGTTGGTTTGAATAGATTGTGTATATGTCTATATGCTTACCTCCATGTCTGTGATTAGAAGTATAGAATGCTTGTATAAGGGTTCGAGCTAGATCCTTGAAGAGCTTCGAGGTTGTACCCAAATATTAGTCGAGTCGAAGGGTTGACCGGATACTTGGGTTAGACCAAGAAAGTCACTGGACTTCAAAGGTTACCCCCGGGTTTGTCCGCGGGATTGAGCCTAAGAAAAACATCATGTGGTCACCCCCAATGCATTCCTGAGAGTTTGGTCTGTCGACTATTCATGCCCCCCGAGTTTACTCAAATTGGAAACTTGAAAAACTTTGAGGTCACCCCCAAGTATCAGTCAGGTCGAAGGGTTGATGTGAAACATAAGTTAGACCCAGAAATTCACTGAACTTCTAAGGTTGCCTCCGGGTGTATCAGTCGGATTGAGCCTAAGCGAAGCATTATGTGGTCACCCCCAATACATTCGCGAGGGTCCGGTCTATCAACCATTCATGCCCCCCGAGTTTCCTCGAATTGGAAACTTGAAAAACTTTGAGGTTGCCCCCAAGTATCAGTCTGGTCGAAGGGTTGACGTAATACTTAGGTTAGACCCAAAAATTCACTAAACTTTGAAGGTTGCCCCCGAGTCTGTCCGCGGGATTGAACCTAAGCAAAGCATTATGTGGTCGCCCTCAATGCATTCCCGAGGGTCCGGTCTGTCAACCATTCATGCCCCTCGAATTTATTCGAATTGGAAACTTGAAAAATCTGAGGTCGCCCCCAAGTATCAGTCGGGTCGAAGGATTGGCGTGATACTTAAGTTAGACCATAAAATTCACTTGAAGACATGACCTGAAACTCATATGCTAAAAAATATATTCATTGATTATACTGTGTTTACATCCGTTGAACAAGGTGGTGGCCGCGGCCTGTTGTATGAGACTAACTGTATTGTGTTCCATGGATTAGGGAGAGGTTCCTCTGCCTCTGTCATTAAATAATAGGACCCATTGTTGATTTTGTCATACACGACGTAAGGTTCTTCCCAGGACTCGACTAGCTTGTCGGCATTTCGAGGCTCCGAAGAGGGTGTGACCCGTCGAAGTACCAAATCTCCAATATTGAAACTTCGTGGTCAAACTCTCTTATTGTATGACTTATGGAGGGAGATATGGTACCGACCAAGGTTTGCGATGGCTCGGTCTCTGGTTTCGTTGATCCATAACATATTGCATCCAAGTTCGAACTCATTGTCTTCATCGAGGAGGTCAGGATCGCGTGTTGGTACTTCAAATTGGGTAGGCAACATAGCTTATGTACAATAAGCCAGGAGGAAAGGAGTGCAGTCCATCGTTTTTCATGGTGTGGTACGATAGGCCCATAGTACATGTTGTAATTCTTGAACCCATCGGCCTTTCTTCTCATCGACGCGCTTTTGGAGACCATCGACTATAGTTTTGTTGATTCCTTCGACCTGGCCATTCCCCTGAGGGTAATAAGGTGTGGAAGGGGAGAGGATAATGTTGTACTTCATGAGGAAAATACAGACTTTGCTCCAAACGAACTGTGAACCGTTATCGCATCGAATCATGTGAGGGCAGACAAAACGTGCGATAAAATTTTCCCATAAGAACTTGATGACTTCTTCTTCTCTGGTTCAACACAGAGGTACGGCTTCAACCCATTTAGTAAAGTAATTTATGGCCACTAGGAGGTGTTCTTGCTTACCCAAAGTTATGGAAATGGGCCCACTAGATCAATCACCCATCGTTTAAAGGTCTAAGCGACCTGGCTGTAATGGAGGTCTTGTGAAGGGCTTCGAATGTCATGAGCGTGACGTTGGCATTTGTCACAGTGTTTCGCGTACTCTTCAGCTTGTTTATTCATATTAGGCCAAAATAAACCTTGTGTTACTGCTCGAAGGGTCATAGATCGATCAGTAGTGTGAGTACCGCAGTTACCTTCACAGAGTTCAGTAAGTATGGTATTAGCTTCATTTTGGGAGATGCATCGAAAGTGTACACCGTTCGGGGATTTGCGGTGTAATCTGCCTTTGAGAATGGTGTATCTGCGGCAATCTTTGAGTAATGAACGTTTGGCTCTGGGATCTTCTGGGAGAGTAAAACTGTTAAAATAAGTGAGAATTGGTGCGCGCCAGTCATCTAGATCGAGACTCTCTCCCTTAGTATTGATGGCATTGACTTCTATCTGATCGATACTTGGGCATTCGAGTACTTTGATATGGAGTGTTCGAGATTCGGACTGACCTAACATGGCTGCTATGTATGCGAGGGCATCAGCATGTCTATTTTTGCCTTGAGGGTAATGTGTAATGGAAGACTTTTCAAGAAAATGATCCATGCGTTGGCAAACAAGAGCAACATACTCAGCCATGCGACCGTTTGCCAGATTTTTACCGCTGTACTACTTTTAGACAAGTTGAGAATCTATAAATACTACAAGTTTGGGAATGCCAAGTTCGAGGGCAAGATCGAGGCCATGTATCAGAGCATCATACTCGGCCTCATTATTATAACATTCAAATTTTAACTTGACAGCCTTTTCGATTCTGTCATTGGAGGGGGTAACAAGAACAACACCAATCCCCAAGCCGTTAGGTTCAGCAGATCCATCATTAAAGAGGCGTCAACCCGTGTTAGGGTTTCAAGGGTCATGTTGTTCGGGTTGGTCTTCTGGCAAATCATCTTCGTGTTCCTCCCAGTTGATGTCTTCGACCGGGAAGTCGGCAAGGAAATCAGCGACGATTTTGCCTTTTTGAGATATATACTTCTTGAAGGTGATGTCGTGTTTACCTAAATAAATGGACCATTATTGTACCCACCTGGATTTATCTTTCTTACTGAGGATCTTTCGAAGGGGGTAGCTGGTGATAACACGTATAAGGTGAGCTTGAAAGCATGGTTTGAGCTTTTGAGTAGTGTAAACGAAGGTGAGGAGCAAACGCTCAAGCTTTTTATATCAAGTCTCAGCAGGTGTCAGAGTTTTACTGATAAAGTACATGGGTTTCTCGATGCTGGATTCGAGTCGAATAAGGACTGAGCTGAGATAAGTGTCTATAACGGCCAGGTATAAAGAAAACATTTTACCTTCGATGGGGGTGTTGATGATGGGTGGTCGACCGAGGTATGTTTTGAGTTTGAGGAAGGCCTGTTCACAATCGGGTGTCCAATTAATTTTAAGGTTGTTCTTCTTTTTGACCTTGTGGACGCATTGATTGCGTAAGAGGGAGAAAAACCAAACACAACGATCAGAGGATTTCAAAATAAAACGGTTGAGGGTGGCTATCTTGCCAGCAACCTTTTGGACATCCTTTTTGGTTTGTGGTGAAGGCATATCGATGAGGGTTCATATATGAGTGGGATCAATCTTGATACCTCTTTAACTGATGAGGTGGCCTAATAATTTGTCGGACAAAACACCAAACTTACATTTATCTGGGTTAAGTTTTATATTATATGTTCGGAGTATCGAGAAGACTTCGGTTAGGTCCTGAATGTGGGTATGTTTTTGGAGGCTTTTGCATAACATGTCGTCGATATATACTTTGACTGACTTGCCAAGCAAAGGTCTAAACATGGTGGTAACATGACACTGGTAGGTGGCACCCGCGTTTTTAAGGTCGAAGGGCATGACGTTAAAATAGTAAAGACCCTGTTCAGTGATAAAAGAAATTTTAAGTTGATCCTCGGGAAGAAAGGATACCTGATTATAACCCAAAGCCGCGTCCATCATCGATAATCTTTCATGACCAGTTGTGGCATTCAAGAGAACTTAAATGATTGGTAGAGGAAAGCTGCCCTTCGGTGTATACTTATTGAGGTCTGTGAAGTCGACGCAGATTCGGATCTTGTTGTTCTTCTTGGGGATAACAACAATGTTCGAAATCCAGTTGGCGTACTTAACTTCTCAAATCCAGCTGCGAGGAGTTTGTCAACCTCGAGGTTGACGGATTCTCGAATCCGCGGGGCCAAAGTATGCTTTTCAGCTTTATGGCTGCAGACTGGAGGATGAGGTCAAGTCGATGGCAAACTAAAGTTGAATCGATACCAGGCATCTCATGGAAAGTTCAGGCGAAGACATCCTTATTTTCTTAAAGAAAGTTGGTGAGTTCAAGGTTTTCGGCCTCATCCAAAAAAGTACCAATGAAAGTGCCCTGACCAGGACCGTCGAGTTTAATATAGACAGTAGGTTTGATGGGTGTGGTAGATGGTATCGAAGGTAAGGGGAGAGAGAGAGACATTGATTGTTATGGTTTGACGAGTTTTTGGGTTTGATCAATCTCTGGGTGCTCGCATGAGCGGCCAAGGCGTTGAGAACTTTTTAAGTTCCACGTACCACAAGAGGTAGTAAAACGGAGTGTTTGGTGGTAAGTCGGAGGTATGGCTCTCATGGTATGGGGCCAGTCGTGCCCAAGGATGCCTAGATATTCAGACTTCTTGTCGATGACAAGAAAATTAGTTTGGAGGGTAACCGGTCCTGTAGTGACAGGGAGGCTAATGCAATCGACAACAACTTCAGTAGAGCCATTAAATTCCTTGAGTTCGGCATTAGCCGGAGTGATGAGGTCGGTTTTTTGCATGACTCGAACAGTCTGGAGGAACATCACGTCAGTTGCACTGCCCGCGTCGATGAGCATGGTATGGATGACGAGGTGTTCGACCTTGATCATAATGACCAAGGGATCAGAGTGGGGGAAGCGAACATGAGAAGTATACCAATCGATAAATGATATACCCTCGGGTTGAGGGAATTGGCTCGATTATAGTAGAAGGATGGGTAGCTTCTCCTGGTTGGTAAGCTTGCAGCATTCTTCGACACGCTTGCGCTTACTTTTAGACCGGCCGTTGTTGATGTTGTTGACTTCAATGAGATGGAGTTGGAAAATATGTACCTCGGCTGGGTCGGCAGCTGCAACTGGGGCAGGTTGGGGAGTGAAGTATGACCCGTCGAGGTACCTGGGAATATCAGCGATGTATCAATGTAGACAACCTGCTTTAAAGATCATCTCCAGAGAATGCTGAAGAGCAAAACATTAATTGGTAGCGTGGCAGTTGCATTTGTAGTTTTGGCAGTAAGGCTCGTCTTTTCTGACCACGATGGGGTAGGGGGTAAGCCAGATAGGGTCGGCCAGAATTTATGGGAGAAGAGTGCTGATGGGAGCAGTGAGCTTGGAAAGGACCGGCTTGGGTCATTTTTTGCAGGCCTCAGTAGTGGTATCGTTGGAATGGGGGCATTTGCGACTCTCATTCTCCTGTGAGACGGGAGTGACCATGGGTACAGAAGGTTGCCAAGGTTCATTATTATTGGTGGTCGAAGCTTTCCCTTGGCGATTAGATTTTCGAAGGTGTTCGAGGTTGATGTATCCATTAACCTTAGATAGCATCTCCTCGAGGGTTCGTGGCTTATGAAGCACGATGCACTCCTTGACAGGACTGCGATCCGGTAGAGCAATAGAATACGTGAGGACAACATTCGCATAGTCAAGGTTTTCGACTTTACGCGACTCATCGAGAAAACGTTATTGAAAGCTACAATAGTTCATTGTGGGATTTGCGAAAGTTGAAGAGGGCATCTACCCGGACCTTGCGGTCTTTGTTAAAGGCAAACTGGGCGATAAAAAGGCTCGATAATTGTTTGAAGCTTCGAATCGAACCATTAGGGAGACTGTGATACCATTTGAGAGGGCTATCAGTTAGACTGGTGGGGAATATGGGACACAAATTATGGTCGGCCGTAGAATACAGACTTAAGGCGCTTTGGAATTTGAGGACATGAGACTAAGGGTCGGTATTGTGGTATTTGCTAATTTTAGGTATATGGAAATTGGGAGAAACTTCGATCGTGAGTAGTTTGGGAAAGATGGGGTTGTTGAGCTGGCTCCAAGAGTTTGGTACGGGGAATGCACTGACGCGAATAGTTGCACGGGTTTTATGATCGAGGTCCTGTTGACTAAGGTAGGCAGGGTGAGGGGGAGAACACTGGAGTCGAGGGGGAGGAGGTCGAAGGTTCATAGTGTGTTCGGCGCTGCGCTCCCTGAGATGTTCTCGAGCAAGGTGGCGTTTGGGGTATCTGGTAGTTCTAAGAGTAGAGTCGGAAGAATCCTTTGTGGGGTGTATGCCAAGGTGGATTGAACCGGTGGATAAAATGGTGGGAGCACCCATGGTGTCAAGGTGGACCGGAGGAACATCGAATGGGGCCCGAGGCAAGCGTGGGCTGTGACGTGAGAAGGGGCAGGCACCCGGGATAGGAGAGGAGAGTCCTGGGTGTGAACCTGCTAAAGCTCATGAACTGTATGGTGTAGTTCGTTGAGAGCGCGATATTGGTGCTCGTTGTCATCCAAACGACGTTGCCGTTTAGCCTCGAGTTCATTGCGTCTGTCTTCCCGTTCGAGACGTAGTTGATTGGAATGACGCTCTTCAGCTTGGGCGAACTGTTGATTGATCAGAGCGAGTTGGGCGGCTATGCCGTCGGCAGAAATCCCAACGATGGCAGAGGTAGAACTAAGGGTGGGGGGCCATTGAGGCTTGCTGTGAGTGGTAGAAAAAAGATAGAGAAAAGGCGAATGGTATTGGGTAGGGTGGGTAAAGCACAGACGGTGCCAAATGTAGGGGCCAAGTTTCGTATGAAGGGAAATTGGCACTTACACGATGGGGTTAATCTTCGACTAGGGGGTTGCAGACATATAGTTATAATAATAAGAGATAATACTGAGACAATATACTTGCGTGGAGGCCAAGAATGGGTTACTCCATGACCTCTAGCGAGGATTTTAAAGAGAAATGATATATATCAAGATAGTCGAAGGATTGAGGAGTGGACTGTTATAGGGTGTTCGAAGGTAATCTTGTCGGGCTTTGCAGGAGAGGTTTTTCTAACCCCTTCAAAGTGCCTCATCCCTCCTATTTCTAGGATATAGGAAAGGCTGAGTCACCATGGGAGGTCAAGTTACATGTATATCTTTTGAGGACAACTGACTTGTACCCGGAGTCGGTTCTAACACTGTAGCTGTTGGTTCAGACACTGTGGTTGTTAGTTCTGACATTATAGCTGTCAAGCGGCTTGTTTCACTGTTATTTCTGGTAAGTTGGCTGTCAGACGTGTCTGCCTTTGACCATGTACATTCATAGTCGAAGGATTCATAGTACTAGTACTGAGTTTTGTTACGGCTCATCTGTCTCCGACTAATGCAGATGGCTTCGATGATTCCTTCGAGTGTTCGATTAGTCTCGGAAGGCTTCATGGACCTAGTTACTGTCTTATTGGCCTTTGAGTTTCTAGGTAGGCTTTGATGTAGCCTTCGATCATTCGAATTGTGCTAGAAGGCTGCGAGTAGGCTACTACAAGAATGTCAGTATGTACCCCCAGAGTCTGCTCCTGAAACATATCATCAAGCTTATGCGGATCAGTCCCCGCTATCGTAAAGTATTTTTTCTCCATCTCTTTCAGCTTGGCTACAGCCTTGGCACTAGTATGATCACTGCCTTTGCCTTCATGCCGCTTCCGTTTCGGTGACCTCTTGTCCCCCTCTAAAAGAGCGACTTTCCTCACTACCAGCTCCACCACTATACCCCCAACAACAAGCTCAATACCCTTGGTCCTGGGGGCCACCATAACAGTAGAAGGAGAAATTTATGGTGCTAGCTTTTTCAACCTCTGGAATGACCGCTACACATTCGTACTCTCCGTCTCAGGCGGAGGAAGACCAGTCAAGTTACCTATAGAAAGGCGAGCCCTCTTCTTCTCAGCCATAGCTCGATTCTCGTCAACTCGTTGTACTTTGGGCACTCTGGAGTCTAACCTATTATTCCTACGGATACCTAATTTACCGAGTACTTGCTTTAGCTCAACCTGCTCAAGAACTACGCAGTCGAACAAGCTGGCATTATCAGGCGGGGATTTGGGATTGGGACCTAACAAACAAGAAACAAGAACATGGTTAGCAACTCAAAGACAAACTGATGGTTGGTCGATGTTGACAAATATTACTTACTCAAATTATAATACTTATGGTTCAGGACGAGCGCTGGTTCATCTGGAACCTGCATACAGTTGCCCCTACCCATACAAGGTGGTCATTCTATGGTCTACCCACAGATTCGAAGTTAAAAAACTTCGGCCTAGAAGAATTACTATACAGGTAACTACTATTACGACCTTTGACATATTTTAGTTTATAAAATTTCAGCACGTCGTCTGCTTCGAACTACTTGGCAGTCCCTTCCCTTTTCCACTTATCATTCAGTGCCTCACACATCCTCATCATTTCATATACATTTCTATTTAATTGTAAGGCAGCACTGAAATACATTCATAATCCCTTTTTGAAAGAAGGTTAGAGGAATCCTCAGACCGTATACGACCTGATTTAGATAGCACAAAAACCCATCATTCGGGTCTGCCATCCCCGCACCATTATAATACAAAATTTCTACGTCCTTATTGATACCTTTCTCCCTTTTCCACTTATCCAGGCAGGGAACTTGGCAATATACCCCTTCCTCCCATTTTCCTGGAACATATGTCCTAAACCACCGACCTTGTTCTGTCACATAATTTCCCCACTCTCATTTTAACTTCTTCTTATATATTAGAAATTCTTTCCCTACATCTACTCCCTCAGGGTATATGAAAAATAATTTATCTTTCACCTTTCTATCATCTTTATCTACGACTATATCCATTTCACTGGGTTCTCCAACCTCTACACCTACAATCACTTCAACTCTATCAACAGTCTCTTCCATACTACTACAATCATCCTCCCTCCTTGACGATGATGTTTCCTCTGAACTAGATGATACTACAAATTTATCCATGGGCTTTACATTTTTTGAACGCATATTGGACCTACAGATACACACATTTTTTTATCATTTTCTATACGTCTATGACATACTATACCATACACACAGCAGAAACAACCCCATTCATAATTTTTACCCAGTCAAAGCATTTATTTTTAAACTTTCCAAAACAATAGAAAATCATTTTTAACTTTCCCTCTTCTTCTCCAAAAGCAAGTTTTCTCTCTCTACAGTTTGTTACCATACCCAAAGCTTGTGTAAAACAACAAAAATACAATCAAACAATCAGTTTTTAGCCCCTACATTCTCAACTTTGATATCCCCAAATCAATCTCATACAAAGGCGATAAACATACAACATCAAATACAGAGTACTAGTACATACAATAAAAAATAGGCGAACAAGTCACTAACTTGTACTAGAAGAACCACAATCTTCTACCTTACCTAAACGTTTCATAGAGATTGACCATTATTATTGTTTCTCCAACAATTTTCTCTCACCAGATGAAGCCTTCTTTACCAAATTGCACTCAGAACTCAGATGCTTCTTCTCTCTGGAGATATAACTTACACCACTTTTTCTTTCTTTCTATCACTGTAGATTATTTATGAGGGAGAGAGAGACGAGTTTTTATACTTTCCCTTGGTTAATGAAATGACAGCTCTTTCAGACACGTGTCAGTCACCCCTACTGTCTCTATAGGTACGTCTTTTCATCTCATAGCATCATCATGACTTATGTGATACGTATACTATCATCATGTCTGTCCCTACTTTCTGCCATTAAAATTTTTGTCCCTCTTTCCCAAAGCAATTTACACGATCAATCACCTTACTTTTATACTCGCCAAGGTCGTACCATAATATACGTAATTTCTTAAATAGTTCAATATTCAAATTCGAAATTATCTACACAGTTGTTAGAATCAGACATAATCCACAATATCTGCCACGTGAACAGTTAATGAACACGTTGATCTTATTTATTTCAGTTCGCATATTCAATCTGCCTCATTCTACATTCAGCAGATAGCAAAAACAGAATAGTACAAACAAATTACTTATTTATTTCGAGTTCTCGAAGTTCGAGCTTACAATCATATGTAGTTACATTTAAAGCAGCCCGAATGATTCACCACACTACATGGTATTATCTCCCCTCCTGCTGCCCTCTCATCTTCTTCAACAAGCTTGTCGCATCCGATCTCTCGAACGGCCTTTTCTCGCAAAGTTGTATCTAGCAGCAACTCATGGACCATATCACACCAAAAAAAGTGGTCATACTCTATGCGCCTGCCTTCGTCATCTAACCCGTCCAATTTTAATGACCAATAGGGTAACACGGCATCGTAAGGCAACAAACGAAAGTAGCATTCACGGAGTTCAACTACTTTGATATTAAACCTACCTCCCACTGCATGATGAACACGCTGAGAACGTGTCCTCACCATGGCCACTTGCAAACAATAAACAATAAATTTTCCCTGCAGAAGATACAGGATATAGCAGCCAAGGGTCACTACTTTATATAGACAGCATGAAGATCTATGGAAATCTAAATCGCCTCTCCAATAGATTTTGGGGAAGGATATATTTTACAAGAACAAAATTTTAGAAATAAGAATATCAGCAGGAGCCCGAGATTATTGTGACAGCTAATACTTTCTAATTTATGAAATATGTCCTCAGATCTTATTCGCACAGCTGACACATCCGCAGATATGGAGTTTGTAATGTACATTCAAGCACCTCCAGCAGAGCGCATACATACAGATATCAGTTACCTACCTACACCAAGACATCTTTCAGCTAGTTCGAAGCAACAACTCGTGAACATACACATACCCTTAAAACAATCCAATCATCCTAGCCACTTGTTTGTTTACATTACATTTTTGGACTCCTCTCTTTTCAACCTCACTTTCCACTACCTTTACTGATATACATACTGAATTTGCTACAGTTCGATTTATTCCCCAATACTTTATAATACATTGGTATTTATCACACCAACATATTTCTAGACTTCCTTTCACTCTTTTTTCCCTTCTCCCATTTTACGTTATCCGTAGTTAGAATTACTATTTCTCAATACCTAACAAATCAGTTCGCACAAAATACTATACATCTAAAGTTAAAGTTCGAAACACAAAATACATTGGCAACAAAGATATTTCATTAGTTCGAATATTTCTTACATCTCATAATTTATAGAATACTTTACAGATCACAACTCTTCCAGATATTTTTGCAGATGGTTTTTCAGATTGCACTCCCTCAGTTTACACTCTGAAACTCTTCTACAAGAAAAGTAAAGATGATGAAAAACTGAAGAGTACTTCCAAACTCTGATCCCCTGCAAGGATGGCCCAGGCAATCCTGGAACTAGAAATCACCGAGAAAGTTAAGGCATTAGTGCTTGAATCAACCCTTCAAAGAAGGATCCTTTTAACTACCAAAGACGATGATTGTATGGAAGAAAAAACCTCCTCCACCACCGTCTCTTCCAACATAACCCCCACCACCCCATGTGACAGAGAAGGAATGAAGGTCCTATTTTTTAGAAAGAACCCATTCACCAGTATGGTATCGACGAGACTCCCTCGGGCAAATGCCTGCCACTTCATCTTCAGTTGTAGCAGCTTCCTCCGCCAGCAGCCGCAACCCATTTTGGCGCTCCCCCTCCGATGCCAACAGATAATAGAAATGGTCATCCTCTGCCTCTACCACCACCTCGTATGTCATCCCCTAAAAGGTAGAAGACACCGGAATTGATGTTTGCAGGCTTAAGGATTGGTTCCAAAAATACCGAATGCAAAATTCTTCCACTTTCGTCAGGATCTTCGCCTCCCGGGATTATTGTCTAGTAGTTATCATCCTCTCAAACAAAAGGGAGGTTACAAGTTACAGAGAGAAAGTGACAAACAGAAAGAAATATAAGAAAAGTTTAGAAAAATACTTGGTTAATCACAACTGCAACAACAAGCTAGAATGCTATTTATATTGCAATCAGCATTAAAGACGACTTTCCAAATTCCCAACGTCAAAAGGAATTCCCATAAAACAAGATTAACCAGAACCATTGGTTCTAGGAAACCCAACATCCACAAACATATATTCATGCAAATACATTGGAAATGATTTCCAAATACTAATTATAGTGTTTATGGAGCTTCTCAACCAACACCACTCGCCCACAATATTTCTCGTACTATTAGCTGAGAGGGGGCGGCTGTAGTGACTTATTCTGCATCTTGAGCTCATACTTCATCTTCGACCATCTTATGAATATTCGACCTCATCAACATACACGTGGCACAATTTATGACACATTACAGTTACAGAGTATTATTCATCACTTTCGACCTCTACATCAACAGTTCGAGTCAACAAATGCAACGTCATCAATGAAGCCGTTACAAAATAGCAAGATCAAACTGTTACACAATCAGTTCAAAGACTATCTAATATATTTATATTATAACGTCCATCATTAAGAATAATAATGGTCGCCAAACGTTCATATTATAAGACCTATAAATAGGACCATATAATTTCAGATGAAAGACGGATAAATCTTGACTGAAACACTCTACATAGAACTATTCAGAACATCATTTATAATAGTTAGCAATCCTTAATAAAATCTCTCTCTCTCTCTCTTTCTCTCTCAAAATCCTCAAGAGAGGTCGTGGTTTTTAACATATTCAAATGTTTTCTACGCCAAACTTTATGCTAATTGTTACTCTTTATTCACTAATCGTTCTGAATCTCTTTGGTGTAAAGACTAAGTTTGGATCACGAAATTAGGCTATTACAAAACCTATATAGAAAAAATATAATTAGATAGAGAATGTTATATAAGCTAACTTGGGATTGGACATGTGATCACATAGCTCTATTGGTTATGATTCTTTTACAAATATAGCTATATGGGAGCAAGGGCGAAGCAAGGGTTTTCATCTAGGGGGTTCAAAATGCGGTTATGGGGGCGGAAGCCCCAAATAAAAAAAATTAAGGGTAATTTTTGGGCTATTTTTTTTTTTATAAATAAACCTAAAAGTTCATTAAATTATGTTGGAGAAAACCTTGTTTCCTCCATCAAAATGTTAAATAATAACCAGTTGGGCTATTGAATTCTTCTACAATTATTTGAGGGAGTTCATATATGTAATAAATATAGTAAATGATTTATTATTATTTATTTTTTTGTTGATTTTTACATCAAATGGAAGTTCCCGAGGGGGGAGGGGGGTTCAACTAACCCTCCTTGAACACCCCTGGCTCTGCCCCTGCATGTAAGTCGGGATCGATTGAAGATCAAATATGCGATTGTTGTTGTGTAAGAGGTCTTACATCAATGTAAGTTGTTCTTAACTATGAAAGGAGAAGAATAGTGTTATATTTATAGGAAAGAGTTCAAAGAGTAATTCATACCCAACTTTCAATTTTGCAAGCCTACTATTGACTCGTCGAAAGAAAAAACATTGTTTCTTGTTTACATATGAGATTATTTGTCATGCTTATCTACAAACTTGTTATCTTCAACACGCCTACGAGATAGGCATGACAAATAATCTCATCGACGAGCCACCAAAAATAGTGTTATATTTATACTAATTTATCATCTTGAATGCAACGACGAGATTCTTAAAACGTATAATTAATAATTTGGTAAAATTATCATATTAGTTTGCATGCATATTACTGGTTCGTCTTCTTGAATGCATCAACGAGATTTTTAAAATATAAAAATATTTTTTTGGGTGAAAAAGTCATATTATTCTGCATGCCTTTTTGTTGACTCGTCATCTAGAACACATCAATGAGATTCTTAAAAAGTATAATTAATTTTCAAATTAAAATATCAGATTACTTACTACCTACTCTCATCTTGAAAGCGCCGAAGAGATTCTTAAAACGAATAATTATTTTTTAAGTGAAATATCGTATTATTGTACATGCAAATTATTGACTCGTCTTCTTAAACGCATTGACAAAATTCTTATAGCGTATTAAATAATTTTTAGGTAAAAATGTCGGTTCTTTTGCTTGCATGTCTATCTACTAACGTTGGATTGTCATATTAAAATTATCTAGTTATCTAATTTAATTAATTGACCTATTAGCTTAGTTGGTTAGAGCGTGGAAGGTCGCAGGTTTGAGACTTGCATGGGCCAAAATAATTTATTGTTATTTTTTCATTTTGTTTTGTTTTGTGCTGTAAATTAACCATTAAACCAGAACATAAACTCTGTCACAACTCAACCCAACAAATTTGCAAATAGATACCGAGCAAGATCACCTGGAGGGAGCTCATTCTAAACTCGAATATGGTCAACTTGTTTTCCAACCTTAGTCATATAATCAGTAGATTCGTTACCTTCTTTGTGTCTGTGTCTGGCTCTCCATCGAACATGAGCAAAATAGCGGCCTTTTTGGATTTCAAAATCATATTCTTGATGCGCCATGTCTTTTTTCTCCTTATTTGCTTTCCTAATTCATTCTTGCCAGTACCTCCATGTGTCCTCCGGTCTCGATTTCTAGCATGGTCTTTCATGTTGTCATTACCATCAACAATTTTTACTAGTACCTAATCATTTGTTCTACCGCATGATCGACAAACTATAACAACTTACATTGGCTTCTCGCTTTCCGCTTCCCGCTTCGTTAGTATGATGAAAGTGTGCCATGCAATCAAACCTCAAGTGTCCCTCGTACTTCTGATGGCCCCTCGACAATGTTGTTACCTTCAACCGACATTGTTGACCAGTCGGTCGCCCTCCGCCCGGTTTGACATTGATGACCATTCAAATAATTTTCTTAATTTTTGTTATCCAATTTTAGATTTTCCAACTATTATCCACGTGGATAATTAGATCCAAATATTTAGAAATTCGAGGTGTCGTTCTTATCCAATTTGACCTGGAAAACAGTCCGCGACGCGCTTTAGCCGTTTCATACCAACAACAACAACAACGAGATTCTCCCTCCCAAACACGCTCCAACTAAATTCTCCTTCGTAGATCCTCCTCAAGATCAACATATAAGCATCCAACGGTTATAAAATGGTTTATCCTTATAGAAAAACCACGGACATAAAGTATTGTCAGACAAAATAAATAATAGTGGATAAATATTAAATAAAATCCAAGACCCCACCTTCCAAACCCCTCTCTTCTTCCTTCAAATTTCTCATTTTTTCACCATTAAGTAAGTGAATATTTCGATTTCTGTTGTTTTTTTCAAGATTTTAGTGCATTTGGGGTTCTGGGTGTTGTTGTTTTGCTGAATTTAGTGGTTTCTACAAGGTTTTAGTATCAATTTGATCTCTGGGGTTTATTATTTTGTTGGATTTGAGTTGTTTCTACAAGGTTTTAGTACAATTTGATCTTTAGGTATTGTTATTTACTGGATTTGAGTGGTTTCTACAAGGTTTTACTACAATTTGGATTCTAGGTTTTTATTGTTTTGTTGGATTTTAGTTGTTTTTCAAAGTTTGTAGTACAATTTGATCTCTGGGGTTAGTTGTTTTATTGGATTTCAGTGGTTTCTCTAAGGTTTTAGTATCATTTGGATCTCTGGTGTTTATTATTTTGTTGGATTTGAGTGGTTTCTTTGAGGATTTAGTAGATTTGGGATTCTGGGTTTTGATTGTTTTGTTGGATTTCATGGCTGTTTCTTTGAAGACTGGGTTTTGTGTCCCTGGGTCTAAGGAGGTTGGTTCAAACAAGGAGAGAAACTCTGGGTTTTGTTTGAAGAGTGGATTTAAGGGAACCCAATTGGTTGTTTCAGATCAGAGAGTGTTTGCTGATTTGGGTTTTAAAATCCCTCAAAAGCTTGGTGTTTATGTAAGTAATTTGTTTGGTTTTGTTTTGTTTTTTTTGAGTTTATCATTTGTTTGATTTAATGACACACATTGATACTAATTAGTTTTTTTTTTTTTTTTGTTGATTTTAGGCACAAACATCACTCTGTGTGAGTAGGGCTATGAGATGGTGGGAGAAGACTCTTAAGCCCAACATCGTAGAGATTAATTCAGCTCAAGAGCTTGTAGATTCGCTGTTGAACGCTGGGGATAAGCTTGTTATAATCGACTTTTACTCCCCGGGGTGCGGAGGTTGTAGAGCGCTACATCCCAAGGTAATCTATTACTAGTAAACCGCAAAACGGTAGGAATTAAACGATCATTCTTCCCGTCCTCTGAAAATCACTCAACCTTGAACATAACTTTGCAAAAATAAAAGATACCCACCTTGTTTGAAGATCAGTCATAGCCCTAAATTCACAGTATGATGGAACCTTAATCCCAAATCTCTCGAATTTACTTGGCCCCAATTCCCTAAAAGAGATAACATATGATCTTTAAAACTTAGATTCATGAGGGGTTCGTAACAATTCGAATCAACACCCTTAAACTAATATCACCCTGATCTTCTCTTGAACCTAAATTCCCCAATTAATGGAGAATCTAATGAGAGAGAATCAAAATCAACCACATATTTAAAAAAAAAAAAAAATTGAATGATTCTGTAACTTGGTTTTCGACACTTACAACTTGAAATCAACGCCCGCCATTAGAGACTATCTGCATTCGTCCTCTGAATTATAGATGGGAAGGAATCGAGTTGGGATGGATCAGTGCTTAGGGTTTCGTTTAATTGGGGATTTTACTATCTCGGATACTAATTGTATGAAACAAATGTGTGGGTTGTCTGCTAATGCTAATGATGAAAAATGTTATTTTGTTTCAGATATGTCAGCTTGCGGAGTTGAATCCAACTGCGATATTTCTTAAAGTTAACTATGAAGAACTTAAAAGTATGTGTTATAGTCTCAACATTCATGTTCTCCCGTTCTTCCGGATTTATCGAGGAGCGGAAGGTCGTTTATGTAGCTTTAGTTGTACGAATGCAACGGTAACATTTCAACGCCATTAGTTACTTGATTTCCTTACATAGCATATAAACTAGTATAGATCAAGCATCAGTTTTGAATCTTTTGATGGTCTATAGTCAGTTGACAAGATCGGAGAGAATACGAGTTCCTTAAGTAATTTGTTTTTCTTTGTGATAGTAAATCTAATCCAGTGCTCTTAGTCCAGAAACCATCTTTACAATGTCTTATCTTGTGATTGTTCGTTTTCCCATTGATCTCCATTGTTTTCTGATTAATGATACCTTTGATCCATTTATCTAACCACATAAAATGTTCTCAAATGTTTTGGTTTCTAAGTATATCAATTGCTTTTTTCAGATCAAGAAATTTAAAGATGCATTGGCTAAGTATGGGACAGAACGATGTAGTCTTGGGCCTGCCAAGGGTTTAGAGGAGTCTGAGATATTGAAGTTGGTTTCAAATGGAGAGATTTCCATTGATTTCTCTTCCAGATCCACAACGGAAGCAATGATGGAGGATTTGATTCTAACAAACACCAATATTTTCAATCCATCTAGCACTGAGGTTTTTGCAGGCAATGCAGTATTTGCCGTATAGATTATGGAGTGAAGCTTAATCCAATGATGAAAAGCACCACATTGTTCCTCTTACCCATGTATATATTATTGGGATGTCCATGAAAACACAGGCTTTCGATTTTCAAGTTTAAGCCTGTCAATTTGGTGGATCTATTTGCCCCCATTTGGAAGTGATTTGTCTAGGCTTACTTATGGCATACTATGTTCTTGTTAATTGAATGAAGTTGCTTCACAATTATCTTGCTTGCATTTGTTACTCTCTAGTTTCTGTTATCTGTATAGTGCACAAAACACCTTCAATGGTGTATGTTTGCCTTTGACGGTGTTCGATCCAGAACATGCCAAATAAACTCCCACCAATGCCATTTTATACTGTAAAAGCCTCTCCAATCGGTCTCCCACTCTCCGACTTGTCGAAGGCAGATATTTTAGTACATCATATCATAAGAAGGCCTCCATCATTAGAGACCCAATGTTTGTAAGTAGAAGTGAGTGTCATATTATGTGTGAAACATAATTGGTGAGGCCTCACCACATGAGGTCTCATGATTTGGTGTTTGTCAATATCCATTAGGGTTAGATATAATATAATGATTTATGTTGAAAGTGATGATGAAATTGGATTCTCATGATATTTGGTTAAGGCTTAGTTCCTTTGAAGTTGGAATGTGTCTTCTGAATTATGAACTTGGTGAACCGTAGAAAAGTATAGTTCCTATTTCAATTCAACTTGAGTTTTTAGGGGAGGCCCCGGATTTCCCACCTAGCGAGAACTTGAATAGTTCACTAACTTGATGACCTTTACGACAACAATTAGTGAATTCTCTCCAATTTATCAAGCTGAAAGTCTTCATTAGTACAATTATTTTTGTGTCATAGCCAAAAAATATCTCCTCCAATGTGATGATCCACTATCAATGGTGTTCCAAATCAAATCCTAGCGGAGCTTTAGTCATCTGTGCTAGCACCCCCAAACTTGAGTGAAACCTAAATAAATGCACACGCATGGGACCGCCAAAAAGTGTGTAAATATAAAGGTTGTGCTATTATATAGGTTACAATTATAAATGAAGTTTTCAAAACTTGTACTTCTTTTTGAGCCTTGAACCCATGACCTCTTGGTTATCTATTTATGCGACTCTTATACTATAGCCTAAAGTTTAGTCCCATATTGTTTATAAACAATAGATGAACTAAAAATATAAGGTAGTACCCATATGACATGTGTGTAATATGTGACATAGAGAGAGTGTATAGTTGTGTGAGTGTGTGAGAAGATTTTATACCCTATACACACTTGGACCTCTCTTAGGCAGTCGGACTCGGACTTGGGATTGGGCAATTGGCTCTGGAGGCCTTGGGGGCCCTTTGGGCTTGGTTCTCCATGATCATTTTAACAAAAAGTTCACTTTGTTTTCTCCACCTCTTGAGGAGACCTAATGGAACTCATTTTTGGATGATTCAAAAGCCACCAGGGGATACGTGTTTAGTATAGCTGGCGGGTCGGTTTCTTGGAGATCCAAGAAGCAAAAGATTCTAGCTCAGTCGACTATGCAGCTAGTGAGGAGGCAAGTTGGATGAAAAAACTCTTGTCTTATATTCCTTTATGGGGTAGACCTATACCGTCGATTATGATCCACTCAGATAGTACTGTTACTGTGGATTTTGTAAGATCAAAAAATAACTTGGCATATCATTTGACGAAAGAACTGTCTCGTGACAAAGTTTAGAGTACATCCTTAGGGATGAGACTAAAACCTATTATAGAATCACAAATGGTGGGAACCCAACCTAAATGACTAGAGATCCCAAGAAATAGGTTCAATGGGAAAAACAAATCATTGTGATATAGAATCATGCAACTAGGAGCTTGTCACTCCAGAGTTAATCTCATTGTACATACTGTATATATGCATGATATCTTACAGTGACTGTGAGGCTGAGTTTCTTAAACTCTTAATGAGTTCTATATCTCATTCTTGAGTGGGGTGTCTAGCTACAAGAATACTATTAATAGACTCACCAAGGTGATTGTGAAAGTGCGGCCGCTTCCTATGAGAATTAGGCTAAATTCTCTAAAGCCTTCACCTATACTGGGATTAAGCACATGGCCGAAAAGTGCTGGCATTTAGATATTGTACCTGGTAGGGTTGTATATAGTTTTCCTCGCTGTATAAAAGCGAATAATGAGTTCAAAACTCTGATCACTCATTATTCTTATACGTTGAAGATTATCTACTACGTAAAGGTTCAAGTCTAAGGACATCTTTACTTAAGTACATCTCTATAATCGAAACCGTACTCTCGTTTCTCTTTTAATTCATCTATCCATTTTTGGAAGTTTTTTAAAGTAGGGGATTGTTGGAATTTTTCAAGACTAGTACTTCTTTTTGAGCCTTGAACCCATGAACTCTTGGTCATCTATTTTATGTGACTCCTATACTATAGCCTAAAGTTTAGTCTCACATTGTTTATAAACAATAGAAGAACTAAACATATAAGGTATTACCCATGTGACATGTGTGTAACATGTGATATAGAAAGAGTGCATAGTTGTGTGAGTGTGTGAGAGGATTTTATACCCAATACACACTTGGACCTCTCTCAGGCGGCCCGGTAGGCAGAGACGGCTTGGGCTCGGACTTGGACTTGGGATTGGGCAATTGGCTCTTCTGGCTCTGGAGGCCTTGGGGGCCCTTTGGGCTTGGCTCTCCATAATATTTTTAACAAAATGTTTATAGGGCTTGGGCTTGGTTTATTTACTTAGTCTTGGTCTTCACTTTGTTTTCTCCACCTCTTGAGGAGACCTAATGAAACTCATTTTCGGATGATTCCAAAGCCACCAGCGGATACGTGTTTAGAATAGCTGGCGGGTCGGTTTCTTGGAGATCCAATAAACAAAAGATTCTAGCTCAGTCGAATATGGAGTCTGAGTTAGTAGTACTAGCTGCAGCTAGTGAGGAGGCAAGTTGGTTGAAAGACCCCTTGTCTTATATTCCTTTATGGAGTAGACCTATACCGCCGATTATGATCCACTCAGATAGTACTGTTACTGTGGATTTTGTAAGATCAGAAAACAACTTAGCATATCCTTTGACGAAAGGACTGTCTCGTGACAAAGTTTAGAGTACATCCTTAGGGATGAGACTAAAGCCTATTATAGAATCACAAATGGTGGGAACCCAATCTAAATGACTAGAGATCCCAAGAAATAGGTTCAATGGGAAAAACAAATCATTGTGATATAGAATCATGCAACTAGGAGCTTGTCACTCCAAAGTTAATCTCATTGTACATACTGTATGCATGATATCTTGCAGTGACTGTGAGGCTGAGTTTTTTAAACTCCTAATGAGTTCTATATCTCATTCTTGAGTGGGGTGTCTAGCTACAAGAACACTCTTAATAGACTCACCAAGGTGATTGTGAAAGTGCGGCCGCTTCCTATGAGAATTAGGCTAAATTCTCTAGAGCCTTCACCTATACTTTAAGCACATGGCCAAAAAGTGTTGGCATTTAGATATTGCGCCTGGTAGGGTTGTATGTAGTTTTCCTCACTGTATAAAAGCGAATAATGAGTTCAAAACTCTGATCACTCATTATTCTTATACGTTGAAGATTGTCTACTACGTAAAGGTTCAAGTCTAAGGACACCTTTACTTAAGTACATCATTGTAATTGAAGCCGTACTCTCGTTTCTCTTTTCATTCATATCCTTTTTTGAAAGTTTTTTAAAAGTGGGGGATTGTTGGAATTTTTCAAAACTTGTACTTCTTTTTGAGCCTTGAACCCATAACCTATTGGTCATCTATTTTATGTGACTCCTATACTATAGCATAAAGTTTAGTCCCACATTATTTATAAACAATAGATGAACTAAACATATAAGGTAGCACCCATATGACATGTGTGTAACATGTGGCATAGAGAGAGTGCATAGTTGTGTGAGTATGTGAGAAGATTTTATACCCAATACACACTTGGACCTCTCTCAGGCGGCCCGGTAGGCGGAGACGGCTCGGGCTCGGACTTGGACTTAGGATTGGGATTGGGATTGGGCAATTGGCTCTTCTGGCCTTGGGGGCCCTTTGGGCTTGGCTCTCCATAATCTTTTTAACAAAAAGTTCATTGGGCTTGGGCTTGGTTTATTCCTTAGTCTTGGTCTTAACTTTGTTTTCTCTACCTCTTGAGGAGACCTAATCCTCAGGGACACGTCCCACACGTTTGAATAGAGATAGAGCCGTTGGGCAAACTCTCTCTTCTAAAATATACGGAACACAACTTTTCTCTCGGTGTTAAAACTCTCTCTCTCTTTCAATTGTACGGTTACCTTAGGGTGCATATTTTATCTTTACGCAGACTTCCAGGATAACTGAAGCTACTGTATACGTTACGCTCATTGTATCTTGGAAAGAGATCAAACCTTTGTTACCTTACCCGAGGTAGGTCAAAATACTCTATAAAGAGAGTGCAACCCACGCCTCGAGCAATCACAATTCTATTGTCTCTCTCTCTCTCTTTGATGTAGGCGTTGTACCGGTGTTGTTTCTTTCTTGCTACTTCCTGAAACTGCCTTCTCTTGTTGCTATTTGCTGGAGAGCAAATTTCCCTTTCTTCCTACTAAAACTGTCGCCTGTACTTGCTGCTGTAGAGACTGCTTCATGCGACTGCACTGCACTGCCTGACGCCTTACTGTTGTTGTCCAGAATACATCTGAGATTCAGTTCATCTACCGGCCTGAAACTACAATAAGTTCTTCCTGACTGTGTTGCTGTTTGTCGGAGTAGAAACTGCGCTCTGCCGGTGTTGTTCTTGTACAATCGGTTCTTCTTGTGTTGTTGTTTACTTACTGCTATTTGCCGAATTAACAACTGAGTTCCTGCTGCGATTTCCTGGTGCTACTATACAAACTGCAGTTACCGAAGTGCTCATGTTATCACTGAAACTCAGTTACTGCTGCTGCTGTTATGGTTCTTTCTACTGCCTGTAGCGCTGAGTTTATTATCCTCTTCAGTTCTTCTCACTGCTGAAACTGCGTTGTTTTATTAACGGAGTTTATCTCCTGAAAATGTTGCTATTGTATACCTTGTTGTTGCTCAATCAAGAAGGGAAAGCTATACTTACAGGTTCATAAGAATTATAAAAAGTTTATAGTTTTACAATTTTAAAGAGTATTGAGATCTTGTAATATGGCTCTTACCTCAGAAGTGCTGAAGTTTGATTCCAACAAACCCTCTAAGTTTGATGGTCTCAACTTCATGAGGTAGAAGAGCAAAATGTTCTTCTATCTCACACTTAAGGAAGTAGCGTATGTTCTGGAACAAGAATGCCCTATTGAACCTCCTGTTCCCGTACCTGCGGTAGACCCTAATCTTATTCTAAATGAATATGATAAAACCTCAGAGACTATCCCAAACTGGATTGAGGTTGATTTCAAATGTCGAAACTTTATTCTGAACGGTTTAACGGACGAACTGTACGATTACTATCTACAGTCCGAATCTGCAAAAATTGTTTGGGATGCATTACGGAAGAAGTATGATACGGAAGAGGCAGGCTCTAAAAAGTTTGTCGTAAGCCGATATCTCAAGTTCAATATGGTCGACGATAAGTTGGTAATTTCCCAATCACATGAGTTGCAACGAATTGCGCATGAGATCGTGTCCGAAGGGATACCTCTTGATGAACAATTTCAGGTTGCGGTGATGATTGACAAATTACCGCCGAATTGGAAAGACTTTAAAAATATCCTGCGATACAAGCCTGCGATACAAGTCAAAGGAACTAACCATGGAGAACTTGATTACTCGTCTGAGGGTTGAAGAAGAATCTAGAAAATAAGACTTGAAAGAGGAAATTCTTTTGGTTCAAGCCAAAGAGAAGGTCCATCTGAAACCTAAAGGAAAACCTTTCAAGGCTAAGAATGGTGGTAATCAGAACAACCATCCTAATGGTGGTAATCCAAATAACCGTCAAAATTATGGACACCAGAATCCTAATGAAGGAACGATCCAACAAGCCCTACCATATAATGGAACAGGTTCTATTATGTGTTTTAACTGTAAAAAGCATGGACACATATCTAGAAACTGCCGGAACTGTAAACCTATTGATCAGGCTAATGTTACCGAAGAGCCCTTAGTGGCTATGATCACAGAGATCAACATGGTCTGTAGAACCGACGGGTGATGGGCTGATTCGGGCGCTTCTAGGCATGTATGTTATGAACGCAATTGGTTCAAGACCTACAAGGAGACTGAAGACCAGAAGGTGCTACTTGGGGATTCCCATTGCACCAAAGTGCCAGGTACAGGAGATGTTGAACTGGTATTTACCTTTGGAAGGACAGTGACTCTGAAGGATGTGATGTACACTCCTGAAATGAGGAAAAATCTTGTTTCTGGCTATCTTCTCAACAATGCAGGATTTCAGCAGATCATTGGGTCTGATCAGTACATTTTGACTAAAGGTGGGGTTTTTGTGGGAAAGGGTTTTGCTTGTAATGGAATGTTCAAGATGAGTATTGAAATGTAATAATCTGATTCTGCTTACTTGTTGTCTTCTTTTAATATTTGGCACTATAGACTATGTCATGATAATAAGAAGTTTGTACACATATGAGTAAACTTGCCATGATCCTTAAAGTAGATTTAAATGATGTTGATTTCTTTAAAGATAAGGTTCCCTACTTACTGAGGGACAGTGGGGGTAGTAGTGAAGGTTCTCAACCTTCTACGGCTTCGACCCCTAATGTACCTCAAGTAAAAGTTTCTAAAGCTGTTGATTCTCATGATACAGACCAAGAACTTCATAGAGGTAAACGTTTAAAGATTGCTAAACATTTTAATTATGATTTGTCTATACTCATATTTTAGTTCTACACTTGATATTTTCTTTAGAAGCCAAAAACAGGCTTAAGATAATTTTGATATGAAGGACCTAGGTGAGGCTAGTGTAATTTTATGCATAAAGATCATACGCATTGACACTGATATTACTCTTGATCAATCTCATTATATTGAGAAGATCTTGAAGAAAGTACAAATATTTTGATCGTAACCCTGCTTGTACTCCTAGTAGTGATCCACAAGTTAAACTATTAAAGAACTTGGCGGAGGCTGTGAGACAAAAAAATACGCAAGTATTATTAGTAGCCATCGCTACGCTACGAACTGTACTAGACCCGATATAACTTTTGTTGTAGGTGTTCTATATAGATTTACAAGTAAACCAAGTTTGGCGCACTGGGGTGCTATTAATCGAGTTATGCGGTACCTGAAAAGGACCATGAACTTGGGTTTACATTATCAGAAGTTTCCCGCGGTCCTTAATGGATTTAGCGATGCAGATTGGAACTTATTTTCGGATGATTCCAAAGCCACCAGCTGATAAGTGCTTAGTATAGCTGGAGGTTCGATTTCTTGGAGATCCAAGAAGCAAACGATTCTAGCTCAGTCGATTATGGAATCTGAGTTAGTAGCACTAGCTGCAGCTAGTGAGGATGCAAGTTGGTTGAAAGACCTCTTGTCTTATATTCCTTTATGGAGTAGACCTATACCGCTGATTATGATCCACTCAGATAGTACTCTTACTGTGGATTTTGTAAGATTAGAAAATAACTTGGCATATCCTTTGACGAAAGGACTATCTCGTGGCAAAGTTTAGAATACATCCTTAGGGATGAGACTAAAGCCTATTATAGAATCACAAATGGTGGGAACACAACCTAAATGACTGGAGATCCTAAGAAATAGGTTCAATGGGAAAAACAAATCATTGTGATATAGAATCATGCAACTAAGAGCTTGTCACTCTAGAGTTAATCTCATTGTACATACTGTATATATGCATGATATCTTGCAGCGACTGTGAGGCTGAGTTTCTTAAACTCTTAATGAGTTCTATATCTTATTCTTGAGTGGGGTGTCTAGCTACAAGAACACTCTTAATAGACTCACCAAGGTGATTGTGAAAGTACGGCCGCTTCCTATGAGAATTAGGCTAAATTCTCTAAAGCCTTCACCTATACTGGGATTAAGCACATGGCCGAAAAGTGCTGGCATTTAGATATTGCACCTGGTAGGGTTGTATGTAGTTTTCCTCATTGTATAAAAGCGAATAATGAGTTCAAGACTTGGACTTAGACTTGGGCGGAAAGTGCTGGCATTTTATACCCTATACACACTTGAAACTCTCTCAAGCGGCCCGGTAGGGCGGGCCGGCTCGGGCTCGGACTTGGACTTGGACTTGGGATTGGGATTGGGCAATTAACTCTTCTGGCTCTGGAAGCCTTAGGGGCCCTTTGGGTTTGGTTCTCCATAATCTTTTTAACAAAAAGTTCATTGGGCTTGGGCTTTGTTTATTTCCTTAGTCTTGGTCTTAACTTTGTTTTCTCCACCTCTTGAGGAGACCTAATCCTCAGGGACCCGTCCCACATTGAATAGAGATAGAGCCGTTGGGCAAACTCTCTCTATAAAAACAACTCCTCACCACCTTCTAAAATACATATAACACAACACTTCTCTCTGTGTTAAAACTCTCTCTCTCTTTCGATTGTACGGTTACCTAAGGGTGCATACTTCATCTTTACGTAGACTTCCGGGATAACTGAAGCTACTGTATACGTTACGCTCGTTGTATCCTCGAAAGAGATCAAACCTTCGTTACCTTACCCGAGGTAGGTCGAAATACTCTTTAAAGAGAGTGCAACCCACGCCTCGAGCAATCACAATTCTATTGTCTCTCTCTCTCTTTGTTGTAGGCGTTGTACCGGTGTTGTTTCTTTCTTGCTACTGCCTGAAACTGCCTTCTCTTGCTGCTATTTGCCGGAGAGCAAATTTCCCTTTCTTCCTACTGAAACTGCCGTCTGTACTCGCTGCTGTAGAGACTGCTTCCTGCAACTGTACTGCACTGCCTGACGCCTGACTGTTGTTGTCCGGAATACATCTGAGATTCAGTTCTTCTACCGGCCTGAAACTGCAATCAGTTCTTCCTGACTGTGTTGTTGTTTGTCGGAGTAGAAACTGTGCTCTGCCGGTGTTGTTCTTGTACAATCAGTTCTTCCTGTGTTGTTGTTTACTTACTGCCATTTGCCGAATTAACAACTGAGTTCCTGCTGCGATTTCCTGGTGCTGCTATACAAACTGCAGTTACCGAAGTGCTGCTGTTATCACTGAAACTCAGTTACTGCTGCTGCCGTTACGGTTCTTTCTACTGCCTGTAGCGCTGAGTTTCTCCTCCTCTTCAGTTCTTCTCGCTGCTGAAACTGCGTTGTTTTATTAACGGAGTTTACCTCCTAAAAACGTTGCTGCTGTATACCTTGCTGTTGCTCAATCAAGAAGGGAAAGCTATACTTACAGGTTCATAAGAATTATAAAAAGTTTAAGTTTTACAAAAGGATTAGCATTTAGGGATTAAAGTTTTGGGTGCATTTAGAGAGGTTGTGCGCTTATATGCGAAAATCTCTATAATTAGTTTTGTTGTCTCCTTCACCACCACTTCTTTCCTTCCCAGCCCACCTGTTTACATATTTTATCTTTTTTGTCATTGTTGAACTTGAAGGCCTAAGGTTTGCAACTAGAACGTAAAGTTGGTAGACTGGGGTTTTTCAACTTTTCTTTTGTAATCGGCATTGTCTGACTTGGATTGGGATTGTGTTATAGTCATACAACACAGTCCGACCGCTCAGGAGTTTACAGAAAAATAAAAATATATACATGCCATGGGCTCGGGCTCGGGCTCGGGCTTGGGCTAAAGTATATGCCAAATTGGGTTGGGCATGGGTTGAGCACCAATTCAAACATAGTTGCAACCCTAATCCTATCTAAAGAGACCCTGAAACGAAAGAGCCTCCACACTCTCTCTCTCTCAGGTCTCTCTCTCTCTCTCTCTTGATTAGGGTTTCGTCAAATTTCTCCGTTGTTTTAGTTTGATTTGCTTTCTAATGTTGCCTTATTTTATTTGTTCCAGTTTCAATCGAGATCTCATAGTAACAACCAGTGATTCCTCAATCAAAAGGTACACTTTTTTTTTTACCCTAATTTTCATCTGTGATTGATTTTGTATCTTCTAATTATGAGATAAATACAATACCCAAATCCCAATTTTGAGTTATATGTAACCCCCATTACTCTAATCTCGGTTGTGAGCTAAAATTATCACGTAATTAGTAGTTAGAACATCTGATTTAGGTGATTTCGTCATGTTTACTTACAATTTGATGTGAATATTTCCCCCTTTGTTTCATATATTGCATTTGGGATTTTTTAGGGTAGTTTGTGAATGGGGGTAGAGTAGGATTAATGTTGTTGAGGGGGGGGGGGGGGGGGGGATGGATTTGAGGAAGGCGTTGAGTAGAGGAAGAAGACGGGAGTGAACAGATTAAGGATACGTTGTTAATACTCAAAAAGAACTAAATTTGTACTATGTTGGTTAGAGGGAAATCCTGCATTATTTTCAGAATCCTACTAGGATCCGAAATCCAGTTGAATACCAAGTTCTTGAAACAAACATAATCCTAATCGTACAGTACTTTCATCTCTCGATTTTCTCTTATGTTGTAAGTAGAACTAAGTTCCTTATTGGTTTGGGGATTTCTTCTTTGTTTCTGGGTTCTAGTGCCAGAGTGTGTCTGATTGGGTTTTAGAGCATTAGGCCCTTTTAGTACTATTTTTTCACAGCAAAAATAAGGTTTCTGCATTTCTGTTTAGTTTAATTTACTTTGGTTTATATTTGTTTGTTATTTGTGAATTCCATGTTATTTGACTTGGCCTATTATCCTATAAATTACTATTAGGGCACGATTTTTGCTGCTGACGTAATTGTCTTAATTGAATGACTGAAGCTAATAATTTAGAGGGGATTTATTGCGGATGATTTTTCGTAGCGTTGGTCTTGTCTATGAATTGACATGGGCAAAGTTATAACTTAATTATTTAAACTTTCAGATAACAATTGCTTGAAGTGGGTTAATATAAGTAGAGATTGGAAATATCTATTATCCTACAGACAATCGTTTACCATCTTTGTAGGCTATACTTGCACAAGGGATTATTGTGAAAAATCTTAGAATTAATCTTTGTTCCATGAATTTGATCTCTCCTTTTGTACCGATTTTTGCAGTTCAATTTTTTGGAGTAAAGAACACATAAAGCAAAATGTCTTCTCGTTTTTGGGGGCAGGTTTGTTTAGTCTTCGAGATATATCTTACTATTAGCCAATATGTTAGAGCATGCAATTAAAGATTTCATCCGTGAAAAAATATTGTAACTTTTTATCTTTTCTTCATAGGGGGAGAGTGACAGCGAAGAAGAGGAGAACAATTTCTCTGATAATGAGGAGGACGTAGCGCCGGCTAATGCGGCTCCTGGACCCGCTGGAAGCCGATACCTTGAACGGAACGACAGTGATAGTGATGATTCAGATGATCAAAAGCGTGTTGTTCGATCTGCGAAAGATAAGCGTTTTGAGGAGATGTCTGCTACTGTCGATCAGATGAAAAACGCAATGAAAATAAATGATTGGGTTAGTCTCCAAGACAGTTTTGACAAAATTAACAAACAACTTGAGAAAGTTATCCGTGTTACAGAGTCTGAGAAGGCCCCGACTCTTTACATTAGAGCTTTGGTTATGCTGGAAGATTTCTTGAATGAGGCTCTTGCAAACAAAGAGGCCAAGAAGAAGATGAGTAGTAGCAATGCAAAAGCGTTGAATTCAATGAAGCAAAAGCTCAAGAAGAATAATAAGTTGTACGAGGATTTGATCACTAAGTTTAGGGAAAATCCTGTGATGGAAGCTGAAGTGAAGGCGGAGGAGACGGACGACGAATCAGAATCTGATTTTAGCGATGATCCTGACACCTTAAAAAAGCCAGCAATGTCTGATGCAGAAAGTGTAAAAAGTGACGATGAAGATGTACCTGAAGGTAATTGGGAGAAGAAGATGAGCAAGAAAGATAAGCTGATGGACAAACAGTTCATGAAAGACCCAAGCGAGATTGTGTGGGATATGGTTGATAAGAAGCTGAAAGAGATTGTGGCTGCAAGGGGTCGGAAGGGAACGGGAAGAATAGAGCAAATTGAGCAACTCACTTTCTTGACAAAAGTAGCGAAAACTCCTGCCCAAAAACTTGAGATCCTCTTCAGTGTTGTCTCTGCTCAATTTGATGTAAACCCTAGTCTCAGCGGCCACATGCCCGTTAATGTTTGGAAGAAATGTTTGAGCAACATGCTTATCATACTTGACATCCTTGAACAGTATCCAAACATCGTAGTGGATGATTCTGTGGAGCCCGAAGAAAAAGAATCACAGAAGGGAGCAGACTTCAAGGGAACAATCCGGGTTTGGGGTAATTTAGTTGCCTTCCTTGAGAGGATTGATAATGAGTTGTTCAAGAGCTTGCAATGCATTGATCCCCATACTCGGGAGTACGTGGAGAGGCTGAAAGATGAGCCTCTTTTCTTTGTCCTTGCACAAAATGTTCAGGATTATTTAGAGAGGGTTGGTGATTTCAAGGCTGCTGCAAAGGTAGCGTTGAGACGGGTTGAGCTTGTTTACTATAAACCCCAAGAGGTTTATGATGCGATGAAGAAACTTGGGGAACAGGCAGGGGATGGAGAGAATGGTGAAACAGAGGGAGATGAGGAACTGCAAGTGGCTGAGGATACTAGGGGGCCACCAGCTTTCGTTGTCACCCCCGAACGTGTGGCACGGAAACCAACTTTTCCCGAAGATTGCAGGACGTTGATGAATGTACTTGTCTCTCTTATTTACAACTATGGGGATGAACGGACAAAAGCACGTGCAATGCTATGCGATATGTATCACCATGCAATCATGGATGACTTCTCGAGTTCTCGAGATTTACTGCTTATGAGTCACTTGCAGGATGGTGTTCAGCACATGGACATTTCTACTCAGATACTTTTCAACAGGGCTATGGCCCAACTTGGGCTATGTGCTTTCCGAGTTGGTCTCGTTACAGAAGCTCACAGTTGTCTTTCTGAGCTCTATGCCGGTGGAAGGGTGAAAGAGTTACTTGCACAAGGAGTTTCGCAGAGTCGTTATCACGAAAAGACTCCCGAGCAGGTATATAATATACAAAGTGCTTGTTGAGTACTGCTCTTACCTTAAATAATGATTTGGATAGTTTTTCTTAAGTATCTATTATTGTCAGGTGTTGTATGTTTTTCTTCTTGTAAACTGACATTGCGTTTTTTTTTCATGTGAAAAGTGGTTTATACTGAGGCCTGTAATTCTTCATATTTTTTCAATTGACATTAATCGATAATATTGGCTATCCATTAATAAGATTTCTTACTTTACTCGATGATTTTCTTCCATCAGGAAAAACTGGAACGAAGGAGACAGATGCCTTACCATATGCACATAAATCTAGAGCTTTTGGAGGCTGTCCATCTTATATGTGCCATGCTCCTAGAAGTTCCAAACATGGCAGCCAACACCCACGATGCCAAACGCAAACTCATAAGCAAGACATTTCGTAGGCTGCTTGAGGTTAGTGAGAGGCAGACCTTCACGGGTCCCCCAGAGAATGTTCGTGACCATGTTATGGCTGCTACTCGGGCCCTTATGAAAGGGGACTTCCAGAAGTCGTTTGATGTTGTTAACTCCCTGGACGTGTGGAAGCTTTTAAGGAACCGTGATAAGGTTCTAGAAATGCTCATGACCAAGATTAAGGAAGAGGCTTTGCGGACCTATTTGTTCACCTTCTCCTCCTGTTATGATTCTCTGAGCTTGGACCAACTCACCACTATGTTTGATATTTCGGAAGCCCAGATCCACGGCATTGTGAGCAAAATGATGATATTAGAAGAACTGCATGCAAGTTGGGACCAGCCCACTCGATGCATTGTGTTCCACAATGTACAACACACAAGGTTACAAGCTCTTGCTTTCCAGTTGACAGATAAGCTCGCGATTTTAGCTGAAAGTAACGAGAAGGCGTATGAAGCTAGGACAGGTGGCACTCTAGATGGATTGCCACAGAGGCGTAGGGAAGGTCAGGATTATGCTGGGAATGCAGCTGGAAAATGGCAAGAGAACAACTTCTCACAAGGAAGGCAAGGTGGTTATGGTGGTGGGCGTTCAAGTGGGTATGGTTATAGTGGTGGAAGAAATTCGGGCCAGAATTCTTCTGGAGGACAATATAGGGACCGCGGTAACCAGTCCCGAGGAACAGGAGGGTACTCATCGGGCTACCAGAGCACACGTTATCAAGATGCTTATGTGGGGTCAGGGAGGACTCCTTATCAAACAGGTTCAGCAAACAGAGGATCACAGATGGATGGTTCAACTCGCATGGTTAGTCTCAACAGGTCGTTCCGCGTTTAGTGCCAAGTAGAGAAAAGAAAAGAACAAGCGAGAAGGAAGATATAAGAGTTTGGTTCTGTTTTTTGGGAGGTCAGTGAGTCATCTCTTTTTTTAAGTGTCAAAAGAAGTCGTTTAAAGAAGGATTTTGTTCCTTTAATCTAAATTAATTTCTGTTGAAAGATAATCAATACTCTTGACGAGTTGATTGTTATTACTCTATTATGGGGTTGACTAATTTTCTTTATTGGTTTCTTAGAAGAGAATCCCTTAGTTTATTCTCTGTTTTTATTGTGATATTAGTGTGTTACTTAACTAGGTTTTATTATGATTGCAGTCTTCACCAATTTGGAAATATCATTTTTTTTAGCAAAATCTTGGTCAGAAAACTGTTTAACTATCATGATTGATACAACAGTTCTGATGATCAGGAGAATTCTACAATATATAAGGGCATGCTTTTTCCAAATGTTTATATACTAGTATTACCCGTGGCTCGCCACGATGAATACGTCGACGTGTTGTTGGCGCTATTGAGTTTTTCCGGTCGCCACGCCTTCGGCGCTACAGAATTTTCACACTAACAATGTCTCTAAAACTTGTGTTTTCAACACTATATATTATAGATATATGACACACCAAAGTATTTGGGGCAAACTGGACTCAAGGGAAACTTGCTGAAAACACCAAAACAGAAGATGTAGTCGTAGACATGTAATAGATAGATTTACATGGTTTATTTTTTCTTGTCATATCTCTATAGGCTTTGCTCATGTGACCTCTGTGGACTAACTGTTGTATGGCTTCACTGGCTTTAATTCTAATTTTGTACTTTGTAAATTTTCATCCATGATATAAAATTAGTTATACATGCCTTTCTCTTCCATATTGGCTTTAATTTTGTGCTTGTAGAATCCTAAATCCTAGGCCATGGTGAATTAGAAAACATTTGGACATATAAGGTATGTTAGTCCTTGCACATGCCATGCAATCAATTCCTCCAGCATCCAGAAGAACAAATGCATGGGTGGAAACGATACATCCAGAGTGTAACCTCTGCAAGGGAATTGCTACATTGGACAGCTCAACATAAATAGCTCCAAAAGTAAGGAACTAACCCAGATGTGACGTAAAATTATGTCATGTCATGTCTTTTTTTTTTTTTTTTAAGCAAAGAAGAATATCATAAAGAATAGCCTAATGGCTGGGAATAACAGATTTAACAAGCATTGAAGCCTGCTCGTGTACGGCAAAAACCAAAATGGGGGAAGCTGCACCCCGAGCCGCTAAAAAGTGGGAGACATAATTACAACGCCTATCTACGTACTCAAACATAAAGAAAGTAAAACAAGCTGCTAGAGCTCTCAAATATGGGGCAAGGGTGAGGGCCCCCCATGAAAGGTCATCGGAGTTGTCTCTGAAGGCTCGCACCAGTCGCTGACAATCCGTGAGGAGGAGAACTCTGTCCAAACCCAAACTAAGAGCTGCTTTGATCCCTCGGATCACGGCGATGGCCTCTGCCTCTTCTGGATCGGCTGCCCGCGTGGAGTCATGACCTGCACAAAGGAGAGTATTTGTGTGAGATTTAATAGTGAAACCGGTGCCTCCAGGGGTGATGTCACGTCTTCATTAAGCTATTAAAAACTTTCAGAAAACAATATTTTTCTACTAACCTTTCCGCAAGATGCACAACTTATCCAGCCGTCATCATTTGCATAAAACGGCTCACAAAATTTCCCTGTCTCGTAAACAAAATTGTAGCAATATAGAAGTATAATCACATATACAGAAACAATTTGTTCAGAAAATAAGCAAGCAATGCGTATGTATTACCCAACATTACAACAACAAAAAAGAGAGGAAGAACAACTCAAAAGTCTCCAATTTTAATAATTGCGCCCCAAAAAATGTAATCATTAGTGAATTGCAATATTATCGAGTGTTTTTACTTATTAAGTCTCCCGCTTACACTTTATCTCAAGTAAATAGGTTAGCAACACAAATCCATTGATCAAGCCATGCATGTACTCTACTATATAATGAAAACGGGAAAAATCGTGAAAAAGTACACATCAGAAGGGTACTTTAGTCAAATAAGGGGTTGATGCAAATAGGGGATTTAGTCTAAAGTATTACCCGTGGCTCGCCACAACAACCACATCGACTTTACAATTGGCCCAAATGTAAATAAGAAAGCATAGTAAGATGAATTACTCACCATGTATGGAACTCTTTGAAAACTCGGAATGCCATGAAATGCAGCAACGGATGTAGTGGGAAGCGAGCCTATGCCTGGAGATGCTACTGGGGCCGGCGTCTGAATGGAGTCATTATTGACCTGCAAAGTGCAACATCTAACTCTGTAAGGAAAAAAGCAAAGTGGAAACTTTCTTATTCCAACTCATTCTAATATAACATTTTGGGAAAAGATAAAAAAAAAACTCAATAAAATCTAAGATTATATACCAAAGAAGACACCAGAGATATTAAGATGCTAATCTTGTTTAAGGCTGCAAAACAAAGGGTAACACCAAGCTTCTCTATATAAATGACCCTTCCTTGTATGAGTTAGAGTGTCCAACCATAGAGAGATAAGACCCAGTTCTCTTCTGCCAGAAGCCACATGTTCCCCCTCTCCTTTAACTTCCACTTCCATCAAAGCTAAATATTCTAATTTATATACTCAGTTCTCAAAATTTAACCAAAATCAATGACATGGAGACATGGTACTCTTACAGTAGATATTAAAGTACCTTGATTATACCTCAAAGCAACCCCAAACAAACCAAGTACCACCAAAAGAGTTCAAGCAAAAAAAGAAGCAATATAAGAGATAATCTCCTTTACAACTATTTCAGTCATATCGCCAATTCAAAATCAAAAGTAGCATAAGAGGATCTAAAAGCCAATTTGGTTTGGATCCTCTATCAAAATTGAAGTAAACATAAGGCCTACTAAGTTCAACATATCAAGCAAATAAGCATATATGGCATTATTCTTAGCATATGGTATTATTTGATTACTCATCACATTTGAAGACAACTTTTATCCACTCCGGTTGGTGATTCAGTGTGCATAGGTACTCCATTAATCCTAGCATTTAAGGCATTAGTATTTAAGGTATGGTTTGACAGTTCTTGGTTAAATAACTCAGAAACAGTTGCAGAGTCCCAAAGTTTCCTCTCTCGTTCTCTTCTTGCACGCTGTACAATCGTTTGTTTAGATAGCACATAATTTGGTATGCCCTGCTGAACTCAATAGGTTAGTCACCTTCGTCGTTCGATGTGGCTCTTCCAAAGTTGTCACACTGTCAGGTGGTAAAGGTAGGGGAAATTTGGTTTCTGTTATGTTTTCAAGAGCGGGGGATCCAGTATACCCAGATTCCCTTTGTTGCTGCTCGCATTCTCTTCTGGCACGTTGTTATATTAAACTCTTAGAATGATCTTATTGTATTGGTTGTTGCATTGGTTGATCAAGATTGGTTGTTTTATGTTTTTCTTTTTCTCTTCGGGCACGTTGAGCTAGTAGTCTTTTTGAGAGTCCTTCCCTAACAATGGGTGTTGAAACCTCATTTGAAGGTGTTTCTCTTACATTTATATATCGTTTAACTAGTAGCCTTTTTGAGAGTCCTTAACGTGCCCAAAGAGACTCTCGAAAAGGCTACTAGCTCAACGTGCCCGAAGAGAAAAAGAAAAACATATATATATATATATATATATATAAATGAAAGAGATGAATCTCATCAAAATGGCTAATAATAACTTAAAACTAAACAAATTTGAAATTTAGAACATTAATAAACTAAATTAAAACACATAACTCAAAACATAAAAGAACTTTACTATTCTTTCTACAAGTATGTAGCCAGAGGCTACCCAACTATTTTATGATTACTTCAGATACCTTCTTTACAAGAGGAATACCAAGGTAGAGCTGATAGTCAACAGTCGTTGGCTAAATCGTCCTTAGGGTGAAACGAGCGCAAGAATACTAGAAATGGAACAGACTAATACATTAAGATATACAGATACTTAAACAAACAAACTTTAAAACTTTATTCAAATAGTAGTAGTACTTATAGAGGATGGATGAAGATGTACAGTGGATGGAGGTGGTAGCTTACAAACTTAGAACTTAGCTTATAAACTTAGAAACTGGAAAATTAAAGAGTAATTGAAAACGTACATAGAAATGAGCTCTCTGGTTCCTTATATAGACGATGACAAATTCCAAATGGTTTAAAGTCCGTAATGCTGTCCAGCTTGGAGTTGGCTCTGTGGAAGATAAGGTAAGTGATCTTCGGGTCCCACAAAGTGGTCTTTAGGTCCCACAAATTGGTTGGTAGGTCCTACAAAGTGGTTGGTAGGTCCTACAAAGTGGTCGGTCCTACTGCTTTTTCCCTTTTGAAAAATAAAATCGGTAGAGGTATTTTGAGTGGATTCGGAGTGCAATTCCTTCGAAGAAGTGTTATGTGGGTCCCTTATGATAAGGGCTTCTATTGGCATACTGAGTGCTGAAGTACTATTGTGAATGAGAAATGAGCTGGAGTCAATTAAAGCTGTTGTGATGGTATGGAAAGTGCTGTTGAAGTGTCGGTGCTCGTGACTTTGGCTGTTCCCTTTACTGTAGTCTTAAGCTACTGTTCTTGAATTTTGATCATGACATCCCAGTAGTCTTCCATAGTAGCTTCTAAAGATTTTACAGAGGTCATATCTTTGTCAGTATATGGGTTTTGGCTTTCTCCCGGTTGATAATATTGTTGACTGTGGTTGTCGTCGGGTAAGGTAGATGCCTCTGATGTTGTGGCGGCTACAAACTGGTCTTTCAAAGTCTAAAGGACCTCGACTTGGCGTTTTTCTGAGGTCAAATGAGGATATCGATCCTTAATTGAATCCATTAAAAGCTGGAAGACATTAGTCGTTGAGACTAGTGTACCTATTGCTTTCTGATTTTCTGTTTTATAAGATAAAACATACTCTTCCGTTGCTTTGTTGACTAGTGCAACAACAGGTTCAGTTTCAAACCCATCCCACCCTCTATAAAAGAAGGTGCATTGGAGATTTGGGAGTTTCAGATCATCAAAACATGTTTCGAGATCCCATTTCCAAATCCATGTGATCGGGAATTATGTAAAATACCATAAAACATTTCTGCTGATAGGTGGATTGGTAACAGTTTTTCCTTTGAGCTTTGGATAAAATTTATACCAAAGGGTAAAAGGATCCTGAAGGGTTTTCGGAAGAACATCAAAGTCAGGTTCTATTTTTTCCTACCAATTGAGGAACCAAGTGGGGAAATTGGATCTTTTGATAATATCCGGATTGAGGCAGAAAAACCAAGTATGTTTTTTGACAGGGTTCTGATAGTAAAAAGTAAAATGCCAGACTTGGATATTATCCCAATAGTTATATTGCTGGCCATTCAGTTTAAAAGACCTAGATTTAGTAGGATCTTGACCCCATTAAGATAGGTGCAGAACCCTAGTAACATAACATTTAAAATGTGTTATAGAACTTTTCAGGTCTTTTGGATTGATATGGTGGTGTTCAAGTTGAACAAATGCAGTTTCTATTAACATGGCCTCATAGACATACCGATAACATACTTTCTTTAACCAATGTTTTCTGATGGTAAATAATGTCTTGTTTAATGGAATCTCTAACAGTTTTTTTAGGTTCCTTATTACTGTTAGTAGGAAGCTTTGAATTCAGATTTTTTTTTCTACTGTTGTGACCCCATCCCTGTTCATGAGGTTTCATGCTCAACTTTTTCCTGTAGAAATTCCCTGGTAAGAAAATCAGGGAGAGAATTCTGATTGCCTTTAATATACTCAATAGAGAAATCAAAAATAGACAGTTTAGATTGCCATTTGGCAAATATTTGTTTAGATACAAGATTTTTAACATCTTTCTGAATGATGTCTTTAACAGAGCTGCACTCAATTCTTAGTAAAAAATATTGATTTAATAAGTCATCCTGAAATTTAGAAATGCCTTTAACAATAGCAAACATTTTCTTTTTGATTATGGAATAGTTCTTTTGAGCCATTTTCCACTTTCTAGATGAAAAATGAAGTAATTCTTCATCCTGGGAAGAAGGATTCCTTTGTTTTAATATTCTGCCAAAACCTAAATCAGACGCATCAGTTTCTACAATTTTGGGCCAGTGAGGGTTGGCAAGATCTAAGCAAGGAAGTTGTTTAACACATAATTTGATATGTTGTACAGCTTGTGTATGTTCAGAAGTCTAGGAGTTAGGAGTCTTAGTGAGTCTATTGCACAATATCGTGCTATTCTGGGCAAGATTTGATAGTAATCTGTAATGTAATTGAGACTACCAAGAAATCTTTGTAATTGGGTTTTGTCTCTAATTTCATCTGGAAATTTGGAGGCAAACTCAATGCTTCTGTCAATAGGGATAATTTTTCCTTTTGAAATGTTATGTCCTAGGAATCTAACTGTTAATTGAAATAGTTGATTTTAGGGGCAGATAGGACCAAACCATTGCGACTGATAACATCCTTAAGGATTTTAAGGTGTTTAAAGTGCTGATCAGGCGTGGTAGAAAATAAGAGAATATCGTCAATATAGACAATACAGAAGTCAGAATAGGGCATGCAAATATCATTCATAATATTCTAAAATTTGGATGAGGCATTTTTTAAGCCAAAAGGCATGACATTCCATTCATAATGGCCAAATGATACTGTAAATACAGTTTTATATTTATCGTTCTCACTAATCTGGATTTACCAATATCCTTATTTTAAGTCGAATTTGGAGAAGATAATAACATTATAAAGTCAATTCAGAAGGTCTTTTTTTATTGGGGATTGGGTAACGAATCCATTTGAGAGAGTCGTTGAGAGTCTTATAGTTAACTACAAGTCTGGGAACACCTCTTTCTTTTTCAGCATTCTTGTTAACATAGAAGGTTGTGCAGCTCCAGGGAGATTAACTTTTACAGATAAAGTTTTTATCAAGAAGATCCTGGATTTCTTTTTTACATAAAATAAGATATTCATAATTCATTTGACTAGGCCTAGCCTTAGTAGGAATTTGGATTTTTTCGTCAAAATTTGGTTTGTATGGTAAGGAGACAACATGTTGCTTGCGATCTCATAAAGCATTAGGAATGTTGCTACAAACTTCATGAATGAATTGCTGATCAATAGTCTTGATTATGATTTTGATTTCGGAGGACTGAAGCTTGTGGGAAATGTCCATGACATGACATTCTTCTTGAAGGAAATTCAGATGGTTTGTTTTAGAACCAATTATAGTTTTAAGTTCATTAATGATTCTGACTTCAGGATCTTTAATAAATTCAAAACTAATATCTTTGTCTTGATAATTACACCATATCCCTTTCTAATCAACCTTATGCAAAGGCATAAGGAGACTGAGGAAAGGAGTGCCAAGAATGATTTGTTGTTGAAGGTTGCGAACCAGAAGAAAGGTAGAAGGAATACAAGTACCTTTATTATAGATAAAAGCTTATGGGAGTTTATAATGGATTTGTACTATCCACAAGGGCGATGACATTTTTTTATTGTAAATTCATTGTTGATGGCAATGGTAACTTGGATATACCATTTCTGAGCAAGAATTTTTTGAATAGGATTGAGATAGAGCTTATCTCCTTTTTTGGGATTAGGATAAAAAGATTTATCTGATAAATTTTTTTGTTTGTTCTTATGAAATGTTTGTTCAGAGATTTTCAAATGTTTAATTTCAGATTTTAAGGTATTAATTTATGTTCATAGATTTTGGATAGTGATAGGTGTTTCAGTTTCCATTTGCTGGAGAATATTGCTATCAGGTATGCTAAAAAGTAGTGGGTCTGGTACATTACCAGACATTTTGATATCCTGAAGTATTTGTTGGAGATAGATACTTAGGACTTTAGTTCTATTGTCAAGATTATGGATCGTGTCTACAATGGATAGAATTTAACTCTGGGTAGTAGTAAGAGTATTAAGTTGTAATCCATTAATGTTATAAATGGTCTTCCAATGATTTTGAAAAATAGATTCTGAACATTCGTCACAAGGTAGTTTTGGTACAGTGAAGGAAGTATTGTGGTCAATTTGCTTGACTGGTTCGGAATGGGGAGAAGAATTGTGTTCCGAGGTGGTATGGAGTAACAGTTTTCTGAACTGTAGTTTAGAATATGCAACACTTTGGAGTTTATGTTGTTTTGTGGTATACTGGTTTGTTAGGTGTCCTTGTGGACAAACTTATAACAAATACGGGTTATAAATTGATTAAAAGCACTGTTATGCTTTTTACGTTTTCTATGTTTGTGGTAAAAAGGAAACTGGCGATAATATTCCCTTGTTGATGGGTTTCCTGATAAATTTGGCTTGTTAAGTGTATAATCAGATTCTTTTGTAAAGAATAATTCTTGAGGGTCAGATCCTTTAGAAGATTCTTTGTGGGATGGTTCGATTATATGAGAGTAAATTTGGATCTAGTTTTTGGATTTACTAAGAGTGCTAACATTAGACCGTCCTAGACTGTTATCTTGAGGTTCAACAGACTTTATATGTTTAATGCAATTGTCCTGAGGGTCAACATACTCTGATTCCTGGGAATCTAAGGGTTGAAGATGATTGACCAAAAGGATAGGTTTAATGTTAGTACTATATATGCTAGATATTGTACTAGCTGTATTCGGTTGGGTAACTAAGTTCGTATCATCTATTAGATTGTTAGAGGGAACCAAGTCTTCTGCTTGAAAAGGTGTAGAGCTTATATTGTCTACTTTTAGATGGATAGATTGAGGGGGAGATTGGACAGGTTGGACTTCTGTGCCATATGGTTTAACCCACGTCTTGGTGAAATCTTCTATATTACTGATGATGTATTGATGACAAGAATACCATGTTGTGAGCCAGTCATAAAAGAATATGATCTTTTGGCTTCGTTCAATCTCATGGTAGTAAATATCTTCAATAATGTGTAATTGGTCTGTGGTAAAAGTCTTTCAGTACTATTTTCTGAAGTCATCATGACTAGAAGTCATGAATTCGTTACGGATAAACTGGCGAATCATAGAACCAGGGCTAAAATCCATATATGAAGGATGGATCACATAGATATGGAAATCTCATATAAGAATGTCAGTATGGTTACTGCTGATCTTTGTTCCCTGACAGAGATGTTTAAACAGTGCAATCTTAGTAAAAGGTGTCATTATGGTTACTGCTGGTATTTGTTCCCTGAAATAGATGTTTAAAAAGTGTAATCTTAGTATAAAAATCAAGTACACGTCTGTCAACGATTTATCGGCTAAACGTCCACTATCAGGACAGCAACGCCATATGCAACTTGGGTGACGTACCATACCTAATTTACTTACCAGACTAGATGGAGAAAACATCTGGAACAGAGAAAGAAGATAAACAGTAAACACACCTACGTCTCTCACCAGACTAAACTGAGAAGATATCTTCAATCAAGAAAGAAGATAAACAGTAGAACATACCTAGTTCTCATATGACTCTTATCATACCTACGTGAACCAACAAATTTGCTACACATGGCTTTGATACCAATATATATATATATATATTGATTGGTAAACCATATATTACTTAAACAACGGGCACTAGAAAAATGGATTTATCTGCCGCGAGGGCCACCTGAAGCCACCCGGGGAGAGAACCACACCAAGTCATACAAAAGTTATTATCCATGGGCCTAGAGGTAATTACATGGGCAACTGAGTTCGTACTACACAGAGCATATTTAATACAAATATCGATAAAATTATAGAAAAGAGCCAGACAGTCCTGTAGGATTGCTTTGGTCATCTAAGACATCGCTGCATATCCATTCCCACAAAAAGAGCTTATCGCTTCAACATTAGTTTTAATGATCACTCTCTGTACACTTCGCTCCCTGGCCTAGAGAATTCTGCCTAGCACTGCTAATGCTTCCCCCTCTTCAATCGTTGTAAATATGCAGGTAGAAGTTGGGCCTGCATCAAAAGCATTAAGATTATCTTGAATGACTAAACCAATACCATTGAAAAGTTTATCTTTACAGAATGTGGCATCAACGTTGATTTTTTCCCAGCCATAGAGCGGGATACTTCAAGGAACCTTGATAGAAGACCATTCAAAATGACTGATCAGTGCATCACAAATAATTTTATTGATGGCAGAAGAAATATAAAAGGTATTTTATTTTGAAAAAAAAGTTCATATTGCGCCTTCCAAACCAGCCAGGAAAGGGATACGGTCCCAAGGGTCTAGAAATCGCGTTCTATAGGCCAGTCTGGAGGCGGGGAGATCCACTAGGTAATCCACTCCTTCACGGAGAGATTGGCAAAAGGATGGAGCAAACCTCTAAAAGATGTGTCAAACCAATCTCTCCGTGAAGGAGTGGATTACCTGCGTGAAGGGACAGGCAAGGAGGATATGGTACAGGGTTTTTGAGGGGGCCTCGCATAAGGGACAAAAGGAATCAAAAAGGGTCAAACTTTCTATAATCTTGGCTATACACGGGATCATATCTCAGAGACACTTCCAAGCGAGCAACTGGGCCCTGGGGTTGGCTTTATTGTGCCACAGTTTAAACAAGAAATGTGGGGGCTAATCCAAATCCTTCATCAGGGATCCCGTCATGAGTGCATGATAAGACGATTTAATGGAAAAATTCCCATATTTTGAAGAGCCCCATTTAAGTTCATCCGGACCACCCAATCGGGGGAGGAAAATACGGGATATAAGGTTGACTGAGGCATCATCATACCAATGTTGGAGTTCCCTGATACGCCAAGACTGCTGCAGGGGATCAATAAAATAGCTCATCAATTGGGGGCCCAATTCTACCTGAATGCTCGCCCGAGGTTTAGGCTTCCTCCCTACGGCCGAGGGAAGCCAAAAGTCGTGCCAGAAATTGATACTAGTCCCGGAGCGAACTTGTCAATAGAAATTGGCCTGGACTGTACTGATTACAGACTGGACACTCCGCTACATTTAAGAGGCATCCGTTTTCTTTTTGGCCTGGAGAATATCACACTCGGGGAAGTATTTAGCTTTCAGAACCTAACTCCGCAATTCAGATGGTTTCTTATGAAGACGCCAAACAAGTTTAGACAAGTGGGCTATGTACGTAGGCCTCGCCTCACGAATGCCCAGTCTCCCCTCCCATTTTGGCCGACAAACTTCCATCCATTTCTTAAGGTACAAAGGCTTCCCCTTATTCTCCTGTTTGCCCCACCAGAAGTCGCGTTGTAGGCCATTAATATTTTTGCAAGTAGATTTTGGGAAGGCAAAACATGATATCTGATACGTAGGGATTGTCGAGGTGACGGATTGAATAGGGACGGTACGACTGGCTTGGGATAGGAGCTTACCCTGCCAAGACTGCAGCCGATTAGAAATTCTCTCTTCAATACGTTAGAACGTCTGAGCTTTGGAGCGATTTAAAAATAGATTGGTCCCAAGGTATTGCTTATCAGATTTCATGATCTTAACTTTAAGGAGGCGCACAATGAGGCGACCGAGTCTATGGGGAAGATTCTTACTAAAGAAGACGCCAGATTTGGTCAAATTGAGTTCTTGGCCAGTCGCTGCACAAAAACTGTCGATAATAGTTTTCATCTCATGAGCTTCAGTAAGGTCGGCGCGGTAGAAATGGAGGCAGTCGTCAGCAAACAACAGATGAGAGACAGGGGAGGGTACTCTCCGAGATAATTTGATCCCATGAATCTGATGGGCCAACTCCTTAAACCGTAGCGTTCGCGAGAGGCCTTCTATTAGAATAATAAAGAGGAAGGGGGAAAGAGGGTCCCCTGCCGAAGGCTCTGGTAGGGGTCAGCAAACCATGTGAGGACCTATTGAGGAGGAGATAATAGCGAACATTGGAAATACATTGTTCAATCCAGTGACACCATCTATCATCGAAGCCAAGTGTCGTCATGGCTTGGAGTAAAGTACTCCATTCAATACGGTCGTAGGCTTTAGACATATCCAGTTTAATTCCCATCAGGCTTGATCGACCTTTCTTCCTCTTCATGGTATGAATAAGTTCATGTGCCACTAGTACATTATCAGAGATTTGATGCCCACTGACAAACGCCCCCTGGAATGGGGAGATAAGTCTATCAAGAAGAGCTCTAAGACGGGTAGAGAGAATCTTCGAAAAAATCTTATAGGTCACATTACACAAACTGGTCGGACGGAAGACACTGGGACGTGCCTTAGATGCATTCTTCGGGATCATCACTACATGCGTAGCATTGATGCGTTTGGGCATGAAACCCGAGGCGAAGAATGTAGTGACCAAATTGCAAATATTTGGGCCCATAACGTACCACAATTTCTGGAATAAAATTACAGGGAACCTGTCCAGACCATGAGCTTTATGACTGTTAAGGGTCGTTCGAATATCCTCTTGAGTTACCTCCGCCAGCAAAGCTTGGTTGTCTTCCAACGTAATGTACGGGCTAAAATTGGCAAGGAATTCAAGGACGCCAGTTGGGCCAGAGGTTTCGTAGTTAAGAGCCATGACCCTTTAGAAGATTTGCCCGATCTCCGTAGCCTTTAAACTCCAAACACCATTCTCATTTTTAAGCCAATCTAAGGAATTCTTTTTCCGCTGAGAAATGGTTTGCATATGGAAGAACTTGGTATTCCGATCCCCTTCCGACAGCCATTGAGTACATGATTTTTAACGCCAGAACATCTCTTCCCTAAATTAGAACTCTTCCAGAGCCCTCGAGAGCTCCAACTCCCGCTGGGAATTTGCCTCATATTGGGGGAAAGACTAGATAGAGTTAATTTTGTCTATGAGCGCTAATATTCTACTAGGGACGTGTCCAAATTTTTTTTTGTTCCAAATCCTAAGGCTTGCTTTAGTATTTAAAAGTTTGCCTTTAACCAGTTGGGACGGGGAACCCCTTTTCGACACTTGCCAGAGAGTCTAGATTAATTGGGAAAACTGAGGATTTCTAGTCCACATGGTCTGGAAGCGAACACATTTTCTGAGGGTCAAAAATCGAGGAGTTGTATTAAGGCATAAATGAGTATGGTTCAAACCTAGAGCTGGTAAATGAAAAACCTTAGCCGAAGGAAAGATAACCATCCAATTATCATTTGCAAGACTCCGATCAAATCTTTCCCTGATATTGGCCCACTCACGCTATTTATTATTCTACGTGAAGGGGTTACCAGAAAACCCAAGATCTATAAGTCCCGCTTGTTGTATAACCTCCTTGACATAAACACTTTTAACTGCTCTATAGGTTTCCCCACCATTTTATCCGCGCGGTCAAAAACAATGTTATAATCCTCCATAATCATCCATGGACCAATATACCCATTGGCCGTGGTCTGCACAAGCCTCCAGCTCTCATTTCTATCCCGCTGATACGGATTACCGTAAAAGAAGAAGGTCATCCAAGGAGTTTCGGTAGGATCAAATTTCATTAAAATATTAATCATATATTTATTACAGAAGACCACTTCAATGTCAATATTGTCCTTCCACAGGACACAAATACTGCCGGCACGTTCATGAGCGCCTGACGCTGGAACATCAACCCAGTTAGGGTAGCTAAGATTACGTACCAAAACCTGCATCTTTGCAGTGGATCGTTTGGTTTCTGCTAAAAAGATAATATCCCATTTCGAAGATCAAATAAGCTCACGAAGATGTCGAATTGCCGCCGGTCGACCCAAACCCCGATAATTCTAGGCTATAAGTATCATAATTGTCTACCTAACCAACGAGCTACCACTCTAAAGCCACACTTACCATCGCCGTCAACATCTTGAACATGCCTTATATATTGTCTCAATCTAGAAGGAAAACAATTAATGCAAGAGATGGGTGCATTTTTAGATGCTACTGTGGCCTATTTCGTCTTCAAATTAGTTTTTTGCTTCTTCTTTGTTGGTTTAACATGCAAATCTTGCGTTTCTAAAACAAACTCAAACGATGATTGATTCTTTGTGGTGGATGCTTCAGCCTTTGCTTGGTTCCTAGCCAATGCGTTCTTTGGTCTACTCCTTTAACTTGCGGCTCGACCAAAGTAGTAGTAGTAGGGTTTGATATTTCCTTCAACTTCTTCAACATATCCAACTTCAGTTCACTATTGGAATTCTCGAATCTTTTAATAAGCATCGAAATCTCATCCATGTAATCTACATCACCATTTGTAGACGTCATCGGTTCACATGATAATTTCTTCCAATGTGAATCAATAGATGACAGGGGAATGGGACAACTTTCACACTTGTATTGTACAATTTCATGAGCGCAAGGTAAGCCCTGTGTTTGACGAAGTGTGCAACCACAAGCCTTTACATCAAGCTCGATTGATTTACCTCGCTTATCTCTTTTTGCATGAGGTCGAGTGCAGTAATCGAAACATATCCTCTAGTAAGCATAAATGTACTATGCTGACAAGTATGTTGAACCATGGTTAAGCTTTTCTCAAATGATGCTTTAATCTTTGTATATGTTGCAATAACAAGTTCTTATGAATTACCTTCCATGACGTGTTGAAGTTTGCTTGAGATGACCCTAGTTGTCTTTTCAATCTTGCGTGAGAGCTCTCTGCTCTATTGGAAGTGGTATTTCCCAAGTGAAAGTATTGATCAATCCATGCCGAATACAAAAAAATCCTTCCACTCCAATAACCAAGTATTTTTTATATATGCCAAAGCATATGGAAAAAGTGAGACATTTCTATTTAGATCAGTAATACGCTCCGAGTATTCTTGCTTCGTAGAAGATGATACTAAAAGATGCCAACTTTCATAAAACTTGTCCCAATCATTCTTTTCTTTGAAGATCTTCTTACAACTTTTCATCACATGCAGCTCTATTGATATGGAATCGACATAAAATGTTTTGTGCATCCGGGAAGACTTTAGCTATAACCTTCATTAATGCCAACTTTCTATCACTAATAAGAACTATCGGCAATGAAATTGGATCTAAAATTGAATTCATGCATTTTAATGCCCATTCGTAATTTTTACCTCTTTCCTTCTCCATGTATACAAATGCCAGGGAGAATGTTTTATGGGTTGATGTAACCTCAACAATTTGAAGAAGTGAAAACTGAAATTCTATGTGCTCGTAATTAATGTATTTCGAGAAACTAGGTCAGAACAATTCCTATCAATCAATAGTCTAAGGTTAAACAGAAACAATCAAAAGCACATACTAGGAATCAAAAGAGTTATACTGAATTACACTTACAAATTTAATAACCTAGTCACAAGATTATTACTCTTCTGACTAACGCTTCACGCTCCACCTTCTTCTTGTTCTCACAACAACTCTTCTTGACCTCTCACCAAGAAACTTCTTCTATTCTCGCAATAGCCCGTCTTGATCTCTCACCAAGAAATTTCTTCTAGAATCGCTCTTGAACAAAATAATTGAGAAGTCTTTGAAACCCTAACTCAACATCAATCTTGTGATCAAAGGATGATTGATTGATCTTAAGTTCTTTACCCTCTTTGATAAATTTTTTTGGAGCCCTACGAAAGAAAAATCGTTTTCCCAAGAAAAAAGAGAGCCCCTGAAAAAGAAACTAGGGTTTCTTTAAATAGTAGTTCTATTTCTCTCGATATTCGTTCGAACGATACCAAAAGTCGTTCGAACGAATTACGACTAATTTGGTCAAAAACCCTAGAAAGTTTACATATCGTTCGAACGAAAAAAAGTCTCGTTCGAACGACAATTGCATGTGGGCCAAATTCCAGAGGACTTGACAAGTCGTTCAAACGACATGAAAACTCGTTCGGACGACAATTGCATATGGGCCAAATTCTAGGGGACTTGACACTACGTTCGAACGACAAGAAAACTCGTTCGAAAGACAAAAATGTCTATGGACCAAATTTCTAGGGGACTTGACTCTTCGTTCAAACGACAAGGAAATTCGTTTGGACGACAAAAAAAGAAATGCTCATTTCTTTTATTAGAGAGTAATACTTACCTTCTGTCCTGTGATCTCTGTCTTCGACTGAGACAACCAGAAACCCCACAAGCACGAAATGAGACAAATAAAACCTTTCAGAAACTTGTACCTATTTGTTTTATAGGTACAATCCATGAGAAAATTTTTAGGGAAACACTTTGCTAGTGGAATAGATAAAAGGTGAGCCCAAAATAAAGTTGTTACCTCATCCATAGCCTCATTCCTAGTATGAAATTCGACATACCCATTTTCAGCCAATTGCTTCATCACATGATGCAATTGAGTCCTTCCTTCGATTTCACTAATCTTATCTTAGTTCTCACATTGTAGATCGTTGTAATGGTGGAAGCATTATTTATATCTCTTTCCTTAAGTGCGTGCAAGACGTCGCTCGCTTAACACCGCTTCTTGACATTTCGGCAACAATTTTCTTTTCATCTAGGGTAAGGCTACCATCGTAGGAGTGTCCTTACAAATAATTTGCAACTGGATGCCTGTGCAAACCACATTTTACTTCTACAATCCATTGATTATATCCTCGTAATTTTTTCCCTTTTAAAGTAAAATGACAATCACACTTTTTTGTTGACGACTTACGAGGATTTTTGGTCTTCTTCTCTAGGTCTTTCTTATAGAGCCTAAATTTTCCACTTCTCTCACATGCCAGAGTAATTCTAAGAGTTCTACCCAAATCGGAATTATCTGCCCTCTTTGTAACGATAACAGTTCCTACAGATTTTTTGATATCGTGACACCATTTAATGAGATCATTGCGGTTGTTGAATACCTAATATATATCAATTAAAAAAGTTAGTACAAGATCTCAGTTGTCATTAAATAATTTAATAAAGCCAAAAATAACAACCATTTATACCTTGTCATTGGTAAAGGCAACGGTAAAATCATATTGTACAAATTGTTCTTCTTCCTTTGCTTCATAAGATTCAACACAACACTCATCTTCTCCACTCTCAGAAATTATCTTCAAAAGCATAATAAAGAGAGGGAAAGCCTTACTTGACGGTTTCAAAACCCTAGAATGGACGAGAAAGGTTAAAAGTAAAAAAACAAAGAGAGGAGTGAGCTATTTTTTTTTGTTAAAGTAATTTTGTATTTTTAAAATAGATGGGGTGAACTAATTAACCTTGAAAAAGTAGAGTGGGGTGAGCTTATAGAGCTTGGGGTGTATAAATTTTTTTTTTTTTTTTTGGACGAAAACGCGCTACAAACTCTGGTTGTTCTTCTTCAGTCCACCTGCCGAAGGAGTAGTTGGATTCACCTATACCATCCCGGCCATCAGGAACCGGCCAGAATCCGCACACACCCTCACCTGCAAGAACTCAAAACAAACACACAACACAAGGGGAAGATAACAAAACTAAAAGAAAACCATGAAAGGAAAAACAAGCCCAGTGAAACGGGGATGGCCTAAAAACTAATCCCACCACACAACAGACCCATCCACGGCTGATCGGCAATGGAGTCTCAAAACTATCTTCGTCGAAATAGGAATACTTTCGCTCTGTAGGAAAAACGCGCATTCGAGAAAGGACTGAGGAAGACACTACGCATTCAATTGTGGGGCGAATAGGGGATAACGGACGGCGGTGTTATGGAGAGGTCAAACGATCTAAACCCTCCATTCTCACTTTCTACGGACCCCTCCATTCTCACTTTCTACGGACCGGACCTTCTCTCTTTAGAAGTATTCTCACTTTCTGAACGTTTATATAATTTAGTACCAATTTCGCTGTTGTCTGTGGCACTACCATCCAAAACTTATTATTCTCCAACAATAACAAATTGGCTAACACATGGAAGCTTGCTCCGTCTACAAATGTAAACTGTCCCGGATGCAATTTGGAATAGTATATTGGCATCATAAAATAAATTTGATAGCCAAGGGGCACCTTCAATGCAATTTGGAATAGTATATTGGCATCATAAAATAAATTTGATAGCCAAGGGACACCTTCAATATAAATTACTATTCAGGGTAACTCAACCCTAAATTGTGAAAAATTGGAGCTGTCAAGGTTCAACTAGGAGTCCTAGTTTGCCTCGGACGACATTGCTTGCCCTCCTTGTATCCTTCCGAATCAGCGCGTTTCTTCCCATGCAAGTGTAACTAGAGAAAGTTGGCATACCCACAAGAATCATGCAAGTGTAACTAGAGAAAGTTGGCATACCCACAAGAATCATGCCCAAATTATAGGAACTCTCACAATAAGCTAATTTTTACACAACAAATTGAAGCAAATGTATATATTCTTATCATGCAAAACAGGGTACAGGATCTAAGATGAAGTTCTGTCCATCAAGATTGTCCATTTTAAGTACAAAATACAAACACTACTTTAGGCGTCTATCAAGTATCAACCACGAGAGAAAAAAATAAAAAATGAAACCGCCCAAAAAGGCAGACATGACCTAGAAACACTTCACTTGCACACAAAAAAAGAAGTTCTTAACAGGTTGGGATGGCCGGATTTTTTGTATTGAAACGTTTTCTTGAATTAGTTTTCTAGACGCCTAGGCAAAGGGTATGTCGCAGATTTTCTAGTTGAGTCACGACTTCTTTCATGGTAGGTCTCTTTTTCCAACCAATTTCAGACATGTAGTAGCATATTTCCCAAATTCGACAAAGAGAAGCCAACAGACTTTAGTCGAAGACATTCCATCATTCGAGAAGTTGTCACGTCTGTAAGCACAAGTTCTCGACTTACTAAAAGTAGCCGTTGTGCTTGGTCAAAAAGAGTCGTGAAGATCCGTGAAATTCGCCCACTACCCCCGAAATAGGAAACTATTTTTCTTTTTGTAAAACTGCATGTATCTACTATAAATACAGACAGAGAATGAGTTATTCGGATCCACAACTTCACTATTCATTCATATTTACTTTCTTAATAAACAACAAATTGTAATAACTAGCAACTTATTGGATTTTACATCAAAACCCTCCTCGAGGTCGTAGATTTTCTCAGCCTTTACTAAGTTTCCACGTAAAATCTTGTTTGTTTAAGCTTATTATTGCATCATCTTTACTAAAAATATTTGCGAAGATTATCCTCCCGGAAAACACACCATTACAATTGGCGTCGTCTATGGGAATACCACACTTTTCTTTACCACTGTGATCTAAGATAGTCCGATGACAAACATGAATCTCTGAAGTGCCTCCAGTACGCCGAGGAACCACGAGATTAACCCGATACCAGAAACAGTTAATCTGCACAGCGCAATGATCAAACTTCAGAAGCAATGGAATCTGATCGAGTCCAGAGGCTTGAAGATCAACAAATTTACGTTCAAGTTCTTCAAGTTGAAAGAGACGAAAGGAGAAAAGCCTTGGACCAATAAAGCCAAACGCATCAGAAAGAAATGGAGCATTTACGAAGAACTCAAGATCGGCTCACTGGCCGTCAAACGTCACCTCTTCAGGACCGAAGTGATCATCGCTCCACGACAACCCAAAGAGAAAACCAGCCAAGAGAACGAGTACAAACTTCTCGATCCAGATCAAGAAATCCAGACATGGCTTTTCGATATTTTGGACTTACATCCTCATCATTGATAACTCTCGGAAGTCGACATACACACCATAAAACTCCACCACCACCAGTAAGACGGTATCTGAGAGACCGATTGGGACCTGAAGGATAGGGAGACTTTGATCCACAGGTTACATATGCACTAAATCCTCCACCACAATTCATCACCTTGGATAACCTAAACAATAGGATCCAAGCCATAAATTCTGACATCCTAGGCCGAAGGTCTGCTCTCGATAGAATTGAAATAAATCCCATCTCGAAGTCATCTCGAAGTCATGCCCATTCTGGATAATTTCCATATGCCAAAATTTAATCAGTATGCAGGCCTCACTGACCCTTTCACCCACGTTCGACACTTCAGAGCTACAGTTGGATTGTACTCCAAACTTAATCGCATGCTATACAAGTTATTTAACATAACCCTAAATGAAGAACCTCTCAGATGGTTTCATACTATCCCCGAAGGTTCTATCAATACATTCAGCCAATTATAGTACCTCTTCGAGTCAAACTACGCTCATGCTAAGGAGCGAGAAATAACTGTAGATTCATTGCCGAGTTTTTATAAGTATTTCTTGCAAGAAACACGGAAAATTGGGAATTCAGATCCCAAGATTATCATTCTAGCATTCACCTCAGCACTACATATTGACTCTAAAGTTTGAGAAGAACTTTGCACAAGCCCAGAACGGTGGCAGAAATAATTGATGTTGTTAATAACTACATCGAATTAGAACGATCCAAAAAGGATATGATGAAGAGCTCCTCAGTCATCCATTCCAATGAAGTATTTTCATCGCCAGTTCAAAAGTCAACTAATACCGGACCACCCAAGCAACACGGAAGAAACACCGACAACATTAAGAGAAGAGACAAAAAGCCAGACATACCCGTTCTAGTCTTGCCTTCTGTGACAACCACACTCTCCGCTATCTTACCTACGATAAAGGGAGACGAATTGTATCGAGAAGCACAAGCAATTCCTGATATACCCAACAAACCCTTGTGCCAGTATCACAATGCCCATAGCCACGAGACTGATAATTGTTACTCTCTAATTTAAATTTTTTATCGCATTCTTCTTGATAGACGACTTCACAATTATGTACTTGACGTTCAGAAGTTTATCGAAGATGAAACTAAAAGAAAAAACGTTGAACAAGAGCATGGACAAGGCCAAGTTCGATATATTTTCATGATCAAGATTGAAAAAGGAAAAAAGAGAAAATAAGATGATAGAATTACATCTTGTTGCAAAATGACATCCTTAGAAAAATCAGTAAAACTTCTCCCCAGCTCCAGCAAGTCAAAACGTTCGTACCATATTTCATTCAAGGACTGCGACACAAGCCATATCAAGTACCCTCACGACGACCTTCTGATCATTATGCTCAAAGTTGGATAGGACTACCTGCACATACTTCTCGTCGATACAGGAAGTGCAACAGATGTTCTGTTCAAAAGAACAATTGATGTGCTAGTACTCAAAGACTCAATAAAAGCTTCAACAACCACCATCATAGGTTTAAACGGTTCCAAAGAATCGACCACAGGTAAAATCACTTTGCCGGTTCAAGTGGAATTAGAAACTACTTTTGTCAAATTCATCGTCATCGATGTTGAGTCCAAATATTTAGGATTCTTAGGGCGAAGTTGGCTACATTCGATCAAAGCAGTACCTTCAACTTATCATCTGACATTAAGATTTCCAACAGATCACAGAGTCTATGAAATCAAAGGAAGTCAAGTAGTTGCACGTATGTGCGAGAATACCACAACCAACTTTCACATGGCAAAACTTCTAAAGGCATAACAACTACAGCAAGAAACGCCTCCCACATTCGAGCAGCATGATACTGAGGTAGTAGATTCCATTAAACTTGATGGGCCTGGGCGTAACACATTTATTGGCTCCAGACTGTCTTGCGACGAAAAAGAAACCATGATCCAACTTTTAAAGAAAAATGTTGACATCTTTGCACGATCTTTCTAGGAAATGCCCGGCATTGATCCCTCGATCGTATGCTACAGGCTTAATCTCCTTTCAGATAGGAAAATAGTTGTGCAGAAGCGTTAAAATCTAGCTCACCGCCTTCGCGAAACTGTAAATGATGAAATTGATAAACTCCTTCGTGTAGGATTTATTCGAGAAGTAAAATATCTGAAATGGGTTTCAAACATATTGGCGGTCCCAAAGAAGAATGGGAAAAATAGAGTTTGTGCTGATTTTACAGAACCCAACAAGTTCACACCAAAAGATAACTATCCTCTCCCACTGATACCACAACTCCTCGACTTTGTAGCAGGGCACGAACTTCTTTCAATGATGGATGTAGCCTTCGATTACAATCAGGTTCCTCTCGCCGAAGAAGATCAGGAAGAAACAACTTTTGTCACAGAAAGAGGTCTCTACGGTTACACAATAATGCCTTTTGGATTAAAGAATGCAGGAGCCACTTACCAACGGCTTGTCACTAAAATATTCAATGATCATTTGGGCAAAATCATGGAGGTATACATCGATGATATGATCTGTAAAAGCTTGAAGCGTGAAGATCATTGTAACAACCTCTAAACCATCTTCGATATTCTTTGTACCTACCAGATGAAACTCAACCCAGAAAAATACCAATTTGGTGTCGCATCTGGTAAATTTTTGGGATACCTGGTTAGTAAGAGGGGAATCAAAATCGATTTGGCACAAATCAAAGCACTCATGGCAATGCCATCTCCTTGAGCCAAAAAAGATGTACAAAAATTTGTTGGCAAGATTGTAGTTCTTCACAGGTTTATTTCCAAGTTATTTGATCGATGCAAGCTTCTTTACCTCATTCTTCGTGGGAATCCAACTCCAATTTCCAAAAAATAGCCCAAAGAAATCAGCTGGACCCTTGACTGTAAATTGGCTTACCAAGATCTTAATCAATACTTGGGGCATCCTCCTATAATGAGTACTCTAGTTGATGGTGAAATACTGACAATGTACTTGTCAACAACCGATGATTATATTAGCTCTATCCTTATTTGAGAGGATGAAGGTGTGGAAAAATCAATCTACTTCATCAGCAAAACTCCCATGCCTGCTGAGAAGAAATATACAACAATTGAAAAACAACTGCTCGCCTTGGTCTACAGTTCTCATAAACTTTGACCATATTTCCAAGCTCATCCCATCAAAATCATTACCAAATATCCTCTCAAACTTGTACTCTCTAAAAAAGAAAAATCTAAAAGAGTTCAACAATGGTCTGTATTCCTCGGTTTATATGACATCATCTTCGAGCCTTAGATATCTATAAAGCAGTAGCTGATTTCTTGGCAAATTTTCCAGTCGAAGACCTTGATTGGGAAGAACTCAAAGAAGTATTGACTGATGACTCAATCGTAGAACCAGAGACATGGTCATAAAGCACAGGATGATGACTCTTTACAGACGGATCTGCTGGACCGCGAGGATCAGGAATCGGCATCATCCTCGTTATACCTTCCAATCATCTCATCGAGAAAGCTATTAAACTCAAGTTCTATGCCACCAACAATGAAACAAAATATGAAGTTATCCTTCATGGACTGGATCGTGCTATAGCACTTGGGGCTGAAAAAATAGTTGTATACGTTGACTCCTTATTCTTTGCCAACCATTACAACAAAGCATTCAAAACATCTGGCAAGATGGTTGATTATGCGCCCTGGTCGAAGAAAAAATGAACAAATTCAAAAAATCAACTATCTCTTACCTTCCTTGAGCCAAAAATTGACACGCCAACGCATTAGCCTACATTGCTGCAATGCACGAAGACAGTGAAAAGAGAACTTTGGATATCGAGGTCATTGAACATACCAGTCTCGATACAAGCTATACGATGCACATTAATGTTACTGAAGACGAAGATTTTGAAAATTGGAGAAGACCATTCGATGCATACCTCAATTCTAACATCCTCTCAAGTAACAAAGATGAAACCCAATCACTCTTAGCCAAATGCCCCAGATTCACAGTTCAAAATAAAATCCTATATCGCATCACAGGAGAAGGACCTCTTATTGAATGCATATCTTAAAAACAATCCCAAATCAAAATTAAAGAACTTCATGAAGGAATTTGCGCAGCCTACATTTTGGGATGAACATTGGCCCAATGGGCATTCACTCAAGGATTATACTGGCCGAAGATACGACAGGACTGTGAAGACTTTGTTCAAAAGTGCTACAAATGCCAAATCTACGTTCAAGACATCAAAAGCCCAACACTCAACCTGCACATTAGCAATGTCCTCTGACCATTCAAAAGATGGGGGATAGATATTATTAGACCTTTCCACCTAGCATCGGGAAACTGAAAGTTTATTCTTGTGGCAGCAGACTACTTCACCAAGTGGGTCAAAGAAGTACCTCCATGTCATACAGATGAAAATGAAGTCATCAAATTTCTTGAGGAACACATCATAACCAGATTTTGTTATCCGCAAATGATACGATCAGATAACGGCAAATAATTTATCAGCAACAAAGTACTTAACTTCCTCCACAAATACAAAATTCAACTATCTACTTCGACACCATACTACCCTCAAGGTAATAGACAAGCTGAAGCCATCAATAAGAGTATCAAGTCAGGACTGTGTAAATACCTCGGCGAGATGAAAGGCAGATGGGTGGATGAACTTCTTAGTGTCTTATGGGAATATCGGACGACTCCTCGAACATCCACAGGCTGTACTCCATTTATGATGGCCATTGGTACTGAAGCAGTCATACCTTCAGGCCTCAATCTACCCAATACTCGAAGAAAAATTACAGATGAAGAAAATGAACTCGATCTCCTCTGCAACCTCAATTGGATCGAAGAAACCAGAGACCAAGCCATTGCAAACTTGAGGTGATACCATGACACTTTCAAAATAGCTTGCAGCAAGAAGGTTTAGAAGCGAACGTTTTGCATTGGTGACCTTGTTCTTCGGCACATCCAGGACAGTACTCGACCTAAGAATTCTGGCAAACTATCTGAAAACTAGAAATGACCTTATATTGTCAGCGGCAAGACCAATAGTGGGACTTACTGATTAATGACTGAAGATGAAATACAGCTCGAATATCCATGGAATACAGCCTAACCAAAAATGTTCTACAAATAACAGCTGTAACCGCTTTCGAATGATTCCAATAATACTATCTTTACTTTCGATTATATCTACTATCTTTACTTTCATTTAGAATTGATACATACTTGACAAGTATGCATCATCACTAACATTCATATCTTTGACAAACATTATCCAATTACAGGATGATCTCATTTGAATTCATTACTTATCAAACAATCAAAACACAGATATCCTATCGAGGAATATTATATGGTACTTATTTTTAAGTCTTTCAATCATCTCAGATACTTGCTTCCAAGCAACACTCTGCACACTATCTACAATCATATCTCATGCTCTCGATCTTGTCGAACAATAACACTTAGCATAAATTTAACAAAAACTGTGCATACATTACTTTCAAAGTATTCTTCGACAAAGCATCAACATAAGCATTCCAAAAAATAAAAAAAATATTGTTTCGGTCTCATCGACCATTTTTACATCTTTAACAAAACATAAACTTTTCCAACATCATTTAATCTACAGGGGGAGAAATTGCAGCATCAACCTTCACTAGTACACCTGAAGTCAGCTCATCTAATAACTCCTCAGCTAGAATACCCTTTGGGATAGTCACCATAGACGCTTCCAGTGCTTCAGGTGCCTCTGGCACTTCAGGTACTTCAGGCATTTCAAGAACTTCGTCCTCCGGGTCTGAATCGAGAAAAAACTGGTTACCCACAGCAACTAACTTCTTGTAATTTTTTTTTCTCTTTTCCATCTCCTCAAACTGTCCCACAAAATTGGCCTTTATCTTCTTGCACACTTCAAGATTATCTCGAATAGCTTCAGCCCTTACTTCCTCCAAAACCTTTGCGTGCTCCACCTCCATCGCCATCCGAGCATATTTAATCTGTTCCTGAACATCGCTCTCAAAGGTAGTTTTCTGCAGAGCCATAACCTCCTCTCTTTCTTTGGCAAGGTCAGCTCTTATCATTTGGACATCTTTATCCCTAGTTTTCTTCACCTAGCGAAGAGCAACTTCCTTTACCTTCCTGGCGTCGAGCTTATACCTACCCGGCTTCGCCTCCAACTTCTTATTCTCCTCGATTAAATCTTCTTTATCCTTCACCAGCTTTTTCTCAATATTCTTGTAGATGACCATCTAGTTTTCCAAAGTACCAACACCTAAAATGCGAGGTTTGGCCTCGATTAACAACTTCTTGATCTGCATTACATTCATAATATGAGTATTCGAATGGGGCACCAAATTCTTTAATCGAAGCAAAGCATATAAATTCCTCACCTTAGACATGCTTCGGTGGCCCTCGCTGAGAAATGTAATTAGGTTTTCTGCCCCCACCAAACATTTGTTAACTTCCTACTTCACAGTAGTCGTCCCAGACACATATGCATCCATGGTCTTTTGGACCTCAGTTTCCGACACCTCAACGAACTTCCTTTTCGTCGATTCATAAGCCACCTTCTTCTTGGGCAGCACGCTCGTAGCCGATTTAGGAGGTCGAGTATCCGGCACACCAGATGATGTCCCCACATCTTTCTTGACCCCCTCAGTAGTCAATCTACGAGAAGCCCACTTCAGGGGCAATAGAGGAGAAACAACCTGGCTAGCAACCCTCTTTTTCTTACTCTTATCGAATTGTTATGTCAACATCGTATTCTTTTATACAGTTGCAAAATCGATGGTGTAACCACCTAGTGCAGGATTCTCGAGAGGCAAGCTCGAGTCTGCAACTCTTTTATTCCTCGCAGACATCTTTCCGTCAATGACAAGAATTTTAGATCTTTTTGCTTAAGTTCGCTTTAAATCGACCTCTTGAAACAGGCCGTCCACCTTCTTTTGGTCGACCACCAAATTGTTGAAACAACCAAAATAACCCCTTTTGATGTTATACAACTTTTCAGCAGCGTCTTAGTCTCTATCAACCTCCTTCAAAGTTGCAAAAAAACAAATTACAGCCAAAAGTTAGAACATTAGATTTCAACAAACGAATCAAACCTTTGGCATCTAAATTACCTAACTACAGACCTAAGTGGAAAGTCTTCCTTTTAAGAGCCTCCCCTGGATTTCTCCAATCAAATTCATAATTTCCCGATACAAGGAGATACTCCTCACAATACTGCCCTCCAGTCGACACTATCTCATAAAATTAATGTCTCCTCAAGAACCTCGCCAAGTACCTATACCCAAGCTTAGTTGGGTTTTGTTTAAGTGTATAATACATACATAAGTCATCCACGGTGATTAACTCTTCACCTCTCACTGCTAATCGACCATTTATCACTCCACATACCCGGAAAAGGTCATACACATTCGGGTTAAACTGACCAGGCGCAATATCGAAAAAATTCATTAACTTTTTCTAGTTAACTTGAAGTGACAGCTTTAAACCCTTTTAATATGTTCTCGATGGACAATTATGCCATCCAAAGGAACGTCTTAATCAATCAATCATCTCATGATGATATTCCTCTAATCTAATATCCTCAAGAATTCCATAACTTTGAAATGCAAAATTTTACTCGTTTCTGGCCCCTCTCCATAACATACATCCTCCTCCTCCTCGAAATCTTCTTCCCCCCCACCACTACCTTCTCGATCACTTGCCTGTGGCTCGTGATCCACGTCTGTCTCGGTACCCTCCTCATCCGAAACTTTAACATCCCTGGGTGCCACATTAAACTGGTCGATACTAGCCACGCCAGCACTACTCAACCCAACCCTATAACTCCCACCCAACTTTTGGACACATGCAAAATATCGTATCAATTAGAAGGGGCTCTACGTCTGCAAGGTTTTTAAAGATTTCTTTATCTTCAATTTGAATATGTTCAGCCATTTTTATGAACCTAAAATCAGATTCTATTTTTTTACAAAATTAGTCTATATCATATCTGATACATTATATATGTTTATATGTCATATTCATTTAGTTATCGAGTTTAATTTCCAACATGTCACTCTTTCATTACTACCTGAATACACAATTCTGACATTCAGTTCTTGATACAAGATTTCTTTACTATTTTTTCTAAGTCCTAACATCGATAACTATTTTTCAGTACTAACATATCTTATCGAAGTTCAAAATGTAATCAGGACCCTAAGATTCTTAAAGACACTTCGGTTGTACCATGCTTCCCGCCAAAACAAGTTAAATTCAAAAAGTTTGAAATTCTGCCCTCTTCGCCGTCTAACCCGGCCGATTTCACAAATAATTTGGCGCTCCAACCGCCAAACCTCATCACATTTTAGATATCACAGCAAACACCCTACAGTCGTACCGTAATCGCAGCGACGCCCATAAGTCACTTTATCCACTCGTCATCACCCATTTCCAACAACCCCTTTCTCATGTACATTCCTTAACCCCTTTCAACAGCAATACCTCCATCAATCACACCATCATCACTCCATATCTCAATCAATGTCATCAAAATACTACTGCCATATTTATCTAATTACTTCCACTACATCCGTTCAAAATCTAATTACTTCCTATACTATCACTACCGTGTCTACATCTACAAAGGGTTTTAACAGAATTAATGCATATCATACGAGTGCAAGAAAACCACTAACCTTGGATTCGCGCTGCCTTGGTATCCCTCTGCTTTGCAAGTTTTGCTCTCTCAATCAACATACTTATCTTCCCATTCCCAATCGTCGACAACGATTCAAGCGAAGAGCACAAAGAATTCATACTTACAATTTTTTTTTCAAAATCAATAGTGGTTTTTGAGCAGTCGCCAACTATAAAGTTATTTAAAGGCCCCACGCTACTGTTCACCACACCCCTTCACGACCATTCGCGTACTCGAACGTAATGCCTTATTTGCCTCTTCTCGAATTCTTTAATCTTAGTCTTCTAAGCGCCAACAAGCCCATGCACTGTTGCTCTAACCCTTCCATCTCCCCTTGTAACTCCTCTGATATATCCATCCTCACCACAACAACTCTTATACTATTAAAAAGAGATTGTATATTCAATTCCTTAAACCTCACAATATCACCTACTAGAGAACACCTAGCCATTTTTATTCTCTCATTACCTAAACACATATTTCCTTATTTAGATATCTCTTATATTCTCGGGACAGTTTAAGCAGAAAATAATATTCAAATATTAATCGACAACCCAACTACCCGAATGTTTCCTACCATATATTTACATACCCATATAATATTGTATCAGTAAATTTTATTCGTTCACACAAATCAAATCATATTTAAGAATATTTTAATCACACACATCGACAACAAATATATTCATTTATTTCAAGACCACTTTACACATAAACTCATTTGTTACATACCAGCAACACTCATTTCATTCTTCAACCTCTTCGACCAGCCGCATCATCTTCTTTCTTCACCAAAGCCTTGGCTCAATTCCTTATCTTGCCGACGTGCTTAGGAAGACTCATGAATTGCAAGTTACAATGGAATTCATACTCCCCTTCTGCCTCCTTCACCTCCACTTTACTCATCTCTTCATATTTGGGCTCTACTGGCACCAATAGTTGGCCGTTTACACTGCTCTTACCAAAGTACCAATCAAGCAACTCTTAATACTTCATACGCACCCGATTCTAACGCTCATCCTCCCAAACCTGAGCCCTCATCCTCACCGTCACCACTCCTACAAATAAATCCCAGATTACACATGATATTTATATACAAAACAAACACAAACAGTCAAATCACTCATTCAATTTACATTAGAACTCTACATATCCGAGTCAAATCAAACCTCATAGGAAACTGTTTCAGGCCCCACACAAACTTTAATTCAAAATCTTTGACCTCGCCTACATAAACCTCAATTTTACATAAAGTTTGGCACAAGTTTCTCAACAAACTAATGACCCGACTAATTATCTTCGCATAAATATATTTCCTTCTATTCGAGATCACAATCTATAAATACAATACAAGATTAAAACAAAGTTTATTCATTAAGTACTCTGTTACATTTTACATTCAACAATTCTCTCCTTCGATTATATTATATCAAACTACATTTTACGTTCTATCATTCGACAAAAAGGACCCGAAGCTACGTGCTTCTTTTCACCAAAATATGGCATATCCTACGGCGAAAGGGGCAACAATATCCTAAGAAACTCAATGAATCTCAGGTCAGGGAACTTCTAAAACTAGCTGCCTGTGTGTGCCTTGCGGAAAGATAACAACAGTAAATTGTAAGAAGTTTTATTAGGGTTGTCAATGGATTGGATATAATCCAAAATTTGATCCGAAATCTGATCCCTTTTTAGGATATGGATATCATTTTTTTCAATCCAAATTCGATCCGATCCGAATAAGGAACATCTGAAATAATTTTGGATTGGATTTGGATGGTGCCTAGTCCAATTCGATAAATATCTGATCCGAAATTATATACCGATATATTTATATTTTATCAATGTTAATGTTCTACAACTATTATAAATATATTATATACAATAAGAAAATAGATTATAGCACATCTAGCTTTGTGGCTACGGGGTACTTAGTTCTTAAAACCCATGAAAGGTCATGGGTTCAAGCCTTTGCATCCGCATTTTCATTCATCAAATAAAATTATGGTTGGATCGAATTTTTGATTCGGACCTCCAAAAATAGTTTCAGACTGGATTAGATTCGGATGTTACTTATAAAGTTTCGGATCGGATTGGATATTGATGTTAGTTTTAAAGTTTCAGATCGGATTCGGATTTGCATCAATCCAACTCCAATCCGATCTATTGATAGCCCTAAGTTTTATGTGTCGACCAGAGATACAAGACACCCTACCCGCCTTCACATTGTCATCTTCAATATCAATAGTGGCCACTTCTTCAAAACATTGATGAGCTTCGAGGTCTTCTACAACACAAAATGACATTGACTCCAATAAACACACTTCATTTCGGCATTCTCTATTGCATAAGTTTATCCCAAACCTCATCACCATCGGCTCTAGATAAAGCGAAAATAGCGATAAAACACCACGGTTTACCTCTTTATGCTTGCCAAAATTCCCATCCGCATACTCCAGCCACTCGCTATGTTACGTCTGGGGCGACATCATTACCATCACGGCTTATAAACCATTCGCCTACCAAAAACCAACATTTTCATCCTCCATCTATTTATAACCGAACCTTCAATAAATTACGAAGTCCGATATTCTGCCATAAATACTCCTCGAGAAATCAATATGACAAGATTTATTTAAATTTTGCCTCGGAAATAATAACAACGGGCTTCTACAGACATTCGACAGCCGTTTCACATTTCGATGTTATTCTCGACACAACAACAAGTAATTGTATCGAGAATGGGGCGATCATAGTAGCATATTTCCCAGATTCAACAAAGAGAAACCAACAGACCTTAGTCGAAGACATTCCATCATTCGAGAAATTGTAACGTCTGCAACCACAACTTCTCGACCTACTAAAAGTAGCCGTTGTGCTTGGTCAAAAAGAGTCGTTGAAGATCCACGAAGTTCGCCTACTACCCCTGAAATAGAATACTGTTTTTCTTTTTGTAAAACTTTTTGTATCTACTATAAATACAGACAGAGAATGAGTTATTCGGATCCACAGCTTTACTATTTATTCATCTTTACTTTCTTAATAAGCAGTAAATTGTAATAACTAGCAACTTATTGGATTTTACATCAAAACCCTCTTCGAGGTCGTGGTTTTTCTCAGCCTTTACTGAATTTTCACGTAAATTTTTGTTTGTTTAAGCTTATTGTTGCATCATCCTTGCTAAAATATTGACGAAGATTATTCTCATGGAAAACATGCCATTACAAAACATCTTTTTCTAAGACTAACAACAACCTGAATTTCTTCTTCTCTCAGTTCATATGCAATCTGTGTCTCTAGAATTTTAGAAACACAACCCTCTTTCACTGATGAAATGAAATGCATAGCAAGATTTGCCTCTTCTTCTGGTCTGTAAACGATACAAGCTTCTTCCATGTTAAAAATTCCACAAGTATTAGCTTTTTTAAAGGGCTCCACAAGTACTTCAAAGTTGTATACGTCACTTTTCTCCATAAACTGACTTGAATGGAAGTACTTGGGATCCAAGTGTATGTTACTTGATTTATGTCACTTCGGAATATTGGTGTATCGCCGAGGAATGCAAGTACGATAATGCACCTGCAATTTCCTTCAAAATCCGTTGACGTTCCTCCCATGAGATGGACATTATATAATCTGCTTTGTGAAGATGCTCGGAGAGGGTTCTCATCCACTAGTTTGGATCTGAGAGAATGATAAGCTCAGGGATAAATTATCCAATCTGGCTCTCATCGACTATTTTGGATTTCTTGACAGCCACTATTTTTCCATAGGTTAACATTCCTTTGTAAATCGTACTGGAACCTCCTCTACCAAGGACTCAACTTTCGCTGAAGTTGTCTGTTGCCCTTTCTTTAGTTTTCTCAACATTCCCTTCTCCTGAAAATATTTGTTTCTCTAAGAGTAATTGATGCGAGAAAAACTCGGTCTTTAAATACCCTGCTCAAAACTACGGGTGTCGTAATATAACAAGGGTAAGTGGGGGTCGAGTCCACGGGGAGTAAACGTATTAAAAATATAAATTCCTAATTAACTACAAGCTTTATTCCTTCCTGAAATTGAGATATGAAAACTACATATAATTGATCTCCTATTTATAGGAGATAGGAAATACTTGTTTATTATTCTGAAACTCTATCAGATAAATCCTATCTCATGCTAACTCTTGTAGAGTCCTTCATCATCGTTATTCCATGGAGTAAATCTACAGGTACATTAAATGTAGACATCTTTCCTGTACCTGAGAGACAGCTGGAGATGCTTCAACTCTTTATACCGTCTATTAGATGTCTTTTCCTACTTATTAGCTCGAACAATTATAAGTGCCTGAAAATAAAAAAATGCTATTAACATTAGAAATTAATAAATCGGAATTAACAAAACCATACTTTTAGGCGTATTAATCCTACGTATTTCTACGTCTATCAAATACCCCCAAACTTACCATTTTGCTTATCCTGAGTAAAATAAAGAAATAAAATTAAACTAAGAAAGGAAACCATTTTCGCAGGACTCGTGATTGTATTTAGCGTATGCAACAAGCCGTTAAACCCCTAGGTGTCCCTGGTGGACGAGTGTTGTCTCATGAGGGTTTACAGTGACTATACCCACAAAAGTCAATAATGACATTATGGCAATTCTAAATAACAAGAGACTCATTTCCTAGTAATTTATCCTTATTTAGTTATGACAAAAATATACAAGCAAAAAATTCCTTAAAACCTATTATTCCCTGAGTATACCATAAAATATATTGTACTTATCCGAAACTAGAGATACTACCTTATGATTAGAAAGAAATTCAAGTATTTTACCAGATATATCTGAGTATATTGTGAAGATAGTTTTATTACTTAATATATTTTCTAGAATCATTGAGTCAGTATATGGTAGTCGAGTACTTACTGGAATAAATTCAACGGTCAATTTGACAAGTGCCTTAGTCAATTTTACTCCCCGATATCATATTTTTCATAGCCTTTTTGAGTACATTATTTCTTAGTGAAGCCTCCGTAACAAGGAGTTTTCAGTCGACAATCCCCGCCAGTTGACTAAGGTTGCCGGGGTTTGGTGCCCCTTCGTGACCTAGGCTCATGATTCTCATAAGTAATAATTTTCGTGCTCATTTCACGTAGTTCATGGTCATACTCGAGATTGGTGATAATTTTTTCTCTTTCAGTTCTTAATCATGCGAGTAACCTTGCAGCGTAAAAGTTTTTTTAGCAACTTTGGTTTTTTTTTTTTTTTTTTTTCCAGGAATGAACTTATTCTTAGATATTGTCTCCCTTGGAGCGAATTATTCCTAACATAAATACTAGATATTTCTAAAACTGGTCAATAATCTATCGAATGCATCAATTATAAAACTATAGTGAAGTGCAAGTTTTCAAAATATACGACGTTAACTTTAATTATTCGTTAATTAAAATATAGTACATCTAACTTAAGATGGTGTGCCAAATATTTTAGTGTATACTTGTAAACTTTTATGTTTTTGATTTTTTTTAGATTTATTCGGGTTTCCCAACCAATATTTATGTCAAAATAAATTCAGTCTAAATGTTAGAAATTTATCAAAAGTACATCATAAATTGCCAAGAGAGTCATTATTTTACTTTTCTTCAAAAAATATTTTAAAAAAATGATTTTCCTACCCCCAAACTTAAATGAAATATATCCCTAATATTGGAGAACAAAAAATAAAAATGAAAGGGAAAATTAGAATTTCTCACCTGAATGTACCATGGGTTGCCTCCCAGAAAGCGCTAAGTTTATTATCTTCAGCCAGAAAAAACTCCCGTATACCCAAACTTATGTGGAGTCAAGAAATTATTCAGGGACGGGCAATTCCCTGTATTCGGGATCGCAAAGATCTATATTAGGGAAATTTTCTAAAGAGATTGTCTTAAGATAATGTTTAAGACGTTGGCCATTGGCGTTAAAATTTTTCCCAGTACGATAATTTTTTACTTCAGCCCAACAGTTTTGGTGTATGTTTACGACTTCAAATAGGCTATGCCAACGGGTTTGTAATTTTCCAGGAAAAAGACGCAGCTTTGAGTTAAACAATAAGACTTTGTGTCCTAGTGTAAAGATTTTTCGGACTATATGTTTATCATGATATGTTTTGGTCTGATCCTTATATATTTTAGCATTATCGTACGCCTCGTGTCTTATTTCTTCTAACTCACTTTGTTGAAGTTTTCGATGAAGTTCTGTTGCGTCTATTTGAAAATTAAATCTCTTAATTTCCCAGTAAGCTTTATGATCTAATTCTACAAGCAAGTGACATGCTTTGCCAAAAATATATCTTTAAGGTGACATTCCAATCGAGGTTTTATAAGCAGTCCGATAGGCCTAAAGGGCATCATTAAGACGGGTGAACCAATCTTTACGATCTGGTCAGACAGTTTTCTCTAAAATTCTTTTAATTTCCCGATTTGAAACCTCTACTTACCCACTTGTCTGTGGATGATATGGGGTGAAAACTTTATGAGCAATACCATATTTATGCGTAAGACTTTTAAAATAACAGTTACAAAAATGAGTTCTACCGTCACTTATAATTGCACGAAGTGTACCAAATCAGACTAAAATGTTATCGTTTAAAAAATTAATTTTGACAGGGTGATCATTTGTCCGACATGGTACAGCTTCCACCCATTTAGAAGCATAGTCAACTGCTACTAAGATCCACAAATAACCATTAGACACCGAAAATGGGCCCATAAAGTTAATGCCCCAGACATAAAAAATTTTAACTTCTAAAATATTGTTAAAAGGCATCTCATCCTGACGACCCATGTTGCCAACCCTTTGGCAACGGTCACATTGTGCACAATGGTCGTAAATGTCCATAAATAAAGTAGGCCAATAGAAACCACATTGAAGTACTTTATTAGCCGTTCTACGAGGCCCAAAATGACCACCATCATCATGAAGACTTTTTAAAATTTGTGAAATGTCATTTTTATGGACACAACGACGAATCACTAGGTCAGCGCCACCTTTAAATAAATAGGGATCCTCCCAGATATATCTTCCAAAGATTGTTTCAAATCTCTTTTTATCTTGTCTGCTTAAATCTGGTGGTATGTACTCTGCGGCTAAGTAATTTGCAATGTTAGCGAACCAGGGTGCCCTATTAATATTCATTAACTGTTCATCGGAAAAATGCTCAGGAATTGGAAGGTCTTCGTTAATGTGGCCAACTATCAAACGTGACAAATGGTCGATAACAACATTTTCTTTATCTTTTTTATCATGTATTTCGAGGTCAAATTCTAGGAGTAAAAGGATCCAACGGATAAGCCGTGGTTTTGCGTCCTTTTTATTAAGAAGATATCGATGGGTTGAATGGTCAAAGTACACAATGACTTTTAACCCTAAAATGTATGACCCAAATTTTTTTAACACGAAGACGATGGTTAACAACTATTTTTTAGTCGTCGTATAATTAATTTTAGCATCATTCAGTGTTTTACTCGCATAGCAAATGACATGGGGTGCTTTTTCAAAACGTTGTCCTAACACGGTACCCATGACATAATTTGAAGTGTTACACATAATTTTGAATGGTAAGGTCCAATCGGGTGGTTGGATAATCGGTGATGTGGTCAATGAGGACTTAAGTGTTTCAAAAGACTTGTGACATTTATCATTAAAATCAAAATGGATGTCTTTGGCAAGTAAATTGCATAAAGGTCATGAGATTTTGCTAAAGTCTCTAATAAATCATCGATAAAAACCTACATGCCCGAAGAATGCGCGAACCTTCACTGTTTTATGAGGAGGTAGAGAAGAAATCAAATAAATTTTTACTTTATCAACTTTTATCCCCTTAGATGATATCAAATGGCCGAGTACTATTCCTTGATTTACCATAAAATGACATTTTTCCCAATTTAAGATTAGGCTTTTCTCTTTATACCGGATCAAGACCAATTCTAAGTTTAGAAGACATTCATTAAATGTGAAGCCATAAATGGAAAAGTCATCCATGAAGACCTCTAAGAACTTTTCTACCATATTTGAGAAAATACTTAACATACACCATTAAAAGGTCGCGGGTACATTGTATAGGCCAAAAGTCATGCGACGATAGACAAAAGTTCTAAATAGGCAAGTAAAAGTAGTTTTATCTTGGTCTTCGGGGGCTACTGAAATTTGGTTGTATCCTAAATAACTATCCAGAAAACAGCAAAATGAATGACCAGTTAAACGTTCTAATGTTTTATCCATGAATGGTAATGGGAAATGGTTTTTTCGGGTGGACGCATTTAGCTTTCGGTAATCAATGCAAACTCGCCATCCTGTCTGAGTGCGGCTGGGTACTAGTTCATTGTCTGTTATTTTGACGACAGTAATACCTGATTTCTTAGGTACCACTTGGACTGGGCTTACCCAAGAGCTGTCGGAGTTGGAATAAATAATACCCGCATCAAGAAGCTTCGTAACCTCTGCCTTTACTACCTCTTTCATTGGAGGGTTCACATGTTGTTGTGGTTCTCGAGATGTTTTGGATCCTTCCTCTAAGTGTATCCTATGCATAACTACTGATGGACTTATTCCTTTGATATATGTTATTGACCATCCAATTGCTTCTTTTTGGGTATTTAGGACGGCAATGAGTTTATTTTCTTGATCTAAGTCCAATGAAGATGAAATGATAACGGGAAGAGTTTTGTTAGGCCTGAGGAACCGATATCCTAGATTATCTGGAAGTACTTTAAGATCAAGCTTTGACGGTGACACAATAGAAGGAACTGGGGGGTTAGAAGACATAGGGAGTGACTTAAAATTAGGAGTATACCGATGAGGAGGAGTGTATGCAGGATGATTATTTTCAATAACAGGTGAAATGTATTTTAGGATTGACTTGTGAATACCAACGATGTCGTCCTCCAGACAATCTTCTAAGAGGTCGTCCCTAGAATGTTAGGAGATAATGGTACCTATAATATTATACTCTTTAACAAAATCTTGATATTGCCTCATGACGTTAAATATGTTCAATTCCAAGGTCATGTTACCGAATGTTAGGTTTATTATTCCATTTCTACAATTAATTATAGCATTGGAAGTAGCTAGGAAAGGTCGACCTAACATAATGGAGATTTAGCTATAGACATTCAAAATCGGTTGTGTTTCAAGGACTACAAAATCTACTGGAAAGTAAAATTCGTTCACCTTAATTATCACATCCTCAACAATACCCCTAACAGTTTTGGTGGATCTATCAGCAAGTTGAAGTTGTATCCTGGTGGGCTTAAGTTCTCCTAAATCGTGGTCCTCATAAGCGCAAAATGGAATAAGGTTTACACTAGCCCCAAGATCAAGAAGGGCCTGCTGGATGTAGTGTTTTCCAATTACTAAGGGAATGGTGAGACATCCTGGGTCCTTTTGTTTGATCAGAATTTCAAATGGTAAGATAGAGCTAACCTGCTCAACACTAAAGGAATTTTTCCTAACTCCGGTTCTACGTTTCTTTGTACACAGATCCTTAAGGAATTTAGCATATGACGGAACCTGATCGATAGCGTCCAAGAGCGGAATGTTAATTCATACTTGTTTAAATCACTCAAAAATATCTTTCAGGCCTTCGTTTTTTTTGGCAGGAACAAGTCGGTTAGGGAATAGGGCCCTAGGCACATAAGACTTGTCTACAAGGTCCGGTAGAGTTGAAACATGATGTGGCCTAGATGTTTCTATTTTAGGCTGGCTAGATGCTAGATTTTCATGGGCTTTTTCCTAAGATTTGGAAACCGACTTGCTTTTAGTTGACAATATAGGGTCTAGTCTAGTTTCTATAGTTATATTATTCCTAAGGGTCATAACTACTTGAGCAATTTCAATATTTTCAGGTGAGCTCTGTTGGGTATGAACCTCAAAGGCGGCTCTCGGGTTAGCAATTGGTTGACCGGGAAATTTTCCCTTTTCTTGTTCACTTAATTGGCTTGTTATTTGTCCTATTTGGAGGCCTAGCTTATGAGTAAAGGCTCACATTTCTAAAAGTTCCATAGAATTTTGCTGGGTTACCCCCCTAATCTCTGTTATAAATTGCTGGAGTGTGGATTCTAAATTAACTGGGTGGGCTTGTTTGGTCGGGTATGTTTGATTCTACTGATATGGTGAGGATTATAACTGGATTGTCCTTGTGGTTGATTCCTCCAAAAAAATGCTGAGTTATTTTGCCTAGGAGATCTACCAAAATTATTTTGGTATTGTCTCCTTTCATTATCCAAAATAGCATTAACGTGGTCCAGATTAGAATTAATTAACTCAGGTAGTTGTGGACACGTGTGCATAATGGGTCGGATTGTTGCATAAATTGCAGACCCCAGGAATGGAAGCTGGTTTAGGGGCCGCTACTTTCGCTACGGCCATAACTTCGACTTTATGTGTAAGAGAGCCCAGTTGGACTTTTAATTCGAGGTTTTCAGGTAATTCAAGGATGCCTCCTTTTCAAATGGGTCTACGATCACGAGAAGTAAAGTCCCATTGTTGGAATGTCTCAGCGTATTTATCAAGAATGCATATGTAGTTGTTTCATCCATATCTTGGAATTTTCCTGAGCTACGGGCTTCAATTGATTCACGAGTTGAAAGAGTTCACCCGTGTAGAAAGAATTGGATTAGTCTCCATTTCTTAAAACCATGCTGGGGGCACCTTAACAATTTTTCCTTAAAACGTTCCCATGCTTCGTAAAATTTTTCTCCATCTTTTTGAAGAAAATAAGAGATATCACATTTTAAAAGGTCGATTATTTGCATGGTAAAAAATTTGATTTTAAACTTTTGTTTAAGGGTGTCCCACTTGTCAATTGCCTCGGATGACAGAGAGTTCAACCAACGTTTTGCCTTGTCTTTTAGAGAGAATGGGAAAAGGAGTAAATAGATGTACTCCATTGCTATGTCCTTACATCGAAACGTTTGGAAGATAGACTCAAATTCATCGATATGTAAGTATGGGTCTTGATTATCGAGTCCATGAAAAGGTGGGATTATGTTCAAAATTGAAGGCTTGATATCGAACTGGGTTGCCGCAATGACTGACAACTTAATATATTTTGGCGAGTTTTCCAAAACGGGAGCAAAAAGCTCCCTCAGTGACTTGTCACCCATTGGTTCATGAAGAAATTCATTTTCAGTTTTAAGGTCGTATATGGCCTGAAGGTCTTTCTGTTGGACTTGGTTAGCCGTATTAGTTATTTTAGGAATCGGTGGTATATCAATGTCTTGCCTAATCCGATCGTACTTGGGCATATACTAATGAAATAGACTAAAATTGCAAAATTCAACGAGAATTTAAGCACACAATTTAAGATAAACACATTAACGGTTTTTAAAGTTAAATTAACTAAGTCAATCCTAATCTAGATGTTAATCAAACTGGGTAGGTCGGGCTAGTGTGTGATTCCTAACACGAAAACTTCATTATGCTAACAACGGTCTTAGTGCTTGAGCATCAGTCCTCACGGCCGTATATCTCGCCTTATCGTACGTAACTCACATGAAATGTTGACGTCGCTTAACAGCCGATGGTTCGCGGCGCTTGGCTGAAGTGGTTCCTATGAATCTGTGTTGGTACCCCGGTCTAGTACCTCCTAATTCCTCAGGTGATGAAATCCCTTGGAAATCTTACTAATAGCTTTTTAAGTTTTAATTAAATTTAAAGGTCGGGACAGTTAGGAACGTGTGATACAAATTTCTTCGTATCCCTAGGTGGGAAGTTCCACTCGCTGGAGATTCCTTTGGGTGATGAAATCCCGTAGAAGAGCCCTAGCGGTTAAAATCCTTTACTATGTTAAGCATGGAGCAAAAATTGAAACACGATAACGGGTCAATCCAAATACAACAATTTTTTTAATTTAAGAGTAACCTGTATTTGAACAGTCCACACGACTTACTTTCCTAATGCCGGGGGGGGGGGGGGGGGGGGAGCGGTGATGAACCCCTTTTATATGTCAAGTTTTAAGAGAGGACCAACCTACGGGAAGTGTTTCCCGGTGAAGTTGTGGCCGCCCCTTCACTTTGGGGGTGAAAGAAGGAAATGCCATTCACTTAGAGGGCACAAGATAGATTTAGAGAGAAACTTGTCAATGGATTTTATAAATTCATCACGATCTCTGAGTACCAACTTTGTGATTATCCTGCAAACAAGAGAAAAAAATAAAATAATAATTACTGAACTTACGATAACAAAAATATAAATTCAATTTCCAAGTTTATTGTAGTCTATGACGTCTTGATTTTCAAATGCGTATATCGTTCAACTCAGTAGAGAGAGAATATTAAATAATACCAATTTGGAAAGAGAATTCTGAAAGGAAAAGCATTGAATAAGAAAGTTTTATGTAATTTTGCTTCCCTGCCGCTCAAAACAACCGATTAATGAACAACGACGTCCTTTACTGAGACTATTTTTACTGTTGTTACAAAAGGCTCTAACTCTCTAAGGGCTAAATAGAAAAATATGATCTATAGAAATTCTGAAAGGGTTTTTAAATTATCTAGAACTTTTGTCACAAAAAATTCCTAAATTGTGAAGTATAGATGGTTAAAAACTATAAAACATTCTGGAACACATCTTTCAATGAAAACTGAGTATGTTTTTTCCAAAATTAATATCTCCGAAACCGCTTAAAAGAAAATTTTGAGACTAATTTATTCAGAAAGAAATCTCAGAGATCTAAACATAAAATAAATAAATTGGCAAACTTAACAAAAATAATAATAAATAAATAAATTAGTTATAATCAAAAAAACTATTATTTAATAGACCGTTGCCTCCTCAGCAGCGGCGCCAATTTTGATGCGAGAAAAACTCGGTCTTTAAATACCCCGCTCAAAACTACGGGTGTCGTAATATAATAAGGGTAAGCGGGATCGAATCCACGGGGAATAAACGTATTAAAAATATAATTTCCTATTTAACTAATAAACGAATCTAAACTAATTTTGATAAATTTTTTTTGATCTAAAACATAAATCTAAATTACTAACTTTCGGTACGATTATAAGAAAAAAAACCTAGGCTTTGGATCACCTCGGACCTAGTTTACTAAACGATATGAAAACGGTAGCTTCTATCCGCACGTAATAGCCATGACTAAGTCTATTCGGGTCTAAGATCTAGGGTTTGTGGCTTAAACCCTAAGTAAGAACTTCGTTGTTCATGGACAATCGGATATATGGTTTATAAACTCCTTTCCATGGCTAAGTGGAGAGTATTAACTCTAGTAATCTAGAATTTTCTTTGAGCGTGAAAATAATCGAATATGGCTAATTTGACGTCTTCCTCATATCTGTAGTAACTTAGAGTTGTCATGGCTAGATCAACTCTTCGTACCTACAAATCGGAGAATTGAAGATTAATTCTAGATCTAAACTACTATTAACATCAATTTAGCTCACTTCACGGGAGGTTCAATCTTTAGCCTAAGCTAAGGAGACTAGCTCTCCATTAATGGTGTTGATCACAGCTTAAATTAAACGCATTAAATAAAAGAGAGAGAAAAAAAGAGATACTGAAAACTGCAAGCTTTATTCCTTCCTAAGATTGAGATCTAAAAAATACATATAATTGCTCTCCTATTTATAGGAGATGGGAGAAACTTGTTTACAATTCTGAAACTCTATCAGATAAATCTTATCTCATGTTAATCCTTGAAGAGTCATTCATCATCGTTATTCCATGGAGTAAATCTACAAGTACATTGAATGCAAACATCTTCCTTGTACCTGAGAGACTGCTGGAGATGCTTCAGCTCTTTATACCTTCTATTAGATATCTTTTTTTACTTATTAGCTCTAACAGTAATAAGTGCCTTAAAATAAAAAAAATGCTACTAACATTAGAAATTAATAAATCGGGATTAACAAAACGATACTTTTAGGCGAATTAATCCTACGTATTTCTACGTCTATCAATAATCCTCAATTTCTCTTGAATAATATCTGCTTGAGCACGATGCCTCTTTTCTTTAGTTTTCTACGGATTCAAAATGCAAGTAGAATCAATACAACAAGGTAGTGGACCAATGCAATTAGAATAGAAGTCATATAACACAAAAGTTTCAAACAACTATTTGCTCATTCTTTGTTTAGGACTTCTTTTTTTAGAAGATTGTTTAGGACCTTCGAAAATACAAAGGCAGTATGTTCTAAATACTGATGAGGTGACTACTTACTTGACGAATTCGAATTTTATTTTACACTCCATGGAATCTAGGAAGTGACATGGAATCTAGGAAGTAAAATTCGAAATCTAATACCTTGAAGAAAGAGTTTAGGGATACATATAATAAAAACAATCATGTAATACTTGATGCCTTTAATTGGATCAATGATGCCGCATTTACGTGCTGATTTGGTGCACACCATCTCTAGTAGGTAAATCCAAGGGAAAATGATTTACTGGAAGAAAAAAAAAGGTTCAACGATTAACTAAAAACATGGGAAAATATATTGAATATATGCTACATCAGTTAACATTTCCATTACTCCAACATCTGATAAGATTTATACAAGTTTATATCTTCTGGAAATTTTAGTGTTACAGGAAAATAAATTGAAAATTGGTATCACCCTATATTTCTGTCCAGTAGTAGTTTGGATAATTGTGCAGGTATTACATAATAAAAACTATGTACATATTGTGACTTATAATATGTCCAATAGACTAATTTGTTAAAGCAGCACATAGCTAGACAATATAAATAGTTCTTGTAGCAATATATAAACTTGGTTAAAAAATACATTTGGATCCATTATGGAGATGAGAATTCCCTCGAAAATATGGATAACAGGTACACCGGTACCTCCTGCCATACGGAGAATCAATACAATAGTTGTTCTCGCGGCATGTACCTGTCCATCTTGCATGCTCGCATGTTTCGTTACCGATCACCTAATCCAGCTCGAATAATTACTAAAGTTGCTGCTGCCCTCATACACATCAATTCCAGTTTCGATTTGAAGGCCTTCTTCAACCATAACTATGTTACAATGACCATCAGGAGATTCCCAAGATTTGTTAGGGGTGTTTATGCTAACCATAGTAACATTGAAAATTTTCATACCTGTTGGTATCGTGGGCACCTGGAACCAGAGCACGTCCCGTTGGTCTTGTAAGTATTATTGTCATCTTGGCATAGAGATGCGCATCCACTCATGTGATTGAGGGTATCCACGTCAGTGATATAAGCATAGAGATCACACCCAATGGTAGTGAGTTTGTTGCGTGGCACAAGATAAGGTGAATGGACTTCACCTTTAGGCTGCATAGTATCAGGTCATGGCAGACCATTGTTCAACGTAAACTTGCTCAAGCATGATTTTTCACACGACCAGATTGACTGCCACCAGAAATGGTTGTAGCAATTGGGTGGAGTTAAGCGTGGAATACATAATGCATTTGATCTTAAATCCTCTATCCATGTAACATCCATTGCCTATGCTGAATGGGTATGGAATAGTTATTCCCACGGCTAGACTGGCAACCTGGCTTCGTTCCATTCCGTGCGTTGATTGTTCTATGTTCCATCCACTGGTACATCGATAGAAAGTTCAAACAGGAGAGAATGCTTGTTATTGAGGAGATAGTTGTCAGTTTGATGCCAATCCAAGCAGAAGCACTTCACGATTGTGTCCAGCTTCTCAATAATTATCCCGGTAAGAAGACATTTTAGCTTCTGGCTTATGTTGAGTTAACTTTCTCTCGGTTGCCTAGCTTTCCTTGTATGTACTGTATTAGGAACATAAACAAATCTCTGACATGAATAAATACATTTATCTGCCTTGGAGGACTTCTACTACTGATGGGAGTGATCTCAATAGAGTCCCAATGATGAGTTTTTCATCCTTGAAAGATGTGTCCCCTATATGTACGATGTAATCAGTTTAAGTAGCCCCCTTTTTTACTATATTGCCGCACCAAATACCTTGATCATATAGTGGAGGATGTTTAAGATACTGCAAAAATCTCTAATATTCTTCATCCAATCCTGTTTGTATTAATTCTCATAAAGCTGAAACAAGAACGGCACTCAAAATTAGTAAATTTGAGCATTATAGTTGGAGGTATGCCTCACACGATACTCCTTAACTTGTATGACGCCCTACCGAACACCGGGCAAATCTACCCGAGCGTTTTGAGTTCTGACCTTGGATATATGTTCTCTATATCCTAATATAGTTGCACGCCAAGTTTCGTTGAAATCGGAATTGGTTAAGGGGGTGAAAATGGCCAGTACGCTTCGTCTTCAGTTTTAACGTGTCATTTTGGAAACAAGCTATTTACTTGCTATATTAAGGAGGAACCTTGGTTTAATCCTCCCCATGACTAAATGAGCTTAAAGGCTTGGTCATCATGGACCCCGGCTCATGGGCTATCTACAAGGGATAGTCATGAGTTCTCCTAGGCCTAGGGAAGGCTAGGGGACATTGCCTCGCAATGCGGGTCATTTTTCCAGAGAGGGCTTTATATGGCGCCGCTATGCCCCACGGGCTACCCGAGACGCGCCGTCCCTTATTGATGGACAATGTAACTAGTCCAAGCTCGCCGCCCCTTCATATATATGTCCCTTATTTGGAATCCGGCATATTAAGCTATCCTGAACCGCTACAGGACAGGTGTGTTATTCGTACCTCGTGTGCGTCACGAGAGATTACGCTGTAGGGATTATTGAGGGAACCTTCAACGTTCCTGTCTATAACAAATACTTATTCGACGCCCCCTCACAAGTATTCATGATTATCGGGATGTCGTTCTAGCATCTGTAGGATTTTTTCACTGGCGCTCTGCGCCCGTGAATATGGTTGGTACATGTCGGTCGGATGTACATGTACGCCGCACAACCTTGTATTTCGCTGTGCTCTAGGCACTGTAGAGGCAGACCCAGGCTGGGCCGTGACAGATGGTGTCAGAGCAAGGCTTGTTAGGCCTTTGTTAGTCAGAGCATAGATGGGGTGTGCCTACGTCTCTCAGAGTTGGTCAAAGTTGAGCTGGCTTATCAGATCTTGGTAGAGCAGATTTGAGTGATGGTTCCCGAATTTGAAATACGGGATACCTAGTTGACAGTTGTTATCTTCAGAGCCGAAGTTGCTCCATACAGATGATCCAAGCATCGTTGTGAATGCTTGTAGAGCGGGATGCCTACATGTCAGTTGATATTTGAAGCGAGAGAAAGGCTCCATATCTGAGTGCGAGATTGCTCAAGTTAAGTGTGTTTTGGACAATGACGCTAAGAGGAAGGATTGATATATGAGTTGGACGCGATGATCTATATCGTTGGTTGTCTTTAGAAGGCTGGTCAGTATAGAAGATGCTCTATGAAGTGTATTAGCAGGGCGATCTAGCATGTCGGTATTTGCATTCGGTCCGCATACGCACTGCGAAGTATAATAACAGTCGTGATTAAGGACGATGCCCCTTAGCAGAGATCGATATGGTCAACGTTTTTTGTCGAGTACTTTCGTGTGGAAGCCATGAAGCTTGGCTTGGTTAGAATTCCTTAGTGTCTACAGAAGATTAAAGAATCCTGGTTGATACTCGTTTTGATTATCCTGAGTTGGACACAGGGACGTTTCGGAGGTGAACGTCATGATTTGAAATTGAAACGGTAAGAAGTATAAGATGAAGAAATGGTTTGGGTCCCAAGTTTGCACACAGTGATATCGCCAATTTGACGTCGAGGGCAGAGTTTCTCTTGGTTATGTAACATGAGCTGCGATCTCCAAGATGGGTTGTTGCTTATCCGCAGTTGGTCCCACAGTTGTACAAGACACTGCTTTGCTCACTCAAAGAAGGCAAGTTGCCGAGTGATGCTTGTTCTTTGGCTCCGTAGTTGAGTTTCAAGTTTGTCGGTGTTCTAGTACTCTAGCCGTGTTGATCCATGTGGTTCTACAAGATGGTCCTAGATCGTTTTAAGCTCATAGATTGTTGAAGACTCACGTTTCTGAAGAGTAGTAAGTTACGTGGTTGTTGCAGAACAGAGTTGAGCTACAATCAGTTGTACGGGTTACTTTAAACATGATATCAGATGGAAGAATGCTCTAGGATGAAAGATCCTGAGTAGAATTGGATGGTTTTCCCAATTCCTTATCACTTGGTGGTTGGCGGTAGGGATCGAGTTCCCGCGCCTCTATTTGCATTGATGAAGTATTTTTAGAAGACTACATCCCAGTAACCGATAAGAGTTAGCTGCATTTGTAGAAGGTAGTTCAGAGGCAAAGAATGGCTACGCTTCTGTTTAAAGATGATTGCGACAGTATGAAGATTGGTCTCCACGAGTTAGATAGCAGTTGGAAGTGGCAAGCCAACAAGCTCAGGGCGACAGGTGCAGTGACAATATCTTGTTCCTAAATTTCCCAAGTACTTAGGTTCAAGTAGGGATGAGGATATAGAGAGACGCTTCAGCAGTCAATCAGTTATATGTCACAGTTTTGTTCTTGACGCGGACGTCGAGCTTATTTAGTGTGGGAAGAGCTGTAAGTTGTGACGCAGATGTACGCAGGTTCTATCAAGGGTCATTACCACCAAAGTTTGGTAAGTACATCTGCCAGTGTTAAGTCCTCTTTGAAGAGTGAGGCAGATTGGAGTCCTCTGAAGTTGAGAGACCTTGGGGACACCGGAGTAGCGATCACCCTTCCTGCAGCCAAGTAAGGTTCAGAGGCCATCTATCGCTATATTGGTTAGATGATGGGCTACTATGAAGTGGTAGAGCAGAACGTGGTTGCACAGATAGATGACTCATGGTTTTTCCAAGCTCACACATTACGCCTTTGTGGCAGACCTCGATGGTTAGCTGGTGGTAGGGATCAGAGTACCCGCGCCTTGATAGGCTACCTTATAGGAGCTACCCTCCCTCGCCCAAGTGAACAATGAGTACTAGTTTAGTTTTATACTGGTAAGGCTAGAGTGCCGCATCTTGATGTTATGTCCCAGATGTTCCGTAAGAAGGGCGGACATGGTTTGAATACCTTTGTAGAGTTAGTTGAAGGGCAGTCAGGAAGTTTCAGTGCGCGGCAGGTATTTCGTAGCAGATGGGGAGAGTTTACCCCAAGTTTTTAGTAAACTTGCTCCTTACCACTCGTAGAAGAAGAGTAAAGTTTGAAGCTGAGATTCACAGAAGATTGAATTCTTGAGCAGTAAAGGCATTGTGTGACTCGAAGGAAAAGTGTACCGGTGTGACTCAGAAGAGAGCGCATCTTTTTGACGGGATTACAGATATCCTCATCAGGCTGTCCGAAGGAGATGCCAGGTTTGTCGAGTTGAGCGACATTCCAAATATGTGTCACGGGAGAAGGCATTTTGCTGTAGGATGCAACGCATTTCAGAGGGCGCGATGTTAGGAAGCACTGCCCATATATATTGATTAGAAGGCTAAAGGCCACGGGACAGTATCCAGAAGAGAAGGTAGACTCCAAAGTTTGAATGAAGGTTCAGTCACCACGCACTTCAGTTGGAAAGGCCGAAGAACAAGGTTCAGTTCTAAAGACACAGTTGTCAGCATCGAGAGTAGCAGTTGGGTTCAGTATCCGCTAGTGCAGAAGAAGATATAGTACTCTGAGCTAAGTATGGGAGAGTTATTAGTTTCTTGAAGATCCAGAAGATTGAATCTTTGCAGGGCCGTGCTGAAGAAAGGTTCTCGACGAGGACGTCGAGATTATTTTAAGTGCGGGAGGGTGTAACACCCTACCGAACGTCGGGCAAATCTACCCAAGCATTTTAAGCTCTGACCATGGATATATGTTCTCTATATCCTAATATAGTTGCATGCCAAGTTTTGTAAAATTTGGAATTGGTTAAGGGGGCGAAAAGGGCCAGTACGATTCGTCTCCAGTTTTAACGTTTCCTTTTGGAAACAAGCTATTTACTTAGTGGCTATATTAAGGAGGAACCTTGGTCCAATCCTCCCCATGACTAAATGAGCTTAAAGGCTTGGTCATCATGGACCCCGGCTCATGGGCTATCTACAAGGGATAATCATGAGTTCTCCTAGGCCTTGGGAAGGCTAGGGAACATTGCCTCGTAATGCGGGCCATTTTTCCAGAGAGATCTTTATATAACACTGCTATGCCCAACGGGCTACCCGAGACGCACCGTCCCTTATAAATAGATAATGTAATTAGTCCAAGCTCATCGCCTTTTCCTATATATGCCCCTTATCTGGAATCTGGCATATTGAGCTATCCTGATCCGCTATAAGACAGGTATGTTATCCATACCTCGTGTGTATCATGAGAGATTACACTGTAGGAATTATAGAGGAAACCTTCAGCGTTGTCGCCTATACCGAATACTTATTCGACGACCCCTCGCAAGTATCCAGAATTATCCGGATGTCGCTCTAGCATCCGTAAGATTTTTCCACTGACACTCCGCGCCCGTGAAGATGGTTGGTACATGCCGGTTGGATGTGCATGTACGCCGCACGACCTCATATTCTGCTGTGCTCCATGCACTGTAGAGGCAGACCTGGGCTAGGCCATGACAAATTGTCTCCTTGTGAATCAGCCTGCTGCTTTACATCTAACTGGACAAGATTAGTATGATGCACCTCATTTAACCTTGTGATGTCAAGAACATGTTCAACAATAAAAAAATACCATAGAAGATGCTAAATATCAATACCAAGATCTGGTTGTATTTCATAATATGCAGCCATAAACCCAGCCATCGAGAAGGAACCAAAAATCAAAGAACGTGCAGGAATATATGGGTAGTCAAAACTATAGGATCATCTGTAGGATAATCCATGGCGAGATCTTTGCTTTCATAAGGGGATCTATATGGCGACTTAGAGTGAAAGGTAAGCAAACAGAGTCAATCCATGGCATAAGACGAATCAGCTCAACATCCAGCTAGCGCATCCTCATCAGACTCATTATCCATCAATAACCTAAATTTGGAAGGTCACTATGGATCTATTACGAGTAGCAAAATGAGGAACCTGAAACTCACCGGGAGCCAAGCAATCGTTGTAGCAAAACATATTCGCCCCCAAAATAATACGTGTGCACCTGAATGTACTTTGATAAGACTTTTAGAGTTAACATTGTAAAAATAAATAGGAGAAAATAATTCTATTGATTGGAAATTGATAATTACAAAGATATGAGGCATCTATATTTATAGCTGATAGAGTGTCTCATTGAATTAGAAAGTTTCATAGAGAGAAAAACCTACTATTACTAAAAATAGAATGTAATCTAGTCTATTTTAGACATTAACTTGCATAGTAAGTAACCTCATTGACTTGATCCAATGTAACACGCTTCACAGTACTATTGTACTCCAAATTGTCGTACCATATACTCCAACACTCGCCCTCACGTTGATACAGACATATAATGTTCGTGTCAAGGTGGATTACAAACAAAAATAAGAAATACAAATAAAAATAAGAAATAAAGCTCCCCCTAAAGCTTTATAAAACTTATAATAGTCCCTCATAAAATAATAGTCCCTCGAGTAAGAAATAAAGCTCCTCCTAAAAATAATAGTCCCTCATAAAATACAATCACTCCCTTACTGATAAATAAGTAAAGCTCCCCCTAAAGCTGATAAAACTTATGTTAGACCATTATTTTACAGTAGTGGAACACTTCAAAGCTTCACATATCTCTTGTGAAATCGGCGGCATTCCGACTTGCCATTTTTCCCACACGTACTTATAAAATCGGCGGTACCAACCGACTTGCCATGTTTTCTTACTCGAGGGTAATATACATCAATATCTTGAAAAGGCATTGGGGTATGATAATCAATTAAGGAAGATGATCACTTGAGGCAATGTAGAGGAGAGATAATCACTTGAGTTAGGAAAGAGAAAACCACTCAAGGAAGAGAAAAAAAATCATTCAATGAAGAGAAAATTACTTGAGGATAGAGAAGTTTACTTAAAGAAGAGAAAGTCACTCAAGGACTAGAGACCATAAACGTGATAGATGGAATTCAACATCTTTACCTGATTTAAAGATAGAAATCGCATCTCGGGATATGAATCCAAAGAAAAGACTATATCTTGATTTTTGTAATTTGTACTTGTGAATTTGGAGAAAAAGATGTAAGATAATCAATAGAGGAAAAAATAATCGCTATAGGAAAGAATCACCCGAGGAAAAAAATCACTCGAGAAAAGAAACAAAAAACTCATGATCGAGGTGGAAGGTAATTAAACCACTTCATCCCATCTAATAAGACAAAATCATATCTCGCGACGGGAACCATAAAAAAATGCCTTTCACGAAAACAATAGAAAAAGACCAAGTGCTTAATCTTCTTCAAGAGGAGTTGAGACATATGAGATGGGGTATATGTGGGGGCTTATACAGAAACACACAACGTGAAAATCAACCCATCATCGTGCATCTCCACCGTACATTGCACATCTCATCATATATCACAAGGATAATATTCTACCACCAATCAGGGAATAATAGATAACACAAAGCATGACCCCATTGCGCCATGACAAATGCTTTAAAGATACACCACAGTTGGTCACCAAAAATGCCTGGAAAGAGAAGAGCATACAAATATCGTGTAGCTGCTACACTGATATAAACATACTCTTATTTGTTGAAGTCATGGCCCCCAAGCACAATTCAAATGCAATAAATTTTTTACCAGAACTTGACAATAGTAATAAAGCTGTTTCGATTAAATAAGGACATGGCAATACCAAATCTCATGTAAAAGAGGAAAGTTTCTTCACCGACAACTTGGAGGAAAAGAAACTAAGTTGTAGTAGTCCCAAAACAGAGAAATCTAAGAGAAATTGTACATGCTTGAATTGCAGTTACTTCAAGTCATTATCTATTTCTCAAACATAAAAAAATCCACAGGTTGCAAATCTATTTAAATGACTTTTATCATCAACTTTGTGTTCTATTACTGATTCAACAAGGGCAGTTGTGGTAGAGAGAGAGATCAAAGCAGGAGCAATCATAAGGGTTTCAACCTTAAAGTGAAACTAAAGATTGAGAAGAATTGGAACCATAAATCTAATTAAATAATCTGGTAGCGAGAGTTCTTAATCAGCCGATGGTTGAAGACCAAGATGGAAAACACTAAAACAAGTTGGATGTTATTGTATGCTATAGTAAAACAGTTTGTTTACCAAGAATAAAACACAAACAAACAAAACTGAGAAAAAGAGAAAAATAAATTACCGGATCATTAAAGTAATCCGGCGACGGCAATTGCCGCCACTGCGGAAGCGAGAAAACTTTAGGTTACCTTCAAGAACCTAACCGCTCTGATACCATGTAGAAATAAATTAGAAAAAGTAATTCTATTGATTAGAAACTGATAATTACAAAGAGATGAGGCATCTATATTTATAGATGATAGAGTGTCTAATTGAATTAGAAAGTCTCATAGAGAGAAAAACCTACTATTACTGAAAATAAAATATAATCTAAGATATTCTAGACATTAGATTGCATAGCAAGTAACCTTATTGACTTGATCCGATGTAACATACTCCACCGTACCGTACTATTGTGCTCTATATTGTCGCACCATATACTCCAATAATGTAATAATAAAATAGGAGAAATGCAGTAACAAGTTTCCAGTAAGTTGGGTTAAATCTGTTAAGGATGAACTCAAAGTCAAAGTCATTCGAACGAGACTAAAGTCGTCCGAACGAAGCTTGGTTTGGAAGCTTGGTTTTTTAGCCTTAAAAACTGACCCAGTCAAAGTCGTTCGAACGAGACTGATAGTCGTTTAAACGAGAACACGTTGGCTGGTTTTGTAAGATCGTTTCTGGTCGTTGAGTTTGCCTCGAGATCTGTTCTGTTTGTAATAAGTCTCCCAAATATATAAGGGAGACTTAGGTTATTTGTTAGTATCTGTGTGGTGAGATCTTTGTGAGTTTAATTCTAAAGAGAACTAGGGTTTGAAAGACTCCATTAAAGCTTGAGGAAGTTTGTAACCTATTTGATCATAGTGGATTGTTCGCGGGGAGTGGTTTTTTTATCCGTAAGGGTTTTCCACTTCCCTCCTCCGGGTAAAACAATTTTCTCCTTTATTTTGTTCTTTGTTGATTTAGTACTTGTTCGGCGATTTCCGCGATTCGTTCTTGTGATAGAAAAGAGATTAGCTACCTCGATTTTCAACAAAACCTTCAGTTAATTCAATCTTTGTTTGTAGTGCATTCTCAGTTTCTTTTTTATTTGTAGCTTCTCTCATGCTCACATTGGCTCAAACTTTTAGCCATAATCGACCTCCTCCGAATTCCTTACCACGTGTGGAAACTCCAGCGGTGGATTCTTCTTATCCTTTTCTTTGGGGAGCACCTATCAAAAATAAAATGAAAATGACATTAGAGCATCCACAACAATCTTCCCAAACTTATTTTAGGGAAGCAAAAAGTAATAAAATGACTTTTATAGGCTCCCTATGAGACTCTATCCCAATTTTTCCTTTTTTCTCTCCTCAAGGATGGGAAGTCTAAAGAAAGATTTGGTCCATGAAGGACTTTTATATCAGGTGGAAAGTTACTTTTGATGTGGAAAGTAAAGAAAAGAGGTTACAAGATTTAATTTGTACCTCTTCTTTTTTGACATGGCTAATTTAAAGTGCTTTAGGTATTAATTTTGTGATGTGGTTCCTTTTTGTGAAGAGTCTGCTAAATCTATAACATCAAATTTGGGTTGATACTCCTCAAAAGTACTCTCTATCGTAATCGTAGAGGGTTGCTGTTGATGCTCTTAAAGTCTAAAACTTCATTGACCAAAATATAAGCTATATATGATTTACATATAAATTAGAACAGAACTCTAGAGATCTGAAAGATACATTTTTATAAAACATAATTAAACTTGTAACTGAATTAAGCCAAGACAAATTTAATCCATACGTGGATCTTTTTTTAGTATTACTGTTTGATTACAAAAAAGGGTAAACTATAAGCGTTTTCGGTATCATATCTCACTGAATAAGTAAACTAGAGACACGATGAGTGAGTACGAAGTAGATTTTATCCTAGACGAAAAAAGTGGTAGAGTTAGCTAGAAGGAGAAAGCGGTCATTGTACTCATTAGTGAGAAGGCCTTTATATTTCACATCACGACCAATTTAAATATAATCAAACTTAACAGTACAGAATCTGCATGTATCAACTTGAGGGGAGTGTAAGAGTATACCTATAAATGTTGTATAGTAACATATTAAGGTGTGGTATGATACACTGCATAGTAGTTCAATGACTTGGGTATACATTTAGAGAGTTTTAAGTTAGGAGTTGTATTAGTAAGATATCAAGAAAGATAAGCATCTTGACTGTGCAAAGTTGATTACAGAAATTAAATCACTAAACATTTTATTTTCACTATCTCATTAAAACATCCATATTTGGTATTGATTTCATTTTGGGTCTAGAATAAGTGTCAACACTATCCCGTTGTTATTCATCATCATAGAGCACGTGGAGCGACTACAACTGGACATGCTGGTTTTGTATGAGTTTTATACTTAGAACCCCCTTGGGGACATTACATTAGAATGAAATTGAAATAAAAAATATTTCTTGGGTTTTAGAGTAATGTTGAGTTTAGCAGCTACTTCTCTTTAATACCCCTTAAGAGGTTGGAGTTAAATAACATCACTACACTTGCACATGTTCACCTCAAAAAGAGAGGGATAGGCTAAAGAGAGAAAAAACTAGAAACATGATGACAGTGAGAAGGATATGAATGAAAATGTAAAACATTAGATGTCTTTAGAGATAGCAAAGCAAGGTTTGACCCTTGTTTATTTTGTAACCATAATCACCCTAGTATTTTTATTTTGCCATAATTCTCCCTTGAATGTCTGTAGTATATAACCGTGATTTAAATGCTCGTATATGAAATGCACTTCTAGATTCTGCTTGGGTGATTAGATATGCTATTAGGGTGATTGGGCTTATTGGGTTTGGGTATCTTAAATGGGGTTCCATTCCCTCATTCCAACCCAATTACTTGTTAGTTAGACTTTTGAGTTGTGTTGGGTTAATTTGGACAGTGTATCAAATAATGGACTACTCTTCATATGAGGAAGAAAACTTGGTGCTTGAGGTTATTGGGGTTGCAACAACTGCTCTAGTTAAGTTGGTCTTGCTTGCAGTGAAGCTTGCAGTGAACTTCACTCAAGGCAAAAGGTATCTCACAGAGATAGGAATAACAACAACTATTCCAGTTAAGATGGTCCAGATTGCAGTAAACCTCATTCAAGGCTAGAAGCAATCTCATAGAGATAGGAATAACCAAAGGCTGGCATGTTTGAGGAAGTTCTACGAAGAAGATTACCACATGCCTGTCATGCCATGATATGTTGAGGAGTTACTTTAGGTAAGATACTGTTAGTGGATTCTTTTGAATTCTCATTGTACGTGGGTTAGTAGTCCCAGTATTTAGGAGTTAGTTAATGTAAAACTCTATTTAAAAAGTATTTCAATTCAATAAAAAAAATGTTGGAAAATACAATATGATTTGTTTTTCCTTTAAGTTTGAATGGTGGAGCTAAGTGGTTTTAGTCCCACATTGGATATGAGGGAATCACAACTCTCCTATATAACTAAATTAAACACTTACTTTGTTGTAATGAGTGTGAGAGTTGGTGGGTCATACGCGCATGTGCGATATGTGCGGCCCATGTGTGTAAGCTAGCTTGGGTGCATGGGCTACCCATGGGCTTGCTCGGCCTAGGAAACCCGCTTATTATTATAAGTCTATGATTGGGGATTCCTTTAAACACTTAGTCATTATTTGGGTTTGGGGTGTCTCTAACAGACGCACCTTAAGGTGTGACTCTTGGTGAATAGGCACTAACTTGAGGTGTGACTCTTGGTGAAGAGTCACTTATGCTCTATATAACCCAATTTCGTTTTCATTTATGATCATCAATTTTTCAGAGTTTTCTTGAGTCTTTTTACAAAGAGAAAATAGACGCAATAAAAGTTTGTTTGGCAGAAAGATAGAAGTGCTTTCTTCTTTCTGCGACTGATCGTTGTATCCTGGGAGACAGGGGTCTATATTCCTGCTAAGCACTGTGCCAGGGGCGAATCTGTCTTTAGGAGATAGTGTGTATACACTAGACTCGATCATCTCCTTAAGAGGTGTTGGTTTTTCATGCAGATAAGGTTACAAAAAAAGGAATAAGATTTTTTACAAAGAAAACTTTTCAGAGTAGTCAAAGGTCTAGGTTGCCTCAATCGAACCATATCCTTTATACAATTTATTATTTTATTTACTTTTTGTTCTCAAATCCTATATAATTCCCTAAACTCCATTAAGTTACAACTAAGTTGGTGACAAGTGGTATCAAAGTGAGGTTTTAATTACATTGTATCCAAAATAAGAAGGCCAAGGAATATCCAGTACTTACCGCCATTAGTATCTTAATTCAAGCATTGATCAATGTGTGCGCAAGGTTTAAAAGGGTACATTATAATGGTGTAACGGGCCAAGACCGTTACCGTTATAACGGTGTTAAGTTATTTTTCGCTAGATGACAAGAAAAAAATGTTATAACGGCTGTTATTTGTCCTGTAACGGTGTTATATTAAAATAACGGTTGCATTTTTGTTTTCTCTATATATAAATATTAATTTTCAATTATAACAACCGTTATAGACGTTATTTTACTTATAACGGTGTTATAACGGCGTTATAGACATTATTTTTTATATTTTAAAAAATAATAAAGAAAAAACCAAAGTATTTATTATTATTGAAATTATTACTTATTACAACATTGAAATAACACACCACACCACACCGACAAAATAAAACATCACACCAAAGCATTAAAAATCACATAAACATCAAATGGAAAATGATTACTCTGAAATGCGACATTGCATTCACTGGTAAACGGAGTTGAACTGATTGGTATCAATTTCAAAGTAGTTTGAAGGTTGGCCATACTCCAGATTGATTTGGTTGAAATCGAAATCAAAATACGCCTCAGGCAACGACTCCATTGGTGTTTGATACATAGGTGTTTGTGACCAATTTTTTGAGAAATCTGTGTCAATAACAGAAGTAGAGTACCTCCTTTGCTCATTGACCTTCGGGTCTTCAACTGATAATTCTCTTTCAAGCTCTTCTGGCCATTCTTCATGTGTTGTCAACAAGGGCTCATCGTCATCTCCAGCAATCCATTCACATAATGGATCTTCTAATAAAATAGCAGACACAGTTATGGGGTCTACACGATAACGTCGACGTCTATCTTCCCTTCTTCTTTCAAGCCGAATATTGTATTGAACAAAGATAAGATCATTGAGTTTCTTTGAAATTAATTGATTTCTAATCTTTGTGTGAATCCTGCCAAAAGTACTCCAGTTCCTTTCACATCCGGACGAAGTACATGTTTGACTTAAAATTCTTACAGCCAACTTTCAAAGTTGAGGCAACTCCACTCCATATGAATTCCACCAATCAACTAAAAAAAAGGCTCAAAGTTTAGTTATAAAATGAATGATAAGTAAATAACATAATCTTAGCATTCGTTATAACGGTGTTATAACGGTATATAACGGTGTATAACGTTCGTTATAAGTGACAAAAAATATTAAAAATAACGTAGCGTTATAGCGGTAACAACAGCCTTTATAGCATAAAATAACGGTCTGTAACAACAAATAACGGGTGTTATTTTTTAGAACGAATCATGGGGTATAACGGAATGGGCTCAGGGCGTTACCGTTATAACAGTTGCTGAAACGGTTATTTAAAACCTTGTGCGTGGGGCAGCTAGAGAAGACCATGGAGTTATTCTCATTGGGTCAAAAAATAATCATTGACAAGATAACTGAATTATTTAGCAATCTCAGCAATCAAGTAGATCAAATTTCTGTCCACCAAACTAAGGAGAACGCCAAAACTTCTCATGGTCTGGCTAGAACCAATAGAGGAAGAACCTATAGAAATCGCATTTTTCATAATTCTAGTTCCACTATCACTTATGCGCCTAAGATTGTCAAACTTGATTTTCCTTGTTTCAACGTAGATAAGATCCAATAAGCTGGTTATGTATAAATTCATCCAATTTCAACAAACGCCAGAATCAAAACCTATTTCGCCAATGTCATTTCATCTTGGAAGTGATGCCCAATTATGGTACCAAATCTTGAAGCAAGAGGTCGAAATCATAACTTGGGGATGTGCTCAACGAAGACTTGTTTTATAGGTTTGGGGAAGATCGGTTCTACGATTTTTTTTTCAATCCAACAAGTTGGTTATGTCATTTGATCAATTCTTCCAATTTAAACAAATGACAGAATCACAACTGGTCTCGCTAGCGTCATTTCATCTTAAAGGTGATTCCCAATTATGGTACTATAGTGGTTTATTTCCAATACTCGACCTAAACCCAGATTTCGAACTTCAGCCTGATTGGATGTAAATGCCAGTTTTGAAACTCAAGCTCAGGTCTCAGCATTCAACCATCACGCATTTACTCAACCTCGCCAGCAAACTCGTGGCGCATTTATGACACATTATGGAACAGTTACAAGGAAAAAGAGTTACTCAAGCCGTTACTCGACCATTATGAAGACCATTATGAAGACTTATCAATACCTGATATTGTAACGTTCCTCATCAATGTAACCAACGGTCATGTTATAAGACCTATCAATAGGACCAGAGAGCTACAAAAAAAGGGAGCTTCTCTGAGACCTTCTAAGAGACATTTTCTACATCTCTCTCTATGTAATAACTAGCAATCATAAACAAAGATCTCTCTCTTTCTAAAATCCTCAGGAGAGGTCGTGGATTTTAACCCATTCAAGGGTTTTCCACGCTAAATCTCGTGTTAGTTATTTTTCGGTTCTTAGCTAATCTTCTATATTTCAAGGGTGTTAGGCACTATCTTCGTCCAATACGAAAATAGGCTATTACATTTGGCGCCATCTGTGGGAACCGCAACGATTAGCCAATGCTCAACAACCGAACCAAAACGCCGAGCTTAAACGTTTGAGGTTCCCGTTCGTCTGCTTTTCTCTCCTATACAAAAGTTGATCTCTCTCTCTCATAACTTCAAAACATTTCAGACAAAACCCTCTCTCTGTCTGTCTCTTCGAATCAGTTTAAATAGTCACATGTACAGCTCTCAAACAAATGGGATATCTAAATAAACAATGGGGATCAGCTGTGATTCAAGGGAAAAAGTTATATTCTTTCTCTCTCTCTACAAAACTCTACCATCTTCGTCTCCAAATCTCTCTCGATTTCAAAATACAGAAGCGAAGATGAAGACCTCAATGTTCACAGCCGTCTTATCTCATCCGTATTTCCAGAAATCTCATCAATAGGGACTCTATCTCATCTGATGATTCCAGATCGATCGTCCCTCATAGAGGATTCTCTACCAATTTAGATCTTCCTCGAGTTCTTGGGGTCGTATGGCCATTTTCAGAAACACTGTTGATGCGCAATGAGGTACAATTTGGCAGATTTGACCAATGAATCGAGCTTGAGCTTCGATCAACATCAACAATGGCTGGTCTCCAATCAATCTCAACAATGAGGTCTCTTTCTATCTCTCTCTTTAAATCGAGCTTGGGAGGTATAAAATCTCGTAAACGAGCTCAAGACAATTGCTCACTCGAGCTCGTCAAAAATTCTCATTACAGTAGGCCGACAACAAAGCTCAAGTTCAAATTAAGAGGCCCACAAAACAACATTTCATGCTCAAGTTCACAAAACAGTTCGTGTTCAATCTGGAAAAATAGTTCGTGCTCATGTTCTCAAGCTCGAATGCGAGCTCTAGTTATTTGCTCACTCGAGCTCAACAACAAACCTCGTTACAAGAGGCCGAAACTTGTCACGAAATCGTTGATTATTATGGTATACACAACATAATGGCGTACTCAATTTTTAGATATGTCGAAGCCATATTGTCATCTCCGGTTGGTAATGGTGTACACAATCTGAAGAGCTATTTTCATAGTGGTATATAGCTGACTCATGTTCATCCTCATGGTTCCTTAACAAAGGCTGCGATGCATCCGTCCTCGTTACCTCCAAAACCTTCAAAAAATTTGAGCGCGACGCCGACATCAATTAGATATGTTATCCACGCCAAGACCGCTCTCGAGCTCGAGAGTCCCAACATCGTCTCGTGCTTAGATATTCTCGCCCTTTCCACCCGAGATCACGTCACAATGAAGGTCAAGCAATAACAGATACTTATGCTTCCAATTGGAACTCGAGCTACTTAAAGCAAGAACGACGATAGCCATAGGATGCGAACAGACTATTGCCCCTGTTATCGATAACTACATTGACGTTGTTATTTGTCAACAGTTCGCGAAGCCCAAATGATATTTGCATTTCGAATTGGTCCACCATCGAACTACCTATAAATCAAGCTCTGCTTCAACAACAACAATACTCCTGATCAGCAACAACAATACCATATTGTTCACCAGTTCGCAAATCAAGATCAGCAACAACAATAACAGAGGTTCTTTGTAACAATGTGCTTCAATCCGTCGATTGGAGTGGTAATTATATTAGAAAGAGATTTGCATCCAGCATTGCTCTGATCTCTCTCTCACTCTATCTAGAATCAAATGGCTTCATCTCTTCTCATCTTCTTCACCATCATACTCTATTTTGGTGATGCCAGACGACAATTTAGACTATGGGTACTTCTGGTGCGTCGGGAAGAACAACGCAAAGGATACTGCATTACAAAATGCGATTGATTGGGCTTGTGGAGGTGGTGGTGCAGATTGTAATCCCATTCAAGAAGGAGGCCCCTATTATGACTGACACAACATTAAAGCCAGTACTAGTTACACGATCAACGATTACTTCATAAAACATAATGGGACCTGAAGGGAGCTGTGATTTAGGGAATACTGCTAATGTCTATAGTCGCAATACAAGTTATGTTAACTACATTTTACCTCTAAGCCGTCACTCATATTCGGGGCGAGCCTGGCCTCAGCTCCAGACCCAACACTCAATCTCATACCTCATCGTTTCAACAACATCACACTACATTATGAAGGCGCTTGAGGTCGAGATACTCGAGGCGATTGCAACTTATTCAAGCTTATACTCGGGGCGAGCCCGACTTCAGATTCAGACTCAATGCTTGATATCATCTTTTCAACAAACCACATTATTAAGGCACTCGAGGTCGAGGTACTCGAGACGAATACAACTTAATCAAGATTATACTCGGGGCGAACCCGAATCCACCTTCATACTCAATGCTTGATATCATCTTTTCAACAACATCACAATTTATTATTAAGGCGCTCGAGGTCGAGGTACTCGAGACGAATAGAACTTAATCAAAATTATACTCGGGGCGAGCCCGATCTCAGATTCAGACTTAATGATCGAACTTATCAAGCCATATTATTAGGGCGCTCGAGGTCGAGGTACTCGAGACGATTACAACTTATTCAAACTTATACTCGGGACGAGCTCGACCTCAGCTTCAGATGGAAAGGTTCAATCTCAACTTCAGGCTCAAGATCAATCAACTTAACTTATACTCGGGACGAGCTTGAGCAAAATCTTATAGCTTGGTTATTGGATTGTCCAATTCGACCAAACAGAACACATGCTATATTTCTACAAGTTGGTTATCGGTTCAACCAGTCCAACCTACATTCAACATTCAATATATCTCATTACAGTCGCTTATTGATACGCCCAATTCAGCCTTTAACTGAGGCCTACAACATAGCTCTTCAAATATACACACTCTCCGAGGGTCACTTATTGAGTCAATCAATTCGATCTGGCAGAGACGCACTATACAGCTATTCAATATTCAAAATATCTCATTACGGTCGCCTATTGATACGCTCAATTCGACCTATGACTGAGACCTACAACATAGCTATTCAAATATATACGCTCTCCGAGGGTTGCTTATTGAGTCAATCAATTTGATCTACCAGAGATGCACTATACAACTATTCAATATAAAAGATATCTCATTACAGTCGCTTATTGATACGCTCAATTCGACCTATGACTGAGACCTACAACATAGTTATTCAAATATGCACGCTCTCCGATGGTCGCTTATTGATTTAATCAATTCGATCTGGCAAAGATGCACTATACAGCTATTCAATATTCAAGATATTTCATTACGGTCGCTTATTGATACGCTCAATTCGACTTGTGACTGAGACCTACAACATAGCTATTCAAATATACACGCTCTCCGAGGGTCGCTTATTGAGTCAATCAATTCGATCTGGCAGAGATGCACTATACAGCTATTCAATATTTAATACATCTCATTACAGTCGCTTATTGATACGCTCAATTCGACCAGTAACTGAGACCTACAACATAACTCTTCTTGTATGTGCTCGAGACATATTATCATACATATATACATACTATCATTATCATCCATTATCATACATTCTACTATATTATCATACATTCTAATACATTATCATACATTCCACTACATCATCATACATTATAATACATTACCATACATTCTCTTGCATTCGAACAATTGGTTATTGGTTCAACCAATCCAACCATGCAGTTTACATATCCAAAGGTCAATGATGTTTCTCAACCAGCACCATTCACTCATCATGCATCTCGTGTTCTTGGCTGAGACAGGGCGAATGTAGTAGCTTATTTCCAATACCCGACCTAAACACAAATTTCGAATTTCAGCCCGATTAGATGTAAAGGCCAATTCTGAAACTTAAGCTCAGGTCTCAGTATTCGACCATTACGCATTTAGTCGACCTCGTCAACAAATACGTGGCGCATTTATGGTATTATGGAGCGGTTACAAGGAAGAAGAGTTACTCAAGCCGTTACTCGACCATTATGAAGACTCATCAATACCTGATATTGTAACGATCCTTATCAATGTAACCAATGGTCATGTTATAAGGCCTATAAATAGGACCAGAGAGCTACAGATAAAGGGGAGCTTCTCTAAGACCTTCTAAGAGACCTTTTCTACATTTCTCTCTATGTAATAACTAGCAATCATAAACAAAGATCTCTCTCTTTCTAAAATCCTCAGGAGAGGTCCTGGTTTTTAACCCATTCAAGGGGTTTCCACGCTAAATCTCGTGTTAGTTATTTTTTTGGTTCTTAGTTAATCTCCTTTATTTTAAGGGTCTAAGGCACTATCTTTGTCCAATACGAAAATAGGCTATTATAGGTACTACATCTAGAAGCAAGAGGAGAAAATCATAATTTTTTGAAGAACTCACTAAATTGCAGTAAAAGGATCATCTAACCTTGATTACCAAATTCAGTTTGAAAAATTCCTTGCAAAGGTTGGTCGTGTTCTCCAAAGTCAATAGGTCAGTTGTTTCATCAATGGCTTAAGAAAGTGTATTAAAACTGAGGCGCAACCCGTAAAACCTTCTACATTATTGGCCGCAATTAGTCTAGCTCGTTTGTATGAATCATGAGACCGTTCACATCAAGGTACAAGTTTAATTATTCTTACTACAGTGAAACAATTAACACTGGCAGAGCTACAATAACGCAGAAATAAAGGGTCAACGAAAAGGATGAAGGGGATATCTATATGGCACCAGACACATGAATGATTGCTTAATTGTTTTTAAGTCACCCTTAAGGACATGGATGAATTTAAGAGGAGAAGAATTGTTACGGCTATTATCTAGGAATAAATTAGATTTAGGAATGTATTCTCAGGGACGCGCACATATACTTAGAGAGAGAGGACGACACCACTCTCTCCACGTTTATTTTCTTTTCTTTTTAGTACTTGATGTTATAGGTTAGTGACTTAACTACTGGAGAAGAAGATCTCCTTAGTTTAAACCTAATGTAAGTAGAATTAGGGTTATATGTTTCCTACTTCTATAAAAGCCTCATTAGGTTAGTTTTCTATTCACTGTTATTTTGGTTATTGAAGGTATTAGATTATAGGCATGTTTGGATACTCTCTAAAACTGGGATAGTTCAGTTCAGAACTGTTTTAGATGATAAAACCAGTATTTGAAAATACGTGGGACTTAAGTTTTTGAGTTTTACTTTGAACTAGTCTGCTCCAAAATTTGAGGAAAACCAATTCTTTCTGGGGAACAACTTCAACACGTTTTTAAACAGAACGAGTTTACTATCTTTTTAAAATTTCCAAAGTTTTCTCTCTTCTCCAACTTGTCACTCGAAGGCTTTCTCTCTTCTTCAACTTTTCCAGTGAAGACAAAGACTCCCAAAAGAAAACTAGGTATGCTTCCTTTTATGTCTTCAAGAATCGACTCTCTCTTTCTCTATAGAAATATAGCTGCCATGAATTTTCTCTCTCTAGAAACAGAGCTGCGATGAATTTCATACTAGCTTCCTAAGAAAACCTTTTATCGGATGCTTTAGACTGTCACTACAATTTTTAAGGTTTAAGCTTTGAAAATCCCCAAATTCAATTTCAAGGGTTTAAGAAATGGGAGGAAAATATCCTCATAGGAAGGTGAAGAAGAGAAGACTCTCTCACAAAATACCTGGCAGAGACAAATTTGAAGTCAAATGAGACGATGCCATCTACGATTCGCTTAAGAAGGTAGAGTCTGGAGTGGAAGCAGAGATGAATCCTTCGTCCTTGGATTCTTTGGGATGGGGCAGTTCTATTGTATGCATTGCGATCGATATTTCCTAATGGTGAGATCATTTTCGCACCCAAAAAGTGTATGAAGATAATGGCAGGACCTTCACCACATAAACAATTGGATGCAGATTTAGCTGTTGGAATGGAAATTCCTGACAATGGTCCAAAGCTAATGTCCATGTGAAATTCTCGAATATAAACTATTGTTCAATGTAATATCCTATTTCAATGTCATATACTATTATCTTATAGCTTAGCAATGATAAATTTTCCCACGAGTTGTGAAGAATTAAAGTAGTTTTGATCATCTATTTTTCCAACACTCTCTTTGTTTCATGATTAAAGTGCTGATTAAAGCTATCTTAAATTATTGCAGGGGAAATGCTTGAAGCAAACCAATAATCCCACCAACTGTAAGCGTATCGATCTCTCAATCTCTTTTGAGTAAACTATATTTCCTAATTTTAAATTCGTTGCTTCAAAATAAACTTATGTTTAATGGCGTGTGGTGATGTATTTGTTTTCAGCTTGCAAGGCTAGAGGAGCTACTCTTCGAGTTCATTTTAAGGTACGTCAATTGGTTCAACGTTAATGATTTATGGGATCTGTTGAGGTAAAATAGATTTGTACTTACAAAAGACTCAATAATTTTAAATCCCATGATGAGACCATATGACCTTATTTCCCAACCTTTTAATTTTCTTCTTATAAAGCCTAGGGACATCATTTATTTTTCCCCTTTTTGTTTGTGGATCATGGGCATATTGCTGTATTTCTCATAACTAAACTACAATATTTAAGGGGATTTGAAAGTAAGTTAGAAACAAATAACCCCAAGGGCCAAAACACCATGATCCTATCTTCTGTATTCCTCTTTGCCACATCCTCTTTGCATTCAATATGTTGAGAAATAAAAATCATAAATTTTTTGCAACATAAAATGTTTTAGCTTACAATTAGACAGTTTGTATGTTGCTTCTTGAGAATAGATGAGTTTGAATGTTGAATTACGCTAGTGTGCCAACTTTTAGTACATTAGTACAAAAACTCAAGTGTGCCAATTTAGTTTATGTACACTAGTGTATTGCATCCACGATGCAAGTACTCAAGTCCACGACTAACGCCAACCACAATTTTGCTTTCCCCATGGAAGGCTTGAACTTGTTTCTAATGGATTATTCTTGTAGATGAATATTTTAAGAAAACCGTTGGACATGAATTCATAGATAAGCGTTCTTTTAAACCCATCAAAGCAGAATCCTTGCAAGCTCAACTTTTACATGTGAAGTTCAGCTAATGCTTGCCACTTCATTTATAAAATCTTCCATGTCACCTTTCGACTCTCTTATCACCTTCAAAACTACTAGCCGGCTGTCAAGAAGTTTCCCTTTGAAGACACCACCAAAGCCATCTTGACCCAATTTTTCTTTGAACGAGTCTATTATTCTTCTAATATCTGAGTAGGTGTACCTTTTAGGAGCCATGAATCCATTAGTTCGTAAGAATTCCTCCACTTTTTCAACATTTTTTGATATCTTCTGAAACATAATTGAATTCACTGATGAGTACTTCCTTCTCCAACATACACATGCAAGTATAATCAGAAGGCTAAATCCAAAAATTGGTCCTATTATTGTAAGTAAAAGGAAAGAAGAATGATTAGTTACACGGCCAATACATTTCACCACAAAGTCAATGGATAATAAAAACGTCAGGTCTTAGAGTTCACCAAAATGCCATAGCTCTAACGCCTTATTCTATTCTTTAAGGTGAATTTTTTCTTTTGTCACGCTAGATGAGTGGTTGCCTAATACCCCCACTAGTATCAAGTACTAGTATAGCTCGAAGATAAATATCTTGAATCCGCAGGATAATATCAGAGAGAATGAATGCAAACATTTTAAAGCTGCCAAAACGGATACCTGTACTTTAGTTTGAGATTATGTAAAAGTAGAATATTGTTTTTGAACTCTTCCTACTTGTTGTATAATTTAAAAGTATATATGTCTATACTTTGGCTTCATATATGAAGGTCAATAAATAACATACCTAATGCAATATTCCTCTTGCTCAAGTTGGTTGAGTTTCCAAGATTAGTTAAGTGAGCTAAGTAATCCATATCGCTTTTGTTTTCGTACTTTTACAAAAATCCACTACCATAGGAATGCATAAATTACAAACATTTAAGTGGTAAACTTGGTTTTGTATAGTTATTTTGTAAAATTAAGGGGCCAATCGAGAGCTACAAAAGTAACATACTGTACTTTAACCCATGAAAAACCTTAAACAAACTGAACCCTTGTAGTATGTTTGGTAGGATTGTAATTGCAACTACCTAAAATAGGCTAGGTTTTTCATACGTTAGATAAGACTATTTTGGGTATATTAGATAGATACCAAAACAAAAATTGGCTTGATTTGAGAAGAATATATAGTGATTCAGTTTATTTCATATTGCATGGTGATTTATGGATTTTGCTGTAATTTTTTTTTCATCCATCTTGTGAAGATGGACTAAACCACCAACAACATGATATATTTTTTTAAGTAATCTAAAATCTAACTTTGATTCATAATTGTAGCCCCACCTATGGAAAATGTTGGCACTTCCAACAATCTTTGAGGTAGAACTGAGTGGACCTCGCTGATAGATCTATCCTTCCTTGATCTCATGTTATAACAAGTACGTGCAGGGTAATGAAATGAAAGTCGTTTATGAAGATTGTGTGTGGTTGAAATGACAAAAAAAAAATGAATGAAAAGTATAAAAATATGAGCTCTGATAAGGAGGTCTTGAAAAATCGACATAAGAAGTTAAGAAATATCTACACAATTTTGAAGGCTCTCCTGGACAAAAGTGGATTTGGATGGGATGATGAAAAACAAATGGTGACAGCTGAAACTTACATTTGGAATAATTATCTAAAGGTGTGTAACCTTATAATACTTCAAACTTAAAATTTATTATTTAAAATAAACTATTAATTTACACACGATAAAATACAGGAGCATCCTGAAGCTAAACCTATGCAAACTAAAACAATGTTGAACTACCACGATCTTGATGAGATTTGTGGAAAATAAACAATAATAGGAAAATACGCTCGTTCGGCTAAAGATCTGAAGTCTAGAAAGTTAAGGGATGTTAACATAACTCAAGTTCAAGATTCTTCAAATGATAAAGCCGTGGAAGATGATTCACCTCTTGTAAACAATGAAGTAGGAAAAAATAAGAAGAAGAGAAAAAAAATGCAAACTGGCAGAAATGACGTCAACTGCTGAAGATAGCAAAAAAAGGAAAAATAATACTGGTGAAGGCATGATTGATGCTTTGAAGTCAATTGCATCCGCAGTTGGTGGAATGAAAAATAGGAGATATGAGGGTGAAAAGAAACCAAATGTCATTGAAGTGCTTGACACTATTTCTGGTTTATCAAAGGGTGATTACTTAAAAGCTTGCGATCATCTCTAGGATGAAGGAAAAATGAGAATGTTTCTTAACCTAGCCAAAAATAAATGAAGACGTGGTTGATGCGGAAAATAAATCCTAAGAAAGACAATTAGGATTGCAACCCCTAAAATTATTTTGTATTAGTTTAGTTATTATTTAAATAAGACCTTTCGTCATTGATTTGTTAGTTCATTTCAACTTTAATGTAATATTACACAATAAATTGGCAATAGATTATCTTATTATTAGTTTTGATATAAATTATTAAAGTTTAAAATCATTCATTTATTTCCAATTGTATAACTATTTAAAATTTTGAATGTTAATTTATTGATTATATACAATGGATGATTTATAAAAATACAGGAAGTAAAGTACGATGGGTGACTATGATTCTGATGAAGGGGATATGATTACCTAGGTTATAACTGTAGTTGCAGTGACAACTTCTCATTACTACGTGAATCATATTTCAAAGGAACCATGTCGGGATTTTAAATTAACTGGTTAATAATACATCGCCGAGTTAGTAATTGATAATCCTAGCTTGTTCGGGTATATGAAAACCTTCGTATGAATAGACTTGTATTTCAAAAGTTGTGTGATATTTTAAGAACGGAAGGTTCTTTGCGAGATACGAGAGGAGTTGACGTTGATGAGCAAGTAGCAATGTTTTTATATGTTATTGGTCATGGAGAATGCAATAAAATAGTTCAAGAATGATATCAACATTCTGGAGAAACTATTAGTCGTCACTTCAACACTATTTTAGGAGTTGTTGTTTCTCTTATACCAAAATTCTTGCTGCCTGATACTCCGAACGATATCTTAAATGATCCAAGATTTTTTTCCATATTTTAAGGTTATAATTTTATTAAAAATTGACTTTATTTTTGAATTTCTTACTCTGACATTTTATGCAATTTTCATAAGGATTGCGTGGGGGCAATAGATGGAACACACATCCCTGCACTTATAAACACTGATAATCAGGGAGCTTTTCACATTCGAAAAGGCAGTATTACATAATGCTTTAGCCACATGTTCATTCAATTTGTAATTTCAGTATGTTTTGGCGGGCTCATAAGGTTTGGCTTCAGACTCACGTATAATACAATCAGCTTTGACAAGGGAAGATAAAATTTAAATCCCTGAAGGTATTAGTTATTAACCTTCAGGTGTAAAAGTATGTTATAATTAAATTCGAATAAATGCTAAATATTAATGCAGTAGCTTATTCCGCATCTCGGACTCAAGCTCCATCTTCGACCATCATACAACCATCGACCTCATCAACATACACGTGACACATCTTATGACACATTACAGTTGCAGAGTTCTATTTATCACTTTCAACCTCTACATCAACAGTTCGAGTCAACAAACGCACCGTCATCAATGAAGCCATTACAAAATAGCAAGATCATACCGTTACACAATCAGTTCAAGGATGATCAAATATATCTATATTGTAACGTCCATCATTAAGAATAATAATGGTCGTCAAACAGTCATATTATAAGACCTATAAATAGGATAATAGAAGTTCAGATGAGGGATGGATGAATGCTCATTTAACACTCTATACTAAAATACTAGAGCATCTCTTATAATAGCTAGCAACTATCAATACCATTTTTCTTTCTAAATCCTCAAAAGAGGTCATTGTTTTTAACATATTCAAAAGTTTTCCACGCTAAAATTTGTGCTAGTATTCGTTCATTATTCATATAGATGCTCTGAATATCCTTGGTGTAAAGGCTAACTTCGAGGTATGAAATTAAGCTATTACAATATATAAATATAAATATAAATATAAATATAAATATATATATATATATATATTTATTTATTTAAAAGGAAGTACTATCTCATCGATGTAGGCTTTGCAAACATACAAAGTTTTCTTGCGCCATTTCGCGGTGTTCGATATCATTTAAGCGAATTTACGGGTTGTGATAAATCATGTAATGCAAAGGAGTTATACAATCACTGACACTCTTTCGGCCAGAAATGTTATAAAACACATTTTTGGCATATTAAAAGCTCGCTTTGCTATATTAAGAATAGCTCCTCCCTATCCATTTGAAACACATGTGAAGATTATTATTGTATGTTGCATCATACATAATCACATAAGAAGGGAGAACATAAATGATTGGCTATTTAGTGAAATAGAAGAAGATGACAGCGAAGATGAAGGCGAAGAAAATCAAGTGCAAATATAGGGAGCCGGTAGTACTTCTCGAATAGTACAACGTGAAAGCGCAATTCAATTGAGACAAGCAATTGCAAATGTAATGTGGAATGACGAGCAAAGTGAAGAAAAAAAAATGTGGTTTTCATAAAAATTTTTGAATAATAATGCAATAAGTAATATTATAATCACTTGCATATATTGATGTTTTTTCTTATAAATAATTTTGAGTACATGTATTGAAATTTTTATTAAATTTAATTTGAGTATTTTATTAGAAAAAGTTAATTTTTTTTAAGAACTGGTTTATGATATAATTGTCCAAACAACGTATAAGCCAGAACCAGGATAACTGGTAAAAATTACTAAATATCATATTAAAACTGAACTGGTTCAAGTTTATACATACCCAGGATAGGCCAGACAGGTTTATCCTTGGCTGGCCCTAAAAATTTAGTATCCAAACAGCCCAATAAGGCTATTTGGGGATTAGGGTTATTCAAGTTATTCAAAAGCGAAAGAGTTTAGAGTTTATCCTTGTTAATTATGTTTTGATCTCAATTCCATATTCGCATCATAAATGGTATTAAAGTCTATCCTTGACCACACGATCATGGGCAAATAATTTTGAGAAGACGATGAGTATTGTGAAGGAGAAGGAGATTAGGGAGGGAAGGAAGACGAAGGTTGGCTCGAATGAGAGGTCAGTCGACGTCATGGTTGCTACTACAAGAGTGATAAAGAAGACTCGATGGAGGACGAATTCGAAGATGAAGAAGATAATGATGATGAAGTCGTGATCGTCTTAACAAATCAAATTGGGGAATTTACTTCCACTTTTCTCAACATAAAGAGGGTGATAAAAGATATACAGGAGACGATGGATGAAAACTAGCTGTTAATTGCGACTTGTGGGAGCGCGTAGTTAAAAATTCGCAAACCCAAAAGGCACCAATAATGGGCGTTGAAGAATCAGGAGCTTACAGACGGGGAACGACGAGAGGGTGGGTGTATCTATCAACAACAAAGGTCGGTTAGGGTCGGGGTTGAGGACATGATCACGATTGTCCCGTCGTACGTAATGGAGGCCGGTCGATTCCGAGAGGAACAACACAAAATTTGCCGCTAATCGGTGTTCATAGACACCCACCGAAGGTAGGAAGGACGGTGGGGACAGGCATCACAGTAATGACAAAGTGGGTCGCGAGGGGCAGAGGTGCAAATTTGTTGCAGAAATCGAAGGAGATGGGACCATGGAACTCTAACATTGTCCCGGGTACTGCATATCCCGTGCCCACAATTCTAAATCTCGAGGAAAACATAGACAAGATCGGGCAAGGCCTATAACAAGCAGGCAGGGGTGAACCCGGTTATACATAAGTAGGTTAGCATGAGGGTGCTTGCAATTCAAGGTAGATCCGACACTTTGAAAGGGAAGGACCACGATGGTTATCGTATCACTTGTTACACCCAAGTCCTCCTCACCATGTTGCGTCAGTATCCTAATTCATGACGTTAACACTATTTGTACCATCGCCTTTGACACGTCACACGATATGTCAGCCGCTCGATGTAAGCCATCAAATGATAGGGATGGGTCAAGGACCTATGCAACAATTTTGCCAATAACACAAAAGCTTGTGACGTCAGCCTATGTGCTTCCTACGGTGACATCAGTTTTTAGACCCCACAATATGTCAGCACTTGAAAATAAGTTAGTATGAGATCATGTGTTGACACCAACACTCAGCTTGTGGAGTTAAACCAAGGTTTAAAAGGGTACGTTATAACGGTGTAACGGGCAAAGGCCATTACCGTTATAGCCGTTATAACGGTGTTACATTATATTTCGCTAGATGACAAGAATAAAATGTTATAACGGCCGTTATTTGTCCTGTAACGGTGTCATATTAAAATAACTGTTGTGTTTTTATTTTATTTATATATAAATATTAATTTTTAATTATAACAACCGTTATAGACGTTATTTTACAAATAACGGCGTTATAAACGTTATTTTTTATATTTAAAAGGATAATAAAGGAAAAAACTAAAGTACTTATTATTATTAAAGTTATTACTTATTACAACATTGAAATAACACACCACACCACACCGACAAAATTAAACATCACACCAAAGCATTAAACATCACACCAGAGCATTAAAAATCACATAAACATCAAAAGGAAAATGATTATTCTGGAATGCGACATTGCATTTACTGGTAAACGGAGTCGAACTGATTGGTATCAAATTCAGAGTAGTTTGAAGGTTGGCCATGCTCCAGATTGATTTGGTTAAAATCAAAATCAAAATACGCCTCAGGCAATGGCTCTATTGGTGTTTGATACATAGGTGCTTGTGACCAATTTTTTGGGAAATCTGTGTCAATAACAGAAGTAGAGTACCTCCTTTACTCATTGACCTCCGGGTCTTCAGCTGATAATTCTCTTTCAAGCTCTTCTGGCCATTCTTCATGTGTTGGCAACAAAGGCTCATCGTCATCTCCAGCAATCCATTCACATAATGGATCTTCCAATAAAATAGCAGACACACTTATGGGGTCTACACGATAACGTCGATGTCTATCTTCCCTTCTTCTTTCAAGCCGAATATTATATTAAACAAAGACAAGGTCATTGAGTTTCTTTGAAAGTAATCTATTTCTAATATTTGTGTGGATCTTGTCAAAGGTACTCCAGTTCCTTTCACATCCGGACGAAGTGCATGTTTGACTTAAAATTCTTACAGCCAACTTTTGAAGTTGAGGCAACTCCACTCCATATGAATTCCACCAATCAGCTAAAAAAATTAGCTTAAAGCTTTGTTAGAAAATGAATGATAAGTAAATAACATAATCTTATAGTAGATAATTTAAGAACTCACTAGGACTTCCTTGTTGAGCTGCTATGTGTGCAGCTCCTGTCAAAGGTACTCCAGTTCCTTTCACATCCGGACGAAGTACATGTTTGACTTAAAATTCTTACAACCAACTTTTGAAGTTGAGGCAACTCCACTCCATATGAATTTCACCAATCAACTAAGAAAATTGGCTTAAAGTTTTGTTAGAAAATGAATGATAAGTAAATAACATAATCTTATAGTAAATAATTTTAGAACTCACTAGGACTTCCTTGTTGAGATGCTATGTGTGCAGCTTCTGACCCCATACAGCCTGGCTTGAAAGGAAGTTTTCCTATCTGTGTAAAATAAAAAATATTATATTATATTAATTAAATAATAATAACATGCATATATAAATTTTTGTGTAATGGACTTTGAATACCTCTAACATTACTTGTGCCTGCTCAAGTGGGGTTGATATCGTCTTTACAATCAAATTGTTCAATGCTAAGGTCGGGTGACACATGACATTTTCATTTGAGAAAGTGGAAGGAAAGAACATGCAATATGGGTTAAGTATATAACCAGCAACATGCAAATCTGAATGAAGTTGTTCTTTCCACCTATGATCGAATATCTTACAAGCATTAGCACTTCGTCGTGGACTAAGAAAAGTTGTTATCACGGCTCCTGATGTGCACAAAGCATCGAAAAGATACCTCATCGTTGGTTTGTCGCAGTCCACTAATCGCAAGACTTTTAATAATGGTTCTACCATTGCAACAGCACTCCTGGTTTTTTCCAAAAATCATCAGACATAACACTTTTTTTGGACAGCTTTACTCGTTGATAGTTTTGCATAGCTTGATTCTCTATACTCGATATCCACAAAAAGCTGTTGAAGATGAACTTGATTTTCCATAATACTACGAATTGCGATGAAACTTGTTGCAAACCGAGTTAGAGAAGGGCGAATAAGATTACGACGGTTTGAGTGCCCTCTGAACTTGGCAATGACCCATGCATGAGCATAAACAAACTTCGATATTTTCCTCACATCTCCAATGGTATCCTTTAACCAACTGAATGACTCTAAATCCTCTAGCACAAGGTCAATCACATGGGTTGCACAAGCAGCCCAATATATATGATGATACTCGATAGCTAGTCTCCTACCAGTAGCTTTAAAATTTGATCCTTGGTCTGTCACTATTTGAACGATATTTTCAGCTCAAACATAATCGATTATATCTTTAAACAAGGTTATCAAGTAATCAGCCGTTAAACGATTGTCATCAATATCAACGCTCTTCAAAAAAGTGATACTTGCCCAACAATGATATTTTTATGTTAGTATTGTTATATAAACCACTAAAATTTCCAAATCACAAGTATTCATTATTCTTTAACTTTAAGTATATACCTGATGGGCAATAGACAAGAAAATTGACGAGTATATGCCTCGCCTTGCCCTTCCAACTATCTGCCATTAGGGTGCAACCATAGTCCTTCCAATATAATCTCTGTCTTTAAATCACTGTTTCTTCTATTCTCCATTTTTCCTTTTGTAGAAATGGGTTAGCAATTTCATAAGCCGTTGGAGGTCGAAAAGTCTTACCATAATTTGCAACCGAGTTAAAAGCTTCATGGTACGATTGCGACGAAGCAACATTAAAGGGGATAACATTTTCGTAGAACATCGATGTTATTTTGCCACATGCATACTCCCTAGAACTCGACCCACCACCCATCATGTTCGGAATGGTTTGTTGAGTTTCTCGTCGTGGATTTCGTGAGTGTAATCAACAGAGTGTTGAGCTGGAGCTCTTAATGATGATGATGATGATCGCGATGCTAACCCTTCGTTTGAGTCTCTGCCACGACGAAATAACCTACTAAGTAGCCCCGTACTTCTAGTCCTTGTAGGTTGAGATTCACCCCCACTTCCTTTTTCGGGATGATAATCGGGTTCACTGGCATCTCCAAAACTATCAGTGATATCTTCAACTTCATCACTGTCATCTTGCGACGATCCTTGGGGTTCCCAATCCCGCAGTTGTCGGCGAGAATGCTTGTTTTGCCTCATTTCTTGAAGAGCCTGAATAGCAAGCTTTCGTAAATCGGTTGGTGCATTTGGGCACTCGATAACAGATCCACGATGAGTTGATAAATGTTCCTTAAAGCGGGTAATACCAGCGGTTATGACCTTGTTGCAGTAATTGCATTGAACAGCTTTTGGTCCAACCTTAACGCAATGATCATAGAAATCCCCTGCACTTCTTGACATCCTATAGGTTTACCAATAAAATATTATAAATTAGTACGATAAGACAATAAATTCATTTTAAGCTAAATACCATAGAAGATGGATACATGTTTAATTTTAAGCTAATTTTAAACTAATTAAAACTATGGATACCTTTCTTACTTGATTTTGAAAAATTCTTAAGAGTGGTAGTGAAATGGATGCATGCTTAAGTCACGATGCCAAATATTTATAGAAGATCACAAGAAATGATTCGACAAACATATTATTTTTTATGCCAGTGGTAACGTGGTTTCACTTTCGGTTGCTTTTATTAATTTTTTATACCAGTGGTAACGTGGTTTGCTAGATTATTTTTTATTTTAGATCATAATCAGTGGTCTACCATTTAAATAATGATTTCATCATATCATAAAAAATTATTCTACAAGCATAATTCACTTTCGGTTGCTTTTATTATTATTTTTTATGCCAGTGGTAACATGGTTTGCTAGATTATTGTTTATTTCAGATCATAATGGGTGGCCTACCACTTAAATAATGATTTCATCATATCATAACAAATCATTCTACAAGCATAGTTAACTTTCGGTTGCTTTTATTATTATTTTGTATGTCAGTGGTAACGTGGTTTGCTAGATTTTTTTTTAGATCATAATGGGTGGCCTACCACTTAAATAATGATTTCATCATATCATAAGAAATCATTCTACAAGCATAGTTAACTTTCGGTTGCTTTTATTATTATTTTGTATGTCAGTGGTAACGTGGTTTGTTAGATTTTTTTTTTAGATCATAATGGGTGGCCTACCACTTAAATAATGATTTCATCATATAATAAAAAATTATTCTACAAGCATAGTTCACTTTCGGTTGCTTGTGTTATTATTTTTTATGCCAGTGGTAACGTGGTTTGCTAGATTAATTTTTATTTCAGATCATAATGGGTGGCCTACCACTTAAATAATGATTTCATCATATCATAAAAAATAATTCTACAAGCATAGTTCACTTTCGGTTGCTTTTATTATTTATTTTTATGCTAATGGTAATGTGGTTTGCTAGATTATTTTTTATTTCAGATCATAATGGGTGGCCTACCACTTAACTAGTGATTTCATCATATCACAAGAAATAATTCTACAAGGCTACAAGCATAGCAAAGCCTGCCACTTTCAGTTACTTTTATTAGTTTTTTTTATGCCAGTGGTTTGCCTATTACTTAAATAGTTATATAACGGCATATAAGGATGTTATAACGGTATATAACGGTGTATAACGTTCGTTATAAGTGAAGAAAAACATTAAAAATAACGTAGCGTTATAACGGTAACAACAGCCGTTATAGCATAAAATAACGGTCTGTAACAACAAATAACGGGTGTTATTTTTTAGAACGGAACATGGGGTATAACGGAACGGGCACAGGGCGTTACCGTTATAACGGTTATTTAAAACCTTGAGTTAAACCTAATAAAGGGCATGCCGCTGGGCATGCAACCCCCTAGGCATTCCAAGGGCATGCCGTTGGGTACATTGGAAGGCATGCCTTAAGTAAATTATGGCAAGAAAATATGCTCCAGCAGCTTGAAAGCAAGGGAAGGGACCGGGGAACCAAAAGGAAGCCTCCGTTCACCGATCAGCCTTAGGAGAACTTCATCGCATATTGCGGCAGTCCCACTACCTCATTTTATTCACTTTTTAGGCGTTCTACAACGTCAAGATGTTGCTAACGAAATAATACCTCCACACTAGGGTATGACCCAGGGCTACGGCAAGTACCAGGACGGGTTCAGAGTTTGAAGAATATGTCAGCAACTAAGAATGCTACGTCAAATGTTTTCTGCTTGTAGTTTTTGATTCCAACTTTAAAATTTGCAGACAATTTTTTTCAAAGTTAGGGAGAGATGATGTATCACATCACGGTGTTTTAATGGACACGTACGTTTACTTAGAGAGATGGCATCTGTCTCTAGGATGATTAGTCATTGTCATTCTCAACCCCTGAATTTTTTTTGGGTATTTAAGGGGTATTTGGTAATTTTACTTATATTAATTTCCGAATGCATATTTTCTTGTGGGCTTCAACTCTTAAAACTCTTCCCAACTCAACTGGGCTTGAATGGAGCAGGGTTATGGGGTATCCGCCATCCTCTAGCCCACACCCCCCCTCCACACAGATACACACACACACACACACACACACACACACACACACACACACACACACAATTCGCCCATGGCCATTCTCTCCGCGTTTATTTTCTTGATGTTATAGGTTAGTAGCTTAATTGCTGGAGAATGTCTCCTTAGTTTAAACCTAATATTAATAGAATTAGGGTTAGAGGCTTCCTACTTCTATAAAAGCCTCCTTAGGTTAGTTTTCTATTTATTATAATTTTTGTTGTTGAAGTTATTGGGTTATAGGGTTATTTGGGGATAAGGGTTATTTAAGTAATTCAATAAGTATGTTTCGATCTCAATTCCATATTCGCATCAATTAGTATTCTACAATAATATGTTAATTGGTGCTCCTTTAGGTAAGTTATTGTTAATGGATTCTTTTGAATTCTTTTCTTGGTACCTGAGTTAGTAGTCCTAGTATTTAGGTTAATAGTCCTAGTATCTATGATTTTAGTTAATGTAAAATACTATTTAAAGCATGGTACAACTTGGGTGAGTTGTATCATGCCTCGATCTGATCCAGTCCGAGTTAGGCTAAAAATCGGAAAAAATGCAACTCAGACAAACTCGGGCGAGTTTTGGTGAATTGTCTTGGATTGGATCATGGGTTCATTGATTTTTTTAATAATTTATTTTGGCAATTTTATTTTAAAATGTAGTATTTGCTTAAAAGAAAAGTAATATAGTATTTAGTTTAATGCCCGATTAGGGAGTGCATTCTTATCATTGAGGCTTTGAATGATTTGGTTAAGCAAATGAGTAATCCGACCATCTACATGTTTGATTATGTAACTCGTATTACCTTCTAATAAATAAATAAATTATGTAGCTCATATTTCTAGTATTTTGGTGTGGTATGGTATGGTATTTTTGCATCATTTGTGTTTGCATATTTGAACTATATGTATCTTTGGTGTAGATTGTACTTGCGTATTTGGTGTGGATTGTACTACAGCAACTCCAATATTGTATTTTGAATGATTATTTGAGCTGAAAAAATAACAAATAACAACTATGGTAACATATATAATATTTTATGCTAAAAATACCAACTCAGACCAATTAGGGTCTGGGTCAGCCAGTCTAGCTCTGAATAAGCCGTAGGTAATCCATATCCCGAATCCGAGTTTATGAACAATGATTAAAAATGTATTTTATCCCAATTGCAAATCAAATCACATGTAAGCATCTTTACCGCCGGAGAAGAACCTCAAACCAAAAAACCTAATCTATAACTGTAGGGACTTATCCCTCGACCTCATTCATAATCGAGCTCACTCAGTTTGATTCACCTCCATCTCAGGATCACACAATTTTAACACTTAACACTCCAGTCAACATTCTAACCAACCTCACGAACTACTTAAGAACGTGGGTTGAGCTAAACTTGGAAAACGTTATTCAGTCAAAGACACCTGTCTCCCACGAACTTGTCAGTTATTTAGATAAGCATCATTAGCCACATTATTTGGAAGACGTGCTCCAGCACGACGAAGAGCTGTGGGAAAAGCCTATATAAACAAAAAGTTCTATAAGAGACAAGTACCGAAAAAATTACTTAAACCCTTATTTACGAGATCAAAAGCATTTTTATATTCTAAAGATCACTTGTAATAAAGATATCCACCTCAAGCAATAAATATACTGTTACAAAAATCCTCCATACGAGGTCGTGGCTTTTTACCTATTCAGAGGTTTTCCACGCTAAAAGCACCTGTTTTCATTTCTTACTTTCTAGTAGAGTATTGTAACAGGTTCATTGGTGTGATAGTTAATTCCTAATCGTATCGAGCTACGGAATTTGGCCATTATATTTGGCGCCATCTGTGGGAAAGATTGTATTTCCACGATACCCTAAGGCAGTCATTCAATACAATTTTAAACTATGGTTTCTTTCAGACTACAGGCCGCAGGAACTCAGCTCAAAATTTATGTAGATCCGGGACAACTCACCGAGTTACAGGCGAATCTCCACGCAGAAGCAGAGAAACGCGCCGAACTCGAACTTTAATTGACAAAGAATCACGAGCTCCAAGAGAAAGAACTCGATGCAGAACTGTACTCGAGGCTCTGCAAAATACTCAGCCAGCTCCTCCAGCCAGGGGTCACGATCAACTTCCAGAGACCTCCCGCATTTCGGCAAGGGAAAAGTTAGGACCTCGGGGAGTCACCAGTAAAAAAATCTCCAAAAATCTACCATATGGGCCACAACCCTCCATCCATTTGGGAGGAGAAGTCCAATCAGAAATTAGTCGGGGTCACCAGATTTCAATTCATTAGGAGGAAGACCAGCAACCTCTCCATCAGATTCCAGCACGAGACTGTTTGAGTGAAGGTACAAGGACTCATCATCCCCTTTCAGCATATCCAACAATTCAACTAACACGTCATTACGTCACAAAAAAACATATGGATCAACGAATTAAGGAGCCGATCGAGGCACAAGTTCTGGGTACTACCAGCGACACCACGACGTTACAAGGTAGTCTGATTGCCAAAGAACTAATTGATATGGAAATACCGAAAGGTTTCCATACTCCCCAAATTTAAAAGTACAAAGGTACGGACCCGAAGGAGCATATCCAGCAATATCGCGATTCATTGGGGTTGTACTCCAATCTCAGCCACATTCTCTGCCGATTGTTCACCACAAGTTTACAGGAAGAGCCATTCCGATGATTCCACTCTCTTCCTAAGGAATCTATCTTTACATTTTATCAGCTGCAGAAATAGTTCATCAAAACATATGCCCACAACAGAGACAAAGAGGAGAACTTGTATTCTCTAATCGGTCTTAAGCCGTCACATGGAGAAAAGCTTGAAGATTTTTCAAAAAAATTCCTAGAGCTCGCAAGAAAGGTAGATAACCTCGACCAAAAGATAGCTACGACTGCATTCACCAATGCTCTCCGGCTCGATTGCAAAGCCAAGGAATACCTCTTCCTTAACAAACCTATGACGTTGGAGGAGATGATCACCAAGGTTAACGGTTCCGTCGACTTAGAGAGGATGATGTCTGAGCGACAAAAGTTTACTAAGTCTGACCTCTCCACCAAGTCCCCATCTGTAGAGCAGACCAGTGAGCCTAAGAAGGAACAGGGAGACCATAAACGCACCAAGGGAAATACTGAGTACCCTTGGAGAAGTGGTCCGTAAAAAAGAAACCCATCCTCCCAAAGCTGAACGTCCGAGTCTCTACACTTTTTCCACTACTGTTAAAAGACCTGCTCTACCGTACCTCCCGACCACTAGAGCGTTATCATTACTGTTTAACTCACTACCGTTTTGTCTCCAAATCTTCAGACCGCTACCGTTGGCTATTCCTATTACTCCAAGGATGTACCAGACGAGGAAAGGTCCAGCCAACCGCGGAAGTCACATGGATACCATAATGTGAAGCAACTTTTCAGGATCTCAAAATCTATTTGGGGAGGTCTCCCATAATGAGCATCCCAGTAGGAAATAAGGAACTGATAATCTACCTAGCAGTCACCGATACTTCTCTCAGCTCGGTTCTTATTCGCCTGGAAGGGAAAATCAAGAAACAAGTCTTCTTCATCAGCAAAATACTTACACCAGCAGAAAAAAGGTACTCTAAATCTGATAAACTTCTTCTCACCCTTGTTTACACTTTGCAGAAACTCAAGCACTACTTCCATGCGCATTCCGCCAAAGTGATGACAAACTACCCACTTCGGGAAGTTCTGTCCAAAAAAGAGAAGTCACGAAGAGTACCACAGTGGTTAGTCAGTTTGGGGGAACATGATATAAAGTTCGAACAACGCCATTCTGAGAAAAGTCAGACCGTTGTCGATTTTCTCACAGATTTTCCAGTGGCCAGTGGAAGATCCCGAGTGGGAGGAGCACGACCCGGATCTTACCGAATGCACGCCAAAAAATCCAACTCCCAAGCCATTCGACGAACGAGCTGACTAGATCACTACGTCAGGGTGTAAACTTCTCACCGATGGATCAGTAGGACCCGTAGGGCCAGGAATCAGAATCATTTTGATTACCCTTTCAAATGACAGAATCGAGAAATCAATCCGCTTAGATTTTGAGGCCTCAAATAATGTCACCGAGTATGAAGCTCTCATTCACGGACTCGACCTCGCACTTGAGCTCAATATCCCCAAACACTCAGTTTACACAGATTCATTACTCATCGTTCATCATTATTCCTAGCAGTACAAGAAGAATGGGAAGATGGTCGAATACGCAGCTCTCGTTGCAGATAAAATGAGTATGTTTGCAAAAGTAACCCTCGAATATCTTCCTCCAGGCAAAAACAGACACGCCGATTCCTTGGCATATCTAGCCGAGATCTTGGGTACAGAAGCTCGATATCTTCAAATATAAATCATTTCAACCCCCAGCATTGATCGCATATTTGTATGCACGATCAACACTGGGGGCGATAAAAGGGGAAACGATGATTGGCAAAAGCCTTTCTTAGATTACCTCGGCGTCGACAACAAATGCGACAGACCACTTCCAACTGATCCGAAAGAACGTAGACAGCTGATCAACAATTTAAAGCGTTACATTACTCGAAAGGGTATGCTTTACCGCCTATCCCTTATAAGGCCTTACCTCAAGTTCCCCTCAAAGTCAAAAGTAGACGAACTGCTCCGCGAACTACGCAAAGGAACTTGCGACTCCCACGCCGCAGGTAGGTCATTAGCAAACCAAGAAATAACTCAAGGAGTATTCTAGCCTGGCATGCGCAAGCAGGCAGAAGAGTATTCCCGCAGATGCAACACCTGCTAGAGACATGTAAATAAGATACGCGCCCCTTCGCTAGTGCTCCATGCAAGAAAGGTTCTTTGGCCATTCAAAAGATGGGCACTAGACCTCGTCGGCGAATTCCCTAACTCTCCAGGTAATCGCCACCACCTACTCGTAGCTACCGATTACTTTACAAAATGGGTATAAGCAATTCTACTATATCGAATCAGAGAAGAAGAGGTTATCTCTTTTATCTGGAACTACATAATTACTCCATTTGGGTAACCCCACCTAATTCGTATTGATAACGGGCCCCAATTCATGGGAGAAAAGGTCATAACCTTTCTAAATTACCACAATATCATCCATTCACCATCAAATCCATACTATCCTTAAGGCAATGGCCAAGACGAAATTACCAACAAAACCATCGTGGATAGACTCAAAAAACGGCTTCACTAATAGAAAAAAGGAAATTAGGTTCGCGAATTACCACACATCCTGCGGGCATATCGAACCACGCCCCGACAGTCTACTGAGTACATCCCATTCCTCCTTGCTTATGGCACTGAGGAAGTCATTCCTTCTCAATATCATCATCCAGTTCAGGATCACGAGCTAACTGACGAGGAAATTGAGTTCGAATTGGCTTGCAACATTAATATGATAGATGAAACCAAGGAATGTGCCATCGCTAACCTAGGTTGATATCATCATATGCTAGCCAGGTCATACAATAGCCGAGTCAGGAGCCATACTTTCCAAATCAAAGATCTCGTCCTCCGAGAAATTTCTCAACATCACAAAAAGCCTCACGCTGGAAAATTAGCCGAGAATTGGGAGGGTCCATTCATTATCACAGGCCTCTTAGGCCTGGGATCATATTATCTCATGATAGAAGAGGGAGTCCTCATTTCAAATCCTTAGAACACTAGACGACTAAAATGATACTATCGTTAGTCATCTTACTACTCCATTTCCATGTTTCGCTGTCTGTTATCAATTCCAAAAGTGAGATTCTTATCAATAAAAGCTTTTTGTTACATAATGTCAATCTCTTCACGAAGCAGTCGTTCACATTCTACAGATTCAAGTATAGATAATACTATATTACAATCAACATTCAACAAGTTCGATCAATGAACTTCGTTGGCTTCTGCTACTACATATCTGCGAAGGTGGCAAGTGTAAAAACTTGTTCCACATCAAAGAGCTAAATAAGAGATAAAACATAGGCAATACTAGTCTTCATCTTTTACAACTTGTTTGGTCCACATCAGTAGGCTGGATCGAGGATAACACTTGGTTCAGCTGAATCTATACATATCAGTGAAGGTGGCAAGTGTAAAAACTTGTTCCACATCAAAGAGCCAAACAAGAGATAAAACATAGGTAATACTAGTCTTCATCTTTTACAACTTATTTGGTCCACATCAGTAGGCTGGATTGAGGATAACACTTGGTTCAGCTGAATCTATGCAAATTTGTGAAGGTGGCAAGTGTAAAAACTTGTTCCACATCAAAGAGCCAAAAAAGAGATAAGATATAGGTGATACTAGTCTTCATCTTTTGAAACTTGTTTGGTCCACATCAGTAGGCTGGATCGAGGATAACACTTGGTTCAGCTGAATCTATACATAACTACGAAGGTGGCAAGTGTAAAAACTTGTTCCACATTAAAGAGCCAAACAAGATATAAGACATATGTAATACTAGTCTTCATTTTTTACAACTTGTTTGGTCCACATCACTAGGTTGGATCGAGGATAGCACTTGATTCAGCTGAATCAGCCAGACATAAGATAAGGCAAAGGTCATACTAGCTTCATCTCTTTCAATATGCCTGCGACATTTCTATAGTCCAAATCAAGTTTCAACTTAACTCAACCCATCTCTGCGAGTAAAACATATGTAAAAATTTGTTTTATATCAAAGACCCCACCAGACACAAGATAAGGCAATGGTCATACTAGCTTTCATCTATAACAATGTGTCTGTAACAATTTTACTTATTTTTAGGTAAAAATCATATTACAGAAGATTCGTTTCTACTGATGGAGTGTCAGCAATGCTTTCCCCCACATCATCAAGAGGTCTATCTTTTAGTTCGCTTGCCACAACAACCCTACCTCGCTCTACTAATTCAGCAGTTCGAGGGCCCAGTTGGGTCTCCATGGCACCCAGACAGTTACCTCGATCTATCTTAGCTCCATAGGTGCATCCCTTATCTGACAGATTTTTAAGCAAAGTATCTCGTTTTGACTCAAGTCTTTTAACTTCCTCTACAAAATATGCAACGATCACACTTAATAGGGCAGATCGAGATACATCAAGTATTATCGATGTTGCAAATCTCGTCTTCAACCTCTCTAGGCATGCCTTTAACATAGCATAAGTATCCTTCCATGCAATTATATCCGCATCAACCCTATCATGATAAATGGCATTTTCTTTCAGTTTGGCAATATACTGTGCCGACTCAGCTAGGTTTATGGCTTCTAACTCTACTACCCGAGTACGAAGTTTCATAATTTTTGTGTTCAACTCTTCCCTAGCCGGTAGGTTCTTCAATAATTCATCCTTCCTCTTCACTAGCAAATCCTTAGCTCTGATCTCCCCCTCCAGAACTTTCTCCCTAATAAGAGCAACATACAGCTTATGCTGAAATTCCTTCAAATTCAAATTTCCCTTTTGAACATTCCCCTGAATTCGAGATACATCACTTTCAAGTTCTCTAATGCGACCCGAGAGACTAACAACATCCCCGTGAACTAGAGGAGCCTTAATCACAGTTCTACTTCCCCCAGAATGCTCTCTAGCCTCAGCTTTCTTGGCATGGGAAATGGCTTGATCCCTTTCAGTTTTAAGTCGAGCAACTTTCTCGTTTAAGTCATCGCACCTGCGCTGCATTTCTCAGAATTCCATATCCTTGGTGGGGAGGGCTGTTTGCAAATGTTCAGCTGAGGCCTCCGACGCCAATAGATTTTCTCGAGCTACCCTCAAATCGTCATCATTTCCAATGAATTTCTGTCTTATTTACTCCAGATTGATACTGCATCTATTAAGATCAGATCGACATAGTTCATCAGTTCGTTCCAGCACCTGAATAAAGTATTGAGCCATGTCGGCCTGCTTACCCTTCACAACCAACGCATCAACCAACGCATCAATCAGGTATTATCGATGTTCCAAAATCTTTCTCCTCGACCCGACGAGTCAGGTCGAAGACGACCTGATTCAACTTCTCAAGTTTGAAGTGCGCCTTTACGTATTGATCCTCCCTGTTCTCGTTCGCCTCCTTCATCCTATCATACTGCTCCGCAAATTCCCGATTGCACATGAGTGCGTGATCCTCATGTGCGCGAAATGTATCCAATTCGACCTGAAAAATATAATGAAATTTAGTACAGTTCGATTGCGAGGGGGCCGTATAATGCCTAACATATATATACAACATTCTAAGAGATTACGTGGTTTCTAAACATCTATTTCCAAGTACTTTTAGATTAAAAGTTTGGAGTCCATTCTCAGATGAACACTTCATGAATATTCTTTCGGCGTACAAGGTACATACTTTCGATATCCTATTCTGTATTAATAAGCATTGGATTTTTGCTCTGCATTTCTATCCTATTTACTTAACTTAGCGTTGATATAACATGAAAATTGAATAACCTATTCCAATCTAACCTGCAACTCCGCTTGCGCAGACAGCAGGGATTTTGAGGTCTCTCTTTCCCTGGCAAGTCCAGATTCTAGGTCATTTATCCTGAGACTCATTTCTACAAAAGATTTATAAAAAAAGTTAACATACAAAAGTTCATTTCCCACGCAAAAGTTATACAACTTACAAATATTCAAACAAAGCACATGTCTATCCTACCTTCTCACTCCCACCTTCTGGGAGCTCAACATCGTCCCCTTGGTTCTCAAACACCGTTTGGGGGGAGACACCATCCAACCCATCCACGACCCCCAACACTTATGCTTCCTCCTCTTCTTCCTTAACGTAGGTGTCAGCCTTAATGGCATCCACCTCTTCCTGAGAATAGCCCTTCAGCATCAAGTGACGACCTAGTCTGTCACGCTCCTCAGCTGTCTCGTCTAAATTAGCCTTTACCTCGACCTATAACTGGCCGATTGCCACAGTGTGAGCGGCCTTCAGCTGCTTGACTTCTTTCAGGGCTTCTGCCTTGGCTCGAGCCAGGTTTTTCTTCAGCTCGCTCTTCGCCTTCTTCAGCTCAGACTCCTGTTCTTCTATACCGAGCCAAATCCCCTTGACAAGACGAGCAACCTGCAAAAATCATATCGACCTTAGTTATTAGCTCGAAATATATTAAATATTTCTATATGATAATATAAACTTACCATCGGGCTCGTATCTTCCTTTCCTTGTAGAATCACTAACTAGCCCTTTCCTCGACCTCTTTGAGGTCATCCATTGAAGTATATCGCCCCTCAACGGCTTTCTCTCCTGAGTTCCCCAAAGGCTCAATCCTTCTCCTATTCTCTTGCGCGACCTCACCACTTACAGTGGTATCAGAGGCCGGAAAAGCCTTTTTTATCTGTCTCTTCAAAAACTTTTGGGCTATTTTGCTCGTCATAAGGTTTGGTTGAGCTAAACTGCCTGACCCAGGAGTCTTAGCTCGAACTTCCTTTCCACTTGTTTGCCTTTTTCCTTCATCGACACCCGTCATCGACCTAATAGACTGAGCCTTTGCAACCTTTTTCGACCTACTTTCAACTCTTTTCTTTCTACTCAGGCTGAGTTCCCCCTAGACAAGCTTGAGTTCAGTCTTCTCCTCCACAACCTCGTCCAACAAAGACTCTTTCCTTTCCACTGTAGACTTCACACCTACAATAACACATTTTTCTATCAACTACACTTGTCAAAGAAACATAACAATAATTCTATTTATGCATGTCTATACTTACTTTGCTTTACAGATCTAAATCGAAGGTCTAAAAGTTCTTCGTCATCTCTTTGAAGGCAATTACCCCTCATCATTCCAAGTTCAACCTGCTGAGTTCAGATTGAAAAAACGACTCCGAGTTACGCTAGCACAGAAATATGACCCCCTACTGGCCTTAAAAATTTTCACCCCATAAAACTGCAGAACGTCCTTAGGGGTTATCCTCCTCACTTTTTCCCCCTTTCCCACCTATCATTCAGATGGTCACATACAGTTATGACCTCCCACATATTCCCGTTCATTTGAACATGACATGCCCTAATTGCATTCATTACCCCCTTCGCCAAATTGGTGAGGGGGAGGCTCAACTCATACTCTAATAGAGATAGGTAGTACAAAAAATCATCCGAAAGCTCACTCCGGACATCCCCATCGAAATACTCTAACGAGATCGATTCATCTATACCCCTATCTCGTTTTTCTGTTTCCAAATCTGCCAAAAGATAAAAATACTCTTCCCCCTCTACTACCATACAACCCCTAAACTGCCTGCCGACAAACTCTACACATTTACCCCACTTCCCTCTTATAACCCTTTTGGCTTTATAAAATACTTTGAAAGCATCAGAACCAGGAGGGTAAGACACTAACTGACCAGAGAAACCCAGGAATTGTTCCAATCCTCCTTCCCCTCCGCTATCAGACTCATTCGTCCTACCAGAGGTTGAAACCTCATCAGCAGACGACCTACCAATCTTAAAAACAGATTCTACAAGACTATTTTGACCTACACAGATGCCTCTCATGCTCGACCTACATACAGGTTAAGGTATTTATCATTCTTCCATCTATGTATACGTATATATATATTTATTCAACATATATCTCTGACCAGTCATTCATGTATAGCACATATCTTTAAACTATAGAAAATCAAAGTATATTACGTATATCTCAGCTAACCTCCAGTATCCGGGTGCGAATCGACAGTAGAGTCAAGCTTTCCCCTCACAACACTGCAGTATTCCGACCTACGAGATCCTTAACCTTTTACCCTCTTTAATTGTTTATCGTCTTCAGGTAACTCTTGATTGATTTCCTTGATTTTTTGCCTTTCTCTCTGAGTGTTCTCCAAGTTTTTTGTGATTAAACGATTGTTTGGAGATGAAGAAAAACTATTTATCCTTTCTCTCTCATGTGGTTGACATTTATTGCTCCGCATAAACTGTCCTCGATTCCAGAACCGAGACGTCCTTTCCACTCTCCATGTTAGACGCCTTGTACCTTTTCGATAAAACCACCTTTCCATCATTACAACTCCCCTAATTTTTTAACATATTTTTTCCCCTCTTTCCATTTCTTTTCTTGGCCTCCCCTCACTCATGGTGACTCGCACTGTGGGATGTCAGAGCTCTATTTCATTTTTTCTATAAAACAAAACTAGAAGCTTCTGCATTCACGTATTTTTGTTTCACAGTCCTGGTTTATCATACTTATAATGATTGACGTCATTTAGAAAATTGTACAAATATTCAAATTTATTCAAAATGTTTGTTGAACAGTCTCAAAACAGATTCGCCCCTATTGAGGATTCGACTGACTTATATTATTTCTGCTACATTCCAGTATTTATTTTATTCATAAGAATGCACTCTACCAATATCCATTACAGCCTTGGAAAACTTAAAGCAACCAACATCTAATCACATCATTTGCCGATCCTCAAATCTTCAAAATCGATTTCCACTTCAGCGATCAAACCCACCAACCTTTCTCGTTCTGCTGAATCCCTCATGAATACACGAAAGAATGACTCATAAAAGTAACGGGCATACTCAAGTTCTCTACTCCTGGTGTCTAACCCTTCGAGCTGACATGACCTCATTGGTAACTCAGCATCGTAACCCAGCGAACCAAAAATTCTCTCCTGCACTTCAGCAGTTTTTATAACCAATCGACCTTCTGCAGCATGACAAATTCCGCCGAGATTGAGTCCGCACCATCCTAACCTTCCCCCGAATTTTTGCAGGTCATGCTATCAGTATTTATAAGATTTCTCAATCACTTTCTCCTTTCACTCAATTTTTACCTAGTTTCACGTAACAGAAACCCAAAATTTTGGACTTACTCATATAACTTATCTCCTTACTATGGACACAATGATTGCTAAATCAACCTTACGAGTAGTATCTCTATCAACCTTAAACAGCTCTGATTTATATGTTTTCTGCAATTTCTATCCCAAATCATCTATATCAGCACGAAGATCTCAGTTCGATTAGCATTACAACATTATTTCACAACTTATCAACGATTATTTAACCAACACACAATACATTTCAGTTCAATTCATAAACATTTTTCTATGCACAATTTCCTGGAAATTAACATTATTCATATCAAACATGGTACATACGATTTACAGATAACAAGTTTTCACACAGGAATACACTAGAATGGTATCCATCCATCTCCAACCTCCAGGTACTTAACAGATAACAAGTTTTCTTTATATTTTAAAAGCTACAGGTTATTCAGGCACGCAGAGGAATCATGTATTCTAGTTCTTCGTACTTCAGTGATTCTTTACCCTGATGCAAAGAAGACAGTGGAACCAACAAAGTTCTTCCATTACATGGCACGGTTGAAGCCCAGTTGAACTTCAAGCAAGAGCCATGCAAGCAGTAGACTCAGTGTTGGCTCCCAGAAAACAAGATGAAAGATCTTATGAGCGCAAAACAACGATGGAAATGCTTCATCAGGATCCCCCTTCTCATTCTCCTCCTCCACTATCATCACCACCTCCTCTATAGCCACCACCACCAAAGAGTTGGTAGAGATGAAGAGGGCCCGACGATAAAATTGACGACAACACAAGAAATCAGCGTATCTACCACACAGATACACCTTTCCTTGCATATGAACCCCAAACCTATCTTCCGTAAGAGTACGGAGACTGGCCCAACGTTCCTCGCCCGTCAAGACGAAGACATGAAATCTTCACTTATAGTAGAAATCTTCCTCAGCTTCAACCACTTCTTCCCCCGACAAGCCTTGGTATGTCAGAAGAACAGGGGCTGGAATTGCCATTTCCAAGAAGCGATCACCAAAGTACATATTCCCAAGTGTCATCATTTATTACGGACACGACTATTCAACATAAACCGTCAAATACATCCGCATCATCATTTAATACCCGTTACTTCCCAATATCACATAACTTCCACCCAGTTAAACACCATCATTACTCCGTTTCAACTTTCCAACTTTGTGCATATTCTTTCTCAACCGAAGTCACTCGTGGGGCGATTGTAGGGACTTATCCCTAGACCTCATTCATAATCGAGCTCACTTAGTTCGATTCACCTCCATCTCAGGCTCACACAATTTTAACACTTAACAGTCCAGTCAACATTCTAACCAACCCCACGAACTACTCAAGAACATGGGTCGAGCTAAACCCAGAAAATGTTATTCAGTCAAAGACACCTGTCTCCCACGAACTCGTGAGTTATCTAGTTAAACACCATTAACCACATTATTCGGAAGACGTGCTCCAACACGACGAAGAGCTGTGGGTAAAGCCTATATAAAGAAAAAGTTCCAGAAGAGACAGAGACCAGAAAAATTACTTAAACTCTTTATTTACGAGATCAAAAGAATTTTTATATTCTACAGATTACTTGTAGTAAATATATCCACCTCAAGCAATAAAGATACTATTACAAAAATCCTCCATACGAGATCGTGGATTTTTACCTATTCAGAGGTTTTCTACGCTAAAAGCACCTATTTTTATTTATTACTTTCTAGTAGAGTATTGTAACAGGTTCATTGGTATGATAGCTAATTCCTAATTGTATCGAGCTACGAAATTTGGCCATTACAATAATAATTTAAAAATTACAAAAATTGCAAACCGCAAAATCAAATCCCAGACGAGAGAAAACAATTGCTTAAATCCCATGAGAACACAATGAAACCCATGATATCAAATTATAGAATTTCAAATCTGATTTCTAACTCTTTTGCTTTGAGAGGTCACCAATCCAGTTGGGTGTTGAGTAAAACCCTTGCAACTCTCGAATGATTTTTCAAGAGATAAATCTTGTTTGCTCTATTAATAGTCTCGTTTGTGATTATTCTCCATTGGTGTTGGTAGAGACTATATATATATATATAATGAAAGAGAGAGAGAGAGAGAGAGAAAGAAAGAAAGAGAGAAAATATGAGAGATTAGGACTTTATTCTTTAAGAGCGCCTGCAGCAGCTAGGTCGATTATGAGGTGGCGAGGTGGATTGATTTTTCCACCCTCTAAAACACCAGTCCACACCACAACAGCTAGGTGGAGGAGCTGATGTGGCCACCCCAAACCCACCTTGAGGGTGGTCTTACCACCCTCTGGGTGGATTTTTGGTGGATTGATGTCGCGCAGTTCCAAACTGCGCATAGTCCATGAGCCAATAGAATGATGATACTTGTCAAGCATCAAGTGGCTCCCCTGCCCTGTACTTTAGAACTGCGCGTAGTGTGTACACTCAAGATTGAGATACGTAGACGGTTGGGATTCAAACTTGGCAAATAGCCGGGCAGTTCAGAACTGCGCGGCATACTTGTTCAATAAGAACCTCAATGGTTATATTTTGGGGCAAACTTGTTTGGCAAGCATCTAAACAGCTAGTTTATTGGCCAAACTTGTTTGACAAGAAGCTTAACGGCTAGTTTTTTGACCAAACTTATTTGACAAGAAGCTCAACAACTAGTTTTTTTACCAAACTTGTTTGACAAGAAGCTCAACGGCTAATTTTTTAACCAAACTTATTTGACAAGAAGCTCAACGACTAGTTTTTTTTCATATTTAAAAACCATTCATCTTGTACACTATTCTCTTACTTTTCTACACTCAACTATATTCTCTTAAAAACCATTCATCTTCTAAACTCTACTCTATTCTCTTGTTATCAATTTCACCCAATCACGTCTGACCTATTTTTGGAGGACTTAATCATGTCTGATCAATCACGTCTGACCTATTTTTGCAACACCAATTCTTACGGCATTATGGTTGTCACCGAAAAAAGTTACGACTCATTTATATGCTTAAAATAAACATCATAACAAAAATAATCTTGCAAATAAATGAGAAATATAATTTATATTACAAAAATGAAGTCCAAGCCGTATTTCTATAAACATTTTACAATATTTGTCTCATGGAACTCTAAAGCACTCATGTTCGATCCTTCATTTATCACTTATGCAAGTTTGACTCCGTATGAGTGTAATTTATCTTAGTTGGGCAAGTAGGCAAAGGACAATGGTCAAACTTTGTTCCCCGCCACTTCAGATTGTGACTCTCATTTTATAGAGCGAAAAACAGCAAAACACCCATGAATGTCGTCCCAGCATTCAAAGCTGCAGATAAAACATAGTTATGCTTCTGCCACCACCCTTTCCGGTACCGAAAAACAAAGTAGTTGAATATTGTTCCGGTACCGAAAAACTCTAAAAGAGATGGCATTTCAAATGCCATTTTGGTCTTATTTTTTTAGCAAGTACCAAAAATTAAGGTTCTTTTAAGAAAAGTTTGAACTTTTTCTCTCAGAGTTGTTTCAATATAAAACAAGGGAGGTCACGCAAAAAAATAATTAAGTTGAAATGAGATGAATGTAAGAGTTATAGTTACCTAATGTAGTTTTAGGGTTCAACCCTGCGATAGCTTTAGCAACATCAATTGGATCAGCATTTGCTAGACTGCAATATAATGGACATTTAATCAGGTAGCATCCTCATAACGTATTCTTGCAATTCTATTATGGCCTAGTTGTTTCACAGCAATATAAAAACCGCACAAGATAATGAAAAAGAAATTAAAAGGATAACATTAAGTACTCACAATCGTAACTGGCGTCCTTTCGCACATGTTATGGCCTCTGGATCTGGAAATGCCCAATATTAAAGGGCGCAAAATTCTTAGCTTCTCTTAAAATCATATGTTTTCATTGGTGGCACGTATTTAACATCCTCATAGCAAGTACCTGTTTGAAGAGAAGTGTGTACGAATAAAGGACCTAAAAAGCTGCCACCAATACCAACGGCAACAACATCCTTCAAAGCTTTTCCTGTTGCTCCCACCTACCAATCATCCCCAGTAATCAATTATGGTACACGCACAAAAAATTGACAGATAAACCACGCAAAATAACTTTTATTACCCAAGAGCCACTTCGAATCCTTTCACTAAATTCACTGATCTTGTCCAAATCCTTCCAAACACCTGGAACAACGTTTTTTCCATCACTGCATATAACTTTATCCCTTGGAGCAGCACGAAGAGCTACATGAAGGATAGGCCTAACAAAAATCATGATAAAAGATTATCATAGTTTTTCTAAAAAGTCTCCATCAAAAAGTCCCGTGTAGTCAAGACTATAAGAAGAGCACAAATGAAATTCAAACTCTGCTTATAATATGCCTTCATAACAGTAATGGCACCAATAGAGTAAGCATCACCACCACCATAAGACACTCCACAATGAGCAAATATAGTAATAATAGCATGTTCCTTCATATTAAAGGGTCCTGGATTCAAACTAAACCTCCAACCCAAAACCTTATGCAAGTTTTATTGGATCATCACTTAGCAACGTTTACATAAACAACAGGAATAGCAGAAAGAAACCTGTTGCAAAAGTCTTGCATCCTGAGGACATGTAGGAAATCTCATCAAACCAATACCAACCATTAGAAGACCGTAACATCCTAGAAGCGTACACTGGTAGCTGCAAACAAAAAAAATGGCAGGACAATATAACAAAAAGTAGTGGAGCATAAGCCATATAACAAAAATAAGAATCACTGTTTCTCATCCTACCAACCAATATGAGCATACAAAAGAGTGATAGAAGTAAATGCATACACTAGCAACAGATATCTTTATAAAGGTCATTGTTTCTCATCCTCTCTCTGCTTCAGATTCCTGTGTATTTTTAGATTAAGGAGTCCAACTTCTATCCCTTAAGAGACCGACATAGAGAGCAAAGATCAGGTTTGGAGAGAGCAGACAATGGAATCCCTTGCTGCAACCTCGTGGAACATTTGGAGAGGTAAAAAAAGGATGGAGATCTATGCGCGAGCACAGAAAAATATCGAGGGAATAAAGTTTAAAGCGATTTGTGCATGAAACGGATTTGAAAGCAGATCCACCTAAAGTAGCTGTTCAGCTGTGAGTTGCAGAGCTTGAGATCTAGACATAAAGAAAGACAAGATTGGACTTGCGTGAATGTGTGGGTCAGGATGGCCTTTTGGTTAATTCTACACCTACCCCCCGAGTGAGCGATATAACAGGTGACAATGGTGCCTATTTCTATTGGTGTCTAGTTCTTTCTGAAATGGAGCGACTGAGAGATCCTACTTAGAAAGCTTGTAGCTGTCGTACCCTATGAGGCGTCTTCGAATGATCAGAGATGTCATGGCATGTTGTCATGGCATGTTGAGGTATTGACATACTGCTATAGCAACAGCTGACACGCTAACTATAGATAGTATTATGCATTGTCATTGACATCACTGCAGGAGTGATGTTAATGCCACTATTGCAAGTCTGAAGGGGGGCTGAGGCGCCGACATGTGCATATTTTGTTTCCCTTGCAATTTATACTGTTTTCTGATCAGGCGTTCTCATGGCCGACTCTAAAGGCTGTGAAATGTAACATCTACAATTCCAACATGTAATCAAGGGCATCTTCTTTAGACATGTAGTCACAGCCAAAGATGATTTTGTTCACCCCATTTTAGTGAGAGAAAAAACTGTCCATCCTAATTCCTAAGAGCAATAAGTGTTATAAAAAAGGTATAAACCCTCTGATCACCTCTAAAAGATCCACTACGTCAAATATATTGGTATGCACCTAACTGGAAAACTCCCTGAAACGACGACTCGGATGCACCCTCACGGATCACTTCCTGTATCAGAAAACATTATATGATTTAGCACCGAATATATTTTCCTTGATTAACTTCTGTTAAAAGCAGTCAGAATGATTGATATACATACTTGAACGGCATCTGTTATCGAGCGGAAGACATGGGGCACATAGGTACTGATTTCTTCAACTTGTTTCCCTTGGAAGAAAGCGTAGTTGTAGTCACTGCCTCCGATCTCCCCAACAAATACAAGAGCCCTTTGAAGCCTCTTCTCACAATCTGAAATGATTAAGCAGTAACGGTACAATTAGAATGTCATATTAACTGGAAATAACAATCTAGTCAACTTAAGAAATATTTTTCAAAAGCTGACCTTCATGTGTTTGGCAAAGTAACTTGAGATGGTTTCTGAACCAGTTGAGCTGCAAACTGAGGGGACTGTTACTCTGGGGTACATGAATACCCCTTGCCATGAAAAAGGAACTATTCAGTGCAGTACTACCGGCGACTGCAAAGTTAACTCCGTGTCATCCTTTGGCACAAACGGCTACAGATACGGGTTTAAAAGAGGAAGGTTAAGCGCCATAGCTGTGATGAAAACAACCGGATACAGTTACCTCACTTACCATAAATCCACCACTTACCTTTGATTGCATAGTGAAACAGCAAAGACATCTCGATGAGAGTGTTTCTCATGTCTCATATGTTGCATTGGTCTCCGTAGATTTCTGACTCTTCCCTGTGATCTACCCAAGCTAGCCTCGTCCTCTGATATGCATAGATTCTTTTTCCAAAAATTTACTTGACAGTGTAATGGGCATATTGTATTTTACCATATTTCCTTACACGAAGCTCCAGCACGAGTTACCACTTACCATTCACAGCTTATGTATTTTGACTTCATCCACCATTTTCAGTTCTCAACACACTAGACCATAAAATTTGGTCTATAATCATGTAGCTGTTGGCTGCAACCACTCTTTTACATCTCTTTAACAGCCAAAAACCAAACAAATCACTAAAATCTCTTACAACCTGTAATGGAGGTTTGAAACGAATTAAGTCCTCTCAAATATTCCTGAAAATATTCACTCAAGAATTAGGAATTGCCTATTGGGTATTTTATACATACGGTAAGGTGTTTTATATTATGCAATGTCAGATTCAGGGTTTCGAGAATGGTACAGCTAACATTTTTCTTGCGAGAAACTCCAGAAATTTCGTAATCATGAACTTTGCTACCTTGTAGGGTTTTCGTCCTGTATAAGGTGCAATTTCACAAACACTGAATTTGTGTTTTAGTATGAGTGAAATCAAGAAAACAAGAGGAGGGAGGTGTGGTTTAGACTGTAAGAAGGATAAAAGAGAGAATTTGAAGTCGTATCTTACTGTTTCTTTTCTTTCCCCCCTGAAACAATAAGACCAACAAGTAATGGTAGAATATTCAATCATGATCTTAGAAAGATGTTTTACTCTTAATTTCTATTGCAAAATTGAGAAATTTGTACAGAACCTGGGTTTATACAGCCAAGTTTAACAAGTATATATTTTTTCAGGTTATCTTGAAGCATTGCCGAGAAACTCACTGCCATTTCTGGTTGAACGTACTTCCAGCAGATACTGTACCATGTCCATCATGCACTATACCGCTGTATTGTTCTCAAAGTTGCGAAGGAAAAGCAGGAGGACGAAGATCTTGGAGCAGGACAAACAATAATTCAATCAGTGGAAGTTCATCTACAAATATTGAGGGATCTAATGCAAGCACTACGAGATTTGGAAGTAATTCTGAATTTTCTGTTACAAACAATAACATACTTTTAACAATTACCAATTGTTGGAAAAGTTTTGAATTAGGTTAAAGCAATTGCATTAGTTGCATCAGGGAGAAGAAGAATAAAAATTAATTAAAATGTAAAAATAGTTAAATGAACTACAAAACCCACAATGAATTTTGGTCTTTAGACTAACCTGGAAGATTCCCTTTGAAGAAATACAATGAAAAGAGAATGCGTTGTTGCTAGCGATGAATCGAATTAAGCTAATTATATAGTTGATCATGCTGTGGCTTCAACCATTGATAGAACTCGCTATGGATCATAATACAACTGATCTTCGATCATAATATAACTGATTTTTTGTGAGATTGTAACCCAATTTAACAATTTTTGTGAATTTTGGCCCAATTGCTTCAGCACAAATCTCTAATACTAATTTGTGGGTCTTAATTGCAAATGAGAGAAGAGAGGGAAATTACTGCAATTTGTAAAAGGAACAAGGGACTTTCGAAAGAACAAAATGAGTTCATTAGGTAACTTCGTGAGAGAGAGGAGACTTGAGACTGTTTGAGAGAAACGAGAAGTACCAAACCTCTGCCCGTCCTTGGTCATTCGAACGAGGTTGATAGTCGTTCGAACGACTTTTTAACAACCCCCTTGGAATTTTGGTCTATGAGCATATGTTGTTCGAACAACATTTGTTGAACCCCCTAGAATTTTGGCCCAGACGCAAATTTCGTTTGAACGACTTCATATTTCGTTTGAACGCAATTTGGATATTGAATAAACTCTCTCTCTCTCTCTCGCGCGCGCACGGTGGACGTAGGCAATTTGCCCAACCACCTTAAAAGTAATGCCCAATTTGTTAACTTTAATAGCATAAGATTATAATTTCATATATATTTTTATTGTAAACAAAACATAAATTAATTAAACAGGGGGAATAAGTTTCAGAAGGTTATTCGCCAAAATCGGCTTATTGCAGAATATCGAGGGATAAGAGGCACCCCATGACGCTAAAACATGTGCATCATAATTTAAAGATTGACAAATATATGACCAACAAAAAATTGTGAAACACGACAAATTATACAGGATCTCTGATGCCATGGTAAGAACATCCACCGCAGTAGGGTGGGTGGATTCACTCAAAATCAGGGTGGATTCAATCCACCCCAATCCACCCTACAACAGTTCAAATGAAAATCCAGGCGAATATTACTAAACGCAGTTCTGAACTGCGTGGCTTCATCAACGTCCACGATCTAGCCACGTGTCTCCATCATCCATCACATACGCGTTGTTGAATAATGACAAGTGCCATCATGTAATTGGTTCATTGCCTACGCGCAGTTCAGAACTGCGCGACATCAATCCACCAAAAATCTACCCAGAGGGTGAAGAGACCACCCCCAGGGTGGGTTTTGGGTGGATAGCCCAGCTGCTTCACCTAGCTGTTGTGGGGTGGATTGGGGTGGAGGAGGGTGAAGGATGGTTTTCACCTCGTTACCTCATCATTCACCTAGCTGCTGCAGCTGCTCTAAGAATCATGTAAAATTAATCCCAATACTAAATATAACATAATAATGTAGACCCTCAAAGAAGATAAATAGTGAAAACATTTTAAAAAGGAGAGAGGCTGAAAGGAACACAAATTTAAAAAGGGGACTATAGCATTAGTTATTATAAATGTATCACATATTAATTTTCTATTTTAAAATTAATTTAATGTCAATTTTTTATGGCTTAGTTCTGTCAATTTAATATTTTACTAATACCAATTGCCCTTAAAAGGGTTAGAACCTAAAAAAAATCATGATATATTACATAAATTGCATAAAAAGATTAGGGATATTCATATGTGACTTTATCATATATAAAAGGTACGGGATATTCCTATGATGGTAAAGACAATTAAAACTAATATTCTTTAAATCGACTTTATTTATTAATAGAACTGATGTTACAAGAGAGAGGGGGGCTACAGTCTGACCTCAAAGAAAAAAGAAATAAAGTACATCATCAATTCCTATAATTGCCATAACCATCTTGTAGCCTTCCTTAACTTCCCGAAAATCCCATCCGTAAACCAAAAGTCTTGAGTCATCTCACAATCAACTTTAATATTGTCTTATCATGGTATTTGAGATTCACTCATATTCAGTAACACCAATCTTCTTCGTTTCTTTGAACCAATTAGGATTCAAGTCAACACCAATAACCCTTGAAACCCCGGAAGCTCCTTGAGCTAAAGCTTGTAGAGATTCTACAATTGAGAATACAAAACGTACCAGTAAAAATTTTCCATCATCGAAGTCCAAAACCAAAACCATGATGTCACAAACCAAGATATAGCAAGATGAGATCATAACTTAATTAACATCACAACCAAATGCTCCATGTTGGACTCATGAATAGAAAATAAATTTAATATTCATATATCATTTAGACAAAAATGCCAATTTTCATTACAGTAACACAATAAAACTCAGAATCAAGAAATTCTGCTATCAGTTTGACATAAATCTTCGAATGGTTAATATATTTATAAGAGGTACTCCATATTAGATTCACCAGAGTTGATTCCCCTCGCTGATATCATACTAACATATATATAACTTAATTCTAACAAAAACTCTCGCATTTAGGAAGACGAGAGAACCTAAGGACATTTTTCTTTTGGTAGAAAATCATCTGAGCCTTCTGGCTTCTCTTTCCGACTCCATTAGGGCAAGAATGTCCCCTACACAAACAGATCCCTTCACATTCCTCATGATCTGACGGCTTTCATCACCCAAAAACTTGATTCTGACTTGGGTCACCTGACCTCGAGATCCAGTTCGTCCAATTACATTGATCACCACAGCTAGCTTCACACCAGTATCCATTCTTCATGTTAAGAAAGAATCCAAAAATGGCATCGTTACATAAAAACAACATGGAGGATTTTAGAACGAAAAAAAATACACATTTACTAGTATTGTTTTCAAACAATTCATCAATAGTAATCTATGGACTGAGGTCTGTGTCATCTGGAAATACCATTGTACTCTTTAGATCTGCGACAAAAATATTTAGAGAGCATTCAATTCAAACTGAGAATAAATCCATGTATCAAGATATTAACATGAAAAAAGTAAAAATTGCAGATGTAATCCGTCAAATTCAAATTCAAGAGCAAGAAATCAACAAACAATGCAGGGGTTTGTTTTTGGAGGCCTCAGATTATCATAAATATTATATCACAAAATTCAAACAATGTAGGCAATACATATGCGCATATAAATTCTCATACAATGTAGGCAATAAATATTATAGCCACGGGTTGTGATGAAACCAAATGCTCCACTTCGGCCTGACTGGAAGAAAAAATGCAAATGTTCACATGTATAGATATTCCACCCATAATTATTAGGGAACATATTTATCAGAGTCGGAAAAACATGTTAAGAAAACTTATTAGGTACTCTACAAATTTGTGATTACATTTAGAATATAATCCATGTTCCAAGTGGTACCAACAAGGCCTAATACAAAAAGTATTGTCTCATCTCATCAACTAGATGCTAAAGCTATTGGCAACCCATATCCTAACATTTGAAGGTAATATATATTATGAGATTGCATCTTTAACATGAAAGATAGAATCTAATGACTCAAGTAGGCGATTATAGGCGTCAAAAGGGCTAAGTTCTGTAGTGGTACCAGAAGGCATATTATCAACTAATATCTCATCTACTAGAGCGAATGGAAACCAAGTCATAAACTGTGGAAAGTGAAAACATATCAAGAGATTTTGCATCTTCAATGTGAAAGATAGAAATCAAAGACTTCAATTAAAAAGACCAAGTAATATCATAGAAACGAAAGCTAAGTAGTGAAAAACATATATAAGGTGGTTGTACGTACATTACCTTTTCTATCTCACTTCATTTCTTCCTACTTTTGGTATCCTTCTCTATCTCACCAAGATCTTAACCTCTTCAGCAAGGGTTTCATCTACTTGTCCTCTTCAAGGGAGATCATTCCCAAGTGTGAAGGATCTTCCAACAACATCTTGGACACCAGATAACCAGCAATCGACGATGTTTGAAATTTCCTTGCTTGTTTCCCAATATATCTCCCCAATTTTCCATCATAATATTCTAGCCAGTTATCTTTCAACATTCGACTCTCAGCTAACTCAATTACTTTTCTTGCAATTTTTGGCCTTCCCGTTTTGATACAAGCAGCAGTCAACATCTACATAAGTACTGTCCAATAAAGCAATTGTGGAATTAAAAGATGATCAAGGGCCCTCTATATAATAAAGTAGATAAGTTTAGATTATCCATGGACTTTCTCTTGTATCATATAGTTGCCGTAGGAAGAACTGCTAACTAGTGAGTGTCACTTCAGTGTCTGAAGTCTACTTATCAGATGATAAAATTAGGTGTATTGGTCATAGCTAGTGGATGTATGTCTAAATGTTCATCCCATAATAAGGGTCAAGGTTGAAATATTAACTAACATATAAAGAGTTTTTTAGTTTATACCCCCCACTTGGTTCCTGATAATAGTGTTTACCCCCCATTTTGTCATTGACTGTTAGTCAACGATCTTTGACTAACGCTGACTCGGTTAAATTTTTTGTTAAGACTATTTTACCCTCACGCAACAAGCACGTGACCTTCACAATTCGTTCGAACGACAATAAGTCTCGTTCAAACGACAAGAGTTTCATGACAAATTCCAGGGGACATGATACTTTGCTCGAACGACAATAATAGTTTCAATACAACCGGTGGTTTCACTTCACCATTATTGTTCATGTTTGTTCAAGCTATCTCTCTCTCTCACCATTGTTGTTCAACCTCGAGTTCCTTCACCTCCACTACGATTCTCCTCTATTTCTCGTTGGTTTAACTGCTTTACCACCGCCAATTTGAAGTGTGTTTTTTTAATTTGGTAAGCTTTGCTATGATCTCTCTCTCTCTCTCTCTCCTTTTTGGGTTTGTCGAACTGGTGTGGTTGTTGATTGTTGGGTGTGTGAGTGATTGCATTGTTGGGTTTGTGGAACTGTTGTTGCGTATTGGGTTATTTTTATTCGAATATTTCTAGATTTTGTTCGAATATAAATATTTAGGTCCTCTTTTATTCAAATATTTTTGGGTTTTGTTCGAAAATAAATGGGGTTGAATGTTTGATGTGAGTTTTGCTTAATGTTTGATGTGAAACCTTGGTAGTTGTATAATGGGGTTGAATCTTGATTTTGTATATATGAACTTCTTGCAGGTTGAATGCTACCCACTTTGTGATTAAGATTCTCATAGTATGGAGAGTTGTCTTTAGGTTTATAGCAACTGATTTCTCACTACTTTGAGATGTAAGTCTCTCCACTTAACGCTCTCTCTCTGTAGTTTACATTGTTGTATTAGACGATATTGTTGTGTATTAACAATTGTTGTCATATACCAGCAGGGATTCTATTAAACATGTAGTGTTACATTGGGGGGGAAGGTGGGAGGACCCAAGAAGAGATATAGGATATACCCATGACCTCTATGTTGATGGTCATAAGCACATTATAAATAATATTGATGGGGATCAATTCTATTTCCATAGACTATTAGACTTTGCTTTTTCTACTATGTCTAAAATGAATGCAGCATTCCGGCCTGGTGTTGTGTTGGATGTTATGACATTGTATCTTGGTAACAAATTCTTAGTGAGAAATGATACAAATTTACTCAAAATGTGGAAGATGAGTGATGTAGAAAGCTTGTGGGATGTTCACTTTTATATAGAACAAAGGGATGAGGTACCTTTAGGAATTGTTGACCCCATTGATCTAGATGCAATTCCTGAAGTCCTTTTAATTGATAGTGATGATGATGCTCCTATTGAAGAGATTGCAACTCAGGTGGAGCCTATTGTTTCTAATATTCAAGCTCAAAGACCAAAAAAGCTAGTAACAAAGTCAAGGTCAAAGAAAAAAAAACTCTTTTGAAATTGGTTGATGAAGAAGATGTAGAACAAGTTCAAATTGAAGTCCAAAATCAAGAACAAGTTTATAAAGGGAAGAGAAAAAAGGAAAGTACAACAAGGAGTGAACCAAAAACTAAAAAAACAAGATCATCTGAGCTACTTGAAGAGGCATTAGATGAGCTCCCTCCATTATATTTTAGCGATGATGAGGTTATTATAGAAAATACTGATGTGGGTGGAAACACTGTTGGCGAAGGAGTTGAGGATATGGGTGGAAACACTGTTGATGGAGAACATCGAGGAGGAGTTGGGGATATGGGTGTAAACACTGATAATTGGGCAGAATTAGATCCGGACAATCTAAATGCAGAAGAAGGCTACTACTCTACACATACATCTCAAGATGGTGATAATGGCCCCATTCAGGAAAACATAGACAAATGTGATCTTGAGTTTAGAGATCTAGCTAAGGAGTATGATAACATTTTTGCTGAAGAACAGAATGCAGTTCATAATGTACCTCCTCAACCTACTTATGGTGAGTTAAGAGTTAGGATGGAGTGGGAAACTGTGTATGAATGCAGGGCATGTATTAGACAATGGTCAATAATGAATAAGTTTGAGTATTATCAAGAAAAAAATAAAAATTACAGGGTTAGATTGTTTTGCATTGATGAAAACTGTGAATGGACATTTTATGCCAGGAGGACTACTGATGGTCACACATTCACTTTAAGAAAAAGCAGTAACCTTAAGCATACTTGCATTAGTGGAGCTAACAATAGATTGGCAAATGCTACTTGGGTGGCCAAACAAGTTGAGTCAATGATGAGGTCTGTGAGGACTACTAGACCTGTTGGTATCCAAGACTTGATATCAACACAATTTGGTGTAAGCATTTCTTATTATACAGCCTGGAATGCCTGGTCAATCTGCAAGGAGAAGATAGTAGGTTCATATGATGAGGGATACATCATGCAACCAGAGTTGTGTCTGCAGATATTACATTCAATTCCTGGGAGCATAGCTGCTGTGAGCAAAGACCATGATACTAGCTAGTGGACTGGGACATGTGTGATATTTAAGGCAAGTATTGATGGATTTCTTAATGGTTGCAGACCTGTTGTTGGCTTAGATGGATGTTTTCTTAAGGGTAAATATAGGGGTGTGTGCCTATCAGCTATTGGATTGGATGGTAGCAATGGACTTTTCCCATTAGGAGTATACTTTTGTAGGTCTGAGTGTAAAGACACATGGCACTCATTTCTGCAGATAATGCATCCCTATTTTGTTCTGCATAATACAAAGTTGACTTTTATCTCAGATAGACAGAAAAGACTTATTGATGCAGTTGTAAACATATTTCCATTTGCAAACCACAGGTATAACTTTCTTTCTTTTCTTTTTTTATTTTTCTATTTTTTTCAAACCACAAGTACTTGAGCTGTTATTAGTGTGTTATGGCAGGTTTTGTTTCAGACACATGTATAAGAATATGAAAAAGGTCTACAGTGGTACACATTTGGAGAGTTTGGTTTGGAAAGCAGCAAGAACATATAAACAGGTAGAAAAGAAGAATCTGCTAGATGAACTGAAGCTGGACAACCCATCAGCACCTGACTGGTTGATGAAAGAGCCATTTGAGCATTGGGCTAGATCCCACTTTGACTTCACTGCTAAGTGCGAACATATCACAAATAATTTTTCTAAGTCTTTCAACAACTATTTGTGCCCTAATTTTTTTTTATGATGATTATTTGGACAAATTGGGTTAGAACTGTATGAGGAATTCCCTTAGTTGATTATTGCATCTCTGTGATAGTAAGAATTGCGTGCATTGTTGGAATTTGGAATTACATTTTTACTGTTTGGTCAATGTGATTTATTTTTGTGTGTTTGAAGAATTGTTTGATTGGTTGGGTGTATTGTTGAACATAATTGGAAAAGAATTGGGGGTTGGAGTTGGGATTGATTACTGCAGGTTTTGGGTTGAGAATATGCATGTTTGGGTTCCCCTACTTAACCGTTTTGGTTAAGTTTGGGGAGGTGGTGGATTATTTATTACAGGTTTTGGGTTTGATTATTGGCGTACTGTTGGTAGAAGTAGTTGCTACTTGGGGTATTGGTTTCTTTGGTTTGGTATTGTTGGTGTTGCAGACAAATTTCTTTGAGTATTCGCTATGGCTCCAAAGGTGTGGGGAGGAACAAAGAGGCCACGTTCTGATGATACAGGGATTCTTGATGGTCAGAGGGTTAGTGATAACCCGGTATATTGGGCTACTGACAAAGGCTTTCAAGATCGACCAATTGTAAAAGAACAAATTGTTGACATCAAGAGTGTTTCTGAGGTTAATGCCGGATATGCACGGGTGTTTACAAAATTTAGAGGAAGAAATTGGACTAAGATTCTTACTCCTTCTGGTAAGGTCTACCCAAGGATTGTTCGATTATTCTATGCTACTCTGGAACTTGAGCATGTCCGTACACTATATAGTCGTACTTTCTCAGTCACTATTGATGGCACCACATACACAGTCACTAGAGACAGTATCTACGCTATTCTGGGTTTCCGTCCTTCTCAGTACATTGCGGTTCCAAAATGTATTTGGCCAACATCGTATTATACCTAGCCTGCTGCTACTTCTGAGGGGGAGTTTGAGGAGGATGGGGTTCCTATTCTTCCCGCGCTGCCTGATATGGTTATTGACATCACAGCTCGGCATCGTCTATATACTTGATCGGGTATTGTTTTTCGAAGGATGCTAGATGATGAGTCTCGCCTCGTACATAGCATAGCTATTACAAATATTATTTCGCGATCTCAAAAGAATGAACTATCTGAGCGGATGAAGGTTTTTCTTTATGCATTCAAGAATGATATTGAGCTAGATCTACCTAATATCATCATTGAGGAGATGATTGATGCGAGCACCAAAACGGCGACTCGGAGTTCATTACCGTTTGCTCGACTTGTTATGGCAATTCTTACTGCTGCTGGCTGCAAGGTATTTCCAAATGAACCTGAGGATACCAAAACTGAAAAATTGGATGCGAATAACTGTCACAAAAGTGTATCTCATCTTCCTCCTGTGTTACCTTCTGAGCCTGCTCCTCCAGGAGAGCACATAAGTTCTTCTAGCTCAGTTGCACAGCCTCAGGAGGTGTTTTCTCTTCAGAGTATTGGGAGGATGCTTCAGACGGTGTCGACTAGGTTAGGTGCTATTGAAGGACGTCTGGGGACTATGGAGGGTAGACTGGAGACTATTGAGACAGATGTTAGGGGGTCTTCGTCAGGTCCAGTAGACGCAGGAGTTTGAGTATGATTCTGGTTCTGGAGATGCCTGACTGCACAGGGTGCCTTCGCTAGACTTTTGTCCTCGCATCTGCTCTCCTTTTTGGTCTTTTTTGTCTGGTTCCTTTTTGAGATTTTTTGTTTGTTTTGAGAGCACGTGAGATAGGAGTCTTTGTACTAACTTTATTAGTTTATCTAGTACTACCTTTTGTTTATATGTTTATCCGATGTATCTAATTTATTTTCTTCCAAAAAGTTTATTGTAGTTGTTTGATTGTTTCTTCCGTGACAAAAAGGGCGAGGAACGAGTTTACATGACTGGTTTGCAAATGTTTATCTGGATTTATATGTTCATTATTTTTTTCGTTTGTGTGACTGTATTCTAAGTTTTTCGTTTCACATGTTTCATAAACGAGTTTGCTGAGTGTGTAGATATTCAGTCACACACTATCTGATGAGAACATGGTTGCAAGAAGATATTATTCCTAAATGAGGTCCAGAGATTGAACCTATTCAAGAAAGGGGTAGTGTCTTTCTAAGGTCAATACTCACTCTGTAGCTGGGAAGTACTACATAGTAGTGTGTTCATCTTAGTTTTTATTTGCCACGAAATGAACCAAAGGGGGAGATTGAAAAGTTTTATTTGTCTCATTTCGTGTTTGTGGAGTCTCGTGGTTATCTCAACTAAAGACATTGACAAATGAAGATCAGTGACAAATGAAGATCATTGGAAAGAAGGTAAGTAGAACTCACTGATAAAGGGAGGAGCTTTTATATTTATTTTTTGTTTGAACGAGTTTTCTAGTTGTTCGAACGAAGTATCATGTCCCTTGGAATTTTTGTCATGAAACTCTTGTCGTTCGAACGAGTTGAAAGTTCCCCGAAATTTTTTTCATGAAACTCTTGTCGTTCGAACGAGACTTATTGTCATTCGAACGAATTGTGAAGGTCACGTGCTTGTCACGTGAGGGTAAAATAGTCTTAACAAAAATTTTAACCGAGTCAGCGTTAGTCAAAGATCGTTGACTAACAGTCAACGGCAAAATGGGAGGTAAACCCTCATAAATAACAAATATGGGGGGTAAACACTATTATCAGGAACCAAGTGGGGGGTATAAACTAAAAAACTCACATATAAAACATGCTAATATAAATAAGACGGCAAAGTGTAACAAGGTAAGACAGAAGAGACTAACCTGGCCAAGGTCCCCCATTATGGTAGCTCCATCTAGTATTCTTAGGGTCACAACCTGTTACAATGCGCCAGTCATGGCTTTCAATTGCAGGATAACATATTTTCATAGGCATTTCTCCAACCAGCTGTTCCCAACGAGATTCCATAAGATCCATGATAGCCATTGATTGCTCCGGAGTTGCAAGGGAGGACAGAATAGCAATACAGTTGCCTAAAGCAAACCAGCGAAAGTCCATCCTTGCAGGGCTAACGTTTCCAATAAAGTAACCACCATGGGTTGGCATAAACTCGAATATCCAGTCAGGGATTGAATCTGGAATCACATTAAACTTGTTAACTGCTGTGTGAGAATACTCAGTTTTGTACCGATAAATGTCATTGAGCTGTTGGAAGTCCAGCCAAAAGTAACTTCTCATGTGATAACTTAGAGCATGTAGCCTTGTTATAATTCTCTCAACGAACTCTTTTCCTTCAGTATCATGCTTGAGCATGGTTAACGCAGCTCTCAAGGCCATGAAGAAAAGCGCCTGAATTTCAATGGGGTAGCCATAACACCCTGCAAAATAAGTTCGCACCAAGAGATGAATTAGAAATATGAAAGCTATGCACAAATGTCGACATGCGCTATTAAAAAAAGACGCCATTTATTACCTTTTGCACATAACACTAATTAACAGATGGTGGAAAAATCAATACTAAGAACTGATAAATGAGCTCTGACACATTAGTATGCACACACATATTCTCACAAAACTTGCTGTCCTCGGTTGGACAGCCATAACAAAAGGAATCTAACCACACTAATTGCAAAATCCGTTACAAACAACAACAACAACAAAAAACTAAAAGGAATCTCTACATGGCCTTATTTTTCAAGTTCTGTTAGAAATTCCTATTCTTCAAAGTGGTCATAGATGAAATTTTTTAAAATATACTGATAAACATTGGATCATTTCTACAAAAAGTATACATATTAAACATATCCATACTTAGCATAAATAATTACAAAAAGTACTTCAGAAATTGATTTATTTTCCTACGAAAAGATCTGAGCTAGCGAGAAGTGATTTTGAGGTGTATACTATTCATATATAATTGAGATGTAATAAGGAGACTGCAGTTAGTAAAGTTATTAATTCGCATCTTAATCAATTTCTACTCAAAAAGGAATGAATTTTTGCCATTCTACGATCGACCATAGAGCATCCATCAGCACAGAGCAGAGTTGGAAACGTGTCAAACCCTTCCGACAAACATAACGCCAGGATAAGCCGCATTCCTTTCTGACACTCAAGTCTTTCCGCTAAAGAAAAATTACCGGTAGACTTAGTATAAGCGCGTAGCAGAATAATCCACCAAAACCCGGAGTCACTCTCCCAATGGCACTCTCACCAAAATCTGTAATTAAAGTATTCGTTTTTCGCTCGGGATCATGCAGCACTTTAAAGCTAGCTCGCATATGAGACTTTAAACGGAAGGTTCAAACATCACGATATATGAGACTTTAAACAGAAGGTTTCTAATCAAATTTTACCATGCGGAAAAGGTCATGACACATTCAACGTACTAGCGCCAGCCCTTATACCATGGAGCCAAAGTTCCAGCTTATCGGGAATTCAAAGATACAAAAATAACCGTTAGCCAAAGTTGCAATACATCATAGATGGGTTTTTTTAGTATTATTAAATCAATCTACATGAGGAAATTTTCACGATATTGACAAATGTTATCAACAAAAATAAATATATATAATAGTACAATGTATTACTGATATATCGTGGTTCAAGAACAATTGTTATGTTCTCAAATCTAACTATATAATGTTTAATAATTATCTACAAGTGTAGATACAAATAACAAAATATCATCTTTTTTTTGCCAAGCAAACTAATAGCAACTTAAGCATTAGAAATATAAATTTCACAGCATAAAACAGAAAGTTCATAAGTCAAATTAAGAGTGCATACTTTCTAGGGACACCATACATCCTCCCCCTCCCAACAATGTTGTCTACAACTGCAACTAGATGCATAAGAACCGGAGTGACCATCTCAATTTTCATCGGCTTCCCATCGAGCTCAACATTGTTGTATCTCTTAACAGCAGATATAACATCTTCTTGCCGTGAGAAAAAAATTTCCGCAATTCCCTTAGACATAAACCATTCTTAATTACTAACGACACAAAAAGAGAACATTATCAGGATTCAATTCTCAAGATACAGGATAATCTTGAAAAAATAAACCACATTGGGTATGTTGAAGTTGCTTAACGTTTATAAAGCACATGGCATATCAAAACTCTTCGTATGCAAATCACTCTTAAAATTTCTCCAAACTGCTACGATCCTATCTCTCAAGTACTCACGAGAGACATCCGGCATATCAAAACTCCCCTAGGAAAGATTACAAAGAAAAAATCCCCAGAATAAAGCATATAATAAAGCAGCAAAATTCATTCAATGCAAAGTATATATAAATAAATTGAATCTTACCTCTAAATGGTTCATTATATTTTTTATGTTATCACGTGGCACTGCCTTAATGTCAGTATAGATGATTGGGATGTGTGTACGAGTTTGAACGCCAAGGGTTGCAACCAAATCATGATGATTTTAATCTCCCTTATTTGGCTGGCCCAAATAATTTGCGCTTACAAATTAAGAACAGTATTTTCATTTTTTGCAAAAATTATGTTAATTGCAGATAGTGAATATTAAATACTACTAATAAATTAAACTTATATTACCATCACCCCTTGTGACCATCATATTACTCTCGTGCGTGCTTTGGGCGTTCATTAATCTATAAGAAACCTGAAGGAAAACAGTTGATAAAACAATAATAATTGCATTTTACAAGGGAAGAGGATTCCCCTACACACCCAAACAGCTACACACCTCCTACACTCTCTCCTCACCACACACCAATATGGCGTGGCTACACACTCACTCACTCAACTCGGGGATCAACTCGTCACACACTCACTTCACTCAATCACTTTCTCTTTAAACCTCTCTCACTTCAAAATTCAAAAAAAAATTTCTCTCTCTCCTGGTTTCCATCCACTCTGACTAACTCAGCCTTTCTCATAATCTCTTTCAATCTAAAATTGAAATTCGCATTGAAAACTCATTCTCTCTCTATTTAACTGCGGTTAAGGTACGATTGTTTCTCAGTTTATGTCATATGGCAAAAAAAATTGTGAACGTGGTGTTGGAACTGTGGTACAGAGGTAATTTGTCCACGTGAATTGATTTTACTTCATTTAATAGGCTAGTGAACGGCATCCTAACATTTACCAACAAACCTAACATCTCAACATCTACCAACAGGTTAGTAGTGTGCAAATTTCTTCTCTATTGTTTCGTACACTACATAGTCGGCCTCTTATTGTCGAAATTGGATAAGAAGATTGAATTAACAAAAAAATTGACATTTTGTTTTCGATAATATTATTGCCGACAACTATATAAATCGATAAAAAATGTAGATATAGAGAGGGTAGTCTACAATAATATTGGCGACTACTATATAAATCAACAACAAAATGTCGATTTATATTGTTGTCGACAATATATTTGTCGACTACCCTCTAAATCGACATTAAAATGCCGATTTAGAGGGTAGTCGACAATAATTTTTAGTGAATCCTGTGTATGTTACAAATATGGGGTTTATTGAATGGGAGTGTAATTTATTACATGGGTGTTTTGGCGAGGAACATGATGGCTACGATAATGAAGTAATTCCCCTAGTCTCTCCATGTAATGAAGAGGTTGATGACCTATTTTGGCCGCAAGTAGTATTACGTATGGAAGCATTAGAAGCTGCAGAACGAGAAAGGCAAGCACAAATAGATTTGTAGAAGAGCTGGAAACCTGTCGGGAGTGATCTTTCGAAGAATCTTATTAAAGGGAATATGTTTGGGGGATGGGATTGGGGACCTGTAGACTGTACTTAGTGATGTTGGGTTTGTTAGTGTAGTGTCTATTTTGAACAATCTAATGACATATATGATGTACAACTGTGACCCATAAAATCTTATTTAATTAAAGTTGTTATGTAAAACAGTGTTTTTTTCGTATTTATTTTTGGTTACTTGGTTGTCACTATTGATTCCATATGATCGTTTGGCTGTATGGATGTATAATGGGATTGTATCCAATAATTCCTCCTATATGATAGGATAATTATATGGAAGATTTGGTTGAACCAGAGTGGTCAAAGGTAATCGGAGATGAATCACCAGCAAGGGCTGCCAACGAACGTGCATCAGGTGTGGGTTCCAGAACACCTGATTGTACCATTAATTCTTTGTTTGTGGATACGCCGTATGAAGGACAGACACTTGATACAGTAGATGACGCAAATTCCTTTTATGAGCAATATGGAAGGAAGCAAGGGTTTTCCATAAAGAAGCGCAATTCTAAAAAACGACCAAGATTCGAAGAGATAGGACGAGTAACATTTACTTGTGTGAGCAACGGTTTGTCAAAGAAAAACAAAACTTTTAAAACAAGTGAACAAGATGGTAAGAAGAAATCTTCTTACCAATGCGGGTATAAGGCTACTTTGAACATCAATTGGAGATAAAAACTTGGTAAATTTGTTGTTACCACTTTCTCAGATGTGCATAACCACCAGCTTGTATCACCTTGCAACCACCACCGTATGAAGATTAATCATTTCTTTCCTGAAGCTGCAAAAAACCTAACTGAGACTTTTGAGCTGCACAACATCTCAGTAAGCAAGGTGCCTGCTCTATTTCTAGACAAGAGCTTCAATAAACGTGATTGTTACAAACACAAAGCCAAGGTTAATAAAGAACGTCTATCGAGCGGTGATGCGCAGGCTGCATTGGATTGGTTCAAGAAAAAGTAATTCAAAGATCTTATGTTCTACTTTAACATTCAGCTCGATGATGATGATAGAGCACTTAATTTTATTTGGATAGATGGCCGATCCCGAATGGCGTATGAGGCTTTTGGGGATGTGGTGACAATTTGACACCACGTATAGGACAAACATGTATAAGATGCCATTTGCTCCATTCGCGGGAATAAACAACCACTACCAAATAATCTAACTTGGATGTGCTTTGTTTAGGAATGAGCAAGAGACCCCCTTTACTTGATTATTCCATACATGGCTAAAAGCGATGAGCAATAAACACCCGACAACTATTATCACTGACCAAGACGCTGCAATGGGTGCCGCCATTCCCAAGGTTAGACTCAGTGTTATTATTACAGGGATTGGCGAGTAAATTATTAAAATCTAGAAAGTCAATAATATTATTGTCGAAAAACATGAAATCGACAATAACAATTGTTGAAATACATGAAATTGACAATTCTTATTGTCGAAAATCATGATTTTCGACAATTAAATTGTCGAAAAAATTGGTGTCGAAAAATTTAATTGTCTGTCTCAAACCACGAAGTCGACAATAATCTCGACCAAAATCATAAAATCGACAACTGAAATTGTCGACAATAATGAAGTCGACAATTAGTGTTCTCTAATATCCGGATTTTCTCACAGATCTTCCCAAACACCAAACATCGGCTCTTCTTATGGCACATCATATACAAGTTCCCTAAAAAAATTGGACATGTTTATCGAGATCCATCTACATTTAAAACTGATATAGATTCAATTATCCACAACACCTATGATCCTGCAGAGTTCGATAGAAGGTGGAATGAGCTTATGAAGAAACATAATCTTGATGACAATAATCGGATGCAAGGGATATTTAATATAAGAGAAAGATGGATACCTTTGTGGAATAAAGGTACTTTTTATGCTGGCATGAGTACGACTGGCCGAAACGAGTCAACAAAAATTTTTGTCAATGGTTGGCTGCTCCCTTCAACTGGTTTGTACAGTTTTGTGATGAAATATGTAACAACTCTATTAGACATATTTGAAAGAGAGAAGGATGAGGACTTCCAATCCCAACATAGATAGCAGCAAGTTAGACCTCATCAGGCTCTAGTAAAACATGCAACAAAGATTTATACGAGGCAGATTTTCCATAATGTTGAAGTGCAATTTAATCAAACTGTTCATTTTGTAGATATAGAAAATAGCATAAACAGCAATGTTCGAGAAATACTTGTGAAGTCACATAGCGGACCGTCTGAAAGTTTTGAGCTGAAGATAGACTTGGCCAGCCTGATAGGCCATTGTGAATGTAAGTTGTTCAAGTATGTAGGTCTGCCATGCCGTCATCTCTTCAAGGTCTTCTCCAAATATGATGTTCTACAAATTTTAGTTGCATTCATTCTGCCAAGATGGATGATTGGTGCAAACAAATATTCCCAATCATACGACGAGAGTTTCTTAGATGGAGAAAACTTAAGGAAACCGTTACGCCATAGACACCATTCACTTCGTACATCGAACCTTTTTGAGAGGGCATCAAAGAATAAAACAAATTTTGAATATGCAATTTCAAGGTTAGACGAGCTGGAGTTACACCAAGATACGTACGATGCATCTCTCTTCCAACTCTCAGGTTCGGATCCTTCAATGTCAACTCCGTTCACTGAGATAGTGATGTCTTCAACTCCTATTTTAGACCCTCTTGTAGCACAAACCAAAGGCCGTGCAAAATATGATCACAAGAAAAGTGGCCAATGGATGGGTGGAATGGAGATAGCTGCTGAAAAGAAGAAGAGGACATGCAAAGGGTGCGGAGCCTTTGGCTGCCACGACAAACAAACTTGCCCACAACTGAAATTATTGCTTCAAATAGCAGAAGCTAGTGAGTAACCTAATACAAGAAATAAGTATTTCCCACCAACTTGTACGATAACATATGCTGAATACGAGATTTCTAATTTATTTGCGCTTCATACGTAGAAGCCGGGACAAGTGATGGAAGAAACGCACAATCAAACGACCATGGTGTAGGGAGTTGCTGAATAGCTTTATTAGGCTTGCATGTCCTTGGGACTTCCCTTATTATTGTACTTAAGTTTACATTTTTGCATTTGTAGCGATATTAAGATTGTTAAAGTAAGATGGAGGGACCCTGAGTATAACACTACAACACTACACTGATAGATACCACACTGCACTGATAACAATACAGCTAATATTGTTATAGTATTCCCCGACCCTACTATAAATACCGAATGTTGTAGTTGAGGAGGTTCACCTTCCTTTCTCTTCTTCTTTCTTCCTTGTTTTGTTTGCTAAGATGGCTAAAACTAGGTCTCAAACTCGTACTGAAGCATTGAACCATCGTGTCCATGACAAGTATAACGAGTTGGTGCAACGATACTTTAGTTTGAAGACTGTCAACAATCTAACCTTGCATCCTTTTGAGGCGTATTATCCAGATTTGAGGGAGGAGGAGGTAAATGTGTCTAGGGAAGACTATCTTTACCATTGTCAGCTGTAATCTGTGATTGTAACTCTGCAGGAACGTGTAGTTAGTCTGATCAACCTGGCCAAGATGATGGTAAGGAAAGAAGATGCGCTTGCGGCGAGGAACAACGTATAATGTTTGCGTTGGTGGTCATTTCAGTTGTAACTAGTTGTTCCCCTAGTTGTAACTAGTGTGTTTTTTCCCTTTTTTGTCACTCCCTCTGTTAATTACTTCAGTTGTTGTTGTAACTAGTGTGTTTTTTTCCTTTTTTGTTACCAAATGTTGTGTTTCGTAAAGTAATTAATTCAGTTTTTATAGCTTTAAATTGGCATGGTTTTCTTCTCGAACATTTTGTATATTCGATAATTAATTGTCGAGTTCAACATGAATTCAATGTTGAACTCGATAATTAATTGTCAATTTAATTTTGAACTCGACAATTAATTATCGAATTCATGTTGTACTCGACAATTAATTGTCGATTTCAACATGAATTCGGCAATTAAGTGTCGATTTAACATTGAATTCGGCAATTAACTCTCGAATTCAATGTTGAACTCAATAATTAATTGTCGATTTAATTTTGAGCTCGACAATTAATTCTCGAATTCAACATTAATTTGACAATTTCATCTGTCTACTGCAGCATTCACTCCACAATGGGACCCCTCGACAATTACAAATATTCTTCGAATTATGTCCAGTAGCTACAAAAAAAATATAGATAGATTTATGCGAAAGAAAACTATACATCATAAAAAAAAATGTACAACATTTAAGAAAACAAATCGTTTGTGCTGAAATCTTGTGGATTAATGTTGTTGCCTTTCATCAATTTCATCCAAGCTTAGTTTGGCTCGTTGAAATTGGTCTTAACAGTTTGCTTCATAAAATCATCTAGAATCTCCAGTTGCACATGTGCCCACCATAGTGTAGAAACTGGAGGAATAGGTGATAGGTACTTAGTCTTTAATTTCACAAAGTTTTTATCAGATGTCATCCCAACCCACCAATACTTTGAGCTATCGACAAGAATGTTTTCAAACCTCTCCAATTTGCTAATCTTGTTATTTTCTTTGGGCCAGAACATGGGTAAAAATGTCAGGGCCTCCTTGTTGCTGATGAAGATCACCACCTTCTCGTAATGTGTTGCCAACAAATGACCCATATACAAATATTCCACAAACACACCACTAAACTTAAACGCCCGTAGCAAAGTATCATAACGTCTCTCTCCCAAATCATTGCAAGCTACATCCAATGTTTGACTGAACACGCTCTTCTAATAAAAAAGTTTTTTGGTCATCAAGATACACAAGGACTGCTTCACATTCAAGAACTTTAATTGGCTCTGATATGCATATGACGCAGCAACCCTAAACGTTGTGTTCCCATCCCTTTTAACATCGCGTATATCTAGTTGGAACAAATTAAATGGTTGAAACAAAGTACATCTTAGCTTGGTTTTATCATCAATCTTGTTCAACCTCGATTGAATCATCTTGTTATACTCCCCCTCTTCTAAGGTCAAGTCATCCTGATATTCCCCTTTTGGACCCTCTTGAGCAATCGCTAAAAGTTTAGTAAACTGCCGACCTAGTTCCTCCCATGTCGGGTCCTCAGGATCTTAAAAATCCCCTTCTCTTTCTTCAATGGCACCTTTTAGTCTCATGTGCTACACTCCCTGCATCGCAAACACCACCACGATAGCGTAGTTAAAAATTAAAACTAAGTAATTTAACCAAAGTACAAGCGATGGATGACAAAGGTGCACAAACCCACTCATCATTATCTGTTTGAAGATTGAATCTCATCTCTTCCGATATAGTCAGTTTGGTTTCCTGAATAGTATAGGGCCCGTTTTGAGATACATTATTAATATTTTGTGAAAAGAAAATTTGAAGTCACACGACGACTTACAAGCCTATTGGTTTCGCGAATAAATTTGGTGTACCACCGATCATAAGTAGCCTTCACCTATAAAACATGGGTTTATATATACATAAACAGTTAAAACACACAAAATTAGAGTACAAAAGAGCCAGTCAGGGACTGAATTATAAAATTATCGATTGGTTCTTTTCAAATCGACAATTAATTGTCGACTTCCATCATTATCGACAATAATATTTTCGATATCTACCAGGTTCGATAATATTATTGTCGACATATACCTTTTTCGACAATTTAGTCATTTGAACAGATTCTACAGATTTTTATATTGTCGATTATGAAAATTGTCGGCAATTTATATTATTGATTATTATCGATGTCGATAATAATATGTCCAAAGAATAAAAAAGACAAACAACTGGATAAGACGCATGATAGACAATATTTGTAATAGATACTTCTTTATCAAAAATTTGAAATATATAAGACAGGATCCCATATAAGACATATATAAAAAAATCAATTGATATCAAAAATTTCCTCTAACAAAAAATGATTTGTTCTCCAAAAATTCACTCATATAGAAATTGTCCTCTAAATCAACTTATATTCCTATCTCTCTTACTCAACTTCCTTTGTGCTTTTTCGTATTTTATGGTTAACTCGTCGTACTTTTGCTTCCAATCTTCGGCTCGTACGGCATTTTCCTCTAATTGTGGAACAATTAATAAATGACATATTAGTTTATATAATATTCTTTTATATAGTATTTCCTACTCACCGCTAAGGGTTGTGGTTGCAAATTTACAACATCGTCCATCAATTTCTCAATGATAGAAGCCAGGTTCTCACACTCGTCCACCTGTTATAAATCATAAATCAGTACTTCCCAATAAATAAATAAGTGTGAATAAACATGTTTGTCCTTCGCATTAATAATAGGGACCTTCACAGTACTTACTTTATTTTGTAATTGTACGTTCAAATCTTCAAGGGTCTTCTTCAATGAAGAAACATCTTCTGACAACTTCTTATTCACTTCCTTCAGTGAACTGCACTCCAAGTTCTGATAACAAACATGTATGGTATCTATGAACAACACATAAAGGAGGGAGGGTTAAAACATGGTGAACTAAGGGAAAAGAAACTATGAATACCTTGTCATTCAACTTCTTTTATGTTTTGTTCAAGTCTTTCTCGCATATCGAGTCGACCACTTGCCTCGCCTAAAGTTTGGCTTGTAAGCTGTCATTTGACTATTTCATTCTTTAACATTCATTTGTCTGCATTGGCAAGGGAAATTAATTGTAGTCACTAACAGATTTTCATTGAGTGAGGAGAAATTGTCAATTTTTTTATAATCGACAATAAATGAATATATATTGTCGACTTTAGTTATAATCGACAATATATGATTATAAATTGTCGATTTTAATTATAATCGACAATAAATTATTGCATATTGTCGATTATTCCTAGATTTGACAATAATTGATATATATACATTTCAACTTCAGTTGAAAACAACATTGAATGTGGATATTAGTTAAAAGATGAGGAGAGTTTGTGCCTACCTTCAACCTGATAGACTCAAGCAATTATGATTCTGCCACCTCCTTCGCAAACTTTAAGTTTGAGATCTCCTCTTCTAAACGAGAGATGATATCTTCATTTTGGCCCTGAACCTGTAAAAGAGTAGAAGCATATTAGAAGAAGCACCAAATGTACTACTCCAAGGGGCAAACACTATAATAGCAACACCCACATGTTCACGTTGGGAAAAACCACCACCCACAACAATATTCCCAACACCACCACCAACAGCACTCCCAATACCGCCACCAATAGGACTCCTAACACTGCCACCAACAGCACCACCATCGCCCAATATCCTCCCATCATCATTTTCATCAAGATTAACAGCAGTAGGGCAAAGTTTAGTGAATGAAACTTCTTTAAACCATTCAAAGTATCCTTCAACACATTCGGGGATCCCATCATGTACTTTTCTCCCACCTCCTTGTAATTAAAGAGTCCTTTCATTTCCCTCTAGAAAAAAAATCTGCCCACGTATACTTCGGTTTGTATGCGCCTGGCTGAACAGCAAAACGTAAATTGCTATCCTCGAGGCAAATGGGCTTGCTAGGGATATATTGCCTTTGGTTGAACTGGAGCTCTACTCTATCAGAATAGTATGCCACGATGTGTTCAGGACCACGAATAAAACTGGTGAAACTCGCAACTTTTTTGAACACATGTCTGTCTGCTCTCTTCTCCAAGTACGGGTCCCAGACGACCTAGAAAACGATAGAAAAGGCAAATAAATAAATTTATACAGATTTTCAATGAGTAATATAACATTATTGTCGACTCTAGGAGGATCGAAAATAGATGATTATCAAATTGTCGATTATAAATATAATCGACAATAAATGACTGTCAAATTGTCGATTTTCAGACTAATCGACAATATAGTACAATTAATTGTCGATATATCATGTAATCGACAATTAATGAATAAATTTTTTTTGATCAGTTGGAATGTTCGACCATTTTAGCTGAAGTTATTGACTATAACGGGGAATTAATCCAGCAAAGTTAAAGGGAACTTACATCCTCAAGCTTATAGTTGTCCAGCGCTTCTCTAAATGTCTTTAAAACTTCTTCACCAGATCTATCACTTGCCATTCTACTCCAAGACCACCGTGTACAATACTCAGGCCCACGAGAATCATTCGGTTCTAGAATTCCAGGGAGTTTTAGAAAGTGCTCGAATATCCAGGGCTGTAACAATTAAAATCCTTTCAATTAAAACGTAAATAAAGCAACATACCAATAAATGTATGCATACACTCTCTTCTAGCAATGTAGTACAGCATGCAAGAGCTTTAGCATTCACTCTTGAAGAAGCGCCTAAGTTGTAATACAGGTGTGCCAACGTCGCAGCTCTCCATGACCATGTAATATCTGAGTTCTTGGACTCAAAGAAATTCAGATACTTTGGCGACACATCAGTCCATTTCTTGGTAGGGAAAAGAAAGTATCCCAAAACATACAACATGTATGCTTTGGCAACTGCTCGAGAAGACAATCTCGGGGGTTCAGAGGAAGAAGATGCTTCTTCTGCTGCATTTGTTCCAACCTTGTTGGAGAAGAAATCGACCATCTTCACCAGTGAAAGAGATATCCCTGCACCTCCAGCCTTCAGATCAAGGTAAACTTGATCGCTTTGGTAAAAACAGTCTCTAAAAACTTGTTTAACTTTAGTTGTTCCCCACTTCCCCTCAACAACTGTCATATCACCGCCAACTCTCAACCCAATTAATCTCCATACATCTTCCAACGTGATAGTAATCTCACCCCATTTAAAATGAAAAATGTTGGTCTCTGGATGCCAACGCTCGACGAAAGCTGTAATCAATGCTGCGTTGTAGTGTGTGTATGAAATGGCTCCAATTCTGCCAATCCCTTGTAGTTTTACCAAACTTTGGACCTTCTCCACCTCCTTACCAATGTCCCAACTAGGACTGTGGTAAAACACCCATAGACAGCCGGGGTCCTGTAAATACAATATAATATAATCAATGAAATCATGCAGAAGAAGGGAACATGGGAAGATTGCAGGAGAAAATGGGATGAAGACTAAAATAACTGTCTACTGAAACAGTACATGTCCAAGAGCTAGAGCTTTCGCTCTGTGTGTCTGGAAGCTCGTCAACAAACTGGTGTCCCTGAGGCAATATTCATCCGCTTCTGACTCACTGCTTGAGTCATCGTTATTCTCATTATGGATAACTTCTTCACAAGTAGTTCTCGTACCCTATTCCTGTTCTTTAACTACAGGGTTTAGGAAAGGTTCATATTACTGAGTATCGTTGAGAGGAACTGGTGCATTGAGATACACATAATCTGTACTAGAAATAGATGCTTGGGAATCACCCCCACTTGTAGAAGGACTTTCAACGTCATGAACTTCTTCAGGTGTCACTTCCACCTGAGGACACTGCCACTTTCTTCTGGCCTAATAGGATCAGTTTTACTCCTTTTGGCAGGCACGCGAGGAGGTTGATTAAAATTTGAATGCAAGGATCTTCTCGCTCTTCAATTAACCTCTTGCGATGTGAGGCTGTTGGCCGTATCTTCTTTGGCACTTTCTGCTTTGGTGCCATCTTGCTTAAGAAACTCAAATTAGGCACTGAGAAACGCATTTAATCAGGGGGAATCAGTTTAAACACGAAAATTCTAAAAAATAATAATTGTCGGCCACTCTTAAAATTGATAATTAATCGTTACAATATTGTCAAAAACTTGTTAAATCGACAAATTTTTCAATGATATTGTCAATTTTTACGATAATCGACAATATCAATTGTCGAACATCATATATATCGACAATATGTTGATGAATATCAATTTGGAATTGTCGATTATAAATGTATCGACAATTTTTTGACAAGTTTAATTTAAAATAATAGAAATTTTTGTCGACTTCGACAAATTTCCAAACTTTTTACCCAACCTAGAGTGGGTAATTTGTCGATGTTCTGCTTAAATAGTAAAATTGGGGGAAATTCGTTAAAATTTTGGTAAAATAAACAAAGAAAAAAAGGTGTAACGGATTGCGCGGGAAATTTCAAAAAGTAAAGCTGAATATGATAGGAATAGTGATTCTTTGAAGGAAATGCATTCGATTACCTGGTCAATCAAGATCACGTGTATGATGTATGATGACAGTCCTCCGATTTACAGCTCACAAATCTGGAGTATGATTACTGTCCTCCGGGGTTTAGAATCACCGGTAGATAAATAGTAAGTGAGAGAGAGAGAGAGTGACAGAGAGAGAGATATTGGCTGAGGAAGAGAGTGAATGCGGGCGAGTTTGTTGGAGTAATTGAGTTAGAGTTGATTGATATATAGAGAGAAAGTCTGTGAGTGCGAGTGAGAGTGAGAAGAGCTAGTTGCGAGTGAGTTGCGCGAGTGAGTTAAGAGAGCAGTATTTTTTTTTCAAATATGTCCACGTCACAAATTTTCCCTCTTATAAAATGGGAGTGAGTTGCCACATCAAATTAGTGTGCGGTGAGGAAAGAATGTAGGAGGTGTGTAGTGAAATTAGAGTGTAGGGGAATCCTCCCCCTTTTACAAGAACAAAAATATACTAGCAAAATAAAGTACAACAATTTTTTTTTAAATACTTGATGTTGAGACCTCAAAGTGCATAACTTGCTACAGAGTGGTTGAAGAGAAGTGAATTTATGATTTTAAATAGCATAAACTTGATTATAAGCAAATTACATACTTTCTAAGGCAAATTACATATGACATTACTTGATTTAGGAAGAAAAAAATCAAATTTTTGTAATTACCTAAAACAACCCAAGCTTGTTTAGTTTTGAACCAATTGAAGAATTTTAATTGACCCCATATTGCTTTGATTTTCTAATTATGGAGAGAGTTTTAGTACCTGATGTTGATTCCCAAATTTCTTAAACTCCTTTTATCTCCTGCAACTTGAAAAATCAGGTAAAACATGAAATTTTTAAGGTATAAATTGAGAAAAGGGGAAGTTACATAAATATAGGGGAAGAAGAGGGAAAATTACCGCCAAAATTCAACAAAATGATGGGGAGAGAATCCCAAATACGAAAGCGATAACTGTAAGAAGATGATGGCCGTGATTAGGTTCTTTTCGTGCCAACTTAAGGCGGGGAGATCGTGGTGAAACATCTTCGTAAGAGAGAAGTGGAATCGTGAGAGAAAGGGAGAAAGATGAGGAGGGAAAAAGTAAGGTGGTGTTTGTTTTTCAAGTGCTGAATGCTGAAAAAAAAATTCAAGTACTGAATGCTGAATGTTTTGAAGTGTTGAATGTTGAATGATGAATTGCTAAATAAGTTATGGTGTTTCTTTTCTAAGAAGTGCTGAAAACTGGTAAAACTATAAATGTCTTAAATACCCTTGTTATAAAATAACACAACTTAAAGCATATTTGAATAAACAAAAGTTCAGTCTATATCTGCCCCTCTCTGTTCGAACAAAAGAACAAAATGGACAAAATGCACATACAAAAGGCATCATTGCACAAAATGGAAAAAATGGATATACAAAATGGACATGCAAAATGAACATACAACAGGCATTATTACACAAAATGGACAAAAAAGAATGAACAAAATGAACATACAAAAGACATCATTTCACAAAATGGTTTGTACAGATCATAAGCATTAGAGATAGTCTGAAGTACGAATCTTAAGATAACACAACCCAACAGAGTCTAAAATAGCAAATAGTCGAGCATCAACATAGTTTATAAATCCGAAAAACAAGATAATTCAAAATAGCAATGCATAGAAAACTAAACTCTGAGAAACTACATCAGGTAGAGTTTCTTTGATTCCAGCGTAGCCAATCCCACAAACATGCCAACATATTCTAGATGATCAGGACCAACATATTTAAATCGGTGGCGACATCTGAAGTTGCCGTATCAATGAAATCATCCCTAGCAGGACCGGTTGCATATCTACCAGTAGCCACTCTGTTTGCAGAAATAGCTTACATCAAGTCTTCATGAAGTAACCCACCTTTCCTAAATGTACTGACGTTCTAATTTATTTGATGTGTATCAAGAAAACAAACATTTAGAAATTTATAATATGACTATACAGATGAACATAATAAACTAAAGATTACTATACCTTAATCAAGGCATCCCACTCTTCGGGTGGAAGGTGAAACGTGCGGGTTTCTGTATTAAAACCATTCTCAGTCCTTCTCAAAAGCCATGTCCAAGCATTGTACTTCGCCTTTTGCTAAAACCAGACATTACTAAAATATTTTTGTCCACGAGTTAGGTTAAATTTTGCATTGTACTCCTCCCTAATCTTGGCCCAAGAGGCTTTCAAAAGTCCAGACCCCGCATCTTTACTTGTGTCAAGTTCACGCTTGCATAATGCAAAATAAGTGTTCAACATCCCACCATTAAGTTGTTTTGCGTGTTAGGGAGTATCTTGGCTTGGGTCACCAGTCACTTCTTACTGAGCCTTCTTATTCTTTGGAGGCATGTTAAAACCTGATGAAGAAATCAAAACAAAAATGTCAGCAATATATTCTGCATATAGTATATCACAATGGTAAAAGATACTATGCTAAAAGATGTTATGCTAAAAGATGTTATTATGGTTTGCTTTATGCTAAAAGATGCTATTATGGTTTTTTAACCCCTCTATACTTAAATCCATTGTGGATCCAATCTAACACCAATATGGAATATGGAATCATGCACAAAATGCTAACAGAAGAAATGCTAACACCAAAATGCTAACACCAATATGGAATATGGAATCATGCACAAAATGCTAACAGAAGAAATGCTAACACCAAAATGCTAACACCAATATGGAATATGGAATATAACAAACTGTAGACTATACTTCTAAAAATGCTAAGTACTTGTGGCAGAGGCATGATACTTCTAAAAAGAATGCTTCCATTTCTTGGAATGAGGTTTGTGCTCCTTTTAATGAAGGGGGTCTTGGTGTTAGAATATTCAAAGTCTGGAATAAATCTGCCATTAACACACAAATTCATATCTAAATATGCAATGCTCCATTTCTAGATACCCCCACAATTTAAAACAAAACACACAAATGAATCAATTACTCAACACAACAATAAAACCAAAACACCCCCTAAGTTCCATGGCCATTTAGCACTAGGTAATGAAGCAAACAAATAACAGATCATGGGCAACTATATGAAGCAAGCAAATGTTAGCTCAAGTGGAAACATGAAGCAAAAAAATAATAGATCAAACATAAAGCAAACATGCTACAAACACATAACAGATCAAATATGCAGCAAAGAAATAGCAGATTACTTAAATTGGATTCATCAATACTAGACATGAATTAGGTATATTCTAAGCAGTGCCTATATCTCAATCCTAATCAATGGAGGTACTACTGGATTTTCAAAGCTACAAGAGGCTTAAGGGAAAATAGCTATGTGGGGAAGTTCTTATCTTTGCAAGGAAGACTGGTGTTTGTTACAACTGTCTTAAAAAGCATCCCTATTTACAACATGGTTGTCTATTAATGACCTATTTCTATAATCAAAGAATGTAAAGTAGTTATTAGAAATTTCATTTGGATAGGTAACCACTCAAAGCATATAGGAATACAACAATGCAACATATAGGAATATAGCAATGCAGCAAGGCATCAAGAATGTAAAGATGCATTGATGACTAAATTTGGGAATTTGGGGATCTTTTTGTTGTGATTAATAATAAAATCTAGTCAAACCCCATTTCATATTATACCTATATCATTCCCTCGGTAATTCTAGCTTCAATTGTACTTCTTTTTTGGTTAAATTAAAGAATAATTAATCCAACTAAAGAAGAAGAAAAACAAAACAGAAGGAGAGGAAAAGAAGTAACATATGCACATACAAATTCTTCCTAAAATACATTTGCTCTACAACAGCAACAACAACAGATCATCTGATCATGAGGTTGGAAGGAAAAGCATTGCAACAGCAACAACAACAAATAAACCCAACAGCAAATACAACAACAACATTTGCTCTACAACAACAACAGCAACAACAACAACAAAAAATCACTACCCCATAGCTCTAAATCACTACCCTATCACAAGCTAACCACAATAAACCACCAAAAACATCCAAATCACAGAGAGAAAGAGAGAGAGAAAATTCTAATCTTGACGAAATGAAGCTCCCTGCCCTAAATTCGGAGAGAGAGATGAGAGATTCACGTCTTTCCTTGCCCTAAATTCGGTTCTTCAGGTGGTGAGGCACGTTGAAGACAAGGGTAATTGAGGCATAAAATTTTCTTCAAAGTGCTGAATTTTTTTTAAGCATGTATTCCTGGCTAAATTTTTTTGCTGAATTTGATTTTCTGAAAAAAAAAATCAGTAGTGAAAGAAACACAAAACCCACTGCTAAATTTTTTTTCAGCTGCTAAAAAAAATTCAGCAGGGAAAGAAATACCACCTAAATCGCGATTTTCTTGAGGGCAAACACGAAAGCGAATCAAAAGATGCTAAAGACAACGGAAACGATATCCGCATAAATTGTTTAGTCCAACCACAACAAACATCGTGTGTCGCTAATTCCCTATGAAAAAAATAACCAAAAATAATATATTAATAAAAGCAACGACACTTATATTTTTTGTTGACAACAAAAGACCGTCACAAAGTACTGACAGTGATAACCTATCCCTAAAAGTTAAGGTAGGCTATCCCCGAAGCCCTTTTTTTGGTGATGAATTGTTCAAATCATAAGAAATCTATCCAACGATGCTGAAATATATTTTGCAAAGATGCAAGAAGCATGCCGGAAAGACGTAGAACGTGCTTTTGGGGTACTACAAGCTAGGTTCCAAATATTGGTGCAAGGTACGCAATTTTAGAAGCCTAATAATCTAACAAATGTTATGTACGCATGTATAAGCATGCATAACATGATCGTCGAAGATGAATGTCATACTTACATCCAGTAAGCGGACATTGATCCCGATTTTAGAGATTCCGTGACGAATTGGAAGGAGAACTTAAATCCAAGATACGCAATCAACACTATGGCACAGTACATCGAGAAGATTCGTGAAATTAGAAATGAAGGTACTCATTTTCAATTACAAAATGAACTTGTCTCGCATTTGTGGAATAAAAGAAGGGCAGAGTAATGTATTTTGTTTCCAAGTTTGTAGTTTTATGTTGAAGTTGTAATGTATTTGGTTTTGAAGTTTGTAGTTTTATGTTAAAATTGTAATGTATTTTGTCTACTTGATTGAAGTATGTTTTGCGGAATACTTATGATTGATAACAATTTCAAATGATAAAATAATATAGAACTTAAGAACTACTATTAATGCTAAGGATTACATTAATCTTCATCACTAGAAACTTTGTCATCACTTGGACGCTGTTCTTTTAACTTCTTCGAATAACGTTTAATCTACTTCTTCATCCAACATTTTTGTGCCGGTAGTAGGTTACTTGGGTCAGTTGTCATCACCTTAACCAAATGCACATCTTCGATAGTTTTTTTTTCTAGTTAGCTCATCTTCATGCCTCCTTTGAATCTCTGCCTCTCTAGCTAACTTTTGATCCTCTCGTGCTCTAGTTCTAGCTTCATTTTTCTCTTTTATTTTGGTCGTCTCTCGCATTCCATGCCGCCATCATGTTTGTCGTCGTCTCAAACATCTTCTTCCCCCAAAAACCTATAGTTGACTTTACCACTTCTTTTGCCTTGTATTTTTTTTTTTGCCGCCTGGTCGTACTTCCCCGTAAGCATATTGTGGTGCATCCAAGTCGATAGAATCATCCAGAATTATGATATTTGGAGTGTCGGAAGTAGGTGTAGAGAAATCAGTGTCGAAAGTACCCGAGCTATCGTTAAAATTTGATTTCCTAGCGACGTTGCAGCCGGGTTGCCCGATGTTCTTAATTTATGACCAATTTTTGGAGTTCATGTATCTTTCTTTGTCATCATCAACTTCATCCTCAACCTCAACTACATCCACAACTATAATAGGTGTCGGTGCTATCTTTCTTTTAGGCTTTACCTTTCCGTGCATATTACTTCTTATGAGCCAGATTGAGAACCTTAGAGATGACCAAAGATGACAAGAGATACAACCGGTAATGTATTGAGGTTTAAATCATTTAAACCCCATGTACCTCTTATCGGCGTGGTACTCAAACTTCCACCGTTGTGAGATGACAAATATAGATTTCTCGGTTAAGAGTATGAGCCTGTATAAGGATCAAATTGAGGGTAATATCCTTGGTTTTGGTAATGAGGGTAATATCCTTTGGTTTGAGATAGAAATTGATTGTCATATGGTAAAAATAGTTATCAAACATGGTGATCACGATATTGGGAAGGGTTATGCATTTGTGACGAATCATATGTGCCGAATTACGTCAGAAATATGTTCCCTTGTTGGTTCGTATTGGAGGATTGAGAGTGGTTTTGAGAATTAGATTGGAAGCTTGAGGATGACATGGTGGTTTTACTTATAAGCTAAGGAGGAAGGAAAATATAGAAGATTAAGAGAAGATAGTGTAAAAGATGAATGACCTTTATAAATAAAAAATATAGCTATTGAGCTATTTGGTAAAGAAGTTTTTACATGAATATAGCCATTGAGCTACTTGGTAAACAAGTTTCCACATAAATATAGCTGTTGAGCTATTTGGTGAACAAGTTTCCACATAAATATAGCCGTTGAGCTACTTGGTGAACAAGTTTCCACATGAATATAGTCGTTGAGCTACTTGGTGAATAAGTTTCCACATGAATATAGCCATTGAGTTACTTGGTGAATAAGTTTTCACATAAATGTAGCCGTTGAGCTACTTGGTGAACAAGTTTCCCCTTAAATATAGTCGTTAAGCTACTTGGTGAATAAATTTCTACATAAGTACGTTGAGCTACTTGGTAAACAAGTTTCCACATAAATATAGCCGTTGAGCTACTTAGTCGTTGAGCTACTTGGTGAACAAGTTTCTACATAAATATAGCCGTTGAAGTACTTTGTGAACAAGTTGACAAAAAAAAACTTAGTAAGGAGAAGATAAGGAAATACATTCCATACTTGGTGTTTTCAAGCGTTTAAAGAAATTCCCTGTATTTCTGAGTTCATAAAAAAACTAATGGAACTAATTTTTCAATAGAGAGAAGGTATTTGAGGAAATACCTAAACAAAAGAGAAGAAAAAAAGACGAAGTATGAACCAATGCACACATAATAGGGCAAAGGAAGGCGTTTGAGAAAATACCTCAAAGAAACTAACCAAAAAAAAAACTAAGTATGTAGAGGGAGGCATTTCAAGGAAAAAGTTCCAGGCTCTTGCCCCGCAATTCTGAATTGCGCGGCAAGAGTCTAGAACTTTTGCCTTTTCTTCCCTTCTCCATACTTAGTTTTTTTTTTGTGATTTTTCTTTGAGGCATTTCCTCAAACACCTGATGCGCCCTATATTGTGTGTGTATCTCTTCATACTTAGTTTTATTTTTCTTCTCTTTCGTTTAGGCATTTCATCAAACACATTCCCTATATTGCATTATTATAAGAATTAGTTATTTTACCAGCTCCTCTCTACTATGACTTTCATTCAAACACTTGAAAAACCTAGTATTTGAAGTAAACACAAGTTTAAACATAATGCATAATTAATTAAACATAGTTTAAACATAAGATATCAAAGTTCCACATGAAAACATAACATAAACTCGATAGTCTAAACAAAACATAACATAAACTCAATAGTCTGACAAAACATAATAAAATATAGCCTAAGTGGGATGGCTTCTCTTCGTCTGGCGGGCGTGTCTGGTACGATTAAAACTCTCGTCATAGGTACATTGGACTTCCGTCTCTGTCTGATAGTTGATAGACATATTAGCCAGTTTCTCTCCAGCGACTCAGATAATTTCTTGTGACCGACACAGTTGGTCCTCTAACTCCTCTGTCCGTTAAAGGTATTGCATGTAATCTTCATATGCCGCATACTGTATTTTTTGGTTTTGATGCCACAACTCATCCACACTATACCTAGGTGGACATGTGTATAGTACCTGCATGACCGGAATCGGTAACTGTCAACGTTCTCCACTGCTTCCTGTCATCTCCATGAACCATCCCAGATCCCTCACTTCCTTTTCGTATGCCTTAACACCATAGTTTTACACCTGAGAAGACGTGGCTAAACTCGAAGTAGATAGCAGAGCAACATCGGGCCTCACTAGATCACACCCGACCATCCAAATATTCCCGGCCCTCTTCACTAAACTACAACCGATATGGGGATTTGGATGAGCGGCTTGCCAAAATGTCATGAAATCCACATCAGTAACGATATAATCGTGTCCATCATAGAAGTCTACCTCTTTCAATCCCTGATAAAGTTGGTTGATCGTACCGCTGAAATTCTATAATCTCTAATGGGGGGTCATAGGGAACACTATCAACCCTGGTGTTTTAATGCATACACCGGTGTCCTAAATACCAAAGTGTACCATTCCGTATGGGACTGAAACTAATGGAACCCTTCTTTGACTAAGCTCTGTGGAAAATCTTACCTCTGGATGGATTACTTGTTTAGACCTCTTCCATGGTTGCCAATCAATATTGGATATATCCTTCAATTCTAACATTTCTCTGATCATAACAAATGAATGATGGATCTCAGCCCCTGAACTAGCCCTTTCATCTCTCTATGCACCCATACGAGGATAAACATGGTTGAAGTTGTTCACCTTGACCAGATACATTCCAACGCGACAGTACTCGAAGAACCAAAACTCTAACAAAGCATAGAAGCTTATGATTAATCTCTTCCCCTTCCCAATCTTCAGAATTAAGACATCACCTAGTCCCTGATACAAAATCGCCATGATCGGAGTACCCCAGTTGAACCTCGACGCACCTAGAATATGGTGGTCTGTCAAAGTTACAAGATCACCGGTCGGTAGAGATGTATTTGCATTTGAGAAAAAGATATTACCCATCATGTATACAATAAATGCCCTCGCATACACAATATCCATGTCTTAGTTGTAACTGTTGGCTTGAGGATTCAAAGCGTCTCTCTAGGTTTTTAATTAAGCTAGTGTGATGTTATCGTACCTAATGTCGGCCTGAGTGATTCCGAGGAACAATGTTTGTGCTTCTTCAAACTATGAGTACTTATCGTCGTACGGGAGTTCAAAACCCCACCCAAAACTTATGCCCGTTAACATAACCAAGTCTAACGGCGTAACGCCAAGTTCCCCATAAGGTAAGTGAAAAGTATGGGTGGAAGGCCACCACCGTTCCACGAGAGCATGAATTAAGCGATTATCCGAGTTTCCCGCCTTAATCGATAAAAATTCTTCAAAACCCATATTGTCGACCAACCTCTTCAACGTGGGATACCTCGCAATCCATTGGTACCACTTTAAGATCTTATCCAGTGATCCCCTACATTGTATTTCATCTCGGTTATTCAAAAACAACACATTAACATATTAAATTTTCATTCGGGAATTTTGTCTAACATTTGACAAATAACGTTAATAACACATAAATTTTACACAAAAAACTTATCGACAATTCTTCTGATCCAATGAAATTGTGGACGTCCGGGAGGATATCCACTCGGTACAAATCTTCGAGGGTTGGGGCGGGATCATTATCCCACGTGGGGCATATCGGTCATATATTCGTGACCAATTCTTTATCCCTTCGTTTAACTCCATCACTTTGCCTACTGTAGTAGCCTGCTCGCAGCCTTCTTGTACTAGTCGAATAGTCGAAAGCTACATCGAAGCCTACTAGAGACTTGAAGCCCAGCAAGGAAACATTGAAATTCGACAAAGCCTTCCAAGTTAAATCGAATACTCGAGCACTCGAATACATTATCGAAGTAAGTCGAAGCCGAAGCCGAAGCCAAAGGAAGTCAGTCAAAATTAACTCCAGAATGACTTCAACTATTGTAATACATGGTCGAAGGCAAACACACCTGACAGCCAGCTCACCAGACAGAACAGTAAAAATAAGCCGCCAGACAGCTATAGTGTCAAAATTGACTTATCATACATGACAGCTGCCCTAAGGAGTATACATGTAATCTGACCTCACATGGTGACTCACCCCTTTTCTATCTCCTATAAATAGAAGAGAGGGAACACTGTGAAGGGGTTAGAAAAGCTCTGCCTAAAACCTTCCTAACATTACCTTTGAATACCCTGTAACCTCCTCTTAACTTGAATTGCCATCTAACCCAACATATATATATTCTTCTATTCAAATCCTCGCTAGAGGTCGTGGAGAACCCAATTCATGGACTCCGCGCAAGTATGTTAGCGCATTAAGCTAGTTGTTTATAGCTTTATATATTTGCCAAAACCCCTAGCCGAAGGTAGCCTTCAAGGTGTAAGAGCAAAGTTCCCTCTCTACGAAACTAGTCCCCTACATTTGGCACCGTCTGTGGTATACCCACCCTGTCCAATCCCCTTTTCTGTCATCGCCGCCCAACTCGCCCTCATTAGCCAACAATTTTCTCAAGCCGAGGAGTGCCATACCAATTAGTTATGTATTGAGCATGAAGATAGGCGACAAGAACTCGAGGCGGAACGGCAGTGCCGCTTAGACGATAATGATCGCCAACATTGAGCACTTGACGAACTCCGCAATACAGTTCGTAAACTTCAGCATGTTCACACCCTAGATGCTCATGTGCATTCACGAGCACCCACCCCCTCGCACGTCTTATCCCGCGCAAGACTCGGGCCTCACCCTCGACTCGAAGTCCCTCCAATCCACCTTGGTGCCGAGGGTGTCCCCACCGCCATACCCACTGGCTTGATCCATCTTGGTATCCCCATTAAGAAGGATTCATCCGACTCTACCCTTCGCACTTCTTGATACCCCACACGATGCCCTGCTAGGGAATACCTCGAGGAACGTAGTGCCGACCACACCCCTAACCCACGGCCTTACCACCCTGGCCTCCGGCGTTCTCCCCCTCGACCTGCTTATCTCACACAGCAAGAACTCGACCAAAAAATTCACGCCGCCATTCGCATTAACGCGAGACCAACTCCAAACTCATGGAGCCGATTAAATAACCCTTTTTGCCTGAAGCTCCTCGCTGTCGAGGTGCCTCCAAATTTCCATACCCCAAAAATCCGTAAATACCGCAATACGGACCCGCAATCTTATGTTTTTGTATTTTAGAATGCTCTCAGCCTGCATTCTACAGCCGATCACATCTTGTGTCGCATGTTTCCTACCAGTCAGTCTTACTAATAGTCCACTCAAATGGTACCACAGCCTCCCTAAGGGCTCCATTCAAAGTTTCGAGCAACTTTCAAACCTTTTCATATCCCATTTCGCCTTTAATAAAGATTGTGAGGTTTAGGTCGATGCCCACTTCAACTTCCAAAAATTTCCCAATGAAACGCTTAAAACTTTTACCAAGCATTTTCTCGATGAATCGTGCAAAGTAGCAAACCTTGATTGCGCGAACGCCATCCTCGCCTACTCCAATGCCCTGCCTGACCACAGCCGTGTTAAGGAGTATATCGTGCTCCAAAAGCCACGAACCCTCGAGGAGATGCTATCCAAGATCAGCGGATACATCGACCTCAAGCGTCTCCACGAATCTAATTGCCAGGGGTACGCCTTGACCACCAACCCCAGCAAACCTTGACCATTGAATACACCCATGGTCACTCCCATTTCTCAAGAGAACGACAGCCGCTAGCGCCCTCACTTCGATGTTCAATCTTCCGAACCCTGCAAAATATAACCCATGCCCATTCTCCCTAAACTCACTGCTCCCATCAGCACACTTCTCATACTCATCCAGGCCAATCCTATCTAGCGCACTCCCTTCCCCATCGAGGTCAGAAAGGATGAGCCTTACTGCCAAAATCATAAATGCAATTGCCACCCTACAAACAAGTGTTACGCTTTGCAACGTTCACTTGAAATAATTCTCAAAGCCGGTCGACTACACCAATATGTTGCTGACCTTTCCAGCTATCTCGATGGGTCATACCTCAAGCCTCAACCTACTCTGCATTCCGACCCAGCCGAGGTACATATTTTTCAACTCTACCTAATCGAATTTAATAACATCGACAGCGGCCATACCTGAAGCAAACGCGAACGAGTCGAAGAATGCTGTAAGCTTACCTATCAATAGAAACTCCCCATCCTCCTACCCGAATCTAGCCACCGCCCCCGCCCCAAAGGTATATCCTTCATCGATTGTGACACTTCACATGTTTGATTCCCCCATTCAGACCCCTTGGTCATTATGATTAAGGTTGAGCACCTCTTCCTTCATATGATGCTCATCGATACGGGTAGTGCAGCAGACGTACTCTTCCTCTAAACTGTCTGCGCTATGCAAAAAATAGTTCTCATCACACCAGCCAACGTCGAACTCAAAGGCTTTAACGGCGCTACCGAAGTCGTCGTAGGCTGCCTTAGCCACCCTGTCACCACCGATCCAGTTACCCTCCAAACTAGTTTTCTTGTCATCGACAAGAAGTTTGAATATATGGGCATTCTAGGGCGTGATTGGCTCCATACCATGAAAGTCATACCTTCTGCCTATCACCAGACACTGCGTTTCACTGCCCCATGCGGTATGTGGAACATAAAAGACTCCCAGCGCTTAGCTCGCTCATGCAAACATCCCGAAATCGACCTTACCAGAAAACTAGTGAAGCCATAGTAATTATTGCATCTCTCTCTCCCAACCACCTTGACACCTTCTTTTACACCTGCCGAACCTACTGTTTACGTCAAACTCGACGGCCCTGGTCGAGGTACATTCATTGGTAGCTTTTTAGATGCGGCCGAAAGCCGTGAACTCACTATGTTCCTTCGAGAAAATAAAGACGTTTTCGCTTGGTCGTTCCACGAGATGCCTGTCGTTGATTCTACCTAGGCCTGCCATCGCCTTGACCTCATCCCCAAATCCACCGCTATAAAATAGAAGAAGCGTACTTTGGCACCGAGGATTTGAGAAGCAGTGAACCTCAAGGTCGACAAACTCCTGGTCACCGATTTTATCAGAGAGGTCAAGTACATCGATTGGATCTCAAGTATTGTCGATGTCCCTAGGAAGAATGGCAAGATCCGAATATGTGCCGACCTCACCGCTCTCAACAAACACACGACAAAGGACAGTTTTCTTCTCTCGATCATTTTTGTGCTTCTGGATGCGACAGCTAGTCATGAACGCCTACCTATGATGGACGCGGCTTCGGGTTACAACCAGGTACACCTCCTCCCAGAAGATCAACTTAAAACTTTGTTTATCATAAAACAAGGGCTTTACTATTTTAATGTGATGCCCTTCGGCCTCAAAAACGCGGGTGCCACTAACCAACGCCTTATTACCACCATCTTCAAACCAACGCGGGTGACCGTTGCGCGTGGCTATTCTCCCTCTTGTACGACCAAGGTGTTCATAAAGCCAAAATGAGAAACCCCAAAATAAACTGGACACCCGAATGCGAGTAAGCTTTTCTCAAACTCAAAACTTACCTTGGCCAACCACCTGTCATGAGTACCCCAGTCGAAGGCGAAATACTTACATTATATCTTGCGGTCACCGAGACTTCTATTAACTCGGTCCTTATTCTAATCGAAGCCAGTATCAAGAAACCCGTATATTCCCAGCCGAAACACGATATACCAAACTCAGACGACTGCTTACTCTTGCTACACTTCTCGAAAGGTCAAACTATACTTCCAAGCGCACCACATACGCGTTGTCACCAACTACCCTCTTCGCGAAATCCTCAGAATGAAAGATAAGTCTAGACAGGTACAACAGTGGTCTGCCAATCTCGGTAAACATGATATCACTTTCGAAAAACAGGTCTCTCAAAGGGGGCAGGCAATCGACGATTTCCTTACAGACTTCTCGGTTGAAAACATCGACTGGGAAGAACAAGAAGACGACTTACCCGACGATCAACCTGAGCAGAATGACCCTTGGAACCCTAATACGGGCTGACATCTTTTTACAGATGGATCTGCAAGACCCCACAGTTCTGGGATAGGTATCTTCTTGGTCACACCTTCCAACGACCGAATCGAAAAGGCCATCAAATTAAATTTCGAATGTACCAACAATGGGCACTACAATAAATAAGAGTATTTGCGTCACTAACAAAGTGACGTGAAAGAGAAATAACGTCACTTTTGTAAGCGACGTTGACCCTATGCTGTCAGGGGCGCCGCCGGGGCACTACGGGGAGGCGTCGGGGAGCCCAAATTTGAACCAACCGCCTCGCCGTAACATTTTAGCGCCCTAGGCGCTTCAGAGAACAAGGCGGCGCTGAGGTGGGGTGCCTATTTCAAGGCGCCTTATGATATGGCTTTTTTTTTGTTTTTTGTTTTTTTGAAAACTGCCAAATGATATGGCTTATTTTGTTAAAAAAAAAACTCAAACTGCCAAATGATTTGGCCCATTTAAGTTTGTGTTTAACAAAAAAAAAACCAAATCAATTTGTAATTCTTCCTGCGTGAGCACTGCACCTGCGTCTCTCTCATTCATCTTGGATTCTTGATCCACATTCACTGCACCTGCGTCTTGCACTCATCTCCGGTGGTATAATATTGTTGATTGTTCCTGGAACTAGCCGTAATTACTCTCTCTCTCTCTCTCGGGCCTCGGCGTTCTTCAAGCTAACGGCGGGTACTCAGCTAACGACGGGAACTGCTCTGTTTAAACGATTAAACAGAGTCTGAGCAGAGTTAATCAAGGTCTGTTCTAGTGACCTGTAATTCCATCCTAACTTCTGTAACTTTTCTGAACTCAACACTTGTTCTTCCTTTGCGCCAGTAAAACTGCAAATGCCAGGAGGACATTGTTAGCCTCAAAATAAATTTAAAGAAGATACATATATGTTTAATACTGTGATTTCTTGACATCAGCTAATGACGGGGCCAGCATTGTTCCTGCTCTGTTTAATACTGTGATTTCTTGACATCAGCCAAATCATCATCCTAGAACTAACCGTGATTTCTTGACATCAGTTTACCTGCTCTCATCTCCGGTGGTATGAGTTGCAACTTAGCTTTTAATACTAAAAAAAATTTCTTACTTCTTGACATCAGTTTTTCTTCTTTTCATTTATACCTCAGACTTAAATGCTTTTGATGATATAATTTGAATGATATAATCTGGATGCGTATAATTTGGATTTTGGATGATATAATTTAGATGATATATGTTATTAAGAGTACCCTATATTATTCTGACTTCAGAGTACCCTATACTGGTTGCTGCGTCTCTCTCTCTCTCGGTGTTCTTGCTGGTTGTTGAGTCTCTCTCTATTGTGATACTGCGATTTCTTGGGGTTTGTAATGTCGGTGGAAGGTTCCCAGGGAAGTACTGGTCGGTATAGACCGACTAATTCGAATGATCCGGGGTGGGACTATGGTCAACCGGTAGATGGAAATAGAGATCACGTTAAGTGCGACTTTTGTGGTCATGTGTCGAAAGGGGGGATTAAGAGATTAAAACAACATCTTGTGAAAGCTTTGTACAAAGGGATTATGTACAAAGACATTAGGAAATGTGATAAAGTTCCACAAGATGTTGTTGATGTACTTAGAAGCTTTATGGAAGGAAAACAAAAAATAACCGAAGAGAGACAAAATAAGAAAGACGAGATGATTAGAAACGTCAATGTGTATGGAAATGATGATGACGAGATTGAAGAAGTTGAAATTCAAATTCCTAAGAAGAGGAAAGGGCCTATGGATTCTTTTGTAGCCTCTATTGATGTGGATTTCCGCCCTAGAGCTCCTAATTCAAACGAAAACAAAAAAGCTTTAGAGAACATTCATGGTTACATTGCCGGCTTCTTTTATGAAAATAGCATATCATTTAATTGTGCAAAATCGGATAGTTATTCCAAGATGATGCAAGCAATTGTCCAATACAATGATCAATCGAGTAAGTCTTTTATCTTACAAATTATTTTTTACAATACAAGTTAAAGAAAATTGTCAAATACACTTTTAATCTTTTTAGTTTTAAATTTAATTTATAGCTTTTAAGCCACCCTCATATAATGACTTGAGAGTTAAGATCTTGAAGAAGAAGAAGGAAGAAGCCTCAAATTGGGTAGATAATTTTAAAGTTCATTGGGAAACTTATGGAGTAACCATCATGACTGATTGGTGGACCAATGGCAAGGGTAGGACACTTATTAACTTTCTTGTGAATTGTCCGAAAGGAACGGTCTTCCTAAAGTCTATTGATGGATCCGCACATATTCATAATGCGGAACTCATTTATAAAATGTTGAAAGATGTGATTGAAGAGGCTGAAGAGAAGAATGTTATTCAAGTAAGACTTGAGTATTTATGTTTTTTCTTATCTTTGTTGTTTTGCTTAGACTTTATACATATTTGAATTTGTGTATACTTTTTCACTAGATATGCATGGATAATGCAAGTAATTATATACTAGTGGGTGAATGGATTATGGCAGAATCAAAGATTTATTGGATGCCATGTGCGGCACATTGTATAAATTTAATGCTTGGAGATGTGAGCAAGATGCATTTGGTGGATGAAACGGTTAAAGATGAGAAAAAGATTTCTCTTTTCATCTACAATCGCAAACATGCGCTCCATTTGATGAGGAAGCAAACAAAGGGTAGAGAAATTGTAAGGTCGGCGGTGACTCGATTTGCTACCACTTTTTTATGTTTGCATAGTATGTATGAAAAAAGACAAGAACTAAAAGACATGTTTCATACTGTTGAGTGGAGAAATAGCAAGTGGCCAAAGCACCCTATTGGAAAAGAAATTGTGAAGAAAGTTAAGAGTAATACATTTTGGAACAATATGCATACTTGCCTAAAAATTATGGCTCCTTTGGTGGATGTGATTCGAATGGTGGATACCGAGGAGAAACCTTCTATGGCTTATATTTATTCGGCGAATGAGGATTGCAAACTTAAGGTAAAAACTAATTTGGGAGACCAAAACGATGATGACCGCGAGTTATGGAAAAAGATGGAAATAATTTTTTATCCTAGGTGGTCTGGTATACTTCAAAAGCCTTTGTACGCGGCGGCTCATTATCTTAACCCTCAGTATTATTATGCAACTCTTACAAGCTCAGATGAGATGGAATCAAATACTAAACTTAAAGAGAACTCGTTAGATTGCATAGCAAAACTTGTTTTGGATGAGGAAGATGAAAGCCTAATCTTGCGAAATCTGATTGTATATCGTACCAAGGCTGGGAGGTTGAGAAAGAGGGGTGCTCATGCTTGTGTGAAAACAATTGCTCCGGGTTAGTAACTTAGTATTGTTTTAAGTTATTTCTTTTTAGTGTTTAGTAATTTTAAGGTTTTTTTGTTTTTATTCTTTTGATTTCTAAATTTTATGATTTTTAATATAGTGGAGTGGTGGATCACTTTTGGAAGTGAAGTTCCCGCCTTGCAAAGATTTGCTAAAAGAGTTCTTGGGCTTACTAGTGTGGCTTCTCATTGTAAAAGGATTTAGAGTACATTTGACAATGTAAGTTGTTTTTAGTATTTGTAACAAAATACATTATCAATTTATCTTATAGGTCAAAGTTTATTTCTCTAAGTTTTTATTAATTTATTTTACTATTGTAGATCCATACTAAAAAGAGGAATTGTTTGGAGCATGATCGGATGAGGGATCTTGCATATATTCAATACAATAGGAGGCTTAAAAAGCGTTATGAAGAACGCATTTCTGGAAAAGAGATAGACCCAATTGTGTTGAAGTCCTTCGATGAATGTGCGGAGTGGTTAGTTCCCGACGATGCGAGAGACAACAGTGTTAGGGACGGACATGACTTATGGTGTGTTTGAAGACGCCGAAAATGGATTTGATGACCCCCCGTTGACTCCTACTTCTCGCACGAACACCGCTTCACATTGTTCACAAGGAGGGGCATCAAGCTCACGATCGACAACGCGTCATCTTCAAGACTCTTCCGACGATGATGATTACGATGTTGATGCGAACTACGGTATGGGTGATGGAGATGATGATGACATTGACTCGGGATCCGATGAGGACATTTGATTTCATTATTTTAGCTAGATGTTTTTATTTTGGTTTTTTGGTTTTGCACATTTTGGATGATGGGGTTGGATTTTATTTTGGATATGCTAATATTTTATTTTATATTGAATTGATCTTCTATTAATATATTTTAATGCTTGCTTCATTGCTTGCAATTTGGGATTTATCTTTTATGCTATTGACATATTACAATAATATATAACAAAAAAATAAAATAATACATTGAGCCATTGCAATATATATATAATATACATTATGAAAAAAAAAATACATTGAGTCATGTTTGATACTTTAAATTAAATAATTATAGAAATTTACAAATTTATACATATTACAAATTTACACATTACACATATTACAAATTTACATTCTCCCGCCTAGCGCCCCGCCCCGCCCCTGACAGCATAGTGTTGACCAAGGCGACTTGGTCAGTACTATGCATTTACGTCACTTTTTTAATGACTCTTTTATATTGAAAAAGTGACGTTAAAAGTGTCTTCGTAGTAACCAACGTCAGTTCATTTACGTCATTTAAAAGCGACGTAAAAATTAACGTCACAATAAAAGTAACGTAGAAGCACAAAACAAAAGAATCTACATCCACATAAATGTGATGTTGTTGGTTAGAAAATTAAAAAAAAAATACATTTTTGCCATGCATACATCTATAAAAGATTTACATCTGCACTTAGACCTATGAAAAGGATCAATATGTACAAAATAATTTTCAAAAAAACAAACAAATATTGATGTTGTAATGTCATACATGTTGAATTCAAGTAAATTAACAAGGGCGCTTACAGGCAATTCCCTAGGTATCTATATTGATAATATAACCAACGATGTTAAAAACACTGAGTAACATATCTTGTAATCTGCTGCAAGCTGTAAACTACCAAAGAACAAGATTAGACATGAAACAGAACTTAAACATGATTTTCCTTGCATAACACCAACTTGATTTTGTACAAAATTTCTATGACCAGTAAGTCTATGTGCTACGAAATAATTAGTGCAAGTATTCCTAAAGAATATGTGATGAAAAGAGAACCAGATCACTACCTGCAAATCAAAATTACTAGCTTTCGAACTAGAAATGAGGGCAACATATCAGAAACAGCTCGCCACTCTTTTAGTTCATCTCCTTATCGAAGGCCATAAGTTGTAAGCCGCTAGTAACATTGTAAACCGTTGGCACATTTCTGATTCTGCCGAGATTATCCTCTAAATCTTTGTATTTCAGTAATTGTAATTCCTTTGATCTTGAAGAAAACTAGTTCAATAAATAAGAAGGGTATGTAAGTGCCATCCTCTGATTAGTTGGATTGAATGGATGAAAGTTAATGAGACAGAGAGCACTCATTAAACTAAGAATTCCCAATCATAAACGGAGAGACCCAACACTCAGTTCCCCAGATTAAGTCAGATAAACAAAAGACAACTAGAACCAAAACTCGAAGGGGTAGAAAAAACTCACAAGTGGAGCACCATGATCAGGAGAAGCATCACTAAATAGTACTTGCTTGTTGCTAAAGTTCCTTCAATACATTGATTTTCTTCAATATTCTTCTACCCCCAGAGTTGTCTTCTTCCATCACAGTCTCATAAAAGCATATCTTTAATCCTAAAGCATCAAAGAGAGAAAGAGTAGGGTTAGAAAACAATCATGCTATTGCAAGTTCATTTTTGGACTAAAATGGTAGCATAAGAAAAATAAAACTAACCCCATTAACCCAACACTTCATCTTCCATAAACTGAATCAATCTCCTTTCTCACCTACACATAAAACAACAGCTAGTTAAATAATGTAGATGGACATTTCATAGGGGTTATGGAACGCCAAAGAACATAAATTTGAACACCTTGAATGACAACATAGTATATTGCTTGATAACCATGAATGAGAAATCGCAAGCAATGGGGGGAGAAGAAAGTTGGCTTACAAGCAAAAATTGCACTGCTAAAGGAGCAATTAGACGGCAAGTGTGATGTGAACAAATAGCTAATTAAGCAGAAGCTGGCCTCAATTTTTTCAATTGCTTGATGGTTGGTGTTATGAGCCTTGGACTCTTCCGCGCCTTTTTTGCAGAACCAGACCTTAGCTTTGCCTTTTTGGGCATCTCCCTGACAGGACCTGCCGGTACACCTTTTTTAAGAGCACTACCTCTAAGAGTAGTGGAGGGAGGAACTCTCACACTTTGGGGAGGTAAAGGACTGTGAGGCTTCAACACGAGATTTCTGTTCATTTGAAACTTAACCTTCTTTTCTTAACGCTCGTTCCGCCACTTTTTCCAACATCACTGTTTTCATTAACACCTTCACCACGAGAATTTTTTTTACCGTTTGAACTTTTTGCTGTCTTCCTTTTCTTTAAAAGAGTACCATTTACCGGTGTATGAGGTGAACCAAAAGAGCTTCCACCATCCACATCCACATCCATTTCAACTTCCGCAGCAACCTTTTCAAACTGCATTTGAAGATTAGAAATCACTGACTCATTAAATACAAATTCTCCATCCTTACTCAAACTCTCCTCATTAGCAAGCACACCATTCCCAATCATCTATTTTTTTACTTCCTAAGTATCTGAATCCGTGGTCTCATTCTTTTTCTTTTTAGAACTTTTGGTTTCACCCGACGCTTTTTTGCTCTTCTTGGTCTTCTTAGAACCCTTATCAGCTGACCCATTAGAACCTTTTGTGTCGACCTCACTGACCATATCATTATTTGGGGCCAAATCAGGGACTTCGTCCATCTTGCCATCCTCATCAACTTCCGGACCTACAATTTCAATACCTGAATTAGCTGAACCTTTTGCCAACTTACACTTCTTTTTCTTAGAAGTCTTATCCGCGGACCCATCTGCAACTTGTGTTTCAACTCCATTTTAAGTGGCTCTTATCCAGTGAACCCAAGGCTACTTAGTTTCAGTTGGCGTTGATTGCTGCTCCTCATTCGAACCATCTTTGTCCATTTCAGATTCCCTAGATAAACATAATAATAACAGGATTAGCTTGATATATAATCCATGTTTGATAAATTCTGAACCTTCCATTTTATTATCTAGCTTCCTTAATATAACACCAATTCTAGTCTAGATTTCAAATGATATTAGTCCTTACAACAATCCTACCAAAGTTAGAATTTGCAAAGTCTCGAAAGGTTATTTAATAATCAATTTTTTTCTTCTTCTTCTTCTTCTTATGCGATACACTCACATCTAAAAAGTGCTAGTAAGGTTTTGCCTAACAATCAACAGTTTAACTCCTAAGAATTGTCAAAAGCTGATTATTACTAGCAAAGCCATATGGGGCCTAAGTTTTCTAATTGTCCAACCCATTGGCCTCTTTAGACAACTAATTAAACCATTTCTAGGATGCTCAGGGAAAACCAAATATCACGACGGAACAGGTTTCACTCTTATAAAGTCTGATCTAGGGGGTATGTCTTAATCCCAGTTTGCCTAGCAAGAAAATAAACTAAACCACTTTGACTAGCAGTTCAAGTTTAACTGAGTTTTGCTCTCAGGATTGATGCAATAGTGAGCTACATATACGATCTTTATGTCGACATTACAAAAACACAAGATTGAGTAGAAAAACTGTCTGAGATGAAGTAAAATTTCTCTCACCAAAGGACTTGAGTCATGTTCTTGAAGAACGGAATGCATGTACCCCAACTGAATCGGGCCAATGTCGGGAATTCAAATACAGAATGCTTGTGCTAATCCAACCAGGCCTTTGTTTCCGGATCTGAACACAATATAACAAAGCAAACCTTTGGAAAAAGAACCCATTTCAATAAGATAATGATCTATAGGCTGAGAGTCGTAAAAGCCTATGCATTTCTAGAAGCTACCTCCAGGGTATTCTCAATTTCCAGATCTATGGTTCTGCTATAGTCATGATATTAAAAGCAATTAGCAAAGGTTTAACACTAAGAAGTAATAGCAACAACTAAATTTCACCCCTAGATATTATTTTTATAAAAAGTACTAACTTGTATAACAAGAAATAAAGAGACAAATATGAGAAGCTTTTCCGAAACTCAACCTTTTTACTAATTTTGTTTCATTAAAACATCAAATCTGATAATTTTGTATCAATGCTGTTATTATCAGTAAAGCGGCCAAATTATAAGCCCCAATTACATTCTCAGAAGTTAGTGCAGTTAGGGATTCACAAATACCTCCGTAGGTAATGATAGATGGGAGTTCCTCTAATGTTTCAACAAAAAACCATCTTCTTCTTCAGCTGAAAGAAGAGAGTGATGAACAACGATCAAATTTAACCCGACATTGTTATATACTGAATACTTGATACTAATCTATGGAATTAACGCCTAAAGCAAAATAGTGAAGGTTGAATATGAGTACGAGTTTCAGGTTGGAAATTGTAGATTGCATAACAAAATATGTCTAACAAATTTAAGATAGAAAGTAGTGTATCAATCACCACAATCTTATATCCTTGATTGGAAGAACTGACCTCGATTCCACCCAAGTTCACAATCACTGCAATCTTATATCCTGTAAAAACCAAAGCACCATGTTGGTTTTGGCGGATGATTAAACCATAATCTGTTCTAATCGAAGACGAGCGTAATAGATAGAGAACTAAATTACCTCAAAGATTCTTCTATTAGGCAATAAAAAAGAAGATAGTAGTACTGCATACAAAGAAACCAAAACCCCTTATATTCATGGTAAAAACAAAACCAAATCTAATGCAAAACACATGCTTTTAACTAAAAGAGTGTCAGAAAATGATAAATACCAAATTAATGCTTAATAAGTACTAAACCAAACACCCCCTTAGTATTATTTCAAAAACCCCATATCATGCTGAGACTTTTCAAGTTGTGTGCTCTAACCCAAATCATGTTTAGGGCTTCTTAGATTGGATTTCAAAGAAATAATATATTTAAAAGTTTGGTTTAAATCATACCCATATAAGTCAACATAAATCTCCCAAATTGTGAAAACCAAAATACCCCAAGATCAACAAGAAATACTAATTTGGGGCTTTACAATTCGATCTCAATTGCAATTCAAATACTTCAATTTACTAACTGGGGTGACTTAGAATAGTGATCTGGAATTGAATCGCTCTCAATTGTAAGTCAATTTCAACATAGTCAAAACAAACCCCAAACAAATAGAGACGACGAAGATGGAAATTTAGGCAGTTTTGCTTACCTTCCATGGAGTTCGCAGCTTTGATGATGAGTTGTAGGAGTTGGTCACTCTATAAGACTGGAGAGAAAGAGAAAGAGAGAAAGAGAGAGGACCCTTTGGAGCTCAAACATTACTCCCCTCTGGTTTTACCCTTTGCTTCTCTTCAAGTTACTGATTTAAGATAAAATCATCCTCTCCAAAAACACAAGTCCTCGAGAGTTCGGAAAAACCATTCCACGTCAGTTACGAGAAAATGGCATGGCTATCATTAAAGAAATGAGTGAATTGAATTTTACATTTACGTCACTATTAAAAGTGCCGTAATAAATATGGACAAACTATACAACATCACTTTTTTGGGGACTGACGTTATATCCTAACAACATACGCAAAATTGGACATACCACGTCATAATCCTTAAAAGTGATGTTAAACAAGTGACATAAAAACACATTTTTGTTGTAGTGGAGGCCGAATACGAAGATTTGATACATGGTCTCGATCTCGATCTCGCTCTCGAACTTGGTGTCCCCAAACTAGCAGTATTTACTTATTCCCAACTTGTTCAGCGACAGTACACCAGCGAAAACTAGGCAAACGGTCGCATGGCTGAGTATGCAGCACTCGTCCACCAGCGCATGGATCATTTCCCTGAAAAATCATCGATTACACATTATCCTTGAAGCGAAAATAGACATGTCGACGCTCTCGCTTACATTGCCGCCATGTTAGGCCAGTCCGAATCTCGAACCCTCAATATCGAAGAGCTCGAACGCCCAAGTATCGACCAGATGGAAATCAACACCATCAATACTGGGGCGAGAGCCTCGATCCTGAAAACCGGCGCACAACTTTCCTAGCACACTTTAACAGTTCCACCCTACTGGAGGACCCCAAAGCTAAATGTTCGTTACTGGCAAACTGCCGACGGTATACCATTCTCAAAGGCGGTCTACACCGCAAATCCCCAAACGGCGTACACCTCCGTTGCATTTCCCAAAGCGGAGTTGGCACCATACTTACTGAACTCTACGAAGGCAATTGTGGTTCCCACACCGCTGGTCGATCCATGGCTCTCCGAGCAATCACTCAGGGTTTATTCTGGCCCAATATGAAGAAACAAGCCGAAGAATATGCGAAGCACTGTGATAAATGCCAACGTCGCGCCCATGATATCCGAAGCCCCTCACAAGAACTTCATTGCAGCCAAGTTGCTTGGCTATTCAAGCGATGGGCCATTGATCTCGTGGACCCTTTTCCCAAAGCCTCAGACAGCAGAGAACACATTTTAGTTGCCATAGATAATTTCACTAAATGGGTTAAAGCCGTGCCTTTATGTCGAACCAGGGAAGAAGAAGAAACCAAGTTCCTCTGGGAAAATATTATTACATGTTTCGGGTGCCCACATATGATTCGATACGACAAAGGTCCACAGTTTGTAGGGAACAAAGTTCGTAATTTCCTTAAAAAGTACAACATTATCCTCTCCCTCTTTACCCCTTATTACCCACAGGGAAATGGTCAGGTCGAAGCAATCAATAAAACTATAGTCAATGGTCTTACAAAACGCGTCGACGAGAAGAAGGGTCGGTGGGTTCAAGAATTACAACATGTACTCTGGGCTTACCGTACCACACCAAGAAAGGCAACGGGTTGTACTCCTTTCCTCCTGGCCTATGGTACCGAAGCTGTGTTGCCCACTCAGTTCGAGGTGCCAACACGCGACCCTGACCTTCCCGATAAAGATAATGAGTTTGAACTTGGATGCAATATGTTATGGATCGATGAAACCAGAGACCGAGCCATAACTAACCTCGGACGTTATCAGATCTCTCTCAAGAAGTCATACAATAAGAGAGTTCGACCACGAAGCTTCGGTATCGAAGATTTGGTACTTCGACGAGTCACACCCTCTTCAAAACCTCCCAATGCCAGCAAGTTAACCGAATCCTGGGAAGGACCTTACGTCGTGTACGATAAAACCGAGAAAGGATCGTACCACCTGATGAGAAGCTAAGGAGCCCCTATCCAATCCTTGGAACACAATGCAGCTAGTGTCCTACAACAGGCCGCGACCACCAACCCTTACAACTGATGTAACCATAATATAATCAATAAACATTTTTTTTTCTCCTCTGAGCTTCATCTCATATCTCTAGTGAACTTCTTGAGTTGGTCAAACCTAAGTATCATGTCAACCCTTCGACCCGACTGATGCTTGGGGCGACCTTGAGTTTTTCAAGGTTCCAATTCGAGCACCTCCGAGTGGTATGAATGGTCAACAGACCGGACACTCGGGGATGCATTGGGGCTGACCACATTATGCTTCGTTTAGGATCAAACCCGCGGATAGAAATACCCGGGGGCGACCTTCGAAGTCCAGTGAACTTCTTGAGTTGGTCAAACCTAAGTATCATGTCAACCCTTCGACCCGACTGATGCTTGGGAACGACCTCAAAGTTTTACAAGGTTCCAATTCGAGCACCCCCGAGTGGCATGAATGGTCAACAGACCGGACACTCGGGGATGCATTGGGGATGACCACATTATGCTTCATTTAAGATCAAACCCGCGAATATAAATACCCGAGGGCAACCTTCGAAGTCCAGTAAACTTCTTGAGTTGGTCAAACCTAAGTATCATGTCAAACCTTCGACCCGACTGATGCTTGGGGGCGACCTCAAAGTTTTTCAAGGTTCCAATTCGAGCGCTCCCGAGTGGCATGAATAGTTAACAGACCGGACACTCGGGGATGCATTGGGGCTGACCACATTATGCTTCATTTAGTATCAAACCCGCAGATAGAAATACCCGGGGGCGACTTTCGAAGTCCAGTGAACTTCTTAAGTTGGTTAAACCTAAGTATCATGTCAACCTTTCGACCCGACTGATACTTGGGGGCAACCTCAAAGTTTTTCGAGGTTCCAATTCGAGTACCCCCGAGTGGCATGAATGGTTAACAGCTGGACACTCAGGGATGCATTGGGGGTTGATCACATTATGCTTCGTTTAGGATTAAACCCGCGGAAAGAAATACCCGGGGGCGACCTCCGAAGTCTCTTACACTTCTTGCTCTGATTCATTACCAACCTACAGGTTTCAACATTCTCCAGTCTACATATCAAATATACCAGTCAACTTCTTCGTATACCCAGATATACCAGTACATATCAAACTGTTCAACTCCACTTATCAAACACAGTCTCAACATACATTACAACTCTAAATATTTATTACAGACAAAAAAATCTGACAAATTCCCTTCTCAAGACAAACCACTTACACAGGGTTCTCTACAGTCATAGCTACATCTTCCCCACCAAGGTTCTCTTCTACATTATCGCCCCCACTACCTTCGCCCACAGGGTCCCCTCTCGCATCTTTGCCCATAGGATCCACTTTCATCCCCTTCATGTTTGCAGCATCTTCGACAGAGGGCTCCTCTGTTGGAGGATAGAGTTCGAGGGTCTCTGGATTATATCCCAACCCATCCACAAATGTCTTCAGGGCTGTGGTCACGTCACACTCCTGGTCGTACTTCGCCTGGAAACGTGCATGATTGCTTTGTAGTTGTTCCTCCTGATTGGTCACCTTCGCCTCCAGCACTGCAACCTTCTCGTCACAACTGGCGATCGTCGGCGATCGTCGCTTGGGTCTCTCTCGCAGCATCAGAATGAATGTGCAACTGTTCTCGTTCTAACTCTTTGATTCGAGTCTCCAGTGATAGAATAGTCCCCTATGTGAGCTCACTCCCGTCTCTTGCCTCCTTTTAGCCTCTCGTTCCTCACCTTTTGCGCCCTGGTAAACGATATCATCCAAGAATTCATCCGCGTGAATCACAAATACCTCGACTAGTCAGCAATTCTTGAAGCATAATTTTAATTTTAACCCTCCAAACACACTTACCTGGCACCAAACCATCTCAGCTCACCGCCCTACTTCCTCAAGATTAGTGGCGCAAAGATTCATCATCGACTCTGTCGTTACTCAAACGTCTTCGTTAAGTGGACGGTCGAGCCTTCGTCAATGACTTTGCCTTTGCCCTTTTTTGCTTGCAGCGCTACTTCAGGAGTAGTCTCGGGCACGGTCGAACTCGATGAGCCCTCAGTATGAAACTTGACTTACGCGTCAGATTATTATAATCCATCTCACCTGCCTCTGCAGAGGTTCCTGTCTCCTTCCTCCTCCTCGATGGCCCAGCTGCAACCGGTACGCCCCTCAACAACGTGTCCGTCTTCTTGCGTCTTTTTCTTACAATGCCCAACTTCTGAAATACCTTATTCACCCACTCCTCGCTCTCGTTGATAAGGTCGTCAATATAAGTCATCGGGTGCTTTAATGCATTATTGGTAGACTCTGCAAATCAACAAACTGAAAGTCATAATTCTATTTGAACAAACAAAACAACATACTGCGACTATCAACTTACTTATTTTAAACAGCCTATTCTTTAGCTCAAATTCCTCATCCCCCTGCGCATTCTCATACCTCCCCTTTACAACCACCAAGTCTTTATCCCAACCACGTCCAGTCGAACACAAGTCGAACAACCATGGTTTGTCCGAATGGCACTGGATGCGATACGTACCTACCTTCTTATTCGCCTTCTTCGAATAAAACGACACTACGTCTAACCATTCGATCGCAAACCTCCCCTCGCGCCTCAGCTCTACATTCATACCTTCAATCACCCTCATCATCTCATAAAAATTGTCGTTCATCTGGCATGGAGCCACACCCCAGAAGTTCAACACCTGCTTCACCAGCCTTCGCAGAGGTAGTTGCATCCCTAAACGAATTTCCCCCCTAAACGCCATAATTTCCTCCTAAGGCGAATCCATAAACGAATACTCGGCCCTCAACGGCACCAGAATAATCCCTTTCTTCGCCAACCCGTGTTTTGCCATAAATCGGTCCAGCCTCACCTTCTCCTGAGGTGCGACCTGCCCCACATATGACTCTTCATCCTCTGTCTCTTCGCTACTCTCACTCTCCTCCTCTTTCCTTTTGCCCCTATCATCCTCCGAAGATTCGACCCCAACCTCCTCACCCCTTTCCTCCTTTTCTTCCTCTTTTTCGTCACTTTCTCCAACTCTGTGAGCCCTACGCCGGCTCCTCTTAGATGCACCATCATCGGGCTCTACTACAGCCAACGGTACGTCTGTTACAATTTGCAACTCTTCGACATCATTGCTCGCCTCCCCTCGACCGAATGTACTCGGCTCGTTTACTTCATCATCATTCTCATCTATCAGCCTCATCCTCGAAGCTCGACGGTTACGCATTATACCCTACAAAAGAAGAGGATTGACATCAGTTCGATATATTCGAGTATCAAGTTTTGGTTTCCTACTATACTATTACCTACCCACACACAACCATCGGCCGTACCACAACCGAATACTCGAGTACTACCTCCTCTACTCCCCAAACTCATGTCAATCAACATTTATGCTTCGCCGGACTTCCCAGCCTCGTCCATTACGCCCCACCCCATTCCCAAGAAAATATAATTATGACCTACTACGACACACTGCCCCATGAAGAGTATCACCTCTGACACCTCTGCCATTCTGGCTGTCAGCTTTTACAGCCGAAGCCCCCATACCCTCATTACTTGAGCCATCTTATAAACTCAACCATAGTCGCACCCCTCGACCACATTCTTTCGACTATCGATCGATGATCACCGCTCTTAGCAAAGTCTCAAATTTTATTACCATTCCTGTTCGTTTTTATGTCGAAGATTAACCGCGCTTACATTATCATCGCCTACATTACCTACCACTGTTATAATTTCACACATCGATAACCAAATCTTTGTTTCATTCAAAAAACAAAATGCAGGAATACACAACCAACAAAAAAATAAAAAATAACAACAACAACGCCCCACTCTGCATACCCACCCACAATATCGAAGATCCTCCCTATTTACACGCGGGGCAGTTCTTCCAGTGTCCGGAGCAAGCCTTAGCCGGGTCTTCGGCTTCCACCAGTCGCTCTGCCAGGTGCCACAGCATATAGGACCGTTGCGTCACACTTGGGAGATACCATTGCATGACCCCCCACCAGTACGCGAACGGCTCCCCGCAGATCACTTCTCCTGGCTCCAGCTCCACCAAGTCCGGCATCGGCGGGCCCAAGTCTCGATCCCCAAAATACTGTTGCCTTAAAAACATAGCCTTGGCATTCACTCGTTGTTGCTTCTCCTCCAGTTTCTTCTGGTAGGGTGTGTTCGGTGTGGGTTTCATTACTTTACTACACAAGGAGGAAGATGAACAATACTTGAACGTTCCCCCCCCCCAAGAAGCCCCAATTTATACCCTGCTTAAGGCGCATTAATTACCTCCTTAATCAGTATTATCATAATTACTCTCCTCGGAACTGCCCACATTCACACCAGTTAACTTTTCAACTTCCCATGCCTACTAACTTTTCCCATCACGCGCCATCTGCAACAATTTTCAAGGCCCCTGCTGAGAGGGGGCGAAAGTAGTAGCCTGCTCGCAGCCTTTCTGTACTAGTCGAATAGTCGGAAGCTACATCGAAGCCTACTAGAGACTCGAAGCCCAGCAAGGCAGCATTGAAATTCCACGAAGACTTTCGAGATTAATCGAATACTCGAGCACTCGAATGCATCATCGAAGTAAGTCAAAGCCAAAGACAGTCGGTCAACATTAACTCCAGAATGACTTTGACTATGGTAATACATGGTCAAAGGCAAACACACCTGACAGCCAGCTCACCAAACAGAACAGTAAAAACAAGCCGTCAGACAGCTATAGTCTCAGAACTGATTTATCGTACATGACAGCTGCCCCAAGGGGTATACATATAATCTGACCTCACATGGTGACTCACCCCTTTTCTATCTCCTATAAATAGAAGAGAGGGAACACTGTGAAAGGGATAGAAAATTTTTGCCTAAGACCCTCCTAACATTACCTTCGAATACCCTGTAACCTCCTCTTAACTCGAACTGTCATCTAACTCAACATATATATAATCTTCTATTCAAATCCTCGCTAGAAGTCATGGAGAACCCAATTCATGGACTCCACGCAAGTATGTTAGCGCATTAAACTAGTTGTTTATAGTCTTATATATTTGCCAAAACCCCTAGCCGAAGGTAACCTTCAAAGTGTAAGAGCTAAGTTTTCCCTCTACGAAACTAGGCCCCTACATTTACGTCTAGTTTTGGGAATTGAATGACTAGGTCCTGACATTGTTAATCTATGGATAATGGGATTGAATAACTAGGAAAAGGTGGGGGTTGGGAAAGTTGAGAAAGAAGTTGGGTTTGGGTAAACTATAAATACTTAGCAATATGTGAGTGAAGGATTGTGGCAATTCGAAGGCATTTCATGCAGGCACTACCCGCGCAGTTCTGAACTGCGCGGCATTAATTAATTTTTTTTTTAAATACGTGGCTTAATATCATTGTTCTCTTTGCCCCGCAGTTTAGAACTGCGCGAGGGGATTGAACGTTCCAGATGTTGAGACGAGGCTTAATCTGGGACATAGGTTGTGTCACGCAGTTCAGAACTGCGGTGGCTAATATCCACCTTGATTTTGGGATTAACTGTTGTGGGGTGGATTTGGGCAAACCCACCGCTTAACTGCTGCATATGCTCTAAAGATGTGTTTACAGATATTTCTCCATTATAGAAAGAGAAGATTTAAACCATGAGCATGTTGTCACATAGGTGTGTAAGTGTAAACTATGAAGATTGAGATGTTTGTCGATTCAGTTCGGTGCCATCGGTTTACCAAGCGGAGGAACTGAAACTGAAACCGAACGCTTTCGGTTTCCATTTACTGAAACCAAAACTGAACTTCTAAGAACCGAACCGTTTCGTTAAAATTGGTTCGGTTTAGTTCGGTTTTTTGATCAGTAGCTTCTATGTCTCGCTACAGGATGTATATGTAGCATATTCTAGTAATTTAATTCATTAATGTGCAAGTAACATGGTTAGGTTATATGCTGTTTGCTGTTTTTTAAGGAACGGGTATGTGGAGTTTATCGGACATGTGAGGAGACACAGCCACATGTGTCAGGTTATAGAGGTGCCCTTCATGGAAGATTGTTTACACTTGTGTTGGTCCCATAGCGGTGGCTTACCACCGTTTTAGGCATTTGGTGGATTGGATTTGGATTCTAATTTTAGTCAACGTGGACTGTCGCTCCAAACGTGCAAGGGAAGTTTGTATGTAGGAAGTCAAGACTTTCAAAAACTTAAGAACTTCCATCTTCTTGAGAGTAAATATTTTTTGCAAACAAACACGCCCTAGGGCTTTCACCGGAAGAGAAAACAAACCTTAGAAGTGATAAATGTTCAAAAACTAATCATGAACTCAGGAAACATTATTCACAAACTCGGGATTTTTTCTTTCTTTCAGAAACCAATAAACATTATCCATGAACTCGTTCTCTGTTCATACACTTAAAAAAATCTGATCACAAACTCAGGAAGCACTACTAATGAACCCAGAAAATAGTTTTCACAAACTCAGGAAACTATTCCTGAACCCAGTAAACCGTATCCGCTCTATCGCACAACTCCCACTTATAAATACACTAGAATACCAAAGTGTAACTTGATACCGAAGTTAATGAATAACGAGTAACATGATACAATATGACCGAGTAAACCTTAACTAGGTGCTTCGCACCATATTGCCTCTACTCATCCCCTACTATAAGAGGAATACCCATACATAAATTAGCAATTAATCATAGTTCACTTTAATTTCTGATGCTGACCTCAATATGTGGGATAAGACGTAGATGACGAACATGTCCAAATAAAGCTTGATCACCAATGGTTTAATGACGCTGGATAATCCAACTCTTTGAAAGACTCGGATCTGCCAAATAAAGCTTTGTCAGACTTAAACCATTGAATATCACCATAAAAGTTCAAAAAGAATAAAAAACTTACACGAAGCTATGCAGCACCTGCAGATCTGAAACATCCTCTGCGTGACTTATTACAAAGAGAAAATTCAGTCCAGGTTAACGTGCCATAGAATTGTTTTTACGGGTAAAACCACTTCTAGAAAGAAGATTTGATAAAAATCCCTCACTTTCACTGCTGTCCTTGTCATTGGAATTGCTTAAGTTGCTTATGACAGACCAGTGACTCTTGAAATCTGGCACATGCCCACTTTGTTGCATCTTATTCAAAAGCTGGGATGCCTTGTTTAGATTATTCTCCAAGCAATATCTGTCAATCACAGATTGATACATGTCCCAAGTTGGAATTTGACCCAACTCAAACATGGAATCTAGAAGCATTTCTGATTCAGAACTACGGCCAGTTTTACAGAGTCCAATAACAAGCGCATTCCATGATCTGATGCTTGGCATGAACTTCCTAATCAGCATCTCTGAATGAAAATTAAGAGCTTCATCCAGTGATTTCCCGGTACAGAAACCCTGGATGATGGAATCATAACTGGTAGGACTTGGGAGGTTTCCCTTCTTCAACATTATGTTCAAAACATCAATGGCCTTACTGACTCTTCCGTAAGAGCAAAATGATTTTATTAGAATATCATAGTTGATATTGTTGGGAATTAAACCTTTTTCTTCTAACCGGCGTAAGTAGTATTCTGCGTCCCAAAATTTACCACAAAAAAGAAAGCCCTCAACAATTGCATTTTGTACAATTGAACCATGCATCCAGCCTCTTCCTTCCATCACCCTACTCAAACTGACTGCTTTATCAAGCCCATTCTCACTACATAGAAACCCGATTACAATTCTCAAGCTCCTATTGCTTGGTCTTAAATTCTTATCAATCATACTCTCCAAGGCCTCCACCGATCTTGAGACATCTTTACATTTAGAGTACCCATAAACCAGAAAATTATATGTGAATACATCCAATACCAATCCCTTCCTCTGCATTTTGTCCAAAAGTAATGAAACAAGTGAACTATACCCGCTTTGGAGAAGATGAAATATCATAACGTTATGTAAGATGAGGGGTGGAAACTCGGTTTCCATTGACATTAGCTCTTTTAAACTCAACGCCTGAATTACCATACCCTGCGTGCACATTAACCGTACTATATGACGATAACTCGAAATGGTGAGGCTGAATTTTTTTCTTACCATGATACTCAATAGTTCTCTAACTTTTTTAATGTTTTTATCTTGACAATTCCCTTCGAGCATTACATTACACAGTTCGATCTCTGGTAAGAACCCCTTCATCAACATTTCCCGAAATTGAAGGGTTGCTTGTGCCACCTGTTGTACTAACCATAAACTCTTAATTAGAGTGTAATAGACAGAAAGACTCGCCGCTGGCTCCTTTTTCAACATGATCTCCTTTAAATCCATTGCATTCTCCAATCTGAAGGACTTGCACAGCAGAGGGGTTAACATCCTATATACATCCAAACATAGGGTCATTTTCTTTTCTAGCAGTCTTTCAAGTATCCCAAAGGCTTCCTGAAACTGTTGCTCCTTACAGAACCCTTGTAAAAGATTGCTATAAACCATTTCTTCTGACACCCACCCATATCTTAGAATTTCTTCAACAAAAATGTGTGCAATACTTGTATAACCTGTATCACACAGCTCTTTAACGAATATATTTTTCACATCAGAGATCAGCTGAGGACATGTTTCAAGAATGCTCTCAAGAATTTCTATGGTTTCCTTGAGCATGCCCTTCTGGCAGAGGCATCTCATAAGACCCTTGCAATCATTCAATGTGGGTAGCCATTTATACTTTCTAGCAAGATTCCAGAATTCTAGAAGCTCTTTTGGGTTTCCTTTCATGCATAATCCCGAGATTAGAGTTGAATATGTCTCATTCTCGACAGACAGATCCCTTAAGAGCATGTTTTCCAAAATTAACCTCCCTCTTTGTAAAGTTCCTCTCTTGCAGATAACACGAATAAACAAATTATAAGTATCCTGGTCTAAATGACGAGCTTGTTCTGGCATTTCATCGAATATATGGATGGCAGTCATAGCATGGGAATGTGATAGGCAGAGAGTTTTCATCAATGCTGAGTACGCTGCCAAAGAGAGCTTCTCCCCACGATGAATGATGTTGTTTTTTAACATCAAAGCAGCTTTTAGATCACCTTCATCACATTTCTCTACTATGAGGAGATTAAAGTTAGGGAGAATAGAATCATCTAGAACTGCCATTACTCTATTCTCGTACTCATTGGTGTCTGTATCCAAATAGAGTCCATTCCCCAAAGTATCGAAGAACTCTGCTTTCCAAAGGTCCGCGTTGTTATCTCTCTTTACCTTTACGGAAGAAGGGTCGAATCCCAAGACTGTGAATGCCATAGAAAGAGGATCCTCTAATGGAGATAGCTGAACCAGCTTCTGTTTTACCATCCCTCCAATGATTTCCTTTACTTTGTCGAATTTTCTAAATTTGCAATAACCCGCTAAGAGAACTTTAAACGTTGATAAATCAGGGCGTGTACCCCTTTCAACCATTTCATCATAGATATTCTTAACATGTTTCCACATACCTTCCTTAAATAATGCACTCATGAGAGCATTGTAGGAATGTAAATCGGGTTTTAGGCATCTAGATAAAATTTCAGATAAATAAATAAAAGCATCTTTTACCTTCCCCTCTCGACAACTATAACTTATAAGGATCCCAAAAGTTGATTCGTTAGGCTTGAAGCCTGTGCATTCCAATTCATGCGCAAACAAGTGGGCTTTCCCTGTGCCATAATTTTTACAAACAAATGATATGATCTTATTGCAGATACAAGTGTCAGGTGCACATTTCATTTCACTCAAGAAACTCATCAGGTCATCAAAATCTTTCTTCTCACAGTACCCATCTGCAATCATGTTAATAACTAACCCGCTAGGCTCAAAGCGAGAAGTTGTAACCTTCTTAACAAGAGTTCTTGCTTCCTGAATCTTCATTTCCTTGCAAAGTAAACTCGTAACCTCTTCGAAGATAGTCTTTGTTTCGTTCTCATTACTCAGTATGAACCCCATTTCAACCATATCTATATGAACTTGAAATGCCAATTTGGTCTGGTTCATTTCAGTTAATAAATTAAGAAGAACCTGATAACAAAACTGGGACGGGACTAAACCTCGACTTCTCATTAAATTATACGTAATAATCGCGTTCTCTAACTCTCCAACACTGACATACCCTTCAATCATCCTACAAAAAATTTCACCACAACCCAATATAACCCCTCGAGATTCCACCAACTGAAGCAACTTTTCAGCATCTCTGAGTAATCGAACTTGGGTTAGCAACAACCCCATGATCTCATACGACTCTGGTACATGATCAAAATCACTCCCTCCCTCAAAATCCCACTTGAACAACTTCCACAGCAATCCCACCTTTCTCAACTCAACCGCGGGGTTCCCACTATCAAACTCAAAACCCCGTAATATATCAAGAACGTCCTCGGGCAGCAAACCCGAAACACGCCAAAAAGGCCGGATAGTTTCAGGTGATATATCAGATAGCTTCAGTAAAAGCTCTTGCAGAGATAACTTCTCCTCTTTAATAAAGGTCTCATTTTTATCATTCCAAAGGTAAGAACACTTCAAAATCACTGATTTTATAACTCTAGAATGATCAACTGAGGTAAATTCTTTGTGGGGTTTGTTGATTTCATAATTAGAACAATGGGTTATTGTTGTAAGGGGTTTAGACCCATTGGGGATTAAGTAAGACTGAGTTTTTACAGTGTTTAAGACTCTAACTTTAGTAGTAATTGAGAAGTAAAGTTGGAAATGAGGATAAACCTGAAGATAGGAGAGATTGGGGAGTGGGGTTTGGAGAAGATGATTGAAGAAAACTCTTGGAGATCTTCTCATGTGCTACTGATTCCAAAGATTTGATTGCTTTTGGTTCCCAAACTCAAAAACATCTCTAATAGGTGAGTCCTACTCGTGTCACCCACAAATTGGTGACTACTGCTTAGCCTCCTATTAAATGGTGACACGTGGAAAAGAGTAACCGGTTAACTTGCTTTTCAGGTTGCATCTTTTCGCTTTTATTTCTCTCCGCTTGAACTTCAACTCTCTCAAACATAAAAAATTATATCTCCATTAACAGGGATGCAACTTGGGTACGTTTTAACTGGGGCTGTCAATCGGACCTACAACACACAACTCACCCGACCTGCTTTAAACGGGTTTGGGTCATAAATGGGTTAACCCGCTAGACATCGTATCGGGTTAGTGTTTTGAAGAATGACCCACAAGTTGACCCGCTAACCCATTTGTGGTTGGAGTTAATTTGGGTTAAGGGGTTTTTAAGTCTTTCTTCATATTATGTGTATATCTATATTATAAATCTCAGTTTTGTCCTACGTAGCGTTGATTGTCCCGCGTGGCGACGACAATTGTCCCACATGATTTCGTTTGTCCTATGTGGCATTTCAACATTAAAGCATTTTTAAAATCCTTTTATAGCATAATGTTACGATCGTTTCTCTTCTACTCTACCTTTTCCTTTCTGAAACTCCCAAGTGGGCCAAGTCCCATCTTCATCAAACAACAATAACTTCTTTTTCTCTTCTCTTCCCCTTACATCTCTTTTTCTTCCTCTCCTCAGCAACTTTCTGGGTTTCTTCCTAATCGGGTACAATTATTTCTTCACATACGGGTTACTCGAACATATCTTGCAGAAAATAGTATTGGATCCAATATTATTGTCGTCGAATTTTTCCATCATCGATTGTTTCATGCTCTTGAATTTGGGAGCTTTTACGATCTTCCTAATCGTTATCGATTATCATATTCATAACGGTATAAGGTAACTTCTTTTTTAAATATTTTAATTGATTATTTATGTTAAAATAACTGTATATTTCTAAATTGAATTTGCAATCTGCGATTTCTCCTCTTTGTTCTTTTTCGTATTCGTATTGTAATTGTTTTTGTTAGAGATTTTTAAGTTGATGTAACGATTTTGGAGGTTTCAAATATTTTATTCTTATTTGTTTGTGTGAGATGTATAATTCTATATTGAGCGAAATTGTCACCATTTCAGGTTCTCAATATATTGTTCTACCAGCTATTGGACTTTGTGGTACTTGCTCGGAATCAAGCATATTTAAAATTGCATAAGCGGAATGTAATCCAGGTGATCTTATCAAAGATGGATAATGGGATTTAGTTAATTGGTTTTACAACTAATCTTACCGATAAAGTTATTATTTAATGTAGGATAGAAAAATAGTAAGAAAATATCAAATGACCCATTTTTCTTTTTTCTTTTTTTCTCCTCAGTGATTCATACACGTGCTTCTTTGTTTATATATTGTTTTCAATTGTTTATTGTCTTACTATCAGTTAGCTAAATAACGACGCTTCTTAGAAGTGCACAGGTATATACGCACAAAAATACCTTCTCAAGTGCAATCACCTTGAATGGTGCTCCGAAGGTAATTTCTTATGATTAGGTCTAACAACTATAGAATTGAAATTGCGGGGGTTTTTTTTTTTTTTTTTTTTTTTAGTTAGGTATATTTAATTTTGTTTACGTTCTATATCTATAAAATTATTCTCTTGCACAAATCTCGGTAATATCAGGACATAAGTTGATTTAACTCTATTTTAGTGTTTAATAGGAGTACACAAATTTTAGGCTCCTATCCGTCTAATCTATATTATAAATTTGAGTTTTGTCCTACGTGGCAGCCATTGTCCTATGTGGCATCGTTTGTCCTACGTGGCGTAAAGAAATAATGTTAAATTATGTCAAATTAATTTTAGGCACATTTATTGATTATTTAGCATCTATTAAAAATTTGATATTGTTCCTTCTCTTCACCTCTCTTTCTTCAGATTCTCCGGTAAAAACATTTCTCCCGGTTGCATCTCTTTCTCTTCAGCAATTTCGTTAATGCTCATGTCTGAAGAATTCACTCATCAATTTTCTAATTTTTGAATTAATTCTCTGCCCACGATTCTCTTCAAAATTGCAACTCTTCAATTTTTAGTTACAAGTTTAAATTCTCCGTCTATCTTTATATCCCAAATTTCAACTCTGAGAAACACCCTTGGGTTTGTTCAAGTAGTTGTACAGAAAATTACTGAAGGAAATCCAACTCTGAGAAATACCCAGATTGCATTCACAATGTGAGAGTTGGACCTGCATTGGAAGTACACCCATATTGAATTTATTAAAGTAAGTTCTGAGTTTTCTCTCTTTCTCTCGGTATCACACCTGTAATAGAATTCTTGACCCCAAAATCTATTTTTGTTTTAATAGCAGTAAAGTGAATCAAAAAGAAGAGTTCCAGCTTTTGATCCTTGGATTGGAGGTATTCTTCTTTTATGTTGTTGGCCATCAAGTAAAGAAAAAGACCTATTTCTTAATTTGATTAAATTGCATATATTAATTATGTATGAGTCAATTTGAATGAGTTGTTTGTTCTATTTTGAAGAATTTAGTGTTGTTTAGATCAGGCTTTATTATCAAAGAATGTGTAATTTGAAGCAAGATGTGTCATATTAGAACCTACGGATGGATATCTTCAAAATAAAAATCTTTTGAAGGTAGAATGAGCAAGAATTTTACATGATTTCTCGCATGGCCTTGGGATTTTATTTTTCAGTATACTAAAATGCATATTTTCCTCATCTTTTCTCATTAAGGTGGATTTGGGGTTTCTATTTTTGGGGTTCTTTGCATAAACTTTGAGAACCAGGTACCTTATTCATCGATTGTATCTATAATTTATATAAGTTTCTGCATTGAGTGTCATTTAGTAAAATTATAATCTCTGTTTGAATTTCGAAGAATAGATCTGCATATCAAATATGGCGAGCGCATCAAAACCAAATTTGGGGATTTTATCAGCTTAGGTAAACCAATTCTTTTCTCTATGATTTAATTTTGGGAATATTGCTCCAAACTTCTATCAATATATTAGTTGTTCTTTCTTATTATTACTTTTATATTTTTTTCGTTACTATTTGTTGAGTTTACGTCCATTCAATCTTTGCTTCTATGAAATCGATGACAACAAATAGAGTTGGGGTTTTTTCCCCTTAATGTTATTGTGCTTTCAACGATCCAATTGCAAAAATATCCAATGGTGTCTGCTCATTACAGTTGCGGAGAGATAATCTACCCTCATACTTTCTATTCATAGTAAAATAACAGTAAAAAAAGGGACACAAATAGAAATGGGATCTCTTCAGTTCCTAATGAGAATAATAAATTTATATCTAAACCCAGCTAATCTCGAGTTTGTTTCAAACTAAGTTTTTGAGTACTACTCAAGACATGCTTTGGAAAACCTATATTACAACGACGGATTTACATCATGTGGTTAATCCCTCCCATTGTTTGTAGGATACATTTCTTAATGCTCGAGTCAAATAATAGGTTAAAGAATGCAATAATATATTAGTTTAAAAAATGTATATGATATAATTTTGCCTGCCTGATAATAATGCAATAATGTTAACGTGCATTCCACAATCTACATTTTCTTTATGTATAAGGGTAGCTCATGTGCTTTCTGATATCTAAAATTTTTAGATTCATAAAAAAGTTGTTGGAAGGTTTTGCGTGGGATTGATCTCTTATGTGGTGCCTGTGTATATAGCATAGATAACGCCTCATGACATGAGGGGGAGCCTTAGATCAGTAAACCAGGTTGGTGTTGTCTATCATGATTGGCATAATGCTTGCCTATCTTCTTGGATTTTTTATTCATTGGAGAGTGCTTGCAGTTTTAGGTCACATGTTTGGGGACATTTTTGCTTATGTTATGGAAGTATGAAGTTAATTAACAACAAGTCTTAAATAAGAAATTTTGGGATTAATGACAGTGATGAGATTATAAATATCCGAACACCTATGGCTACAAGGAGCAAAATTGTAATAGTTCATTGTCTATCCACTGTTCAAGCCTTTGTTAGATAAATCTTGATGTTTTCCAAAGGGACACTTGGATGTTAAAATAAATAAGGATCAAAGACACCAACAAACCTAAAGAACTAAAAATTTATGGTGTATACTCTATTTTGAAGCGAGCTCTTGAGACATTGCAGATCATAGGTGTTCTTGAGGATTAAAGAAATTTTATCAAAGAAAGTGCATGGCCGGACAATGATAGAGATTATCAACTCAAGAAGCTGCTCATAAGAGTATGAAAAATGCCTAACATGGCAATTGATGAAAGTTAAGTGTCGTAATTTCCATGAACGGAAATGGACAACATTTGCACAAAGCACGTTCTCATAGTATGTTTCCCCTCAAGCAAAACAACATAAAGTGATTAAAATCTTTCTAAGAAGGTGCTACTAGGCTTTCTCTTCATTTTTATTGGGATGTGCATTATACAGTGGAGATTGAGATTCTTATAGCCATCTACATAGTTGAAGTTTCTCTAGGTTACTTAATGTTTTTAAAATGGTAATCCATTTTGTTGCCTGTGAGTAGATTCTAACCAAGTAAAATTGATTTCCTTCTTTTTGCAAGTTGTAATCGAATTATAATATCTAAGAGATCAGAGGCTTGCTATATTTTGAAGAAGATCAATTTTGGAGACTGTCCCTTAGAGGAATTAATAAACATGTAGACACTATTTTTGCTAATCACAATAGGTAATTTTTGTCTTATATGTTTTTTATACTTTCAGTGAAATACCCTAAGTTGATCTATTAGCAATTTAGCTAGATTGTAATAATCAGAATAAGAATATAAATTGGCATACACAAAATAAAGTACCATTACTAAGATAGAGTAATATTGAGATCATTTTAATTCCAGGGGTTCCATTTTTACTTCTTTCTTAAGAGCGTATAAGAACAATAGTGAGTGATCAGTTGGAAGAGTTTATAAGAGACGCATTAGTATTCAATGGTGGTCTATGTCTAGATCCAGCTTTTCCACATTTTGGTTACATGAAAAATCTTAATAGCACGGGTTTGCATCTTTATTGCCCACTCAAAGACTATTGTGTTTATGTGTTTTGCTTTCACTCTCTTGGTGAAGTAATTTATGTAATTGATATATATCAAAATAGCTAATACAAAATGCCAAAATTAAATTAGCGTACATATCAGACTTATTTTTGGGTTTCATTACCTTAAACTTTTAATTTCAATAGTCTATTTTATCTTGCAATTTACTTTTATTTATTTGTATCTTGCAGTTTTGTCCTACGTGGCGGTAATTGTCTCGCGTGGCTGTGTTTGTCCCACGTGGCATCGCTTGTCCCGTGTGGCGTAGATGTCTTAATGGTTTGAATTATAAAGAAGATGCCACATCACTTATTTAAAAATAAAAGAGTTAGTTTATGCAACAAAAAAAATACTCCTAGAATTTATAATAGCTATAAAAACTCCTAAAATGGTCTACTCCCATTCTCTCCACAAACGTTATCTCCTCTTTACGAACTCTCAAATCTTCCTCTAAAACTTCTCGAAACAGCAATGAACTCGATGATAATGGTAATTATGGTCTTAATGATTCTCCTCTATTGAAGGAGTAATTGGAATTGTTACAATTTCACAAATCCATCTTTCTTCCCTCTACATTAAATTGATTCGAGGCATGACATATCTTCCATGAATCAAGTTTTCCTCTTTGATTTTGTTGTAGGTTTTCATTCTCTTTCGGTTTTCTTTGAATCAAATTTTCCTCTTTGATTTCGTTATGGGTTATGCAACTAAATTCCTCTGTAATTTGTTTAATTTGTAGAGAGCATTCTTTCTATTTTCATTATGATTTTGCATTATAGCAATTTGGAGGGCTGTTATCCATTTTGAAACGTATTCAAGGAAGGACATCTACGGAGATTGAAAAGATATGGATCCTTGATTAGAATTATCTCCTTTTGTAATTTTGTATTCGATTTATATAATTATAGTCCCATCATCATAATAGATGTTAAAGTATTAGTTTCACAACATCCATTTTGTGTAACATTTGAAATAAATTAGCAGATTTTCTTTTCCTGACTATTTACGTTGGGTTAAATTATTCTTTATTTGTAATAGATTATTGAACTATTGAGTAGTTAAATTTGATGTATCCCATTCATTGTTGATAGGTTTTGAATAATTATTAGTTACTGAGGAAAATTGGAAGAAAATGGCTTATAATATGCATGTCTGAAGCCAAAGATTGTTGCTTTAATGATCCAATAGTGCATTTTTTTGGTATGGAGAAGTTTTTGAGGCAATAAAGAAATTCTCTCCATTATGAAATTTCTTTATGCACCAATTCAATGTCTAAAAAAATCAACTGGTATGTTTCTCGCTTTCAGTTTTTGATTTTTATTATTATTTATTTGATGGATTTAGGAATTTGGAAATCCTAATTTCTGCTCCTCTCAAAGTTTCTGTCAATATTTCTATTTCAGGTTGCCATTTGAATTTTAGGTATGCGTTAGCCTCCATCTTCTCTGTAGCTTACATTGGTAATGAAGCATATCTTATAATTTATTTCTTTATTGTTCCTTTACTCAGAATATTTCTCAAACATGTTATCCTTTTTTCGGTGTTCCTAATGCCGATATAAAGCCGTATAAGTCGGGGTTTCTTAAGGTTTCAGATATTCGCACAATCTATTGGGAGCAATTTGGGAATCCTCAAGAACATGTGAGTAATAAAGAGTTTAATAGAATTATGTTTTTACCTGAGTTCTTATTTTTTTTACGCGAATTGAGTAGTTTTTAGTGTAATAGGATAATTAAATGATTTTAGAGTAGGCAACATTGGCATTTTCTTGATTCGCGTTAATCGATAGTTAGGATAATAGTCGAAAATTGATATGTTATTATATAAAAAAGGAAGTAATTATGGATTCGATAACTAATGTAATGAAAAACCACTATCATGCCGGAGAAAGACAAAAATAATGAATTATACAATAAAGGTAAAGCGATTAATAAACCACCAAAGACACTTAACTCAAATTTGGAGTAAAAATGTCATAGTTTGATTTTATCATGCAAATCTTAGATGATAATTATTGTAGTTTTTTTTAAAGATTAATTACCTGTCTTAGATCAATCTCATGAAAGAATAATTTAGCTGAGTGTTTTTTAAAGAAAGAGAAAGTATGAAGTTTTCGCAGGTATGAATTTGAAGAAGGTACTACATATATGGTACCAAAAAACTACATTTGAGTTTATGTTTCATAGGCTTCTTTGGTGTATAATTGCCAAACATTTCTAATTTTTCATTGTTTTTCAGTTATGATTTGTTGATATTTTATTTAATAGTATTTGTGGTAGATACCACTTGCTATGCTCTCAATTTCCATTTTTGTACCTAATAATTAGAGTTCGTAAAGGTTTAAGGAAGCATTCCGCGCGACCAACTACTTGATTTTCTTATAAGTTCTATTTAAAAAGAAAATTACACCACAAGCATTCCACACGACCAACTACCTGATTTTCATATAACTATCTACGAATTGGGGTAATTGGGGTTCATTCTATGAGTGAAATAACGTTAGACCCAAGTCCTCAATTTCTTGAACATCATGGTTTAAAGCTGTCCCTAAATCTGTTACTTATGGATTTACTGTGTTTGGGTACGGCTTTGTCCAAGACATGCCATATGTTTATATTCACGAATTTACTCAAAATTCTGTGGCCAGTAAGATTGGACATTTTATAGGAAGATATGCAAGTGTTTGGCAGAATATTTGTTGATCTTTGCCAATAGAAATATGCTGCAGTACTAAACTTATGGCAATTAGATGTAGTTCAACTGACGTAACCGTATATGTCAATAAAGCTGAAGGAGACATAAAATTTTTGATCTTCGATAAGATTCTTAACTCGGGTGCTTTACCTTTCAAGATTGGAAAAACTTACAGATCACCTTCTTTAACTTTAGTAGGTGAGAAGCTACGTAAAATTTGGGTTATATGAACTTATTCTCCTTTAATTTTTCAAGTAAGATGCAATCCCATATTTGTCACCTTAAGCACCCCCACAATGCAAATATCCTAAGATTATCCCTCAAAGTATAAAAACTTTAATGTAAACCAACATTTTTTTTAAAGTGGGGATTATGGAGGTAAGCAGAAAGTCGATGAATATGGAAGTACTTCTTACCTGAAAGAAATAATGGAGGGTGAGTACAACTATAAAGTTCCAGACAGATTATCTTTTCCAGTATTTAATTTATCTGAATTTTATCTTCTTTCAGTTCTCACATTAGTGGAGACTACTGTGTTAATGGAAATGAACGACCTCGAAAAGGAGCTGTTCAGTAAGATTACTACACCACAGTTTTGAAAATTAAAGAACTGAAAAATATGCCTAAGGTATTTTGTTATTTTGGTGAGCTTATGGAGGATACCACAACTATTGGGAATTCAGTTGCAATGCAGAGATTCTATGGCAAAACCCATATTTTCTTATTTTGGTCTTAAAGACTTCAGAGGATATAAAAGGACCAACAACGAGCAACTCTCAATGAACGTAGTAAAAAATATGATAGAGGAAGTTGTTTTATAACGGCGGTTCAAATATCTCCCTCACGTCAGCAGCGAAGGTTAGTTTGTACTATATTCTTTATAATATTTCCAAACGTTCTATTGACAAGTCGGCTGACCGCAACCATATAAGTCTTGGCTGCATTTTTTCTTACAGAATTACTGAAATGTGGATATTGCGAGATTTGTTGGTTAAAGAAGGATAATATCTGACATCGGATAATCGACTTTATTACTTTAATAAAACAAATTTATACTCATTAACATTATATCGATGTATTGGAATAATTAATATATAATAAATATATTGACTGATAGTTTTTATACTTTTCATACTTTCGATTTGTCGAACCAGCTGATATATCTGTCATAGATACTTTGATTTTTTTTTAATTTTTGTATAGTGTAGTTCAAAATGTTTGTAGTTTAACAAGTTAGAAAAAAATACTAACAATAAAAGGTCGATAATCGGATCGACGTATGTTTTATGTAAAATATAACTTAAACTATTCTTGATATTCCGTATAATTTAAGTTTGTTAGACCATCAGATCTATTGGTTACTGAAATATTTGCTTATCACTATTTTTATTTTTTCACATATTTTGATCCTTGATCATGAGTTACTTCTATGAAATATTTATGCATTTATTCTTTTTAGACTAACTTTGAGGTATTAATTATTTTCATACAGATATGAAGGCTGGGTTCTATGATAAGTTGGAATCTAAACTTCAAGGTCTGCCAAACACTTACTACGTAGGTAGACTTATGGCATTTGAACTCACTGAAAGAAATTCATCTTATGCCATGGCTCTGGTCGTCAAACACTTTGTGAGCGACAATGCTTTGCCTGCCTATCCACATGTTAAGGTGAATTACAACTTATCAATGTTCTCAGCGAATATAATTTGATAACTCAAATTGTGACATTTATTCAAGTTTTCATCCTATGAAGAAAGAATCCAAACCGTTAAATTTTCGCAAATGCATCGAATATTTTGTTACAAGTTTCGATATGTTATTAATAACAACATACCTTATTTTATTAATATCTTAATCTAAAAAACTAGATGACTCAACATTTTTCTCCGTATCTTAAGATATGTCAAACAACTGTAGAAATTTACTTGAATCTGAAAGTCACATTAACGTCTGCCAGTCTCTTTTATGAGAAACCCTGCTGATTTTATTTTTTTTGATAAGTATAAAATTTGTATTGATGAAAGAACAAAAACAAGGCCAAAACAAAAGGATACCAAAATAAAAGAAAAAACAACACGCCTCTACAAGAGGAAAACACAGATGAAAAAAGAAAAAAACCACCCAAAAACCACTCCTCAGTCCTCTAACTTTCAAGTATATTCAGTAATCGTCTTCACCATATGTGACTTAAAAGACGTCCCCGACATATCCGTCGTGGCTTTACTCTAGCTAAAGATAAGAGCTTTAATAGAGACCATGACTGAAGCTCTCGACTTCTCTTTAACCCTTCGAACTTCCTCGCATTGAATCTAGAAACTGAATATTAGATTCCAATTTATATACACTGAGTAACGATTCACTATTACAGGCTGCCAGTCTGCTTACTGTGTATAGCGAGCTTCTAAGACTAGAGCTTCCTCTCTATTAGAAGATATTGTTAGAAATTGGATGAAGGGATTCTGAAGATGATTGTTCAGGCACTCAAAGCTATCAAAAGTGGTAGAGGCTCCATAAGGGTAGGAACGACGGGGACAGTTGGTTCATTGATGACCGGGAATTGGATTCCTTAAAGTGCAAAACAGAAACACTATTATCTTCTAAACATAAGCCTAAGACAATTTTATCTAATGAAGTCAGCAGTAGTGGATGCAACAATAACAACAATGGAAATGCTAATCGTAGTTACCAGGAAAATACCAAGAAAACAAGATGCAAGAAAGGAAAGAACGTCTATTAAGCACCAATTCTCAGCTCCAAGGAAGAAAAGTGCGTGAAGAAAGAATCTAATATCATTCCAGTTGTGGACACAAAATGCGGGAACCCCCTTCCTAATACCTAACAGGTTGAAGAAGCTTGAATTCTCAAGACTCTCAGAACCTTGCACTTTACTCGCATCAGATTTCATATTTCTGTAACTGAGCTTAAATAATCACATGATGAATACCCATATTATATCATGTTTGTTTTCGCATATTCAAGGCATAACATTTTTCCTCATTATCAAAGTAGATGTAGAAAGGAACAAAAATCCAGAGATGATGAAAGCCAAGAATGCTCCCCCTATATTCTTAAAACCATTAGATGCACCTCAAGAGTTAAATACTGATATATGTAACATGTTTGTATTCATGTCAAAAGATGCACTTTGCCATCCGTGTTTGTTTGGGTTTCTTTATTTTATTATATTTATTTGGAGTTTATTTGAATGATCATTTCTTCATTAATTTGGACTGTAGTAAATGAATACAAATTTATCATTTCATATTCCTAGATGATGTTTTCTCTTATATTATTAGAATTTTTAATATGTAAGTAGTTGTAGACCACTGACCAAACTAATTGAATTGATGTGATCTGTGAACTGGAATTCAAAATGTACAACCCTCTCTATATTTGTTTATATCTGATAGAATTTATGTTGAAGATAATTACAATAGTGACGATTCCTCAAATGAACATCAGGAGCTTGAGATTCAAGCACTAGCTCAAATGCTCTAGCAAAGCCTAACCTTTTCTCTTTACTTCTAAACAAATATACTAACATAACGGTTTCTGAGCTTGGAAATCAAGCACGAAAACAATCACCTCCAGGCGTTTGTTTTTGTTGATGTGGTGCTTGATAAACCAATTTAAGCACCTTCTTTGGGCAGTGCGAGAGATAGTATACATAATTTATTACCATTTTAGCTTATGCATTTTGCCTACAACTATTAACTTAAACATCCGTGCGTAGCACAAAGTCATAACCTAGTAACATATAAATCTAAACCTCATTTTTTTTCCTACCATATCTTGGTCTCCGGCTGGTGTGATGGCTAATTGGATTCCATTTTTTGTTTTCTAGTTCTCTCGATTTAAAGATATGTTATTTCCATATCCTCTTAATTTTGTTACTTTTTTCAACATAAGAGACAATGTTCTTGAAGCAATACTTTAAAGAGATTTTCACATTTACAAAAGTTAAAAATGCAATGTAGAACAAGTTAGGGTTGGACTAGAACCAAACCACCGTAACCATCCCAACTTTAGTTTTGTTTTACAACATTCAGGCTACAACGATGGGCGGTCTTAAACCCTAGTAGGGAGGGTCATGGGTCAACTCGATAATTTGCGGGTCGAGTTGGGGTTGGCTGTTTGTTAACACGAACCCGAGTCGACACGACCCATACACGGCCTGACACGACTCATTGATAGCCCTAGTTTTACCCGACCAACTCAGGTCCAACCCGAACTTTGGTCAGTCATGGTCACAAAAATAATATGCTCAACCCGAATAAAGCCTGAATATTTTTGGGTTGGTCATGGTCAGAGCCTTTACCCAACCCGATTCAACCCGAACCTGAAAAAGTGTATAATAGGTATTCAATACATTTCTAGGTTTTACTTGGGTTTACTTCTTAAGTAACTTTATATCCTTTATTTTTACAGCTGCCATCATTACTTTCTCTCTCATAACTACTCTTACATATCTTCTCCTCTCTAGACTCATTCTTTATAATACCTCCAACTTAGACCATCTCCAGCAACAAGTTTGGGTTTGGGTGTGGGCTCTGACAATTGGCCCACAAAAAACCCAACTTAAACTCTACTCCATCCAGCAGTAGGTGTGAATTGTATTTTGATTTTTTTTAAAATTTAGTCCACGACGGTAATCTTTAGTCCGTGCGGTATTCTTTATCTCTCTCACATCAATAAAAAATATTTAAACGCGACAGTAATCAAAACACCGAGCGGTAATCAAAAGTACGCCAAACTCGTTTTTTTGAGTTTGAGCTCAAACCCAGTTGGGTTCTGACAGCCACGTAAGCCAACCCACACCCGTTTTTCAGCTGCTGGGAGGCCAAAAGTTTGGGTTTGGGTTTGAGAACCCAAACCCAAACCCTGCTGGAGATGCTCTTATAGGTGAAGTGTTTCTCATAACTCTGATCTCATCTCCATTTTAGGTACTACAATAATCTCTTCTCTTCAATTAATTTATAAATTTGAAGTTAGCAAATGTTGGTAGTGAATTATAAAATAATTCCATAATCTATATATTATGGTGTACTCTCAGTTTTAGAAATAATAAATTGTCCACAGATTTGTACTAAATCTTCATATATAGCGCAAAATTTTATTTGTTTCTCTAATAGCTAGAAGCCTAGAACTGTATAGTTTGGACTTTTAACAATATTATATATTTTATGATTGTGATACTTGTAATTACAGGGTGTACCTTAAAGGAATCAAGTATGGCTGAAAGTAATCAATCAGCTACCAAGCAAGCTGGAGAATCTGGAACAACTTCTAATACGAAAGAGAATGGGTTGATAAGCAAGTGCCAAAAGGTTGAAAGGTCTCCGTATTGGGAACATTTTAATAAATATGATGCGAACGGAGAGTTCATAGGTAAGGCAAACTGCAAATATTGTGATGATGAAAGGTCGTGTCCTGTGTCCTGTGTCCTGCGGCGAATGGGACCACAGCGCTTCGGAGACATCTTGAAAAATGTCGCAAGTATCCCAATAACAAGTTAGATCCGAAACAAAAAAAACACTACCATATCCTTTTGATGGAAAAAATGATATTTCTAATTGGGTATTTGATCAAGACCTATGTCGCAAGATGCTTGCGAAAATGATTATCGTCAACGACGTACCCTTTAGTCATGTGGAGGAGTGATTTAAAGAATTTTGTTGTGTGATGCAACCTAAATTTAAAGTTGTTTCAAGAACTGCCATAACAAAGGACTGCATTAATATTTATTTGGAGGAATGAGTTAATTAAATTGATTAGTCTTCTAGAGTCATCTTCATCCAGAGTTTGTCTTACCACAGATTTGTGGACCTCCGTGCAAAATCTTGGCTACATGTGTCTAATGGCACATTTTATTGATGAAGATTGGAAACTACATAAAAAGATCATTAATTTCCGGGTTCTTCCAACTCCTCACCGGGAAGAGATTAATGTACAATCAGTAGAGACGTGTTTGTTAGAATGGGGTCTTGAAAAGTTTTGCACATTGACCGTGGATAATGCTTGTTAAATGATACGACGACCTCAAGTTAAGTGATGAGGTTTAATAAAAGAAATGGTTTGCAATTAGATGGTGATTTTTTTTCATATCAGATGCTTTGCACAGGGTATAAAATCTCATAGTTAAGGAAGGGACAAACGAGGTAAAGTCTTCAGTACTTTGACTTCGAAAAGGTGTAAAATACGTGAGGAGTTCTCCATCACGGTTGTAAGCATTTAAGAAAATGTGTTCCGGAAGAAAGGATTGTTTTTAAGAAATCAGTGTGTTTAGATGTACATACTCCGTGGAATTCCACATTTCTTATATTACATGTTCTTGACTTTGAGAAGGCTTTTGACTGTTTAGAAGAACAAGATTCAAGTTACATTCTTCAAAAAAAAAAAAAGGCCCACTAACTGAAAATGATTGGTTGACAATGAAGAGCTTATATAAATTCTTGGAGAATTTTTACTTTGAAACCAAGCGCGCTTATAGGTCTAACTACATGACTTCAAACTCTTATTTTATGGAAGTAAGTGAAATTTCTATACGCTTGAAACTAACCAATTTCAATTATTTTAGGTCTAAATCGATAGGTCCTAATTCATTTGAATTAATGGTCTATGCTTAACCTAAATCAAGTTGATTCAATTAACTAATGTCAAGCAAGCAGTTGGAAACATAAATACACGGGCAAAAATTTTAACCCTGTGGGAAACCTTTCTCAGGAGAAAAACCCACATGTCGCTGTCGAATCACTCGAGAGCTAAACAATTCACTATGTAAAAAAATTACAAGAGTTTGATTATTTACAGACTCGATAAACACATCCCGTGGTTACCTCTCTTCTAATCAAGCTCCTAGCAGCCGATTCCTCGTTCTCGCAACGCCTCGCCTCAGATAACGCAGAAAAGCTTCAAAGCTTGAATCGCTCAATTTCTTCAATCTATAATTAGGGTTTTTTGATCAATGATGATTGATTCAAGATATAAGTATTTTAATTATCTCTTGAATCTCTCAAGAGTAATCTCTCTTCACTATAAAAAATAAACCCTTGGAAAAATTAATTTTCGAAGAAGTGAAGTTTGAAAAAATGAAAGTTGTCTTTTATTAGAAAACAAAAATCACGTTCTATGTTCGAATAGAAATAAATGTATTCGAATAGAAATATGGCTGAGCCAATTTATTTGAATAACAAAGAAATTTATTCGAATAAAAACTAACTGAGGCATTTTATTCGAATACAAACAAAATCAGTTCTATTCGAATAGATTTTTTTCTATTCGAATAGAAGTTCTGTTATCTTATAAAGGACATACTTATTACCTGGACTTGATATTTAGAGCAAGGAAATAGAAACCCTCTTACCTGTTCATTGTCAGTCCAGCTGTAGTCGCTCCATGTGTACTCACTGACGCTAGATAACCACGAGATAGTGCTGACACTCACTCTAGACGCTAAATGAAATAATCTCCAAAATGAATGTTTTAATCTCCCCCTTTGGTTCATTTTGTATCAAAAGTAGAACTATAGGTAATAAACAAAAATTATAAACTCGATGGACTAACTCACTCACTGAACATCTATTCATAAAAACATATCCTCTGAAATCCCTACACACTAAACAAGATATATCGCGTAACCGTTCATATTTGAAATAAGGAATTCAGAGGACACAAAGTACTTACCTAACTTACCTGAAGAACCATCTCTCCCCCTTTTTGACACAGAAGAACAAAGGGTAATCAACTTAAAAAGAGAGAGAAAAGTGAAATTAAATTATACATGCCAAAATATATAACAGTTATGGAAGAGTAAATAGCATGAAATAAAATAATCATATAACAAAAGCTTGATAGAGTATCCATGCAAAAAAAACTGCTAATACATAGCAAAGTGAGATAGAGCATCTACATAGAAGATACATACAATAAAGAAAGTAGACTAAAAAATAGTCACTGAAAAGATAAAATACAGAATTATCACTCTAAAGTGCAAAAGATAAGCCCAAAGGCACATACGACCTAAGACCCTTCATCTATATCTGCGGCGGGAGGACCACTCAACGAGCCTCGGACTATACTGCTCAATCCGTCCATAGAAGTCTGAAGCTGACATATATCATCCCTGAAGAGCCGAAATTGAGTCTGTATCTGAGTATCCATGCTAACAAAATGAGTCTCCATCTGAACGTCCAGCCTACTAAAACAAGACTCCATATAGGTGTACAGAGAGGAAAAATCATGCGGGACCACTCCAGTATAAGCAGCTGTAGAAACATCAGGCATGGAAGAAGCAGCAATCCTGGAAGAAGAGGGCCTAACTGCACTAGGTGCAGCCTCAGTCTCCAAGTCTTATGCATCCTCCTCGGACTCAGACTCTGACTCAGAAGGCACCATATGTTTTTTGCTCTTTTCCTAATAACGAGAATTAATCACTTCATTTCTCACGTTTGCCTCCTCATCCGTACGGATAACATACCCCATCCCAATCAAAAGCTGATAGATAAACCTGCTATACGGCAAAACCCGTGCCTGGAGATCCGAGTTAGATGTAAGAATCATTTCGTGCATAATAATATGCACCAAATCAACACTGTATCCCTGAGGGTAAATATATACCAAATAAAGCATATTACCCACTAGATCATTCTTATTCCCCAGTTGGGGAATAATGTTCCTATGAGCAATCATATGAAAGAGGCATAGTGATTTGCTTAGATTCTTACGGCTGAGATATGGCCCTGCAACACGAAGCCCCTTCTCCATCTCCTTCTTGGAAGGAAGCTGACTAGAAACCGGAGGCCACTTCGAAAGTTCCGCATCTTCTGCTAGAGGTTCACCCAGACCAAAAGCGTGCCAGATATCATCTGTCCCAATATGTAACTCGAAGCCATCAATAGAAAATTTAAAACTCTTGTCATCTTCCGTGCCCTGCACATCGCGGAGAGAAGCATAAAAAAGTCGTACCAAACGTGGATAACACGACATCTGGGGACGAATAATCCCTGTCCAACCAAGATCAACGAATACATTAAAAATCTGTGAGATAGTGGGGTATCGCTGACACAGCTCCTCCTCATCAAGTGATACCTCCTTCTGACATTTGCGAAACTTAAAAGCTGATCGCAGGGTAGACCAATGGGAGGAGTTAGGATGCATACCATGATTCTCCCCGTCATTTGTCTCGTGAATGTGCACAAGACCCCCCAGTACCACTAGATCCTCCTCATCCAAAAGCCTGATGAGCAACATTACTAGGACCCATCCTAGTTCCTCGTGTCGTCTGACCCCGTTTAGCCGTACCGCTAGGAGCGGGAACGGGGGATGTAGCTCAGGGCGTTTCTCCCTAGCCATAGCAACCAATGCCCAAATAACTCACTTAACCTGCAAGAAAATTACCACCACTTCCCCAAACCTAACCAACACAGTTAGGTAGGAGAACCCAATGAAACACACAACCAACTCTTCACCACTGCAAACAAACAATCACCAAACAAATAACCAAAAGCCCTACAAGAAACCACAACACACTCCAATCTCCTAATTCTTCACAAAAATAGATGCCACATCCAATTTCAAATCCAAACCCAAGTGAGCGTTTTAATTACTAAATAACAACTCCAACTTCAATTGACAGTTCCAATTCGAAATACCAACTCCAAATCCAAGTGACAAATCCAATTCGAAATAACAAATCCAAATCTAAAGCACAAATTGATAAATTGAGCAATAAACTTGAAGGAGATTGAGTAAAATAAGCTTGCCCAAGTGGAGGATGAGTATAATCACAAAATTAGGGTAAAAATTGCTAAGATCAAACCACCAATTGGACTGCCAAGTTTTGAACCATGAAACCCCAAACTCAAATATAAAAATGAGGTATTCAAGCACAATGAAATTTGAGTATGGATTGCAAACTTGGTAGGATTCGAGTGAGAGAGAGAGAGAGAGAGAGAGAGAGAGAGCCAAGTTGTATTCGAACAAAAAAAAAAGAGATAGTGAAAAGAGAAAAAAAAATTGATATTAAAAAAACAAACTCTGCGAAATGTATTCGAATAAAAAAAATTATATTCGAATAAAAGTTGTGCTCTTAGAAAAAAAAAACAAATTGGGGAAAAATATTTGAATAAAACAAGAAATCTATTCGAATAAAAATTGCGCTGAGGCAAAATATTCGAATAATTTTTTTTATTCGAACATATTTTTTTTAATTTTTAGCTTGAAACAAAAGGAAGTAAATGAACCAAAAAAAATAAAATAAATAAAAATCAATACTTCCCATGTCTACTCTACACGAGAGACTAATCACAGGCTATATGAATATTAGTTAAGAAATCATTCCATAGAAAAGCCAGTCATAATAAGTATTTACTCAGTGTGTGTGTGTGCGCAGTCAACGTAAAACAGTACCATGCATTCAACAGACCTAACAACCAGAAATAAGACATAAAGAAAGTTGTTTAAACTTAGGCCTCTGATGGTAGTCACTCGAAATTACTGAGAATTGATTTGCTAGTACTCTGTGTGAAATATGAATATGAATATAACGCAAAAAAAAATCATATTTCATCAGAAAAATGAAGCACTGTGAGCTGGAAGATCTCATGGAAAAGAAACCCATTTGTCACGAATGATGTCAAGTTTATACTAAGTTAGATTCCCTATTTCCAATCTTTACTAATATTGAGTAAGCCGAACTCAAGATCAAATAGGTCTTTATATAGGTTGCAATGTATACATGGGTAAGCTTAGGATGGAGTAGGTGTTTTTACTGGCATTCTGAGACTCCAGTTACACTACTGATCTATTTTTAAAAAAACCAAATTCACCTTCTGTTGTCCTCTTTCTTATGAAGTACACACATAAGCTTACCTCTTCACATCCCCTTTATTGAAGTTTGATTAAGATAATAAAAAGTCATTTTGGGGATTCATTGTATTCTTTTCTACATCTTCCCCCAAATATCACACATAGTTTTCCTTTTTCCCTTTTTTTTCTCTGAAATATCTCAGAACAATTGGGTAAAAATAAAAATAGCTTTGGAAAAGAAATGAAAAGGCATATTTTAAGGCTTAATGGGATACAAGTGGATAATACTAAGGTTAGAAATAACGAAGGTGGAAAATGGGTGAAAAAATGCTTATTATCATATCTTCGGTTGGACACAATCACTTTTTCGCCTCGAATAAAAATAGGAAGGTTTCACTAGTATAACTTGACTTTGATGGTACCATTTGACAATTGGGTAAGAAACAAAACGAGATCATAAACAACAAGATCAAAAAGAATAGTAAATGGCATAACACATGAAGCTCGTAAATAAGGCCAGATCCTCACATAATATTAGGTACGGAGTCTCTACATGTATCTTAAAGTATAATATCAATGAGTGCTTATCTACCTGAGCATGCGATAGTTAACTACCGTGAAAGAAAGGAAACACTATACTGAATTGTCCTAACACGGAATTAGAAAACGTATCTGGCTAAGCATATATCACCGTGATAATCTAACCAAAAGAGTGTAAAAAGGGAGTAAGAGACATACCTAATCAATAAAGCAGACACCAATTAACCGTCTCAGAAGCTCAAACCTCGCAGCATCTAACGGCTTGGTAAAAAAAATTGGCTAACTGACTCTATGTAGGAACATACTTAACACTAACTATCTTACTCTCAACAAGATCACAGATGAAGTGGAAGCGAATGTTGATGTGCTTGGTTCTGGAATGTTGTTCAGGATTCTTGGAGATGTTGATCGCACTTGTATTATCATAAAAAACTGGTATCGTTCCATGGACTATTCCATAGTCATGCACCATCTATTTTATCCAGATCAATTGAGTGTAACAACTACCCGCAATAATATACTCTGCCTCTACTGTGGAATGAGAAATACAATTCTACTTTTTGCTTTGCTAAGCCACAAGATTATTCCCAATATAATAACATCTACCCGATGTACTCTTCCTATCATTTACATTACCCGCCCAATCTGTATCGGAATACCCAATTACCTCAGAAGTTGTATCATGTGAGTACCATAAACCAAAATCAGAAGTCCCATATACATAATAAATAATACGTTTAACAGCCTGTAAATGGGATTCTTTAGGGTTACCTTAATAACGAGCACAAATACTTACACTAAACATAATATCAGGATGAGTAGCAGTAAGATAAAGTAAATTACCTATCACACTTCTATACATCTTTTGTTTAACATCCTTACCTACCGAGTCTTTACTTAACTTTGTAGTGGTACTCATGGGTGTTCTGGCATGCTTTGCAGAAGAGAGACCAAACTTCTTCATAAAATCCCTGGGATACGTGGATTGAGAAATAAACATTCCTTTCTCAACTTGACGTATTTGGAGACCTAGGAAGTAAGTTAGTTCCCCAACTATGCTCATCTCAAATTTACTTTTCATTAACGCTGTAAAAGAAGTAGTTAGTGAATTCGAAGTAGTGCCAAACACAATATCATCGACATATACCTGTGCAATGAGCATCGTGCCTCCCTTTCGTTGGATAAATAGTATTTTATCAATTCCCCCTTGAACAAAACCCTTAGCTAAGAGAAAATTAGAGAGCCTTTCATACCATGCTCGAGGGGCTTGCTTCAAATCGTAAAGGGTCTTCTTTAAGTAGAACACATGATTGAGATGATGAGGATCCTCAAATCCTTTTGGTTGGGCCACATACACTTCTTCCCCTAAGAGGCCATTCAGAAAAGTACTCTTCACATCCATCTGATACAACTTGAAATTTTGATTGTAAGCAAGTGCAAACAGTAGGCGAATAGACTCAAGCCTTGCAGTAGGAGCAAATGTTTCAGTAACATCAGCCCCTTTTACTTGATTGTACTCTTGAGCGACCAATCTAGCTTTATTTTGAATTATATTCCCAAGTTCATCATATTTGTTCTTATAAACCCATTTAGTCCCAATGATATTTTTACCTGACGGGCATAGAACCAAATCCTAAACATCTTGACATCAAAACTGGCGAAGCTCATCTTGTATTGCATGTAGCCAATATTCGTATGAAAGAGCTTCTTTTACTGTAGTTGGTTTGACCACTGAAACATAACAAACACAGTGCACCGTCTCATGGTGTTGGCTTCTAGTATGAACCCGAGAGGTAGCATCCCTGTTGATATCAACATTTGAGTGATCCTTACGAACTTGTTGCCATCCAGGTTGCGGTATACTTGGGGCAGGAGGGGTGGTGGAGCTGGAAGTGGTAGAGTAGGGCTCGATGCAAGAATATCACTAGTTCATGTTTATGGATTTTCTGTTGTACTATCATCTTTGTTCACATCTACAAGACCAATGGTGCAAGTATCATCCACAACCACATTACAAGACTCCACCATCACGTTGGTCCTCAAATTGTAGACTCAAAAAACTCTACTATTTGTTGAGTAGCCCAATAAAATACTTTCATCACTTCGAGAGTCAAATTTCCCAATGTTCTCCCGATCTCTAAAGATAAAACATTTACTCTCAAAAACCCAGAAGTAGTTGACATTCGGCTTCTTTCCAAACCACAGTTCATAGGACGTGTTTAGAGTAAGTGGACGTATATACACTCTATTAATAGTATATCACGCAGTATGAATGGCCTCCCACCAAAAGTGCGCTGGAATTTCCTTGCTATGAAGTAAGACTTGTCCCATTTCTTGAAGAACTCTATTCTTCCTTTCTGCAACCTCAACCACCCCAGTATCCTTAAACTCTCCTCCACGAGCACTTCGAATTTTATTAATAGAGCAATCTTTCTTAATTTGGATTCGAAGTGATATATTGCAAAGTTCTTCAAAAGTATTAGACTTCTCCCTAAAAAATGCTATCCATGTATAACGAAAGAAATCATCCGCCATTACCAAAATATACCTTTTACCTCCCAAGGATGTCGTTCTCATTGAACCCATCAAGTCCATGTGTATTAGCTCAAGAATCTGAGTAGTAGCAATATTGTTGGACTTCTTATGAGAACTCTTTATTTTCTTGCCAATTTGACAAGGATCGCACACCACGTTGCTCAATCTTCCCAACTTCGATACTCCCCGAATCTACTCTTTACTTGTAATCTTGGACGAATCATTGAAATTTATATGTCTCAACCTTTGATGTCATAAGTCCACATCACTCAGTTTCGCTTTATTACACAGTATAACTTCTTGTTGAATAACATAACAGTTATCAGCAGTTCTAGCGGCATGCATCACACGTTGTCCTTGAGAGTTCAAAACATCACATCTACCTTTGGAAAATGTAGCAGTGTGATCTGTATCACATAGTTGACTGATACTAAGAAGATTTTCCTTTAGCCCCTCAACCAAGAGAACATTATCAATTGCTGGAGTACCAAGTCCTTCGGCCTTTCTCTTTCCTACCATAGGAGATGTACTCCCATTACCAAAAGTAACATTACCTCCCTGAATATTCTCTAGGTGACTCAGCTTGGACCCATCACCAGTCATATGACAGGAATACCCACTATCCATATACCATTAAACTAACTTGAACGTATTCAAAGTAGTTAGTGCAACATTATACCTTATCTGAGGTGCCAAATCCATCTTTCGGGCCCAAATGCTTTGAAAAGTTCTTCGACCTGTAGTTTCTTGTGCAAACCATCTAGACATATTCTCACTTTTTACATTATTAGTACTTACATTTGAATTATATTTATATCCATTGACAGGGCAAACATATGTTTTTAGGGTCCAATAAATCTACAGTAAGATGCAATATGTCCCTTTCGACCATATATACTGCAGTAATTAATTTACGAGTAAGAGACCCGTTTGGGGTGATTATGAGTAGTGGATATCATGTTATCTTTGGGCACCGAAGTAGACGCAGTTGCATTCACAAACTTTGTGATTTGAGGAGTCTTGGCATTAGGAAGAGGTTCCTCATATCCTAGACCCCTTTTGTCGCTATCCCTCTTTCCCATACATAATATTTTATCAAAGTTCTTGGCCCCATAATAGAAATTCTTAAGTTTCTGCTGAGATAGAACTACATCAAGCTTGTCCGAACGAAGTTTGTCCAAAGTTGATTTCATTTTCTCATTTGCATCATTAACTTCTTTTTCTAAAAACACAACTTTGTCATGTAGGTCTTATTTCTCATTCTCAAGAACCTCTATCTCGTGCCTTGTACTCTCAGTTTTTCCTTGAAGGTCACACGTAAGTGTATTAACTTGGTCTTTCAAGACTTTGTTAAGTTTACTGAGTTTCATACACTTGGCGAGAGTCTGAGCATACAAGTCCTCAAGATGCGGGTTCTCAAACTCCTTAAACTCATTTTGTTCCTGATTACTCTAATTTTCATAAGAATTTTTAAGTTCAAAGGCGTCAAAGTTATTATTGCCACAATTAAAATTACAGGATATACACAATATGGTTCATTATCAACTACTTGTGGATTACTCTCATTGTTATCATGTCCATCATCATTGTTATCCCAAGTAACACTAATATTCATAGCTTTATGAGTTGTTCCAGATTTCTTATTAGGACAGCTATGGGCATAATGGCCAAACTTGTGATATTTGTAACATTCAACTTGACTAAGGTCAGTATCATTATTGGTCTGCCGATTATAAGATTTGACCCAATCATGATGTCTTAGTTTATAGTTCATAAATTTCCCTTGTTTATGAAATTGACATTTTTTCAATATTTTTTGAAATTGTTGACTAATATGGGCAATTGATAAATCTATATCCGAACCTTCATCATCATCTGAGATATATGAGTGATCAACCTCTTTGGAACCTTTAGAAGAAGAGGAGTGAGACTAAGTCTTGAAAACAACACTCTTATTCTTCTCGGGGTTTTTCATTCTCATCTCGAGTTCAAACGTTCACAATTTTCCAGCCAATGTATCAGGTTTTATTTTCTTAAGATCTTGTGCTTCCTCGATAGCATCACGTCTGGATCTAAAGCACTTAGGAAGAAATTTTAAAACTTTACAAACTATTTGAACATCGGAGTACGCTGCTCCTAATGCGGAATTAGTATTTACAATATCACTTAATCTCGCATAGAACTCGTCAAAGGGTTCATTTTCACTCATTCTGATATTCTTAAATTACGAAGTAAGCATTTGAAGTTTACTTTCTTTGACTGTATCATCGCCTTCATGAGTTCGAACTAGGATGTCCCAAGCTTCTTTAGAAGTGGTACATGCAGAGATATGTCGAAACTCACTTTGACTCACAACCATAAAGATAACATTGAGGCCTTCAGAATTATAACCAACAATATTCTTTTATTCTTTTGACCATTGGTTCATAGGCTTAAGAACCTCAATAACACTCCCTGGTGGCCTTTGAATCACAGTAGGGGGTGTCCATCCATCCTCAATAGCAATCCATACATCTTCTCCGATTGATTGTAAGTATGCAATCATTCAAACTTTCCAGTATGGGTATTCTTTGCCATCAAAGAGTGGAGGGCGATTTATAGGACTTTCAAACTTTTTGGAACTCATTATTCTCAAGCAAACTATCCCGGATCCACGCTTAGGTTGTTAAACCTCAAGGCGTGACCGCTTTGATACCAATTAAAATTCCTAGACGCTTGAGACTAACCAATTTCGATTATTTTAGGTCTAAATTGATAGGTCTTAATTCATTTGAATTAATGGTCTATGCTTAACCTAAATCAAGTTGATTCAATTAACTAATGTCAAACAAGCAGTTGGAAACATAAAGACACGGGCAAAGATTTTTAACCTTGTAGGAAACTTTTCTCAGGAGAAAAATTCACAGGTCGCCGTCGAATCACTCGACACCTAAACAATCCAATATGAAAAAGAATTACAAGAGTTTGACTACTTACAGACTCGATAAGCACATCCCGTGGTTACCTCTCTTCTAATCAAGCTCCTAGCAATCGATTCCTCATTCTCGCAACGCCTCGCCTCAGATAACGCACCCAAACTTCAAAGCTTAAATCGCTCAATTTCTTCAGTCTATAATTATGGTTTTTTGATCAATGATGGTTGATTCAAGATATGAGTGTTTTAATTCTCCCTTGGAAAAATTAATTTTTGAAGAAGGGAAGTTTGAAAAAATGAAAGTTGTCTTTAATTAGAAAACAAAAATCACGTTCTCTGTTCGAATAAAAATAAATGTATTCGAATTAGAAATCAGACTAAGCCAATTTATTCGAATAAAAACTGATTGAGGCATTATATTCGAATACAAACAAAATCTATTCAAATAGAAATGTTCCCAGTTCTATTCGAATAGAAAAAAATCTATTCGAATAGAAGTTCTATTATCTTATAAAGGACATACTTATTACCTGGGCTTGATATTTAGAGTAAGGAGATAGAAACCCTCTTACCTATTCAGTGTCAGTCCGGCTGTAGTTGCTCCTCGTGTACTCACTGACGCTGGATAACCACGTGAAAGTGCTGACACTCACTCTAGACACTAAATGAAATAAACTCCAAAATGGATGTTTCAGTAAGTAGTATTCTAATCCTCCTTTAGAGTTGGTCACAGAGTAAAAAAAAATTTCCGCGCTATGGCCATAAGAATGAATGAGAAGTTTGAAAATATTACAACATTGATAAGCCCAATTTAATTTTGATTATTGCGGTGGTATAAGATCTGAGGTACAAGTTGAGGTATGCAAAGTTTTGTTGCTCAAAGTTTTATTATATTAGTAAGGTGGAGGAGATCATTAAAAGGGTAAGAGTTGTGATGAAAAGACTTTACAAATTTTACTCATCTTCAAATGTTTATCCTACTGAGGAGATAGATTCGAGTCAAGCTTCTGGGGAATGTTGAATCTATAGATGTTGATGTGACTTAAGAAGGACATTATAACCTTTTAGGATTGTTAAATCTAGAGATGTTGATGCTATTCTTGATGTGACTAAAGAAGACTATTATAACTTTTTAAGAACGGAAGAAACACTCGTCTTTGAGTGTAGGTCCTGGAAATCATAAGAGTCGTGAGAAAAAAGGGCAGTACAATGATTATGGAATGTAATCTTGCTTACTGAGATGAGATTAAACCCAAATGTTGGAGCACATAAGACATTATATAAAACGATATTGGGTGTGAGGCAAATAGTTCCAATATGGGTAACTGGTGCTAAAGTTCCATCAAGAAGTCGAACACGTAGGACTGAAATATTAGGGAGAAAATTTTAGTAAATTAAATGATCAAAGATTATGTAATCGGTCGCTTCTGAGTCGAGGATCCATGAATCTTGAAACATTAAGGTAGAGAGGTAAAGGCGGGATGTACCTGCGATATTTACACAAGGTTGTGTGTTACCGTCTAGCATGGTTATTAATCGCTGATATTGTTCTGTGGTGATTGAAGTGTTCGGATGGGACTCATCTGATTTTGATTTGTTTCCCTTGGAGTTTACTCCAGATTGGTGTAAACGGTGGCCAGGTGGGTAGCCATGAATGAGATAACATTTCTCTTTTATGTGTCCTACCCAACCGCAGTGGTCACAGGTTGGACGGAGTCGGCGATTTACTCGCTATTTGGTGGAGTTGTCTGAATCACAAGATGGCCGGTACTGATTTAAATTATTTGAGAAGGTCGCCAAGGCTGCAGATTCTGTTAAACTCGGGGGTGGAGTAGTAACAGAGCGTTGCTTCTCTTCTTGGAGAAGGAGGGAGTAAGTTTTACTTACAGATGATAACAGGTCCATCGCGAAGATTAGCCCTCGAAAGGGATTATGGGATTCATGAAGCCCCATTAGAAAATCGGTGAGGTAAAATTGTTGTTCATATTTTCGTATCTCCTTAGCGCTACCACACGAGCAAGTGGGGATTACCAAAGGATGATAATTTACCCCATAAACTTTTTAATTTGGTGATATAGCCAGTAATTGAGAGATGATCTTGAGTGCACAACACAATATCGCGTCGAAGTTGATAGATATGCAGGGAGTTGCTCTGCACATATCGTTCTTTGAGCTCAGTCCAGATGTCTTAAGAGATGGAAACATAAATGACACTGTCAGATATGTCACTAGACACTGAATTGAGCAACCAAAATTTGGCCATATTGTCACATTTTTCCAATGAGGAAGATTAGCGAATGTTGACGCAAGAGTGGCAGTCGTCTCATCAACAAAGCCTATTTTATTCTTGGCACTAAGTGCAGTGGTCATAGCACGACTCCATGTCGCATAATTTTTACCCGAAAAGAGCTTGAGAGACAAGTACCAAGGCAGGGTTATCCTAATGGTAAAGATATAGTGGGCTGCTGGAGTCTATAGCCATGGGTTAAAGGTGTTTTGAGTTGGAGGCTGAAGTTGAAGGTGAATCGCTCTGATACCATGTAAAGTCCAAGATATGAGAATTACTAAGAGAAAGTAAGGATTGAAGAGAAGAAATCTTGATATTTATTCTCTGAGAATTGTTTGCCTTTAAATAGGCTTTTACATATTTAGAGATCTCTCATAAGATGGGATATACAACTATATATAACAACTTGATAAGATAAGTTTAAGTTGGACTTATAAATCCTATAATCTCTCTATCGGATTCTACAGGGAATCCTAACATTGAATCTAGAGATGTTGATGCTATTCTTGATGCGACTAAAGAAGACTATTATAACTTTTTAAGAATGGAAGAAATCTTTGAAGTTAGGACTGAAGTAGATTGATATGTAGAAGAGGGTGTAAAAGCTATGGCTAAAGATTTTGATATTTTAAGTTTTTGGAAAGGGAAAGCTTCTACATTTTGTGTAATTGCTCATATGGCTTGTAATATTTTGGCTATTCCCCATTATTAACGGTTGCATCAAAATCTATCTTTAGTACTGGTGGCCGAGTTTTTGAAAGGTTTTGTAGCTCATTAACCCCCAAAGTTGTAGAGAGTTTGTTTTGTACACAATTGGTTGAGGTTTTCATCAACCTCAATTGAAAATTAGAGATGTTTAAAGAGCTTGAGACAAGTAATTTCTAGACTTTATTATTATTATTATTATTATTTATTACATTCTTGTAATGATAATAGCTAATATCAAACATGATTTTATGTGTAGATATAAGTGATGACATTCCAATAAGCTTTATTTCTCTTGACGTATCTAATAGTTGAAGTTAGCTTACTACAAGAAAAAACACATATGATAGCATTCGAAAAATGCTATTGAAAGTTTTAATAACATTTTTTCAACGTTGTGATAAGCAATGTTATCCTTTTTTCATAGCATTTTTCCAAACGCTATAAATCTATAGCATTCGCTAAACGCTATCAATTCATTTTTAATAACATTTTTCTAATGACATCGTTATGTTTCAATGACGTATAGGAAATGCTATTGTTTATATTTAACATAACAGTCGATGCACGCCATGTATAAGCTATTCATAGCATTTGGAGAATGCTATTGTTGTTTGTTCCGTAACATTTTACAGAATGCTTTTCTTTAATGCATATAATAAAAAATATGTAAAATAATATTGATTTTATTGGGACTAGAAGAACTAAAAGAATCCAGATGGATTTGAACCATCATCCTCTCAGGCTCTGAGCGCTCTTGCCGTTTGAGCTATGGATTCACAAACAATAAAGCCTAACTCATGATTACTCAATCTTAATGAAGATAAATAAAATACAAAAAAACTCTAATGCTAAATATATTTAAATGTAAATCAAAATCAAAATTTACATAAATCATCATGAATTATAAACATACCTCGCTACAAATCCAAAAAGAGTGGTGAAATTTCAACGACCACCATAATAGTGGTACTAGATTATGGGGGATTACTGCCTACTATGAAAGTCTCTTACCAATTTCAGCTAATGGATGCATATAGAAGAAAACGTAATCTATTAAATTACTCAATCTTGCAACTTTATTATCGAAGTAGTTGAGGAACACACTTTGTCAGACCCATTATAAAGGAAAAGAGCAAATTTCATTAACTTACTGACATAGACATCACAGAATCCAATCCAACGTGGTTAATATTAGAGGCAACAATACAAAACGTATCACATAATATCCATTAAGCACAAGCGCACATTTATTATTATTATTATTTATAATGAAGGGCATATTGCATCCAAAATATATTGGCTTAGTAGAATATGCTTGCACAAAATGTAAGCGCCCAAATTTAGATAGGGAGGATCTTGCTAGAATTTTTGTAGAAAATATTGCTTATGAGCTCTAAGAAATCAAGAATAGTTACATGCCTAGCTAGATAAATAAAGTTTAACTAATGCTTAGAAAGCAGTTTAAAGTTTCTAAGTACTACGAGATGATATTGAAGAATATTATTCATTGAGGAGTGAATTAATAGTGACCCATATCAAGGCATTAGTATGTCCCAATTTGGCAGCTTTTCTACAAAATACCTTACATACGAGCCTAAGAATTATTCAATCAACTAAATAAACAATAAGGGAGGAACACATACAATCAACATTTTGACTTTCTCTAACTACACTGAAGGATATTATAGAGGTCTATAAAAACGTACATTTTCTCATTGAGTACTTGTTTTTCATTTGATTATTAATGGCTAAACTCAAGTCAAGTGCATATCTACTCCAAGCACAAGGCAAACTTGTGGCGTTTTCAGCTAAGTACATTGGAAACTAGTCCACGTTGCTTTCTTTTTGAAAAATTAGCACTGGCCTATTATCATATGCAATATCATGGTTGATTTAAGCTGGTGCAGCAAATCAAGTAATATATAGCAACCGGCGACAAAAACATAAGAATAGTACTTCTTTGGGGAGCTTTATAAGCAAGGAGATGTTTTTGTAATTACAAGGAGATTTAAATCTAGTTTATAATTTGGTGGTGGCAACGATGTGCAGCCCATCAACCAACTAACTGCACAACTCCAAAATCGAGAGAATTTTTGAACCAAAATATATTTGGGAGATCTTTTCGATTCTTTTATTTTTCTTCTACGGCCCCATTTTGTTAAAGCACCAAGATTTCATAAAGCCTAATTAAACATCTCCTTGCTTATAAAGCTCCCCTATTATTAAACCTCCATTGGAGATGCCTCCTGATGAAAATAATTAAAAAAAATTATGACATCAGCATCAAAGCTGAAGCTCAGCCAAGCCGTGGACTTACTCTCAACTCGTGGTGGCTTTCGCCTGAGTCAAAGCCGTTTATACTTGTCTCTTGCTCGAATACATTCGTTCAAACGACGTAACTCAAGCTAAGAGATTACAGTCTCACCACATGGACCATCACTCATATGAACCCAACGACACACATTTCTTTACAACCGTCTATTACACCTCTTTGCAAAGTCTGGGGATGTATTTGATTCTCAAAATCTGCTTGATAAAATGCCCCAAAGAGATATTTTCTCATGGAATGCAATGCTTTTAGCGTACTCAAAATGGGTTTCGTATAATATGGTAATCGTGAGGTTTGTAGGAAAGTTGTTTTGATGAGGCACCGAGGCTTTTTGTTTCAATGCAAAGAGAGGGATTTAGGATTTGTGAGTATACCAATGTGAGTGTTTTGAATGCTTGTTCGCAGTTATTGGATTTGAAACGCGGGAGGGAATTATATAAACATGTTGTTAGTAGGGGGTTTAGTGGGAATATTTATATTTGGAATTCTTTGAGTGATATGTATGGTAAGTTAAGTAAGATTGAGGTGGCACGGTGGTTGTTTGATAGAATGAAGGGGAAGAATTTGGTGTGGTAGAATTTATTTATTTTGGGTTATTTAAAAGTAGGGAAGCTTGAACAGTGCTTGGAATTATTTCAAGAAATGTAGTTGTTAGGACTTAAACCAGATTTGGTTACAGTTTCTAGTATTCTTGGAGCTTATTTTCAAATTGGAATAGTTGATGAGGCATGCAACTAGTGTTTTTAGGGAATTGGAAAAACGGGATGTGGTTTGTTGGATGGCAATGATTGTTGGTTACTCTCAGAGTGGGAGAGAAGTGAGCGCTTTTGGTGTTGTTTAATGATATGATGGCAAAAAATTCGAGACCAAATAATTATACAATCTCGGTTGTTGTTAGTGTATGTGCTAAGTTAGCATCTTTAGGTATTGGAAAAGTAGTTCACCGTAAAGCATTTCGTATTGGTATTGAGTGTGATTTGCTTGTATCGACTGCCTTCATTGACATGTACAACAAATGTAGGGAAATTTTAGATGCTTGGAGTGTATTCGGTGTGATGTGAGTTAGGAATGTGGTCTCTTGGAATGCCATGATCACTGGGAAGGCACAAAATGGGCTAAATCGTTAATCGCGAGGCTTTGGAACTTTATGAAGACATATTATGCGAAAAATTGAAACCCAATAATGTTACCTTTGTTAGTGTTCTTTCTTCTTGTAGCCATAGTGGTTTGGCTGAATCTGGTTGGTGATAGTTCATTTCAATAAGCGAATCTCATGGAATGAAGCCCACTTTGGATCACTACGCATGTATGATCAATCTCCTTGACCACTCAGGACACATGGAGTAAGCGGTAAATTTGATCAAGGAAAATCCCTGATAAACCCAATCACTTCATTTGGTCAACCATATTAAATGTTTCTAAATTAAATAGTGATATTGAACATGCAATGATGGCGGTTAATCATCTACCATGTAATGTGGTTGGACCTTATATCATGTTGTCTAACATGTACGCTAGTTTGGGAAGATGGAACTAAGTTGCATCCATACGATCTCTAATGAAGGAAAGAAATGTAGTGAAGTTTGCAGCATATAGTTGGATCGAGATCGATCAAGTAGTCCAAAAGTTTGTATCAGATGGTCAAACCCATCCACAGGCGGACATAATTTATAAAGAACTGGATAGACTTATAATAGAAATGAAAAAAATGGATTTATTCATAACCTTCAATTCACTTTTCATGGCATTCCACCTGATATATTGCAGTGAAAAACTAGATTCACTGGTTGAATCTATATGCTATCACAGTGAAAAACTAGCTCTTGCATTTGGGTTGATAAGAAAGCTTCAGAGTAGGACACCTATTTGAATTATAAATAATATACATGTTTGTGGATATTGCAATGTTTTCATGATGTTTGTTTCGAAGGTTATAGATCGAACCATCATCTTGAGAGATTTAAACTTCTTCCATCATTTTGTTAATGGACAATGCTCATGCATGGACTTCTGGTAAAGAGTAGGGTTGCGAGGCATAGTTAAAGTTTTAACCTCGTTGAAGCTTTAGAAAGAGTTGTTCTCCTAAAAAGCTTAGAAGTAAAGGACTGTCACGATCTGCTGGATCTTGTAAGCATAATACTTACTCCTTACATGTTTCAGATGATACTGAATCCATGGAACAATACATCTTGGTGCATGTCGTAAAGCAATTACGATATATATGCAATATGATTATTTTGTTATAACATTGCAAGATATTAATATTTGACAATTTTTACTAAACATATTAGAAGTCATGAAGTAGAATGTTTTGAATAATAGACAATAATAAGGGACATATTATATGACTGCATTATCATTACCTAGAACAAGTCATGCTTAAGTCCATGATATATTGCAGACCATTAACCCCAATATATTATAATTTCCACCTGCAATATATATGTACCTTGTGTTTTAACCTTGACTGAATTAGACAAGGACCATTCAAGTTTTGGACATTTTTTTTATATTTTATACGCATATATTATCCATGATAGATCTGAGCTGAAAACGGTATAAGGTAATGGTAATTTTGACTACAGAAAAAAGCAAACAGGTTACAGTAAAATGATGGTACAAAATTTTAGCTTCTATCCTTCTTTTGAAATATAGAAATTGGTTGATTCAACTCATCTCCAATGCCCATAATTTTTTTTGCCAAAAAGAAGAAGTAAATTTACTACCCTAACACATTATCTAGGTAACATGCACTCAACTTAGATTCCATTTCTTCAACTGAAGATACAGAACCCAGCATTTGAAGTGCTTAATGAAAAGAGCTAATCGTCCGATATTGTCCCTAAGAGTGGGGAATGTCGAGGAAAAGGAGGGATGAAGTGCAGCTTATGTGTGATGTCAGCCACATTTTGCAGCTTTATGGGATGTCTACATTTTGAAAAGGAAGTCAGGTTAGAGCTTGAATTATACTTCTTATAGAATCATTACATAATTTGTTGAATGCGTACATGGTTCTAATTTATCAACAAAGAAACCTTAAGATTGATTACAATAAATGAAAAGAGCTAATCGTCCGAAATTGTCCCTAAGGGTAAAATAAATAACCTATCCTACTATTTTATTTACAGTGCAATTCACATTTTCTTAAAGGTCTTTTTATATGTCATCAAACGTGAAGGTGGAGTCAGCTATTGGGCGTGTTTAGAGGGGTTCAGCTGTGTACGGGAATGAAGCACTGGCAATTGTTTCTTTTTTGCTATTTTGCCAAGCCTTGCAATATAATGTGAAAGTTGCAAGTAATGAAGGTGTGGATTGGTACAGCCGCTTCATGCCTCTTACAGAAGTGGTAATATATACTGATTAGAACAAGCCCCTGATTCTGAAGATTCATGAGAACCTGAGTTAGAGAAAAGTGAGTGAATGCGTAGAGTAAGCTTCCTTCCCCTTGTCTTCACAGTGCTGCAGATATTACATCATTATTATCCTTGATTTCTGGAAAATTATCTGTAAGAATATAGGCCAATGAAGAGAATAGCTATGTTAGAGAGACATCCTAGCATTAACTAATGACATGTTTTAACCAATCTGAAGTTGGTCTTTAGATGAGTTAACAGTTGAAGCTACCGTAGAACTCAGATTTTGGTGGAAACTCATATGAACCATTTTTGTGAGAATATAGGGCACTTCACAAACATGATATGCTGTGAATATATTCCTAACTCACTAGGATATGTAAGGTCACTATAATTGTCCAGCAAAAGATTTTAAAGTTAAAACTGATAAAAGAGTCAGCAATCCTTTTTCCACCATTGCAGGAATCAAGCGAAGCTTCAGCGAAATCTGATGTATCTGGCTGCAATTGCTGATTCCCAACCCCAGCCACCCACTATGCATGCTCAGGTAAGAGTTGAGCTTTCCACATTCATGTATCGGGGTATTATATGTATCTAAGCTTTCTGTAGACGTGGTTTACCCTGTTTTCTGGTGACTATGATATGCTCCGAATGTAACAAAATTGATGTAAGTACCATCCTGTTGGTCTATATAGCACGCGGACCTGCCTGCTGTAAGTTTATAACACCATTTATAGGTCAAGGCTATACATGGTTCATTACCCCTCATCAATTTTTTCTCGAAAAGCTATCTATTTTTTTTATTTTTTTTGCAACTTAAGTACAACAACTTCCAACTAACCTCAATATGCCATTCCACTTCTGAGGTATAAAATTTCACAAGTCTCTGCTTTCTCTTCTTTTCCCTCTCTGAATCATTTCCTAGACATGAACTCAAATCTTCTAACTCTCACCAACAATATGCCATACTATTTTTCTTAGTTTCTTGCAAACCCGCAACCAAGTGCTAGAAGCCTAGAATAACAAGTTACTACTTCAGTAGTGGATATTCAGCCAAATATGCAGTGTACACTAATACTCCTACATGACGATGCCATGAAATTGCTTTGTTGGGAAAGCATTACAATGTGCTCAAGTGTGATAACTTCTAACATGCTTTTCAAACGCCACTGCTTTGCAGTCCTCGTACATAAGAAAGCATGCATAATGAATATATCATTACCCTATAAGTGCATCTGCATACTATATGTTTATTAATCTAGTAAGGGGTTCCTTTTTGCTTCAGTTCCCTGATGCAGTAGCACAACAAAGTGCCTACATGCAACAGCACCAGCACTAGCAAGCTCAACAGATGATGCCTCAATCTCTAATGGCTGCTCCAGCATCCATGTTGTATACTCAGCCATTATCAGTAATGCAGTAACAACAAGCTATGCACGGTCAAATTGGAATGAGTTCTAGTGGTAATAGTAAACTTTACATGATGCATAACGAGGGAAACGTGGGGTACGGAGTAACAGTTGTAACCAAGCAAGATATGGGGAGTGGGGATTCTGGTGATGGCAGAGGTGGTGATGGGGATTCTGGTGATGGCGATTCTGGTGATTGCAGAGTTCCTAAAGTTTTGGCAGGTCAGACGGGTTTTGATCATCTGTGGTAATGTGGTAATGGTAGAGGTGAATCTAATTAGTCCTCACAGTTTTATTGCCTTCAATTGACCTTAAGCAATGGCAATACAAAAATAAAAATCTTGGTCTCTTATTTTATCAAACAGGCCCATCCATGTTAATTTTGAATATGGAAGTCTTTGAATTTTTTAACACTAATTTATTGGTCTCTGAACAACTATGCCCATCCTTGATGAACTATAGTCTAATTCATATAATGGGGTTTCCATAACTGTTGTAACCAAGTTGTTGTTGTGCGAAAATAACAAAGTTATTGGAGTATTAGCACATTCACTTTGATAAAAATCCCTTTCCCATTCATTACTCCCTTTATCAATTTTTCATGGCATCATTTTATCGTGGTTTCAAATTTCTTACACTAGTACTAGTTTTTCAATTGTTATTTTTTTCATAAGTACTGAATGTTCTTCATTTTACCTCTACTTTGCAGGTATACCAAATTTTGCTGAAGTGTATAGCTTCATTGTGAGTGTCTTTGATCCAAACTCTATAGCTAGATTGGTTTGAATTGCCCTTGCAGGTATACCAAATTTCGGTGAGTACAATTGCAATAGAGTTAGATTGGTACTATAGCTAAAATAGTAAAATTGGTTAAAATTGTCCTTGCATTTTTGCTCAATTGGAATTACGTTGCCGGGTTGAATAGTAATTAATGGTTTTTGCTTTTTCTTCTTAAGAACAAAATGTTCACATTTACCATGAATCTATAGCTCAAAGAGGAAAGAACACTCACCATGTGAGAAGATGATGGTTCGAACCCATCTAGATTCAACATATTGTGTCTAGGAGATATTGAAGAATAATTTATTGGTTTCTTTCTTAAGAGCGAGCCAACTTGATCCCTGATTTACTTGCTTGCAGCTCATGTATAATGATTGTAGCTCGCTTTTATGATGTTTATATAGAAAACATATGAATGTTGTCATGCTTCTTGTTTATCCATTTTTCAGTTAACTCTTCCTTTCTGTGCCTATTATCTTTTATTGTATATGAGCAATTGCGGACTGTATTGTTTAATGTGTTTACAACATACAAAAAGACCTGCGAGAAAGGTCTTCATCAGCGGACCTTCTGGTTAATATTATCACTGCTTTGTTACCTTCCTTTTTGCATGTTTTAAGAGTGATATCTAAGCCATATATGTCTAATCTACTTTGTTACTGTCTAATCATTTTCTTTGGTGGGTACAAAATATACATGCAAATCTCATCGATTACCAATAAATGCATAAAATTTGCAATAACCTTAAGCTTGCCCTCAACCCCTAATATTATCTTTTAGTTTCTTTATAGATAGCATCACAGTTAGTTACTCTATAGATTGAAGAGATTCTGGAAATATGTAACATGTGTTTCGGCCAATACAAAAAAAAATGAATCTGAAAAGTTAGTTTATATTTTCCTTGTAGATACAAAAACATATCCTTTCTTATAAAGCTCCTCCCGCGAAACTAAGCATATGGTGGTAACTTTCAAAGCGCGCAATGTATGGATGGAGAAATGTGGATGCACTGTCGTTATGATATCTTTCCCATAAAGGATGAAAATTTGGCAGTGGACAACTATGTTTAAGTTCCAACACCACAAAATGATTCCCGCTTATGTATCCCATACCAAACACATCATACTCACCTGGAGGTTCACCCGCAATATCTTTTAATGGGAGAAACGTCATATTAGCATATTTATGAGTCCGATTGTGATTGTCACTCAACAATACAATTACTATATTAAATCCAGTCGCGACCAAATGTAGCATATCCGGTATGACAAAGTACTTTTCCGGTGGTGCAACTTTTGTTTCATCAAACCAACTCAATGCATCTCTAAGCTTCTCAAAACAATCCTCAGTCAGTAAGTTATTGTACATCTCCTCCTGCGGGACACCTTCAAGCTTGCATAACATTTGTCGCCTAACTTCTAACCATTCTCTCTCCTTATTTAACATCAATCTTGAAATAGCCCGAAAACCACAATTTCCATCCGGCTCGACATTTATTGTATCCTAAATTATTATATCATGCATAAACTCTGGAAAATGATTTATTAACGCTGGATCCTTTTTACATGTGCCTCGTTCTAGAAATTCAATCATTAGATCAAGTCCAGACAACGAAAGAGTGGGATCTTCTTTTTGTGTGCTCGTCTCTCTTGCTTTAACAATACTACTGCTTGCAACCATGTCATTATTTGAAACTCCCCCTAATGGCATCAATTTTTGGGGGATGGATTTTTTCTTTTTTGCCGTAACATCATTCAACCTCGCCTTCTTATATGTTTTCTTCACACTTTCTTGGGTCCCAAGAATGCGCTCCCAATTCGAAGGATCTCTCTTGTTACTTGTGTTTACTCCACATTTTTTCTTACTCTTTTGCTTACCCTTCGGTATATAACTGCGACCAGGTTCTTCCAATGAAGTCGACTCAGGGTGTGCCAACTCTAAAAGCTTTAGAAGAAGATCATGTTTCCCAGCTTCATTAGTCATTCCAAATTTGTTCATAACCATGTCTAATGTCAATGTGAGATCTGCCCTAACGTGACTAGCAGATGATGAAATGGGAACTGTGGATAGTTGGAACCAATGGCCGTGAACTGATTCCTTCGGTATAAAGGCCCCAACTTGTGCCAAAATAAAATGCTCTCAAGCACACGGAATACCGTGTGTTCGTCGAAGTTGGCAACCACAATCTTACTTGGTAACAATGCCAATTTCTTTTGCCCTATGTACCTCATCCAGTATCAAGTCAAGCGCCTCTCTAGATACTATATTCTTCAAGTTTACAAACAAGGTCCCCTTGTATTCACGCATAACAATAATTAAGCTTTTCTCAAAAGAACTGTATATTTGATTGTGCTCTGAGTGAAAAAGACCATCTATTTTCTTCCAAGCTTTACTGTATGTGAGATTTCTAGTCCGCAATGCTCTTTTCAATTTGGAGTGTACACTTTCAACTCTATTGCTCGTATAATTGCCTAGATGCATGCATTGATCAACCCAGGCGGATACAAAACGCTGTCGAAATGGATTAAGCCAATGTTGTCGAACGTATTCCTTAGCGAAAGGGCATCTTGACCAAGAACTTTCAAGCTCTCTTAAATTCTGTAGGTATTGTACTTCACTAGATGAGTTCTCAACCAAATCTTTGAAACCAATTATGAACTTAGGGTAGTCATCATTTTCCTTTTCCTTGGTAAACATTTTCTTAACATTAGCCTTTACATTTTGGTAAATGTGAAAATGACATAACATGTGTTTTGTTGTAGTAAACACTCGAGCAATAACATTCATCAATGCAAATTCTTTGTCAATAATAATAATGTGTGGGATTTTATCTTCATTAAAGCATGTCTTGAAACGTTCCAATGCCCATTGGTATGCTGGTTGTTTCTCGTCTTCCATGAAACAATGACTATGCAGGAAAGTTTGACCTGTTGAAGTAACACTGACGATCTCTAATAAGGGTTTCCTCGGTTCATTTGTCTTGTAAGTGCAGTCCATCATGTATACTAAAGGGAAACATTTCCCAAGATTCATTCCCACTGGATTCGCCCAATATATTGAACCCACACGATTGGATTCTTCCTCGACCGTGTGCCATTCGCGATAGTTAACATTATTGAGGTGATTAAGCACCAGTTGCATTTCGGATCTTCCGCCTTGTTGGTCATCTCTCCACTTCCTCAGGGCATTATATATTATTTCTATCGTTGATGCGCTATCAGGAATTTTTTCCTTAATTACATCTAAAATATATCTCGGCGCCACATCTAATTTCGCCAATGAAATTAATATTTCCAACTCTTCTGGTCTCAACCTATCGGCGTATGGATGACCTTCTAAATGTTTGGCAGTTGGGTGATTGTGCCAACCATTTGCAACTTTGAGTTCCCATTTTTTTTCTAGTCCAGCAGCCGAACTCCTTAATTCAAATGGACATTTACACGCACTTGTTGCACTTCTTGTTTTTCTTTCGTGATCTTTTAATTCTTTTTTAGTGTGTTGACGGTAAACTTTCCCACGCTTACACCGCAAATATATATACTTGTATTCCCCTAAGTTGGAATCTTTCGTAACAACCACAACTTTCACACTCCTTGCGGTATCTCGAACCCATTGCAATAACTCATCACGAGTATCAGATGTCTACGATAAAAACATTTTAGACAATATAATATAAATACGAGTATAAGCTATACGTAATAAGTTGTGGTTCTTGGAGAAATATTACCTTTTCTGTGCTAAATACATTAGTGAAATCTACAATTGGAGGTAAAACTGGATCCGCATCATAGGGTATTGCATCTCCAATGTGTTCCTAACATTAAAAAGTTGTATATACATATCAAGTTCACATATGTTCATACACTATTAATTCCATCAAATACTATTAGTTTTGCATTTAAACATGACTCACACGATTAATTAGAAAGAAGTAAAATAAGAATAAATTAAAACTATAATTTTTTGAACTAATCTACACGAAACTCAATTAAATGCACATTGATATTGATTATTGTAGCTTGAAAAATCTTATAACATATTAATCTAAAACAACTAATTCAATTTTAGTAGTACATACCTCAATCAAGTTTTCATCAACAAGATCATCATTAATCGCCCGATTATTTAAGTCAATAAGACTATATCCATCATCCCCATTGGCGGGAAAATTTAAGTTGGGCAATTTCATATATATATATATATTTAGTAGATTTTTGACAATTTTTTAAGAAGTTTTAATTAGGCTTTATGAACTTTTGGTGTTTTAACAAAATGGGGCGGTAGAAGAAAGATAAAAGATTCGAAAAGATATATATTTTGGTTCAAAAGTTCCCTATATTTTTGAGAATCTTCGGTAATTTTGAAGTTTTGGAGTTATTTGGTTCATGGCCCCACATCCTTCCCACACCAAAAATATAAACTATATTAAAACTTCCTTGAGGTTATAAAATTCTCTCCTTGCTTATAAAGCCCTCTACTTCTTTGTGTTGAACTTAGAAAAATGTTACCTTGTCCTCATGAATCTCGATGTCCAGGGATCCTCTACTTGTTGGTTCTCCACAGTACTTACGGTTTTGCATGTTCGACTGCCACTATATAAGCACAAAAGATAAATGAGAACCCAAAAAGCATAGTGACCCAATTGCAACTAAACCAACTACGACCCAGCATAATCAAACAAAAATTGGATAAGAAGTTCAATTGAGGAATGAATAATATCCTGAGTGGCTCTGGACCCATAACGAAATCAGAGTGTGGAACTAGCATCTCTTAAATTTCCAGCTGTAAAATAAAACTATAAATTGAACCCAAGAAATCCATCGGTCCAAGTTCATACATCATACTACTTCACTTCCCCTCAAGCCACTGTATTATCAACTCACTAACAAATCCTGAGGTCCTTTAGTAAACTAATTTAATCAGGTCCAAGTAACGTGGAAGACAGCTTACAATAAAATGTAGTAAAGTTGGAGAATATACACAAATACAGCTATTAACTCAGTAAATGAATTTGAGCAAGAAATATAAAAGAGCATGCAAATTACAACACACTAACAGTAAAGTTGGTGCAAAAGACTTCAGTTGTTACTTCCATGAGTGATCCGTGAGTGGTACGACCAGGAGTGCTCTCATCCTCCCAAACAATGTTACTATAAGCAAATCACCATAGAAATCTACCTTTAACGCCTTGAAAATCTCAGATTAACCAATCTCAACGGGTTCCTTGACCATCCATAAAAATCTCTATTTAATCACCCTAAATTCAAATAGTCAAACAAAATAACGAGATGAAACCAGTAATCTATCGTTAACGCCCTGAAACTCCCTTTCCAATCAATCTCACCTTCGATCTACCAATATTGAGATGAAACCAACAATCTACAAGGCAAATGGAAAAAGTAGTTTATTTTTTTGTGGTTTACCTGTTTGTATTGTATTGGTCTCCTATTTCGAGTAAAGTCACCTCAAGAGGGGTATAATATCAGATCCACTTCGAGTTCAATTTTTGGCGCAAGAAGCAAGAAATTGTCATAGGGTAGAGGCGAGAGGATATTCAACTCGAGCTAGGGTATCTATTATATGGGGTAGTGTAGGTGTATTACCAGCTGCCTGTGGTTTTGTGTAAGGGCGGGGGGCAATGAAGATCTTATTTTAAAACATTAATAAAGAACAGAGGGCGATACAAACTAACTTGGAGTGTGAATTGAATAAATTACAAGAAATGTTGAAGTTATATATCGAACAAAATGTACGTCGTGCAGCTTGTGTTATAGAGGAGTTAGCATTGAGAAAGAAAGTGGAAAAGGAATTGAAGGCTTTAGAAGTGGTGCTGAAGGAAAATTGCCACCGTTTATATGATGTACACAAGGAGTTTAGGTGGTTTTTACATCCAGGGAAAGCTTAAGTTGATGCTCAGGCTACCCAAGAGCGTCAGATATAATCAATTATTTGTTTTTATGGTGGTGAACTGGCTAGAGTAGAGAACGAGTTTAGAAAGCACATCACGGATTGTGGAAAAGATTTTGGTGTAGAAAATGTAAAGGATGAGAATCAGTGGTTTATGATAGATGAACATGGTAAAGGGTTTGAGAAATCAGCCTTGAACCTATACAAAATTGGTCAGAGGACGAGGAGGAGAAAGTCGAAGACCTAGTTCCTCATTCTTGACAGACGCGGTATCAGCAAGATATTGTAATGTTCTGTTCTGTCGATGTTGATCAGGAAAGTAGCTTTACATGTGGTAGGAAGAAAAAACAATCTCCTCGTCCTTCAAGGATAGAGAAAAAATAAAGTGCTCATCTGTACTAGATTGTTGTATGAACTGTGTTATATAAGATTTGGGTTATATGCATAAATGTATAATAGATGTTTAATTGGTTTTATAATAGATGAGTACTAAGTATAGTAGATGAGTAATCAGTATAGTAGATGTGTAATTCGGTCAAACATAAGTATTTCATTGATGTAAGATCGATATACATGATAAATGTGAAATAGATAACAAATAGTAGATTGTGACACAGTCTTATCTTTGATATAACTTTAACCTCTTTGTATTCCAAAGATTTGGAACTCAAACTCCAACTTCTGTGATTAGATTGTAAGAACCAATATTGCTTTTTCTAACGACGATGAAGGGTCCTTTCCAATTTTTTGCGAGTTTTCCCGTATTTAATTCTTTTATGTGTTTTGGTACTTCTCGTAACACGAGGTCTTGGATATCAAATTATCTACTTTGCACTCGCTTATTGTAAGATGTTACCAATGCTTGATGATAACTCCCCTGATTCATGATTTCTAGATCTCTTGTTTCTTCGATCCAATTAATATTACATGTCAACTGAAATTCATTTACCTCTTTCGTCATTTCATGGTCACTTATGGGATGATGATACTGAGTTAGGATAACTGCTTTTGTTCCATAAGTGAGCAGGAACGGTGCACATCCTGTGGATACTCATGGTATTGTTCGATACGCCCATAATACATGTGGTAACTCTTGAACCCACTTACCCTTTTTCTCTATCAAACACTTTTTTATCCTGTCAACTATAGCGTGGTTGATGATTTTGGCTTGACCATTCCCCTGTGGGTAGTATGGATTCAAATGAGAGTGAATAATGTTATGTTTATTGAAAAAATCGACCACTTTTACCCTCACAAACTGCGATCCATTATCAGTTATAATGAAATGGAGGCAACCAAACCTGATGATAATGTTTTCCCATATGAATTTGATGCCTTCTTATTCTCGTGTTCGATACAAAGGGATTAGTTCTACCCATTTGGTGAAGTAGTCAGTTACTGCCAAGAGGTGTCACCTTTTTCCTGGTGTGCTTGGCAATTCTCCAACGAGGTCGAAATCCCATATTTTGAATGGCCAATATACTTTGCTTGAATGAAGCCTCATGGTCGGAGCCAGAATTTTGGGTTCATGTCGCTAACAGGCATCACATTAACTTACATATTTGATGGCTTGTGCTTGTATTCCAGGTCAAAAGATACCCTAAGTAATTGCCCAATTTGCCAAAGATTGTCCTATAGCAAGGGATCCGCAAGTGCCCTTTTGCAAGTCGCATAGGAATTTGAGGGCTTTTTTGTTAGATAAATATTTGAGATAAGGTCCTGTAAATAACTGCTTATAAAGAAAGTTGTTAATAATGATGTATTGTTTAACTTTGTCCATCAGGTTTTTTTTTTCATTGACATCGTTGGGGAGTTCGCCAGTAAATTTGTTATCCGGTCCAATGTATTTGAGGAAATGTTGTCTCAAATCGTCTTCTGTTTCTTTGTCGCCCCCATTATTAATGATATTTTATTGGATGATTTAATGTTGGGGGTAGATATAACCTCGATCTGTAGATATCCAGCTTCTGTTCCAAGGACTCCGGCGAAATAAGCAAGGGAATTCACATGTCCATTTTCTCCTCGATGTAAGTACTTTATTATTAATTTTTGAAATCTGCACATTCTGTCAGCTACCGCTGCTGTATAATCAATCATTTTCCCATTTTTATGATATCATTTTGTGTAATGATTTACGATCAATAAAGAATTGGTATATATGGAGAGTTCAGGCACTCAGAGTTTCAAAACTATATCCATTCCATGGATCAACGCCTCGTATTGTGCTTCGTTGTTGGTGGCTTTGAAATTGAGTCGGACCGACTTCTCAATTAGAGGGTATGATAAGAATAATACATATTCAAGATCCTGAAGGCTCAACAAATCCGTCGGTTACCAGACGCTACCCTTTTTTTGATACCCAATCCCATTTTTCTTTGAATTATTCCTTCATAAGATCGGAAGTATTGTCTTCCCAATCTGGGTGATCGACAGGAAAATTAGCCAAGAAATCTGCTACTGCCTGACCCTTTTTAGAATGTCTTGGTTCGAATCGTATGCCGTGCTTTCCCAATGTGACCGACCACTACTGTACCCGTCTGGATTTTTCCCTTTTAGACAAAACTTCTCGTAAGGGGTAATTTGTCATGACCCAAACTGAATGAGCTTTTGGAAGTATTGGTTAACTTCAGTGACGTGTAGACAAGGGCTAGGGAGTAGCTTATCAATTTTAGCATATCGTGTCTCTGTCGGGGTAAGAGTCTTACAGATGAAATAAACAGGTTTTTTCTGCTTTCTCAACAAGTTGAATGAGCACCGAACTGATCAAATTGTCTGTGACAACCAAGTAGACTGTAAGCTCTTTGCCTTCTGTAGGTGTGGTCATGATTGGTGGTTTGCCCAAGTATCGTTTTAACTCCTGAAAGGCTGCTTTACATTCTTTGTTCTATTCAATCACTGGATCATTTTTAGTTTTGCCTTTCTGTATTCCTTTGCATAAGGTTAAATAACTATTTATATCGGTCTGAAGATTTTGATACAAATTGGCTGATTACTACTATTTTGCCAACCAATTTTTGAACATCTTTCTTTATTTTCGGTGAAGGTATGGATAGTAGGGCACGGATGCGATCTAGGTTAACTTCAATCTCTTTCTTGCAAATCAAATGTCCTAAATTTTTTCTAGATTGAACTCCGAACTGGCATTTATCAGTGTTGAGCTTTATCCTGTAGGACTAAAGAATTTCAATGGTTGTATGAAGATTTGCTAGATAATTTTCTTTTTTGACACTCTTATACAACATGTCATCGATGTAGATTTCTATAGTTTTCCCAAGTTGATCCTTGAAAATCTGAGTTATCAATCTCTGATTAGTGGCTTCAGCATTTTAGTGTTTGAAAGGCATGACTTTATGACAGTACAATCCTTGCTCTGTGATAAAAGTTGTTTTCTCTTGGTCATCGGGTAACAGGAGAATTTGGTTATATCCAAACGCAACGTCCATCATAAAGAAAAGCTCATGTCCAACAGTTGAATCGAGTAGATGATTAATTATAGGGAGAGGAAAATTATCTTTCGAAGTTTGTTTGTTGAGGCCTGTAAAATCAATACATACTCTGATCTTGCCATTTTTTTTTGAAATTGCCATAATATTTGAGATCTAATAAGGATATTTGGCCTTTTAGATAAATTCGACTTCAATAAGCTTGTCGATTTCTTTGTTAACTTCTTCTTTGAGTTGGGTGCTAATATTCTCTATTTTGGTTTAGCCGCCTCGACCTTATCTTTTAAGGAGAGTCTATGGAAACCAAAGAAGGGTCAACACCTAACATCTCATGAAATGTCCATGCGAACACATCATAATTTTCTTTTAGGAACTCAATAATAACATTGTGTTATGTGGTGGGTAAAAAAGTTCTAATATATGCGTCTCTTTTGTCTCCACTAATTTTGACGTATTTTATGGTTTCTACACTTGGTGTTTGGTCTTCTCTGGGTTCAGTGTTTTGCAATTGCTATGCGGCATATTCCTCAAAAGGTTCTGCCGTGATAGCAACTATATTTTCATAAGCTCGAGCTAGCCTCTAACTATCTTTGATCTCATATATCTCGCCAATTTAATCGAATCGTAATGCCAAGTGATAAGTTGACGAAATGGCCTTTATATTGTGCAACCAGCATCGCCCCATGATTCCTAAATAACGTGACTTGGTGTTTATAACATAAAATGTTACGTCGATAGTTGTTGGCCCTGCTATTATGGAAAGTACAATCTTACCTACTCGTTCTTTTTTAGAGCCATTGAAACCGCTGATGTTAATATGGCTAGCTTCGACTTTATCGGTTAAGCCCATTTGTCCAATTGAACTTTAAAATAGCAACTCAATACTGCTCCTAGTATCTACCATCATCGTGTGCAAGACAATATTTCTCATTTTTAACATGACAACAAGTTCGTCGTGATAAGGAAATTTGACATGGCTAGTGTCATAATCTTTGAAAGAGATCCCTATTTTCTTATTATTGGATTCCGAAAGTAATCGAGCCTCTTTGTCAATCATGGATAGATCGTGACATTAGAAGAAGTGACGACTTTTAAATCTGGCCGATTTGTTAATTTTGTGTGTCTTGATAAAATGGTTGAGGCAAATATGATACAAATGTTTTTCCTCAATCCCTCCTTCTATCTGGACTACTTCAGTACTAAAAGTTTGTAACTTCCATTTTTGTAACCCTCTAGGTCAACGATGTATTCGTGCAACCTGCCGTCTTTAAGTATATACTCTAAGAGTATCTGTAGAGCTTAACAATGCTCGGTATCATGGTGTTAGACTTTTTAGCGTATGCAATATGGCCTTCCCTCAATAGACTAGAATGGCTAGGCATTTCTGAAGAACTTGTCTTTCTTAAACGTGGGGTGCACATCGGCCAGCGTAGCAATTAACTTTAGAAGACATGGTTTTGGAAGGTCACTACCCTTCCTAGTTCGATGTCCATTAGATTTAATGCATTTCCTGTCCCCTCTAGCATCTGTAGATCGTTCAAACTTTCGTTTTGTAGTTTGTCCTTTTGTTGGCAAGATTGATTTTTATGGCTTTTGTCGTTCGGACATCATCCTTTCAAGATCAATATAATTATTCACTTTTTCGATCATATCCTCTAGAGTCGCTGGTTTGTTCAGAATGAGATGTTCCTTTGCTCGGCTTTCCATGATCAGAGGATTGGTAAAGGCTAAAATGGTAATCTTCTGATCGAGGCTATCCACCCTTCTTGCCAAATCTAGAAACTTTTTGGTAATGCTTCAATCTTTTCCCCGGTATTTGATTTAGACTAAAGATGGAGTAAAGATTATCTTCTTTATCCCTATTGTGTGAATAATTCTTGATGAAAAGTTCCTGTAGCTATTTGAAAGTATGAATCAATTCTTCCATCATGGATTGAAACCAGTGTAAGGGTTTGCTCTGGAGACTGGTTGGGGACAATGGGCATAGTATATTATTTGATGTGGAATGCAGACCTAAAGAGTCTTGAAATTCTTGAACGTGCTCGATGAGATTAGTTCCTTTGTATTTTTAGATTTTTGACGTATGAAAACTGGTTAGAACCTCATTGTCTAATAGATCTTGTACAATCGGGCTCTCCTGCTGTCTGTTAAAAATGTTCTTTCCTGCATGCATCTGGGCTTCGAGTAGTTCATTGACGCATTTGTCTACGTGTTCTTGAGTAACAAACTATCATGCCATGGCTAAGTGACACTGGAGGTGGCCCTCCCAAGGATTGTAATCTCCACTTCCTTCACTGGGCCATTCATGTATAAAGATTCGTGCTCTTTCTCTTTGTAGGTCTTCTGCTTGTCTGCGGTTAGCGGGCACTCTATCAACCTTTTCTTGGGCAGTGAGTATTAGTATGATCTCAGGTTCACGCTGACTATGGATAGATCGAACGTCAGCATCCTGGTTTATACCTTTTAGAGGTCCTAGCTTGTCCTGAGTTGAAATTTGCGATGAAGCTGGCAACGCCTCTTTGATTTTGTGGACTGTTATCTGTTGCCCTTGAATGATTTTCAATGCTTCATGTACGTCTGCCAATTGTTGTTCTAGAATCGTTCACTTTTCTGTCTCAGAGTTCAGAGTAGCGCGCAATTCTGCCATTTGATTTGCTCTGTGTCTGTTTTTCTGTTTGCCCAATTGGAGGGTTTTGGCTTGGGCTCGGCATTCTATGATGATGGTCTTGTATTTGGGGATTATGGTTAATTGTTTGGGATTTCCCATAGACGGCGCTAAAAGTAAGAGCCTAATTTTGTATCTCGAACTTTGTATTTTACACCAAATATGATTAGAATGTAGGAAATAACAACTAATCATACACAAGAATTACATGGAAACCTCTGAATAGGTAAAAACTATTACCTTTCCTGAGGATTTAGAAAGACTGGTCATATTAATTGAGTGATTAGTTATTACAACGAACGCTCTGAATAGTTATGTATAGACTTTTTAGATAAAATTCTCTATCCCAATCTATTCTTTCTTGGTTCTATTTATAGGTCTCATATATAGTGGGGAAAGGTAGGGGATTTTACAATTAAGAGACATGAATGATAAGAGTGGGGAGAGAAAAAATATATATTATATTAGGGATGCGAATTTTTGATTCAAGGAGTTGGGTTTTACCATTTAAGAATTGAGATGAGTTTCTTTAGAGAGAGAAAAAGAGGGGACTATTGAGGGAAAAAGAGTTGCTGTAATTGTAGAGAGAAAATTACTTGAGAGAGAAAGAAAAGGTTGCTTTGGTTTCTAATTCACTTGTAACATGTCATATATTTATTGGAGTTGAGCTATATATAACTCATCGTATTATAGATGACAAAAGTATTATTGCCAATAAGTTCTACTCGTTCAGCACTTTGCTCTAGCAACTCAGTTCTTGATTATGGTGTTAACATTGAACTAGGATAGTATGGGATGGTGTTGGAAGCGACCGAAGATGGTTGTAGGTGATGATTGAAGATTTGGACGAATGGATACTGAAACTCAAAGCTTTAATGACGGATCTAAGGAGTGAGGAGATGGTGATGATGAAGAGGGGATACTTAATGCCACCTAGATCAGTTTAGTATAGATTACCTCTCTAAGATGACTCTGGGTTTGGTCTCTAGTGAACACTATTCGGCCAAGTATACATTCACTAGTCTCTGCATTTAAACATTCAATAAGTAAGGCATAATCGGGTCTCATTAGCCATTAAATGTCTAATATCTGAGTTGGGCCAGGCTCTTTAGGGTCCTTAACAATGAGGTCTCTAGTTATGGTTGCATAAGGTTGATCCTCAGGCTAAAGCCTAAAAGGATTAACCCCTCATGATTAAACTAAACAGATAAGAAAGAAAAAGGCATAAAATAAACGAATAATTGAAAAAGTAGATTCAAAGATTACCAAGAATAAGGTCAGAGCTTCCAAAGCTTTACAACTAGAAAAATTACCTTCTACTGAACCCTGTAGACAACTAATTATAGAAGTCTAGTCCTTAGGATAAGATAACAACAAATTTAAACAAAAGAAATCTAAACGGCCTAACTAACTCATGAATCAGTCCAAATATATCCCTGAAATACCCGATGTAAGATATCTACAAATTGTTGTAATTGTAGTCGATCCGCGATTGCATGTAGTTAGTTATAACAAACTCGCGATCGTGGATTGACTGAATATGTGACTATTGTCTTCAAGTGTCACATTTTGTCATATCTCTTCGAGTCTTTATTCTGGTTTAGATTCTTCCGAGCTTTTCTTGACTATTGAAGATGATCTACTTAAGTGGGTTTTCTCTAATTTTGTACAGTTTTTGTTAATAGTCCCCATTAGTGCTCAACTGCAACGATTATGTTCTTCTAAGCTGAAAAGCTTCTCAAGTTGCTATAAATCCTATAAAACGTGAATCAAAGAGAAAATTGGGACTTAAGAGGCTTAGGAGGTGCAAAAACATATGTAAATAAGGCATACAATAGACACAATAATGTGTCTATCACTTCTTAAGAAGAATAACTACATGAATATTGTCATGGGGATACAAAACTTAATGTTGCATTCAGCTATTAAAATTTTGAACTTCTGGCCGATCTCAAATGTTTAAAATGCTTAATCGACATCGTCATAGAGATACAACTTCCCACAATCTCGTAGCCATTTTTTCAATGTGATGTTATGAGTATGTTGTAAATTTTTATAATGACATTTAGTAGCTGACATCGTTTGTCATAAACTCTTGCTAGTCAAAAAAGATTACTACTTTTCTAAATTAATCGGGAACTATTGGTTTACTCCGTTTCACCGCAGTTAGTAACTGACATCGGCGCTCATGTGGCATAATAATAAATATTAATATAATAAATTTTTAATTATTTGCAAAGGTGTTTTGTTAATCATATTTTCCACATCAATTTTCATTAATTAAGGACTATTATTCAGTTGATGTCGATTTGTCTTCATAGCAGTTCTTTTTTAACTTTTTTTTAGCAATATAGTGAATAGAAACAAAAATAAATTGACATCTTTCTCTCACATTCTTCAGTATATGGTAGAGCTGTCAATGGATTGGATATAATCCAAAATTCGATCCAAAATTCGATTCCTTTTTAGGATATGGATGTCATTTTTTCCTATCCAAATCCGATCCGATCCGAATAAGAAACATCCGAAATAATTTTGGATTGGATTTGGATGGTGCCTAGTCTAATCCGATAAATATCCGATCCGAAGTTATATACCAATATATTTATATTTTATCACTGTTAATGTTCTACAACTATTATAAATATATTACATACAATAAGAAAATAGATTATAGCACATCTAGCTCTGTGGCTAAGTGGTACTTAGTTCTTAAAATTCATGAAAGGTCACGGGTTCTGGCCTTTGCATTTACATTTTTATTCATAAAATAAAATTATGGTCGGATTGGATTTTGGATTCGGGCCTCCGAAAATAGTTTCGGACTGGATTGGATTCGATGTTACTTATAAAGTTTCAGATCAGATTGGATATGGATGTTACTTTTAAAGTTTCGGATCGGATTCGGATTTGCATCAATCCGACTCCAATCCGATCCATTGACAACCCTAGTATATGGTCTATTCGAAAGCCCTCCAATCCCCAATCAAACATTCCTATCTATCTTTAAGACCCCTTTGCATTGATGATTATTTATGCTCAATCGTTAAGTTTTGGCTTTATACATAGAGAAATAAAGATAAATTTTAATTCCAAAGATTTGTTTTGGATATATGGTGATATTTTTAGCCTCCTTTTGCCAGTTTTGTAATCTTGAACTGTCAAAAGTTACCACTTCCGTTATCTCTTTTATGTTTATCTAGCTTTTGTATTGTAGTTTCCTTCAAAAATAAAGTGTAAAAGAAGGCCTAGATCAGTGTATGACATCAAGGAAGATTTTGCTGTGATAATTTACAGAATACATAAATATTGATCTTAAAAAATAAATGTTAGTGCGACGTGAGAATATCCTATTTTTATGTCTTCATGTTTTAAGCAACCAATTCGCTAGCATGAATATTATTAACGCAATAAAGTTAATATTAAGATGAACTTGAAAATATATAATATAATTCAATACCAAACTTAATATAGTTTTTTAAACTTATGTCCTGATATTTATATGGATATTTGACTTAAGTCCTGCCATTTAGCAAAAAAACAATTATAGTTCTTTATTTACAGTTTGACCTTGGTCAACTGCAATTGACTGCAGTTAACCCTGTTAAAATATGGTCATTTTGCAAAGACTAAAATACCCTTATAACGCACGTGTTAATCAGTTTGTTCTCTCTTTCTTTCTTTCTCAGCTTATTCTCTCTCACTGTCAAGTGTTTTCAATTTATTCTCTCTCTTAAATTCTCTCTGATAATGGTGAAGAAGGAAAACTCAAAGAAGAAGACCCCATCCCTATCTGATAAGGGGAAGATGAAATTGATAGATAAGATTAGTGAAGATGACCCCATCACTGTCTCTAATAATGGTGAAGATGAGTACCCTCCACCTAAAAAAAGGGAAATAATATTGAGACATATTCCCTTCCCAAGGTATGCACCCTCCATCTATGTCTTAATGTGTTTGATTTGAATACCTAAATTAAGGTTTATTAGAAATTGAGATTTTTTTAGGGTTTGCAATTAAATTGGGGGATTCATAATTTAGGGTATTTATTACTCAATTAGGTTTTTTTTAGGATATTAGTACTGATTTGAGGCATTGTTGTGTTGTATTGGATTGGGTTTTTTCTATGTAGGCATTCATACGATTTGAGGCATATTTTCATTAACTATGGGAGAAAGTGGGGTAAAATGAGTCCTTCAGGTTAGGTTGACAATGATTATACAGGGGGGAAGAGTCTTAAATATGGGATATTATGTTAGGAGGGGATAACTTATAAGGAATATGTGAGAGAGATTGCAGTCAAGGTTAATGACCACCATGGGGTGGGGAATTACATTCCAAAGGGGAATGTGATAGAGGTTATGTGTTTGCATAATGGGTTGCCTTTTGTTGTCAGATGTACATATGATTTGAGGGACATGTGGGGATAGGGTGATGAAAGTTATCCAATGATAATAGATTTTTACATCAAGCCAACAGATGTAGTAAGAGAGATGGTTGATGAAGCTAGGGAGTATATTGTTCTGGATAAAGATGATATAAATTATATCATTTCCCTAAGAGAGATAAAAGAAAAGAATACCACCCCAGTTAAGACCAATGCTAAAAGAAGGGGAAAAACGGTGGTAATGAGTCCTTCCAAACCTAACAAACCTGCCAATAAACCAACCAAGAGACAGAAATCACTAATTATTGATGCAAAGAAGACAACCAAAAAATCTAATGCAAAATTGAAGAAAAATGTTATATTCTCTGAAGAAGAAGACTTTGATGATTTACCTGAAGTTTATCATAATAACAAAGAGATTGACCCAGAGGAAATAGATAATTATGAGATAGAAACTCTAGTGAACATTTTGCCAGAAAGTGAAAGTGGTAATATAGATAAAGAACAAGAGAGATGGGTTAGGTATACCCAAGTTAGGATTGATTGTTTGGGGGCTGAGGATGATTATTACAGTACCTACTCATCTGATGATGAGGATTATGTTCCTTCTGCTGAAGATCTTTAAAAAGGTAATGAATTTGAAAGTGTGGATGTTGAATTGGATATTTACAGTAAAGACCATTGCTAGTTGGTTTTAAAAAACTTGAGGTAGGGATATAATGGGCAACTGTATATAAAGCTCGAGAACATATGAGAAAGTTTGGAATTTTAAACCACTTCACATATAAATGCATCAAGAATGACAGTACTTGGCTGAGGCTAAAGTATTCACAGGAAAAATGTGAGTGGTTAGCATTTATATCAAGAAACAATGATGGGCAGACTATGATTTTAAGACATGGTAACTTTCAACATTCTTGTGAAGGAAAGCTAGGGGCACAAAATACCTTGTGTAATGCAACATGGGTTGTTAGAGAAGTTGAATCATTGGTTAGATATGTTACGACAATGATTCCGAGGGCAATTAAGGCTAGGATGAAGACAAAGTATGCTGTTGAGATTAGTTACTGGACTACTTGGAATGCAAGATAAATCTGCATGGAGAGTATAGTAGGGTCTTATACTCAGGGTTGCCATGACTTGCCTTCATTGTGTATGAAGATTTTGTAATCCAATCCGGGGAGTACTGCCATAACCTGAAGAGAAGATGACATACTGCAATGGACTGGTACTCTTGTGGCTTTCAGGGCATCTTTGAATGGCTTTGTTAAGGGGTGTAGATCTATATTGGGGCTAGATGGTTATATTTTAAAAGGGAAGAATGGAGGGGTTTGCCTATTTGTACTAAATCTTGATGCCAAAAATGGCTTGTTCCCAATTGGAGTGTAGATGTGCAGAAATGAATGTAAAGACAGTTGTCTTGATTTTCTTACTAAGATAAAACCTTACTTATTTACACATCTAGGAAAATTGAACTTTATCTCCGATAGGCAGAAGGGGCATATTGATTCAGTGGCATAGATTTTTCCAAATGAAAATCATAGGTTTTGTTTCAGATACATGTTTAAAAAAATGAAAAAATACCATAAGGGAGCACACTTAAAATGACTGTCATGCGGAGCTGCAAAAGCTTTTAGGCAGAATGAAAAATAAGAGTTTTTAAATCAGCTTGGTATTGACATCCCTGGGGCAAATGACTACTTGGAGAAAGAACTATATGAGCATTGGTGTATATCTCATTTTGATTGTAATGCAAAATATGAACACATAACCAATAACTTTCGTGAGTTCTTCAATTGGTAGATCATGAAGATCAGAGATAAACCACTGACCAAAGCATTTGGGAGACTAAGTTTGATGCTTATGAAACTAATGTTTGAGAGATAAACCGAAGCAAAATCATGGGATCAAGGTGGTTTTGTACCAAGGGCAGTTAAACATCTTGAGTATTTAATGGAACATTATAGGGAGTATAATATTGAAGGAGGTGACAAGAACGATTGGGTTTCAATCTCTAGTACTGGGAAAAGGTGGTTACTAAATCTGGAAGAGAGAATTTGCCAATGCATTGAGTGCCAATTGACAGGAATGCCTTGTATACATGCTGCAAGTGTATTAATCCCAATGAGGCAATCATTGAAAAGGTAAGAGATATATTTTCCTAATTTATTAAATTTATTTATTTATTATTTATTATTATTTGATTTCACTCTCTCATGCATTTTCATTTGATTTTCTTATAATTTTTTTTCACCATATCACTTTGTTGCTTTATATGTGGCCACATATAATGGTATTATACATCCAGTATCTGATGATATACACTGGGCCTCTGTAAGTTAAAATTATTCTTTAGTGGTATTATACATCTAGTATTATACATATAGTATTATACATATAATATTATACATCCAGTATCTGTGTATTATCTGATGATACACACTGGTATTATACATCCAGTATCTGGTATTATTCTTTAGTGGTATTATACATATAGTGGTATTATACATCTGATGATACACATTATTCTTTTAATGTATTCACTTTGTTCTTTTAATGTATACACACTATTTTTTTGTTACTTCTTATGCCTCACTTCTAACTGTGTTATGTTAATTTTTTGCTTCTTATGTAGCCACCTTATGTAGTTGATCCACCACCATTGCAGAGCAGGAGGGGAAGTCCTAAAGAGGAGAAAATCAAGGGTGATGATGAGGTGAATAAAGAACAAAAAAGATGTGAGAAATGTGGTGCTTTTGGCCATAATAAAAAAAACTTGTAAAGGTGAACCTATTCAAATTCAAAGAGCACCTGTACCTAAGGCAAGGGGACGGCCATCAAAAAAGTCAACCAGAGTATACTTCAGTCAGTCATAGCAATCAGATGTTACTCAAGAGCAAACAACACCCATAGCTGGAGGAAGGGGTAGTAGTGGGAGGGCATCTAATGTTGGCAGAAGAAGGGTAAGGACTGGAGATGTTTTAAGTACATCAAATTCATCAAATTCTGGTAGAGGGAGGGAAAGAACTGAAGGTGTTATAAGGGGTTCAAATGCTGCCAGAGGGAGGGGAAGAACTATGCAAATAAATCCCTAAAGGTTTGTAGATGAGTGGTTAAATAACTCAGTCCCTGTTGAAGCTCCACAATCGCAAGAGAGACCACCACTGGTGATACCACCCGTACCACCAAGGACAAATGCTCCAGCAAATCCTTAATTAGAGAACCTTCAAGCCACCTAGGTAAAACTGGAGGCTTTGAACTTTCAGCTAACAATGTATTTTGGGGTATGTTGTTCTAGTGTTTTTGTTGCAGTTTATCAATGTGAAACAATGTTACTGTGTTATAGTTTGTGTTGCAGTTTGACAAATCATATATTGTGTTGCAGTTTGTCAATGTGAAACAATGTCACTGTTTATGAATATATTATGTTGTAGTTTGTCAATGTGATCCAATGTCACTATTTATGAATATATTGTATTGGAGTTTTTCAATGTGTTGCTGTATGTGAATTTCTATATGTGAAGTAACTCTACATGTATGTGATGCTGTATGTGAAGCAACTCTATTTGTGTTGAATTTTTATATGTGAAGCAAACCTACATATATGTGATGCCGTATGTGAATTTCTATATGTGCAACTTTTATGGTGAAGTATAGATTTTGGAATGGCGAAATGCTTATGAGGACATAAAAAAGGCAAAGGAATGAGGTATACTACATAACCTAATTTATTCAATTAAAACTATACATTCTTGTTTTCAAATCATTACATTCATGCTTTCAAGCACATATCTCTTTTACATAGTTGTTTATATTTTAAACTCCTTAATAAATTCATTTAGCCCCATTTCCACAATGACCTTCACATTAAGCTTTACATTCTTGCCTTCCTTGAGATCTTCTAAAGCAGCCTTCATCTACTAGAAATTGCCACAAGTAAAACATTTCAAATACTTCTGCCCATAACTATGATCTTGCCTAGAAGTAAGAAACATCCTTGTCCCAGCACAACCTTATACTTTACATTTGGATTCTTTCCAAGGGAAATCTCTAATTCAATGAGATGAACCACTACACCCAAAGCCACCCACTTCCAGAAGAGGTCCCAACAAAACTTCCAGATTGAACATTTGCATCAGATAACCATTGAAATTTAGTATATTCTGAGTGTTGATACTTGAGATATTTTATGTTGTAGTTCTATGTTATGTATGAAGTCATAAGCTTCCTAATGCCATCACTATGAGGAAACCTACATTTGGTGTATAACCTAGGGCAGCAGTCATGAGAATGGCCTTGAAGGTAACACATTACACACTACAATTTGGAATAACAACAGTCCCATATAAAAGACATACATTAGACAGTACAAAGTATAAAATTAAACACTTTCTATTCTTAAATATATTAGACGTAACCCCCTTTATTTGTAAACAACATAAGCTTTGGTCCTTTCTCACTAAAATTTGATTCATGAACTAATTTTTTTCTTTCAATTAAGCCTGTAACTAAGCTTGTAGCAGTACTAAATTACCTTTGTTTGTGTTTCAGAACTACCTCCCATGGCTAAATTACCTTTGTTTATTTTTCGTTTCAAAACCACCTCAGATTAGAGAGGAAGCAAGAACTTGGTTGAAACTCATTGGAGAGGAAGAGAATTGATTTATGGAGAGTGGGAAGCTCAGATTGGAGAGAGGAAAAGAGAAAGATAAATGGTTTTGGCCGCAACGACGAACAACAGTCGATAGTTGTGCATCGTCCGATATTGTTGGTAAGTATCTCGAGGCTGTGAATGTGGGTCAACTAGGTCAACTGCGGTCAATTGCAGTTGATTAAGGTCAAACTATAAATAAAGGGCTATAATTAGAGGTGGCAAACGGGTCGGATTATAACGAGTTTGTGGGTCAAAAATGCAAACCCAAACCCGACCTGTTTAGTTAAACAGGTCAAAAATACAAACCCAAACCCGACCCGACCTTTTTGACCTGCTTAAATATTAATTCGAATTTGGGTCGGGCCATGGGTTTAAATATTATCGAAATTTCTCAAGATTTATCTAGGCAGTTCGCCAAAATTATTACGAAATATCCACGTTCATTAAACGTGTATTGATATATGGGTTAATAAAGAATTTGTGACAAGGATTTAACGTTATCTAGCTAATCATTTGTGTATGTTTAGAAGAAGAAAAAAATTACCAATATCAAATTATCTTTAACGATGTTTGAGGCTCTAAGTTAATTAATGCTTAATGCTCCTTAAACGAGCTTCATATAAGATAAATTTTCTTTAACAATACTTCAAGTAGCCATAAATTGGGTCTGTCCAGCAACCCTAGTTACATGCCCGAAGGTCCTAGCTCTAGCTTTTCAATCTTTTTTGCTTATTCCCTTTTTCTACCAAGAAATAGGCTTTCAGTACACGATTCTTAGGCTCGTCTCTTTTAAAGAGAAGTGATAGGCACATAATGTGTTCATTTTAATTCTAAAGTAGATAGATGTACAAGTCTTATGCACGTCTTATCTCCATTTAAAAAAAGGTAATGCAAGACCATTTATTGACCTTGCCTGATCCCAAACCCCATTGGCAAGCTTATGTATTGAGTTACTTACATAGATGCTTTGGCCGAAATGTGTTAACTTTTGGTAACGCCAAGATAATTCTTAAGCATAAAAATTATAGATTATAATTGGCCCAAATCAAACTTAAACGGGTCACGGGTCAACCTGAACCATTTAAGTTAAACCCTAACCCAACCCATTAATTAAATGAGTTAGACGGATTTGGGTCAAATTACCTGCGACCTATTAAGGCTAAACCCAAACCTGCCAAAAATAGGGTTGGGTCGGGTCGGGCTGGTGGGTCATGGGTTACTTTGTCGGCTTTAACTATAATTGTTTTTTTGCTAAATGGCGGGACTTAAGTCAAATATCCATATAAATATCAAGACATAAGTCAATTTATCTCAATATTAATATAAAATATAATATGATATGTATAATTAAAAATCATAACATTAAAACACCAATGAAGCAAAAGTTTATACAATATAATAGTAAATATGTAGTTATTTGTTCAACGGAGAGGTAATCGGTGATTGTACAATACAAAAGTTTTCTCTTATAGATGACTTCAAATATGCATCCGGATGATTTTGAAAAAAATTATGATAAATGTATGCGGTACGATATATTTTGTTCCATTTGATATTATAAAATATTATTGTTATGTTTGTGTAAATTTTGAGGTCATCCCGACATTGTAAACTATAGTAGTATTAGGCCATCTGCAGCAGCGAGTGGGAGTTTGGGTGTGGGCTCTGACAAGGGGCCCACAAAAAGCCCAACTCACACCTATTCAGATACAGCAGCGAGTTTGGGTTTTTTTTTTCTTTTATGTTTTTTTAATCCGTGCGGACTAACGATTACCGCACACTATTCACTTCTCCTCATGCACTATTCATCTCTCTCACATTAAAAAAATAAAAAATAATTTTTTTTTTAAATCCCGGCGGTAATCAAAACACCGCGCGGTAATCAAAACACCGCCAAAACTCAATTTCTTGAGTGTGAGTTCCCCACACTCAGTTGAGTTCCTGTAGCGCCAGCTCAGCGAACTCACACTCAAACAGTGCCTGCTGGGAAGGATTTGGGTGTAAGTTTGGGTGTGGGTTGGCAAACCAAACTCAACCCACACCCTGCTGCAGATGCTCTTAGTAGTATCTTGGGCTTTTCTGTCAGTGCTAGTTTTGCAATATGTTGTTTCTATTATCATCATGATAACCTCTCAATAACTTTTGGCATGAACTAATCCTCTTTTAATGCTGAGTCTTACTTGTGTGACCTACCTTTATTTGAGTTATCGCTCAACCTCCTTTAAATGAAGAGCATGTGGGAAATAGGAACTTGTTAACTTGATTAACCCGTTATTATTTTAAATTACTTTCTCTATCTACATTAGAGGTGGCAAACGGGTCGGGTTTGGGTTGCACGGGTCGGGTCAGAATGGGTTCGCGGGTCAGATAGGCAAACCCTAACCCGACCTGTTTAACTAAATGGGTCAGATAATCAAACCCAAACCCAACCCTGATTTAAACGGGTCAACCCAACCCGACCCGTTTAGTTAAACGGGTCGGGTTTGGGTCAACCTGTTTAACTCAAACATCATAACAAAATAGTATAAAACAGAATTATCAGTTTCCAAAGCATTATAGTTCAGCTGCTTCAGCAAAACGGCTCTAGATCACATAACATTACAGTGTAGCATTATCATTATCATCACATAATACATATCATTATCATCAGCAAAATAGTTCCAGATCACATAGCATTACAGCTGCTTCAGTAAAACAATTCCAGTTCAAAAACAATTATAGATTGCAAAATAGTTCCAGATCACATAATCTTCACTCCTCACTTGGTCTTCCTCACCCGCTTCATCGCTGCTCTCGCCCATAGCCTTGGCATTTTTTATGCATTGTTGTACCCTTAACCTCCTTACCTACATACAATAATCATTTTCAGAAACATATAACACAAGTTAGTTAAAAGACCTAAATAATCCATACATGCCCTGGAAGGCAATCTCTAAAATTACTGAATTCCAAAAAACTGTGTTTTCTCTAATCCTTTAGAGGGTAATTGAAACAAATAATATCAAATATGGTGACAAAATAAATTTTAGATACTACCAATTGTGCAAAATTAATACTTTAAAGGATAGGAAAGATGGACTTACCCAAGAATGGCTAAGAATGTTAGAACCAATGGCTTAAGCTGCAACCAATAACCAACAGGAATCGCCCCGCGAAACTCCACCACTGGAAGTGTAGCAAGCGCGAAAGCAACCCCTTCCTCCGGCCAACCAAACCCCCGAAACGCATTCGCAACTCTTAAATCTAACCCAGATGCTCTAATTGAATCAGCAACAACACCAACAATAGCACTCTATGTGATACAGATGTCCAAACCAAAACCCAACACAAACTAGAATCAGCAGCAACACCAACACAAACTAGAATTAGCAAAAGCTGCTGAGAAAACAAGGGATACAGATGTCCAAACCAAAACCCACAAAACAAATCTAATGGGACTCCCTTTCTCAATCTTAATCAAATCAAAAAACTCTCTTTCATCAACCCCATTATAAAGAACCTCATTTGAACCTCATAAAGCTCTGTGAAATCTGAACTGCTGGAAAAGGTTTGGGGTGATCAAATTGGGGTTTATGAGAAGAGGAGTGAAGTTTGGTTGAAACCCTGAAATGGTGTTTTAGAGGGGACAAAGTTAGAGGTGCAGATGCGGTAATGGCCACCATTGTTGGAGATTATTTTGGTGAGGGTAGTCTAAAACCGAGTGAGGAGTGAAGATTAGAGACTAGAGGAGTGATTAAACGATTCGTGGAGGAGGAGTGGAGGAGAGGAGGCGTTGTTGTGTAGTGAATGAAGCTGTTTGACCTTGCATAGTTTTTGTTTGTAAACCTAAATTGGTAAAAGACCTGTAAGGGTAGTTAAATATATACAATTACAATTAAACCTCAAACAGTTAAACGGGTCACGGGTCGACCCGAACTGCTTAGGGTAAACCCTAACCCGACCTTTTTATTAAACGGGTTAGGCGGGTTCGGGTCAAATGACCCGCGAACCATTAAAACAAAACCCAAACCCTCTTAAAACCGGGTTAGGTCGGGTCGGGTTGGCGGGTTGCGGGTCACTTTGCCAACTCTAATCTATATACATCTTTTCTCTCTCTACTTGATTTCAAACTCACTTTTTCTCCTTGCAACTAAAATTACTATTTCCCCTCCATTAACTTTTTCACTCAATTCATCAATTTTTGTTTGGCAACATTATTTCGAAGCATGAAATTTTTTAAAATATAATCAACCCATACTTGGCGCTTCGGCAAACATCATTCGAAATTTTAGAATCTCCCGGCGACACGAATCAAAGCGGGGGAAAATTGCTTTGGCAACATTAAATAGAAGCGGTAGAAATTTCATGTCTCGGATAAAAAAAAAAATTGCTCCAACAACAATCACCTAATCGGAGAAGAAGATAATGATTTTTTGTGATAGGAGAGGTTGAGCTATCCCTACAACTATGGGAGGTGAGCAAAGTATTTTCCGCTAACTTTCCCTAAAACTATGGGAGGTGAGCAAAGTATTTTCCTTTAATGCAAGAGCTTGAAGACATTTTATTGTCCATGCATGATGCAACAATAAAGGATATTATGACCTTTAGAGTGGATATATCTACATCAATGCATGAAAGGGGTCAGGTCAAACGAGTATGAATTCAACACTTTCATATTGTACAGCTACCAGGAATGGTGTATTTGCTAAACTAGAGATTTTTGTTTTGTTATTGGGCCTTGCAACTTGTTCATATATGCAATTGACGAGATCAACTGCTTTCGGATGCATCAATTTTGTATTATGAACGTTCTTGATATACGACACTATGATCATACCAATTGGAGAACAAACTAATTAAATCAACCCACACTTCTCTTGTAAGATTTTATTTCCAAATTCTTCCACAAATAATTGTAGTGTCCGTTAAGATTTCAACCTCTCCACACTACTCCCGACCAAATATCCTAACATAAAAGGTTTTGTTATCTACAGCTTTTACAATATTTTTTGAAATTAAGTGTTGTAATACCAATTTTGAATATATTAACCATCCACTCGTATAAGGGTTTGGTGGTTTTGTATTCCCACATAAGTTGGTTTATAGTTTCATTTTTTATTATTACAAAGACGTCATCTTGACATATTCTTTTTTTCTTACGATGTCATTAATAGGCAAGGGCCCATGGCATAACCTCCAGCCCTATAACAGTTCTAGGGTGAATTGTCACGCCCCAAAATCCGGTAATCGGTAGCTTGACCAATTACTAGATTCGAAGCTGTGCAGGTTGGAAAATCCAAAGATTCTACCCCACAAATAGCCAAGCCGTAGACAAATTCTGGCTCGGCTTTTCACATATAGCAATAATCATCAGAGTGAAGAAATAACAATGCAACAATATAACAATATAGCGCGGAAGCAAAATACATAAATATACATAACACTCGAATGTAATACAACATCTCGAATACAAGCTCAGCTACATATGCTGAGAGCACCTACAGAAATCTGGAACTAAAGGAAATCTGCAGCGGCAAAATCTGTCTTTGGACCGGCTACACACACGGCTGTCCAAGCTGCTCAACCTCTGAAAATGTTTAAATGCGAGAGTGAGCAGACAACGAGCTCACTAATCCAACAGAACTAATTAACTTACTAATAATAGGTACTGAAAATAGAGTGGAGATGAGTGTGACAAAGAATAAGTGACTAAGCAATTCTAACAATATAATCAGTAACCATTAATGAAATAAGTAATCAATATGGAAATGAGGATTGAATTGATAAGAGAATGGAGAGTAGAGTTAATGCGGAGAGAGAGTGGAGTGGATTCGGAAGGGGAATAGAGTTAAGAATATGAGAGGAGGGAGATGATGATTATTTGATATGAAATGCTATAGCGTGAAGTGATGACTAGGATAATCCCATACTTATCCTAGATGCAATGTTATGATATGGTGTGATGAATAGAGATATTCCCATAAATATCCCCTAATGTAAAAATGCTGATGCTAACGTCTAATGCTATCTTAAAGAGATCCGATAAAGGAATACACTGGTACTATTTGTTTAAGCTCGACCAAGCTAGGATGGTCGCACTTGATCATAGTGGAAGGGTGGATCAAACCCGCAGAGCATCAGTCCAAAACATTTCAAGGAATTTTAACCTCAACGAGGCTAAGTTTGGGATCAACAGGACTCTGTCTCATACCAATCCACACTCCAGGGTGGTTTTGGTAGGTATGATAGTGCCATTGCCAATCTTACTTGTCTCTTTTAACCTGATCTCACAGACTCCTTGGATCCTGTCGGAGGTCAACCGAAACGGAGTGTTCGTGTATCCAATCTCAATAAGTTAAAAAAAAATGTTAAATTATAAAGGTACAATCAGTGCCCAAGCACAACACAGTTGCTGCTAACCTAGCAACCCAAACCAAATGGATAGGGACTCGGTTGCACCGACTCTGCATAGCCAAAGCAGCAACCCAACCGTCGCCTACATCCAAACCAACAATCTAACCCCGAGAATGCTAGCCCAACCACCACCAACTAAACTTCAGGTCTCATACGAACCAAAACCAACTCCAGAATCCTTACAAACCCAAACTACAGGTTAACCAACTTAACATGATAATTTCTAGCTTAAACTATAGCTAATCACGAAACGTCTCTAAGTTTAATATAACCCTCTAAACCAATACACGATACTAGTAGAGAAACTTAGTAATGCTGGAATGAAAACTCGCCTGATAACAAACCCGAGTCCTGCAGAAATCCAACTCGAAAACCCAATTAAAATCCGCGGAAGGACAGTGGAACACCTGATAATCTAATGCCAACAATAGAAAATAACAAACAACCAATCAATTAAAGGATACGGCAATAAAACCCAAACCCTAGAAATTTAACCTACGCCAAATTAAGCAAAATTGACAGAAGAGAATCGGAAATTACTTACCCAAGATAGGAAAGATGATCGCGGCGAAGCTCGGCAAGGATCCGCGAGCGAGGGAAAGGATTGGGTGAAAAGTATTGAGGTGAGGGGATTAGGTTAGGGAGGGGAGAGGATGATGATGAATATGAGGAGGTGATGAATGGGGGTGATGGGGATGATTGGGAGAGAAGAATCCTCTCTCAAGAACTCTCTTTCTCTCTCAAATCGTCCAAAACAGCGCCTAACAGGAAATCAGCCAAAAGATATTGAGGAAGAAAGACTTAAGTAGTCAGAATATATGAAAGTCGCTGAAACGAGTTCGAAAGTCGTTCAAACGAGAAATCCTCTTAGGCCAAAATTCCAGGAGGAACGCCACTTCGTTCGAACGAATGAGAAAGTCGTTTGAACGACCAAAAGGCCTCGGGCCAAATTCCAGGAGGTTAGTCAACTCGTTTAAACGACAATAAATCTCGTTCGAACGATAATTCTGTCCAATGGCCAAAACGTCCAGAAGACGCAGAAAATGATCAGAAAGCACAAAGATTCGTTCGAACGACTAGGAACCTCGTTCGAACGATAATTTGGGAAATCTACTCTGAGGTCCTCCTGAACCACACACACGCAACTCCAAGGCCCTCAGAAGACTGGGACAACTTGAACAACCACCACAAAGGGTTCCCAAGGTCTAACACCACCTCCACCGCTGAACGGCCACCAGAACTCTTAAAACCTAGAAAAAGAATCTAACAGCTAGAAACTTAACCGGAAGGAATAAAATAGATGAAAAGAGTCCGACGACAGTCTGATAGGCGTTGAGAAACCAGGGGTAGCTAATCCCTATTTCTCCACCACAGAACGAAAATCAAAAATCCCTGAAACGTCTGAAATCGAAAACACTATGGCCCACGCGGAGGAGAGAAGCAGAAAACCCCTTTCGGATATAGAAACCGCTCTCCGAACACGCACCACACAATTAAACTGAAACACCCAAACGCCGAACTACCAAAACCATCAAACCACCAAAACTCTACCAAAAAGGAATCCACACCAAACCTGACACTAAGAACAATAATAGATGTATTAAGGATAGGAGAAGTAAATGAGGAATATGCGCGGAATGTAAATGCGGAAAATGAATATGCAGAAGTGAGAATGAATAGGAATATGCGGAGTATTGTAACGGTGAGTATACTCAGGGGCAGAACCAAAGGTAGACTCACCCGGGCTATAGCCCGGGGTAAAATTTTGGCTAAAAATAAAAAAACTAGTTTCATTTGAACTCTTCTCTGCACTCTGCCATTCCTCCTCTGTTCTATCTCACACAAAAGTCATCTCTTCCTCCACAACCACAAACAAACCCTAGCTTCTTATAATGACAAATAACTCGTTGAATCGCTGAATCCAAGCTGTTTACAATGACAAATAACTCGTTGAATCGCTGATGCCCTAGCTTTTTCTGATTTTACGAAACTAGGTATACCTTTGAAGTTTGAACCTTTCTATCTCTCTAATTCTGTGTGATTATGTTTGGGTTTTACCTGTGTTTGATTTATAGGTTCTTAATTAGTTTTTTTGCACCCCCAACATTGAATTTTTTTCCCAATTTTACTGATTTGAATTGGGGGTTTATCTCTTTGTGATTGAAATTGTGGTGTATAATATCCCTATGGTGTTCATAGATTTTAATTACTCTTTGTTAGTGTATAATATCCCTATAGAGTTTATAAAAAAATATAATGCAACTCTACTAATGGAGTTCATAGATTTTAATTACTCTTTGTTAGTGTTGTTATCGATCATCTTGTTGGGATTATTGCTGCCATTGGTTTAAGTGCTTCGGTTTTGAGATTCATTGTAAGTTCTCTTACCACAATAATGGATTCTCTTTGTTGATAATTTTTCAGAGTTGGGTAATTGGAGTATGACACGTATATGAGCCGTCGAAACCCATGTGATTCACGATCGGAGTTTGCGGGCCATGTTAAATAGCGGTCGCTTATGTTTAATAGGGGAAGTGAGACTTTTCTTTGAGCTCAATTGTAAGTCCAGCTAATTATTAAATTGGGGTTTATCTCTTTGTAATTGAAATTGATGTGTTTGCTCTTATTGAATTAGAAGAAATTGTTTCTCCTATTGAACCGGTTGTTGATGCTCATCTCGAAGTAGAAGAAATAAGTTACTAATATACTAGTAATTAATCAATAATATTAGTAAATATCCCTCTAAAATTACTAATATCTTAAAAAAAAAATCGGGGCCAAGCCCCCGAACCCCCGTAATATCTTAGCCCCTCCAACCTAGAATCCTGGTTCGGCCCCTGAGTATACTAATAGCTATAATTAGGAAATAAAAAAATCGGGGCCATTACATGAATAATTTTTTATCTTTAGATATTTGCTCCACCGTACTTTTTGCCATTTATTTCTTATTTCTTCAAAGGTAGATTTTACACAACTTTCCATGTAGGTCTGGCTTCCAAATTCTGTTGCACAAGGTTATTCGTAAAGCAAAGTTTGAAAAAGTGATGAATAATTTTTTTACATGTGTTTGCACAATAACGTATGAAGAAGAACATATTGTTACAAATAACATGGGATCATCTATGTTCATTTTTGTACGATCATACTCAGAAAAACTTTGTGAGATTTATCAAAAGCACGGTGAAACACTTCAACGAGAATAATGAAACTGAATGGAGTAAGCACATATTTTCTTGATTTGTAGAGTGTGAGTGCTAACTTATCTTGAATATGTTATCTCGGGTTGCGATTCCCTACTTCCAATGTCAACCATGAGATCGTACTATGAGAAAGGGTTGAACGAGATCAAGATACATTATATTTTTTATGTAATGAGGAATCTATTATGTTTTGTTTGGTTCTTATTAAAATAAAGTAAATAAGAATAAACACTTATTTGATGTTATTTAAATTTTGGCATTTAATTGCACAAGGTTTCGGTGAAAAAAATATAAATACTAAAAAAATATTGAATTTAACTTTTTTAGATAAGCATAGGGGAATGCAAAATCGATAATTGTACAAGTTTATACGCTTTCAATTTATTTTAAGAGATACAATTAGCACGAAGCAGCAGTAAATAAATATAGATGACACATGTAGTCTTCCAATCGTGCTCTATACAAGAACCTAACAGAACAACAAGAATTCAATAAAATGATTAATACACGAGCATTCTTAAACTTTACGTGTTTAGAGAAGAAAATGAATAATTAATGAACCTCTATGGTTAAATATTCGAATAACAAAAATCTTAAAAGAATAAGCAAAACTAGTCTTCTAAAGTTACATAAATAAACCCAATCAAGAGGATTTTTGAAGCTTTATCTTTAAACTTTTACTACCAACAGTGAAAAGGCTAAAAAAATAAGAAAGAAATTCAGTAATTGAGCAAATGTGATTATAACTAAATGTGATTAACAATATTTAAAATCAAAATCAAAGTTAGTTGGTGAATACCAAATGCTCAACAACTTCTTGGATCGATGGTTGTCCACTTTTCTTTGTATGCGCTTTGGCCCAAATATCTATTCTGGATACAAATAGGGCTTTCGACTCTTCTTTTTCTCAGAGAAAGCTAAACATGAAATATATTAAGAGTATCACTGAAACTATTTATTAAAGTTTCTTACAAAACTAGTACGATTATCATATCATTTTCTAAACGAGCATAACCTTTACGGCTGGATGTGTAAGGGAGAACTTGTTTTTTCCTCATTTCCTTGAACCTTTTCCTTTTCTCATGCAATCTAATGTGGTTATTATTTTCAAATTACCAACATACAAATATTTAATCAGTGAGATGGGTTAAGTAGACCCGTGCAATGCAAGCCCAAGATTATTATGGCACTCTAGGATAAAAACTATCATGCTTTATCTATCTTCGTCTTTTTTGGTTAGACAAGAGAAAATGTCTAAGATATGCTTACTTGCAACAAGACACTCTAAGGTATACGATACCAACTATTTCTGAATTTACCCCTATTAACTTCAGCAATTAAGCAGGATCATCAATAACATGAACATCAGTTTGAACAATTTTTTAGTAATAATTAATAAGATTACAAGAATTCCCATATTTATATCTTCATACAATATAAGATGGTTTACACATACCCAAATTGGCTATCTTAAAGGGATAGTAAAACTAGTATTAATTAGGGATGGCAATTTGCCCCGCCCCATCGGGGATCCGCCCCGTTTGGAGAGGATTTGGGATGACTATATCGGGTATGGGCTAAGCTTGTATAAATATAAATCCGTCAGGTATCGGGGCGGATTTGGGGCTGATGAAATAAAATCCGTTATCCACCCCACCCCGCCATATATATAAGAATTTTTAAATAAAGCAAACCCTAATAACTCTCAAATCTCAACATGTCTGCTGTCTCTCCCCAACCCAAAGCCAAGTACCCAACACCAATTCTTCTCACCAATTGAGGAATGAAAGAGTAAAATTAAGGAATTCTTCTCACCAATTTAACTGAAGCTCCATGTATGAGTAAAATTATGAGAGGATAAATCTTGAGAGAAGGGGAAAAGAGTACATGGTTGCAATAGATCTTGAGCAAAGCAAGAGCTCTCTCTTCAACTTCAACTCCAAGCTCCAATGGTAGAGGAGAGAGAGATAGAGAGAAGACCTGGTTCGACTACGAGGGTAAGCAAAAGCACACTACAGATAGAAGTATGAAGTTGGGCATTATGAGCATCTCAAATTCATTGGAGATTCATTCGATCATCATCATTATAATTAGATTGTTTATAATCCAAATCCCTCCTCATTATCAGCATCTCAATTCTGATTTACAGGAGTTGGAAAATCATGTCTCCTTCTGCAGTTCACTGACAAACATTTCCAGCCTGTTCATGACTTAACCATCGGTGTCGAATTCGGTGCAAGGATGATCACTATTGACAATAAGCCTATCAAAGTACAAATTGGGATACAATATCATTTCTAGTTTACATACAAATTTGGGATACGACATTAGTACAAATGCTGTTTTAAGCTTTTAATTTACATACAAATATGGGTTTGGGTTTATGCATACTGCTTTCTCAAAGTGTTGTTGTATTAGCTATGCCTTGTATAATGAGTTGTTTGATGTTCTGCTATTGTACTTTGTAAGGTGGTGATCCATAAGTATTTGCTGACCTAGTCCCCTAAATTTTTTTTAGTTAAATGGGGCGGGGATGGGGTGGGTCTAGAATTAGGTTTTGTAAGGTGGGGCGGATTCGAGGATCCCCATTTAACTTAAACGGGTATCAGGGTGGGGATTGGGGGTTGAAACCTAAGCGGGGATGGGGATGGGATTAGTTCCCCCGCCCTAAATCTGCCCCATTGCCATCCCTAATATTAATCCACTAGAGAGATTCATAAAAAATCCCCCTTAAGACCCTTGCAATATTATTACTTTTTCCTTTAGAAGGGCATGTCATTCCTAGTCTCAGAGATGTATATATAGAGTGAAATAAATTTAAGAGTAGAGCAAGCAATAATTGTGAAGGGAAACCAGGGTTGGAGTAGACACATCATAATTATAATATAGGTATCTAAGACAACTTACTATTTTTAAGAAGGTCAAATACCTATAGCGAAGTTTACGCAAGATTTCCTTTTTGCAAATGTTTTCCAATGCGCGGAATCAATGTGTTTAGGCTTTGCCACTTCTAACTCTTCTTGCAATTTGCATGTATCAATTTTCCCCCTCAACCATAATTTATATGATCTCCAAAATTTTCCCATATATTGGAGACAATACTTCTTGCTGTGTTCATCTAGGACAAACTTTTGTTACAAACATAATATCATTAAAGATATTAATTATTATTAATATAAATCCTATGATTACATTTTTTATATATCTAGACAATACCTTGATAATTTCCCACATACAGTCTATTTTATTTATTTATAAAAGCCCCTCGAATCATCGACTGTTATTGGCACCATCTCGCGTCCCAAAGATCCCATAAACATTAACAAATCAACTGATCCTTCCTTAATAGCTGGACCCCTTTCATTAAATCCAACTTGGATTTTCCCCCACTATCTGTAGCCATAGTCTTGCATTTAGTTGGATTCCTTGTCCTTTTGTACTTATTTTCTTCTTCTTTGGAGGTACTCTGTAAATCCTCGAAGCGCAAATCGGGTTGACCTTGTGTGATGTGGACTTCACGTGAGATTTTTAAAACCTCCAATATGTGCCACAGTATTTGATTAATTTCTAACAGTAACTTCCATAGCTCTTAGTTCTTTCTCGACTTTCTTTGCCCCTTTTTTCGAGCTTAAACAACATGTATACATAAAGGATTATGATTACTTCTCCCTAATTCGTCATTTGGTCCCAATGTTGATAATCTAAACAATACTTACACGAATTTGAATGGTCAGGAAAAGTAAAGTCCTGCATGCAATGACCTAATTCTGTGAGCTCGACGTGGCCTAGAATTAGTTCTTACACCAATGTACTTGTGACTACAATCTAGTAAACAAGAGATGACATAGGTATTTAGCATGGAAAACCTATGAATAGTTACTTCTATTGCATGAGGGTGATGATATCTTATTACAAGTTATTTCTGAACTTAAAAATGTTTTATCTTGTGAATAAGCAGTTTTGAGTGTTGAGAATCTCAGAAGATATAGTCTTCTTGGTTATTTCTCATATCTTTTTCTGCTCCCTGTCTCTTCTGGAACTTTTTCTTTATATCGGCCTTTTTCGCGGTTCTTCATCTTGCTGGAGCACATTCTTCGAATAATATGGTTAGTGGCTGTTGACTGAGTAACTATTGAGTTCATGAGAAGCATGTGGTTTTTACTTTTTCAGGTTTTTTGGTTTAAGCTCTATCCACGTTCTTTATTTGTTCATGGAGTATGTGGTAATGTTAACTGGAGAAGTCGTGTGGAGAATGTGTGAGCCTGATATGAAGGTAATTCAAACTGGGGACAACTCGATTTTAGGTCAGATCGAGGGATAGGCCCCTACAATCGCCTTCTCGCAACCGAAGTCACGGGTGGCTTTGGTTGAGAAAAGACTCGGATATATGGGTATTCGGGTTAGAAATTTGAATTATGAAAGAAGTAATGATGTGTGCTGACTGCATGGAAAATGCGCGTATCAAAGGGGGATGCATGTGCCTTGAATGCTGATGAGAATTGATGGACGTGACGGTTAGGGCTTGAAGAGTTACATCTTACTGAATGATGACGCTTGGGAAAACGTACCTGTACAATAAATGTAGGGTTATATAAAGGGTATCTGTACCGTGGATTATGACAAAGTATGCTGCGGTCTGTTACAAAATTCTTTGCAAGTTTTGAAGATGGTGAAGACTCGTAGGATGGCTCTTAAAAAGTGAATTTCTTCAGAAATACAGAGGTTGAAGTTGAGATTTTTTGGGGACCACTATTTGGAGAATCCTGTTCCTGCTCTTATCCCTCCGACGCATAGAGGCATGCCGACAAACGAAGTGGCTAAAGCTGAGGAGAAATTTTACTGTAGATGGAGATTTCACCACGTTGTCTTAGTAGGCGAGCAACGTTGGCCTTGTCTCTGCGTTCTTGCGGAGGACAAGGTTGGGGAGACAGATAGAAGGATAGGTGTGACTGCGGGGCAGTTGCATTAATTTCTTGTGTCACAATGGTTTCTAAGGTCGGGCCCTCTTCATCTCTACCAACTCTGCAGAGGTGGTAGTTTTAAAGGAGGCGGTGATGGTAATGGTGGAGGGAGATGAATAGTGGAAGTCTACTTCTGTATTTCCATCACTTTTTGGCGCTAAGAAGACCTTTAGTTTGAAGAGTTGGCTCCAGCACTTTGTCTTCTGCTTGCATAGTTTCTATTTGAAGTTCAACTAGACTTTGACACAACTCATGTGAGGGAAGCTTTTTGTTATTTCCAATTTCTGCTTTGCATCAGGGTAAAAAATCACTAAAGCAGGACGAACTGAAGAATTTGATGTGTCAGAGTGCCTGAATGACCTGTTACTTGTAAAAGCACTGAAAAACTTATTATATGTAAAGTACCTGTTATTCAGTACTTGAAAAACTTGTTATCTGTAAAAGCACTTATAATCTGCTAAGACATTAATAAAATTAATTATCCAATTTTTGTACTGATATAGATATAGGATAGCTCTAGATATTGAGCTGTATGATCTGAAGAATGTATAATATGTATGAGTGCAGAAAGTACAAATACGTGAAGCATTCGAACTAAGATATATATATATATATATATATATATATATATATATATATATATATATATATATGAAAATGTATGTTTAAGATGTAAATATGATTCGACCTGCGTATTGGAAATGTGGGAGAGAAAAAATTGTAGGAATTTTTAAAATGAAGATTCGACCTCAACGAGGAATTGAAATCTGGAAAGAATAAGTTCACCTTAAAAAGATGTGGAATGATTGAGTTCGAGGGGAACTGATAAGTAAAAATAATTATCGCAAGATTTTGGTGTTTTTATTACCAGATAAAAAGATATTAGCACTTTTTGAGGGGAATCAATAGTAAAAACTATATAAATATGGCAAAATGATCTCTGAATATGTAGGAAGAGATAGGAATGACGCGTACTCGATCCCAGAGGATTCGTAGTGCCGTTGATGGATGATTGGCCATAAAGATCGCAGAAGTACGGGAGGGAATTTTTGGATTGTTGGGTTATGATGCTGAATTGCCAATGAGGGAGTGTCAGCTTGAAGGATTAGATTTAAGGGGTAGGGAACTTGAGTATGTCCAATTTTTTCTTTGAGGGTTTTTTTTGTAAACTGGTGAGGGATCCTGTAGATCGAGAAGAGGTTGCTGGATTGATTACTGAGGTAAAGATCGAATTTGTGGATATGAGGACTGCTGTAGGTTGACCGGTTGGATGTGGTTAATGCAACTATATGTGAGGTGCATGGAGTAGATGTAAAATAGTATGATAAAATATGATTGTTTTGAATTTGAATAATATGAAATAATTTGTTAAATAAATCCTTTATTTTTGTGAATGTTGTTTATGACTGTTGGTAACAATGAATTTGAAAATATTTAAAACTCTGTTATGGTAGCTTTGGAAATGATGTCATGGTTGCTATAAGAGTAGAAGAAGAAGCATGTATAAAAAAGCAGGGAGGTTCTGATTTTGTCCTTTGTAAAAAGTTGTGAAAACTTTGTTGCGTGTAAGGAGTGGGTAGTTATGAGTGAAGCGAGTTCAGAGGGAGATTTGGAAGAAAGAGATAAAAATAGATTAAAATATAAGAAAAAGGGTAATGATGGGAAGGTGTTTGTACCGAAAAGGTGCAAGGCGTCTAACATGGATATTGGAAGGGACGCCTAGGTTCTAAAATAGAGGACGGCTCGTGCGAGGCTCAATAACTACCAGCAGTTAGAGAGAGAAAATATTAATACTACTTCATCTTCGTCAACCAAAAGTTTTTCAACTTCTAAAAATTTGAAGAACAGTGAGAGAGGAAGGTAAAAGAGAGACAAAAATAGTACTAAAATTTTTGGTGACTCAAGCAAGAGGGATCATCAGTCAAGGTGTGAGAGAGTTGTTAAATCTGAGTCGCAAAGGTGGTTATACAGTAGCGTGGTGAGGGAAGGATACGACGCTGTCTCAGATTCTTATTATTATATAGGAAGTTAGTAGATATACGTGATATTTGTATGTGTTTTTGAAGATCAATTTTGTATTTATTGAAAAAGTGATAAATTACTATTTATAGTAACCTATGAAAATTTGTTGTTATAAGAGATATGAAAGATATTTGAATATTGTTGACGTATACAATAGATACCTGGACATGTGTGCAGGTCGATCGTGAGGAGTTTTGTCTAGGATACAAATCCTTTTCTACAGTTGATATGAGGAATTCCACTGTAAGTAAGGCATCAATCTCTGGTAGGCCGGCTGAGTCTGAGGTTTATGCGTCCGGAGGTACAAAAGAAGTAGGTGTTGATCAATTTTTAGGCTTCCCTAGAAGATTGGTATCCTACCCTCCTCGTTCGGATGCATTTAGAGAGTTCTATAAAGCCAAGGATTCTACCGGAGGTAGATGGGGGAATTGCATTAATTTTTTCGGTAGGCAATTTAGGGGTTGCACTGTAGCAATGGGAGATGAATACTTTTACCTGCTGGCTGATTTGGAGAAGGAAAAAAATGGATCGGGGTTTAGATCAATCGATCTCTTTTGAGTATTTTAATGGGGATGTTCAGAGCGAACTTTCAGAGGGTTTTCTTTGTTACCTGTCTTAGTTGGGGTATGGGTTGAGTCTTCCCCTTAGCAATCTGGCAAAATGGATTATGAATCTTATTAGTGCATATCCTGTTCAAATGAATGGGAACATGCAGGAGGTGATAAGTATTTGTGAAGCTTTGAACTTACGGTTGAAAGAACAGGGTAGAAAGAGGAGGATTTCTCCTGAGGATGTGTTACAGTTTTATGGTGTAAACTCGACTTCACTTCTTCGATCTAAACTCAGCAGGTCGAACTTGGAACGATAATGTGATATGGGTGAATGGTAATTACCTTCAGAGAGATGATGAATAACCCATAGAACTTCTGTTTAGAACTGTAAAATAACGTAAGTATGACAATGTATAATGTATAAGATTGATAGTTGAAATTGTACGACGTTTGTTGATGTTCATGTTGTGTACATGACAGGTTCTAAATAATAGGTGGAGAAGAATGAGTCATTGTTGGATAAAGTCACTCTTGAGGATACTGAGCTCGAGGCTGTATTAGAAGATCTTGGTATTAGCAGGAAGAAACGTGTTAGAAGCAGAGTTGAAAAAGTTGTAAAATCTCAGTCGACAAGGCTGATGACGAGCGTTGACAGCGGTAAAATGAAAGGGACTGATGGGGAAAAGCAAGCTAACTTGCTGAAGGCCCCTGGAATGGACAAGGGATTGTATGAGTCTATTACGTTGAGCAAATTAACTCGAACGTTCCCCAAATGGCAACCACTGAAGCGTGCTGCTGTTGCTAGGACCTCGGGAAGTAGTATAGCTTCAGAACAAGCAAAAAAGAGAAGGGTTGAACCTTTTGAAGTGTTTAGTGGGAAGGTCATTGAAAACTGACCTGATGTGGAGGACGATTGGAAAGAGGTGGAGGAGAAGGTCAGGTTGGCAGTTCTCCGCGGGGAGGAGAAGATGAGAAAAATGGTAGGTTCATATGCTCGAGTATTTGTTTATGATGGATTTTGTATTATTATTCGAGTTAGTCAATAAAGTCAATTCATTATTATGTAGGCTGCTCGATTGATGAAGGGAATATGCCTCGGGGTTGAGGATAAGAGAGCAGAGCTGAAGAGGAAGAAAAACGAGCTTGAAAGGAATGCGGCTCGATTGAAAAATAATTTAAGCTAGGAGGGGAAGCGGCTGGAGGCTCTGAAGGCTTCCCAAGTTGTTGAGTTTAATAGGCTGCAAGCGAAGGCGAGAGTGGACTTGGAGGAGGTGGGAGCTGAGCGTGACAGGCTTTGGCGTCACCTTATGTCCAAAGGATACTCTGAAGATGATTCGGATGCCATTAGGGCCGACACCTATGTAGAGGAAGAGGATAAAGAGTTTGAAGGTGATGCTGCTAGGGTGGTTGATGGGCTGGATGGTGTGTCTCCTCAGACGGTAAGGAATAACCAATGAGATGACATTGAACGCCCGGAGACAAAAACTGAGAAGGTAGGATAGTGTGATTGTACTATGATTGTATGAATATTTTAGGATGTTTGTAAATTGGTTGGATATATTTTGGATAGAATTCTGTAGGCTAAGTCACTTTTTGTGAACCTTGCTGTAGGAACTTAAGGACATACGCCTTAGAATAAAAGACTTAGAGGTTGAGCTTGCTAAGGAGAGAGAGACCTCAGTGTCCCTGCTATTTTCGCAAGCGGAGCTGTAGGTTAGAATAGAGCAAGAAATTTTTATTCGTTTGCTTCATTAGTATAAAGCTACAATGTAATGAATAGAATGTAGAGACAAGTCAACAAACCATTACCGATCTAGGGGCGAACGACACTGGAATGGTGCTAGACATAAAAAAATTTAGATTTTGGCATACTTAAGTATAGAGAATGCGTATCTTAGATTTGTGAATATATGTTATGGAGCATTAATCCGAGATTACACTTCGACCTTAAGTTCAAAAGTAGTTTTTCAAAGTGAATATCAAAAAATAGATATCTTGTTAGAAAATGAGAAATGTAGTGATGGACGTTCTAAATCAAATTGATACAATATATTTGTAATGTGCAGGTCAAATTGGAGTCAGCTCGCCTACGCGAAGGTGAAGTTCTCTAATGTAACCAGGAGTTTGTAGGGCAGTTTGATAGGATGAGAGAGGTGAGAAAGGATAGGGAAGACCAACATGTGATGGTGCACTTCAAGCTCGTTGAGGCAACGCAGACAGTTGTCGACTTAACTCGCCAGATCGAAGAGAAGAATGCCAAAATTCAGAAAGGGAAAAAAGAGTTCAAGGAGTTAAAAGAACATGCAGCGAAACTCAAAAACTAGAATGGCATACTGTTGGTAAAGAACAAGGACGCAAACATGGCCCGTTACCGTATACATACGTTAGAAGGATCGAAGGAAAATTTAAATCGGTTGGTGGCTAGTTTGAGAAACGATCTGTTTAAAGAAAGGAATAATCAAGAGCGCATTCGAACTAATTTGGCGAATAGCAGAAGCGAATTGGGGCGATTGAAGAAGAAAATAGTTGATAAAGATAACAAAATAAAGGGAGCTCAAGATGATCTAACTGCGTCTGAATTGGCAGTTGAGCAACTGACTATAGATTTTTCTATAAAGGATATGGAATTTCAGGCGGTTCAGTGAAGGTATAATGAGTTGAATGAAAGGGTGGTACACCTGAGGGCCAAATTGGGTTAGGTCAACTTGTGTGCCAGGAATGTTGAGGTTGGGGTGCGCTCGAAGGGGTAGAAAAATGATGGCAGAGTCTCTCTTGTTCAAGGCGATGTTGTTAGCTTATCAGCTCGAATATGGGAGTTGGAGAAGGATGTTACTCGGATTCAAGGGTATGTGTGTAAAGGGGTAGAGCAATTACGGGCATGTAAGAAAAAATTGGACGCCACTTTCACCAGGGAGAAAGAGTTAGAGAGTGTTATCAGATCGAAGGAGATTGTGATAAGGGACAAAGTGGAATTATTAAAGAAAATACCAGATGTGGACAAACTGAAAAAAGAGATCGAGACACTTCATGCTCAAGTTGTTGAATTGGAGTCGATTAATGGAGCTGAGTCAGTAAAAAATGGTAAAATTTTTGTAGAAAACATTGTATTTACAGATTGGGTAGACAGAGAAATGGTAAGTCAAAAGGCAAAGTACAAAAGGTTAGAAGATTGCCTTTAGAGGGAAAGGACGGCTTGGTCCTACTCAGTTGTTACTCAGGCCTTACATTCAGACTTACTGAGGTCTGTGATTGCTTATTTTGTAGAAGAAGTTAAAAGAATTGAGTTAGAGATAGATACCTTGTTTGACTGTATGTCAGAAAGGGAATATTTCTGCAAGGTTGATATAGATCGAGGAGATTGTACTAGCTCCATGGGAATGGATCTGGGCCCTTGAACTGCTGAATTGATAGGGGATGGCTGGATTACTGTAACTGCCTGGGCTAGAGAATTCATGGCTAGTCGTCCTCCTGTTGTAGGGGTAAGCAAAGCTGACATCCCCACAATAGAAAAAGCTATATTGTAGTGGCATTATATAAACTTGGAAAGGAAATAATATGCATTGCAGACATGTTGAGAGATGAAAGCTAGTTTTACCTTTGCTTTATCTTACGTCTGGTTGATCTCTTCGATTGAAAACTAGTATCACCTTTGTTTTAATCTAGGAGTTGAGTAGGGTCAGTCGATCAAGAATAAACTTGATCAAGCTGATAGAATGTCACAAACATATTGAAAGAGATCAAAACTAGTTTTACCTTTGCTTTATCTTATGACTGGTAGAGTCCTTTGATTGAAAACAAGTTCTACCTTGTTCTAACCGCAAGAGATTTTTTAGAGTAAGCCAAACAAAGTATATTCTTGATTCAACTGGTATGATGTCGCAGACATATTGAAGGAGATGAAAGCTAGCATTACATTTACTTTATCTTATGTCTGGTAGAGTCCGTTGATTAAAAACAAGTGCTACCTTACTCTAATCGCAGGAGATTTAGTAGAGTCAGCCAAACCAAGTGTATTCTTAATTCAACTGGTATGATGTAGCAAACATATTGAAAATGATGAAAGCTAGTATTACCTTTGCTTTATCTTATGTCTGGTAGAGTTCATTGATTGAAAACAAGTACTACCTTGCTCTAATCGTATGAGATTTAGTAGAGTCTGCTAAACCAAGTGTATTCTTGATTCATCTGGTATGATGTCGATTGAAGGCCAGTATTATCTCTGCATTAATCTATGTATTATCTTCAAAGTAGAGATTTGTATGAAGAAAACTTGTAAGTTTTATTGATTTCAGAAAAAGGATGTACATTGGATGGAGATAGAAATCCCGCTTTTAGAATGGAAAAATGAGAAACTGAAATGGAGTAGTGAGGGACCTAACGATAATATCGCTTCAGTCTCCTAGTATTTCAAGGAATCGAGATGTGGACGCCCTCTTATGTTATGAGGTAATATGATCCCAGGCCTGAGAGACCTGTGATAAGGAATAGACCCTCCCAATTGTCTGCTAGTTTACCAGCATGAGACTCTTTGCGGCGTTGAGGTATTTATCTGAGGATGAGATCATTGATTTGGAAAGTACGGCTTTTGACTCGTTTGTCGTACAAACTGCCTAGCATTTGGTGAGATCAACCTAGTTTAGCGATGGCGCGTTCCCTGGTTTCATCGATCCAATTGAGGTTACAGGCCAATTTGAACTCATTTTCCTCGTCAGTTAGCTCGTGATCTTTGACTAGGTGATGATATTTAGAAGGAATGACGGCTTTAGTACCATTGGCAAGGAGGAATGGAGTGCAGCCTGTCGATTGTCATGGAGTGGTACGATATGCCCATAAGATATGAGGGAGTTCATAGACCCAATTCCCTTTTCTCTGAGAGTGTAGCCTTTTTTTTCAGCCCATCTACAATGGTTTTGTTAGTAATTTTGGCTTGGCCATTGCCTTGAGGGTAGTAGGGATTGGACGATGAGTGAATGATGTTGTGTTGGTTGAGGAAAGCTACGACCTTTTCTCTAACAAATTGGGGCCCATTATCGATACGAATTAGGTAGGGGCACCCAAACCTAGTGATGACGTGTTTCCAGATAAAAGAGATAAACTCTTCTTCTCTGGTTCGACAGAGTGAAACTGCTTTTACCCATTTCATAAAATAATAGGTAGCTACGAAGAGGTAGCGGCGGTTACCTGGAGAATTAGAAAATTTGCCAACGAGATCGAGTGCCCATCTTTTGAATGGCTAAAACACCTTGCTTGCATAGAGTTCGAGCGTAGGGGTGCATATCATCTTTCTATGTCCCTGAAATGCATCACATTTGCGTGAGTACTCTTCTGCTTGCTTGCGCATGCCGGGCCAGAATACTATTTGTGTAATGGCTCTGTTTGCTAGTGATCGACCTACGGAATGAGAGCCACATGTCCCTTCATGTAAATCGTGGACCATCTCGTCTGCTTTCTATTTGGAGAGGCACTTAAGGTAATTCCCCGTGACTGAACGGCGGTACAAGGTACCGTTTTGATTGGTGTAGCGCTTCGATTTATCTATCAGTTGTCGGCGCTCCTTCAGATTTGCTGGAAGTGGTCCATCACATTTGTTGTTGATATCGAGATAAACTAGAAAAGGCTTTCGCCAATCGTCGTCTCCCCCTTTATCACCCCCAGTGTTGATTGTGCATACAAAAATGCGATCAATACTGGGGGCTGAAATCGCTTCGGTATGGAGATATCAAGCTTATGTGCCCAAAACTACAGCTTGATATGCCAAGGAATTGACGTGTCTGTTTTTGCCTTAAGGAAGATAATTGAGAGTTGCTTGCACAAACTTACTCATCTTATCTGTAACGAGGGCTGCGTATTCGATCATCTTGCTATTCTTCTTGTATTGCTTAGAGTAATGGTGGACGATGAGTAGTAAATCTATGTAAACAGAGAGTTTGGGGACGCCAAGCTTGAGGGCGAGGTCGAGTCCGTGAATGAGAGCCTTGTACTCGGTGACATTATTTGAGGCCTCAAAATCCTGGCGGATTAATTTCTCAATTTTGTCTTTGGAAGGAGTAATCAGTACGATTCCAATTCCTGACCCTGCGGGTCCTGCTGATCTATCTGTAAGAAGTCTCTACCCCTTCCTTATAATCTATTCAGCTCGCTCGTCAAAATCTTTGGGGGGTGGATCTTCTGTAACTTCTTCTAAAAGTTCAGGATCGTGGTCGTTCCATTTGAGATCTTCCACTGGAAAATCTACGAGGAAATCAGCCATGGCCTGCCCTTTTTCGGAATAATGTTGTTCGAACTTGATATTATGTTATCCCAAACTGACGGACCATTGCTACACTCTTCGTGATTTTTCTTTTTTAGATAAAACTTCTCAGAGTGGGTAGTTCGTCTTGACTTTGACTGAATGAGCTTAGAACTCCGTAATACGCTAGTCCATATGCTCCTTATTGATATAGCGATGGATCGGTTGAGCGGCTTGACAAGGAGGTTACGGATTATAAGTACCGGTACCTTCACTCAAATGATGTTGCGCTGGAACTCGAGGCAGAGGTATCTATTATTCCTTTTGACGGATGGAATATCGGTGACCTCAGCTAATTTCAGATTGAATTCCCCCCACCCAAATAAATGGAAGGCTGAGGTTCATTCCAAATATGTTTGGAAATAGCCTTGCTAGTGGCACCTTGAGGTCCCAATCTTTCCCGCGCTAAAATCTGAGAGGCTTCTAGCACCAGATCACGATCTCATGCTAGAGGAGCCTGCTGAATGTTCTACAGAGCTTGCAAGGCAGTCTGTATTATTGTCATATGATCTTCGTGTCATTTGAGCGCTGTCAAACGAGCTTGTCGTTTGGCGTCGAGCTCTCTCACGGAGCTCTCGGTCGCAAGTTAATTGTTGTCCGAGCTCGTTAAGCTTCTCTGCTTCAGTGTTGAGATTCGCTCAAAGCTCTGAAACTTGTTATGGCTAGATTGAGAGATCAAGATGAACTCCAGTAGTTGGCCGCCTGGATGTGACCATGATTGAGATGTTGTAGTAGAGTGATTGAATGTCTTAGGATACTGTGGAAAGAATTTCTTTCTCACAGACGGCGCGAAATGTAATGGCCTAATTTCGTGAGCTCGATGTGGCCTGAAATTAGTCCTTACACCAATGTACCTGCGACTACAATTTAGTAAATAAGAGATAACACAGGTATTTAGCGTGGAAAACCTATGAATAGGTTAAAAACCACGATCTTTCTTTGAGGGTTTTGTGATATTGACTTTTATTGCTTGAGGCATATGATATCTTATTACAAGTTATTTCTAGACATGAAATGTTTGATCTTGTGAATAATCCGTTTTGAGCGTTGAGAATCTCAGAAGATATAGTCTTCTTGGTGATTTCTCATATCTTTTTCTGGTCCCTGTCTCTTCTGGAACTTTTTCTTTATATAGGCCTCTTTCGTGGTTCTTCATCTTGCTGGAGTACGTTCTCTGAACAATGTGGTTAGTGGCTGTTGACTGAGTAACTATTGAGTTTGTGGGAAACATGTGGCTTTGACTTGTTCAGGTTTTTTATTTTGAGCTCGATCTACGTTCTTCATCAGTTCGTGGAGTATGTAGCAATATTGTCTGGAGAAGTCGTGTGGAGAATGCATGAGCCTGATATGGAGGTAATTCGAACTGGGGACAACTCGATTTTAGGTCAGATCGAGGGATAGACCCTTGCACTGCACAAATTTAAATAGTCAGGAAAGTATAAACGTAATCAGCAAAGGTTATCCCCATTACTAATTTGGAAACAAAAATTGAAGGAGATGATTCCAGGGAAATCAATGGATAGGCTAGCTAAAAAGATTTAGGAAGTGTCATATCATGGGAAAATTTAGTCAGAAAGATGCTTTGTGTTGCAGTCTATGGTTGAGGGAAAAATCCAAAATCCCTAAACAAACTTGAACCAAGTTCAATGAACTACGCTCCATTAAATAAATTCCTTAAAAATATATTCACAATAATAACATTGTAATGGTTGATGAGAGAAACAAATTAGCAGCTGATTTTATTAGAGCTAAAAAGGTTAGTACATGCAGCGACGATCAACTTGACTTACATTTTGTAAGGCTTTAATCTGCATGGAATAGATTTGAGTTAATTATTTTTAGGTGTAGTAACTAAGGAACCTTACCTTCATATTAGACCCGGAGTCATACTCAAAGACTCAATTAGAAGTTATAGCTAAGCATGTTTATTGAGTGCATTTTTGCTTTTTAACTTTTTTGCTGTTTTTACTGTTTGCCCAACCACTGGTTGACACGTGTCTCTTCGTTAGCTGCAATATTTTATTTCTCTGCCCGAGATATTAAAGGGCAACTGACGTGGGACCTACAATTATTTATATTCAAACTCTTTTCTTTTCTCTTACTCCTTCTCTCTCCTCTTCTTCTCTCCTCTTGGTCCCGCACAACCACCATTACCATTATTTATATTCGAACTCTTTTCTTTTCTTTTCTCTTACTCCTTCTCTCTCCTCTTCTTTATTGGTTAATTTTGGCCTAAAAACCATATATCTTCATATTCTCTTTTCTGGGGTTTGTGGTTTGTGAGGTTGGGGAAAAGTTTTAAAACTCTTAACCTATACATGTAAGAACTTGGTGTATTTTAAGCCAAATGAAACTAAATAAGCTTATCTTAGTAGACACCGTTATACAAACTGAAACAAAGTCAATTAAAGCGATTTAGAGAAGAAATAGTTCCTAAAGCCCAAGTAGGCGCATTACATAGTTGGCATCGATACAAATATGAGAAAGCGAAATAACTCAGATGACGTCGCAACGCCGAATACTAGAAAGCGAAATGTTATCAAAAGTGTTTGCAGGTGGATGTTTTTCCTCTTGTTCGAGTCAAAGCTTTCTTGCCAGCGCAGTGATGAGGTGGTTATAGTTCGATATTGGAGCATTACTTTGCAGTGTTTCAAGCGTGGCTCTCAAACATTTCATATCGATTTAACCCGCTTGTAAATATTTAGCGGTATGACCTTCAACTGAACATGTAATATTTATCATTAGTGCATCACATTAACAGAATGGAAATCACTTAATATCTACAATCGATATCTCTGCAACTTATATTTGCCATTAGCAATCTTTTTAGATTATAAAAATGCGGAACTGTCCACAACCCAAAAAATGCATAGTGCTTAGATGCTTAAGTTTGAGACGATATGTACGCAGTAACTATCCATAGAAAGTGGGAGTAGTATACATGGCGAAAGTGGAAGAAGATACAATTACAAGAAAACCTCTTTAAACCTAACTGTAAAAGAAGAAAGTATTTGAATATATTTTTTCGTAGGTGAAGGCTTCTCGTACTTGTGACACTTTCTTGGTCTGAATTGAACTGAACTCACTTTCTTGAATCAATACTGCAGCAGACGCAACTACCATTATGTTTTCCCACCGATGCCAAGAGGAGAGAAGAAGAGAGAGAGGAGTAAGAGAAAAGAAAAGAAAAAAGTTTGAATATAAATAATTGTAGGTCCCACGTCAACTGCCCTTTAATATTTTGGACAGAGAAATAAAATATTACAGCTTACCAAAGGACAGATGTCAACCGGTGGTTGGACAAACAGTAAAAACAGTAAAAAAGTAAAACAACAAAAATGCACTCGTGTTTATTTGAAGGAGGGCTATGAAGAGACTAAAACGAAACTGGCTGGGAAAAAGGAAAAGGCTACAAGATTAGATGCTGAGAATGATAAGTTGATAAAAAAAGTTTGAGAGAGATGCGTTAGAGTTCCAAATATCGTTGATGCTTATTACTCAGGTGTATTATGATGATTTATTAACCCCTTTCCTATAGATTTTTTAGATTGATTTTAAAGGATCTAGAAATTTATAAGATTTGAATTCAATGGTTGAAGGTGAGGCTTATTTCTGGGGCATCATGAAATTCAAAAATTAGTTAGACGACACTAGCAACTATATGTTGAATTGAAAGTATTGAGATCAAGAAAAAACATTTTGACGAACTGAGCATAATACATGCAATGCTGGGTGTAAATGGAAAATAGAATTAAAGACGGTACTTAATTATTCTCCCAAAACTTATACATGATCTGTGTTCTTCCTCCCTTTCCACAAAAAAGCAAGATTGCACATCACAGTAAATAAAATGGGTAAATTAGTACTAAACTAATATATATACTATGATAAGATTTATGGAGTAGCACCACAAACCTTTTCAAACTATAAACCTCCTTGTACAAGTGGTGGTACTCCTTAAAAGAAGCAGTGCAGTACTTTTATTGATGTAGCCAATGATCCATGTTAGTCTCTACTTAGGCTACCAAAATATCATATTTTGGTGAGCAAAAATTGATGGCTTCTCTCCTACAAGATCATGGCGCACATAGTCACAACCACGACGACAACCCTCGTAAAATTAGTCCAATTTCCTTACTGCTAGCGGTGTTTGCTCGTTTTATAATTTCCCCCCCTATGATTGGTTAAATAAGGGCATCAATGTTTCATGTCAAAAGTCTGAATTCAAACATAGACACTATAATCAGTGATCATATAAAAAGCCAAATACCATAAAAATAAAACAAAACATTATAGAAGTAAAACAAAACAAAAATATGTAAACTCAAATAAGATATTTATGCTAGACACTAGAATGAAATCCATAATTGAGGAAAGAAATCATTAATATAAGTAGTAGATTCAAATAATGAGAACATTATAAAAGTAAAACTGATATAATTGGGATGCTAAAGATATCTAATTAAGATCAAACTAAAGTTTAGAAATAATTAAGAAAAAAAATCCAAAAGACAAACATGAAAATTACAACAGTATAATAAAATGTTTGAAAAACATTCATAACAGTTAATTACCTTAAATCAACAATCCCGTTAGCAACTTTTAAACCAAAGCCACCATGATGAACCCTTAGAGAGAGAGGGAGAGAGAGAGAGAGAAAGAGGAAGAGAGAGAGACCTAATCAGTAGGAGGATTATCTAATTTTTATCAAATTAAAGTTTAAATTAACAAACACCCAATACATATAAAATCAATTGAGAAGCTTTAAACAACAATAAAAAATTATCTCTATGCTCTAACCAAATCAACAATTTTTCAAGCAATCACCAGAGAGAGAGAAAGATATATATATATATATATATATATATATATATATATATACGTGAACACCCCCTTTTAGATCACCCTTCTAGACATCCTAATTTTTGGAACACCTAAAGATGTGTTAAGAAGTTTTATTCATATGGATGTATTCTCCTTATCATTTAGATCATACCTGTAAATTATTAGGACATTCCAACTTTCCTAAATCATAAAACATAATATCAAAATTTGGATATAATCGACAGCGTAAAGCAGGGATAATACAATATAATTAAAATATCTTTTTAATTGTAATAAAAATGTCGGAATGACTTGATTTTTTGTAAGGATGCTTTAGATAATAAGGAGGTCACATCTATATAGCTAAAACTTCTTAAAACATCTTTAGACATTCAAAAAAATGGGGTGTCTAGGAAGGTGTTCCAAAAGGGGGTATCCACGTACAGATCCGTTCCTAAATATCTATATATATAGCTAAATTAAAACAAGAAACTATGAAATTAAATCTGAAAGTAAACTAACCCAGAGTATGACTCTAAGGTCCTTCTAATGGTACTTAGACACCCTCAGGGGTATGTGTGCATAGATTGTGAATACTTATCAAGAACAAGATAAACAAACTTTTATTTATTATAAAATACTTATGAAGTACAAGTATGTCTTCTGATGGGATTCTGATAATAAAAAGTATAGTACCATGCTTGGATATAATCCTAATTATTATATTGCTGGCTATTGAGTTTTAGAGATCGAGATTTGCTAGGATCAAATCCCTATTTGGATATGTGCATAACCCTTATAATATAACACTTGTAGTGTGCTATAGGGCTTCTTATGTCCTTCGGATTGACATGATGATGATCAATTTGAGCTGATACTGTTTTGATTAATATGGCCTCATAGACATATCGATAACGACTGTCTTGAACCATATAATTTTGACTTGTAAAATATCGTTCTTTGAGACCCCAAGCATCTTGATTGAGTTTAAGATCATCAAAAGAAAGGGTTAAGATACTTTCTTTAACCAATGTTTTCTGTTGATAGATGATGTCCTGTTTAATGGCATCTTTATCAGTTTTCTTTGGTTCCTGTTTAAGGACATCCTTAACAATTTTCTTATGGTCCTTTTTTCTTTGGTTTTGGCTCCAACCTGGATCAGGAGGTTGTATGTTCCTGTAAAATTCTCTGGTTAAAAAATTGGGAAGGAAGTTCTAATTTCCTTTAATATATTCGATGAAAAAATCAATGGTAGATAGTTTAGATTTCCATCTGGCAAATATCTGTTTAGACACAAGATTTTTGACATCTTTTTGAAAGATGTCTTTTGCAGAACTGCAATTAATACGAAGCTAAAAGGGTTGATTTAACAAATTATCCTAAAATTTTGAAATGTATTTAACAATGGAATAGTTGCTTTGAGCAGTTTTCCAATTTCCGGATGTGAAATGAAGTAATTCTTCTTTTTACGAAGAAGGATTCCTTTATTTTAATATTCCTCCAAAACCTAAGTTAGAGGCATCTGTTTCAACAATCTTTTTCCATTTTGGATTGGCCAATCCTAAGCAAGAGAGTTGTTTAACTCTTAATTTGATTTGTTAAACAACTTAGTTGTGTGCAGAGGTCGAGGGGGTAGGATTCTTTGTGATTCTAATATATAAAACAAAACTATCCTGGGCCAAGTTCTGGTAGTAGCCTACAATATAATTGAGACTGCCAATGAATCTTTGTAATTGATTTTTCTCTTTAATTTCATTTGGAAATTTTGAGGAAAACTTAATACTCCTATTTATAGAAATAATCTGTCCTTTAGTAATGTTATGTCATAAAAATCTAACTATTAATTGAAACAATTTTATTTTAGGAGCAGAAATAACCAGGCCATTTCTGGGAATAACATTCTTAAAGATCTTTAAATATCTAAAGTGTCGATCATTAGAATTAGAGAATAAAAGGATGTCATCAATATAAATAATACAGAAGTTTGAATAAGGAACAAAAATATCATTCATAATATTTTAAAATTCAGATGGAGCATTTTTTAAACTAAAGGGCATAACATTCTATTCATAATGACCAAATGGAACTGTAAATACAGTTTTAAATTTATTTTTCTTAATAATTTGAATTTGCGAATATCTGATTTTAAGTCAAATTTAGAGAAGATAATCACATTATAAATACGATTTAAAAGATTTTTTTTTATTTGGAATTGGATAACTAATCTATTTGAGGGAGTCATTATGTGGTTTATAATTGACAACAAGTCTAGGAACACTTCATTCCTCTTTTAGCATTCTTGTGACATAGAAGGTTGTACAGCTCCAGGGAGAGTAACCCTTTCTGATAAGGTTTTTGTCAAGAAGATCCTGAATATCTTTTTTTTTGTAGATATTAAGATATTCAGAATTCATTTAGCTAGGCCGAGCCTTAGTAAAAATTTAGGCTTTCTTATCAAAATCCAGTTTGTAGGGTAGGGAAACAACATGTTGCTTTTGTTCCCAAAAAGCATTAGGAATATTATTACAGACCTCAGTAATGAATTGTTTTTCCAGTTCATTAATTCTAATCTTCATCTCAGAGGATTGAAGTTTGTGAGAAATGTCCATGATATGAAATTCTTCTTTGAGAAAATTTAGGTGGTTATCCTTAAAGCCAAGCATGGTTTTTAGTTCATTAATGTTCCTGGTGTCTGGATCTCTAATGAATTCAAAAATAATTTTTTGACCTTGGAATTTACAAAATATCCCTTTCTGATCAATCTTATGTAGGGGGATAAGAAGATATAAAAATGAGGTACCAAGTATGACTTGTTGTTGTAGATTTTAGACTAGAAGAAAAGTTGATGGGATACATGTACCTTTATTTTAGATAAAAACCTCTGAAAGTTTGTACTGGATATTCAAAATACTTGATAGGAACCAAGCCTTCTTGAATACAGTTTAGGTCAGCTCTATATACTAGGGCTATGACATCTTTAATGGTATATTAATTTTTTAATACAAGGGTAACTTTGATATACAATTTATGAGAAGTAATTTATTGGAGAAGATTAAGATAGCGGTTATCTTTCTTCTCAGGTCTATCATCATTGGATTTTCTAGTTTAAATCTTGTGTTTGTCCTTTTGAAAGAGCTACAGATGATTGATTTTATTATCTTGTGCCCGAATAGAGATTTTTAATTATTTAATTTCAGATTTCAAGAGATTAATTTCCTTACGAAGGTCCTGATAGGTTTATTACTTTCCATGCATTTTAGGACATCTTGGAAATTATAGTGCCTATTTGGTACGTCCAGCAGTTCGGGTTCTATTTTAGGCTTCGAGCTATCTTGAAGCATATGTTGAAGATAAATACTTATAAATTTAGTTCTTGCTTCTGGGTCAGAAATTTTACCCACAATAGATAAAATTCCACTTTGATTAGTAGTAAGAGTATTAATGTTTAAGCCATTCATTTCGACAATGGCTTTCCAACAATCATGAGGATTGGATTCTGAACACTTGTTACAAGGAGTTCCTTCTTCAGCACAGGAGGGGTCAGTTTTGTCGATTTTATTGACTTCCTCGTTGCTGCCAGTAAATAATACTTTACTTAATTAAAGTTTTAGTCCTTTATCCAGTTAGAGTTCTTGCGACTTCCTTTTAGTGGAACACTTGTTTGCCAAGTGCCCTTTTTTACCATACTTGTAGCAAGTGCAGGTTTTAGATTTTTTTTGAAGAGCTGGTATGAGATTTATCTCTCATATGTTTCTTTCTCTTTCTATGTTTTTGGAAATAAAAATAATCTAGATCCTTATATCTCTTCTTACTTCTTTTTAGCAAGTGGGAAGAATGTTTTGCACTCTTCCTATGCTTCTTAGGATAAGTAACAGGAAGGTCATAAGGAAACTGGTTACAAAACTCACCAATTTCCTTTTTTCTTGTTTAATTATATTTTTTAAGTTGGTACTGTAATTTCATATCATTACAGATACTAAGACCAACCTGAGTACAAATACTGATGAGATGACCATAAGTATGCTCATGGTAGGGTATATAATTTCCATCATGTTGGCCTTTCAGCTTTTGACAAACCTTTTCTGCAAAAAAAGGTGGAAGACCATTAATGAATTTGGCTTCCAATGTTCTGTATTGGCGTCACTCCTCTGTATCACCTTGCAGATATAAACATCCTTGTACCATCTAAAATGGGTTAGAGAAGGACATCTAAGATTTTGTAAAAGTTCTCTATTTCTCTCATGCCTCTGGGGTGAGAGTCCCACAAAGTGTATAATTATTATTTGAGCAAGAGAGTAGTCAACATCTTTAATAGGAATATTACTGGTTCCTTTAATTTTAACTGCCGCAAGAATCTCTTATTTTTTTTAAGAAGGGATAACATTATTCCACCAGCCTTTAAGACTTCCTATGAAACCGTTGGTAATAAATTTTACCACGTTGTCATCATCATTACCAGCAGACTTATAGATAGAGGCATACATAAGCATTTTATGAATAACTTCATAAATTTGATATTCAGATAATCCATCTATATTCCATTCATAGATGGTCCTTCAATTATAGGAATTTTGATTATGGAAAGAGTCTTCTTCAAATAAAAGATCCTGAGGTGTAGGTCCTTTATAATAAGTTTTTAATTGGGATGGTTCATATTCTATCTTATGAAGGCTTGCCTCAATGGCTTGGATTTGATTCTCTAATTCACTATCAGAGGACTCAGAGGTATTTTATGATATGGATTTCTTATCCAGAGTGTTGACACTAATCTTTTTGAGTCTGTCAACCAGAATGTCAACAAGTTCATAATCATGAGAATTAGAAAGCTTAAAGTCATAGATAAGATGGGTTGGTTTAATATAAGCTTTGTACATGCCAGAGGATGTACTTGCTATATTATCACAAGAATTTTGACTACTATTTCTTTGGACCTAGTCTTCGATATGATTTAGTTAATTACCAATCGTTTGAAGACTCAGATTTATCTAATTATTTTGTTTGATAACTGGATTAATAACAATTTTCTGGTTATTAGGATGATTAAAGGCGTTGGCCTCCAAAGCCTTCGAGCCAGGGGTCTCTTTGGTTAAATGGAGAGATTCAAGGGGAGGGTGAACAAATTGAACTTCTATGCCATATGATTTTTCCTATTTCTTAGTAAAATCTTCCATATTACAGATAAGGTACTATTGGTGAGGTACTATCCTGTGAATCATTCACAAAATAATATTACCTTTAAGTTTTTCTTAATCTCAAGGTAGTATAATTCCTTGATTAAAGCCAATTCTTTCATACTAAATATTTGGAAATACCATGTCCTAAACTATTGACGGCTGGAAGATATGAATTCTCTACTGATAAGCTGGCGAATAAATGAATTAGGGCTTAAATCTATGAATACCTAAACATAAAAGCTTGCCTCATATGCAAGAGAAGTAGGTCTTTCTCTTTCTACTTTTGGCCTGATGCTGGTGGAGGGATCAATATAGACTCTATGGGGAATCTGCTGGTCAGGCACCCTAATTCCTTTAAGGATAGGTTCAGATGTGGAGTTTCTAGACAAAGAGGGCTGAGAAGAAGGGCAATAAACTTGGTAAGGAATATTTTCTTCTCTTGGCATTCTACAAGATATACTCTTACCAAGGGAGAGTTTGATTGGAGTAGAAGCAAATGCTACTTCAACATCTCCATAAGGAGTGTAGGTAATTTGACTAACCTAGTTGATAAACCTAGGTCATGGAACCACTGCCTTAGACAGTATCCATTCTGTTAGGATAGTAAGCTCATCCAAATTTATAAGCCTATTGACATCAATATTAGTCGTCAGACAGTTACTGTGTACGACTACAATTTTACCTAGTTCACATTTGAGGATAACTCTAGGTCATAAAGTATTTATAACCTTATAGTGAATCTGGTAAATAACTGCTATAACTTCCGCTCCAGGGATAAAATCGTATCCCTGTGTTTGAATTCGTAGAATCACTACATCAAACATAGACTTATCCGTAAAGGACATGGTTAAATTGGGATAAGCATCAAAATAAACTGGTCCATGACATAGACTAGTTTAAACAATTCCCATAAGAGATGATTTAAACTCTTTACTTCTCTCATCTCTAAGGTATGCAAGAATACTATAATTATTTCCTAGGAGAGTTAAAGGTTTAAATGCAACTTGGATACATCCAATATGCAGATAATTATATTTTTTTAAATACCTTTCCACGTCTGTAAGGTTAAGTAATTTCAAGGTATGACATTGACTGTCAAGAACTATTAATTGCTCCATAATTTTGATATTATCTTGACAGATAAAGTCAAACATACATTTTTTATAAATTAATTTAGACTTGATAAATGGTAAAGTTCATTGATTCAGTTGTTGAATTTCTTCAAACCCAACTAATTCTGAGTTTTTTACTTATGATTGATCTTCATGAGACCTATTCATTTATTTCATATGTGAAAGATGGATCACAAAGATATGTAAGTTTCATATAAGGACGTCAGTATGGTTACTTTTGATCATCTTCTATGATAAAGATGCTTAAGTAGTATAATCTGATTTAAAGTGTCAGGTACACATCTGACAACAATTTACAAGCAGAATACGTCCACTTTCAGGACAACCATGCCATATGCGTCTTGAGTGACGTCCCATACCTTCATCTCCAAATCAGACTATACTATGAAACATACTTGTCAGATAAAGAAGATAAATAGTATGCATACTTAGTTCTTATATAAGATTGAACATACCTATGTGACCTAAATTTTTAGCCATACATGGCTCAAATACCAATAGACGTGTACCTTACACTTTAAATCAGATTATACTGCTTAAGCATCTTTATAAAGGAAGATAATCAATAGTAACCATGCCGATATCCTTATATGACACTTACATATCTATGTGATCCTTCTTTCACATATGGAAGAAAAGAATAACTCTCATGAAGACCAATCATCTGTAAAAAACTCTGAATTAGTTGGGTTTGAACAAACTCAACAACTGAATCAATGAACTATACCATCTATCAAGTCCAAATTAATTTACAAAAAAGGTATATTTGACTTTATGAGTCAAGATAATATCATAATTATGGAGCAATAAATAGCTCTTGACAGTGAATGTCATACCCTAAAATTACTTAAATTTACAGATGTGGAAATACATTTAAAAAAATACACAATTATCTGCATATTGGATGTATCCAAGTTACATTCAAACCTTTAACTCTCATAGGAAATAATTATAGTATTCTTGCATACCTCAGGGATGAGAGAAGTAGAGAGTTTAAATCATCTCTTAATGGAATTGTTCAAACTATAAATATATATATATATATGAGTGGCTTACTTCCATTGAGCGAGAGAGTTTGGAGAGAAATGGGTTCCCACGGGTTATCAGTTGGAATTTCATCGTAGTAGAGATATGAGTAATTTCAGTTTGTAGTAAAGCCTATTATAGCTCTTACTTAATGCAATTAAAAGATGCCCAATTATGAGAAGTTCTATGAAGATATACAGTAGCAAAAAACAATAGCATTTTTGAAGAATGTTATTGCAAATTACTTTTAATAACATTACTCTGAAAATGTTATTATTTAAGTGCTATTAAATGGTGTTTTTCTTGTAGGAACCAAACGGAGTATGTTCAAGTGTATTCTCTCTCTTTTCCTTACTCTCATACATACTAGTTAACAAGCTAAATAAACCTTTTTGGTTTTTAGTTCATGTAATTTTATTATATTTTTTCCAATATTTTCTTATTGATCAGTATTTTTTTTAACACAAGTGCTTAGTGGTTATTGACCAATATGTTTTAATGCAAAACACCAACCATAGTTGTCAATGGATTTTGATAATATATAAGAAAATCCAAGAAGAATAGAGGAAGAATGTCATAGTTGAATGAAGATTGGGACAAATTATGACTGAAGCTCTTGAAGTTCATAGCTTCAATGACATGTACGAATAGAAAAACACAATAGCTACGGGTGATCTTATTACTCGGCCCCCACTAATAGTTAGCAATTGATCCTCTCTCCATATCTTATATTTTTCATCTTGTTACTTTGATTTATTTCTTCCTCTACCTATTTTCCTCCTCGTTAACTCTTCCTTTTTGTTTTTTATGTTCATTTTCCATTTTGTTCTCCCCATGACATCTTATTGCCCATCCCTAAGAGTAGAGGTTGGTAGAAAATCCTCACCACATGGTAATCTTGTCTCTTATGGACCTAAACATCGGCCACTAATTATAGAGATTCATGAGAATAATACTGATAATGATACAATCTCTATCTAGTCCTACTGCTCCATTTGTAATACTTCACTAGATACAAATTTACATGCTTTATTTTTATGCAATTGGGCTAGTATAGTGATGATAGGTCGAGGGAGCCTATCTTGCTACCGGTTATACTACAAATGGTATTTAGTATTCACGCTGCTTTGCCCATTGAGATGACGCTTTGGTAGAACTCCTACACAATATTGAGGTTGTAGTAGCCATGGGGTGCATGCAAAAGATCTCCCCATTTCCTTGCTTTGATGGTCGCCTTGATGACCGGAGAGGAAAGAAGTGCTCGTCGCTGAAGAGAATAAAGCCATCTATCTCCATGATGATCTCTCTCTCTCTCTCTCCACTCCTGTCATCAGATCTAAGCCAAGGGAGTAAAATGAGAGATGCCCAAAAAAGAAAATAAAGAGATAAACTGGTACAATTGCGATCGCGGGTTTGGTGTGATTCTGAAAGCTACGATCGCGGGTGTAGTTGATCAGGGTGTCTTTTATAAACAGAAATATTCCTCCCCGCGCCCCCCCTTTAATTTCAAACAAGGGGGGACAAGAAGAGGGGGGGGGGGAGTATTTGAGTTAATGGGGAACTTGTCCCCATTAATAGGGTACTAGTCCCTAGCTACTTTTATGTCCTTGACCCCATTAATAAGGTACTTGTCCCCTAACTACTTTTATGTCCTTGACTTGCAAAAGAGTTTAAGTTCTCCTTCCCTTATAATCATGAGTGGGTCCCCTATCGCAAAGCATGTAGTAATTAAAGATATATGAGGTATATTTGTTTGAAAAATCACTACCTACTTTGACATTCGATACACGTCTTCACTTGTGATGTCTACCATGTCTCTATCATGCATTCTTATCGTGTATACTACAACCCACATTATATATAATAATAAATTGTATAAGAAAAAACCTTAAATGATGAGAACAACTCCCAAAAAAAAAAATCTTGCGGTGAAAGAAAGGGAGAAAGTAAACTTCTAGAGAGAGATAGTCAGGATTCTAGAGAGAGAAAGTAGATCTGAGAGAAAATTTTGTATGGGGCAATCGATCTTGCCTCACCATATCATCTCCACCCCGTACCCCCCTATCCCTTCCTTATCCCATCACTCTTGCCATCCACCCCTCATGTTTGTGTTTTCGTTTTGGTGTTGCTTGCTCTTGGGAAGGTGCTGTCGTGATATTGTGCATCCTGTTTGTGGAAGGAATGAGACCAGATCTGTTTCCTATCCGTTTACTTATCTGATCCTTTGATTTGTTGTCTTGTTTTGATTATTTGTGTGTTATCTTTCCCTCTAATTCTGTATCAAATTGGGGTTTGATTTTTCTTTGTGTTTATTGCTATCTGCAGGTGCGACGGTATCGAGAATGATGCGGCAGGAGTTCTAAAGTGGTGCGGTGTTAACGGTGAAGGTTAGACAATTACGGCTGTGGAAAGAGGGTGGGCGGGTGTTCACCGACTGGTGGGAAGGGGCTGGGGGCGAAGGGTTTGAAGGGTAAAGAGGGTAATTACCAAAAATAAAATAAAATAAAAAATAAATAAAGGCCTGGTGGATTTTTATAAGTATAAATGTTATTGGTAAGGATTGATTGGTTGGGGGCGGGTCTGGAAGATGAATGAGAAGATCTAAAAGTTGGTGGGCCGGTAGTGTAAAGGTTTAAGTAACATTGAGAATGGGCCTGGTATGAGTTGGGCTCGCCTGGAAGTTGGGCTTCCTCGCTTTCCCTTTTACTTGTTCGTCTACTATTTAGGACGCTTGTCGACAAACTCATGGTGTAACGTTGCATGGTACTATTTTACCTACATTTTGGTACCAGTGCACATTTATGGCTTGATATTTCTCTTATCCTCTCCTCTCTGGGGTTTATGTTTGGTGACGAACACCCTTTTCGTCTACTTATGCTCATTCATATACTCTCTCAAGATTAGTATTTTAGAGTTTCGGCGTTTGTTTTTCGGTGATTGTATTTCGGGGTTTGTTTTGGGGTGGTGGTTTGGTGGAATTATGGTACCGTTTGTGCTTCTGTGTGTACGATTCGGTCTGAAATATTTGAGGATTTTATAGCTGGAACCAATAGTGGTTTCTCAAAAGTTTAAGCCCAATTTTCTTACTGACCTGTGTATGTCTTTTTGGTCAAGAATTTGTTACTAGTATGGAGCGTTTGATTGTTCAGAAACCTAGGGGTGCGATTGTTGCTAAAGTTCGGGCGAAAAATATCCGTGCAAAAGAGGATGAATGGAAGTTTGCATTAATTGGTACTATGGCCTTCGAGACGGGGCGTAACTTCTCAAAAGTTGTAGCAGCTCTCAAAAGTGTTTGGAACATGGAGGGGTCTGAACATATTCAAATCTTCAAACGTATAGTAAATGGTTAAATCTTTTTCCTGCTTAAATTTTGATCGGTGATTGATCAAAATTTTGTATTACTTAAGCAACCTTGGAATTCTTATGGGCACTCTCTTATTTTGAAGCCGTATGTAGCTCGGTCACCTATTGAACCTCTCATATTTAAGTTTGTTTCGTTTTGGGTTAAATTCATGATTTTTGACACTTTCTTTGGTACCCCTGCTTTCCTTTATGAGTTTGGACAGCACCTAGGTCAGGTTTTGATGACTGAGCCGAATAATGAGAATAGACGGGTTACGAAGAATGGATATCGAGCCCAGATTGTTATGGATATCTACGGGGTTTTCCCCTCGGCAGTATGGGCAGAAATAGATAATGGACTGATTCTCATCGTAACCCAATACGAAGGAATAACTGTGAATTTCTATGTACAATGTTTCAAGATAGGATATAGGTCCCCGAGGTGTACAGAAATCCCTGACGTAGGGGGAGAGGAAATGGGGGATAAAGTTGAAGCTCTGACTCCGGTTGAGATGCCATGGCAGGAGGTGAGTCCAGTGCATGCGGAGCCTGCATGGGGAGTCCCCCGACCCCGCCTCACTGTTGGATCTCGTAGTGGGGGGCAAAGTCAAGACTCGTATCCAGTT